>OY728135.1:411552836-412999086 GCA_963277665.1 Viscum album
AATACATTAGTACTCAAAATGACATACATTCATAACATATTTTTTAATGTGTAAATAAAGGTAGCTGATGTGTCAATGTTATTTAATTATTTTAAACTTAAAATTTCAAAAAAATAGAATATTTTACCGAAGATACACACTGGAGGAAGACATGTCAGAAAGTTTAGATTGTTTATTATCAATGCTTGAAAATCCAACCTGGTTCATACCTCATTTTCTTAAGCAAGACTTTCTATAAGTTTGATCTTGTTTACGTCATATGTCATAAATAATAACTTGAATGTATTTTGTTCACATGGTCGATGTTGGTTGTAGAAATTGAAATCCAGTTATGGCACACTCCCCCTACAAACCCCCCCTTGTACCCCCTGCAGACCCCCTTGCACCCCCCCCCTCCCTCCTGGACAGACCCCCCCCCCCTCCCCTCCCACCTAGACAGACCCCCCCCCACCATGGACAGACCCCCCCCCACCCCCCTCCTTGGATAGACCCCCCTTCAACACCCCCTATGCACACCCCCCCCCCTATAGACCCCCTTACACCCCACTTCCCCTGCAGACCCCCTTGCACCCCCTCCTGGACAGACCCCCCCCCCCTCCCCTCCCACTTGGACAGACCCCCCCCCCCCACCCTAGACAGACCCCCTCCTCCCTGGATATACCCCCCCTTCCCCACCCCCTTTTCACACCCCCTCCCCCATGCAGACCCCCCTCCCCCCCCCCTCCCCCTCACCTTACACCCCCTAGACACCCCCCACCTCCTAGACACCCCCTTGGACACCCCCCCCCCCATCCTGGATAGACCCCCCACCCCCTCCCTGGACAGACCCCCCCCCCTCCTGGATATCCCCCCTCCCTTCTGGACAGACCCCCCTCCCTTCCTAGATAGACCCCCCCACCCAGATAAACCCCCCCCCCTTCTTGGATAGACCCCCCATCCCCTCTCTGGATAGACCCCCCCCCCCCCACCCCCTCCCTCCTGGACAGACCCCCCACCCCCCCTCCACCTGGACAACCCCCCCCCCCCTCCTTCCTAGACAAACCCCCCTTTCCCACCCTGGACAGACCCCCCCTCCTTCCTGCAGACCCCCTTTGCACCCCCTGGACACCCCCCAGGATATAGCCCCCCCTCCTGGACACCCCCCCCCCCCCCGCTTCCTGGATAGACCCTGCATCCCCTCCCTAGACAGACCCCCCTCCTAAATAGCCCCCCCCCCCCACCCCACCCCACCCCCTCCCTCTTGGACAGACCCCCCCCCCCCCACCCACCCACCCACCCCCTCCCTCCTGGACAACCCCCCCCCCCCTTCCTGGACAGACCCCACCCCCACCCCCAAACAAACCCCCCTCCTTCTTGGACAGATTGTCAAAGCTATGAGGAGGTTTGGTTTTAGGGAATGGTATTGTAAATTGTTAGTTGTATTCTACTATATGGTATTATAATATTTTCATTTTCGCTAAGGTTTTTGCGGAGATAGAGAGTTGATACATTTATGTATGAATGATCCAAACTTTTATCCTTTCCTTTCACAAAAAGACTTGGTTGATACATCGACAACCTTATAGTATAAAAAAACATAAATCTAGAAATAAATTAAAAGTTATTGTATAACAAAAGAAATTCAGAACATTGAATGTTGCAAGATACCTTAATATGTGACGCACTTTTCTTGATTAATATTCTCCCTTAGAATTTGTTCCTACATTGAAAACATGAAATCGTGTTATTTTTTAAAAAATAAGAATCACAAAAGTGGTTGTTTATTGTTCAAAGTTTACCTAAATGTAGAAGAAAGCAATATCTATTTATAGAGTCTTGATTAAATGTGGTGTATTTGGATATATCTAATGTAATTTAAAATATCATATTGAATCTAGCTATGTACAGGTAAATTCATGCAATGTGGTAGTGGAATCAATCCACCAAAAGGAGGATAGATTGAAGGATCCAAATCTATCTTTAGAAGCTATAATGAAAAAAGTGGACATAAGGGCCTGGATTTTTAAAAGAAAAGGTGTTAAAGTCATACCAATAACAACTAGAGGTGGTACCATTGGAGAATGATATTTTATATGAGGATTATCTAATAAAGATCTTAGATCATAGAAAAAAAGTTATACAAAGGAAGACAACTCACCTTGTCAAAGTGTTGTGGTGGAACCACAAGTTTGAGGAAGCAACATGGGAACCAGAAGAGGTGATGAAATAGGAGTACCCTCATCTATTTTAGTGATCATATGATTGGTATATATTAAAGGTTATGATAAAGTCCTTTTGACACAAATAAAAGAAGTCATGGTCACGACTAGTAGCACTACCACAAAAACAGTTTTTCACAGCGCCCCCCCTTTATTAGCGCTAACAAAAAAGCGCTGATAAAGGGGGGTCCCTTTATCAGTGCTTTTTTTTAGCACTGATAAAGGGACCCCCCCTTTATCAGCGCTTTTGTTAGCGCTGATAAAGGGCCCCCCTTTATCAGCACTTGTTTAGTAGCGCTGATAAAGGGTCGGCTTCAAAAAAAAATTAAAAATATATTAATATATTAATATATAAATATAGTTATATTGTTATATAAATATAATATATAATTTTTAAATATATTTTAGATAAGTATAAATGTACACTTATAGTTATTATACTTAATATATAAGATATTTAGTGAAAATGACTTCTTAAAAAATTAAAAAAAAAATTTAATTAATAATTTGATAATCATTATGGAGTAATAGTCATTTAATAACAATTTGAGGACTAAAAAAATTAAAAAAATTAAAAAAAGATCCAAAATATGTTGAAAACACAACTCAAACTTCAAACGGCCATAACTTTTGATCCGGGTGTCCGTTTGAGCTCTACCACATATCAAATCGAAGCCTGCGACGAGCTCTACGTCGCTGTGACCAGGGAGAACCCCAGTCAAGCGTTTTTCGAGGCCAAAAGAGGCCCAGAAGGCCTCCAAAACTGAGTTTTTTGTCGGGGTACCCAGATTTTTTAACATTTTGTGGATTTTCAAACTCGTTTAAGGGGGTATTATTGGCTTTTTTTGGTGGGGACTGAATTTATTCCAAGGTATTACATTCATATTGATATTATGTCTTTGAAATTTCATCCTTTTTTATAATGAACTGCTATTTATAATCAAATATATAACTATATGTACATATTTTTTATATATTCGCACCTAAAAATTAAATTTTTTAAATAAATAATTAAACATATTTACATATAAAATATATTAGCTTTATCTAAATAATAACTAATATCCATTTTATTTAAAATACCAATATATGAATATTTATATACCTATATATTAATCTAACTATATATATATATATATATATTAATCTAACTATATATATATATTAATCTAACTATATATATATATATATATTAATCTAATAACTATATATATATTAATATAACTACATATATATATATTAGTATTACTATAAATATATATATTAATATCACCATAAATATATATATTAATATCACTATATATATATTAATATAACTATATAACTATATAAATATATATTCATATAATTATATATATGTTAATATAACTATATATATGTTAATATAACTATATATATATATATATATTAATATAAATATATATTACTATACGAATAAATATAACTAAATATATATATATATATAGATATAGATATATATTAATACCACTATATATATATATTAATATTACTATATATATTATAATATAACTATATATATATATATATTATAATATAACTATATATATATATTAATATAAATATATATTACTATACGAATAAATATAACTAAATATATAAATATATATATATAAAGATATCATGAATTGGAAAGTAAATCAAAATAGAGTAGTGGTAAGGGCTTAGGCGCGCAGGGGGGAGGTCTCAAGTTCAAATCCTGGTGGAGGCAGGGGTGCGCGCGCATGGGGAATATTTGAGCAAGCGCTGTTAAAGGGTGGAGGGGGGTGCGTGGGGTGCTGTATGGGGGCCGAAAAGCGCTGTAAAAGGGGGGGGGGTTCAAGCGCTATAAAAGCCCCCCCCCCCCCGATTAACAGTATTTTTTAATTTTTTTTAATTTTTTTTTAATTTTTTTTTAATTTTTTAAAAAAAAATTAACTTTTATCAGCACTTTTTTAAAAGCATTGATAAAAGGGTCCTTTATCAGCGCTAAAACGAAAGCGTTGATAAAGGGGTACTATATCAGCGCTTTTCGTAGCGCTGATAAAGGGGACCCCCCCCCCTTTATCTACGCTGGCTTTATCAGCGCTTTTCTAGTGCTGATAAAGGCCATTTTTAGCGCTGATAAATGTCGTGTTTGTAGTAGTGTAGGATTGTATCCTATGAAGCCTATTTTCCAAGGGAGATAGCATCTCTGGGATTTTTCCTTGACCAATATGAAGATGATATTCAATAACTAAATCATGAGTGAAACTTTTCATGGTATAAATTCAAGCTCGTCTAGATCACAAACTAAATCATATTTGTCAAACCATCCCAAGAAAATCTCACTACCACAAACCTTACACTTAGAGCATTTGCTGGGGTAATAAAGGACTATGTATCTCAACCCTAACAGTATGAATATTTATATTTTATTTTTAATAAATCAATGATTATATTTATTCCTTTTTGTTTTTACTTTATAATTATGAAGTAATGAGTTTGATAAAAAATAGATTTTAATATGAAAAAACTCGAATTGTATTTTTGGGTAATATAAAATTTCAATTAAGGCATTCCTTTTGATGAATTTGTAATTTTTTTAAATAAATTATTTTTTTATGAAATATTATTTTTAAATATTATATATTAAATATAAGTTATTATATAATTTTATAAAGTAAATATGTAATTTTTATAAGGTTTGGAAAGCTGTTATTATCAAAAAAATCGATATTTTCAATAAACATGGATTTTAATTTAAAATTTTAATTTAAAATTTTTATATAATTATATAGTTAAAATAAATATTATTTTTTTAATCTACATGTCTAAATTATCCAATGGTTAATTTTTTATAATTTTCTGAGACAGTCAAATTTTTGGGTAAAAAATAAATACAGTATAAATATACGGTATGTATTATGACATCATAATGACCCAAAAGTGATGTAATATATGTCATAAAAGGTTTCCATAACCAAATATATATTTCAAATTTAAAATAATTTGTTTTGACGTTATTTTTTTTATAAACCCTTTATGAATCCTCCAAAACCTGTATTATATTTTAAGATTTTAAAATCAATTCTTTGTAAACATGAATCACTTCCACATCACCAAGTATATTATTTTAATGTGATTTGTTCATGGAATTATAAAATAATTAAAACCACTGCTCTTTGTAAGAAACCATGGGAATGTTTGGGGTTTTTATTACTTTATTCTATAGATTCCAAAACCTATATTTGGAAAATAATAAAGAACTCTCCTCTCTTTCCCTATATAAACCCACCCAAGATCTCATTCCTATTAACTCAAAACCATTGGATCATGACTATACTCTTCCATTTCCTCTATATATCCCCCACAAGGTTCCCCCAATCTCTCAAGAATTACCCCCCAAACTTTTGGAAACACCCTCTCAAGGAAAGGGATATCTTCGAACCTCCCTGTTTTATTTGGGTTACGCTTTCTCGCTCATTGACTCAATTTGTCTCTTCATTATTTTTATATATTTATTCTATATTCTGTATATATATCCCACACATATAAACCAAGTTTATTTAAACTTTATTTGATTCGTAAATATATGTTTTAAAATATTTCTTTCTCAATTCCTCTCAATAAGCAAACTCGATTAAAAAGAACTTCTCTATTTCTTACCGCTCAATAAAATGTTATAATCCACCCATATTTTACAAAATCACTCATTTTATTATCAAACCCCATTTTAATTTATTTATTAATTTATTTAAATACTTATTCCTTTATCCTCTTTAAATACTCTTTATTCTTTTCCCTAAAACCCTACTTAAGTGGCACATTTCTATAGTCACCTAGCCACTCTTTTTCTCGTCTTCACTTCAGTTAGACATCATCTATCATAATTTATGATTATTTTTCCTTTATTAATATCCAATAATGATTTAATCATTTATTTCATAGAAACCATTATGATACACCTTATGACATGATTATGAAACTCACTTCTTTCCATGGGTAATCCATTTGTTTATCCTTATGCTTGATTTCTTTATATGGAACACATATTAATGTACATGTTATGATGTGTGTGCCTAAATAGAACTCTAATGCATTGGTTAATATTTTAGTCTCATGATACATCATTTATGGGACTAGGGATTAAATCTATTCCATTATAGGACTTTGTCCACCATGTTATGACGTCCTGGTGGTTAGCCTTGACCTATTTTATGATGTCATGTTTTATGTTGTCGCCTCATTCTCATGTTACCTTTATGCTATCATATTATATCATGCCTCATTGTTCAAGATTAGGATTCCCATCCCTTTAATGTTCAATTGAAATGCCTTTTGACTAACATACAATACTTCCATCATGTTATGATTTGTTTATTCCCTTACTGGGATTTATAGCTCACACCTTTCATATGTATATACACAGGTTATCCCGTGATATTTTAAAAAGAAGTAATGGATTTTAGAATCATGTTGAGTGTAATGTATCGGATTTTCCATGTATTATTTTTAAATATTATATGGATTAATTTTGATACCAGGCGCTGATACAGTGTGTGATTCTGAGGCCCGGTGTGCCTAGACTAAAGGTTTGAAATATATTAAATATATTAAATAGCATGTTCATGAGGTTTTCCAAAAAAAAGAATATATTCTAAACTGGTGATCAGATCATAAATATGAGGGAAATGTTGAGTTTATATTGGCATTTTTACCCTAGGAATGACCTAACATTGGTCAGCATGAGTCGTTTGTGAAAACGTTTTCATGGGCATAGAATGAATAAAATTATTTAATAAAAATTATTTTATTTCATTTTACCAATGAAACTAATTAATCATATTTAAATAAAAGATTATGTTGGAAATTGAGGGTTATCCGCATAACCCTGTAGACACCATAGGATCTCTAGGGAGAGCTTTGGAGAACCCTCTTAAGTGAATGGTGACATATTGTGGATCGATCGATCAGCAAAACCTCAGATTCGATAGATCTCGCCAATGAACGTGACACGACAACCATTCTTCATCAGTGATCGAATGGAATTGAGGTAGGACATGTTTTTTAATTTTTTTATTCCTCATTCTTTATTCTTATGATTAATGTGAGTCAATTGATAAACAGATTGATTCACAGATCGGGCGTATTGCGGGATGGGTTTATTTGTGGGGTTTATCTAGAGATTTCTTCAAGGAAGTTGATTTGATTTCTTCATTTTTCATTCTAATGGAAATGAACTGAGATCAAAATGAACATCGATCAAGGTTCATTTCACTTTTTTAGATTTGTGCTTTTCTCCCCCAATTAACCATTCTTCATGGTGTTCTTCGTTCTTCCCCATGGTTTGATATTTCTTTGAACAATCGATCGTTGTGCATCCCATTCTTGGCGTAATGATCCAAAATTGTAGATACAACATAGTTACAACTCAATGAAGGTGAAACGATGGTTGCACCAATGGATTGAATGATGGTTGGTGCTGATTTCACGTTCTTCAGCGTGCAATAAATAATGTAGATGATCTTGTTTTCTAAGAAGATCAAGGACCCAGAAGTGGTAGATCAGCAATAGTAAGGCTCGTGCGAGGCCCCCCCATGATTTTACCAGTAAGGAGTGTCTAGAATGGAATCTGAAGAGATGGAGGAGATGACTAGAGTGTGAACCATGGATTATATAAAATACCGCAACACACAATGTGTAATATGGGATTACATGGAATGTGGCCCCCCCTGAGTGGCAGCTAGGGTTCTAGAAGAAGTTAAATATCACACAGAGTGTGACCCTATCACATGGAGTGTGGTCCCTCCCTGAATACTTGTCATGTATCTTTGGATAGTATATGGACACGAGGTGGAGTACATGATTTTCCTTCACGGTGTGTACTCCCCCACACAACACTGCCTAGACCAGATACATGGGAAAATCCATGTACCAGTACATGGGTAGACGTACACAGGCTAGAGCTGTGTACTGATACACGGGTAGACTACATGAGCAATATACATGCCATGTAATACTACACTGACATGATTTGGATGACACAGGTTGTTTACACAGGCAGAACCCAGGGTCAAGGGACATGACATGTAACCCCTTTATATGTTGCGTACTTTTTCTTACATGTCATAGATCTCTTTCCCTTTGTATCTTAGAAAAGATTCATTGGGGTTTTTACCCTTATCCTTTCCCTGAAGGTAGATATGAATCATTTCCTTCTCCTAGAACATCGACCCCTTCAGTGGGACTTCCTAGATAAGAGTTATTGGAATCCCTCCCAAGAGGCCTGGAGTGTGATCCTCTATTCATCTTTGTTCCCTAAGTAGATTCATGGGTATTTACGTGACCAATGCCATTGGTATTCTATTCTCTACCTAGTGTGTTAGCCCAGATTGAGTTGTTGGTATCGCCTCATGGCCCTAACTGTGATCCGCATCTATGTATCGTATTCTATTCAGATCTATCAGCGTGTCTTTCTCATGATAAGACCCAACGAGAAGTACCTCTCAGATGGATTCCATTAGTGCTATCAGACTCAAAAGTGTGTTCTACCAAATGAGTGCTTCATGGAATATTCGATCTAGAATCCTATACTGTTATACTATGGTTATGGATTACTCCTAGGTTTTGTGTATTTATTGAGTATATCTAGATATTATTATTATATTTACTGTAGACATATACCTATATAGATCTGACTGTATTTCCTTTTTTATAAGATTTTTGGTTTTGGGGTGATCTACTGAGTATTTTTATAATCACCAATGCATAGTCTTTTCCCTCACGTGTCATGTCTTATGTATATATTCAACATTTTGATAGATTCCTAGGTGGACCAGGACCAGACAGTGCTTAGTGAGACTAGAAAAACCGAGGTATGTTCCTGTGGCTTTCATATAGCAGTCCCAGTACCTTTACTTTTAGGATGGAATAGTGTTACAAACTTCCTTATGGTGGGATTGTATTTAGACTTGTTTACTTTCCTTTACTTCCTGTCATACTCTGGTTGTGGGATATAGATGTATTCATGCATTGGTTGTTTAGTTTTTTTTTACATTTTAGCATTTTGTGGCCTTGGATATGTGTGCTTGTATACAGGTACTTAGGCAATGCCTCCCAGGTTAGTGATATTCCTACTCAGTGCTAGTCACCAGACTTCGGCCTATTGGAGGAGGTCTTGGGGACTCATGGAACAATCCCCACTGGTATGGGTCATGACAGAGTGGTATCAGAGGTGGTTGGTTTTACTTTAGGACCAAGACTCTGTGAGATTGGTTTGGGGCAACAGTGTTAAGTGTTTCGAGTTCATCTTTCAATCCAAAGACTCTAGTGTTGGTGTAGTGGCTGATATATTCATACACCAAGACTCTAATAACCTTATTTTCTACTCAGTTCATGATAACAATGGTTGTAGGGAAAATAATGGTACATGCATCATATAGGAATAAGTTGTGGTTTCTATGTTCTTCTTGAGTCATCTCTCAAGATATACTCATTGACCATTGTATATCTTGTTTATTTTATGATGCCTCTATGATTTATACTAGTTGGGATTCAACACGATGATCACGAGGATGATCCCCTCAGTGATGAGACTTCAATACAAGGACCAGTTCTTAATATATTACCTCCATGTGGTGCACCATCCATGCCACATGTAGAGAAGCACATGGTACTCGCGGTACCAGTAGATGAGGAGCGCAGGTTGAGAACACCTCACGAGTTTCATAAATAGATACCCCTTAGGTTCTAAGGTGAACCTGACCCATAGCCGGCTAAGGACTGTCTTGAGGTGGTGACCTAAGTTTTTCATCTATTCAGGACACCGAAAAATCAGATTGTGGTCTTGGCAGTGAGTCTTCTTCTTGGATCAGTAGGACAATGGTGGGATTTAGTTACCCTATATTACAACGAGGGGACTATTTTGTGTAATCAGTTAGAGAGTCTCTTAAAAGATGATTTATAACTATATATTCTAATATTTGTGTGTATCTACTATCTTTTATAGCTCTAGTAGGGCAGCACGACAATAGATGAGTATTCATCGAGGTTTACCAACCTTTTTAGGTACTCGATGGATATGGTTCAAGATCAGTTCTTCAGGTCTTAGACCTTTTACTGAGGTATTCATATAGATATCTAATCCATCGTTATCCCTCTATGAATTCCTACCTATGATGGGGTGCTAGAGTGAGCTTTGGTGGTCAAGAGTTTCTTATATGAGTAGATACTGCCGGTGGTTTCCAGTAGTGGGAAAGAAGGGGTAGAGACCTCAGCAGTTGGGAGATGACATCAGTCTCAGAGACCTGAACATGGGATATATTTTAAGTGTAGGTCTTAGGATAGAGGATATACAGTACAGGGATTGATGTTATTAATATTTTCATGACTTATTATATTCCCTTTTTACTGATTTTATATGAAATGTGCATAATTTTTGTGAAATATTAATGTTTTAATATTAAGTATAATTTTTGAGCATTTTTAGAAGTAGTCCAATTGAGTCAGTTTAATGTTTTAATAATAACTATCACTATAATGATCAAAATTGTGTGGTTCTTGTTTTTTAGGATTCTCCTTTCAATATACAACATTTCATTAGAAGGTACCATGAGCCAATTATACCATTTGAAGGGTCATATGGTCCTCACAAACAAGACCAAAGAATCTGTGAACAAACTGGACCAGCCTTGAAGATTGATTTAATGGGATCAATCCAGAAGTCCAAAAACATTAACTCTCCACCCTAATTCGGGGGACACTACATGTCATCTTGGATAAAAATTTCAATGCCCAAATCCAAGTACAATGTGCCAAAATGAAGCTTTGAAGTCCAGCCCACCATTCTGACCGAGAAATAAAATCAGTATAGTATTCATGACATATCTCATGATGTAAGCATAAAATAGAGCTGATATTTTTCAGTGTGAAAGATGAGATATATTCGGCCGACTTTGTTGAATAAGTCATTTGGATTTGAAGGCATCTTCCTATTCCAAAATCCATTCACATTTTGGCCATCGAAAAAGCATGGATAGAAATGGACAGTTTAACTTTGTTTAATAAAACTACCATAAATTTGGATACACTTTTTCAACTTCCTCCAAATTTTGACAGTATTCGTAAAACTTTATTATCTACAACTTTGAAGAAGGAGATATTTGGATATTCGGCTGTCTGAATAGCCAAATTGGCGATGCAAATGGAGGGACATATTGGGAATGCAAACAGTTCACTCCTTGGGCTATAAATACTCTCCCCTTCTCTCCTTGAGAGGGGTTGGCATTTCAGAGCAAAAGAGGATTGATTGGAAGTAACAAGGCCCTGCCAAAGGATTGGTAGGATCTTCCAAACTCAATTTTTCACTTGATAATCCCTTCCTCCTCTCTTTGTTTTCATTTACTTTTTCATTTTTCTTCATTGTAATTTTGCAAGTGTTTGTCTTTGTAATTCTGTTTTAATGCAATTTTCTTCTTCTTAATTTCTTATTCTCATCCACCATATGTAGTTCAATATTAATTTTCTTATTTTAGTTTAAATCAATCTGAAATCCATCATCTTATTTTACTTTATTATTCAATAAAAAGTCCGTTTTTTTTTACTCTCATCATCGTTCGTGTGTGTGTTCGGCGCACAACTCTTTTCTTATCCCTTTCTTTTTCTTCTCTTTGTAATTCATCACCTTAAACATAATAGACCAGATTACAAATAATTTAAATGGATGAGTAAATATCTTATTGGGGTGAGTTATAATTTAGGGATGTTAAGTGATTGAGAGGTTTTGCTCGATGAGTATTCTTTAATTTAACATTGTGTATGTTGGACTTAACATGTCATGGATTATTGACATATTATGTTCAACATGTGGTTTCCATGGATTATTGGAACCATAAATACACTTTCACAATCAAGCACTGATTGATATTAGAACCCTAAGTAAAGTTAAGGCTTGGATTAAAGGCTTAACACTTGGGAATTCCAATGTGGGTGTTAATTTAATGCAATATAAAGCAAAGCTTAAGGATATCACATGCTTAACTCCCTAATGATGAACTCACCCCAATATTTATCAACTTGTTAAATTAAACATCATCTATTAAACATTTCAATTAAGCTCTGCAAACAGACCCCCCAATCAAAATACAATCAACTAAAAACAATCGACTATTACGAAGTACCATCACCGAGGATTCGACCCAAGTGCTGCTATACACATTAGCAGAGCACCAGAACCTTGACCGGTCTATAGGCAACAATCGGTTGCGCGTTTCAAATGGCTCCATTTCTGGGGATGGTGCTTTAAGTAGTCATTAGTTTCTGGTTATTGTAAAAAACACACAAAAAAACAAATTTAAAAAAAATGAAAAAAAAAACACAAAGAAAAACTCATCTTCTCATAAAAATCATAAACGGAAAAAAAAAATACAAAGAAAAACCCGTCTTCATATTTCTTCCAAAATATCTCTGAATGCCCTGTAGCCTTCCAAACAATCCCTCAGATTTGTTTGACCCTGAAATTGAGCGAACATTTCGCCAACTTAGGAGGAACATAAGAGATAATCAAATAATTCAAGAACCAGTCCTTGTCCAACCAGTTGAATTAGAAATGACCAATCCTAGGGAACAAACCCTTAAAGAAATTGCTTTCCCTGATATGAATTACCAACCTCTTGGTATTCAATATCCAAACATAGAGGCTGACTTTGAACACAAATTGGGTTTGATTCATCTTCTTCCTCATTTCCACAGGCTAGCCGGTGAGGATCCACATCTCCACCTTAAAGAGTTTCAAGTGGTGTGCTCTACCATGAAGCCTTAAGGGGTTTTTGAGGAACAAATAAAACTCCGAGCATTCCCTTTCTCCCTAGATGACACTGCTAAGTCATGGCTCTACTACCTTCCTCCTGGTTCCATAACCACATGGAATGACATGAAGCGACTCTTCTTAGAGAAATTCTTTCCTGCTTCTCGTACTGCTTCTATCCGAAAGGAAATAAGTGGTATTCGATAGTTCCCAAGTGAATCACTCCATGAGTACTGGGAGAGGTTCAAAAATCTTGTTGCAACCTGCCCACATCATCAAATCCCTGACCAACTCTTGATCCAATACTTCTATGAGGGGTTATTGGATATGGAGAGAACTCTCATTGATGCCGCAAGTGGTGGTGCTCTAGTTGATAAAACTCCTACAACAGCAAGATATCTCATAAGTAACATGGCTGAAAACACACAACAATTCCATACTCGAGCACATGCTCAAGTCAAACAAGCCCAAGACCATCAATCAATTGAGCCGAACAAAATGACCGAGTGGATGAGTGAACTTACAGGTCTTGTGCGACAACTAGCTATGGCTACTAAATCCTAAACCTCGTCTTCTCCACAATCAATGTTTCCTGGACCTGTCAAAAACTGTGGAATCCGAAACTCTCCATCTCATCCAACTGACACATGTCCACAACTTCAATAGGATCAATCCGATTCATCTGGACCAATGGAGCTCAATGTAGCATATGCTCAGCGGAACACCACCCCTAAACTATCAGGCCAGTTTGTTAGAAACTTCAACCAACCTCACTCTGAGCCCTTATCTTCTTCCTATAACCAAGGCCTTAGGTATGGTAATCCCATATCTCACCCCCCTCAATTCCCTACTCAAAACCCAAACCAATTCCAATATGGTCAATGTGGTGGTAACTTCCATCAACCTTATCCTTTTGTTCCTCAACCTCAAAGGAACAATCCTTCTCCTGGATTCCATTATCCTAGTGAGCCTTCCCAATTCCAAAACCAATACAATCGATTTCCCAAGAACCAAAATCAAGGCAATCCCAATCTGGGATAAGACTCTTCTTCCAAGCAACCATGGGAAAGTGCAGTGGAAGATCTTGCCTCCTTCACCCGTTCCAGACTTAAAAACATTGAAACTCAAATAGGTTAACTTGCATCCCACCTGAGCCAGCAACAACAATCAAATTATTCCCAACTCCCAGCTCAACCATTACCCAACCCCAAGGGTAATGTAAGTGCAATTGCACTTATATCGGGAAAGCACATTGCTATGCCTCAAGATAAGTCCTCTAGCCCTCCTTTGAATGTTGAACTAGAAAATGAAAAGAAAAAGAAACTTGAAAAGGAACTTGAAACCATTCCCTCACCTAATTCAATTCCACTTAGGAACCCAATTCCTTTTCCTCAAGCCGTTTCTAAACCAAGGAAGTCCTTTGAACCTGATCCTGAAATGCTCGACATGTTTAGACGTGTTGAATTCAACATTCCCCTCTTAAATGCCATAAAACAAATTCCTAAGTATTCCAAGTTTCTCAAGGAGTTGTGTACCCACAAGAGGCAACTTAGGACCTTTGAAAATGTTTCCACCCATCAGTCTATTCCCATAAAGTGCAAAGATCCAGGGACCTTTACGGTTCCATGCCAAATTGGATGTTCAAACTTTGATGATGCACTCATAGACCTAGGAGCCTCAATTAATGTCATGCCCAAATCCATATTCTCCAACCTTGTTCTAGGTCCCTTACATCCAATAGGTGTTTTCATTCAGTTAGCCAATCGAAGCATAGCCAGTCCTGAGGGAATAATTGAGGATGTCCTTGTCCGAGTCAATGATCTTATCTTCCCTGCCGATTTCTATGTCCTTGACATGGAAGGTGAGACAAACTCTTCTCGACCTCCACTAATTCTAGGAATACCATTCCTCATGACTGTGAGAACCAAGATTGATGTCCATTCAGGCATCTTATCCATGGAATTCGGTGACCAACTAGTCAAGTTCAACATTTTCCAAGCCATGCGATACCCATCTGAGGATCACTCTGAATTCTCAATCCATGCTTCTGAGAACACTTCTAAGAGTCAATCGAACCCCAATCCACCATGTTCTTCATGTTCTAATGATAAAGGATCTTGTGAAATCTGCACCATGATTAACAAAGTCATAAATGGTGAAGTTGATGTGGACCTTTCATTCATAGACTCCATCAATTTAGAGGATCTTGAAAACTCTCTTGAATACCATCTCAACTCTGATCTCTACTGCTCCACCTTGGACAGTATTAAGGAAAATGAACCCGAAGCAACCGAAGTCCCTTCTTCCATTTCTGAGTTGTCGAGCCCAAAAGTGAAAGATGAGACTGATCTAAAACCTCTTCCCACACACCTGAAATATGCATTCCTCTTCCATGATCACTCATATCCTATCATTATCTTTGCCACACTTACTGAAACCGAGGAGTCCAAACTTGTTCAAGTGTTAGAGGAAAACAAAAAGGCCTTAGTTTGGACCCTAGATGATATACCAGGAATCAACCCTTCCCTTTGTATGCATCACATCCATCTTGAGGAGTCATCTAAACCAATTAGACAACCACAAAGAAGACTCAATCCACTCATCCTTGAGGTAGTTAGGGAAGAGATCACCAAGATTCTTCAAGCTGGTATTATCTACCCAATTTCTGATAGTGAATGGGTTAGTCCAATTCAAGTTGTACCTAAGAAGGGTGGGATAACTGTTGTCACAAATGAACATGGAGAGGTAGTCACAACTCGAGTGAAGAACAAATGGCGTGTGTGCATCGACTATAGGAAATTGAATGTTGAAACCCGAAAAGATCACTACCCTCTTCTATTCCTTGATCAAATGCTAGAAAGATTGGTCGTAAAGTCACACTATTTATTTCTTGATGGATACACTGGCTATTTTCAAATCCCAACCTCACCTCAGGACCAAGAAAAGACTACTTTCACATGCCCCTTTGGAACATATGCATATAGAAGAATACCTTTTGGACTTTGTAATACTTCTGCAACATTCCATAGGTGTATGATGAGTATCTTTTCAGAATTCATTGAACATTGCATGGAAGTCTTCATGGATGACTTCACCATTTATGGTGAGTCATTTGAATCTTGTTTGCATTCACTCTCTCTAGTCCTTCAAAAGTGTGTTAAGTGTAACCTTGTGTTAAATTTTGAAAAATGTCACTTCATGGTTGCAAATGGGATTGTTCTAGGGCACATAGTTTCAAAAGATGGTATTGAAGTCGATCCTGCCAAAATTGAAGTGATCCAATCACTTCCTGAACCCAACTCTGTTCGAGACATCCGTTCATTTTTTGGTTATGCTGATTTCTATCAGAGATTCATCCATAACTTCAGTAAAATTTCCCTCCCACTCACTCGTTTGCTCCAAAATGATGTCACTTTCCATTTTGATGAGGTTTTCAAGAGAGCCTTCATTGAACTCAAAACTGCTCTTACATCTACCCCGATAATCCAACCCCCAGATTGGTCATTACCCTTTGAGTTGATGTGTGATGCTTCTGATAGATCTGTTGGGGCTGTTCTTAGTCAAAGAAGAGAAAATATTCCTCATGTCATCTATTATGCCTCAAAAACATTAGATGAAACTCAATCTCACTACACTGTGACTGAAAAGGAACTTCTAGTAGTGGTTTTTTCCTTATATAAATTCCGGCCCTATCTCTTAGGTGCCAAAATCATAATATTCACAGACCATTCTGCTATAAAGTTCTTACTCAAGAAAAGTGATTCCAAACCGAGGCTAATAAGATGGATCCTAATTCTCCAAGAGTTTTACCTTGAAATCAAAGATAGACCTAGAAAAGAAAACCCAGTGGCTGATCACTTGAGTAGAATTTCTAATTATTCTCATTCAGAAATCATTGATCCTGAATTCCCCATTGAGAACCTTTCGTCTCTCACTCCAAAGTTACCATGGTATGCCCCAATTGTAAATTATTTGGTTTCGGGTGTTTTTCCTGAAAATTTTTCAAAAGAACAAAAAATGAAGTTGAAAAGTGATTCAAAATACTATTTTTGGGAAGAAAATAAACTTTGGAAAACTGGGGATGACATGGTAATTAGGAGATGTGTTGAAGAAAATGAGCATTCTTCCATCATAGAATTCTGTCACTCACTTCCCGTAGGTGGACACTTTGGACCACAAAGGACCTCTCGAAAGGTCCTAGACTCTGGATTCTTCTGGCCTTCGCTCTTCAAGGACTCACATGAGTTCTGTCAATCATGTCCCACTTGCCAAAAGTTCGGCACAATCTCCAAAAGAAATGAAATTCCCCAAAATCCCTTAATCTTTTGTGAAATCTTCGATGTTTGGGGCATCAATTTCATGGGACCATTTCCCCCTTCTAATGGATTCTCATACATTCTTCTTGCGGTCGATTATGTTTCAAGGTGGGTTGAGGCCAAACCCACCAGGAAGGATGATTTTCATACTGTTAGTGAGTTCCTAAAGACCCACATCTTCCAAAGATTTGGCACACCACGTGCCTTGATCAGTGACTTAGGAACCAATTTTTGTAATAGAACCATGGAAGCTCTTCTAAAAAAGAATGGGGTTGTACATAAAACTTCAACCGCATATCACCCCCAAAAAAATGGCATGGCTGAACTCTCTAATAGAGAAGTGAAAAGGGTACTTGAGAGAATTGTTAAGCCCACCAGAAAAGACTGGCCTGAGAGAATTGGTTAATCCCTTTGGGCTTATCGAACTTCCTATAAAACACCCATTGGGATGTCTCCTTTTAGGCTTGTTTTTGGTAAAGCATGTCACTTACCCGTTGAAATCCAACATAAGTCATTTTGGGCAGTGAAAACATGTAATTTTGATCTTGAAAAATATAGTGAAGAAATATTGTTGAAATTGGATGAACTGGAGGAGCTTCGACTTGAATCCTATGAGAATTCCAATCTGTACAAATAGAAGGCTAAGGTACTCCATGACAGACACATCCTGAGAAAGGTATTTCATGAAGGTGAAAAGGTAATTCTCTTCAATTATTGATTCCTAATTCACCCAGGTAAGCTTAATTCTCATTGGGAAGTTCCTTTTGTTATTACTAATGTTTACCCATTTGGTGCAGTACAAGTCCAAGACCCCTCTTCCAAAAGGACATTCACGGTTAATGGACATCGGTTAAAGCATCACCATGAGAGGACACACAATCCCGGATCATCATCGACTTACCCTGGATATCCAACTTCTCCAATCGACCAACCACTAGATGGAGATTGCGACCCGCCAAATCCAAACTAGGGGGCACCTCTTTACCTTTAACTATCTCTCTATCTCTTCATCTCTCTACCTCTTTCTTCTTCTTCTTCTCTCCTTCATTTTTTTACCAATTTTTTTTTCAAACCCTTTTTTTTCTTTCTTTTGAGGGTGTGTATTTTAAAAAAACCTTAAAAACTAAAAAAAAACCAAAAAACACAATCACTTAAAAAAATAAAAAAAAAGTCATGCTTACTCACCATCGAGTTTTGAAATTTTTTCTAACCATTTTGGGGAGTTAACAGACATGTTTTCATCTCAAAAAATTTTTATTTTCATCATGACTTTGGATAAAGAATTTTGTGTCAAAATTAACAAATTTTGAATGCTCAATTTTTGGATTTGGAAAATTCTTTTCCCAAACCGTGAGAACAAACATTTGCTTTCATGCCAAGGCCACCTATGGCCATCTTTTCAAAATTTGTGTTTTCACCCCCATTTGTGAGTCTTGAGTTTGTGGACCTTCGAGCTAAATTTCCTACCTTAGTGTGTATTAATATGATAGAGTCATTTTCTGAACCACATGAGAATCACAATAACCAAATAGCCTCCCATTTCCCTTACATTAATCCTCCTTTTGAAATCCCCTTCAAGCCTATGAAAACCTTTTCTTTTATATCCACATTACATGCCCAATACCTTATCCCACCCAATATCAACATTGATTTTCATTGCATATTTTTTTGAAATTTAAGTGTGGGGGGAATGGATTTCATTTTTGGGTATCATTTCCTTACTTTCTGGTGTGTTATCATATTCTTGAGGGAAATCATCCATTTTAGTGTGGGGGGGAGGTTGTCATTCAGTGGGATTTGGGAATTTATTGTACAAATGACATTGAAAAGTGTTCAAAAAAATCAAAATAAAAATCAAAATAATCAAAATAAAAAAAAAAGCAAAAAAAAATGAAAAAATGGGTTGTGTCTTAGGTAGGTCATTAATAACTCTTCCTCAACCTTTTATCTTGTTATAACTATTACAATTAGTTTCGTGATGAGATCAAACATGGGTTGGGATATGAGTGTGAGATCTGTTTCAAGGTCAACTTTTGAAAAAACAAAGAAAAAAAAGGAAAAGAAAAAAAAGAACACTTGCATTATATTCTTATTGGGAGAAGTTTTTTATTTTGTAAATATTCCATAATATCATTACCTTCATATTTTATTCCTCTATTGTGTCTTTCTTCACACAATCATTCCCTTGTAAATATGTGTTTTCATTTCCTTCCATATTTCATTTCAAAAAAATGTGCATTGCTTTTTCTATGTTGGTATTTTAACCCTCTTCTTCTCTCTCTTGGACATTATATTCCTACCGTCCCATAGCCACAGAAAAACCCATTAAAAATACCTCTTGATTCTTGTTCACTTTTTATAGGGATTGGAAGCTGAGAGATCTTTTCAAACTCTAAGATTTTCACTTTTGGTTGGTGAAAGAGTGAACCTCCACAAATGAATTTTATTATCTTGAGAGGTGTGAGTTTTGAGTGTCCACATTTTCCATTTCTAAATTTGAGCATGAAAAAATGAATTAGTTTTGGAACATTGTTTCTGTAACAACTTGTGGTGGAATTAAAAATGGATGAGTGAAATAGTCTAAACCTCCCCTGATTGGAGAAAACAAAATTTTAAAATCTGTTGGTGAGTAAAAATGATTTTGTCATGTTTTTATATTTGTTGCACATGAAGACATGCAGAAAATTAAGTGTGAGGGAGTTGATGTTATTAACATTTTCATGACGTATTATATTCCCTATTTACTGATTTTATATGAAATGTGCATAATTTGTGTGAAATATTAATGTTTTAATATTAAGTATAATTTTTGATCATTTTTAGAAGTAGTCCAATTGAGTAAGTTTAATGTTTTAATAATAACTATCACTATACTGATCCAAATTGTATAGTTCTTGTTTTTTAGGATTCTAATTTCAATATACAACATTTCATTAGAAGGTACCATGAGCCAATTCTTCCATTTGAAGGGTCATATGGTCCTCACAAATAAGACCAAAGAATCTGTGAACAAACTGGACCATCCTTGAAGATTGATTTACTGGGTTCAATCCAGAAGTCCAAAAACATTAGATCTCCACCATAATTCGTTGGACACTACATGTAATATTGGATAAAAATTTCAAGGCCCAAATCCAAGTACAATGGGCCCAAATGAAGCTTTGAAGTCCAGCCCACCATTTTGTCCGAGAAATAAAATCAGTATAGTATTCATGACATATTTCATGATGTAAGCATCAAATCGAGCTTATATTTTTCAGTGTGAAAGAGGAGATATAGGCGGCCTAATTTATTGAAAAATTAATTTGGATTTGAAGGCATCTTTCTGTTCCAAAATCCATTCACACTTTGGCCATCGAAAAAGCATGGATAGAAATGGATAGTTTACCTTTGTTTAATAAAACCGCCATAACTTTGGCTCCACTTGTCCAAATGCCTCCACATTTTTACAGTAGTCGGAAAACTTTATTATCTACAACTTTTAAGAAGGAGATATTTTTATATTCGTCTTTCTGAATAGCCAAATTGGCGATTCAAGTGGAGGGACATATTGGGAATGCAAACAGTTCACTCCTTGGGATATAAATAATCTCCCCTTCTCTCCTTGAGAGGGGTTGGAATTTCAGAGAAAATGAGGATTGATTGGCAGTACCAAGGCCATTCCAAAGTCTTGGTAGGATCTTACAAACTCAAGTTTTCACTTGATAATCCCTTCCTCCTCTCTTTGTTTTCATTTACTTTTTCATTTTTTTTGTTGTAATTTTTCAAGTGTTTGTCTTTGTAATTCTGTTTTAATGCAATTTTCTTCTTCTTAATTTCTTATTCTCATCCAACTTATGTAGTTCAATATTAATGTTCTTATTTTAGTTTAAATCAATCTGAAATCCATCATCTTACTTTACTTTATTATTCAATAAAAAGTCCGGTTTTTTTTACTCTCATCATCGTTCGTGTGTGTGTTCGGCGCACAACTCTTTTCTTATCCCTTTATTTTTCTTCTATTTGTAATTAATCACCTTAAACATAATAGACCAGATTACTAATAATTTAAATGGATTAGTAGATATATTATTGGTGTGAGTTATAATTTAGGGATGTTAAGTGATTGAGAGGTTTTTCTCGATGAGTATTCTTTAATTTAACATTGTGTATGTTGGACTTAACATGTCATGGATTATTGAAATATTATGTTCAATGTGTGGTTTCCATGGATTATTGGAACCATAAATACACTTCCACAATCAAGCACTGATTTAGATTAGAACCCTAAGTAAAGTTAAGGCTTTGATTAAAGGCTTAACACTTGGGAATTCCAATCAACATCAACTTTTGATGTGTGTGTTAATTTAATGCAATATAAAGAAAAGCTCAAAGATATCACATTATTAACTCCATAATGATGAACTCACCCCAGTCTTTATCAACTTTTTAAATTAAACATCATCCATTAAACATTTCAATTAATCTCTGCAAACAAACCCCCCCAATCAAAATACAATCAACTAAAAACAATCGACTATTACGAAGTACCATCGCCGAGGATTCGACCCGAGTGCTGCTATACAAATTAGCAGAGCATCGGAACCTTGACCGGTCGATATGAGACAATAGGCCATGCATTTCTGGTCTCACAGGGTGGGTCTAATCATCCCAAAGAGATAAGGTGATACTCATGTGAAGGCAGGGGACATCTCGCCTGAGATTATCTGACCCGCCGTATGACTGACAGAGAGACTTTAGATGGTCCACCAAGGTAGAGATAGTGACAGGAGCATGTGGGTCCATAGGATTGAATACATGGAAGAGGAGATGGGAGATCATTAGGAGGTGGTCGGCGTTTCAAGTTGTTACCACCACCATCCCTAGGTGGTCTATGCCAGGCTCAGGGAGCTGGAGGACAAGGGAGGATACAACTGCAGGCAGTCAAAGATTATGACCCAGGGTCTCCAAGAATGATTCAAGGTATAATCTATGTTAGTTTTAGTACTGATATAAATAGGTTCTATTCGTTATTTTCTCATAACATATATTGTTTGAGACTTAGAGATTTTGGTTTAACCATTAACTCGACCCTTACGCTTGGAGACTCCTACTGGAGAAGACTCGATGATCACGCACTTGTGCCGATAGTTTGACCTAACTCTTAGAGGTGAGAGTTTCAATTGGGATATCTTGGTCATATCATCGAGGCCTTACAATGTCATTATTGGTATGGATTGGTTATCTACAATTCATGCCCATATTGACTATTTTAGGGGAAGGGTGCGGTGCGTTTGTAGTGATGGAACCATGTTCTCCTTTGTTGGTGAACATGAAACCCAACCAGCATAGGATGGACTCCTGTATAGGAGGGTGTACCCAATTACTCATCAGTTTTCTAGCATGACCCTTGGTGTAGTGGATGTTGTGAGTTTTCTGTAGTGGTGGAAGAGTACAAGGACGTTTTCCTTAAATATGTTCATGGTTTACCTCCCCACTGAGAGATAGAATTATGTATTGATCTATACCCCGAGACAACACTGATATCTTCAATAACATATTATATGGTTCCCACAGAGCTTTGTGCGCTGAGGGTGTAGTTAGAGGACTTGTATAGGAAGGTCTTTGTTTGACCTAGTGTTTCACCCTGGGTAGTCCCAGTTTTGTTTTCCAAGAAGGAATATGGGAGCTTGAGGTTGTGTGTGGAATACCAACGCTTGAATCATGTGACCATGAAGAACAAGTATCCACTAATGAGGATTGATGGCCTCTTTGATTAGTTGAGATGGGAACTATGGTTCTTAAATATTGACCTCAGATCAGGATATCACCAGCTAAGAGTATGGGATGAGGATATACTGAAGATGACATTCAAATGTCATTACAGTCACTATAAGTACTTGGTGATGCCCTTTGGCATAACAAACACCCTAGCAGTGTTCATAGGACTCATAAATATGATCTTCCAGCCTTTATTAGACCATTTCATGGTAATCTTCATTGATGATATCCTTGTGTACTTGGTGTTTGAGTACTCTGAGAGCACCAGATTTATGGAAATATCTTGAAGTGTTAGTTCTATATTCATGAGGTCTACTTTCTGGGACATGTTATATCAGAAGATAGAGTGGTATTGGACCCATCCAAGGTCGAGGTAGTGTTATCTTGGGATCTACCTAAGAGCATAAAGGAGGTGTGGAGATTCCTTGGGTTGGTAGGATATTAATGAAGATTCATACCTGATTTCTCTAAGATATCATCACCCATGACAACTTTAAATTGAAAGGGTTAGACTTTTATGTGGACAGATAAGTTCCAACAATATTTTTATTAGTTGAGGTAGAGCTTGATAGGCACTCCAATCTTGATACTACCAGAGGAGGGTGTTGAGTACATAGTATTCTTCAATTCATCAAGAACCACCCTTGGTTGTTTCTTAATGTAGAGGAAAGTGGTGATTTCCTATGGTTCTCACCAATTGATACCACATGAGTATAAATATGTGACCCATGATCTTGAGTTAGCATCAGTAGTCTTCTATTTGAAGATGTGGCGACACTACCTAATGGGCGAGCCATTTATCTTCTACTTCGATCACAAGAGTCTCATGTATATCTTATCTCAGAAGTATCTCAACTTGAGGCAGAGCTGATGATTATAGTTTCTATAGGATTATGAATTTGAAATTGTTTATACCTTTGTGAAGGGGAACATGGTAGTAGATGCAATCAGTAGGAGATCTACTTCACAGTTATTTAATGAGGAATCAGAGCAGTTGGCCTCATTGCAGTTATCCTTTGTGGATAGAGATGGATCAACTTACCTCTAGTAGATGGTTGTCACCCATCCAGTCTTATAATGAATCAGGTAGGAACAACTTGGGGATGCTGACTGTGAGACCCTATGTGCTCAGATATCTACAAGGCATGCTCCTGATGGATATTCTAAAGGTGGGGAGCACATTGTTCTTTTCAGAGGACACACGATGGTACCAATGAATTTGTGGAAAGAGGTTTTGAGATAGTTTCACACATCTCCTTTTGTGGTACATCCAAGTGTGGAAAAGATGTACCAGGACCTCCAATGTCAGTTTTTGTGTCTATGGATGAAGAAAGGAGTTGTAGAGTTTGTCTCTTGATACCTTACTTGTCAGCAATTAAAGTCTGAGCACCAAGTTCCAGTGGGTCTAGATCAACCCTGTAAGGTTCTAGAATGAAATTGGGATGGTATATCTATGGATTTTATGATTGGATTATCATGTACATCTAGGGGATATGATGTTATCTAGGTGATCATGGACATGCTCACCAAGTAGGCCCACTTCCTAGTTATATGAGAGTAGAGTTCAGTAGAGAGAATGGGACACCTATATATTCAAGAGATAGTCTAAATCCATGGAGTTTTATCTATTATTGTTTCTGATTGTGATGATCTCTTTACATCCTGGTTTTGGAAGGTATTACAGGAGGTGTTTGGGACCCTATTACACTTGAGTATAGAATTTCACCCACAAACGGACGACCAAATAGAGCGGACCATTTAGGTTTTTGTGGACATAATATGAGCTTACATGTTGAAATTTTTCCATAGTTGGGAGGACCACCTACCTGTAGGTTCTAGGCGCAGCGGAAGCGCGTTGGTGGGTTTACCCAACTTTAATTTTAACGTTAAACGACGTTTAATCCTGGATCCATCATGATATAAAATTCCAGATCTTCGGAATAGAACGAAGAAAGAAAAAAGAAAATAAGAGTCCCGGAACCCTCGAGATAGGATCATCATATGTTGGTTATAATTAATTTAATTAATTTATAAGAATTACCTCGATGGAATTCCTTGTTCGTTGATTCCTCTGGCCACGATCTTGTGATCCATTATTGCATTGCAGAATCCAAGTATAGGATTCCTCTAGCGGTGATCCACATGTGCTCCACGTATCTCTAGACGTCGCCGAAGGGAAATATAGGTGCTAGCGCAGAAGATCCTTCGATTGTGATGTCCATCTTCGATCACCTTGATCCGGTGGAGGATATTGATTTCGTAACTTGAAAGCGTTCTTGGTGAAAAGGGAATTCTCTCTTGTCTTGAGAGTATTTCCAATCTGTTGTGCACAACCATAAATGGCTAACCCGCATGAGAATAATGTAATTGGGATTTATAATACATAGAATAATAAAATTAATTAATTACCCAAAAGAATTTAATTATTTCATTTAATTCTTAGTAATACCCCATGTCTTAATAATGATATTTGACCACCATTATTACTTGACATGCATCCAATGTATCACATTTAATATCATTTAATTAAATAAACAATATTTTCTCACGAATCCCAAAAAAACAAAATACACAGCATGTATGTATAAACATACACGGCGTGTACTTTTATTTTTCCAGTTTTATTTATTTTCCTCCACCTCATTTATTAGACCTTGAGTAATGGCTATTTATTTCTTAAATAAATGTAACTGCATTACTCGCTAATAAATAAATATTATTTCGCCCACAATATATTCTCTCGAATAACTAGTGTCGAAATAAATGTGACCAGACATCCTTGAATAATTATTAAACCACAATCGGGAATAATCTTTATTCAACTTGTTAAATTAATATTTAACTGAGATACATGGACACACTTAGTGTGTGACCCTCTAGGCCTCTTTCTCAGTGGCATTAGGCGGAGCCCACCTAAATTCCAAGGTTAGCGTCTAGAAACATGCCAAGGCACCCATAGAGAAAGAAGTTAACGCCGCAATGACGTGTCACCTCCTATGAACGCTTACCGTGTAATATAATCCCTTTGTCTCGATATCTCTGATCAAGCGGGTTGCATTCTAGTGCCATCAACCCATGTGTTCGATTATTATTTCTTTGACTTCCCAGAATTGAACTCGCCCATACCTTACCATGGCCATGGATTTATGTAGGCTATATCAATTCCATCAAAGGGCCTGAGATATCTTCTTCCGTTATGGAACAGAAGGGACAAATCCTTTCTCGCATTATCTATTAATGCAGTATTACTCGTGATGCACCCAACGTATCCTACCTCGCTGCGAACAGTGTGTCGTCACAGTTTTCATCAATAACAGTGTATCGTCATAGTTTTCGTCAATACATCTAAGTGCACGAGTTGTAATACCCATTAATAATAATCTTATAGTCTAAGGACCAATACACATGTCTGTAGATAGGAACATCCAGTGACACTATGAAATGTGGATTTCCTACTGGCGGGTCTCGTTCTCATAATATCCTCCTGGATATTACCAAGGGCGCACACCATGAGAAGGTGCCTCAAAGTTTTATGAGTCCTCACCCCTAATGACCTGTATTATTTGTGCCCCTCAAATAATATCATCCATCCATAGAACATACTTTCAAGAATAGTGTTATGGCACTTCCGGGTTCTCATCATAGTAGGGATCCGCTATGAACCTTCAATGAAACAGTTATCCTTAGGACATTATCTCATTCATTGTCACGCAGAAGAACAATCAAGATGTGATAAGGCTTTTATTAATGAATAAAGTACACAGTAGTCGGTTCTATGCCACAAACTCCAACAGACTCCCACTTGGACTAGAGCCAACTGCTAACAAACTTTAACCTGCTAGCTCTCACATGATATTCATGCTTCTGTTGAGATAGGCCTTTAGTTATGGGGTCTGCCACGTTCTCTTACTTGGACACTCTGCTCACTGTAACTTTACCCCTTTGATAGAAATACCTCAAGAGGTGATACTTCCGGAGTATGTGATTTGTTCGTTGATGTGACCTTGGTTATTTTTCAAGAGCCACCGCTGCAGTATTATCACAATACAATGTAATGGGATCTTTAATTCTAGGCACCACATCAAGCTCCTGGACAAAATTCCGAATCCAGAAGGCTTCCTTGGCTACATCAGAAGCCGCTATATACTCAGACTCTGCTGTAGAATCGGCGACAACTGGATGCTTTGAACTCTTCCAGCTCAAAGCTCCTCCATTGAGACAAAAAATATATCCAGATTGCAACTTCAGATCATCCTGATCTGTTTGAAAACCAGCATCAGCATACCCTCTGATGACAAGCTCCTTGTCTCATCCATACACTAGGAACATATCCTTAGTTCTTCTCAGATACTTAAGGATAGTCTTAACAGTAGTCCAATGTTATTCTCCTGGATCTGCTTGATATCTGCCTACCATGCTCAGTGTATAGGAAACATCAAGCTTGGTACATAACATGGCATACATGATGGATTCTATAGTCGAGGTGTATGGGATCTTCCTCATCCTATCTTTATCTTGTTGTGTCTGAGGACACATTTTCTTAGAAAGATGTAAGCCATGTGACACTGGAACCAATCCCCTCTTGGATTATTCTATACTAAATCTCTTTAGTATCTGTTCAATGTATGTACCCTAACTTAGTCCAAGCAGCCTCTTGGATCTATCATGAATGATCTTGATCCCTATAATGTAGGCTGCTTCACCTAAGTCTTTCATGGAGAAGCACTTGTTCAACTAGTCCTTAACTGACTGTAAGGCTGGTATGTCGTTTCCAATAAGAAATATGTCATCAACATATACTACTAGGATAATGACCACATTCCCATTAAACCACTTATAAACACATGGCTCACATTCGTTCTTAATGAAACCAAATTCCTTTATGGATTCATCAAATCAAATGTTCCATGACCTGGATACTTGCTTCAATCCATAAATGGATTTCTGCAACTTGCAAACCCGTTTAGCTTCACCTAGTGTCACAAACCCTTCTGGTTGTGTCATATAGACATCTTCCTGAAGGTTCCCGTTAAGGAATGTTGTTTTGACATCCATCTGCCAAATCTTGTAGTCATGGTAAGCTGCTATGGCAAGTATGATTCTTATGGATTTAAACATGGAAACTGGCGAGAAGGTTTCATCATTGTCAATTCCTTGATGTTGTATGAATCCTTTAGCCACTAGCCTTTCTTTATAGGTGCTAACTTGACCTTCCATGTCCATCTTTCTCTTGAATATCCATTTGCATCCAACAGGCTTTACATCAACTGGCTCATCGACCAGAACCCAAACTTGGTTCTGATACATGGAATCCATCTCAGAATTCATAGGTTCTATCCATCTTGAATCTTCTGAGCTTTCTACTTCTTCCTTGTAGGAGAGAGGTTCATCATTGTCCAACAATAATTATTCACCATCCTCGGTGACTAGGAAACCAAATCTCTCTGGTTCCCTTACCTCTCTTGAGCTCCTACGCAGTACTTGTGTTTCTGGAACCTCTTCCACGGGGACCTGTGGAACTTGTTCCTGTACCAACTCCTGTGTATCTTGAGCATCAACTTCATCGAAGTTAATCTTACTCCCACTATCCTTCTTGAGGATGTGCTCCCTCTCAAGAAAGATGGCTTGTCTGGCGACAATCGCTTTCTTGTCTTGAGGGTTATATAGGTAATATCCTTTCGTTTCCTTAGGATATCCTATAAAGATACACTTCATGCCCCGGGGTTCTAGTTTGTTTCCTGATAAGGCCTTAACAAACGCCTCGCATCCCCATACACGTGTATGCGACAAAATGGGTTTCTTTCCATTCCATAACTCGGAGGGAATTCCATTTTCCGCCTTAGTTGGTACTCGGTTTAATGTGTATGCTGCAATTTGTAATGCATATCCCCAAAAGGATAATGGAAGATCTGCATGAATCATCATCGACCTTACCATGTCCAACAAGGTGTGGTTCCTCCTTTCACTAACACCATTCCACTGTGGTGTATAAGGAGGGTGAGCTGAGATAGAATCCCAGACTCTCATAGAAGATTGATGAACTCTTGGTTCAGATATTCTCCACCTCGATCCGATCGAAGCTTTTTTATCTTCTTACCAAGTTGATTCTCTACTTCATTCTTTAATTCCTTAAATTTCTCTAAGGCTTCAGACTTATACATCATTAAGTAGAAAAATCTGTATCTACTTAAATCATTAGTAAAAGTAATGAAGTAAGAATATCCACCTCTAGATTCTATTGGAAATGGTCCACATACATCCGTGTGTACCAATCCTAGAAGCTCTGTAGCCCTTTCACCCTATCCACCAAAAGGTGGCTTTGTCATTTTACCTTGTAAACAAGCGTGACATCTATCAAGTGGTTTTAGCTCAGTAGAGTCTAAATATCCATCTTGGTAGAGCTTTGTCAAGCAATTATCGTTTACATGACTGAGACGGTGATGCCATAACTGGGTGATGTATGAGTCATGTGAGTTTGTTTCGTTATCGATTCCCAACACTTGGTTTTCGTAATTTAATACATACAAACCATTATTTAAATGTGTCATACCATAACATACGTTGTTCTTATAAAAGAGACAACCCTTATTTCTGAACTTGAAAAAAAATCCATCCATATCCAAACAAGATACAAAAATTATGTTCTTGGTAACACTAGGCACAAAATAACAGTTATGTAAAACCAAAATCATCCCAGTCAGCAATGAGATATGGTAGTCGACAATAGCCAACGCAGTCAGCCTTGCGCCATTGGAAGCTCGAAGATCCACCTCTCCTCTGGCGATCTTTCTAAATCTACTTGGTTCCTGCATTTGAATACAGATGTGAGCCCCAAAAGCTGTATCTAATACCCAATGCGTAGAAATAGAAAGATTGCACTCGATAACGAACGCACCTTTAGCATCCCCATGCTTCTGGGTGCAGTTCCTCTTCCAATGGCCTTGCTTGCCACATGAAAAACACACCGCCTCCCATTACTTTCCCTGCCTTTGGATCTTCCCCTTCTTGGAGGGACGGTGCTCGGGGGCTTCAGACCGTTTATAAGTCTTTGTCCCCTTTGCCTTGTCCTTCCTTTTCTTGTTCACCATAAGGAATGCAGGTTTGTCACGCCCCATGTCCTTGTTAACCTGGAGAATCAAGATTAGAAGCTCCGACAGACTCTTCCCATTTCCACTCATGTTATAGTTGACAATGAAGCTAGAGAAGGTCTTGGGAAGTGATGATAGGATGACATCTATATGCAACTCATCCGGGGATTTAATCCCTAAGATGTCCAGGCATTCAATATAGCCAATAAGCTTGACTACATGAGGCCCAGCTGTCGCAGAATCTCCAAGCTTCATGGTAAACAAATCATTAGAGATCTCATACCTATCTTGTCTCACCTTCTCTTGGTAGATATCTTTAAGGTGAGGCATCATGCTATATGCGTCCATGTTTTCATGTTGCTTCAAGAGCTCATTAGACATGGACGATAGAATGAAACACTGGACATCTGTGGCATCATACATGTGTTTCATGTAGAGAGATAATTCCTCATCACTAGACTCTTTCCCAGGTGCAACTGGAATAGGCTCTTCCAGCACATACAATTTCCTTTCGTGGTGAAGGACGACGCATAAACGCCTTTGCCACTCTTATAAATTGGTGTCAGTGAGAAGGTTTTCCTTCTCGAGTATGGTGCACAATGATATGTTTGAAGTCATTTTCTTTCCATTTCTACAAATTAAGATGAGCAAAGGTTTAATACTTTATTACAAAAATTGATACAAATAAATAAATTAATACTTATTAGTCTCCCACTATTTTATCAAAATCCAATAGCCCTCACCATTGACTTCGGAATATTCTGTTGCCTGAATATTCTAGTGGCAAGGATCCATATTGCCCTTCTCATTACCCCAAATAGGGTTGGTCAAGCAACTTGAAGGATTTTAGGTAGTCATTCCAAATGCCAACTGCATTAACTCGCAGCTCCTTGATCTGCTGAGTGGACTCCCCAATCCTGAAATCCTTTTATTTTGGATTTCCTCAACCTTTGCCTCTTGGTCACACCACGTCCTGTTGTGGCAGTAAACCCTTGATATGAACCAAGTCAAGTCAACCCAAAATCTTGAATTAGAATTCTCTGATAATTAAAATCACCCCAACTAGGGTTGGTTAAGCACTTTGAACTATGGTTCGATTCTAACCAAGATTATGGAAGGCTATACCGACTTAATATTTCTTTTGAGGGATTTTATCCTTATACGTAAATTTCCATTTTATTATCTTTGATTACATGCTTCTTAATATTAAGTGGGATATACTTAAGTGATTAACCATATCTAAGATAATATTTACGTATAAGCAGGTTTTTATTTTAGTTCCATCGTGCATGCTCGTTTAATTCATTAATTGTGTGATTGTGACAACACACCCACAATAAATAAACCATGCAACTGAAAGAAATAAAATAAATGGTATGATCATGATATTTTCTATTGGTTAGTTTATCTAGCGGTTGATAAACTGACCCAAGACCTAGGGGATAAAACACCTTGAACCTTTCGGGTTTGTGTTTACAACTTTCCACCTATCCATCTTTGTATCTCCTTGGATTGGTTTCACCTTGGCTCTTGACTTGAGCCACCTCCACTAGCTTGGGAGCTCCATCCATTACATAGTAATTTATCTCACACGCAGGTGAGGGGTAAAAAGGGGTTTTACATAAAAGAATCCTTGGGCGCGCAGGCCCTACATATTAATGAGAAGATGGCTCACAGGCCAACAAATTTAATTTAAATAAATAAATTAAAAGAAACCATTCACACACAAAGGTCTCGGTCTAGATCATGATCATCCATACATGAAACGATATTTACGCATAAATAAAACTAGCATTCAATTCTTTAATCATTATTGTTTAAGATAAATCACGCTCGAATCAATTAATTATCTTTAATTAATCAATCCTTTTATCTTAAACCCTTTTCTGAACTTCCTTGAGATTCTCATCCATCATAATTTTAAATAAATAAATTCATTTAAAATTATCCGTGTATGTAACTTGTACCTTGGAGGCAACCCAGTGAATTCCTATTCATTATGCATATGTTAAATTAAACACATATATATAAAACACCTATCACGTGTTGTGCCTCAGCTTTACGCCTGCACCATGGTACACGTCTCAAGGTTTTGTATAATATAATAATAAATTTTAATAAATCTGCGTAATTTGGGTGAGTACACAGCGTGTAGTTTCGACTACATGGCGTGTACTTTTCTTCACCGTCCATCCGAAGTACACGCCCGAGGACATGGCGTGTTTATGTACCTCGGAAATTTTCGGAGTACACGGTCTGTTCTTTTGGATACACGCTGTGTAGTTTCCGCGTTACACGGTTTCCAGCCGGGCAAGCCGTGTATGGGGTACACGGTCCAACCCGAACCCGAAGGGACTACACGCCGTGTTCATTGGACCACATGGCATGTAATCCGGAAACCGTGTGCCACTTGTTTCTGGTCAACACATGGTGTCTTAAATTCTTAGAAAGAATCCAATACACGGCCTGATTTGGCGGATCAGTCAATGCATTGAACCTAGACTACACGACGTGTACTTCCGAATACACGCCGTGTATTCTGGTGTTGTATAGACAGAAACGTTTGGCTCCTCCGAATGAGTTCCTCTATTTTATCTTAATCAAAATTAAAAGAAAAATTTGTTTCTATGAGGTGAACGAGAAACGAGGGAGGAGGAACAGATCTCGAGATTCAGATTTCCAGAATGATTAAACAAGAATTGAAATAACTAAATTATTAAATGCGTAAATCACCAACGAAAAAACTAAATAATTATAATCAACGATATGACTGCTCTGATACCACTTGTAGGTTCTGGGCATAGCAGAAGCGCTTTGGTGGGTTTGCCCAACTTTAATTTTAACGTTAAACGACGTTTAATCAAAGATCTGTCACGATATAAAATGTCGGATCTTCGGAATAGAATGAATAATGGAAAAAGAAAAGAAGAGTCCTGAAACCCTCGAGATAGGATCATCATATGTTGGTTATAATTAATTTAATTAATTCATAAGAATTACCTCGATGGAATTCCTTGTTCGTTGATGTCTCTGGTCATGATCTTGTGATCCGTCGTTTCATCGTAGAATCCAAGTATAGGATTCCTCTAGCGATGATCCACGTGTGCTCCACGTATCTCTGGACATCTCCGAAGGGAACTCTGGGTGCTAGCGCGGAAGATCCTTTGCTTGTGATGTCTGTCTTCGATCGCCTTGATCCGGTGGAGGATCTTGCTTTCGTAACTTGAAAGCATTCTTGGTGGAAAGGGAATTCTCTCTTGGCTTCAGAGTATTTCCAATCCGTTGTGCACAACCAAAAATGGATAACCCTCATGAGAATAATGTAATTGTGATTTATAATACTTAGAATAATAAAATGAATTAATTTCCCAAAAGCATTTAATTATTTCATTTAATTCTTAGTAATACCCCATGTCATAATAATGACAGTTGACCATCATTATTACTTAACATGCATCCAATGTATCACATTTCATATCATTTAATTAAATAAACAATATTTTCTCACGAATCCCAAAAAAACAAACTACATAGCATGTATGTATAAACATACACGGCGTGTACTTTTATTTTTCCAGTTTTATTTATTTTCCTCCACCTCATTTATTAGACCTTGAGTAATGGATATTTATTTCTTAAATAAATGTAACTGCATTACTCTCTAATAAATACATATTATTTCACCCACAGTATATTCTTTCGAATAACTAGTGTCGAAATAAATGCGATCAGACATCCTTGAATAATTATTAAACCACAATCGGGAATAATCTTTATTCAACTTGTTAAATTAATATTTAACTAAGATACATGGACACACTTAGTGTGTGACCCTCTAGGCCTCTTTCTCAGTGGCATTAGGCAGAGCCTGCCTAAATTCCAAGGTTAGCATCTAGAAACATGCCAAGGCACCCATAGAGAAAGAAGTTAACACCGCAATGACTTGTCACCTCCTACAAATGCTTACCGTGTAATATAATCCCTTTGTCTCGATATCTCTGATCAAGCGGGTTGCATGCTAGTGCCATCAACCCATGTGCTCGATTATTATTTCTTTGACTTCCCAGAATTGAACTTGCCCATACCTTACCATGGCCATGGATTTATGTAGGCTATATCAATTCCATCAAAGGGCTTGAGATATCTACTTCCGTTATGGAACAGAAGGGACAAATCCTTTCTCTAATTATCTATTAATGCAGTATTACTCGTGGCGCACCCAACGTATCTTACCTCGCTGCAAACAGTGTGTCGTCACAGTTTTCGTCAATACATCTAAGTGCGCGAGTTTTAATACCCATTAATAATAATCTTTTAGTCTAAGGACCAATACACACATCCGTAGATAGGAACATCCAATGACACTATGAAATATGGATTTCCTACTGGCGGGTCTCATTCTCATAATATCCTTCTGGATATTACCAAGGGCGCACAATATGAGAAGGTGCCTCAAAGTTTTATGAGTCCTCACCCCTAACGACCTGTATTATTTGTTCCCATCAAATAATATCATTTGGCCATAGAACATACTTTCAAGAATAGTGTTATGGCACTTCCGGGTTCTCATCATAGCAGGGATCCGCTATGACCCTTTAATGCAACAGCTATCCTTAGGACATTATCACATGCATTGTCACGCAGAAGAACAATCAAGATGTGATAAGGATTTTATTAATGAATAAAGTACAAAGTAGTTGGTTTTATGCCACCAAATCCAACACTACCACTGGTGGAGATTTCATACAACAACAGTTACCATTCCACCATCGGTATGGAACCATTCGAGGCTTTGTACGAGCAACCCTTCAGGTCACCACTTTGTTGGACTAAACTAGGAGAGTCAACAATCATGGTCCCAAATTTGGTGATAGATACAAAAGAGAAGGTCTAGATCATCCAAGAGTGTATGGGAAATATACATAGACATAGGAAGTCTTATACTGATAGGTGAAGGAGGCCATTGGAGTTCGAGGAATGAGACCATGTGTTCCTACAGGTTTCACCTCGACGTAGATTATGGAGATTTGGCTGGGGCGACAAGATATCTCTATGTTTTATCAGCCCTTTCCAGATACTGTGTAGAGTTGGGAAGGTGGTGTAAAACTTATCTCTACCTCCGTAGTTAGACCAGGTACACGACGTCTTCCACGTGTCACAGCTGAGGAGGTACATGCATTACCCATTGCACGTTATCGGCTGGGGTGGGATGGATGTTGAGGATGTAATGACTTTTGATGATTACCTAGTGGAGATCAAGGATCAGTAGGAGAGTATCCTTCATGGGTGATTGATTCCTTTGGTGTATGTCTAGTGGAAATACAAGAATCTTAAGGAGATCACATGGGAGCAGGAGGCTTAGATTCATGCTTAGTACCCTCATCTTTTTAGTAGCCCTAGTTTTGTATTTTCAGGAAGTAAATCACCAAGTTGGGGAAAATTTAATGTCTTGGATTTTATATGTATTATTTTTAAATATTATATAGATTAATTTCGAGATTGGGAACTAAGACAACATGCAATTCTAAGGCCCGATGTGCCTGGAATAATAGTTTGAAATATATTAAATAGAACACACACGCAGTTTTCCTAAAAAAGTAAAATATCTTCTAAACGGGTTCCCAAAAAAGAAATATTAGGGCACCATTGAGTTTAGATTGATATTTTTACCCATGGCATGACCTAACATTGGTCGACGCAGGTCATTTGTGAAAAATTCGTTGCGGGCGTAAAATGATTAAAATAACTCAATAAAAATTATTTTATTTCGTTTTACTAATGTAATGACTTAATCATATTTAAATAGATGATTATGTTGGAAATATAATGTCATCTTTATAACCCTAGAGACGTTGGATGATCACTAGGGAGAGCTTTTGAGAACCCTCTTAAGTGAACGACGACGGATCATGGATCGATCGATCGAAGCAACCTCAGGTTTGACATATCTTTCCAATGAATGTGATGTGTCAACCATTATTCATCATCAATAGAACTGAATATAGTGGTAGGTCATGTGTTTTAATTTTTTATTCCCTGTTCTTTATTTCTATGATGAATGTAAATCAATTGACGAACGTATTGATTCACAGATTGGGCATATTACGGGATGGGTTTATTTGTGGGGTTTATCAGGATATTTCTTCATGGATGTTGGTTTTATTTCTTCATTTTTAATTCTAACAGAAAATAACCAAGATCGACACAAACATCAATCAAGGTTCATTTCGCTTGTTTGGATTTGTGCTTTTCTCCCCCGATTCACCGTTCTTCGCGGTGTTCTTTATTCTTCCCTGCAATTTGATGTTACTTTAAACAATCAATCATTATGCATCCAATTCTTGGTTAAATGATCCAAAATCATAGATTTGGCATCAATAAAACTCAATGGATGTGCGGTGATGGTCTCAATAGTGGATCAAATGACGGTTGGTGGTGATTTAATATTCTTTGGCATGAAACGAAGAACAACGACGATCTTGTTTTCTGAGTGGAATGAGGACCCGAAAGTGGTAGATTGGAAATGGAAAGTCTTGGTCGAGGAACCCCCATGATTTTCCTAGAAAGGAACATCTGAAATAGTGGGTGGAGTGATATAGGAGATGACCAGAGTGTGAACCAGGGATTCTGGAAAATCCCATAGAACACGATGTGTAATCCAGGATTACACGACATGTGGGGCCCCCTGAATGGAAGCTAGGGTTCTGTAGGAAGTTAAAAATCACACGACATGTGACCCTATCACACTACATGTATCTTTGTACATTACATGAACATGGGGTGGAGTAAACTGGTTTCCTACACGGTGCGTACTCTCCCATACGACACGGCCTGGACCAGATACATGGGTGAAGTCGTGTACTAGTACACAGGTAGACCTACACGGGCTGTAGCTATGTACTGATACATGGGTATACTTCATAGGTAGTCTACATTCCATGTAGTACTACATTGACCCAATTTGGATGAAATTGTCTATTTACACGAGCAGAACCTGGGGTCAAGGAAAACAGAGTGTAACCCATCTACACGTCGTGTACTTTTTCTTACATGTCTTATATCTCTTTTCCTCTGTATCATAGACAAGTTTCATTAATGTCCATTCCCCTTATACTTTCCCTGAAGGTTGGTACAAATTTTTCCTACTCCTAGGACAATGATCCCTTCAGCGTGAATTCCTAGATAGAGTTGTTGGAATCCCCCCTAAGAGGACCAGAGTGGGGTCCTTTATTCATCTTCATGCCCTAGGTAGAGTCCTGAGTATCAACATGACTAATCCTACTAAGTGTCGATCCTCTACCTATACTATTAACCCAGATTGAGTTGTTGGTATCACCCGATGGACCTAGTTGTGATCCTCATATGTGTATCGTATTCTCTTTAGATCTATCAGTGTATCTTTCTAGTGACAAAACCTGATGAGAAGTACCTCTCGGATAGATATAATTAGTGCGATCAAAGTCAGTAGTGTGTTCTCCTAGATGAGTGATTCGTGAAATCTTCAAGATGGAATCCTAGGCCATTATATTATGGTTGTGGCTTACTCCTAGACTTTTTGTCTTTATTGAGTATATCTAGATATTCTTGTTATATGTACTGTAGACATATAATTGTGTAGAGGTGAATCTATTTTTTTTTTGTTATATTCTTTGTGGTTTCAGGGTGTCCTATTTAGTATTTTTATACTCACCCCTACAAAGGATTTTCCCGCACATGTCATGTCTTGTGTAGATGATCGAGCTTTTGATGGATTCTTAGGCAGACCCGAACCAGGTGTTTCTTATTGATATCGGACAGACTGAGGTGTGTTATTGTGGCTTTCAGATAGCATTCCCAATACCTTTTCATTCATGTTGGACTTGTGTTACAAACTTCCTTGTGGTAGGCTTGTATTTGGCCCTGTTTACTTTTCTTTACTTCCTATCATACTCTAGTTGTGGGATACAAATGTATGCATGCATTGATTGTTTAGTTGTTTTTACATTTCATCATTTTGTGGGCTTGGAGATGTGTGTGTGTGTACAAGTACTTAGGTAATGCCTCTCATGTTAGTGATATGTCTACTCAGTGCTAGTCACTAGCCCATGGCCTATTGTAGGCGGGCTTGGGGAGTCACAACATGGGCCTCACTAGGACAGGTCATGACCTTAAGAATTTTTTCAATAATTTTGTTATATCCATGTATCAAGTTGATGTGCTATGTACATAATTTCCCAAAGATACTAGGTTTCACAATCTTTTGGGTTGTACTAAATGTGTTTTTTTGTAATAAATCATGAAATAAAGTCTATTAAAGACAAGGGTTATTATAATTCTTGAGGGGATTTCATCACCTTCATCATCAATCACATAGCTAGAAAGGACCTAAGGATGTGCCCTACCACATGCTGCAAACATCTCATAGTGTCCAATGATATCATCTTTCCCGTTTGGGAAGATTGGCACCGGACTATGGTCATGAGATTTAAGAGAGAGAGGCTCTCCATTCAAGATAGAGAATCTCTCCATATTGCACCTTCAATAATCTAAATATATTTAAATAATTGTAAATATGTATTTATAAATATAATTATAAATATATATTTTTTATAATTATATTTATATAATTATAAATATATTTTTATAATTACATATATTTATATAATTATGTATATATTTATAAATATATATATTTATATATATATAATTATAATAAATATAATTAAAAATAAATAATTATACATAAATATAAATAAATAATTATATATTTAAAAAACTATATATAATTATAAATATAAATATATTTCTATAATTATAAATAAATATAATCATGTACAATCATGTACAATCATGTATAATTATAAATATATATATATATATAACAGGTTGGGATCATTGACCCCCCACCCCCACCCCTTTTTATAAATAGGATGGGGAAAGCCCCCTTTTATTAAATAAAGGAAACCCTCCTTATCAGTTGGGTAGAGGGGGTCCCATTACAATTCCTTGAATCCTTGGACTAGTAGGTCCATCCATGACTTCCCACACTGCAGGTGATTGTCTACACCCACGCCAATGGTCACCTCATTGTTGTCATCCTGTGTAACACCATCAGAGGCATTTCAACCACTTTCTCCCCTAAAAATTCACCATTAGAGGACCAGTGGCTTGAATACCCATTACAATTTGATGGCCCTAAGGCCCTGTGGCTTAAAAGCTAAAGCAGATGACCTGTAAGCCCAAGTTGAGCAGTCAAACATCACATCATGATCTCAGTCTTCTCGCTATAACCCCCACACCCACCCACCAGCAACTGTTTAATTTCACTTCCCCCACTGTATATTAATTGAAGAGAATCCCTATTTAACCCACGCATGGGTAGAGGTCCAAATGATAGGTGTCAATGCACCCATCGTTCTTTCGAGATACCCACCCAGTAAAGTCTGCATGTCTCCATGCCACACTACCTACCTAGATGAATCTCTTTGCCTATCTGGTCATCACCACTCGCACGATATGTCGACCCCTCTACCAAGAAATATCACATTTTTTCCCTTTTACAACACTGTGTAAGAGAATCACTCTGACTAAGAGGCTAAAGTGTCAGTTGATAGGTATCAACACACCTATTACTCTTTTGAGCTTCCCAGCCAACAATTTTGTGTTTATCCAAGATGCATTGTCTACCTGATGCATTGCACCAATCATCTGGTCACTTTGAATCACCTGCTACTTTATAGTGTCCTGGAGATCATGTGGCCCAAAGGCCTATTGTAACGACTTGAACTATAATAAGTGAAATTTCCATTTTGATTTAATTGAATGCCTTATTTTGTAAAATGGATATAGAAAACACATGCACTCCATTTTTTATCCAATCTGATTTAAATGATCGTTAAGTATCATTACCATTGATAATATAGCTGTTGAATAGTGATCACATGAGTAGTATAAATATAGGGTTTTAAAAAATCTTTTCGGCACAGACAAATGAGGTGATGGCCTCAACCAGTAGGATCATTACCTATGAATCCCATTTATCGGAGCCTCCTAGGGAGATATCATTTTTGGAATTTTCTCTAGACCAATCCCAAGCTGAGATCCAACAACTTAAGCATGAGTGAAACTGTTTACAGGAGAAGTTCAAGCTCATTGAGATCACGGGCCAAACCATGTTCACCGAACGACCCCATGAAAGCCCCACCATTTCACACCTTACTCTTAGGGTGTATGCTGGTATAATAAAGGGATATGTATCAAGACCCTATCATTATAATTATGTACATTATTTTTTTATTGAATAATGAATATACTTTCATTTTATTATTATTTTTAAATCACAAATAGTATTTTTGGTTAATATTCAAATTGAATTAATAAATCTATTTTGATGAATTAATAAATAATATTTTAATAAAATATTATTATTAAATTAATTTTATTAAATATAAATGAGTATATAATTTTTATGTGGCTAAATGTAATTTTTATTAGGGTTTAAAAACTGTTTTTTGTCAAAACCCGTCAATTTTCAATAAATATAGGGTTTTATTTTCAAAGTGAAAATTGAAATATTTAGAAAATTATTTGGATAAAATTAATATTATTTTTTGAATCAGGATGTCAAAATTATCCAATGGTGAATTTTTTATAATTTTCTGAGACAGTTAAATTTTTGGGTAAAAATTAAATACCATATAAATATACTGTGTTTTATGACATCATAATGTCCCAATAGTGGTGAAATAAACACTATAAAAGGAATATTAGGCCAAATGTAAGTTTTAAATTTAAAATAATTTTATTTTATATTTGTTCAACTTATTTTATAAAGCCTTAGTGAATCCTCTAAAATGTATAATATATTTTATGATTTTAAATTCATTTCTTTAATAATGTGACTCACCTCCACATAAGAAAGGATAATATTTTAATATATTCGGCCCATGGAATTATAAAATAATGTTTTATACTCCTATTTGGAAAAAACCATGGGCAAAAACCATTGGAAGGTTTGTGGTTTTGAATATTTAATCATATAGATTCCAAAACCTAAGTTTGTGATATATTAAAGAATTCGCATCTCATTTCCTATATAAACTCACCCAATCTCCCACTTATCTTCACTAAAAATCCTTATATCATGTCCTTAATCTTCCCTATCCTATCTATAATCCTCCCAAGGTGCCCTAATCTCTCAATAATCCCCTCTTCAATCTTTTGAAGTCACACGCTCAAGTAAGGGTTCCTTCTATTCTCATTTTTATCCAAGTTTCCTTATATTGCTACACCCTTTTATTTTCATTTAAAAATGATGGGGAATGTTTTCAAACCTCCCCCATACTTACCTTATTATTTTTTAATGATTATATACCCCTTTATCTCTCATTAATCTCTCCCATATACACTCATTACCATGTCAAAATTTCGTAAGAGTTATTTCATTTCTCCTATTTCTTCATGTTTATTTATTATGTTATGCCTTTTATTCCAAATTCCTTAAATTAATACATGTATTTATATAACCCTATTAACATCCATTTAATTTATATATTATTAGATACCCATTCCTCTATCATAAACCCTTTTTATGAATTTTTATTCCACGTCGTTATACTGCCAAAAATTGCACTGTGATTTTCTATGCCAAAATCATCATGTAGTGAATACCATACTCATTCCTATATCAAGGGTGTTCAATTTTATACATATATACCTTTTTATTGAGTACTTACATGTATTTATTCCACACCCCTTTATCATGGAATGAATTATGATGATGAATGAATCCATGCTTTATGATCTATGTGGCACACTTAAGCATGAGAATGAAATGAAAGTAACAGGTTCACCCAGAATTATATAGTGCTCCAATGCATTGGGTAATTCTTAGTATCATGATACATCACGTTGGGACATGGTTTTACCTGATTCATTTATGGTAATTTTTCCACTATGATGTATTGGCATTTTATACTTGACCTATGATGCAATGTTTTAAGTTGTTGTCACATTTCCATGTTATGGTTATCATGCTATATCATGTATTTATGTTCATGTTTCTTTTATGCTCCATTGATATTCCTATTGTCTAACATATGTTGTCTTCCTCATGTTATTACATGTTTATTCCCTTAATTGGCTTTATATATCACCCCTTTCTTATGTATTTCCTCAGGTTATACCATGCGATGTTAAGTACGAAGGAATGTTGTGTCATGTAAAGGAAGTTTTTAATAATGATGTTATATTTTATGTTTTAATTTGTTATGTAATGTTCCTAATTTCCCAAGACACTATACTTATAAATATTTAAGGTTGTATTAAGTGTAATTTTATTTCATTAAATCGTGTATGAATGTAATAAAAAGAATAGGATTGTTATAGTTGGTATTAGAGGAAAGTTTAGTCATTTTTTGGATTAGGACTAGAAAACTCTAGTGATAGACTTAGGGATTATACCATGTATAAGAAAAACATAACTAAATCTTTGTGAGTATAGATTAATTGTTTTATCAAGAAAATGTATCCCTTTCTGGATACGAACAAGTGGATGTGGCTCTGGCACATATGTATCTAGGGGTAAAACCTGAAAACACCGCTTTGAGCTTGACTCGAATGGGAACTGGTGCACAACAACAGGCCATGATGCACTCCTGGTTTGACAATCATAGGGGATATTCTTTGATAAATTAATAATCTTAGTATGAACCATTATTAAGGGAACAAAAAATACCATAAGAATATACGTTAGGAAATAGATCATGGATAACTTAGATTGAAGCCTATAAATTCATAAGTTAGAGAAATAAATGAAATTTATAAGTTATCCCTTTAATATCATTGGATTTACCTTTATTTGTTTAATAGTTTAAAATAATTACCCATAATTTTCCTTTTATTCTAGCCAATGGTCGGTAATAGGATGAATCGGGCTAACAACCATTGCAAAGATCAATGTAATGACTGCCCTAATGATATTCCCAATCTGATGGGAGCAGGAATCTCAAATTTTGTTGAAATACTCTCTCAGCTAAGTCAATTTTTGAATAGAATCATGGATAAAGAGGAAAGTATAACCCCTCATAAGAAATAATAAGTCACAATTGAGAGATTCATGAGACAAAGGCCTCCTACTTTCAATGGATCATCTGATCCCTCAATCATTGAACAATGGATCAACTCCATTGAGAAGATATTCTATATCCTTAAATGCTCTGAAAAATAGAAGGTTCTTCTAGATACTTATCATATGGAGGTTGAATCTAATCAATGGTGTACATTGATCAAAAATACAAAGTCTGAAGAAGATATTGAGGCGATGGGATGGAAGGATTTCCAGAAAATGTTTTTCGATAAATATTTTCCTCGCACCCTCCGAATTAAGATGGAAAGGGACTTATTTTACCTCAAGCAAAAAAGATGATGAATTAATTAGAGCATATGAGGAAAACTTCACAATTATTGCACAATACTCCTCCTGATTTTTCCTTACCCCTGAATTCAAGGTTGACCACTTCTTTGGTGGGATAAAACCTAGCCTACAGAAAGCCCTGGTGATCTATGACTTTGATAGTTATGAGGAAATTGTTTGATGTGCCCTCAAAGTTAAAAGAGATATCGGCGAATCTTAGGGGTATCACGGGGATGAGAAGTGGAAGGTGGAGTCAAATTCTGGAAGTCTGATAGAGAGATCTAATGGTGCTAAGAAATTTCAACACCCCACTTTCCAAAGGTGTGGAAAGAAGCACCCTAGAAATTTTCTAAAGGGAACAAGGAAATTATTTAGGTGTGGGAAGGAAGGGAACCTAGCCAACAATTGCCAACAAGAAAAACTTGCTACTGCGATGGAAGAAAAGGAATGCTCTGGTAAACCCTCATCACATTGTTCATTGCTACAACTGCAAGAAACCAGAGCATTTCTCAAACCAATTCACTAAGCCAGGGGTTTTCAGAGGCAACCAACAACCTCCAAGGTAGCAAGGGTGAGCTTTGTCTATCACAACTGCCAAAGTGAATCCTGGAAATGAAGAAGTGATAGATACGCTAGTTATTCATTCAAGAATAGCGAATGTAATTTTTTATTCTATTACTACACATTATTTTATATCCCAAAAGTTTAGTAGAACAATCCAAACACTACAAAAAATCATGGAAGTGGAGATGTTGGTGAAAACAAAAAATGGGGAAATTATAGCATCCAATGTATGTAACTCCACCCCTATCACAATTTTTGGATTGAACTTCCCGAAGAACCTTATCATACTTCCCTTGGTGGAATTTGATGCAATTCTTAGCATGGGTTGGATTTCCCTATATAGAGCCAACATAAATTTCCATGAGAGTGAAATCACTCTCCATATGGAAAATCAACCCCAAATTCTATACAAGTGTAAGGAGGGGGATGAATCTTCTTTAGCACCAGCATCCCAAGCGTGGATATTACTACCATATGAGCATGTCTATCTTTCTTAAATGATCGAGTCTAAGGAAGGAACCATCCTCGAAGACATTTCTATTATGAGGGAATTCACTGATGTTCTTCCCACGGAATTGTATGGTCTTTCTCCTATAAAAGATGTTGAATTATTGATTGATCTTATACCTAGGGCATTGCCAATATCCAAGACTCAATATATAATAATTATTGTGGAACTTGAGGAGCTAAAGAAACAACTGCAGGAGAATATGGATAACGGGTTTATATGCCCAAGTGTTTTACCATGGGGTGAATCAGTCCTCTTCATCAATAAGAAGGATGGATAAATGTGCCTTTGCATTGATTATCGTGAACTCAAAAAAATCATGATAAAGAACAAGTATCCTTTTCCACGAATTGATGAATTATTTGACTAGATATGTGGATCACAATACTTCTCCAAGGTGGATCTATAGTCAGGATATTACCAAGTAAGGGTGAATAAGGAGGATATCCCCAAGACTGCTTTTCATATAAGGTACGGGCATTATGAGTTCATAGTGATGTTATTAGGACTCACTAATTCTCCAGCAATCTTCATGGACTTGATGAATAGAGTATTTAAAGATTACCTTGAAAAATTTGTGGTAGTCTTTATTGATGATATTCTAATATAATCCAAAAGTAAAAAATAGCATGAGGAGTATTTAAGTATTGTGCTAAAGACCTTATAAAAGGAAAATATTTATTCCAAGTACAACAAATGTGAGTTCTGGTTGAAGGAAGTCTCTTTATTGTAGAATATCATCACAAGAAAATGGGATATCTGTGGACCCTTAAAAGACTAAGGCAATTGAAGGATGGATGAGGCCAACATATGTGACAGATATCTGTAGTTTCCTTTGATTGGCTGGGTATTATCATCGATTTTTGAGAAATTTATCATGATTTTCAAACCCCCTAATCATGATAACTCATAAGGGAGTCAAGTTTTCTCAAAATGATGAATGTGAAGAGAGCTTAAAGGAGTTTAAAAGGAGGCTTATCACTGTGCCTATGCACACACTACCCACAAGTAGAGAGATTTTCTTGGTATTCAGTGATGCTTAAAATAAGGAAATGGGTTGTGTGTTGATGAAAAAAGAAAAATTCATTGCCTATGCTTCAAGGTAGTTGAAAGTTCATGAGCGGAACTATCCAACACATGATCTTGAGTTAGATGCAGTGATATTTACTTTGAAAATTTGGATACATTACCTATTTTAGGAGAAGTGTGAAATATATACGGATCACAAAAGCCTCAAGTATATATTCACACAGAAAGAGTTGAATATATGCCAATGAAGATAGTTAAAGCTGATCAAAGACTATGACTGCTCAATTCACTACCATCCAAGGAAAGAGAATAAATTATAAGATACTCTATGTAGAAAGGATCCAACAACTCTTTCATTTATGATAATTGAGAAGGATTTGATCTCTTATACTTGAAGAGCATGGACATGGGAATCATAAAGGAAATAAAATCAGCAATACTTTAAAAAATGATTACTCAACCATATCTTTTGGGGAGGTTAAAGGATGCTCAAAGAGATGATGTGAGAATTTATAAGAAAGTAGAAACTATTAGAAAGGGTAAATCCTTAGATTTAAATGTTAATGAAGAAGGTTTTGTAAGATTTGGGTCAAGACTATGTGTATCATCAAATCCTGAATTAAAGGAGTTTTTGGATGATGCACATAGCTCAACCTTCTCTATCCACCCTTGAAACACAAAGATGTATTGAGATCTCCGGGAAAACTATTGTTCGGACAATATGAAGAAGAAGATCGTAGAATATACATCAATATGTCTCGTATGTTAGTAATTGAAGATGTAAAGGAAAAAAAATAAGGGGGTGATGCAACCATTACCCATACCTACATGGAAATGGGAAAACATAACCATAGACTTTATCACCGGGCTTCCTAATACATCTAGAGGAAATAATTCTATTTGGGTTATGGTGGATCATCTTACAAATACTGCACATTTCATTATGATTATAGAGGATTTTTCATTGGATCAACTTGCACGAATATACATCAGAGAAGTGGTGATATTTTATGGTGTTCCACTATCAATTGTATTCGATAGATATCCAAGATTCACCTCTAAGTTTTGGAAGAGTCTCCAACATGCTCTGAATACTGAGTTAAACTTCAACACAGCCTATCACCCTCAAACTGATGGCCAATCTAAGTATACTATCCAGAAACTTGAGGACATTTTGAGAGCATGCTCAATGGACTTAAAAGGAGGATGGGATCAAAATTTTCCTCTGGTTGAGTTCTCTTAAAACAACTATTTCAAATCAAGAATCAAGATGTCTCCCTATGAATCCCTTTATGGGAAGAGGTACAGAACACCTACATGCTGGGATGAAGTTGGGGAACAAAAACTACTAGGTCCTTAAATGGTCTAGGAAATGGTGGAGAAGGTTAAGACCATTCATCAGCACATCAAGGTTGCTCAGAGTTGATATAAAATCTATGTTGACAATAATTGACAAGGCCTAGAGTTTGATATTGGAGACATGGTATTACTCTACATATCTCCATGGAAGAAAGTAATGAGATTTGGGAAGAAGGGAAATCTTAGTCCAAGGTACATCGACCCTTTTGATATCCTTGATCGTATCAGAGTAGTTGCCTACTGACTAGTACTCTCACCTAACATATCTCAAGTACATGATGTATTCCATGTATCCCTCTTGATAAAGTACATACCATACCCCTCTCATGTAATCAATCTAGATGTGGTACCATTGGATAATGACCTCTCTTATGAGGAGAATCCAGTGAAGATCTTAGATCGTAGAGACAAAGTTATATGGAATAAGACAATGCACCTGGTCAAAGTGTTGTGGAGAAACCACAAGTTTAAAGAACCAACATTGGAACCAGATTAGGTGATGAAACAGAGTTACCCTCATATTTTTTAATGTGGTAAATGAAAATTTCAATGGTGAAATTTTTAGGGGGGGGAGATTGTAACGACCCAAACTATTATAAGTGAATTTTCCCTTTTGATTTAATTAAATGTCTTATTTTGTAAAATGGATATAGAAAACATATACGCTCTGTTTATTTTATCCAATTTTATTTAAACGATCATTAAGTATCATTTTCATTGATAATATAGTTGTTGAACACTGATCACATGACTAGTATAAATATAGGGTTTTAAAAAATCCTTTCAACATAAACAAAGAAGGTGATGGCCTCAACCAGTAATATAGTTACCTATGAAGCCCAAATATTGGATATCCTGAGGGAGATATCATTTTTGGGCTTTTACCTAGACCAATACCAAGTCGGGATCCAACAACTTAAGCATGAGAGAAACCATTTACGGGAGAAGTTCAAGCTCATTGTGATCACGACCCAAACCATGTTCACCAAAAAACCCCATGAAATCCACACCATCGCACACCTTACTCTTAGGGTGTATGCTATTATAATAAAGGGATATGTATCAAGACCCTAGCATTATGATTATATATATTATTTTTGTATAGAATAATGAATATAATTTTATTTTATTATTATTTTTAAATAACAATTAGTATTTTTGGTTAATTTTTAAATTGAGTTAAGAAATGTATTTTAATTAATTAGTAAATAATATTTTAATAAAATATTATTATTAAATTACTTTTATTAAATATAAATGATCATATAATTTTTATGAGGCCAAATGTAATTTTTATTAAGGTTTAAAAACTATTTTTGTCAAAACCCGTCAATTTTCAATAAACATTAGTTTTTATTTTAAAAGTGAAAATTGGAATATTTAAAAAATTATTTGGATAAAATGAATATTATTTTTGGAATCAAGGCATAAAAATTATCCAACAGTGAATTTTTCATAATTTTCTGAGACAGTTGAAATTTTGGGTAAAAATTAAATACCATATAAATATATAATGTGTTTTATGACATCATAATGTCCCAATAGTGGTGAAATAAACACTATAAAAGGAATATTAGGCCAAATATAAGTTTTAACTTTAAAATAATTCGATTTTATATTTTTTCAAATTATTTTATAAAGCCTTAGTGAATCCTTCAAAATGTATAATATATTTTATATTTTTAAATTCATTTATTTAATAATGTGACTCACCTCCACATAAGCAAGGATAATATTTTAATATATTAGGCCCATGGAATTATAAAATAATGTTTTATACTATTTGGAAAAAACCATGGGCAAAAACCATTGGAAGGTTTGTGGTTTTGAATATTTAATCATATAGATTCTAAAACCTAAGTTTGTGATATATTAAAGAATTCTCATCTCATTTCCTATATAAACCCACCCAATATCTCACTTATCTTCACTAAAAATTCTTGTATCACGTCCTTACTTTGTCCTCACCTCTCTATAATCTTCCCAAGGCTCCCCAAGCTCTAAAAAATCCCCTCTTCAAGCTTTTAAAGTCACACACTCAAGTAAGGGTTCCTTCTATTCTCATTTTTATCCAAGTTTCCTTATATTGTTACATCCTTTTATTTTCATTTAAAAATTACGGGGTATGTTTTTTCACCTCCCCAATAATTCCATTATTATGTTTTAATGATGATAGAACCCTTTATCTCTCATTAATCCCTCCCATGTACATCTGTTACCATGCTGAAATTTCGTAAGTATTATTCTATTTCTCCTCTTTCTTCAGGTTTATTTATTATGTTACGCATTCTATTTATAAATTACTTATTTTGGGACATGTATTTATATGAACCTATTATTGTCTGTTTCGTTTATATATGATTAGATACCCATTCCTCTCTCATCAACCCTTTTTATGAATTTTTATGCCACGTCGTTATGCTGCCGAAATTGCACCGTGATTTTCCATACTGAAATCGTCATGTAGTGAATACCATACTCATTCCTCTATCAAGGGCATTCACTTTTATAAAAATATACATTTTTATTGATTAATTACATTTATTTATTCCACACACCATTATCATGTAATAAATTATGATGATGAATGAATACATGCTTTATGATCTATGCGGCACACTTAAGCATGAGAATGAAATGAAAGTGACAGGTGCACCTGAAATTATATAGCACTCAAATGCATTGGGTAATGTTTAGTATCATGATACTTCATCTTGGGATAGGGTTTTACCTGATTACTTTATGGGACTTTTTCCACTATGATGTCTTTCCATTTTATCCTTGACCTATGGTGCAATGTTTTAATTTGTTTCCACATTTCCATGTTATGATTATCATGCTATATCATGCCTTTATATTAATATTTATTCTATGGTCCATTGATATGCCTATTGTATAGCATGTGTTGTATTCCTCATGTTATTCCACATTTATTACCTTACTGGTCTTTATAGCTCACTCATTTGTTATGTATGTCCTTAGGTTATCTCATGCAATGTTAAGTATGAAGGAATGTTGTGGTCATGTAAAGGAAGTTTTCAATAATGATGTTGTATTTCATGTTTTAAGTTGTTGTGTAATGTTCCTAATTTCCCAAGACACTAGAATTCTTGATCTTTTGGGTTGTATTAAGTATAATTTTATGTCATTAAATCATGTATGAATGTAATAAAAAGAATAGTATTGTTATAACTATGATGGACCTAAGGCCCGAAGGCCAATAAATATATTTATATAAATATAAATATAAAAAAATACCATTGGAATGGCCCAAAGTCCTTAGTTTTTTATTTATTTTTTGGATAATCCCATTTTTAACTGGGTTTGAGAGGAAACCCTTATATGACCCATAATCCCATAGGCATAAGGCCCAGTACATGAGCCAAAGCCCAAATACCTGACTACACTGGAACTACCCCTCCCCATCATATGCTTTGTTGATGAAGCCTAACCCCCACCTTGCATAGCTGATCAGCTAGCATTTCCCCGTACAGAGTTGCACAATGTTTGGTACCAATGGCGAAGTTTTCATGCCCTCACTTCATTACCAATATGCTAAGCTCTACTCTAGTGACTCCCACTTGGTCTAATTTTTCTTCTAGGGTATTCTCCTATGTGGTCTGACTTGATTTCTTCATGTCTAAGAGGCCATGGGGCCTGAAATCCCGTGACCTGAAGTCCTAAGGTGGCCTGGAGGCCCTGTGTCCTAAAGGTCTATGGTGGTCCGAAGGCCCCGTGGTCTGAAGACCCAAATCAATAAATACATATTTACAATTATTTAAATATATTTATAATTATATAAATAATTATTTATTCATATTTATTTATAATTATGTTTATTTATGTTTATTTATATTTATTTATATTTATTTATAAATACATATTTAAAATTATTTAAATATATTTATAAATATACAAATAATTATTTTTAATTATTTATTTTTAATTATTTTTATTTTTATTTATTTTTATTTATTTATTTCATAGCCAATGTGGCAGTTGAGTGGTTCAACTACCACGTCTACATCTAGGCGGCCAAGGATCAAATCCCTGTCGTGGTTTTCTTGGCTCCTAGTTTGGGGGGTAATTTTACCTAGCCCACACAAATTTCATGCACACATGTAATTGTTCTAGCATAATTATCCCCCACAAAGGGTGTTGTATGACATTTTGGTGGAATGTCGGACTCGTGACAAAGGTAATACTACATATGATGAATGATGGTGGGAGTGTTCAAGGCAGTGACGCATGTGGCCCAATGATTGATCAATTGCTGGAAACCACCAATCAGTTGGGTGGAGAGGTCATTGGCTTGAAAGAGGTAGAGATTCATGGGGACCAACAACTATTTTTTGATCGGTGGAGGTGGAGATATGATAAGCTAGCAGGAGATAGTAAGGCAGTGATGAATGGGGGGTCGATGACCGATCTATTATAGGTGATTGTTGATAAAAAAAATGGTGCAGGCCAAGGGCACAAGCAACATGGGCCAGGGAAAGCATGATGCTAATAGTGGGACTCTGTGCTGATTTTGATTGGGCCTATAAGGCCATGTATTGGGGGGCCTACAGGCTATGTGCTAAGGGTCTATTGGGCCTATATATATACATATGTGTGTGTGTGTAATTATAAATATATAATTGTAAATATATAATTATAATAAATATATTTATAAGTAAATAATTATAAATTTGTTTATAAATACATATTAATAATATAAATAATAATATAATATAATAAAGAATGATGTGAACCATGGATTTGTAACTCATGGTCCTGAAAAAATTGTTATTTAAAAGAAATTACACACATAGAAGAGGAAGGGGTTACAAGGTTAAAAAAAGTGGCATAGACAATGCCACTATAAACACCTGACCATCTAAAAATCACCTTTTTTTTATGTCTGCCACCCCTTCCTCGGGATCCACCTAGGACTTTTGGGTGTCCACCTCTCTTCCATTTCTTAGGATTCTACCAAGTACCATCCTTGTCATATGTGTTTGATGATTCATCTTCCTCATTATGAGGCTTGGTGTCTTGACCTCTAGTTAAATAATTTTTTAATACCAAAATTTGAGAATCTTTATCAGAACCTTCTTGATTTGGGGAATCATCCTTGATTAAGACCTCATTAAGAGGAGGCATGTCTCTAAACATGTCTTGAGTTGTAACATTTTCCTCGGGTGAGGATATCCCACAATGGGAAGCAGCCACATGAAGATCCTTATTTTCATCCTGTACAGTCAGTAAAGGAGAGAAAGATGCATCAAAATTAGAGTTTATCTTGCTCCTAACACATTTACTCTAATGGCTCTCAATATAGAGAGCATCAAAATATGAGTTGTTGATGGATTCCGGCATGGAAAAGAATTTGGGTGGATAATCTACCTTCTTTCCACTTATTTCAACCTCAGTGATCTATAAACTATGCTCAATAAATACAACCCCTATAGTGGGGTCATGTCCTTAATTTTTGTAGGCTTGCACGGCATCCACTACCTTTTCCACCTTAATTATCAATTTCCCTGAGATCACTGGAGAAGTAACTTTAGATATAACCAAAATGGTATCATGTTTGGGATTCAAAATACCTACATTAGAAGGAATAACAATATTTGCATCCTGATCTAGACTAGATTCATACTCCATAGCCCAAGTGTCCCCAGATCCCACCTATTTATAATTCACACTTGCATCTTGGCTCATTTTTTCATCATATAGAACCTATTTATGCATTTATAAAAAATCTCCCTTGGACTTCAGTGTGCTAGCAATCAGTTTACCTTTTGAAGAAAATAATCCTCCATTAAACAGTTGAGTCCCCTCCAATATCACTGTCAAGGTCTTGATTTTCAGGGAATTCAACCATGTCTGATTTCACTAAAGAATCCTTCCCTTGGACCATGGTATCATCATGAGGAATATCATAACTTCTCACTGCTTGAGTGCCATGACTTGATATAGAGGGTATATATCGAACACCAACCACATCGATAGAGGACATTGGGCCTCGACCTGTTTGAGGACCCCCAACTATCTTAGCTTTCTCTCTCTTGTCCCTAACCTCTTTATTAGCATCATCCACAAGCAGCTTAAATTTTTAATTATACACATGATGGTCAATATTCTTATAGTTTTCACAAATAAAATTATTATGAAATTGTTATTTTGAATGTACAGTGTAAGAGCATTTACTGGAAAAGACGGGTTTTCTCTAAAACTCAACCAAGTTTTCAAGCTTGTGGTTTCCAATAATAAGGAAAATAATCTCAATAAGAAGTACACATAATTACACTTCAATAAAGACCCTTGAAAAGTGTTTGTATATAGCACACTCAGCCTCAAAATCAATATTAATAGGAATAACCACCACATATGTAATATCCTAAAAGGATTTGTGAGTTCTATAAGAACCAACTAAGGCACCTAATCTAAATCAAAACTTTTGGAATTGATTTTTTGACCTTGCTTGGGTTGAATAGAGGATCACAGTCCTGGAACCTTAGGTTTCCCAGTTTTAGATAAACAAAACCACAGTCCCAATCCCAATATTTAAGATCATATTAAGGGAATATAAAATGAAAGAAACCCTTACCAATTGAGATCATGTGCTATATATCAAATTCCTAAACCTTTTGAATCTTCTTTCAAAGATTCACAAGCTTCAATTGGTGATCATTAGGCATTATTTTGAGCCTCCCAATAATGGAATGTTTACATACTTCAAGGTGCTCCTCCAAGATTTTGTGATTCTCCTCAACAAAGGCCAATGATCCATTTCTGACAATTCTCTTCTTCATCATGTTAGACTCTCCCTTGAGATCAGAGAACAGTCAATGATTCATAGCCTTCTCAACAAAAGAGGATCGATTTGAATCCCAAATCATAGTAAAGTGCATCTGAATCGAATCTTCTCCCGTAGAATCTTTCTTTGAATGATTCACGATCTTTTTTCCTAGAGCAACTGTGTCAACCATAATCCTTGAGGGGCCAATGAAAACATATTTTAGCTCAAACAACTCATTAAGATTGAGCAAAATAAAATCAAAACCCTAATCTCCATTGCAGTTTAGAGAGAGAGACTTCTGAAACCTTACAACCCCCATCCTCTTATTAATAATATAATTAATAATATATTAATTTTAAATATATTTTTATAAATATATATTATTTAATTTTTTAAATATAAATAAATATTAATAAATAAATATTTACATATAAATATATATATATATATATAAATATATATTTAATATATTGATGAATATAAATAAATATTTATTTATTAATATATTTATAAATAAATATTTATGTATAAATATATTTTTAGGCTTAAGCTTATAGTGTAATTTGAAAGGATTCTTGATTTTTGCAACACATGTAATTGTATTGGTCATTTGATTGAAAAATACATAAGGAATTTGAATTTTAAAAATTTTAGGAAGTATGGACATTTGATTGAGAGTTTTAAATTCAAATTAACTATTGATAAGGATATAGGGGACATATAACACCCTGAGATTTTGTGAAATATTTTTTTCAAATGAATTTAATATTTTTGATATTTTGCATTACACGCAACACCGAGTTTAGCTTTCATTGCACGTAACACTGAGTTTATCTTGTGTTACACGCAACACTGAGTTTAACTTGTGTTACTTGCAACAGCAAATTTAAACAAAATGTGGCATATTATTAAAATATTATTATTTAATATGATAGTTATCACCTAGATGTTGGAATAGAGGGTATAAATAAGATTAAATAAATTATGAAAATATATGGTTTACACATGTATATAAAATTAATTCTTTGGTAAAAAAATAATTAAAAATAAAAATAAAAACTATTTGAATATAAAAGAAATATTTTTCTGAAATACTATTTTTATGAGAACAAACGCGTTTTACCTCAATAAATTAAATGAACCACTGTTGTTGAATGATTTTAATTAAATTTATGTATTATATATTCAATCATATTTTTAAAATTCATCTTATTTTTTTTATACAAGAGATAAAAATAAGTCTAATTTTACACTTAAAAACTATATTTTTCTAAAAAGAAGTTTTGTTGCCTTTTGTGAACTTATTTTTTTTAATGAAACTTTTAGAAAATTTAATTGAAAAAATAAATTTAATTTTTGAAATCATAATTTCAAAATTATCTCAGGGTTAATTTTTGATAATTTTCTAAGAAGATAAAATTTTCGATGAATAGTGAAAAAATCTAGTTTTTATTAAGAATTGTCTTTTCTTTTAAAGATTTTAAAAAATTAAAACTTTTTTTGGTATGGTTTTAAAAGAAAAAATAGTTTAATTATATATCTATTAATCCAATTTTGGTAATTTGAATCATTTTCACATTGAATTTTGATATAAAAACTTTATAAACTTTTGAACATTTTCTCTTTGAAAACCCGCTTTGACGTCGTGTTTATGGGATTGATTTTAAATTAATTTTTTCACTTATGTGAATGGAAATTGGAATGGATTACATATTTTAAATTATAATAATTTATATTATCTAATAGGTCCAACTTAATTTTTGACCATAATGAATAATAAAAATGGTAAAAATTATTTACCGTGGTTAAGGTAAAAACGGGATTACCAGGGGTTAAACTAAAAATATAAGGGTTAAAAATGACCAAAACTTGTCCAATACTATTTTTCCAGCCATATTTAGACCTTATGTCTCCTGGGTTCTAGAATGGTCCATTTTGAGTCCTTTTTTCATGTGAAAAACATGGGCAAGCCTTTTTCTTTTCAAAAATTACAAGTGTGTCACTCACCTCACTTATAAAAGGTCACCCCCTATCCTATCCTATTCAAACTTTAGAAACCCATTGGTTTGGCCAATAAATACCCAAATCACTTCCTTAATTCCCTCATATCATTTTAGAATCCTTATTTTGGTCAAAAATCCAGCCTAAGAAGCCTTTTGGTACAAAGAAAAAGAAGTTGCTTGAAGAAGAAGTAATGTCCCTAATCGAGCATTTTATTTTATTTATTCCTCCACATCCTTAAGTTATTATTAAACCACACTAATGTGATAGACTCGGTGTCTTAAATATAATAATATGTTATTATTTTAATGTAATAACCTAAATCTCTCTCCTCTTCCATCAAATGGATCATAAAATCACCATTCATGTGTACGGCGAACTACCGCCTAACAAACTGATATTATTCATTTTCCATAACCAACTCTTATAGATGGATATAATTATGGATTAAAGTTTTATATATTATATTTATGATATTATTATACTTAAATAATTATTTTATCATGTATAGCTTCATACTTTCCATTCTGTGGGAATATGATAATGTTGTTTGTGTGTATGGAGGACTACTACCTCATGAAGTGATGTGATTCATCCACGCTTTACATGGAAGGTAATAGGGATGGTTTTAATGAAAATATTTTATATATATTACATAAAAATTATTCTATAATGGTAATTTATTATTTATATTTCTTTACTTTAACCCGTTGATAAATTGGAAACAACATTCATGTGTGTGTACGACCTACTGTCTCCATGAATGATGTATTTCATTTTCTACCTCTAAATTTTATGGATTTCTATAAATACATATATACTAAATATATATTATATTTATATCATGGCTATAATTCTAGATATTATGGAACCATGATCAAATTAAAAGTACCAAAAATAACAAATCAAAACATACACGAAAAATAAAGAGGTTATTACCCCAAACATGATTTTAATAAGGAATTGTTAATAAACATGTAATAAATGGTCATAAGTAAATAATATATGATATTATGTATATAATTATGGTTCTGTAATATATTTATAATAAACTTATATTTATTATATAGTATGTTCGAATGTGTACAAAGAAAGTCAAAAAATAAGGTAAGTGATTTCTAGCCACTCTTTATTTCTGGGAGACATATGCAGATTCACCACTTGTTTATTTTTTATAGTGTATATAATGTCTCTTTGACATGTTATATAATTAATATAATTATTTTTATGATATTTAAAGTTTCATTTCATTTTATTCTTTATTGGTTCTTTCAATCCAAAATATTACTAAAGCGGTAAGGGATTTCTGTCACACTTTTTACTTATGTGAGAAACATGTCATATTCATCACTTATTTATTTTGGGTGGTTTATATAATACCCATTAATATATTTTATGTTTATTATCTCAAAAATTATTTGGATTTACAAATCCATTTTAGGATCTCTCTTTCATGTGGTGCGTAGTACAAAAGTTATCAAAGTGGTAAGGGATTTTTGTCTCAATTTTCCTTCTATGAGACATATGTTATGTTATGCACCTATATTATTTTATGAGGTGTATATAAAGAAAAATTGACATGTAATATAATGAGTTTATTTATTCTCATGATATTTTAAGTTTCATTTAAATTTAATCTTTCATGGGGCTTATGATTTAATTTTACCAAAGTGGTAAGGGTTTTATGTTACAATCTCATCGTTTATCAGGATTTCTCATTATTATGTTTCAAATGATAAAATATTATGATCTATCTCTAAATAAATTCATTAATTTTATTATCCTATGGATTTTTCATGAGAATACATGTTTTCCCTTCATTTTACTCTCTTTATATACTCAAGAGATCAAAATAATTTTTTTTAATAAAAATCATATTTATTTCTCACTTTGGCCGAAAACACTTTTTCTTCCAAAAACATGTTTTTCTAAAAAAGTTTTCAAAAATATTTGTAACATTCTTAAAATGATTTATTAAATATATTTTTACTCATTTTTTACTTTTCACAATTTTTTTTGAAATGAATCTTCACGTTGTTTTCCAAATAATGCATGTTTGGATTTTAACAAAAATATAAAAGGAATATTCATTATAATGTGTATGGAATTAATAGAATTTTCCACCATCATTTTCCTTGAAGCTTCCTTTATAATTTTTCAATTTTATTTTAAAATAAATATATTTTTAAAATGTTTTATGTTTTAAAAAAGTGTTTTTCAAATCAAAAAGGATATTTTCCTCAAGAAATGTTTTAAATATTTTTTAAATATTTCTTTATAATTTTTCATAGTTATTTTCAAATAAAAGGATTTAAAAAATTTTTTATGATTTTTTATTTTAAAAAAGTGATTTTCAAATAAAAGTTATATTCCTCAATAAATGTTTTAAATGATCTTTCAAAATCATTTTCTATCTAAGATGGCATCCTTTGATGTAACTTATGCTTGATTGGGGACATGAACCAAGGATATAATTCTTATTGTTTCTATAGATGGTTTATTATGACAATATATTATGAAATCTGTTTCTATTCCATGGGTTATACTATGATAAAATTCTTATGAAACCTGTTTCTTTTTTCATGGATTATGCTATGATGAAATGATTATGAAATTTGTCTCTTTTTTATAGTTTATGATATGATTAAATGTTTATGAACACCATTTCATTTCATGGGTTATTATATGATGAATGTTTTATGAACTGGTGGCACACATATGTATGATTTTCATTATGTGATGGGTGAGACCTATATCTCCCTCCAATGCATTGGGTAGAGATTTATATGTCATGAGATAGTCAAGACTGGAATTGGGAGTGAACCTAGTTTAGTAAGGGACTTTGTTCGCTATGATCATCTAAGGAGTCAACCTTGACCACTATGATGGTTTGGGTATTGAACTAATTCAACTATGATATACTTGGTAGTGAGCCTTAACTACTATGGAAATTATTTTCTATTCTTATGTGTGTGTCACAATTTTATGTCTTATGTCAATTTTATGCTCTCATAGATCATGTTCCTTGATTTCTTTATGATTCATGTCTTATAAACTACCAATATTTATGCCAGGAATCAAGATTATGATATTGTATATTCATGGTATGGTTTTCAAATTTTATTCTCATGTTCTCATACTCTTATTCTTGTGTTATTCTTGTGTATCACCCTTGTTTACCCTTACTGATCATTTGAATTCTCCCTTTCTTATGTTTCCTTTCCCCGGGTAATGAAGAAAGATTTTAAGTAGGGTATGTCTATGAAGAGTAATTATGGGATGATATTTATGGGATACATTTAAGATCTTTCATGAATTAAGAAGATAGTGTATCTAGTCTCCAAATACACTAAACCAATATGGTCATCAGGTGTGTATTTTTGTAATGTAATAAATATTCATATAAAAATATGTAATATTTATGTATGGGAATTTTGGACCGCTGTAGTTACTATCAAAAGAAAGGTTTATCTAACCTTTGGAAACCAGGATAAGAAAAATTTATTGAGATACCTAGGTAAATTTCTATTTATATTTCTAGGTATTTCTTTAAGGATAAGTCTAGGGATGATTCAAAGTATAGGAAAATGTCCTGGAATTTTGGTAAAGGATAGAGCAGGTGGTTTCCAAGTAATTACATCAACATCTATGTAACACCCCAAGAATTTAAAAATAGATTTATTATAGAATGCATGGATCATTGAGTCTCTAAAAACACTATTTTGTTATAATCAATCCAAGTAAACATAATTTTGTCACTTCTCTGATGTGAATTTCGAAAATCTGACATACACAGTTGCGATAAGTAAGTTATTTGGAGTCTGATAAGAAAAACTTAATTTTTAGTGAATAGTAACCTACCCTTATGAATAGTAACATAACCTAATGAATATTGATTTACCCTAATGAATAGTAACCTTACCTATGATATTATATAAATAATATTCAAGTTGGAGTACGATATACCTATGTTTTGGAATAAGTAAATAAATGTTTTAAAACTACTTTTTTAGAATAAATTATGATTTTAATTAAATATTAAATTAATAATATTTAGAAAATTATTTTTTAATAATGTACTTAATTTTTGGATTTTACACATCGAAAAATGGTTGGGGTGAAATTTTGGTATTTTTTTGAAATACTTGAATTTTTATGAATAGTGAAATACAGTAAAATGTTGTATATACAAATTATCAGTTAAATACACTATTTATCACATCACAAGTGATGTAAGCCCACTTGGTTTGAACTCACATGCATTTATCACTATTCTTGGTCATGGAATCATCACTATTGCGGGTCTTGAGGGAAATTAATAAACTAATGATTAAAAATTTATAAAAACGCTCCTCTCCACTATAAAACCCCCCTCTCACTCCCTCTTATCTTAACTCCTCTAAAACCTTGTGTCTTCTACAAATTATGTCCAAATATCCTCCCAACCTCCAATCCCACGTCCAAAAAGTCTTGGTCTCATAAAAATACCAAAACCTCTCCCATAAAGAGGCTCTCAAGGAAGTTTGCTTAAAGAGGAAAATTCCTCTTTTCAATTCTTTGTCTTTCCTTTCAAGTTCATTTGTTTTCTTTTTCTATTATTACATCTCCTTATCCAAATTTTGTGTTGACTCTAGTACCATACATGTACTTGAATTTTTTCATTATAGTGTAATAATTTATCATCATCTCTTCCTTTTACCTTCTTTTATACTAGTAGCGAGAATACCATTCGAGATGTGTCAATTTACCACATTCAAGGACGACTGGCTTTCAATTTCTATTATAATTATCAATTATGGTCATGAAATCATTCTTGTTATTGTTTAAAAAGATTATTATATATGTAATATACCCCATATAAGGTTCTGTAATCCCTTTGTACAAATGGTATTAATTTATAAAGAAAAATGAGTATGTTGTAATCAAAACTCACAATTTAACCGAAACAGTTATCATTAAAGATCTATATAATAATTCATCCTCATGCCATGTAACCAAATCATATAAATTACCACTAACACATATTTATTATCATAAATTATATGATAATTAAATTCTATAGATTTACATGAACTCTGTTACTTAAGAACAAGTGAACCGATTATGAAAATAAAGAAAATGAACATTACAGAACGACGAAATTCAATATAATAACTTATCAATAAGGGAATAAATGAACTAAAAAGAATTATTATAAACTAAATACATGTCTAATAGTTTCTGAAATAAGTTATTAATAAGTATAATTTCATATTCTAGGAGCTTAAGTTCAAGAGCGGAACACGTTTGGAGTTAAGGTAAAGGGTTTATTTATCTCACTTCTATTTTTGTGAAGTTTCTCGTATTCACTATTAATACTTGTGTATAGTGTATGTATAATTCCCATTGATGTAACATTTTATGAATATATTTATTTTCATGGTATTAAATTTATCATTTTAATATTATTAATTTTGGGGCATACAAATCGATTGGCTACAAAGTGGTAAGGGTTTTTTCCACCCAAACCTCCATTTTCATTCAGGATACTTTTATTGTCTAATTACCTCAATGAAAATATTGTGTATTATTATTTAATACTCATAAATTCTATGTGGGTTTTATATATATGTTCACAAATCATAAAAAATCCTTATTTTATGGATAGTTACATGTTTTAAAAGGAAGTTTCAAAATTGTTTCTGAAATACAAACCCGATTCAATGGATATTTTCAAATTCTTACCCGTTTTAAAGTGTACTCAAAAATATGTTTTAAGCCACAATTAGTTTTATAAAAACACTCATTTTATCATGAAAAATTATCTTGGATCATTTCTGGATTTAATAGAACAAATGTTCCTTTCCACTTTAAAATTCTCTTTAATACTTTCCTTACAATGCTCTAAAATGTTTTATTGATAAAGAATCTTAAGAACTCTTTTTACATGATTTAACTTCAGTGGGACATCATTTATGCCTAAAATATAATTTCAATATCCTCGTATTTTATTTTATGGGATATTCATGTTTAAAATATGATTTCATGGCAAATATAAATGATTTTCTAAAAGGAATCTTCTTTCAAAAGTAAAAAAGGATTTTTCTCATCTCTCATTAACTTTTATGATATGTATGAATTGTTCACCACATATTTATTTATTGTGGTGTATGTAATACCCTTTGGTATATCATATTTAGAGTCTCTTTTTATCATGATATTCTAAGGGATTATTATTTAAATGTTTCAAGGTGGTATGGTACACTTTGGAATGTTTAAGGATTATTTCCTCAAGAATTTTTCAATGGTCTCATTTATAAATATATTAATCTATGTCAAAATACTTTGTTTAATGTTGTACTTAATTGAGTTTTATCTATTATGATATCATCCTCAATATGTTACTAAAGGTTTTCTGGTTATTCTGACTATCGATGTCTATTTTGATATTATTCCCCATATTATTCTGAATGATTAGTGTTTATGTTCAATGATTGGGGAATGTTATTTACATTTCATATTCTAGTTTCAATATGAATGTATATTTTGATTATGTTCACCCCTTTCATATAAGGAATTAATTGGATATAGTAAGTGTCGGGTGGGACCCGCTATAGCCCTTCGGTGCATCGGTAGGTCTCGTGAGACAAACTACGGTTTTGGCACAAGGCCTTGACAAAATGATTATTTGTGGTCTTGGATGAGGCCTTGACGGTATGGTTATGTTGTCCCACATTATGAATTCCCTCATTATGAAAATATAATTTATGGTTCATGTGGTTATTCGACTGGTAGAATACCCGTGATTATGTTTATTTATGGCATTACTTACTCAGCTCTTATTCCTTCCATAATATGTTCAAGTTTTTGTTAAAGGTACATGTTTTTATGTATTCAACATGCCTAATGTTTATGTTATGATATCTTCCACTGTATTGTTTACCCTTATTGATCATTTGAGCTCACCCCTTTCATTTTTTTTTCCTTCCCCAGGTTAAGAAGAAGAGATCATTTATTAAGTTTTCAAGGATGCAGTTTATTAGCTTTTGTTATGTATCATATTTTGTTTCATTTCAAAATATAAAATGGGTTACATGTATGTATATAGTTTCTTCAAGACTACTAAATTGATCGGTCCTTCAAGATGCTTATTCTTTGTTTATATACAAATTTAATCAAATAAGGCATTGGCTCCAGGAAACTGGGGTCGGGTCCTTACAGTTGGTATCAAAGGAAGTTTAGTAGAAACCTTGGAAACTAGATTTAGAAAACGTAGATTAGGGAAGAGTCCCTAAGATAGTATTTGAGGATAAACATACAAGAATTTCCTGGTATTTTGGTAAGGAATAGATTATATGAATCATTCATGTAATAAATCCATGTCTAGATACGAGTAGGTAGAGGTGGATCTGGTACAGATGTATCTAGGGGTAAAACCTGAAAACACCACTTTGAGATAGACTCGAACAGGAACTGGTGCACGACAATGGGCTTTGCTACACTCTTGGTTACAACACTCCCGGGGGATGTTCTTAGAATAATTCACATTTTATTTACCCACCATTATGAAGGATTTATGCCCCCAAAGTAACCAAAGTATATGGTTCTTGCATTTATGATGCATAAATTTATGTTATGTGTTATACCATGTTTAGAGATATAGAGAATTCATAATTCTATGATCTAATATATAATATGGAATTGATTATAAATGGATCCTAGAAAAAGGAATGATAACTTAACCAATGCACGTAATGTGAAGAGTAAGAAGGATCATATCTCTAATGATCTTAAGCCATCTTTTCCAAGGAAGATTGTCTCCCAAGTATCCTCATCATATGAGGAAATAATATCATGTGTTAACAAGGTATGTAAATACTTCTCTAAGTCCTATGGATTTGAAGTGAATAAAAAGAATAAGAGGATGGTAGAGAAATGCAGGGATAAATGGAAGAAGGGAAAGAAGATTTTTCCCACATGTGATAAATGTGGAAAGAATCACTATGGTAATTGTTTGAAGGGGATGGGTGTTTGCTATAAGTGTGGAGAAAAGGGACACCAAGTTCATGATTTCAAGGGCAAGAAAATGGTTTCCAATGTACAATGCTTCAACTACAAGGAGATGGGATACTATGCGAATCAATGTCCCAAGAGTCAAAGGAATATACCCCAAATGGTGATTCTAGATAATGATCAAGTTATGATGCTACCGCAGATGAAGTAGAATGATTAATATACCTAGTAAAGAATCTTTTCATTTCAATATTTTGTCATTAATATACTGGTTGTATGAATTATGAGATATATAAGGATTATACTACAGTACACTTTCATTAAATATTTGAGGTCATATGATGAATGGTACAAAGTAAAAGTGATTCAGTGGAAAGTTAAACTTTTTAGAGAAAAAAAACAAGATTGAGGGAAAGACAACCCTTAATATATATATCTGATGATTGAGATAATGATGAATAAATTATTGGTTCAGATAAGTATTGACTACCTTGGAACTGATTATTGACTTGTCGAGAAGTGGTTTATGCTATCATCAATGAAGTTTACAGCACTTTTGGATTTAAGGAATATATCCAATAACATGTATCTTACTTAAGGAATATGGAAGAATGCAATATTTTAATAGGATACATGATGAATTTATTCACATGTTTTGAATGTAAATTTTAGAGCTACTTCTTGTTGATTAAGGGTTGATGATAAGTTCATCTTGGAAATTTAGAGGACTTCATTATAATGTGTTGAATCATTATATTTTGGGATTTTTTTAACCATTTATGAAATGGTTTAAGTTGATAATTGTATGAGATTTTAGAGGTTAATGTATTGATTCACCAAATGGCGTAACCCATGCTATGTGATGAGGTATAGATAGTTAAACTACAATAAAATGATGAGTTTATAAGTAGAAATGTATATTTATACTCTTATAGAGTGGAATAATCCCTCAACTCAAGGAAAATAGTATTAAATAAAATGTTTTCCTATTATCATTATCATTTATAATATTGATGATTTTTTTTTAGTTTATAGTTTTTTAGTAATCAACATTCATCTGAACATGTCCTCTATCATGTTCCATCAGAACTTCATAGTTAGATTTTTCTTCCATGTCCAATTTTTTTTCTTCCAACTAATGTCACCTCATTCGAAAGCATACTTTTTGGGGTGACCACCTAATCTCTATTAACCTTCTTAAGAGGATATTTTATTAACCCTATTTTCGATGTGGGTTTCCATAGCAGAATTTTCAAGTATAAACCATTAACTTTTTAAGTTCAATTTCAAATTTTGATGATGAAATTTTTGTAAGGAGGGGATAATGTAACACCCCAAGAATTTACAAATAGATTTATTATAGAATGCATGGATCACTGAGTCTCTAAAAACACCACTTTATTATAACCAAGCCAAGTAAACATAAGTTTTTCACTTCTATGATGTGAATTTCAAAAATCTGACATACACGGTTGCGATTAGTAAGTTATTTGGAGTCTGATAAGGAAAACTTATTTTTTGGTGAATAGTAACCTACCCTTATGAATAGTAAGATAACCTAATGAATATTGATATACCCTAATGAATAGTAACCTTACCAATGATAGTATATAAATAATATTCAAGTTGGAGTACGATATACCTATGTTTTGGAATAATTAAATAAATGTTTTAAAACTACTTTTTTAGAATAAATTATGATTTTAATTAAATATTAAATTAATCATATTTATAAAATTATTTTTGAAAAATGGACATCATTTCTTGATTTTACACATCTAAAAATTGTTGGGGTGAAATTTTGGGATTTTTTTGAAATACTTGAATTTTTATGAATAGTGAAATACAGTAAAATACTGTATATACAAATTATCAATTAAATGCACTATTTATGACATCACAAGTGATGTAATCCCACTTTTTTAGAACTCACATGAATTTATCACTATTATTGGTCATGGAATCATCACTATTTCTGGTCTTGAGGGAAATTAATAAACTAATGATTAAAAATTTATGAATACGCTCCTCTCCTCCACTATAAAACCCCCCTCTCACTCCCTCTTCTCTTCACTCCTCTCAAGCCTTGTGCCTTCTCCAAATTTTGTCCAAATATCCTCCCAACCTCCTCTCCCACGTCCATCAATCCTTGGTCTCATAAAAATACCAAAACCTCTCCCATAAAGAGGCTCTCAAAGAAATTTGGTTCAATAGCTAAATTTCTCTTTTCAATTCTTTGTCTTTCCTTTCAAGTTCATTTGTTTTATTTTTCTATTATTACATATCCTTATACAAATGTTGTGATTACTCCAGTACCATAAATTTACTATAATTTTGTCATGATAGTGGAATAATTTATCATTATCTCTTCCTTTTACCTTCTTTTATACTAGTAGCAAGAACACCATCCGAGATGTGTCAATTTACCACATTCAAGGACGATGGGATTTCGATTTCTATTATAATTTTAAATTATAGTCATGAAACCATTATTGTTATGGTTTATGTAGATTATTATATATGAAATATACCCTATTTAAGGTTCTATAATCCATTTTTACAAATGGTATTAAGTTATAAAGAAAAATGAGTCTGTTGTAATCCAAACCCACTCTTTAACCGAAACAGTTATCATTAAAGATCTATATAATAATTCATCCTTGTGCCATGTAACCAAATAATATAAATGACAACTAAAACCTATTTATGGTTATAAATGATATGAAAATTCAATTATGGAGATTTACATGAACTCCATTACTTAAGAACAAGTGAACCGATTATGAAAATAAATAAAACGAACATTGCGAAATGACGAAATTCAATATAATAACTTATCAATAAGGTCATAAATGAACTAAATAGAATTATGATAAAATAAATACATGTCTAATAGGTTCTGAAATAATTTATTAATAAGTATAATTTCATATTCTAGGAGCTTAAGTTCAAGAGCGGAACACGTTCGGAGTTATGGTAAGGGGTTTCTTTATCTCACTTCCATTTTTGCGAGGTTTCTCGTATTCACTACTAATACTTGTGTGTGGTGTATGTATAATTACCATTGATGTAAAATATCATGAATATATTTATTTTAATGGTATTAAATGTATCATTTTAATATTATTAATTTTGGGGCATACGAATCGATTGACTACAAAGTGGTAAGGGTTTTTTCCACCCGAACCTCCATTTTCATTCGGGTTACTTTTATTGTCTAATTACCTCAATGAAACTCTTGTGTATTATTATTTACTCCTCATAAATTCTTTTTGTGTGTTATATATATGCTCAACAACCAGAATCATTCCTTATTTTATGGATATTTACATGTTTTAAAAGGGACTTTCAAAATTGTTTCTGAAATACAAACCCGATTCAAGGGATATTTTCAAATTCTTACCCATTTTCAAGTGTACTCAAAAAACTTTTTTAAGACACCATTAGTTTCATAAAAACACTCATTTTATCATGAAAAATTATCTTGGATCATTTATGGATTTAAGAGAAAAAATGTGCATTTCCACTTTAAAATTCTCTTTAATACTTTCCGTAAAATGCTCTAAAATGTTTTATTTATAAAGAATCTTAAGAACTATTTTTACATGATTTTACTTAAATGGGACATCATTTATGCATAAAATATAATTTTAGTGTCCTATTATTTTATTTTATGGGATATTAATTTTTAAGATATGATTTCATGGCAAATATAAATTATTTTCCAAAAGAAATCTTCTTTCAAAAGTAAAAAGGATTTTTCTCATCTCTCATTAACTTTTATGAGATATATGCCTTGTTCACCACGTATTTATTTCTTATGGTGTATGTACTTACCTTTGGTATATCATATCGAGAGTCTCCTTTTTCTCATGCTATTATAAGGGGTTATGATTTGAATGTTTCAAGGTGGTATGGGACACTTTGGAATGTTTAAGGATTATTTCCTCAGGAATTAGTCAATGGTCTCATTTATAAATATATTTGTCTATCTCAACATCATTTGTTGAATGTTGTACTTAATTGAGGTTTATCTATTAAGATATCATCTACAATATGTTTCTGAATGGTTTCTGGTTATTCTAACTATGGATGTCTATTTTGATATCATTCACCATATTATTCCAAATGGTTAGTGTTTATGTTCAATGATTGGGGAATGTTATTTACATTTCATATGCTAGTTTCAATATGAATGTTTATGTTTATTATGTTCACCCCTTTCATATGAGGAATGCATTGGACATAGTAAGTGTCAAGTGGGGCCCGCTATATCCCTTTGGTGCATCAGTAGGTCTCATGAGACAAACTACGGTCTTGGCACAAGGCCTTGAAAAAATGACTATTTATGGTCTTGGCATGAGGCCTTAACGGTATGGTTATGTTGTCCCGCATTATGAATTCCCTCATTATGAAAATATAATTTATGGTTCATGTGGTTATTCGACTAGTAGAATACCCATGATTATGTTTATTTATGGCATTACTTACTCATCTCTTATTCCTGCCATAATGTGTTCAAGTTTTTGTTAAAGGCACATGTTTTTATGTATTCAACATGCTTAATGTTTATGTTATGATATCTTCCACTGTGTTGATTACCCTTACTGAGCATTTGAGCTCACCCCTTTCATTTGTTTTTCCTTCCCCGGGTTAAGAAGAAGAGATCATTTATTGAGTTTTCAAGGATGCAGTTTATTAGATTTTGTAATGTATCATATTTTGTTTCATTTCAAAATATAAAATGGGTTCCATGTATTTATCTAGTTTCTTCAAGACTACTAAACCGATTGGTCCTTTGGGATGCTTATTCCTTGTTTATATACCAATGTAATCCAATAATTCACTGGCTCTGGGAAACTGGGGTCGGGTTTTTACAATCTAGATACTACAAGTGGATGTGCCTCTAGTATATAGGTACCTAGGGGTAATAACATAGAAAATGGTGAATTGAGATGAACTCGATCATCACTTAGTGCATGACAATGGGCCTTGTTGTACAACTGGTTTGATACTCTCATGGGATATGCTTTGTAAATTCACAAACTCTTTATGAACCATCATGAAGGATTTAAATGGATTGTGACTATTAATGGAATAGGATAACCAAAGGTGTCATTATTTAGAAATCCTATAAGTGATTTTTCATGATTATGTGGTTTCCCACTATGAATATTGTTACTCGCACTATGCGTCATGGTTTCAATCAATGGTAGGAACTATAAGGAAATGGATTAATGTTGAATGTGATATAAAATATATTGATGAGAAACTAAATGGGATGATGGCTTGGGTTAAGGATATTGTGATTATTCCTAATTAGTTATCATGGAACATGATTAAAAACATGCACCTTAACCAACTCTCAGACTCACCAAAGAAGATAAGGATAAAGTTCGTTGAGAGTTTAGGTAATGGAGATCATGGATTAAAGAAGATTCATTTTCCTATATGTTGAGAATTCAGGAAGAATAACTCAAGTTAATGTCTTATAGTGATGAGAGTATGTTTTGGGCATGGAAAAGAAGTACACAAAGCAAGTAACTGCAAAGGAAAAATGAAAAGTTTGGTTAATGCAATGGATGATAATAATGATCTACCTAAGGATAATTGATTTTTGAATGTTTTAATTGTGGAAAGTATGGGCATTATTAAAATTTATGTCCCAAGGGGAAAGCTTGTGATGAGAATCGACAATGTTGTACGAGTAATGGTTTTTTTGTTAATGATGAAGAGACTAGGAATGACATATGAAAGGAAATAGGTATTAAGGAATAATATGATGAATCCTAGTTGATGGTTTGAGAAGGAAATGGGATGATTAAAGTGTTTATTTATTTTAATTCAATAATTATGTTAAAAAACATTAAATATATAATGATTGTTTAGTATAAGTTTTTCATTAAGGATTTTCAAAAAAAAAATTGAATGGTGTTGATGACCTAGAAAAGTGATTTAATTGCAAGATGATATTTTGATCAAGAGAAGATAACCCTTAATATGTTCTTGATGTTGAGAAAATGGTTTTTAGTTTATATAAATAGATTATTGATTTGAATAAAGTAAATTGGATAGTATTGATGACCTTGGAACTAATTAACGATTTGTGGAAAAATTGGTTTATGTTATCATTAATGGAGTTTACAACATTATTGGATTTATGGAATATATTAAATAATATGAAGTTTTATTAAATGAATGAGAAAGTATGTATGTTTTTATTAAGTTTTTATGGTAATTATAGTTATTACTATGATTCAAGAAAATATATGACTAAGGTATTCACATATTTGGTATGTGATAATAAAGAGATACTTTATGATATTCGGGGGATTAATGTTAATATGATTTTGAGAAATTTAGTAAACTTATTTAAAAATAATAATTTTGGAAGGGTTATAAGGTTAACCATTTGTGGAATGGTTTAATTTGAATTTTTTATGAGGTTTTAGAGATTAGTTTATTATTTCACCATATGAAAATTTACACATAACTTGTCCAAACCATTTTGTTTTGATAATAAATAGAGATATAAGGCATGAATTATCATTATTTTATGGATATTATTTGGTGATTAAGACATGAAAAAATAATCTCTTCATGTAAGAGATGAAGTGGAAATTAATAAAGTCACTACCAAATGATGAGACTGTGCTTATAAAATGGAATGAAATCAAGTATATTTTCTCTTGAAAACTCCCCAACATTAGGAAAAGGATCTTGAAATAATTTTTTTTTCATATTATCATCTTTTGTTATGATATAAATGACCTTTTTCATACCTATTTGGTTTATGGATTTTTAGTCATTAACTTTCTTCTATCCATGTTCCGTATCACTCTCCATCAATATTTGGGTGTTAATTTTCTCTTCTATGTCCATGTTTTCACTTCTCACCTATGCTCTCCTATTTGGAAACCTAGTATATGTTATTATAGATGACCTTCAAACATCCATTTATCTCTTTTAAAGAGGAAATTTTATTAACCCATTTTAAAATGTGGGTTTCCCAAAATGAGATTTTAAAATGTTAAACCCTTGCTTACCGAACACAAATTCAAATTGTGAGAACACAATTTATTTAAGGGGTAGAATGTAACACCTTTAGATTTTATGAAATATATTTTTCAAATTAATTTAATATTTTGAATATTTTACGTTACATAAAACATTGAGTTTATATTTTTTTATACGTAACACTGATCTTAGATTTTGTTAAACACAACACTGAGTTTAGTATGTTTTACACGTAATACTGAGTTTAAACGAAACATTACATATTATTAAAATATTATTATTTAATATGATAGTTATCACCTAGATATTAAAATGGTGGGTATGAATAGGATTAACTAAATTATGAAAATATATGGTTTACACATGTGTATAAAATAAATTCTTTGGTGACCAGTTAATTAAAAATGAAAATAAAAACTATTTGAAAATAAAGGAAATCTTTTTTTGAAAAACTATTTTTATGAAAAAAACATGTTTTACCTCAATAAATTAAACAAAAAACGTTTAGTGAATTATTATAATAAAATATGTATATTATATATTCAATTAAAATTTTAACATACATCTTATGTATTTTACAGATAATAGATAATAATAAATCTAATTTTATACTTAAAACTATATTTTTCTAAAAAATAGTTTTATCACTTTTTGCACACTTATTTTAAAAATAATTTTGGAAAATTTTAGAAAATATATTTGAAAAAATAAATTTAATTTTTTAAATCATCATATCAAAATTATATTAAGGTTAATTTTTGATAATTTTCTAAGAAGATAAATTTTTTGATGAATATTGAAAAATATTGGTTTTTATTAAGAATTGTCATTTCTTTTAAAGATTTTAAAAACTTAAAAAATGTTTTAAGATGGTTTTAAAATAAAAAAAATAGTTCAATTATATATCTATTTATCCAATTTAGTTCATTGGAATCATTTTCATTTTTAATTTTTATTTAAAAACATTTTAATCTTTTAAACATTTTCTCTTTGAAAACCTGCTTTCTCATCGCGTCTGTGGGATTAATTTTAAATTAAAATTTTCCGATTATATGAATTTAATTTGTAAAAATGGATTAAATATTTGTAATAATAATAATTTATTTTATATAATAAGTTCAAATTAATTTTTTTCATAATTAATGGTAAAAACAGTAAAAATTATTTATCATGATTAAGCTAAAAATGAGTTTATGAGGGCTTAAACTAAAAACATAAGGGTTAAAATGACCCAAAACTTTTCCAAAACCCATTTTATATCCAAATTTAGACCTTATAACTTATATTATTGATATTATACCATTTTGATTGTTTTTCATGTGAAAAACGTGGGCACACCTTTTTCTTTTCAAAAATTACAAGTGTCTCACTCACGTCACGTATAAAAGGCCACCGCCTCTCTTGCACTCTTCACACTTTCAAAACCCATTGTTTCAGACAAAACCTACCCAAATAACTTCCTTAATTATCTAATCTCATCCTAGAATCCTTATATTGTTCATAAATCCAACCTAATAATCCTTTTGGTGCAAACCAAAAGAAGTTGCCTGAAGAAGAGGTAACGTCCCTAATCGAGTGTTTTATTTTATTTCTTCCTCCACCTCATTAAATTTTTATTAAACCATACTAATATGATAAACTTAGTATATTAAATATACTTAGATGTTATTATGTTAATTTATTAACCTAAATCCTTCTCTTCTTCCATCAAATGGGTCATGAAATCATTATTCATGTGTACGGTGGGCTACCGCCTCACAAACCGATGTTATTTGTTTTCCATAACCACCTCTCATGGATGGACATAATGATTGATTAAATATTTATATATTATATTTATGATATTATTATACATTTCTAATTATTATATCACATATACCTTCATACTTTTCATTCCATGGGAATACGATAACGTCGTTAGTGTGTCGGCGGATTACCGCCTCACGAAGCGATGTGATTCATTCACACTTTACATAGAAGGTAATAATTATGGTTTTAATGAATATATGTGATATATATTACATAAAAATTATTCTTTAATGTTAATATACTATTTAAATTTATTTCTTTCAACCCATCAAGAAAATGGAAACAACATTCATGCGTACGTACGACCTATCATCTCCATGAACGGTGTATTTCATTTTCCACCTCTAAATTTTATGGATTACTATAAATAAATATATATTGAATATATATGTTATTTATATAATTTATATAACTCTATATATAATTTAACCATGATCAAAGTAATAGGATAAAAAACATAAATGAAAAACAAAGCGATTATTACCTGAAATGTGATTTTAACAAGGAATTGTTAATAAATGGGTAATAAAGAGTAATAAATAAATTATATATAGTATGATATATATAATTATGGTTCTTTAATAGATGTATAATAAAATTATTTTTATTATATAGGAGGTTCTAACGTGTATTAAGGAAGTCGATACTTAAGGTAAGGGATTTCTAATCTCTCTTTTATTTTTGAGAGACATGTGAAAATTCAACACTCATTTATTTTTTGTGTTGTATATACTATCCATTTGAAATATTATATCATTAATATCATTATTTTCATGATATTTAATTTTTAATTTGATTTTATTCTTCATTGGGTCTTACGATCCAAAATATTACTAAAGCGGTAAGGGGTTTTTGTCTCACTTTTTACATCTGTGAGACACATTTCATATTCACCACTTATTTCTTTTATGTGGTGTATATAATACCCATTTGATATGTAATATCATGAATTTATTTATTCTCATGATATTTTAAATTTCATTTAATGTTATTCTTTTATATGGATTATAATTTAAATTTTTCAAAGTGATAAGGGTTTTATGTTGCAATCTTATCATTTATCGAGATTACTCATGATTATGTTTCTGATGATAAAATCTTATGATCCATCTCTAAATAAACTAATGAATTTTCTTATCCTAGGGTTATTTATATGCCATAATTCTATGTCTTATGTTAATGTTATACTCTCATGGCTCATGTTATTTGATTTCCTTATGATTCATGTCTTATGAACTGCTAATATTTATGAAATGACTCAAGATTATGATATTTGATATGAAAGGTGTGGATTTCAAATGTTATGCTCATGTTTTCATACCCTTATGATTATGTTATGCTTACATATCTCCCATGTTTACCCTTAATTATCATATGAGATCACCCTTTCTTATGTTTCCTTTCCTCGGGTTATGAATTTGGGTTTTAAGTAGAGTATTTCTATGAAGAGTACTTAATGGGATGATCTTTATGGGAGACATTGAAGATATTTCATGAATTAAGAAGATGGTGTATCTATTCTTCAAATACGCTGATCTAATATGGTCCTTAGGCGTGTATTTTTATAATGTAATGAATATTCATATAAAAAAGATGTAATATTTACATATGAGAAGTTTTGGTCGCTATAGGACAAGCCAACAAAGGCTGCTAAAGAGAATCCTTCAGTCAAGAACTATATTAGTAGAGGTACTGAAATTGTTGGGGTAGATGATCTTAATGAAGGAATAAAGGCCTTAAATGATGGGCCATCATCCTACATTGGGGAAAATAGAAAGGCTTTAGTTCTCGATGTAAGTTCATATACTTCTCACTATCCAGTGAAGAATGTCAATTATGAATATGAGGCACTGGGAAGAAATGACTCAATTCCTAATGAGAGAGGAATGAGGTCCTACAAAGATTCTACTCTTACTTCAGTCTCATGAATTTTGGCTCCCACTAATGTTGGGGATAAGTCTACGAGGACTAATCAAGCACAGGTGCAGGTTTTCCACTAGGTTGATAATCTGAATACAGGTATGTAGGAGGAGAGTATGGGTCAATATGAATTACTTTATGAAGATCTTGTTCTATTTGAGCTAATTGGTGATGTGTTTATGAAAGTAAACATTAAGGTAAATAATTAAAATCTTGACCAACTAAAGATATGGATAAATAATAGAGGCTCATACAAGGATGATTTCTGGAAGGCTTTGAATACTTTTAGGACTTACACTAGAAAGAGGGATAAACATACTGTTATGGTTGCTCACTCCACTATCCAGGAGACACCATCTCCTGGCTTGTGTGTTTCAGTTCCACTAGATTCTCTTGGCCCAATAGATTTTGATAGTGGGGAGCCTACTCTCGCTATAGGTTTTGTTAAGGGGGATATGAGGTAGGGTCATATTAACATGATGGGAAGGATATAGAGGCTATCTTTAGGGCTAAGTAGTTTGAGGAACATAATACCTTGGAGTCAAATGATGGAGACATTAAATTCCAGCCTTCTATCACTGCATTGGGTGCTGATTCTGTGCACACGAGTGTTACATCAAAAATATTTTGGGATGATATCATTGGAGATGGGGTTCTTACCCTATCCAATGGATGTAATAACTCTGATTTTAGGTATGAAACATTTGTCCAAGTTGTCCTTACTCCTCATGTAGACTTGGGAGTTGATTCGCAGGTTGGAAGAAGTAGAAAGAATGAGGGTTCATCTACACCCAATTTATTTTCTATGTTAGAATCCATTAATAAAATAGAATTTTATGTTTTATATCTTGATATCCTTGAGAGGAAAGGAATTAAAAAAATAAGGATAAAGTAAGGCTACCCACATCTTGTAACAAACTATGACTATAATGTTTCTCTATCTTTGGTAATGTGGAGACTGCAAGTGAGGATCTCCAGGTGGACTATGTTTTTCATCACAGAGATCCCTTACTCAGGGAAAATTCAACAATTCAATACATTCTTGGAGATAATCCTCTAACTAATGGGGAATTAACTTAGGGTGTTTCCACATGAAAAGACATAATTGATGACATCAATCAAGAATGTCAAGTTTTGGTGCTAAAAATCACATGGATAGAGTCCAAGATGTTGAATCTCATAGTGGAGATGAAGACTCATCAAAAACATATGATCATTGTGCTACTTGGAAAGATCCAAAAATAGAGGAGAGGTAGGCACCTGATAGGTTGGGTTGGCTCGTGAGGAAGGGGTGGTAGACACAAAACAAGGTGATTGTGCGGGCAGGTTGGCCTTGTGTTTTGTGATGGCACCACGCGTGCCACTTCTTTTATCTTGTAACTTCATTATCCCTTTATATGTTTAATTTATATTTTAATAAAAAAAATTAGGACCATGGGTTTTAAATACATGGATCACATTATTCTTGATTATAAATATATAATTATAATTATATATATATATATAAGAAGTTTGGGTTAATCCCCTTTATTAAAAATGAAGGAAACATAGGGGGTCATACAAGAATCCTGATAAACAGACAAAAAAAATCAAACAGCCCAAGATCGGGTACTCATACTATGATGAGGCATTGTTCCACACTATCCTCGAGGATGACTCACCCTTCTCCATGTCTTGACTTGTTGTCATGAACCACCCCCATCATCCACATACTCATCATCAAAAACATTTACATCTTTATCTACTTTAGAATCACCTGTTCCTCTTTGAATTTCCTCCTTAACAATTTTGGAGGTAAGTAACTCAAAAGAGTTAGAAGTGAGGACCTTACCTCTAACCAGTGAAGGTAAGTTTCTTCCAACTTTATCACCAACAACTACATTACTTAATACTTGAGTAGAACTCGTTTCATCAGTATTAGGATCTACATGGATCAGTATCTAAGAAATTAGAGACATGTGTGTCTCCTTGGGATATCCTCTATTAGCCCCAAAAGTTTTTATACATATTTTTTGTAAATTAAAAGATGCAACACCCCCCATGAGTTGTGGTGTCTACCATATCGCCTACCTTTTCCACTTCTACATCAAAATCAGTCATGCTTCTGGTTCCCTCTACTTTATTTGAAATAGTGGAACTATCCACTATCTGAGCCACAATTGCAACTTGTTCACTTACAAATACAACCCTGCTAACTATCGCACCTTTACAAGAGGGTGCAACACCATGCTGAACAGCCACTATATTCCCATCCAACTCAGACCTGATGGGAGCATGTACTGAGGGACTAATCTTGCCTATTTAACCTTTGAACATATCAATAGGATTTATAGGTTTCCTCAAGGAGATAGCCACCACTTTGGTTTTCCCTTTTCCTTTAAGAGTAGCTAAAACTTTCTCCTTCCATAATTCTATGTCAACTTCAACCTGTATTGCATTCTCGTCATCATATTGACTATTAAAAAAGTAAATAGGTGACTTCTCTCACACAATACCTTTAAAAAGACATCTCTAAATAAGGATTCTCCCTAGAGAACCTGTCCTTCCTCTTCTTCTTATGAAATTTTAGCCCAATTCCATGATTCACCTCTCAGGGAGATTAAGGGGAGAGCCCTAACCACCATGCCCATGCTTTGATAAACCATGAACATCAAGGGGGAATGCTTAGAAATCTAAGAATTTCCAAAACCATCCACTATATATTCCTTTATCTATCCCTATAGATCCCACATAACATTAGAAGGTTTCCCTTTCCTAGGAAATGTTGCTCCTTATGGCCAGACCAAGCACAAAGAGAGCAGGTGACGTTCCTTCTATAGCTAGAATTTGAATGCCCAATGGACTTATAGTCTAAATAATATGCAGGGACCTTTTCATACATGATTCATCATGTGAATTAATCATTTTCAGTAGAGATTTAGACCTTATAAACTAAGGTGGAACTAAGATTTACTTCTACTAGTATGCAAGCATAATGACCAAATCTAACATGTTCAGTTTCCTTGTCCATCTTAATTGGGATGTCAAAATAAATCACAATTTCATACATGATCCTAGTCTACCATAAAATCCAATGAAGTTCATAAACTCTAACCTATACCTAAATCATTGAGCTCCCATCCTCAAATTGATTAAGATTTAAGTCTCATTCCTGAATGTGCAAGAAACTGGGCTAAGATACCAATCCAAACCCCCATGACTTTATCTTCAGTTCCTCATAAGGGAAAAAGAGGTGAAAGAAACCTCGACCCGTCGAGATACAACTCCATAATTTGAATCCCCAAATAAAATTAAGATGAGTCTCTAAATATTCAATCCTCCATGGCTTAGAACCCCTCGGAAGGATAAGACTAGCAATGATAAAATGTTTACCTAGCTCAATCCAATTAGAAATAGCTTCCTCATTTGAAACCACATGATTAATATCACCCTTCTTCTAAAACCTACCCACCTTCTCATCCCTGAATTTAGAGAAGAGTTTCTTCCCAAGATAATTGGAGCCTTTGGAATTTAAAGGAATATGATCCTTTATGTTGCTAATGCAATCTAAGGGTAAGAGACCTTGGTTCACCCTATTGTCTGAGAAATACCCCCAACAATAATTGATGCCCCCAAAAGTGCAGAATCGCCATGGATGTGAGGAAACCCTAGCCATCACCAAAATCACCATGGAGGAGCTCATGTGGCTGCATCTTCCCCCATATTTATAATTATATTTATAAATACATATTTTTAATTCTTTAAATATATTTATGATTATATAAATAAAAGAACACATTTATATATAAATATATAAATATATTTTAATAATTATATGATTAGAAATATATTTATATTTATATAGCTAAAAATATTTATTTATAAATATATATTTATAATCATATAATTATAAATATATTTATTATATATATATATATTGATAAATAAATTTATAATAATTATATTTATATTTATAAATATATATTTATAAGCATAATTATATATAAATATATCTATAAATATTTTTATATACTTGTAAATATATTTATATAATTATATATTTATTTATTTATAAATGTATTTATTTATATATAATTATATAAATATATATTCATAAATATATTTATATATAAATATATTTATAATTATATATATAAATATATTTGTAATTATCTATATATAAATATATAAATATATATTTTTATAAATGTAGTAAATATACACATAGGGGGATGCGTTGTTCGAGCTCGAGATCTTCTCTCGCTATAGTCATGGCATCTAGGTCTCCTGAGCATGATGAACTTCGACCCTAATTGCTATTTCAATCTAGTTAATGTATTCGTTGGTGCTCAGAATAAGATTGAGGCATTATTGCCTTTGATTCATGTGGTGAAAGGACTGGAACATCGGTGTTTCTTCTCAGTGCGCGGGGGTGAGTCTAGTTTGAATCGAATCACCTGAAACGGTTCATCAGTCATTGTTGAAGCAAATCCCAAAATCCTAGAAGTGTGAATCAATGAATGTAAGTTTTTTATTCCTGTGCGATTGGTTATTTCACGGGAGGAGAAGTCGTGGAATCTCGAAGATCTGCGGACTTAGGTTCTTAGATTTTAGGGCTTCAATGGATGGAATATCATATCTATTGGGAAAGGATTCTATCACGACATCTTCCCCTTGATGGATCTCAAGACTGGGTCTTGGGGTCATGGTCTCGTACCTCTTAAACTTGGTTTCTTAAAAATACAAGACCGAGATCCTCTTTTTAATCCTGAGAAGATCAAGAAATCAGTCACTCAAACATGGGTTTGCATCTGTGGCTTAAGTTGGTTCTTCTAGCATCTAAAAATTGTGTGGGACATTTATTCGTCTATTGGTGTCTCGATCAAATTCAATAGGGAGATAGAATGGGATCACTATGGGTGCTTTGAACAGGTCCTCTTTGGGGTTGATTTATCCTCCACCTTGATCAAATATATTATTCCGCTTGATGTTGATCATCATATCGATCTCTCTGTTGAATGTGAGAGACAACTGTAATTTTTTAGATCTTGTAACTCTATTAGGAATTTGCCTGAGAAGTGTCAGAGGAACCTCGCATATTCCCACTATTGAAAGGTTGGTTATCCTAGTGCCAACTGCAGACTTTGTCTGAGTGTTGATGTTGGTCACATGGATATATGTGGGCATAAGTTGGATACAGGTGTTGTTGTGGTACAATCTGCTTCTGAAAATGGTGTTGGGTTTGTGGCTTACCAGTCCAAAGCAGGGACCGGTGATGGTATTTATTATTTCATCAATAAGTCCATTCCTATAGGGTTTGGATGCTTAGCTAGAGATGTGGATTTGGAATTTGGTATGGGGTGAAATAATGCTAGGACTGGTTGGTTGAGAATTGAAGGTGGAAAGGGGTATAGTTGCGAGTCAACACCGGGTTTGAAGGATTTATGGGATGATATTGCAGATAAAGAGGATGCATCGGTGTAGGTGTCTCATACTGATCTCTCCTTTAAAGATGCTTTTTTCATGAGAACTGAAGCTACAATAAAGAATGCAGATTCCTCTGAATAGTCTGACAATGAGGTTGTTGTCCAATAAGAAGTTAATCATGATCTGCGGCATGAGATTTTAATTTCTTTCAAAAATAAGGGGGGAGATAAAGTGGTGGATGAAGAGGGCCTTCAACTGATCACTCCTCAAAATCCTAGGACCTCTTAACCTTTGCCTAGGTAGGTTTTCCCTGTGCGGCTTGAAGTGCATGATCAGGAATAGGTGGTCAGTATTGTTCCTAAATATTCTTAGTTAGTGATGACTATAAAGGAGACTATGGGAGACAATATTTCATTTATTTCTTCCCCGAAAAGGGAAATTGGTTATTTAACAGCAATGGAGGGCTAGTTATTCCCCCCACTTCAGGGTGAGGTTTCAATAACATGTAGAGCAAGGGCTGAAGAAGTTGTTATATTGGAAAGGAATATGGAAATCGAGGAGGTTGTCACTGCCCCACTAGACTCTAGTCCTAGTAAAACTAGTCTTCATTTCAAGGACATTCTCAATTAATCTAATAGTGAGGAAGTTTTTTCTAAGGAATTTGGTAATGTCAATGCATCTCCTCCGGTTGAAGATTCCACGGGGGGTCAAGATTTTGAGCCTCATGATGAGGAAGATGAATCACCAGGTATGGATGATCCGGATGAAACTTGGCAGGATCCTAAGCAATGGTAGAGAGGCAGGCATATGAGGAAGTGATGTGGCTCTCGAGGAAGGGGTGGTAGACATAAAAGAAGGTGACTATTCAATGATTTTTTTGTTTCTAGTGGTAGTGTTTATGCCCCAATTTTAACATTGCATCCCCCATATTTATTTCCCTATGTATTTTCTTTTTATTAATAAATTTTTTAGGGTCATGGGTGTTAACCCATGTGTATTTTCTTTTTATTAATAAAATTTTCAGGGTCATGGGTGTTAACCCATGGCTCACACCATTTCGAGCATAGTAAATATATATCTATAAATACATTTATATATAATTAAAAAATATTTATTTACAAATATATTTTTATAAATATATTGATAAATAAATATTTTTAAATATGTTTCAGGTTATGTAACCTCAAAATCAAGTTTAGATAAGTCCAAGTTTTAAAAATATTATCAAAACCTTCCTGGATTAATAATCAGGTGATAATTTTAAATTTAATTTTGTTATATACATATATTTATAAATATACATAATTATATAAAATATATTTTTAAATTATGTTTATTTATTTATAATTGTTAATATATAATTATATATATCACAATTATTATTATTGTTGTTATTATAATTGTTAGTATTATGAGCATGGAGGGTTAGTGAAAGTTCAACCAAGGGTCACCCCATTTCCGCTCAGGGCACGATAGTGTTCCTGACCTAGACTCCGCCTCCTCTGATCACAGTGGACCTCTTACCTAATATTGTTGTCCTTTCCTATTTTATAGAAACTTGGGGTTTCTCCTCCGATCGCAGCCTTAGGATTTCTCACAGCGTTGGATATTATTGCAGCGTTGCAGTTTCTCTTCTGTATAAAGTTATATTTTCTCATAGCGTTTGTTTTTTCTTCTCTAATCACAACATTAGTCTTTCCTCGCCTATAGAAACTTGGGGTTTCTCCTTCACGATAGATCCACTTTAAATCACTTCATACCTCATTAATATTGCTTCTTCGATTTATAATTATTCTGAAACCTATTGTACTCTTCTCCGTATTCTTATTTATGTAGCGCTGCACAAATCTTGCAGATTTTTTTTCAAACTATTTTTTCATCCATATGGTTATCTTGAGATCTAATTTGTTGAATCTCAAGGTTTTTCACCCTTTTTGACAACATTTCTGATTGTGGAATAATTATATCAGCAATTATAGTGATATTTTAGCTTCTTCGATGACAGTAGCATACCAAATTGAGAGACCCTAATGTGAAATCTCTCTCCCTCCGAATTTTCCATATAATAAATATATTTATATATAAATATAAAAAAATATTTACAAAAATATTTTTATAAATATATTGATAAATGAATATTTTTAAATATGTTTTGGGTTCTGAAACCTCAAAAATGAGTTCATATAGGACCGAGTTTTAAAAATATTACCTGAACTCGGCCAAATTAATAATCAGGTAATAATTTTAAATTTTATTTTTTTATATACATGTATTTATAAATATATATAAATATATAAATATATTTTTAAATTATATATTTTTATTTATAATTATTAATATATAATTATATATATATATATATCAATTTTTATTATTATAATTTTTTTTATTCTGGGGGATTAGTGCGAGTTCAATCGGTGGTCACCCCATTTTCACCCAGTGCTCGACAATGTTCTTGACCTAGACTGCACCTCCTCCGATCATAGCGGACCTCTTATCTGATAGTGTCCTCCTTTCCTCTTCTATAGAAACTTAGGGTTTCTACTCTGATCACAGCATTAGGGTTTCATACAGCAATAGAGATTCTAGCAGCGTTGTTATTTCTCTTTCGTGGAAAGTTGGATTTTCTCATAGCGTTGGCATTTACTTCTCTAATTGCAGCATTGGTCTTTCCTAATTTGTAAAAACTTGTGGATTTTCCTTCATGATAGGTCTGCTTTCAATCCCTTCATACCTAATTAATATTTCTTCTTCGATTTAAAATTTGTTTCAAACCTACTGTAATCTTCTCTGTATTCTTAATTATGCAATGTTGCACAAACCTTTTATATTTTTTTCAAACTATTTTTTCATCTATTTGGTTATCGTGAGATTTGATTTGCTAAATCAAGGTTTTTCACTCTTTCTGACAACTTTTCTGATTGTGTAATAATTCTATCAGCAATTGCAATGATATTTATTCTTCTTCGATGACAGCAGCATCCCAAATTGGGAAACCCGGATGTAAAATCCCCCTCCCTCTCAAAATTTTCACATAATAAATATATTTATACATAAATATAAAAATATTTATTTACAAATATATTTTTATAAATATATTGATAAATAAATAGTTTTAAATATGTTTCAGGTTCTGAAACCTCAAAATCGAGTTCAAATAGGGCCGAGTTTTAATAATATTACCCAAACTCGCTCGGATTAATAATTAGGTAATAAATTTAAATTTAATTTTGTTATATACATATATTTATAAATATATAAATATAGTTTTAAATTGTATATATATATATATAATTATTAATATATAATTATATATATATATATCACAGTTTTTATTTTATTTATTTTTTTACTATGGGGGCTAGTGGGAGTTCTAACCGGCGGTCACCCCATTTTCACCCAGTGCTCAACGGTGTTCCTGACCTAGACTTCACCTCCTCTGATTGCACCAAACCTCTTATCTAATAGTGTTGTCCTTTCCTTTTCCATAGAAACTTGGAGTTTCTCCTTTGATTGCAACGTTAGGGTTTCTCACAGTGTTGAAGATTCAAGCAGCATTGTGGTTTCTCATCCGTAGAAAGTTGGATTTTATCGTAGCGTTGGATATTCCTTATCCAATCACAGCATTGGTCTTTCCTCATCTGTAGAAACTTGGGGTTTATCCTTATTTATATTTCTACATTCAATCACTTCATACCTAATTAATCTTACTTCTTTGATTTGCAATTACTCTGGAACCTACTACACTCTTCGTTGTAGTCTTATTTATACAGTGTTGTACAGACCTTGTAGATATTTTTCAAAATATTTTTTCATCTATCTGGTTATCCTGAGATCTGATTTACTGAATCTCAAGGTTTTTCACCCTTTCTGACAATATTTCTAATTGTGGAATAATTCTATCGATAATTGTAGCGATATTTTTGATTCTTTGATGACAGCGACATCCCAAATTGGGAAACCCTTATTTAAAATCCCTCTCCTTCTGAAATTTTTACATAATAAATATATTTAAATATAAATATAAAAATATTTATTTATAAAAATATTTTTATAAATATATTGATAAATAATAATTTGTAGATATGTTTCGGGTTCTAAAACCTCAAAATCGAGTTCAAACAGGGAGAAGTTTTAAAAATATTATTTGAACCCGCCTAGATTAATAATTAGGTGATAATTTTAAATTTAATTTTTTTATATATGTATATTTATAAATATATATAATTATATAAATGTATAAATGTATTTTTAAATTATATATATTTATTTATAATTGTTAATATATAATTATATATATATCATCATCATCATCATCATCATCATCATCATCATTATTATTATTATTATTACTTTAGTATGGGTGGTTAGTGCGAGTTCAACCGATGTTCACCTCATTTCCGCCTGGCGCTTGATGGTGTTACTAACCTAGACTCCACCTCCTCCTATCACAGTTAACCTCTTACATGATAGAGTTATCTTTTCCTCTTTTATAGAAACTTGGGGTTTCTCCACCAATCACGGCGTTAGGATTTCTCACAGCAGTGGAGATTCTAGTAGCGTTGCGGTTTCTCTTTCTTGCAAAGTTGGATATTCTCTTAGCATTGCCTTTTACTTCTCCAATCATAGCATTGGTATTTTCTCATCTATAGAAACTTAGGGTTTCTCCTTCGTGATAGGTCTACTTCCAATCACTTCATGCATAATTAATCTTGCTTCTTCGATTTACAATTCTTTTGAAACATATTGTACTCTTCTCCGTATTCTTATTTATGCAGCGCTATACAAAGCCTGAAGAATTTTTTTCAAACTATTTTTTCATCCATCTGGTTATACTTAGATTTGATTTGCTGAATCTCAAGGTTTTTTATCCTTTTCGACGACATTTTTTATTCTGAAATAATTATGTCAACAATTGTGGTGATATTCTGCTTCTTTGAAGATAGTAGCATACCAAATTGGGAAACCCTGATGTAAAATCTCTCTCCCTCTAAAATTTCCACATAATAAATATATTTATATATAAATAAAAAAATATTTATTTATAAATATATTTTTATAAATACATTGATAAATAAATATTTGTAAATACGTTTCAGGTTATGATATGTAACACCCGAGACTTTTATGTTATATAAATCATCAAAGGAATCTTTTTCTACACAACACTTTCTTGGCTTGCTTTACACTCAATCGCGACCTTCCTCGATAGCTTGCGTTGTACGCAATACCGAGTTTCACTAAACAACAATATTCTATTAAAACTAGCCGTTATGAATAGTAATAACCACTTTTTGAAATTTTATAAATTTTATTTTTCAAAATGGACTTCATTTTTGGACTCAGAATATCGAAATTAGCCTAGGGTGAAATTTTGGTATTTTTCTGAAAACTTTCAATTTTTGATGAATAGTGAATCCACTAAGTGGTAGGTTAAAAACTGAATTTTGCATAAAACTTAATTTTACCACTTCTGTGAATGGAATTTCAAAAATCCGACAGACACGGTTGATATCAGTAAGTAAAATGTGGTTCAATGAGATAAAAATAATTTTTTGGTGAATAGTAACTTTTTACTTTTTTTGACCGCAGTTAATAGTAAATAGGGTAACTAAGGGTAAATATGATATTACTATTACCCTAACACATGTACTAATTCTATTGGATAAGTGTAATTTGACGAAAAACAACCTTATGAATAAAATATGACCATTTAGGCCCACTTGAGTTAGATTATGACATTTATTATTAATTTATTTAAAGAAGGGTTAAAATAGTTAAAATCAAAGTTTAATAAGTAAATAATTTTTAATATGGGGTTACACATAAGATAAATTCTACAATAAATATTCATCAGAAATCTAAAAAGATTTCCTACATAATGGTATTTTATTTATAATTTTTAGACATTAAATAATTTAATTTAATTATGACACAACGATGATGCAGTAATTATCTTATTTATGAAATATTGACATAATTGATGTTATAAACACCAAAATAAATGTAATTTGAGACTTTTTATGAATTACACTAATTTTCTAGGTTACTATGATATATTATTGTTGATTTAATCAACTTGATTCGAACATATAATTCTGTTATGACTTTCACAAAAATCATATATCAAATAGTGTCAAAATTGACACAAAATAGTTTTTAAATCAAATATTATATTATTAATTGTTATTTTATTCCTAAAAATCTAAGGTTCGGAAAAATGACTTAGATAAGGATATATATATTAATAATAAACAATTTGGGGTTTGTTTGGCATGTTATAGTAAGTGTATTAACCATATAGTGAAAGAAAACAAAAAGACATGGTAAAAGTTAAATTATTTAACTTCGAGTTAAATCTAATTGATAAGGTTAAAATAATACCCTAAACTTGTCTAAATCCTATTGGTTGATAGGATTTCGACCCATCCCCACTTTAGCTTCTAAATAAGACCCTTTGGAACCATTATAAACCGATTTTGACTTTAATATAAAATAATATTTTGAGATATTCCTAAGGTGCCCCTCTCCTCCCTTATAAAAGGGCACCTCATCCCCCTCCTCCTCACACCAATTTGAGCACTCAAGCTCGGAAAACCCCTGAAATTTTCTCCTCTCCACTTCCCTATAATAATCCTAGAGGTCCTGGTCTTCTTCAAAGACCAATATTAGTTCCCTAAGTGGAGAATTCAAAGAGGCGTTCCAAAGAAGAGGTAATATCCATTACCGATCTTTTCAATTTCTTTCTTCTTCAACTTCTTCTTCTTTAGTTTTTTCATGATAACATCAGTATTACTTACATACTGATATGTTATTATAAATATTAAACAACCCTAATTTACCTTCTATCCATCCTACGGAAAAAATGAAATCACCGCGCGTGCGTACGTACGGAATACCGTCTCCACGCCGTGGTGTAATCTATTTTTCCACCATCACTTTACAAGGATGGGTATAATGGTGTAATGAGTAACTATTTATGATTATTATAAATTAATATTGATACTTAAATAATATATATATACTTCAATATAGTTCCATGATCATAGGAATGATATCATCACTCGTGCGTACGTACGGAATACCGTCTCCACGATGTGATGCGACTCGTTCTACATGATCATCATTACATAGTAATTATATAAATGAATTGAATGAATAAATATGATATATGTTACATTAATACCATTATGGATATAAGGTATCTATAACCTTAAAATAATAATAAGAATGTATTCGGCAAAACACGCATAAGAACAAAAGGCAATAAAGACCCGAGTAACAAGTAACAATGAAATATTACTAACAAGAAGCTAAGAATATGACCATATATGATATCATATCAATATTTATGATTCTGGAACAAGTCAATAACATTATTTAAACCATTATACAGGAGCTTCAGACACGTACAAAGCAAATCGGACCTAAGGTAAGGGAAATATCACAATCTCATTTTTATCCGAGATTGTTTATACTTTGGTATTTACTGGGGTGTATTTTATCATCCACATCCATGTTTCCTCAATATGTAATATTATTTCCATCCATCTACTATTGTTTAAATCCAATTTTACCCTTCGGTGAGTTTTTAGTAAAAGATATGAAATGAATCTTTTGTAGTTTTTCGTACGAGGTACTTTTTTTGACTTTTCCGACAAACGTACGAAGACTGTTTTTTTTAACTTATACGGCATGAATGGATTTCTAAAACATTATTTCCAAGAAGTTTCCTTTACAAGTATTCAAGTTTATTTTTAATCAACTTCTTTTAGTTTAAAATTGTATGACATGTTAAGAAAGGAAAAGTTTTTTTGAAGTAGAAAGGAAATTTTCCTCAAGAATGGAGTTCAAATGTTTTATCAAAATTATTTTCCATCTAAGATAATATAGGGTTCTGTTTTTATCCCTATTATTACAGTGATTTGATTATGTTTTGAGGAAATTATTTTTATGAAGTCATTTACCTTATATGATTTGTTTTATGATTTCATGATGTTTCAAGAATCCCATTTTTGTTACATGTGTTATGCAATGATGTATGATTTATGATTATGTGGCACACATAAGAAAGGATTCATTATAAGATGGGTGGGACCTATATCTCCCTCCAATGCATTGGGTAAAGATTTATATCTCATGAGATAGACATGGCTGGAACGGAAGGTTATTTCGGTTCAGTGAAACAGGACTAAAACGAGGAGTGAACTCGGTTCAGAAATGGACTTTGTCCGCTAAGATAGTCTTGGCAATGAGTCATGACTAACAAGAAATGATTTTCCATGATTATGTGTGCATGCCACAAAGTTTCAAGTTTCATGTTATGATTATGGGGATCTCATTTTCACTTCTATGATTTATTCCATGTTAAGATATTATGATCTCTTTTGCAGGTTATGATTTTCAAAAAGATATGATATGATTTTTATTTCCTTTATTTGCCCTTGCTGAGCATTTGAGCTCACCCTTTTATGTTTTCTTTTCCACAGGTCAGGAAGATAGATATTAAGTAGAATATGCTAAAAGGGACCCTAGATATGATGAAATAAATGGGAGACACTGTAGAAGATTCATGAACCAGTTGTTTATGTTTCCCAGTTTCTAAAGACACTATACCTATACGGTCCTTTGTGGTTTTTTCATATGTTGTAATAAGTGTGCTTCAATTTTGAAGTATTAACAATGTATATAAAGTATGGGTCGTTATAGTTGGTATCAGAGGAAAGGTATAGTCAACCTTTGGAAACTAGGATGTGAAAGCCTTAGTAAGAACCCTAAGGATAAGTCTAAGCATAGAACACAATCTTAGTGTTTTAGAAATGGCCATGAATAACCTAGGATAAGACCTTAAGCATGAAAATTTTATTCTTGAATTATGTGGTTTTTCTATTATAATTAGTGTTGCTCACACTATTCTTCTTGGTTTTAGTCAATGGCTGGAACCCGAAGGAACCGTGTTAATGCGGAATGCGATGGGCAATGCAATGATTGTCCCCCTGAACAACCAAACGATATGGGAGCTGGAATGCCAAATCTTCTAGCCATGCTCACACAACTTTCTCAAGCTATGAATCATTCAGTACTTCCAAACGAGCAAAGGAAGGAGCAACATTCTGTTGAATCCTTCATGAGGCAGCGTCCACCTTCTTTCAGCGGGTCTACTGATCCATTAGTTGCTGAACAATGGATTAGTACTACTAAAAAGATATTTTCAGTTCTTCAATGTTCTGAACATGATAAAGTCATCCTAGCAGTGTATCGTTTGGAAGGAGATGTTGATCAATGGTGGAATATTATTAAGAATACGAGGCAAAGGGATGAAATTGAGTCTATGGAATGGGACGAGTTCAAGAACTTATTTTTCAATAAGTACTTCCCTCGTATTCTCCGAACAAAGATGGAGAAAGAGTTTCTTGAACTGAAGCAAAGGGATGATGAATCTGTTGGTACCTATGAAGCAAATTTTACAAGACTTGCAAGCTACGCTTCTGGTATTATTATCCAACCTGAGAGTAAGATCGATCGATTCTTTAGTGGCTTAAAACCAAGTCTTCGAAGGGCATTAGCCATAAGGGACTTCAATAGCTACGAGGAAATCGTTCGATGTGCTCTCAAAGTCGAGATGGAGATTGGAGTAACCCATCAATCACATGGGTTTGATAAGAAGAGGAAGATGGAATTCAAAGGAAAATCTAAAGAGCACATTGAAAAGAAGATGAGCTTTCCCTTATGCTCAAAGTGTGGAAAGAAACATGGAGGGAGTTGTCTTAAAGGGACAATTAAATGTTTCAAATGTGGAAAGGAAGGTCATCGGGCATTTGAATGCCGTGATACTGGGAAGAAGATGTCTAATGATGCAAACAAAGGAAGGGACACACAGAATGAACCTACTACACTTCAATGTTTCAAATGCAAGGAGATGGGGCATTATGCCAATCAATGCCCAAATCCAAGGGTTGATGATGATGGTCGATGTCAACAAAATCTTAAGGCTAAAGACAAAGGAAAGTCACATGCAATTTCTATCAGCGATGTGGAGTACGATAACGAAGTGGTGAAAGGTACACTTACCATCCACTCTAAAGTAGTAAATGTTTTATTTGATTCTGGATCCACCCACTCCTTTATTTCTAAATAATTTTCTAAGGGTATCACCGTACTACCCCAATAATTAGATGTTGAGTTATCTGTGACAACACCTAATGGCACAACAGTCGCATCAAAAGTTTATAATTCTTCTCCGATCGAAGTTTGTGGGAAAGTGCTTCCTGCAAATCTTGTGATCCTTCCTTTAGTGGAATTTGATGTGATTCTTGGCATGGATTGGCTTTCTCTACATGGAGCTCATATCAATTGCCAAATAAGGGAAGTCACATTTCATATTCCAGATCAATCTACGATCGTCTATCAATGCAAGGATGAATATAACCTTCCAGTGGAAATTCCTTCCATCTTATGGGTGTTGATTCCACTAAATGAAGGTTATTTATCTCAAATGGTTGGTGAGAAACTCACGATTAAGAATATTCCCATTGTACGGGAGTTTGATGATGTATTTCTGGAGGAATTACCGGGTCTTCCACCAAATCGTGAAGTTGAGTTTTCAATAGAACTCGTACCGGGCGCTTTGCCAATTTCAAAGACACCTTATAGAATGGCCCCAATTGAGTTGCAGGAATTGAAGAAGCAACTCCAAGAGAATCTTGATAAGGGATTCATACGCCCTAGTGCGTCACCTTGGGGAGCACATGTTCTATTTGTTAAGAAGAAAGATGGATCAATGAGACTCTGCATTGATTATCGAGAACTTAACAAGATCACTATCAAGAACAAATATCCTCTCCCACGCATTGATGACTTATTTGACCAACTACGCGGAGCTCAATACTTTTCCAAGATTGATCTTCGTTCAGGGTATCATCAATTAAGGGTAAAAAGGGAGGATATACCAAAGACGGATTTCCGTACAAGGTATGGACACTATGAATTTATAGTGATGCCATTTGGTCTTACTAATGCCCCTGCTATCTTCATGGATCTAATGAATAGAGTCTTTAGAGACTATCTTGATCAATTTTTGGTAGTCTTTATAGAAGATATTCTTGTCTATTCAAAGAGCAAGGAAGAGCATGAAGATCACTTGAGAATTATATTGAAGACCCTGAGAAAGGAGAAGCTTTATGCCAAATTTACCAAGTGTGAATTTTGGATTCAAAAAGTTGCATTTTTGGGTCACATAATCTCAAAAGAGGGGATATATGTGGATCCAGCAAAAACAGAGGTTATCAAAAGATGGTCGAGACCAACAACAGTAACTGAGATCCGAAGTTTTCTTGGTTTGGCTGGATATTATCGACATTTTGTAAAAGATTTTTCACGATTATCTAATCCACTCACCAAGTTGACTCGGAAAAGAGTTAAGTTTGTTTGGACAGAGGAATGTGAAGAGAATTTCAAGGAGTTGAAAAGAAGGTTATCCAGTGCACCTGTGCTCACACTGCCTTGTAGTGGAGAAAAGTTTGTGATCTACAGTGATGCATCCAAGAAGGGATTGGGGTGTGTTCTTATGCAAAATGATATGGTGATAGCTTATGCCTCACGACAGTTGAAAATCCATGAGCAAAATTACCCAACTCATGATTTGGAGTTGGCTGCGGTAATCTTTGCATTAAAGATTTGGAGGCATTACCTTTATGGTGAAAGGTGTGATATTTATACTGATCATAAAAGTTTAAAGTATATTTTCACACAAAAGGAGTTGAATATGCGTCAAAGAAGATGGTTGGAGCTGATTAAGGATTACGACTGCTCAATCCATTACCACCCTGGGAAAGAAAACAAGGTGGCAGATGCATTAAGTCGACAAGAACATGCTAGTTTATCCATGATGAGGATCACAAAAGATCCAATATTTATGGATTTACAAAGGATGGATCTTGGAATTATAATGGAAGGGGAAAATATTATCTTTCTCAAATGAATTTTCAACCATATATACATGTGAAGATTAAAGAGGCACAGAAAGAAGATGTTGAGTTACAAAAGAAGGTGAGAAATGTTCCTGAATTCAACCTTGATTGTGATGGGATAATAAAGTTCAGGAATCAGGTTTGTGTTCCTCCCATCCCTGAATTAAAGAAGGAGCTGCTGGATGAGGCTCATAGTTCATCATTCTCTATTCATCCTGGAAGCATGAAGATGTATAGGGACATGAAAGAGTACTTCTGGTGGGATGGCATGAAAAGAGATGTTGCTGAATATGTCTCTCGATGCTTGGTTTGTCAACAAGTTAAAGCTGAGAGACAGAAGTCTAAGGGGATGTTACAACCATTACCCATACCCGAATGGAAATGGGAAAACATCACTATGGACTTTGTCACCGGACTTCCTAAAACATCCAAAGGCAATAATGCTATTTGGGTCATAGTTGATCGTCTTACAAAGTCTGCACACTTCATTGCTATTAGAGAGGATTTCTCTCTAGATCAGCTTGCCAGGATATATGTAAAGGAAGTGGTAAGATTGCATGGAGTACCACTTTCTATTATATCTGATCGGGATCCGAGATTTACCTCGAAGTTCTGGCGAAGTCTTCAGCATACTCTGGATACAGAGTTGAGTTTCAGCACTGCTTATCATCCCCAGACAGACGGTCAGTCTGAGAGAACAATTCAAACCCTAGAAGATATGTTGAGAGCTTGCTCTATGGATTTCAAAGGAGGTTGGGATCAACACCTACCTTTGGTGGAATTTTCTTATAATAATAGCTTTCACTCCAGTATTCAGATGGCTCCTTATGAAGCTCTCTATGAAAAGAAATGCAGGACTCCAACTTGCTGGGATGAAGTTGGGGAAAGAAAGCTATTAGAACCTGATCTCGTTGATGAAATGGAAGAAAAGGTCAGATCTATTCAACAACACATAAGAGCAGCTCAGAGTCGACAGAAAAGCTATGCCGACAACCGAAGAAAAGACCTAGAGTTTGAAGTGGGTGATAAAGTGTTCTTACGAATATCTCCCTGGAAGAGGGTTATGAGATTTGGAAAGAAGGGGAAGTTGAGCCCTAGATATATCGGTCCTTTCGAAATACTGGATCGTGTTGGAAAGGTAGCTTACCAATTGGCGCTTCCACCGAATCTCTCTCAAGTTCACGATGTGTTCCATGTATCTCTCCTGAGAAAGTACATACCTGATCCTTCACATGTACTCAGCTCAGAAGTTGTACCGCTGGAGCAAGATCTTTCTTATGAAGAACAACCGATAGAGATTCTGGATCATAGCGAAAAATTCCTACGAAATAAGACCACTCGATTGGTGAAAGTTTTATGGAGGAACCACCAACTTGAAGAAGCTACATGGGAGCTTGAGGATATGATGAGGGAGAAGTATCCTCATCTGTTTGTTACAAAGTGACGAATTTTGAGGGTGAAATTATTTTTCAGGGGGGTATAATGTAACACCCGAGACTTTTATGTTATATAAATCATCAAAGGAATCTTTTTCTACACAACACTTTCTTGGCTTGCTTTACACGCAATCGCGACCTTCCTCGATAGCTTGCATTGTACGCAATACCGAGTTTCACTAAACAACAATATGCTATTAAAACTAGCCGTCATGAATAGTAATAACCACTTTTTGAAATTTTATAAATTTTATTTTTCAAAATGGACTTCATTTTTGGACTCAGAATATCGAAATTAGCCTAGGGTGAAATTTTGGTATTTTTCTGAAAACTTTCAATTTTTGATGAATAGTGAATCCACTAAGTGGTAGGTTAAAAACTGAATTTTGCATAAAACTTAATTTTACCACTTCTGTGAATGGAATTTCAAAAATCCGACAGACACGGTTGATATCAGTAAGTAAAATGTGGTTCAATGAGATAAAAATATTTTTTTGGTGAATAGTAAATTTTTACTTTTTTTTACCGCGGTTAATAGTAAATAGGGTAACTAAGGGTAAATATGATATTACTATTACCCTAACACATGTCCTAATTCTATTGGATAAGTGTAATTCGACCAAAAACAACCTTATGAATAAAATATGACCATTTAGGCCCACTTGAGTTAGATTATGACATTTATTATTAATTTATTTAAAGAAGGGTTAAAATAGTTAAAATCAAAGTTTAATAAGTAAATCATTTTTAATATGGGGTTACACATAAGATAAATTCGACAATAAATATTAATCAGAAATATAAAAATATTAATGGTATTTTATTTATAATTTTTAGACATTAAATAATTTAATTTAATTATGACACAACGATGATGCAGTAATTATCTTATTTATGAAATATTGACATAATTGATGTTATAAACACCAAAATAAATGTAATTTGAGACTTTTTATGAATTACACTAATTTTCTAGGTTACTATGATATATTAGTGTTGATTTAATCAACTTGGTTCGAACATATAATTTTGTTATGACTTTCACAAAAATCATATATCAAATAGTGTCAAAATTGACACAAAATAGTTTTTAAATCAAATATTATATTATTAATTGTTATTTTATTCCTAAAAATCTAAGGTTCGGCCAAATGACTTAGATAATGATATATATATTAATAATAAACAATTTGGGGTTCGTTTGGCATGTTATAGTAAGTGTATTAACCATATAGTGAAAGAAAACAAAAAGACATGGTAAAAGTTAAATTATTTAACTTAGAGTTAAATCTAATTGATAAGGTTAAAATAATACCCTAAACTTGTCTAAATCCTATTGGTTGATAGGATTTCGACCCATCCCCACTTTATCTTCGAAATAAGACCCTTTGGAACCATTATAAACCGATTTTGACTTTAATATAAAATAATATTTTGAGATATTCCTAAGGTGCCCCTCTCCTCCCTTATAAAAGGGCACCTCCTCCCCCTCCTCCTCACACCAATTTGAGAACTCAAGCTCGGCCAACCCCTGCCATTTTCTCCTCTCCACTTCCCTAGAATAATCCTAGAGGTCCTGGTCTTCTTCAAAGACCAATCTTAGTTCCCTAAGTGGAGGATTCAAAGAGGCGTTCCAAAGAAGAGGTAATATCCATTACCGGTCTTTTCAATTTCTTTCTTCTTCAACTTCTTCTTCTTTAGTTGTTTCATGATAACATCAGTATTACTTACATACTGATATGTTATTATAAATATGAAACAACCCTAATTTACCTTTTATCCATCCTACGGAAAAAATGAAATCACTGTGCGTGCGTACGTACGGAATACCGTCTCCACGCCGTGGTGTAATCTATTTTTCCACCATCACTTTACAAGGATGGGTATAATGGTGTAATGAGTAACTATTTATGATTATTATAAAGTAATATTGATACTGAAATAATATATATATACTCCAATATAGTTCCACGATCATAGGAATGATATCATCACTCGTGCGTACGTACGGAATACCGTCTCCACGATGTGATGCGACTCGTTCTACATGATCATCATTACATAGTAATTATATAAATGAATTGAATGAATAAATATGATATATGTTACACTAATACCATTCTGGATATAAGGTATCTATAACCTTAAAAGAATAATAAGAATGTATTCGGCAAAACACGCATAAGAACAAAAGGCAATAAAGACTCGAGTAACAAGTAACAATGAAATATTACTAACAAGAAGCTAAGAATATGACCATATATGATATCATATCAATATGTATGATTATGGAACAAGTCAATAACATTATTTAAACCATTATACAGGAGCTTTGGACACTTATAAAGCAAATCATACCTAAGGTAAGGGAAATATCACAATCTCATTTTTATCCGAGATTGTTTATACTTTGGTATTTACTGGGGTGTATTTTATCATCCACATCCATGTTTCCTCAATATGTAATATTATTTCCATCCACCTACTATTGTTTAAATCCAATTTTACCCTTTGGTGAGTTTTTAGTAAAAGATATGAAATGAATCTTTTGTAGTTTTTCGTACGAGGTACTTTTTTTGACTTTTCCGACAAAAGTATGAAGACTGTTTTTTTTAACTTATACTGCATGAATGGATTTCTAAAACATTATTTCCAAGAAGTTTCCTTTACAAGTATTCAAGTTTATTTTTAATCAACTTCTTTTAGTTTAAAATTGTATGACATGTTAAGAAAGGAAAAGTGTTTTTGAAGTAGAAAGGATATTTTCCTCAAGAATGGAGTTCAAATGTTTTATCAAAATTATTTTCCATCTAAGATAATATAGGGTTCTGTTTTTATCCCTATTATTACACTGATTTGATTATGTTTTGAGGAAATTATTTTTATGAAGTCATTTACCTTATATGATTTGTTTTATGATGTCATGATGTTTCAAGAATCCCGTTTTTGTTACATGTGTTATGCGATGATGTATGATTTATGATTATGTGGCACACATAAGAAAGGATTCATTATAAGATGGGTGGGACCTATATCTCCCTCCAATGCATTGGGTAAAGATTTATATCTCATGAGATAGACATGGCTGGAACGGAAGGTTATTTCGGTTCAGTGAAACAGGACTGAAACGAGGAGTGAACTCGGTTTAGAAATGGACTTTGTCCGCTAAGATAGTCTTGGCAATGAGTCATGACTAACAAGAAATGATTTTCCATGATTATGTGTGCATGCCACAAAGTTTCAAGTTTCATGTTATGATTATGGGGATCTCATTTTCACTTCTATGATTTATTCCATGTTAAGATATTATGATCTCTTTTGCAGGTTATGATTTTCAAAAAGATATGATATGATTTTTATTTCCTTTATTTGCCCTTGCTGAGCATTTGAGCTCACCCTTTTATGTTTTCTTTTCCCCAGGTCAGGAAGATGGATATTAAGTAGAATATTCTAAAAGGGACCCTAGATATGATGAAATAAATGGGAGACACTGTAGAAGATTCATGAACCAGTTGTTTATGTTTCCCAGTTTCTAAAGACACTATACCTATACGGTCCTTTGTGGTTTTGTCATATGTTGTAATAAGTGTGCTTCAATTTTGAAGTATTAACAATGTATGTAAAGTATGGGTCGTTATATGAAACCTCAAAATTGAGTTTAGAGAGGGCTGAGTTTTAAAAATATTATCTCAACCCACCCGAATTAATAATCAGGTAATAATTTTAAATTTAATTTTGTTGTATATATATTTATAAATATATATAATTATTTAAATATATTTATAAATTTTATTTATTTATTTATTTATAATTGTTAATATATAATTATATATATATATATATCAATTTATTATTATTATTTTTTGAGTATGGGGGTTAGTGAGAGTTCAACCGATGGTCACCCCATTTCTGGCCAGTGCTCGACAGTGTTCTTGACCTAGACTTCACCTCCTCTGATCGCAGCGGACCTCTTACCAGATATTTTCATCCTTTTCTCTTTCGTAGATACTTGGGGTTTCTCCTCCGATCACAGCAATATGTTTTCTCACAATGCTAGAGATTCTAGCAGCGTTATGGTTTCTCTTCTGCAGAGAGTTGGATTTTCTCATAGCATTGTCTTTTCCTTCTCCAATCGCAGTATTATCCTTTCCTTATCTGTAGAAACTTGGGTTTCTTACTTTACGATAGGTCCGCTTCCAATCACTTCATACCTAATTAATCTTTCTTCTTAGATTTACAATTCTTCTGAAACCTAATGTAATCTTCTTTGTATTCTTATTTATGCAGCGCTACACAAAACCATACATATTTTTTTCAAACTATTTTTTCATCCATTTGGTTATCCTGAAATCTGATTTGCTAAATCTCAATGTTTTTAACCCTTTCCGACAACGTTTTTGATTTTGAAATAATTCTGTTGGCAATTATAGTGATATTTTTGCTTCTTCAATGGTAACAACATCCCAAATTAGGAAACCCTGATATAAAATCTCTCTCCCTCTAAAATTTCCACATGATAAATATATTTAAATATAAATATGAAAATATTTATTAACAAATATATTTTTTATAAATATATTGATAAATAAATATTTGTAAATATGTTTCGGGTTCTAAAACCTCGAAATTGAGTTTAGATAGGGCCGAGTTTTAAAAATACTACCCAAACCTGCCCAAATTAGTAATCGGATAATAATTTTAAATTTAATTTTATTATATACATATATTTATAATTATATTTTTAAATTATATATATGTTTATTTATAATTTTTAATATATAAATATATATATCATAATAATTATTATTATTATTATTATTATTATTTTAGTATGGCGGGTTTGTGCGAGTTCAACCGGTGGTCACCCCATTTTTTCCCAGTGCTCGACGATGTTCCTGACCTAGACTCCACCTCCTCTGATCGCACCAGACCTCTTACTTAATAGTGTTGTCATTTCCTCTTCTGTAGAAACTTGTGGTTTCTCTTCTGATCACAGCATTAGGGTTTCTCACAACGCTGGAGATTTTGATAGCATTGCGGTTTCTCTTTCATATAAAGTTGGATTTTTTCATTGTGTTGGATTTTTCTTCTCCAATCACAACATTGGTCTTTCCTCACCTATAGAAACTTTGGGTTTCTCCTTCATAACAGTTCTACTTCCAATCATTTCATACCTAATTAATCTTGCTTCTTCGATTTACAATTCTTCTGAAACCTATTGTACTCTTCTCTGTATTCTTATTTATGTAACGTTGTACAAACCTTTCATATTTTTTAAACTATTTTTTTTTCATCTGGTTATTCTAAGATCTGATTTGCTGAATATCAAGGTTTGTCCCCCTTTCCAATAATGTTTCTGATTGTGGAATAATTATGTTGGCAATTGTAATGATATTTCTGCTTCTTTGATGACAACAACATCCCAAATTGAGGAACCCTAATATAAAATCTCTCTCCCTCCAAAATTTCTACATAATAAATATATTTATCTATAAATAAAAATATATTTATTTAAAAATATATTTTTACAAATATATTGATATATAAATATTTGTAAATATGTTTCGAGTTCTGAAACCTCAAAATCAAGTTCAGATAGGGTTGAGTTTTAAAATTATTACCATGAACCCGACCAGATTAATAATCAGGTAATAATTTTAAATTTAATTTTTTTATATACATATATTTATAAATATATAAATATATTTTTAAATTATATATATTTATTTATTTATTTATAATTTTTAATATACAGTTATATATATATCACAATTATTATTTTTGTTTTTGTTTTTTTTTAGTATGGGGGTTACTGTGAGTTCAACCGACAATCACCCCATTTTTGCCCAGTGATCAACAGTGTTCCTGACCTAGACTTCACCTCCACTGATCGTAGTGGACCTCTTACTTGATAGTGTTTTCCTTTACTCTTCTATTGAAACTTTTGGTTTCTCCTCTAATCGCAGCATTAGGGTTTCTCAAAGCGTTGGAGATTCTAGTAGCATTGCGATTTCACTTCCGTAGAAATTTGGATTTTCTCATAGTGTTGGATTTTCCTTCTCTAATCACAGCATTGGCCTTTCCTCTTCTGTATAAACTTGGGGTTTATCCTTCTCTAAAGGTTTGTTACTAATCACTTCATGCCTAATCAATTTTCTTCTTCGATTTTCAATTCTTCTGAAACTTATGGTACTCTTCTCTGTATTCTTATTTATGTAGCACTGCACAAACCTTGCAGATTTTTTTCAAACTATTTTTTCATCCATCTGGTTATCCTGAGATCTAATTTACTGAATCTCAAGGTCCATCACCCTTTTTTACAACATTTCTCATTGTGGAATAATTCATTCAACAATTGTAGTGATATTTTTGCATCTTTGATGACAGCAACATCCCAAATTTGGAAACCCTAATGTAGAATCCACCTCCCTTAAAAATTTCCACATAATAAATATATTTATATATAAATATAAATATATTTATTTACAAATATATTTTTATAAATATATTGATAAATAAATATTTGTAAATATGTTTCGGGTTCTGAAACCTCAAAATCGAGTTCAGATAGGGCCGTGTTTTAAAAATATTATCTGAACCTGCCCGGATTGATAATCAGGTAGTAATTTTAAATTTATTTTTTCTATATACATATATTTATAAGTATATATAATTATATAAATATATTTTTAAATATATTTTTAAATTATATATATTTATTTATAATTGTTAATATATAATTATATATATATCACAATTATTATTATTATTATTATTATTATTATTATTATTATTATTATTATTTTGAGTATGGGGGGTTAGTGTGAGTTCAACCGGTGGGCACCCCATTTCCGCCCAGCACTCAATGATGTTCCTAACCTAGACTCCACCTACTCTAATCACAACAGGCATCTAACCCAATAGTGTTGTCCTTTTCTATTTCATTTAAACTTGGGGTTTCTCCTCCGATCGCAACATTAGGGTTTCTAAAAACACTGGAGATTCTAGTAGCATTGCAGTTTCTCTTCCATAGAAATTGGATTTTCTCATAGCGTTGGCTTTTCCTTCTCTGATAGCAACATTGATCTTTCCTCATATATAGAAACTTGGGGTTTCTCCTTCACTATAGTTTTTCTTTCAATAACTTCATACCCAATTAATCTCATTTCTTCGATTTACAATTCTCTCGAAACCTACTATACTCTTCTCCATATTCTTATTTATGTAGCGCTGCACAGACCTTGTGGATTTTTTTCAAACTACTTTTTCATCCATCTGGTTATCCTGAGATCTGATTTGTTGAATCCCAAGGTTTGGAACCCTTTCCAACAATGTTTATAATTGTGTAATAATTATATCTGTAAATGTAATGATATTTTTTCTTCTTCGATGACAACAACATCCCAAATTGGGAAACCTTGGTGTAAAATCCCCCTCTCTTCAAATTTTCCACATAATAAATGTAAGACCACGAACTTGAGATAAGGTATATCATGGATTGATTTTTTGGATTATTGAAAAAACACTATGTTGTTGAATATTTTATTAATAATAAATGATATAATTTCCTCACATTATGCTAAATATGTTCAATTATGGAATATTTGGGATTAGATCATTTGCAAATTTGATTAAAATTCTAGTTTTACCCTTTTAAAATAAACTATAGTATTTTGCACATAAATATTTTAATATGAATTATTTAAACATTATTTTTTTTAACAGTGTTCCTAACTTAATTTAATACAACTTTTATTCAGGAAACTAGAGATAAAGAGTGCATTTGGTTTGTGAAAATGGGTCATGAAGTCAAAGTTGGGCTGGACTCGCCAGAATGGACATGGGTTCTGTATTTGGGCCATAACTTCTTTATATGTGCTTTGATTAGGCCCATATTTGGAGAGGAGACCGATGATTCATTTTAGCACAAATAATCCTTCTAGAAGGAGAGTTGGTTCACGCGTTTTGGATGTCAAATGGACAGTGCAAGTTGTATTAAAATATTTGGCCAAGATTCCCCATTCACACTTGAAACCTATTTAAACCTAGCCTCCCATACACTCTATAAATTAGTGTTTTTCTCATTTGGAGGGGTTGGGAAACGTGGATTAGGATATTGGAGGCATAGGATAATTGGTTTCACCCAAATTCTCCAATCATTGTAAGAGGGGTAGCTCTTGAAGCAATGATCCCCTCATCGAAGCCTCCTTCTCTTCTTCATGTTGTAATATTTTCATTTGTGTATTAAACTTCATTGTTCTTCTTTTATCTCTTCTCTTTTCTTATGTTTTATTCAAATTTCTTCTTATCTTAATTTTCCTCTTTGGGCTGTAATTCTTTATTAGAAGCGTGATTGGGTTATACCCATTATAAACCATTGCAAATGCAATTCGCTTCTACGATGATTACGCCACCCATGGAAGAGTAGTCTTTTTAGTAATCGATCTATATCTTACCTTATTAATTAATTTATTTTGAATCAATGAGCTACTATAATTAACTTAATATGATCTATTAATTGAGTTTTCAATTTAAATGAAACTAAGCAAGAAATTGAACAATAAACACAAATCACGTGAGGTCGATAATTGTGTGAATTGTGAAAGCACGAACTTAATTGGTAATTCAAAACCACACGAGATCAATTTGTAGTGTTCAAATATAATATATAAACTCAATTGATTCTAATTTCCAGAGAGGATATGTGCCTTAATTTACAACTGATCATAAGCTAACCTTAGAACATCAATCAAAGCAGGGTGTTACGATTGCATGTTCCAAAGTTAGCCTAGGGTTAAATTCACTTCATCTTTGTGGTAAAGTTAATTATCATAGGGTTAGGGATTTAACAAATTACGGGATAATAATTAAGTGGATATTAATTTAAATTATAATGATTAATAAATGATTGAATAGGTAGAGTTAGATCGATTACACTTTCTAAAAATAGTTTTCTAAAAAAACATCTTCCCGTTGTGCTTTGTTAATCAACTTACATTTCAAAAATTAAAAACAAAAAAATATGCAATCTTCTTCCAGAAAACTTATTCTAGTTTTATAAAGGATAAACAACCCCATCCTTTCAAGTATTGTTTTAATTCAATTCTATTTTATTTTTAGAATACCTTTAAGAAGTTGTTTTAATTTACTTCCTCCTTTGAGAGACGACCTTGGTCAGCCACTCTGCTGCACCTAAGTACCCAAAAACCACTAATCATTTGAGGGTGCCCACGACAGCGCTCTTTCAAATTAGAACCGTTACTGGGGAGACAAGTAATTATTTGAACCAATTAGAGGTATTTATTTTATTTTACATTTTATTATATTCTTCTATTCTTTATTCCTTCTTTACCCAATATGAATTTTTCTTCTTCTTTGGTTTTCTTCTTCTTATTTTTAGACCATCAACTCAAACTTCTCATTTTTATTTTACTATGGTCCACTTTCCTTTTTTTAATTTTTATTTGATTTATGAAACAAACTAATCCCGAAGATCTCTTAGATCTTGACCCTGAGATTGAACGTAGCCTTAGGGCTCAAATCAGACATTCTCGGTCTATGGGAAGTTTCAATATCCAACTAGTTGGAGAATTCCTCCACTTTAAGAACATTGAAATTGGAAGAAATTCAAATTCAACCATAAAACAAGAACCAATGGGTGATAATAATGGAAATTAACTTAATAGAACCATTCTAGAATAGGCTGCACCTGATATTAACTATCGACCAAATTGTATTGCATACCCAAATCTTGAATCGGGCTTTGAATTGAAATCTGGATTAATTCATCTTCTTCCAAAATTTCATGGCCTCTCAGGTGAGGATCCCAATAAACACCTTAAAGAATTTAATGTGGTTTGCTCAACCTTAAAACCAAGAAATGTATCTGAAGACCAAATCAAATTAAGAGCATTCCCATTCTCACTTGATGGTGCTACAAAAGATCGGATGTATTATTTACAACCCAAAGATGTAACTTGTTGGAATGATTTAAAGCGTCTTTTCTTGTAGAGATTTTTTCCAGCATCAAGGACCACTTCCATTTATAAAGAGATCTCTGGGATCAAGCAAGCACAAGGGGAGTCAATTTATGAGTACTGGGAGCGATTCAAGAAGTTGTGTGAAAGCTGCCCACATCACCAAATCAGTGAGTAACTAGTCATCCAGTACTTCTATGAAGGACTCACACCTATGGAGAGAATCATGGTGGATGTTGCGGCTAGAGGAGCGTTGGTGGACAATACACCAGTATTTTCACGTACGTTGATCGACAAAATGGCCCAAAACTCCCAACAATTTGGTGATCGAGGTACACCACATGTCAGGGGAGTACATCAAGTAATTCCATCTTCTCTTGAAAGTCATTTGATTGATACCAATTTGGAAGAATTGAAAACTATAGTGAGACATATTAATTTTGCTCAAAAGACATCCCAAACCCCTCCTTCAAGGCCTTGTTGAATTTGCATTGAGACAAGCCACCCAACTGATTGTTGCCCCTAACTACAAGAAACAGAAGATTGTGCTGCAGTGTTTCCTGGGTGACCATATCATCAGCAACAAACATATCCCCAAAAGAAGCTTGATTCCTTTGCACCAACATACAACCAAGGGTGGAAGGATCAATCTTACATGAGGTATGGCTCTGGACAACAACAAAGGCCACCCTTTCAACAAAACTTCCAGTAGCCTCTGCCTTACCAGTAGGGATTCCAACAACCCCAAAGAAGATTTGAAGCCCAAACATCAATAAGACAACAACAAGGGAATATCCCACCAAAGTTATATTCTAATACTAATGATATTTTGAAACAAATTGTTCTTAATCAACCGAATGATCTGAAGAGTCAAGGTTCGGAGCTGAGGGAGTTAAAGACTCAAATGAGCCAGATTGCCACTACCCTCCATGAACTGGTAAGTAAGAATTCTAGAAATCTACCATCCCAACCTACTCCAAATCCCAAGGGGAATTTCATTGTCATCACATTGAGAAGTGGGAAGCAAACAACTCATACATCTGCACCTATCGTTTTACCGGGATTCACCTCAAATCTGGAGAAGCCACATTCTATACCAACTGATGAGAAATCCAAATAGAAAGATAAAGGTAAGAAAAAGATTGATAATGTTCCTCCTAAAACCCTTCCATTTCCAAATAGGGTTGTACAAACCAAGAATACGGTTGAGGAGGTGATGCAAAAAGAAGTTTTGGATACATTCAAGCATGTGGAGATCAACATCCCTTTACTTGAAGCCATCAAGAAAATCCCAAGGTATGTGAAATTCTTAAAAGAATTTTGTACCAATTAAAGAGGGGTCAAGGGAAATGAGAGGATAAATCTTGGAAGGAATGTGTCAGCACTCATTACACCAACTCTAGCAATGCTGACAAAGTGCAAGGATCCAGGTACATTCACCATCCCATGAACCATAGGGCAGTTTCACTTTTTTGATGCACTTTGTGATTTTGGAGCTTCCATAAATGTGATGTATCACTCTGTATTCTCTTCTTTGCAGGTTGGTGAGCTGAAACCGACGAGAGTAGTGGTGCAGTTGGAAAATAGAGCTACAGTATATCCATCGATATTCCTTGAGGATGTACTTTTCCAGGTAAGATACATGATCTTTCCAACAAATTTCTATGTTCTTAACATGGAGGATGATCAAGTAAGTTCTCATTCCCCCATTATCTTAGGTAGAACCTTTCTCAAAACTACAAAAACAATCATAAATGTTAATGAGGGTACACTTTCCATGGAATTTGGGGATAAAGTTGTGATATTTAATGTTATGGATTCCATGAAGTACCCCTCAGAGGATCATTCTGCATTTTTTATCTCCCATTTTGAACCACCAAATAAAAAACCCATGGAATTTGATTGTCCTGTGCTTAGGGAAATTATGATTATTGGTTCTAGTTTGATGTCTAAGAGTATTTACACACCTATTTCTAATGAAAAATACTCTCTTAGATTTGATTTTGAAATGGAATCATATTCTAATTTTGATCATGTGAACTCTAATTATGACATGGTTGTTGAGTATGCTTATTGATTTGATGCTTTATTCTCTGATTTTGATGATGTATATTCTGATATTGATGCTCTTTGTGCTCATATTTCAGTTCCTTCTATTTCTCCATCCATATACCACCCCCCTACACTGGAACTTAATCCATTTCCACCAAATCTCAAATACTCATACTTGTTAAGTGGTGAGAAATTACATGTTATCATTGCTAACAATCTCTCTTTTAAACATGAAGAAAAACTTTTGAATATTTTGAGGGAGAACATCAGGGAAATTGGGTGGATCTTGGTTGACATATCAAGCATTATCCCCTCCATTTTCATGCATAAGATTCTTTTATAGGATGGGGCTAAATCGGTTATGTAGCCACAAAGGAGACTTAATCCAACACTTTTGGAGGTTGTTAAAAAAGTGGTTGAAAAATTGCTCGAGGCAGGTATAATCTATCCCATTTTAGATTCCCAATGGGTGAGTCCTATTCAGGTTGTTCCTAAGAAAAGTGGTGTTACATTTGTAAAAAGTTATAAAGAGGAGTTAGTTCCGATGAGGGTAAAAAACAGTTGGCGTGTGTGTATTGATTATAGGAAACTAAACTAGTCCACTCGCAAAGACAATTTCCCCCTCCCATTTATTGATCAGATGCTTGAGGGACTAGTTGGGAAGACACACTATTATTTCTTGGATGGATTTTCTGGATATTTTCAGGTTCCTATAGCTCTGTAGGATCAGGATAAGACAACATTCACTTGTCCTTTCGGTACATTTACCTACCAGAGGATGCCATTTGGACTTTGCAATGCCCCAGGTAACTTCTAGAGATGCATGGTGAGTATTTTTTCTGATTTTATTGAGACCTACATGGAGGTATTTATGGATGATTTTATAGTGTATGGATCCTCATTTTATGAATGTCTAAGTAGTTTGAGAAAGGTGTTGAATCATTGTATTGATAAGAATCTGTTCTTGAACTTTGAAAAGTATCATTTCATGGTAGAGCATGGCATTGTCTTAGGTCATGTAGTGTCAAAACATGGGATAGATGTTGATAGATCTAAGATAGACATTATTTCATCCTTACCATATCCTTCATTTGTGTGTGATGTTAGATATTTCCTAGGGCATGCAGGATTTTATCGGCGCTTCATCAAATATTTTAGTAAGATTGCTCTTCCTATGTCGCGATTACTTCAAAAGGATTCTGATTTTGTGTTTGATGATTCTTGTAGGAATTCCTTTGATGAGACAAAACAATGTATTACCACTCCACCTATCATAAAACCCTCATGGTGGGAGATTCCTTTTGAGCTTATGTGTGACATATCCAACTTCACGATTGGAGCTGTCTTATCTCAGAAGGTGGAGGGACGTTCACATGTGATCGCATATACTTTGAGGACATTGGATTCGGCCCAATCAAATTACAAAACCATGGAAAATGAGTTTCTTTCTGTCATATTTTTTTTAGATAAATTCTGTTCATATTAATTGGGCTCTAAATTAGTTGTTTTTTCTGACCATGCAGCTCTAAGGTACCTCTTGAAGAAGCCAGATGCAAAGCCTAGGCTGATTTGATGGATGCCCTTTCTTCAGGAATTTGATATTGAGATAAAGGACAAAAAGGGGTCAGAAAACCTAGTGGAAGACCACATGAGTAGGCTTACTCACACACTAGAGGATGACACCTTGAACCAGGTACCACTTCGAGACACTTTCCCTGATGAGCATCTTTATTCCATCTCAGGTATGCATTCTTGGTATGCAGATTTAGTGAACTACCTTGTTGCATCTGAAATCCCTACAAATTTAAAGAAACATCAAGTCCAAAAGTTAAAGAGTGAGTCTAGATTTTATGTGTGGGATGATCCCTACTTATGGCGCATGTGTAGTGACCAAGTTATTAGGAGGTGTGTTTCTAAGTCATGCTCTCGTTTCCAACACACTGGGAACATTTCTATGAGACATGAGATTCCCCAACAACCCATACTATTCTGTGAGATTTTTGATGTATGGGGCATCGATTTTATGGGTCTTTTCCCTTGTTCCTTTGGTTTTTTGTACATTTTGGTTTCTATTGATTATGTGAGTAAATGGGTGGAGGCTAAGGCCACCAGGACTGATGATTCTCATGTTGTTGTAGACTTTGTCAAAGCACATATTTTTTGTAGGTTTGGAGTACCAAAGGCCATAATTAGTGACCAAGGGACACACTTCTGTAATCGTAATTTTTCTTCCCTTCTTCCGAAGTATGGGGTGACACACAAAACATCAACACCATACCAACCCCAAACAAATGGAGAAAATTGTGCTACCAAATATGAAGGATTGGAGCAAGTGCTTGGAATATGCGTTATGGGCTTATAGAAAAACATACAAGAAACCCATCGGTATGTCCCGATTTCGGATTGTTTTTGGGAAAGCATGTCATCTCCCCATGGAGGTTGAGCATCAGGCTTATTGGGATATAAAGAAATGCAACATGGATTTGGCCCAAGCTGGAATCTAAAGGAAGCTGCAAATTCAAGATCTTGAGGAGATTCGATTATCTTCATATGAGAACTCAAGACTCTATAAGTAAAAATCAAAATCAACTCATGATATAATTATCCAACAAAAGGAGTTTCATATTGGAGAGAAAGTCCTTCTATATAGTTCATGACTGAAGCTAATGCCTAGTAAGTTGCGTTCCATGTGGTTAGTTCCTTATGATGTGACTAATGTTTTTCCTTATGGTGCAGTGGAGATCACACAAGAGGACACAGGAAGGAACTTTACAGTCAATGGGAAACTTTTGAAGAGATACATTGAGTGACTTCCTATTGATGTAGTGGATTTTATCACACTGCATGACCCCATCATCACTTGAGCACATCAGGATGTTCCTAACCATTTAACTTTTTTATTCTTTGTCCTATTTAAAATTATACATTTTATGTGCATATATCATCTCATGGGTTCACATTGAGTACAATGAAATATTTTAAGTATGGGGGAGGGAACCTTTTAGTTAGTAATTTTAATTGTTTTCCTATTAAAAAAAAACAAAAAAATTGTGTGCTTTTCAAATTTTGTGTGTTTATTTTTCAATTTTCTGTGTGTTTTTGAAACTTTTGAGCTGAAATGATTCTCATCGCCATTTTGAAATCCATATAAATAAGTGAAACAATTTATCCCGTGAAACTAATCTTAAATGAATGCTGAAAATAACTTTGTTTCAAGTTCAAATCTTTAGTAATTTCATTAAAAGTACTCTGAATTTTGAATCCCATGCCACATATCATTGTCTTTATATTTGAAATCACTTTCCTGTGAGGATTCTGAACCAGTCTTTTCATATTCTTTACATTCACCTCACTTCTTGAGAGAACCAAACCATGCTTTATTTAACCAGAATTTGATTTATTCCTGTCAAAATGTGAGGGTTTGAGGTACTTATGTTTAAATGATTGAGGCATTTTTTTGGTATTAAAGCCCCTATTTCAAAGAATCATTTTTTATAATGGCCTGCCTTGAACATTTAATCATTGTATCCCTTAGAAGCCATGAACAGCCTGTTAGGTTAGCCATATTACAAGCCAATTTTCCCTATCCAACCAACTCTTAAAGTGAAATTTCATAATCTAGTTGAACTTAAGTGTGGGAGAAGTTGTCTTGTGTTGTGGTACCACATTTTGTGATACTTCGGGTGAAAAATTAAATTTTGAAGATATGTGTTTGATACTGAAGAAAATCATTATATTGAAAGTTGTGCCTTTTCTGGAGCTTTCATGATAAGTGAAGTTGTGCCTTTTCTGGAGCTTCTAATAGAGGTAGAAATTTGTGCCTATCTGGAGCTTTCAAGAAAATCATGTTTGATAAGATTGAAATTTTTGTTGCTGAATGATGAATGGTGTAAACTTTCAATGACTTTTCATGATTATGGATCTGAATTGATACTATGAGGATTTAGGAGGAGACCATATTTAAGTGAAAATTAGATTAATGCAATTTTTATTCAAAAAGAGTCATGCCCTCCTCATTCAGCCTCAGAGTTTTTCACAACTAAATCCTACCAATCGAAAGCCACAGAACAACCCTGAAAATTCCTCATGATAAACATATTTCCTTGACTCACATCGAGTGGCGATGTAGGAATTTATCAAGCCTATGGTGACCCTTGTATTAGTTTGGATGATAAAGACATTTTTTAAAAATTGACATTTGTGTGATAAGATAAAATTCAAGTGAGGTAAGTGTTTTGTGCATGGGAGGATAAATGAGGTGGAAATATATTGAATGATATAAATAAAGAACTTGAAATAATGATTTTTATGAGGCATGATATCTTTTGTTTCTTGGTGTGGAATTGTTGGATCTCAAGGATATGTGTTTTAAAATTATTTTGATTTAATATTGATCTTTACTTGATATGAGGTTTTGCCCAGGAGTGCAAAAGGGTAAGTGTGGGGGTGTTGATAAAACACTATTTTTTTGAATATTTTATTGATAATAAATGATATAATTTCCTCACATTATGCTAAATATGTTCAATTATGGAATATTTGGGATTAGATCATTCATTTGCAAATTTGATTAAAATTCTAGTTTTACCCTTTTAAAATTAAATGTAGTATTTTGCACATAAATATTTCAATATGAATTATTTGAACTTAATATTTTGTAAAAGTTTTTATAACTTAATTTTCTACAACTTTTATTCATGACACTAGAGCTAAAGAGTGCATTTGATTGGTGAAAATGGGTCATGAAGTCAAAGTTGGTCTGGACTCACCAGAATGGACATGGGTTCTGTATTTGGGTCATAACTTCTTCATCTGTGTTTGGATTAGGCCCAAATTTTTATAGGAGCTCAGTGATTCATTTTATCACAAATAATCCTTCTGTAAGGAGAGATGGTTAACTCATTTTGGAGGTCAAATAGGCGGTGAAAGTTGTATTAAAATATTTGGCCGAGATTCCCCATTCACACTTGAAACCTCTTTAAACCTAGCCTCCACTCCACTCTATAAATTAGTGTTTTTCTCATTTTGAGGGGTTAGGGAACGTGCATTAGGATATTGGACGCAGAGTAGAATTGGTTTCACCCAAATTCCCCAACCATTGTAAGAGGGGTATCTCTTGAAGCAAAGATCCCCTCATTGAAGCCTCCTTCTCTTCTTCATGTTGTAATATTTTCATTTGTGTATTAAACTTCATTGTTATTATTTTATCTCTTATATTTTCTTATGTTTTATTCAAATTTATTCTTCTATTAATCTTCCTATTTGGGTTGTAATTCTTGAGTAGAAGCGTGATTGGTTTATACCCATTATAAACCGTTGCAAATGCAATTCGCTTCTACGATGATTACGCCACCCATGGAAGAGTATTCTTTTTAGTAATCGATCTATCTCTTACCTTATTCATTAATTTATTTTGAATAAATGAGCTACTATAATTCACTTAATATTATCTATTAATTGAGTTTTCAATTTAAATGAAACTAAGAAATCAATTGAACAATAAACACAAATCACACGAGGTCGAGAATTGTGTGAATTGTGAGAGTGCGAACTTAATTGGTAATTCAAAACCACACGGGGTCAATTTTTAGTGTTAAAATATAATCCCTAAACTCAATTAATTCTAATTTCCAGAGATTATATGTGCCTTAATTTACCACTGACCATAATCTAACCTTAGAACATCAATCAAAGTAGGGTGCTGCAATTGCATGTTCCGAAGTTAGCTTAGGGTTAAATTCACTTCATCTTTGTTGTAAAGTTAATTCTCATAGGGTTCAGGATTTGACAAATTAAGGGAACATAATTAAGTGGATATTAATTTAAATTATAATGATTAATAAATGATTTAAGTGGTAGAGTTAGATCTATTACACTTTCTGAAAATAGTTTTCTAAAAAAACATCTTCTCGTTGTGCTTTGTTAATCAACTTACATTTAAAAAATTAAAAACAAAAAAAATATGCAATATTCTTCCAGAAAACTTCTTCTAGTTTTATAAATGATAAACAACCCCATCCTTTTAAGTAGTGTTTTAATTCAATTCTATTTTATTTTTATAATACCTTTAAGAAGTTGTTTTAATTTACTTCCTCCTTTGAGAGACGACCTTGTTCAGACACTCTGCTACACCTAAGTACCCAAAAACTACTAATCATTTGAGAGCACCCACTATAGTGATATTTCAATTATGGAATATTTTCTTGGATTAGGGAAAGTCTTAGGGGGTTTGGGGGGGTTTAGGGTACAAAAAATATTGAAAAGATACCAATCTGTGCTGAGAGCATAGTTGGTGTGCTGTTAGTAGTAGTTGTGTGCCATAACTGAGTAGCCCGTAGAAGGGAACACATGGTTTAGGAAAATTATGCAGGGTGGCCCAGGAAATCATGTGGCTTGAGCCCCCCTCAGATAGTGTTGAACACATAGTTATCGCATGGTTTTTCAAACTGTCCAGGTAGCCAGGTAAACCGTGTAGCCTGATTTTCTCTTGGATAGAGGAAACCGCTCAGTTGGCACATAGTTTGGAAAACTGTGTGGCCAAACCATGTGCCACTTAAAAAGTGTATTTTTTTATCATTTTTACCTTTTGACCTTAAATACTTCTTCCCTGATTTTTTTTACCCCATTCAACCCCCTCCAGCTTGGGTGACGAACCAGTGGCCCCCCTTCTCCTCCATGGGTGATTATCCCTCAATTATTAGAAATTTGGAGTGTCATTTAGTGCGAATCAAAGCTCTGGGTAAGTCTTCAACTCTGTTTCATTCCATTTTCTGGAAAAGTCTTGGTGCGTGGTTTCCTATCCTTATAAACCTCTAAACCCTTATTTTTCCAAGGTGGTATTCAACTTAGTGTTTGAGGCATGTTTAGTTAAAATCAAGGTTGATTTTAGACGAGTGTTTGTCTACGAACATTAGGTAGGTGGTCTTAAAGATTTTACCCATAGTCTCAATGTTTTATATGTGTATGTGGTTGTGCCAATTTTCTCCCTTGTTGTGTTTTAATGTATTTGGATAAGGAAAGTGTTTTGGGACTTAGATTGAGGTGCAAGACTTCATGGACCCCGTTGAGTTCATTGATGACGTGAGATCAAACCTAGGGTTACCCATGGGGTATGACAAACCCATGCAAGTGGTGAGTTGATTGGGTAAACATTGAGATAGGGAAATTATGAGAATGAATAAGTTTTATCAGTTTAATTGGTTTATTGGAATGGTTAAAAGGGGTTTATTGAAATTTTCATGGTCCAATTGATCTTTTATAATGAACATATCGACTCATAAATAGTAAAAACTTTGTTAGCACATTTAGGGTTAAAGAAATATTTTTGCACGTTACATGAGTTTTTGTTAAAATTAATTTCCAACACATATGAGATTTTTATTTTATAAATTAGATTTCATATTTTAGAATTAGTGGGTCTAAATTTTCTAATAATTCTCACTTTAATTTAGTCTTAATAGATGAATTACATAGGTTAGAAAACTAGCAACCTAAATGAAAAACCAAAATGAAAAAAATAAGGAAACTTAAAGACTGAGGAAAAAATGATAAGTATGATTTTATTTATACGTGGTGTGAGTATAGATCGACCATACTTCCCCTTTAATCCATTATTTGTAATTTTGGAAGCACATGAGGCAAGGTAAACCTCTAAACAGTGTTTACCTTTTTGTATTTACAAGAATGTCACTCCTCCTCCGCTATAAAAAGGCATTTACTCTTCTCCTCTCTTAACACTTATAAAGCCTTTGGGATCATCCAAACCCTAGACAAATAAATTCCCAAAATCCATAATATCATCCTAGAAGCCTCAATTTGGGCAGAAATCAAACCAAGGAAATCCTTAGGTGCAAACCAAAAGGAGTTACCTGAAGAAGAGGTAACATTATTCAACGAGCACTTTTGTTTTATTTCTTTCTACACCCATTCAATTATTCTTATTACATGATTATATAATAACAAAATATCCTAAATATAATTATATGTTTTTATTTTAAGTTTTCTAGCTACAACTACACACACATCCATCAAATGGGTAACAAAATTACCGTTTTGTGTACGGCAGACTACCGCCTCGCGAAACGATGTCATTCATTTCTTCCTTTACCACCTATCATAGTTGGTAATTATGATATAAATACTATTTTTATATGATATATACGATATTTATAATGTATTAATACTTCTATAATTACTATATAACACATACCTTCATGCTTTCCGTTTTGTGGGAATACGATAACATCGTTTGTGGACATGTGGACTACCGCCTCCTCAAAGCGAGGTGATTCATTCACGCTTTACACTGATTGTATTAAGGATGGGTTTGATAAATATATGTGATATAAATATCATATATATGGTATTAATTTCATAATTAACTTTCTATAAATATAATATATCATTTTTCTTTATTACCTTTTCACATACTGAAAAAAGTGATAACGTCGTTCATGGACGTGTGGACTACCGCCTCCTCGTAGCAATGTGATTCCTTTTACATCACAATAATTATATATATAAGTATATATGATTAAATAATATGGTATTTAATATATAATCATAATTATAGAAATATAAATTTTACTTACCTTCTTTTCATAATGATCATTAAAAAATGGGAACATTACTTATGCGTACGTACGACCTACTGTCTCCATGATTGTAATGTTGGTTAATTTTTCATAAAATTTTTTCATTATTGGTTTTAAAAGTATAATTTATGTATAAATATGATAATTATTTCATGATTATTATTCTATATGTGTTTATATAATTACCTACTTGTCCATAGTCAACCAACCTTAGTTGTTTTGACACATAAACCAAATATGGTTCAAACACCTGATATAGACTTAATTGTTTAAGTAGTTGTATAAAACATTGTTATAATTGAAATAAAAGTAATTATAAACTTGAAAAAGTTTATGAAGAAATTAAATAATTAATATAAGTTTATTATTCATAAATATAAAGACACACGTGACAATTCAAACTCAAGGTAAGTGATTTCGTCTCAACCTCCTTTCATTGAGGCATTGTTTTTTATGTTATACACCAACCTTCTTTTTTTAGGTGTCTATACAACCCCTTTGACATATCATATATTTAATTTATTTATTCTCATGTTATTTAATGTTTTGTTAAATGTAATGACTCAGACTTTGTATTGTATAACTTTGGAATATTTCTACATAAATTTCCAGTGCTAGGCACTTAGACAGCGTGTGGTTCCAAGGCCTGGTGTGCCCAAAATAAATTTTATAAAAATATTAAGTATTTTTATACTATGCACATGGATAAAATGAATTATCTCTAAAATGGTAGATCGAATCAGAAAACGGAGGCCACAGTTAAGTCTAGAGCATTCTGTTTATCCTAGTTGGGGTATAAATTTTGCGGGTGCAGGCTTTATGTGGAAAAAGTTATCGAGGGAATTTTTGTAAATAACTTAATTTATTTATTTTTGGAACATAGGATCGAATAACTCTTGAATGGAGTCTCAGATCAAATTTCTGAGACTACAGTTGAGTTCAGAATGTCACGTTTACCCTAGACGCGACCTAAACTTTGTCGGCGTCAAGTTTCGGGATGGAGGTGAGTCATTGGTGGGGTGTTAAATGGACGATATTGATTAAATAAAATTAATTCATTATCACTTTTTCCTCCCCCCTTTTTTGTGAACACAGGAGGTCCCCCTCCCCTCTTCCCCTTCAACCGACGGATGAACCAAGGTGAGGAGGTACCGCCAGATCCCATTTTTGACGTCAATCGTCGCCAGATCGAAAACCAGCGCGTCCCAAGCATTGGTCTGCACTCGAAGCTTCGGTGTTTCACACTCAAGGTAGGAATTTTGAGTTTTTTTAATGGCCTGGACCTCTCTGGTCCATCCCTTTCCTGAAATTTGGTGTTTGAGGTGTTCTGGGAGGTCAAGGTGACTCATCCCCAACACTTTGCCAAATTTCTAGTTCTGTGAACAATGTTTCCAGTTTTATGAACAGTGTCACGGTGAGTCAAAAACGGTGAGACATAAACGGTGAGTTAGAAATGGTGTCACATAAATGGTGAGATAGAAATGGTGAGACAGAAATAGTGAGATAGAAATGGTGAGTCGGAAATGGTGAGGCAGAAATGGTGTGACGGAAACAGTGAGTCAGAAACGGTGTCACAGAAACAGTGAGACATAAACGGTGAGACAGAAACGGTGAGTCAGAAATAGTGAGACAAAAATGGTGAGACAGAAATGGTGAGTCAGAAATGGTGAGACATAAATGGTGAGACAGAAACGGTGAGTTAGACACGGTGTCACACCTCATGAACAGTGTTTCCAGATTTTTCCAGTTTTTCCAATTTAACGTTTTCTTTGATGTAAATCACATTTATGGCCTTGTTTTAAGGGATTTAAGGATGAATCAAATCCCATAACTCCTATATTAATTTTCCTAAGGCCTGGGATGCTTTTACTTGGTCAAACTGTGTGGTTTAATGTGATCCGATTTTAATGAAAAATCCATTGTATCTTAAACCGCTACTCCGTTAAATCTTCTAAAGGGACAAGATATCTTCCTCCTTTGTTCTTTCTCCTTGTTCTCTAGTGTGAGATTCTCAAACCTTTCCTTCCTTCCTATAAGAATCATGAGATTAAACTTTTTCCAGTGGATTGGTTTCCCTCGAAATTCTTCCTGCTTTAAGTGCACCCCCTATTTTGGTGCAACCAAGCAGTATTCATCAATCTTCGATATAAGGTATGATTTATCATTGTTCTTTTGGGTTCACCTTCTCCTATTTCTCCTTTCCATAATATGGCATGTGATCTCCATGCTTTTAATGGAGTTTTTTGGGTTTCGGTTGGTGCGGTCGTGCCGCGACATCCTCGGGTGGATGTAGTTGTCACGGGAGGAGGCGGTCATGCTCTGTTGTGTGGATCATTCTCATATAAAGATATTTAAGAACCTTTTTAAGGTAGGGGATTCATTGCTTCTCTTTTATTTTTATGTTCAACTGTAGAGTTATTATGTTTTAGCCACTGGATCACAATGGAATTGACATAATAAATATTTGGACTGGATAAATAAATTGATATCAATAGTATGGTATTGCCTATTGTTTTTGCTAGATAGTGTGATATCTATGCTTTCTTTGTTTAGCTGTTCATTCTTGATGGAAATTGGTAAAGAACATAAATTGGAATTAATTAATAATTGTTTGGCTAAAGGTAAAGAGGCATGTAAATGAATATGGTTCTTATTGTTGTATTTTTTTTATGTTAGTCAAATTGGTGCAATAAGCATGTTTAATTTATTTGTGATAGCTTACTGTTTAGGTTTCCCAAATATGGAACCTACAAATAATAAATTGGATAATTAAAGATGGATTAAAGAACTTATTGTTTGATAATTCCTTGAAGGGTTCTAAGTTACCCTCTTGCTTGTTCAAGGGCTAAGAGCCCAACCGATGTGATTGTTGTTTTCCTGCTGCTTGTGTTGTGATGTGAGCTCGGATGGCTATTGTGATATGTGGGGGCATGGAGGCCTACTGTTTGTTGTAGCAGTTGATGCCTAGACTGGCGAGATGCATCGGTGTATGCATGTGGGTGTCAGGGAGGACACTAGGGATGATGAAATGGGTTGGATGTGAATGTTTGGTTTTCTATTGATTCTTCTTGGTTGTTTATATACTTTAATTTTCCCACTGTTCAAGGAAGCTAGTCTTTCTTACCCTTCTTCCAAAATGGGTGAAGACGTGTGGAGTATGCCACATGATTTCTGTATTTAGCTTCTCAAGGGAGGATGGATCTACGCTCTTATTATAGGCGGCAAAGACTCGACGGGTAGTTCATCTACTCACCGTGTTGAGCCCCTTGTGTTTAGAAGTATAAATTGTTTTTCTATAATGCCTGGGAATATGGGAAAGTAATGCTATAAATAAATAATTGAATAAATTATGTTAACCCATGGGGTTTGGAGCTTGCTGGGGTGCAATGCTGAGGTTGTGATTTGAAGGAACAGTGTACTTTGGGTGTGATGGTAATGAAATTTAATGTGGAATTGTTATTGGTTAATTAATGTTTAAATAATTAATTAACTTAAAGTGAAACTGATAAAAATGGAATGAAGTAATGTATGAAAGCTCTTTAAATGGTTGTGTGCTTATAGGATACCTAGTCTTAGAAGTAGCAGCCCGGAGTCCGAGAGACGTTAGCTGCAGTTGAGTCTAAGACTAGGTTATGCCCATAGTGTGGTTGTGAGCTATAGTATATTCTGTACTTTTTGTGTTTCTATATGCTACTCCACCCTATCAGAAAGGGAAACTAACACCCTAGGGATTTTGAGCCCTGGGGGTGTTTTCCCCAACATTCTGGTGGGAGGATGGATGGATGACTACCCCCTTTAGCCTCACTCTCTTCTCTTGGTAGTTATTTGTGCCGGCAGGAACATTGGTTAGTTTTCCCCATATATGTGTGTAGAGGGTTGTAATGGATTGTGGTTATTCACATACATATATTCTGGATATAGTTTTCTATGGACCACTATAGGTGTAATGTGTATAGGCTGTGATGGATTGAGGATCCTTACTCGGTGTATGGGCTGTAATGTCTTGAGGTATAATACCCGATGTATGATACACATTATGCGAGCTGTGGTGGCTCCTAGAAACTACCTGGTTACTTTGCTTACATGAATGTGGTGGTTTTTTTGCATGAGGTGCATGTTATGGTGCTTCTCCCAGGTGTCTGCGTGTAAGCCTTTTTGGAGAGAGATGCTTAGGACGTGCGATGTTGGGGCAAAGCAGTAAACCAGTGGGGAAGTAGTGGCAGGGTACCCTTGATATTCTTTATTATATTATATACTCTTGTATGTGTTACTTGGTGAGAGTATCCATGGTGAGGCTGGGAACATAGTATACATGTTTAGGTGATGAGTTAGTTCCACTTGTTTTTCATTGTGATTTAGCATGCTTTATTTCCTTTTACACGAGAGGCTTTGGGGAGGATCCTACTAAGTTTACTATTATACTCACCCTATGTATATATAAACTACTTTTCAGGTCACTTGGAGCAAGTTGGAGATCAGGCTGGTTACTACTATCTTGTGGTTGCTACTGTTTTACTTTCTTTTGGGTACTTGCAGTTTTTCCCCTTTCAGTTGTAGTAGTTTTGCATGAAATTTTATATCTGTACATGGGATTTCTTTTATCTTACTGTTTGAGTTGGATTTGTTTGGTGTCTATCTTATCTCTCTCTTTTGTATGTGTTCTCTTAGAGGGTAATGCCTCCCATTTGTGTGTTCGCTATACCCTCAGTGCTAGTCTCCAACCCGGGTCCTACTGGAGGTCGGACTTAGGGGTCATTATCTCCCTTCTCACATTGTCGGCCCAGGAGGGGTACACTTTGTGGGGAGGGGGTCATGACAGAGTGGTATCAGAGGTCAGGTTGAGAGATAGGATGTAGTTTGGAGTTAGGCATAGGTGAGGTTGCATGGGTTGGTAGGGCAACAATGTCATTCATGTTTATAAAGTGATGTAAACACTGGAGACCGACTGAGACATAGTCATTTAGGGCCCCATATGATCTGATGTACAGACCTTTAAGTTTACAATGGCTACTAAACAAGGTGATACTAGTTGCAGGGTAGAGACCTAGGAAAGGATTATGCATCATTCTTCTTTGTGCCTATGTTTGAATGGGTAGACCTTGGGATAGGTTAACCTAAAATGAATAAAAGAAAACAATTAAATAATTAATTAATGATGAGTCTCCCATATTCTATGTTTAGGAGCTCTAACTATTTTTTATTTTATAGGTATGGCTCTAGGTCGATGTCCTCGTCAGGATCGCATAGAAGATGTCCAGCAGGTTGTGCCAGCATATCACCACCGGGTAGAGGTCGACAATGATGACACTTGGAGGAGGACACTCTGAGAGTTTCAATGATAGAGTTTGCAGAAGTACAAGGGCTCCGTTTCAGATGCAGTCACAGAAGACTAGTTGGAGGAGGTTGAGATGGTCTTCAGTTTGATTCGTGCTCGGAAGGAGCATTGGGTGTCCTTGGTTGTGATGATGTTGCGTGGAGCAGCAAGGCAGTGGTGGTTCTTGTTCCTCGGGGATCGTGAGGAGTCAGCGATCTCATGGGAGGAGTTCCAAGACAAGTTTAGAGTTGAGTTTCTTTCTTCGACCACGAAGGCGTCCAGTTTCTAGGAGCTTCTTACCCTTTGACAAGGGATCTCTAGTGTGTGAGAGTTTGTAATCCATTTCAGGAACCTTTTGTGATATGCTTAGGACTTGTTTCCATATGAGGAGGCCAGGGTGATGCATTTCGAGGAGGCTTTGCATCCAGAGATCCAGCGCCAGGTCACCCCATTTATGCTGAAGACATATCTTGAGGTACTGGCAAGGGCAGAGGTCATCGAAAGGACTTTGGCCAGAACCAGATCATCATGAGAGGGGAGTTGTCATGATTCCTCATGAAGTAGATTTTTGGTCCGGGTTCCCGATTTTCAGGGTAGAAGAGTTTCTGTTCAGTTGAGGGTAGGTCCCAGCCCTCAGCATCTCGTTTCTCTAGGGGCAGCATCTCTTAGGCCTATGCCAAGGGATCAGGTGCTTGTTTTTCTTGTGGTGGTCAAGGTCATAAGCAGTGAGAGTGCCCGACCTTTCAGAGCAGTCATTGTGCACTAGGTTTTCTTCTCTAGGTTCCTCTGTTGAGGCAGTTCTAGCCGAGGTAGCAGCAGTAGGTTGCACCAGCTTTAGATCAGCAGAGGGTAGATGGGGCAGGCAGAGGACAGCCCCATGACGCTCCCCATCCTCAGAGAGTAGAGTGTGGCCATGGTGGTGGTTGTCATCAGGGTTAGAGAGGTCGTGGAGGAGGTCGTGGTAAGCTTCATGCTTTAGCGTTGCCAGCACCAGGCGAGTCAGACGTCATTCGAGGTACCCTTTGCTTGTTTTATACCTTGGTGTATGCCTTGTTTGATTCATGAGCGACACACTCCTCCATATCACCTACCCTTATCCATGCTTTGGGACTTGAGGTAGAGAGGATTCTAGTACCCTTGGTGTTGACTACGCCAGTTGGAGGTTGAGCTGACTTGTTTGAAGTATGTAGAAACTATGAGCTAGTGTTGGGGCAGCACCACTCTTGGGGAGATTTTCTATGTTTACGAATACAACCATATGATGTCATCCTCGGCATGGATTAGTTGTATTCGGTGCAGGCTATCGTGGATTGCTTCAAGAGGCATATTGTGTTCTTCGATTCGGATGGAGAGCTGGAGGTGTTCATTGGAGAGAGAGACCCTCAGATGGGTCATAGGCGTGTTCCATCCTTATCATACATGATGGCTGAGATGATGTTGAGTTCTTTAGAGGTTCGGCAGTTGGTGTTTCCTAGGGTCATAGAAGAGTACCCTGATGTCTTTCCCAAAGAGGTTGTATCATTACCCCCTCAACGAGAGATTGAGTTTGGGATCAAGATACAACCAGGAGCGTCTCCTATCTCTATGTCCCCATATAGGATGGCCCCTTCTGAGTTGCGAGAGTTACGTATATATCTTGATGGTCTGTTACAATGCGGTTTTGTTCGGCTGAGTGTGTGCCATGGGGTGCACCAGTTTTGTTTGTGAAGAAGGCTGACGACAGTTTGCAGTTGTGTGTCGATTATCATCGCTTAAACAAAGTGATAGTAAAGAATCGCTATCCTCTTCCATGGATTTATGATTTATTCGATCAACTAAAGGGTGTAAGTTGGTTCTCAAAGATCGATTTGTGGTCAGGATATCATCAAATGCTTGTGAAGGATGAGGATATCTCAAAGACTGCTTTCTGTTGTCGTCATGGTCATTATGAGTTTGTTGTAATGTCATTTGGTGTGACGAATGCTTCAGATGTGTTCTGTAAGTTCTTAGACAAGTTTTTGGTGGTTTTCATCGATGAAATCCTTGTGTACTTCACGTCTGAGGAGGAGCATGCAAAGCATCTACATGTCGTTTTGGGAGTTCTTCGTCAACACCATCTATTTGGGAAGTTTTCGAAGTGTGAGTTTTGGCCTTGAGAAATCTGTTTCTTGGGGAATGTTGTGTCCCAACAGGGGGTATCTATGGATCCATCGAAGATAGAATCAGTTGTGTCTTGGGCAGCCCCCAAGACGGTGTCAGAGGTGTGAATTTTCCTTGGTCTCACAGGCTACTACAGGAGGTTCGTAGCCGATTTCTCTCAAGTTGCGACTCCTCTAATAGCTTTGACCAGGAAGGATCAGGTGTTCATATGGACCGATTAGTGTCAGTAAGCTTTCGAGTATCTAAATAAGAAGTTAGTAAGTGCTCTAGTTCTTTGTCTCCCAGTAGAGGGAGTTCAGTTTTATGTTTTCTACGATGCTTCGCATCTAGGGTTAGGCGGTGTTCTGATGCAGTAAAGATCAGTTGTTTCTTATGGGTCTCGGCAGTTGATTCCTCATGAACGTAACTATGCCACCCATTATATTGAGTTGGAAGTCGTGGTGTTTTCTCTGAATTTGTAGAGACATTACCTCATTGGAGAGTGATTTGTGGTTTTCAACGATCATAAGAGTTTGAGGTATGTTTTCTCCCAGCTTGACTTGAACTTACGACAACATCGGTGGATGGAGTTCTTACAAGAATACGACTTCGAAATATCGTATACACTTGGAAAGGGGAATGTTGTAGCTAATGTGCTGAGTCAAAATTCACATAGTGATGTTGTGCACGAATCCAGTGATTCTTCGAGAGTAATGGAAGAACGGTCAGTATTACATCTTAATATGGGAGAATTTGGGGGCAGAGGTTGTCTTTTCCAGATGACGGTGTAATCATCTCTGTTGCAGCAGGTGGAAGAGTCCCAGTTGGGGGATCTTGAGGTGGAGGTCTAGAGAGACAGAGTTGTTTGTGGTGAGACCCATGATGGTTGGACTGAGGATGAACAACACTGAGTGTTGTATCATGGAAGGCTTTTTGTTCCTTTGGCGATGTGTGAGACGGTTCTCAGAGAGTTCCATAGTTCACCTTTAGCGGTGTATCCTGGCATGACAAAGATGTACCGAGCCTTGAGGATTCAATTTTGGTGGCCTGGGCTGAAGCATGCGATTGCAGAGTTTGTGTCTCAATGTTTAGTCTGCGAGAAGGTCAAGGTTAAGTACCGTGTCCCCGATGGTTTTATCCAGCCATTAGATGTTCCTCAGTGGAAGTGGGAGGAAATATGAATGGAATTTGTTACTGGTTTACCTCAAGCTCCAGGAGGACATGATGCTATTTGGGTGGTAGTGGAACGTTTAACAAAATCGGCCCACTTCATAGTGATCAAGGAGTCGAGCTCATTGGAAGTTTTTTCGAGGAAGTATCTGGAGGAGGTTGTGAGACTTCATGGAATCCCAATGACGATCATTTCTGATCGAGATCCTCGCTTTACTTCTAGGGTGTGGAGAGGTCTCCAGCATGCTTTCGGTTCTCAGTTATGCCTTAGCGCTGCTTTTCATCCTCAAACAGATGGTCAGACAGAGCGAACCATCCAGACTCTTGAAGACATGTTATGCTCTTGTGTTCTTGATTTTGGAGGTTCGTGGATGAGGCACTTACCCTTGGTGGATTTCGCTTACGATAATAGTTTTCACTCCACCATCGGTATAGCACCATTTGAAGTCCTGTATGGCCGACCTTTCCGTTCTCCGTTGTGCTGGACTGGGGTCGGAGAGTCAGCAATTCTTGGACCAGAACTAGTGCAAAATACAATATAGATGGTTTAGATAATTCATGAAAGGACGAAGACAGTATAGGATCATCATAAATCACATACTGATCAAAGGAGGAGACCTTTGGAGTTTGATGTTGGGGATCATGTGTTTCTGAAGGTGACTCCCCATCATGGGCAGCGAAGGTTTGGTCGTGGGAGTAAGCTTTCTCCCCGTTTTGTTAGTCCTTTAGAGGTTTTGGATCATGTTAGAGCTGTGGCGTATAAGATAGCACTTCCCCCTCAAATGAGTCAGATACACAATGTTTCTCATGTGTCACAGCTTCGTCGTTATCTTCATGATGACTATCACGTCATTGATTGGGGAGAGATCGATGTTGATGATGATGCGACCTTCGAGGAGCGACCTGTGGAGATCCAAGACCGCAAAAAGAAGGTTTTGTGTGGGCGTTCTATTCCCTTGGTTCGTGTCTTGTGGCAACACAGTGGCATGGAGGAGAGTACATGGGAATGTGAGTCACAGATATGTGCTCAGTACCCAGAGTTGTTTGATGTTTAAACTCTTTTCATGTAACGGTTTCCCCTTTTTGGTTATAGACCTTTCGTTTTTATAAGATGAATTTCTTTTGTTGCTTCTTATGGCTTGCTCTCTTTTTAGAGGTATCTTTAGGAGTGGTTGTTCAAACCCCTTTTCAATTTCCTTTTGGGTTGGTTTTGGATTCTCGACGATGATAATGTTTTGATAGGTATCTGATGTAATGGTTCGGTCCTCTCCGATCCATCCCTTTGCTGAAATTTGGTGTTTGAGGTGTTCTGGGAGGTCAAGGTGACTCATCCCCAACACTTTTCCAAATTTCTAGTTCTATGAATAGTGTTTCTAGTTTTATGAACATTGTCATGGTGAGTCAGAAACAGTGAGACAGAAACAGTGATTTAGAAATGGTGTCACAAAAATGGTGAGACAGAAACGGTGAGACAAAAACGGTGAGATAGAAACAGTGAGTCAGAAATGGTGAGACAAAAATGGTGAGACTGAAACAGTGAGTCATAAACAGTGAGACAGAAATGGTGAGACAGAAATGGTGAGTCAGAAATGGTGTCACAGAAACGGTGAGACAAAAATGGTGAGACAAAAATGGTGAGTCGGAAACAGTGAGACAGAAATGGTGAGATAGAAACGGTGAGTTAGAAATGGTGAGATATAAACGATGAGACATAAACGGTGAGTTAGACACGGTGTCATAGCACATGAACAGTGTTTCCAGATTTTTTCAGTTTCGCCAATTTAACGTTTTCTTTGATGTAAAATGCATTTATGGCCTTGTTTTAAGGGATTTAAGGCCAAATCAAATCCCATAACTCCTATATTAATTTTCCTAAGGCTCAGGATGCTTTTACTTAGTCAAACTGCATGGTTTAATGCGATCCGGTTTTAATGAAAAATCCATTGTATCTTAAATTGTTGCTCCATTAAATCTTCTAAAGGGACAAGATATCTTTCTCCCTTGTTATTTCTCCTTGTTCTCTTGTGTGAGATACTCGAACCTTTCCTTCCTTCCTATAGGAATCGTGAGATTAAAATTTTTCTAGTGGATTGGTTTCCCTTGACTTTCTTCTTGCTTCAAGTGCACCCCCTATTTTGGTGCAACCAAGCAGTATCCATCAATATTCGATATAAGGTATGATTTATCATTGTTCTTTTGGGTTCACCTTCTCATATTTCTCCTTTCCATATTATGGCATGTGATATCCATGCTTCTAATGGAGTTTCTTGGGTTTCGGTTGGTGCGGTCGTTCCGCAACATCCTCGGGTGGATGCAGTTATCATGGGAGGAGGCGATCATGATCTATTGTGTGGATCGTTCTCGTATAAATATCCTTAAGAACCTTTTTAAGGTAGGGGATTCGTTGCTTCTCTTTTATTTTTACATGCAACTGTAGAGTTAGCATGTTTTAGCCACTGGATCACAATAGAATTGACATAATAAATATTTGAACCAAATAAATAAATTAATATCAATCGTATGGTATTGCCTATTGTTTTTGCTAGATAGTGTGATATCTATGCTTGATTTGTTTAACTGTTTGTTCCTGATGGAAATTGGTAAAGAAAATAAACTGTAATTAATTTATAATTGTTTGGATAAAGATAAAGAGGCATGTAAATGAATCTGGTTCTTATTGTTGTATTTTTTTATGTTAGTCAAATTGGTGCAGTAAGCATGTTTAATTTATTTGTGATAGCTTATTGTTTAGGTTTCCCGAATATGGAACCTACAAATAATAAATCGGTTAATTCAAGATGGATTAAAGAACTGATTGTTTGATAATTTTTTGAAGGGTTATGAGTTACCCTCTTGCTCATTCAAGGGCCAAGAGCCCAACCGATATGATTATTGTTTTCCTACTGCTTATGTTGTGATGTGAGCCCGGATGGTTGTTGTGATATGTGGGGGCATGGAGGCCTACTGGTTGTTGTAGAAGTTGACGCCTAGAGTGGCGAGATGCATTGGTTTATGCATGTGGGTGTCAGGGAGGACACCAGGGATGATGAAATGGGTTGGATGTGAATTTTTGGTTTTATGCTGATTCTTATTGGTTGTTTATCTATTGTACTTTTACCACTGCTCAAGGCAGCTGGTCTTGATTACTCTTCTTCTGAAAGGGGTGAAGACACGCGGGGTATGACACATGATTTACATGTTTAGATTTTCAAGGTAGGATGGGTCTATGCTCTTGCTATAGGCGGCAAAGACTCGACCGGTAGTTCATCTACTCACCATCTTGAGCCCTTTGTGTTTATAAGCATAGATTGTTTTTCTAGAATGCCTGGGAATATGAGAAATTAATGCTATAAATAAATAATTGAATAAATGATGTTAACCCATGGGGTTTGGAGCTTGCTGGGGCGCAATGCTGAGGTTGTGATTTGAAGGAATAGTGTACTTTGGGTGTGATGCTAATGAAATTTAATGTGGAATTGTTATTGGTTAATTAATGTTTAAATAATTAATTAACGTAAAGTGCAACTGATAAAAAGGGAATGAAGTAATGTATTAAATCTCTTTATATGGTTTTGTGCTTATAGGATACCTAGTCTTAGAAGTAGTAGCCCGGAGTCTGAGAGACGTTAGCTACAATTGAGTCTAAGACTAGGTTATGCCCATAGTGTGGTTGTGAGCTATAGTATATTCTATACTTTTTGTGTTTTTGTACGCTAGTCCACCCTATCAGTAATGGAAACTAACACCCCAGGGATTCTGAGCCCTGGGGGGTGTTTTCCCCAACATTCTGGTGGGAGGATGGATGGCTGACGACCCCCTTTGGCCCCGCTCTCTTCTCTTGGTAGTTACTTGTGCTGGCAGGCACATTGGTTAGTTTTCTCCATATATGTGTGTAGAGGGATGTAATGGCTTGTGGTTATTCACACACATATATTATGGATATAGTTTACTATGGACTACTATAGGTGTAACGTTTATAGGTTGTGATGGCTTGAGGATCCTTACTCGGTGTATGGGTTGTAATGGATTGAGGTATAATATCCGATGTATGATACACGTTATGAGAGCTGTGGTGGCTCCCAGAAACTACCTGGTTACTTTGCTTATGTGGACGCGGTGGTTTTGTTTCATGAGGTGCATGTTGTGGTGCTTTGCCCAGGTGTCTGCGGGCAAGACATTTTTGGAGAGAGATGCTTAGTACGTGCGACGTTGGGGAAAAGCGGCAAACCAGTGGGGAAGTAGTAGCGGGGTACCCTTGATATTCTTTATTATATTATATACTCTTGTATGTGTTACTTGGTGAGAGTGGCCATAGTGAGGTTGGGAACATACTATACTTGTTTAGGTGACGAGTTAGTTTCACTTGTTGTTCACTGTGCTTTAGTATTCTTTCTTTACTTTTGCACAAGAGGCTTCAGGGAGGATCCTACTGAGTTTACTGTTATACTCACCCTATGTATATATAAACTACTTTTCAGGTTACTTGGAGCAGGTTGGAGATCAGGCTGGTTACTACTAGCTCGTGGTTGCTGCTGTTTTACTTTCTTTTGGGTGCTTATAATTTTTTCCCTTCCAGTTGTAGTAGTTTTTCATGAAATTTCATATGTGTACATGGGATTTATTTTATCTTACTGGTTGAGTTGTAGTTGGTTGGTGTCTATCTTATCTCTCTCTTCCGTATGTGTTCTCTTAGATGGTAATGCCTCCCATTTGTGTGTTTGTTATACCCTTGATGCTAGTCGCCAACCTGGGGCCTACTGGAGGCGGAACTCGGGGGGTCATTATCTCCCTTATCACATTGTTGGCCCGGGAGGGGTACACTTTGTGGGGAGGGGGTCATGATAGTTTTAATCTCATTTATCGTTTGTTTATGCTTTGTTCTTGTTTTAATTGTCAAGTGAATCTTGAGTTTGTGTAGATCGCGTCCCGAGATTCCTAGATCTAGTCTCGAAATATTTTTCTGACCACCGGACTGGTCCCAGTAGTCTACAGAAGGTGTTGGTGGCATGACTTCGGTGAGGCAGCTCCAGTAGGCGGCAGCGCGAAGGTTTCCAGCAAGGCGGCATGGAGGTCGGGTGCGGTGCGGAGCACTGGAGGCGGCGACAACTGCTGGGCTGCACGGCGGAGGCCGCTGGGCAGCGCAGTGGCACATAGCTCCAGAGGGTAGACCTAGCAGGTGCACTGGGTGTGCGACCCATGGAGCAGCGGGCTGAGGTGGCGGGGTTGTGGGCTGGCGCGGTCGGAGCAGGCTGGACCGGCCAGAACAGGTCGAGGGGTCTTTAAACCCCCGTAACTACTAAATCGGGTGTCTGATTTATGTGTCATATGTGGACACGCATTCCTTTCATCGAGGTGTATATTTTGAGACTATTTTGAGGACTTTATGTCTCAGTCTTGAGGCTAAGTGATATGGAACATCTAATTTTAATAATAATAATATAATTATTATTATTTGGCGAATCTTATATCAGACGTATCTCTTGTGTCTGATGTCCATTTGACACATCGTTAGTGGCATTGAGACCCTAATTTTAGTGCAAAAATTTCAAGACTGATTCTGGGTGCTTAAACCACAATTTAGGTGTGGGCCCCGTGAGGCTCAGTTTGGGAATTTGTAGAGAAATGTGTCTTTTTCACCGAGTGTCTATTTTGGGAAAGTAAATAGCCTATCCTTGGTATTTTTCCATATAGAACGCAATGGCAGGCTCTGTTACAAATTTTGGGACTCCCCGTGCCATGGGTGTGGGACCATTACCTTTGGGTAGTCTTTTTTTTAGGGTTGTTACTCCCTTGATGGATTAGGGTGCGGGTTTCCCCATGATGTTCATGTAGTTGGACTGCTCCCCTACCGCGTCAGGGTGTGGGATCTCCAATTTCATTGGATGGTAGGGTCAGTACTCCCCTTCCATTCTAGGGAGTAGGTTCTCTATCCTTTCAGTGGTGATCCCCTACCGTGGTTGTGAGCTCACGTTTCATAGAGTGGTGCTCCCCTTTTGTGGGTATGGGTCCACGTCTCTCACAGTGGTGCTCCCCTACCGTGGGTGTGGACTCACATTTTTCAGAATAGTACTCCCCTACTGTGTTAGGGTGAGGGATCACATTTCTTAGGGTGGTACTCCCCTGTCATACCAGGGCACGGGTTCACACCTGCAGAGTAGTGCTCCCCTGTGTTTGAGTTGGCAATGGGGAGCGAGCCCCTCCACTTGTTACGCAAGATTCCTGGTTCGAAGTTAATGCTCCCTTGAAGGTATAAGGTGTGGGCCCCTCTATATTGGAGTGACTGGGGTTTCACGGGTTGGTTTAAGAGTTATTACTCCCTCGAATTTGGGTCAATGGTGAGGCACGAGACTCTCTACTTGGGTACTTTTGACCTTGAAAAAGGTACAGGTCGGCGTTGGCAAGACCTCTGGTGTTGGGCACTAGTATTGGGCCTAGTGTGTTATTACAGAAAGAGTCTCGAATAGAACCTATTGCTGGTGACAAAGTCTCAAATAGAACTTGTCATTGGTGATGAGGTCAGACCCTCATGAAGCTTGGCGCCTGAGACGAGTATATTTAGTGTGATTTTTAGGTTTCCCTTGTGGTGTTGTCACTTCTTCATTGACACACCCTGTGGTTTGAGCTGACTAGTCATGTTTAGATGAGGATGATCTCAAGATGGAGTTTCTTTCTCATTTGGGTTCCCTCTGGATAGGATAAGTGGATTATTTCCTTTTAGTTTCTCCTTTTCTTTTGGGTTTTTTGGGGGTACCTACTGAGTATCTTTATACTCACTCATGCATGTAATTTTCCTGCACATGTCTTATTTCTTTATTGACGCTCCTTTCCGTCAAAGAGTATAACGAATGAAAAAGGGGAATACCTTAATCACAAAGAGATTTATCCTTTGAATAACATCAAAAATTGACAAAGGCGTGAACAAGGATTTCTTTAAGCATGGGCCACACAAGTTTCACTATGGTCGTGCAAGTATACTTGTGTGCCACATATTGGTCATGCAGGTGAGTTGCATGCCCTATTCTTTTTTTTTTCCAAGGTCTTCAATGGCCTATAAATACCCCCTGTGGTCCCCCCATTTCGGGGACGAAAAATCCAAAAATCAGATTTAAGCTCTCGGCGCCCTAGTCTCTACTTGAAGTCTTCCGAACACTTCTAAGGTAATTTATTAGCTAGAATGGAAGACCTAAAGATGGGGAATAAGGCGTAAGTGTTGGAATTCATCAACACTTGCGCGCCTAAATGTCCAACCCTTAAGGGAAATGGCCACACTTGCGCGCCACCTTATCCCTTCAACAGAACTTGCGCACCACCCTTTTGGAAGCCTTTAGGGATAATACTAAGGGCTTGAGCCAAGTCTCGCCCAAGTATTACCCTATTGGTTAACCATCGCCCAAGTACACACATTTCGTGCAAGTATACTTGCATGACCAGGACTTGCGCGCCCAAACAGGACTAGCGTGCCTGCCTCTTTTTGAGTGCCCCTCCTGCCTATTCAACTCTTTTCTTCAAATCCACCTCTCCTCTTCAAGATTTAGCCTTCAAAACCCTCTTCAAATCCATTTTTGGCATGGTTACTTTGTTGGCTTCCTTATATGAAAGTAATTATGTGTAACATCTCCCAAAACCTTGCGATCAACATAACTTTATGTCACTAAGGTTAGATATTTCATTCATTAAAACCTCATCCTTTAAGATGGGAAGATCTTTAATCTAGGCATCCTCCTTAGGAGTAATCCCCAAGTTCCCTAACCTGGGCCTCCTTTTCAGGAGTAATCCCCAGTCACAAGATCTTTAATTTGGGCATCCTCCTTAGGATTAATCCCCAAGTTATCTAATTTGGGCATCCTCCTTAGGAGTAAGCCCCAAGTTCCCAAATATGGGCATCCACCTTAGGAGTAAGCCCCAATTTTCCAATCTGGGCATCCTCCTTAGGAGTAAGACCCAAATTCTAAATTCCCTTAACCTTGGCCTCCTTCTCAGGAGTAATCCCCAAGTCTCAAGTCCCCTTAACCTGGGCCTCCTTCTCAGGAGTAATCCCCAGTCATAATTTCTTTTAACCTGGGCCTCCTTCTCAGGAGTAAGCCCCAGTGATAATTTCTTTTAACCTGGGCCTCCTTTTTCAGGAGTAAGCCCCAATCTTAAATTCTTTTGATTTGGGATTCCTTATTAGGAATAAAACCCAATCATAAGTCCCCTATAATTTAGGCCTCCTCCTCAGGAGTAAGCCCTAAGTTAAGTATCCAAATCTCCATAAAGCACATATACCTTTATGGACCTTGTTCTTGGGTTTCTTCCCTGAAGTAAATCCAAATACTCATATATCTTGGGCAGTCATACATACATAAGCCCCACATTATTTCTTATGATTGCATCTTTCGTGGCACAATTTTCAGGTCTTACTAATACCACTTGTTTCTCACACCGAGAATGACTCACGTGAGCTTAGAGCGTAAAAGTAATTATGACATCTTTCTTTGGGCCATCAATCATGCATAAACCTCATACTACTTCACTTGAACTACATGGGTTCTGATTCCTTTTCTAACAAGGATATGTAGGTAGCCCATCTGCGGGTACGATCCCAACTCTGAAATAACCCATGTCCTTCTGAACGACAATAAACTTCAATTGCCCCACTAAGTGGCTTTAAAACTAGTATGGTTATCATAATGACCAAGAGATTTCTATATAATGTGTTGAAGGATACCATTGACTAAGAATCTCTAATAAATATGGATTATTATCTATCGATAAAGAACCTCAAATACATATAAAAGATTCTATAAATCTCATACATATTAATCATTTATTGTCAGATCTAAAGGAAAGCTCATTTTCATACTTGGTAATTTAATAAGGATTCATAAACATAACTCAAATCTATAAGAGAGTCCTGGAGTAGACAATAATTCCCCCAAAAAAGGTGTGATGAGTCCGACCTCCCATCCTCTCAACCAATGCAAATTCTTAAGCCTCATCGGTCCATGACTAATGAGCACCTACCTTTGGAAAGTAGGTCCAAATGGATATAGAATCATTGGATGTTTCCGGTTCTACGAATAAACCCATTAGAAACTGATTGGAATGTTTGAACCTTAAACAAACAAGGTCATCCCCATTTCTAGAGGAAACAAAAAATGGTGAACTCGATGTGAATCCTTAACCAAGTTAAAATGATGTTTTACTTGTTTGTTAGGCCCCTATTTAAACTCAATGAGAGGGCCAACAAAACAGTCAATAACATATGTGCTCATCCAAAAGATGCAATGGCTGAAATTATCTTGATTATGTCTGGTATATCAAACAGGCACTCGTTTCCAAGATCTATCTACATTAAAGAAATAGATTCTCTAAAGTTCACACCTGTGAATGACCCAACTGCTACTCCTGTTGGATCCTCATCCACTCTGAGGACGACGTCACCTAATCATCATCTTCAAAGCTGGGTCTCAAATGAACTGGTTAAGGAATACCATCAACACGGTACCATTCTGACTCTGGAGGCCGCTTGAAAAGCCATCTAAGTGAATAATTTACCCTGGTTTTCCAAACAGCAACAACCAGTGATCAAGAAGTAGGTGGTGCCAACCACTGTATCCAACCATTTTGGGTCGTTATCCCCAATCACCAGTCCCCCCCATATTATGGGGAGGTGAATGATAAGGTCACTCAAGTCCTTAATTCAAGGAGACAGGAGTCCTTCCTGAGGGCTCCCATCAACAATCGATGCCAGACTCGTGCAGCAGTGTGCCATCAACATGATGAGGGTACCGCCTTTAGGGGTTCGGCTCATGTTCCTCAGACCTGAGCATGCAAGACGAACTGCCAGAGGTGAAATCTAGTCAATAGGGAGAAGGTTCTTACTTCTTCCCCCTCTGGAGAAGTCTATCAATCCAACTTGATGGAAAACAACAAGCGGGCATATACACCCGTCCGTCCTGATGTTACTGCCCAAACAGACTCATCTGGCAGTAACACGCCAATCCCGCCAGGCAATTCCGGCGGAGTATTATAGGTAGGCATATACACCTTTTTATAATTCATCAACCATTCATCAGGCTTGTCTGACTGCACCCAAATAATCTCGCCAATCTAATATGGTGGCAACTGATAAGCAGGGATATACACCTGTTTACAATCAACAATTCTGTCAGCAGTCTCGTCTGCCAGTATTGAAGGAAATTCGTCAACCATAATTGATGAAGAATACACAGCTGGAACATACACCTGCCAATGTTCATCAAGCCTACCAACAATCTCATTTGGTATCACCTGGAGAAGTCAATCGGAAAGCTTCGACGACAAATTTGGAGCAGACTCAACTCTCTGCCCCCACACATGAGTACTGTCAGAATTCACTGATAGGAAAAGGAGGACAGTAGTAGGAATATACACCTACTCCAAGCACGGAATGAACGTATATTCCTGTTCCGGCAGCTGAAGTCACCAAGCACATTCTGACAATGGTGAAGGAGCAGAAGCAAATCCCTGCCCATATTCTAGATGCCTGTCAGAATATTATAACAGCTTCAGCAGCATCACAGGGAAAGAAATATAAATCTGTCCCTACCAGTGGAGTGACACATCAACATATCACTCCGAAAAAGATACACACCTTTGTTCTAGTCCAAGAGGGTTGTGGGGCATACTCCCCCATGTCATATGGACAATCAATTCAGACACATACACCTGATTTGAATAGATATAATCAGCCTAACCTGACTATTTCTCCTGAGCAGGCACATACACCTGCCCATAATGACCACTTTCGTCAATAAGTGGTTCCTAAAGTGAGTAAGAATGCGTCTAAGAAAAAGACCCTTCCAGCACAGTCAAGAAATCAAGAGCCAATCTATAATAAGGCCTTGCTCGATGCTGGAGTTCTTGAAGCCCTCAGACAATTATCTGTTGGAACTCAAGATTCTACTCTCTCATTTCCCAATAGTGGGAACAATAATTCTGAAGGTCTTCATCAGACACTTCCTCATGAAGTCTTGCTTCATGACAGTTCGGTCGATCTCGAAGTATCATCTTCAGATGAGAGCCACGAGAACCCTCTACGTGGACAAAAGATCAAGGAGAAAAAGGTTTCATCTTTTGTTGTAACCCACCATGGTGGTCCTCCCCATGATGATGAATTTAGCTGCGAAAGTCCTCTCCGTAGTAGTAATTCACATTGCCTAGAAAATTCTTCAAAGGACAATGCAGTAACGAGAAAGCCCTCTTATCTTGAGGAACTTGCAAATGTGAAGCCAGACGTGTCTGATTATTTATCACTAGAAGGTGAAATAATTTCTCAATCAGAAGATAGCCTGAGGTGTAGGTCATTCTCCGAACCACCCCTGGGTCATTCATCTTCTAGTTTGATAAATTAATTCTTTGCCAATCTTTTTGAATCTAATGAATCAACAAAGAAGCACCAGCTCTGGTCTAATTAGGTAGAATAATCTTCATCAAATGATAAGGAGGAAGTGATGAATATGAGAAAACAACTGGAGAAAGGTGAAGTACCAGTCATGTTTTGGCCTTTGTCTGACTCTCAGTATGATATTCCAGAGATGTTGATGGAAGATTGTATTCACGATATTCATCTCAACATGTGGAAGACTCTTTGTCACTTGAAAAAGAAAATATTATCTTATGATGAATATGAAAATCATGTCAAGATAATAGAAGGGTTACAATGACAAATTGATTTGGCATATCTCTCAGTTTCCCGATATCCAAAGGCTGAAAAGCAGCAGAGAGCCCTTCAGCGTTCATGCCTTGGCGCACTAAAAAGATTGTGCCAGTTAATTTTCAATGTCTCATCTGGTATTCATATCAGTGGATGGGGTGTTCATGGAGCACTGCATTTCACTGTACTCTCCAATCAAAAAAGACCGCCAAAAATGGTCTCATGCAATGTTATTGTCCATGGTTAGCCACATCCAATTGGTTTTGTGTGTAATCAAAGGCTTTCTCAGGAACATGCCTCAACTAGTTCTTCCCAAAGTCAGGTATACAAAGAACAAGTTGTCAAATTACTCTTGCATCAAGCAAATGAGAATATCGAACGGGCTTCTCATTTAGAGCGTATGAATCATCAGGTGACAGAAGTCTTAGAAATCATCCAACGGTCACTTGAGCCAGGTGATTTGAGTGGATGTAGGTTGATGCATCCAGCCAATTTCCGGACTAAAGTCCGCAAGATCAGGAGATCTTTTAAGAAAGTCTCAGATGTAGCAGCTCAAAAACCACCCCAACTTGCCAGAATAGGGATTCTTTTAACCCAACCCTCAGAATCAACAAATAGGATTCGGGGAATCGAGCAGGAACAGCAGGAACAGCCCCAGTCCACTGGACTGGGGACTTTTTCAAATCCTCAGTCTCTTCCTCAGTGAAAGTTAGTCTTCTCTCGATTAGGGAAGAAGCCACAAGAGGAACGCAGAGCTGAATTATCAGGATATTCCCTCTAAATTATGGTTCATCAAGAAGTTCCTGAGGGATCAACTCAACGAAAGTCAATGTATCATTAAGGACATGGAAGAATACAATATCGCGGAAATGTCTATAGAAGAGATTCAATGCATTATGAATCAATAAATTTCATCAATGTCGTTGTTACTGATCCTCCAGAACATGAGCCTCACTCAGAGGGATCAGAGGAAGAAGTTCCTGCTCAAGAGGTTGTACACACAGAGGCAAATTAAGAAGGTGTGAGTACACGAAATCAAAGGCTTACCCAGAATCTAGGTATTCCTTCAAATAACCAACTTCCCCCTCTCTGAAAGGCATCCAACAAGGGGAAAGGAAAAAACCAAGTTACATTCAACCCTTCCTCTAGAGAAGTCCAATCACTCTCATTAGAGAAAATTTTCGCACAATAAGAGGAAGAAATGAAAGAATTAAGGAGGTTGAATGTAGAACTACTTCAAGGTAGTATTCCTCCTAAGTGTGCTGGAGTCAGTCAGTCAAGGGAATTTGTTGTAGCTACTGAGAAGGATCAAGAATATCATCCTTTACCAGTACACCCTCACAGGTATAATCCTATGGTTCATGCACAACAATAATCGATAGTGCTACCATCCGTTGTAGTACCACTCACCACACCTGTCCAAGCTCCAGTTATTGCACCTACTCAGGTCTAAGCTCAAACAGATGTTTCTCAAAAGTTAATGATTGTCATTGAGTCATTAACAGCTCGGTTGGAAACTATGGAGGGAAAACGTGCACAAATTCAACTATAAAAGAGATTTTACCTTGAATGGGTTGATGCAATTCCTCCCCCATCAAATTTTTCAAGTACCACATTCCCAATTTTTAATGGTTCGGGAGACCCAGAGCAACACTTAACACATTTTGTTTCTCATTGTGATCCTATGATGGGAACTCCTCAACAACAAGAAGCAGTTAAGATCAGGTGTTTTGTACAGTCATTACAAGGGCCTGCTTTTTTCTAGTACACAAGCTTGAAATCCTGATCAATTACCGGGTGGGAATATCTCCGTCAAGGATTCCTTCTTCAATTCAGCTCAATGTTGCCAAAGCCAACAGTTTTTTATCTTAAAAATTGTAAGCAAAGGGAGAATGAAAGAGTTTCAGATTTCATTGCTCATTGGAAGGGATTAACATATTCCTTAAGCTTAGCACTCCCTCAAGAAGAGTTGTTTCCAATCTGTGTGGCAAATTTGCGTGATGAATTACGCACACTGTTGATCCCTGTGAAATACACTGGAGGGTTTCAAGACCTTACTTCAGTCTCTCAACAGATTGAAGACTCTCTTACAAAGACTAAGGATAAAACTCGTGTAATTCCATAAGTTCCAGGAAGGAGAATAGGGAAAGCAGAGACTTCTACAGTCACACTTAAACAAGCACCTGTACCTGCTTCTACTTCAAGACCTTCATCTTATCGAAGGACTCCACCTCCTGAGCATCAACAACAGAGTTCGTTTCATCAAGATGATCAAAGAGATCAAAGACGAAAATAATTTGAGGAGTTAAAGAACAAAGTTTATTATTTCCAAAATGAACAAGTTCCTAGTTACTTCATTTCGGCTCTGGAAAATAATTTGGTTCAGTTTCCAAGGCCTAAAAGGCCAAACAAGGAAGGAGATAAAGACTGTACCAACTATTTCCCATTTAATCAGATGTTGGTGCATCCCATTTAGGAGTGTTTTGTCTTCAAAGACCTCCTGAAAAAGATGGTGGACTCAGGAAAAGTCAAACTAAAGGGTTTTTCAGCCCAGGTAGCATGTGTTACTGCTACAGATCCAGAGGAAGAAGGTGAGTGGAAAGAAGTCAAAAGCAAAAATGTGCAGAAATATGATGATTGGATGGTCAGGAAAACAATCAACCGAACTCATGCCATTTTACGAACGCAATTGAAGAACCCAATTGTGTCTTCTGCTATGAATGTCACAGAAAAACCCCCTTCATCAGAATGAAAATCCTCAAAGAAGCGGCATAATTCAAAGAAAGAAGAGAAGCCAGAAAAATATGAGCTTGTGTCAAAGCCCAAGTTTTCTTTGACTCTGGCAGATTTTATGCCATCTACTTCAAAGCCACGGGCACCACCCCACCAAACAGCACAGCCTAAACTGGATAATCAGGAAGAGTTTTCATCAGATGAAGAGTTGATCTTTGGTTCTATTAACATGATTCACTTAACAGATCCTTATGTTAGTCACAGTTTCAATCTTGATGAGCCTGAGTTCCCTATATCAAACAGAGGAATTATAGGGAGTTCTAGAGGTCTAGGATACAGAGGAATACATGGATATTCCAAAAGCCACTATTTCAATTCTACCCTTATTAGAACTGTATATGCAGCAGAAACTCGTGGCAGAGCCCTTCAACGAGCTCAACAAGAACAAGAAAGTTCATCCACACATGGCGGATTCAGTCCTGGCACAATTATTTTGAAAGATCGGTTAGAAGTTACACCTTCTTCCTCTCAGCAAATAAATAGACCTGGTCGGTCTAATTTTCCAAATCCAGGAGTATTTCCAACTCCTACCCCGATACAAGAAGAATCTACTTCCAAAGCATCAACTTCTAATGCACCTGCGAAACCACATGTTCCTGTTAGAAAATGTAGACCTTTGGATCAAAAGTATGATGTATTGAAACATTTGGACCAAGTACCGTCCAAGTTATCAATTCTGGATGCCTTAAAGCTATCAAAGGATCTTCGGGAGGCACTCATTGAGGCTTTGTCAAGTCCTCAGGAATTTGAAACTAAAATTGATGTGGCTGAAGTATACCATGTAGAGAATGATCCTGCAGAATGCCATGTAGTGATATCTTTTATAGATGAAGATGAAAATGATGTTGTGCATGAACATATTAGACCTTTGTATTTATCTGGAAAGGTCAATAATGTAGACATCCGACGAGCTTTCATTGATAATGGTTCAGGAGTCAACCTCATCCCTATTCATACACTTTGTCGATTGGGCCTCACGAAATCTGATTTATCTCCTTCTACTTTGATGTTGCAAGGATATGATAAAAATGAACAAGAACCTCTGGTTGAGATTACACTTAGAACTTAGTTTGGAGATCCTGTATCCAATTCAGATTTCATGGTTGTTCTTCATGACACAGCCTTCAACATTTTTCTTGGAAGACCTTGGCTATATCAACATGCGGCTATACCTTCATCATACCATCAATGTCTCAAATATTGTTTCAATGGTCAAATTGGGACATTGTATGGTGATAAAGCCCCATTCAAAACATGTGAATCTCAATACATTGAGGCAGAATTCTATCACATGGAGGGAAAGGAGGTATCTACGACAAAGAAGGTTACCAAAATTAATGCTCCATATGGTTTGGAAAATATTCCAGTAAACCCATTCATACATGTGAGTACAGATTATGTGTTGCCTATTAGTCAAATTGACAGGATAGACCAAAATCCAAATACTCTTATGGAAACTTCCATAATGTCAATTACGGAAATCAAGCCACATAGCATGGGAGAAATTGGTGATTCACCAAGCAATGATGAAAGCTCAAATGGAGATGTCTTCATTTCATCCGCTGAAATCCAGAAATTCTATACTTCATCAACCAGGCCATAAGAATTTATATCAATGTCAGAGATGAACGATGATGTCGATTCTCAATCCATCATCTCCTCTTTATTACCAAAGGAAGACCCTTCATTATCAATAGGGTCAGAAATGGTAGCCTCTTCTTGAAGATGTTCAAATTTTAACATCTCTCTTGATCATGGAAATTCTGCTTCATCATCTACTATGCAAGTAGAAACAGAATAAATAACACGTGTTGAAGAAGAAGAGGAAGATCTTAGAGATCCTCCTCCAGCATTTGAAGAGGGTATCTCTACCATTGTGGATGAACTCAGATAAATAAATCTGGCTACAAAAGAAGATCCACGCCCCACTTTAATTAGTGTGACCATGAATATTAAAGAGCGAGGAATGTATATTTCATTTTTAAAGTAAAATCGAGATATATTTTCTTGGAACTATACAGAAATGTCAGGGCTTTATCCTGATGTTGCTATTCATCGTTTGGGTTTTCCAGAAGAACATCGAGGATTTAAGCAAGCCGTAAGAAGAACACACCCAACTTATGCCTCCAAAATTGAAGCTGAGGTGGATAAGCTTATCAAAGCTAACTTCATAAGAGAATTTCAATATCCCAAATGGATGGCTAATATTGTCCCAGTGAAAAAGAATAATGGAAAAATTAGAGTTTGCATTGACTTTAGAGATCTTAATCGGCATTGTCCCAAGGATGATTTTCCAGTTCCGATCATAGAACTCTTAATTGATGCAATAGCTGGCTATGAATCACTTTCCTTCATAGATGGATATTATGGGTATAATCAAATCTGAATGGCTCTAGAAGATGAAGAATATACAGCCTTCAGATCCCCTCAGGGTGTGTTTTTCTATCGGGTAATGCCCTTTGGCCTGAAGAATGCAGGTGCAACATATCAACGTGCCATGAAACATATCTTCAAACCCTTTTTAGGGAAATTTGTTGAATGTTATGTGGACGATTTGGTGGTTAAATCCAGACAACGTTCTAATAACTTGGCTGATTTGGAAATCATATTCTACAAACTTTGACAACACAATTTGAAGATGAACTCCTTGAAATGTGCTTTTGGGGTAACCTCAGGAAAATTTCTCAGCTTTTTGTACACCATCGTGGTATTGAAGTTAATATTGAGAAGACAAAATCAATCCTTGGTATGTCACCTCCTCAAAATTTGAAGGAATTGAGAGGAATTCAAGGACATTTGGCCTATATTTAGCGTTTCATCGCTAATCTGGCAGGCAAATGTTTCCCCTTCACCAAATTGATGAAGAAGGGAGTCACTTACCAGTGGAATGAAGAATGTCAAGAGGCATTCAATATTCTCAAGAAATATCTCTTGAGTCCACTAGTATTAATGCCACCTATTGAAGGAAGACCACTTATTCTTTATGTGGTAGCTTTAGAGCGATCATTGGGTGCCTTCCTTGCCCAAAATAATGATGTTGGGAATGAAAACAACCTTTACTATCTCAGTCAGACTATGCTTGAAGCAGAAACCTGATATTCAAGTATTGAAAAGTGTTGCATATCGTTAATATTTGTAGTTCATAAATTGAGACACTACCTGCAACATCATGAGGTCCAATTGGTATCTCGCAATAACCCACTCAAATTCATCCTTAGTCGTTTAATGCTTACAGGACGTCTGGCAAGGTGGACAGTTATTTTGCAGCAATTTGATATCCAGTATGTGTCTCAAAAGGCAATAAAGGGTCAAGCTCTGGCTGATTTCCTTGTTGAACATCCTTCAGTAGAAGATAAATCTTTAGATATTGAACTTCCTAATGAGTAAGTCTTTTCTATTCAAGATAATCTTCAAACATGGGAAATGTACTTTGATGGTGCTTCCAGAAGTCCAACAGGGAAGAAAATGGAAGATCCTAAATTCAAAAAAGTTGGGTTAGTAATTGTGCTTATTTCCTCGGAAAAGGCAATGCTACCCTATTCCTTCTTATTTTTGGAAGGCAGTACAAACAATGAAGCAGAATATCAAGCTCTCATCGCAAAATTGGAGTTGGCGCTTCAGGCACAGGTGAATCACTTAAAGGTGAAAGGTGATTTAGACCTAGTAATCAAACAAGTCAATGAGGATTATGCCATCAGAAAAGAAGAGTTAATCCCTTTTTATGATTACGTCAGAGAGTTAATGGTGGAATTTCCTTCGGAACCGACATTTTCTTATGTCCCGCGATCACAAAATGCTCAAGCTGATGCATTGGCTAATATAGACATAGCTCTGGAAAATCCAAATCGGGACGAAACAATCATCAGTATTGCCCACCGTCGTACAGTTTTACCTTATGTTCAAATCATAATAAAGGAAATCAATGAAATTAGTCCCATTTCTGAACCATATGGTCATACTAAAGGATGGATGACACCTATCAAGAAATACCTTCAAAATGGAACACTCCCACCTGATAGAGCCAGGAAAGAACAAGTCTGGCGATGTGTGGTCAATTTTACTCTTTATGATATCCCAGGTCACCTAGAAAAAATTCTCTACAAAAAATGTTTTGATGGAATTCTCTTCAGATGTATTGATGGTGAAGAGACAATGGCTGTCATGAAAGAAGTGCATGCAGGAGTCTATGGTGCCCACCAGTCTGGACATAGACTGTCTAATAAAATTTGAAGGCTTGGATACTTTTGGCCTTTAATGATACAATATTGTGTTGATTTCACTAAGAAGTGTCATTCTTGCCAAGTATGTGCCAACTTCATTCATCAACCCCCAGAGTTGCTTCATACAGCTAAATACTCATGGTCATTTGCCACATGGGGAATGGATGTAGTAGGACCTTACCCTTCGGCTATATCCAAGCAGTTTAAGTATATTCTTACTACTATTGACTTCTTTTCCAAATGGGCAGAGGCAATACCTCTCAAAGAAGTTAGTTCTAAAAGCATTGTTAGCTTCATCAAGTCTAACATCATTACCAGATTTGGTGTCCCTCATACCATATTGACGGACAATGGCACCAACTTCTGTTCATCTGAGGTAAGGAAGTTATATCAAGAATACAACATCAAATCCAACCATTCCTCTCGGTATCACGCAGCGACCAATGGCCAAATAGAAGCCTTCAATAAGACTCTTTCAAACATACTGTAAATATATGGTGGATAAAGATAAGAAATCATGGTCTGATAAACTTTTTCATGCTTTATGGGCTTATCGGACCACCACCTGCACTGCTACGTGGTCAACTCCATATTCATTGGTATATGGAATAGAAGTAGTCTTTCCCATTGAGGTTCAATTACCTTCACTCAGAGTAGCCATTTGTGATCATTCATCTACAGATGAACAATCTCAAAATCAATTGGATGAATTGGAACGATTATATGAGAAAAGATTGTGCACCCTGCACCACTTAAAAGTCTATCAGAATCGAATAGCACGAGCTTTCAACAAAAAAGTTCGTCTTTGTTCATTCATTCAAGGAGAATGGTATTGGTTCTCATAACTCCAATGATACCAGGAAATAAACCCCCCAAGCTTTAGTCAAAGTGGGAAGGACCTTATTCAATACATAAGGTCTACTCCAATGGGGCTTATTCTTTAATCTCAATAGATGGAGAACTCATTACAACTCCAACCAATTCAAGATTCTTGAAGAATTATTTTGTGTAACACAAATACAATATGTCCTAGCTACATGACACTAAACTGTACAACACCCCATCATCCAACATGATGTTAAATTGTGTTGTCCTTACTGCATGACATTAAACTGCATAGTCCCTCTTTAGTCCAACAAGATGTTAAACTGTGTATTCCTAGCTACATGATGCTAAACTGTGCAGCACTTGTCCAACATGACATTAAACTATGTTGTCCTTACTGTGTGACATTAAACTGCGTAGTCCCTTCTTTCATCCAACATAATGTTAAACTGTGTTGTCCTTACTGTATGACATTAAACTGCGTAGTCCCTTCTTCGTCCAACATGACGTTAAACTGTGTTGTCCTAGCTACATGACGCTAAACTGTGCAGCACTCGTCCTTGCTATATGACGTTAAACTATACATCCCCTCTTTAGTCCTTACTACAAGACTTTAAACTGCATAGTCCCTCTTTCATCCTTGCTATATGATGTTAAACTATACAGCCCCTCATTGTTCAACATGGCGTTAAACTGTGTCCAGTCCCTTATATGTCCTACATGACATTAAACTATGCATTGTTAGGGTTGTTGCTACCTCTTGTTTCTCACACTGAGTATGGCTCATGTGAGCTTAGATTAAACTTCAACCATAACACCCTCTCTAGGCCACTAACCATGTGTAAGTCCCAACACCATTTTTAGGTCATTTTCCTCAAGAACAACTTGATCACCAATTCATTATTCAATAGAACTACGCGGACTTTGATCCTTGCCTTCTAGGATAGGTACGTAGGCAACCTCCCAAGGTTCAATCCCAAAACCAATCTCTTCACGTCGGTTCACCTCTGTCTTATATGATGTTGATCCATGAAGCATCCCAAAACCAATCTCTTCACGTCGGTTCACCTCCATCTCATACGATGTTGATTCGTGAAGCCGCCCCCAGAACCAATATTTTTTACATTGGTTCACCATCATCCTTGCTATATGACGTTAAACTGTTCGCACTTTTGTCTTGTATGACAATAAACTACAACATTCTTTGACACCCTCACCTGAGAGGGAATCATTATTTACATTGATCTCCAATCATGTTATGTTCCAAAGACTACGTGCATACATGGAAATGCCTGAACCTTTAATCTTAGGTCAAACCATCGTTGCACTAAATTCCCCTTTCACCCTTCACTTGTACAAACCAAATCTGTACATAGGGTATTTCAATAACTACTTATGGCTTGATTCCCATATTTATGGGATACATAGGAACGTTCGAGCATCCCTCGAATCCAGCCCCAAGTCTTTGGGCCTAACCCCAAATTCCACTTTCAGTCCCTTGGCTAAAAATTCCCCCTATATAAACATGAATGTGGTATGAAAACCCTGGTCTTCATTCACATCAGGTTTATAAAACACACAATGTGTATTCCTTATTATAGTTCGATCTCTATGAACCTAAACTAAGATCTCCTATATTCTCGCCCCACATGACGTTAAACTGTATTTCAAGAACCACGTATGGCTTGATTCCCATCCTTATGGGATACGTAGTGAAGTCTAGCACATCAATTCAGGACCCAGCCACAACATGACTATGGTCAGCATTGGTCTATGTATCTCTTTCATGCATTGGAAAATACCCATTTTTCATGTGTCATACTCCTAACCTTGAATACTTCCAGATCTCCATAACCCTTTTCTTGACTTTTGGTCACAAAATTTTTGATACCTAAGAGTTCTTTTGCTTGACTATGCAGTGCATGCCCTTAGGCGGCCTTGCATAAACAGTCTACATAACGGACCTGTCATCCAAAAGATACTATTATTTGACTATGAAGCTAATTCCCTTAAGTGGCCCTGCATAATTCAACCCCATAACGGGTTTTTCAAATAGTGGTAACTTCATTCTTGGGAGGAAAACCTCTTTTTTCCTTATTTGTCTTAACGAAAATATGTAGGGATCTGCAAAAATAGTCATCCTTAACATATTTGTCCCATGCTCTTTTTCATGATCTAAAAGTATTTAAGTCTATGGTTTATATTTCCCTTCCCTACGTTTGGGTCAGACCTTCACAGGAGTGACATTTATCCAATTCTTTGACAATCTTGATTGGAAATATCCTCTCCATATTCAAGTACCTCTCTCCATACAACAGACTTTATGCTTTGGAAAATTTGAATCTCTATAAACTTTCACTGGCTTTTTAGCAATAGAAAAGTAAAATTTCTGAGAGTTCTTTTGCCTGACTGTGCAGCACGTACCCTTTGGCGGCCTTGCATAAGTGGTCTACATAACGAACCTATCATCCAAAAGATGCTATTATTTGACTATGCATCCAATGCCCTTAAGTGGCCCTGCATAATTAAACCCCCTAACGGGTTTGTTAAATAGTGGTAACTTCACTATTAGGAAATACTTCTTCTAATGTCTTTTATCCCTTTTTTCATATCATTCCTCAGATTTAAAATTTCTCAAGTCATAGTTTACATGTTTTTACCTATACCTGAATGTGGTAATATGTTTTCAGATAAATTATAAAGGAATTGAGTCAATTTTAATCCATTCGGTCAAAGCTATTCGGCCTTAAACATTATCCTTTTTATGTCTGATGTGTATGACTTTAAACTGCCAACAAAAGACAAGGGAACTCTAAACAAAAGTCAAGTCCCAGCTCACTAAACATATATTTTGTATGATTTAGTTAATATTGAGCAATTAAAAGATTCAAAGTTTGTAGGGTTATTTTTATAATCCTAGAAAAAATCAAACTATGCTTACTAGGCCCATTGGCCTAGGTGAAATTATTTAAAGCAGGTAGTAAGAGAATGCAGGCACAAATGATTGAAGATGAAAGTGTTTTTCATTGATGCACAAGAGTTAGAAGGGCGTCCACAGACTGGAGTCTCTTATCTTTTTTCAGGAATTACAAGAGGCTTTCAACATAACTCTTCATTTGATTTTCGACATCCCGAGCTTCATCAGCATCCACCTGGAATTCATTCATTCAACTGGATATAATAAAAGATGCAGTGATACCAGCTCTTCTTGGAACAATTGTAAAAGAATGTTCTTGAGTGCGGTTTGAGAAAATTTTCTGCTGATCAAACAGTGACTCTGTTTCTATCCAAGAGACTTGGAAGATGGATACATGGATTTGAGAATGGAGCATTGGAAGTAAAGATCCATTTGGAGAGAGTACTCTTTTCAGATATTGTTCTAATGTCATGATAGTCTCCTCTCCACCAACCGGTAGCGGAAAACATATCAGCCCATGGGTTTTCCATGTTCATATCTGCAAGGAAATGGCATGGAGGAAAAAAATGAAAGTTCACACCATTTTTGCTGCTCTTAATGCACAACATAACCGAAATAGAGGAGTAACAATGTGGTTGCAGCTTAGGCTTGTGAGGTTTCAGATCTGGGGCACAAGGGCTATGATGCATTATGTAGGCCTTCTCCACTGTTCTAGCATTAACAAATGATCCTCCAACTAAGACATTTTCTGAAGAAAAGTTGGTGTAATTCTAAAACCAAGAATGTGGGAGATGGTTCTTTGGCTCTGTAATGTTGACTCCTTGCAGATGACCATAGCCATACAGAGGCAGGTAGATGCTCTGTGGGAAATTAAGATGATACTTCTTCAAGTACTTGGCCAAATCTGGGAGGGTGTTGTCACAGATATTATAGTAATCATGGCCAACGACGTTCATCATATCATCAATTCACTTGTTGGCCATCTCATCAGTCGTTCCAATTATTTTGGGAGCCATTTTATCTGCACAAACATCAGATAATTAACTTTTTAAGTAAGTTGATTTTTCATAAAATTTGTGAAGAAATTTGAAAAAATGTCTAAGGCATTAAGGCACGCAAGTCTAATTTAGTCACGCAAGTATGGACACGCAGGTATCACCACGCAAGTCCAAATACCTCTACAGAAGCGCGACATAAAGAAGCAATGAACCGCGGACAACAGCACCTGCGTGAACGAGCGAAAGCCAAGCTACTTGCATGCCGAGAGATCAAAAGCGTTCGAGCCGGGTTCTTTGCACAAAGTGGTGCCACATATTTATAGGCAAGGTCATACCCCTATGTGCTGAACCCTGCGCGGCTTGCACCTGCGCGCCGCTACCTTCGCACTCAAAACCTACGTGCCCAAAATTCCTTAGTTTTCTCCTTTACCTCAGAGTCAAATCCTCCTTCCTTTTTCGGATCTAACTCTGAGGGGGTACTTTTTTTTACGCTTCTTTCCATCATAGAGTCTAACGAATGAAAAGGGGGAATACTTTAAGCACAAAGTGATTCATCCTTTGAAGAACATCGAAAATTGACAAAGGCATGAACAAAGATTTCTTTAAGCATGGGTCACACAAGTTTTACTATGGTCATGCAAGTATAATTGTGCACCACATATTGGTTGCATAGGTGAATTGCGCACCCTATTCTTTTTTCACCCAAGGTCCTCAATGGCTTATAAATACCCCCTATGGACCCCCCATTTCAGGGACAAAAAATTCAAAAGTCGGATTTAAGCTCTCGGCGCCCTAGTCTCTGCTTGAAGTCTTCCGAACACTTATAAGGTAATTTATTACCTAGAATGGAAGACCTAAAGAGGGGGAATAAGTCCTAAGTGTTGGAATTCATCAACACTTGCATGCATAAATGTCCAACCCTTAAGAGAAATGGCCACACTTGTGCGCCACCTTATCCCTTCAACGGAACTTGTGCGCCACCCTTTTGGAAGCCTTTAGGGATAATACTAAGGGCTTGAGCCAAGTCTCACCCAAGTATTACCCTATTGGTTAACCGTCGCCCAAGTACACCCGTGTCGCGCAAGTATACTTGCACGACCAGGACTTGAGCGCCCAAACAGGACTTGCGCGCCTACCTCTTTTTGGGTGCCCCTCCTACCTATTCAACTCTTTTCTTCAAATCCACCTATCCTCTTTAAGATTTAGCCTTCAAAACCCTCTTCAAAGCCATTTTTTGCATGGTTCCTTTATTGTCTTCCTTCTCTGAAAGGAATTCTGTGGAACATCTCCCAAAACCTTGTGATCTACATAACTTTATGTCACTAAGGTTAGAGATTTCATTCATTCAAACCTCATTCTTTAAGATGAGAAGATCTTTAATCTAGGTATCCTCCTTAGGAGTAAGCCTCAAGTTCCCTAACCTGGGCCTCCTTTTCAGGAGTAATCCCCAGTCACAAGATCTTTAATTTGGGCATCCTTCTTAGGAGTAAGCCCCAAGTTCTTCAATATGGGAATCCTCCTTAGGAGTAAGCCCCAAGTTCCCAAATCTGGGCATCCTCCTTAGGAGTAAGCCCCAAGTTCTCCAATCTGGGCATCCTTCTTAGGAGTAAGCCCCAAATTCTAAATTCCCTTAACCTGGGCCTCCTTCTCAAAAGTAATACCCAAGTCTCAAGTCCCCTTAACCTGAGAATACTTCTTAGGAGTAAGCCTCAGTCATAATTTATTTTAACCTAGGCCTCCTTCTCAGGAGTAAGCCCCAGTCATAATTTCTTTTAACCTGGGCCTCCTTTTTCAGGAGTAAGCCCCAGTCTTAAATTCTTTTGATTTGGGATTCCTTATTAGGAATAAAACCCAATCATAAGTCCCCTCTAATTTAGGCATCCTCCTCAGGAGTAAGCCCTAAGTTAAGTATCCAAATCTCCATAAAGCACATATACCTTTATGGACCTTGTTCTGTGATTTCTTCCCTGAAGTAAATTTCAATCCTCATCTATCTTGGGAAGTCATACATACATAGGCCCCACATTATTTCTTATGAAATCATCTTTCGTGGCATAATATTTAGGTCTTACTGATACCTCTTGTTTCTCGCACCGAGCATGACTCACGTGATCTTAGAGCATAAAAGTAATTATGACATATTGATTTGGGCCATCAATCATGCATAAACCTCATACTACTTCACTCGAACTACATGGGTTCTGATTCCTTTTCTAACAAGGATATGTAGGTAGCCCATCTGCGGGTACGATCCCAACTCTGAAATAATCCATGACCTTCTGAACGACAATAAACTTCAAGTGCCCCACTGAGTGGCTTTAAAACCAGTATGGTTATCATAATGACCAAGATATTTCTATATAATGTGTTGAAGGATAGCATTGACTAAGAATCTCTAATAAATACGGATGATTCTCTATCGATGAAGAACCTTAAATACATATAAAAGATTCTCTAAATCTCATACATATTAATCATTGATTGTCAGGTCTAAAGGAAAGCTCATTTTCATACTTGGTAATTTAATAAAGATTCACAAACATAACTCAAATCTATAAGAGAGTCCCGGAGTAGACAATAATTCCCCCCAAAAAGGTGTGATGAGTCTGACCTCCCATCATCTCGACCAATGAAAATTCTTAAGCCTCATCGGTCCATGAATAATGAGAACCTACCTTTGGAAAGTAGGTCCAAATGGATATAGAATCATTGGATGTTTCCGATTCTACGAATAAACCCGTTAGAAACCGATTGGAATGTTTGAAACTTAAATAAACAAGGTTATCCCCATTTCCAGAGGAAACAGTCTTGTGTAGACCACATGCCTTTTGACGAAGTCCCAAGAGGACCCAGAGTGGGCGGAGCTTAGTGATCTAGACTGATCGGGGTGTTTACCAGAGTGGGGCTATAGAGATTTCTGACGGGTGCATTTGACAGTGATTCCCTCCTTCTGAGCAAGTTGGATGCTTTTTTAGTTTTATTTTATTGGGTCCTGTATTTTCCCTTTTTGTACTTCTGATGTACTCTGGTTTGGGATAGATGTATGCAGGCATTTCTTTTCAGTTTTTATATATCAATTCACTATTACATGGAGGCGCATGTGGGTGTGTTCATATAGGTACATTATGATAAGGCCTCTCATGTGTGTGATAGTCTACTCAGCGCTAGTCACTAGCCCCTGGCCTATTGGTGGTGGGATTGGGGAGTTGTGGCTCAGGCCCCGTTGGGTCAGGTCATGACATTAAATTTTATTCCTTCATGGGGATTATGATTCAAATTTTTCAAAGTGGTATGAGACACTTTGAAATGTTTAAAGATTATCTTAATCAAGAATATTCTTAATGATATTTTAATGGTATTTCCATTCATCAAAATCAATAACCCCTGTTGTTACTTATCCTCCACTGGGGATATTTCATATTTATACCATCCTCATTCTTTCTCTATATGGATTAAGATTGTTTAAATGATATTGTTAAGGAACTAATTTCTTTTCCATGGTTTAACCATGTTTCGAAGAGATTGACATTAAACCCATTTCATGCCCATGGGTTTATCAGATTATAAATGAATAATGATTGTTTCTATGACTTTTAGGATGGTTTTTTTTATTTTAAGAAATGGTACTTGAGAATTTTATGAAACGAGTGAAATTGATATAGATTATACATGGGGTGGCCCAGATAGCATCGGGTGATCCTGTTACAACTTATACATGGGGTGGCTCAGATAACATCAGGTGATCCCGTTACAGCTTATACATGGGGTGGCCTAGATAGCGTTGGGTGAGCCTGTTATAGATTAAAGGATGGGTGGGTCTGTGATAGCCCTCCAATGCATTGGGTATGGAAGTCGACTGTATGGTTATTCCATTTGTAAGAGTGAAATGTTTGAAAGTTGGTCGTATAACTTTTCCAATTAAAAGGGTTTTAAAAGTGTTTAATGAACATGATTCTCTAAGTCACCTGAAGGAGTTTTAATTTCTTGTTATGGTATTTAATGATTTTATTTGAGTAGAATGTATGTTTTTTTCATGTGAAAATATTTTATTTCATATTCTCAAATAACTTTTAAGATAAAGGTAAAAGTTATATGAGTTTTCATGTTTTTACTAAAATAAATGGTTTCCTTTCTTTTTATATCCCTTACTGAGATTTTGTGCTCATACCAAGTTTTTAAAATGTTTTTACAAGGTTTTAAGGATGGGTGAGTGAAAGGAAGAAGTCAAGTTGAAAGTCATGGAGATTCTCCATGAAAATAATTCATGATTTATTTTAAAAAGTTTTATATTATGGGGAAAATGGATACTAATCAGAAGTGTCCACATTATATTTTAGGTTTTGTTATGTATGATTTATAGAATAATTCTCTAAAACTCTAAACTTGAAAAGATTCTCAATGTGATAGAAATTAAAATTCTTGACTCAACTCAAGATTATGTAATTTTGAAGGATGGGGCCTTATAGTTGGTATCAAATAAAAGGTTTAGACAACTTTAGAGGTTAGGATAGTGTTAATAGAATGTCTTTAGAAGATTTTACTTTGTAGTTAAGTTTAAATGAAAAAAAACATTTTAATATTTCCATGTTTCTTCATCTAAACTATGTCTGTTCAAAATGGTTTTCCACAGAAGAAATAGTAAGCAGTAGAAAGGAATTGAGAGGAAAATATCCTTCCAAAACAGCATCCTGAGATGGTTGGAATCAGAACGGAACAATTTTTTGTAGTGATGGATCATTTGACACAAGATATTAATGGTGGTGGTATCTATGATAGAGATGAACCTGATCTAACATGGAGGAATATGTCTATAGTGGGGCATTTTATGAGACAATGTTTTACATCATTCAATGGATCATCTGACCCAGTGGTAGCTGAATAGTGGATCAGTTCCATGGAGAAGATATTTGAAGTCATGAGATACTTAGAATATCAAAAGGTAACCCTTTCCATTTTTTGTTTTAAAGGTGAAGCTGATTGATGGTGTTCTTTGGTTAAGAATACTATAGAGGTAGATGATCTTGATGTCATGGAATGGGAAACATTTAAGAATCTCTTCCTTGAGAAATATTTCTGTAAGGTTGTTAGGCTTAGGATGGAAAAATAATTCTTGGAATTAAAGCAAAAGGATAATGATTCAATGGAAACGTATGAATAAAACTTCACAATATTTACCTATTCTAAATTTTATTTGATTCATTGATAGTAAAATTAATAAACTTTACTTAGGATTGAAACCAAGTCTATAAAGAGCTTTGGCCTCTCAGGAATTTAAAATTTATGAGAAAGTGGTTCACTATGCTGAGAAATTTGAAATGGAGTTTGCCGACACTTATGTGCCATGAGATGACAAGAGTAAGAAATGGTCAATGTGGTAGGAAATAGAGAAGAAACCAACTAATAATTCTGGAGGTAATCATAAAACTTATTCCAAGTGCGGTAAAATGCATTTTTGTGAATGTATATTAGGATTTAGAAAGTTTTACCAGTGTGGTATGTCTGTTCATAAGGTTCTTGGTTTAAAAGAGAAGAGTTTTGAACAATCCAAGAGAATATTTATGAATTATCTAAGAGTGAGATAATATATATCCAGTCAACAGTGAGTTGTTTTAGCTGCAATGAGTTGGGACATTATGTTAACATGTGTCTTAAGTTACTTACTTAGAGTGGAAATCATCAAGATTGGAAACATAAAGGTATGGTAAAATCCTTTTATGCTGTTACAATTGATGTAGGTACATCTGGTAAAGTGATGGAATCTTCAGTGAGCTCGTTATTTTTTTAAGGTTAGCCATAAGTTCAAGGTTTTAGACACTCCTTATAAGGTTTTAAGTGATGTGATCATAAAGTGAATAAGAACTTTTTGGGATATGTTTTGTTGGGTTTATGTTAATGTAAGGATTTGGTTTAATGAGAAGTATGTATTTACTTTTAGACATGAGTTTTAATATATTGATAACCTTCAGGGTTTATATGATCTTTGATGATTAAGGTTATTTTTAGGGATGTTCGTCATATTTCTGGGAATGTTATGAGGATGAAATTGTTCTTATAGAAATATATCAAGTAAGTATATTTCCTTATATTCTTAGACAGTAAAATAATTCCTAAACTTTAGGAATTTTATATTTTCAACAATTTTATTTTCAAATTTCCAACAATTTTTTACCGAGATAAAGTTCAAAGTGAAAGGATGCGATTTTTTTTAGGGTGGCATATAACATCCTGAGATTTTATAAAATATATTCTTTCAGATTTATTTAAATTCTTTGATAGCTTGAGTTATATGCAATGAAAAATTTATATTGTGTTATACTCAACACACAATTTTATATTTCATTACATGTAACATTGAGTTTCTTCGATAACTTGTGTTACATGCAAGGTCGAGTCTTACCGAACAATGATATACTATTGTTATTATTATTTAATATGGAAGTTATCACCTGACCATTATATTGGAGTGTGTGAATAATACTAAATATATTATGTCTACATAATTTTATAATTTTTTTTACATTCATCTAATATATTTGATAGGCATAAGATAAGAATAAATCTAGTTTCATGCTTAAAAACTGTATTTTTTTTAAAATAGTTTTACCACCTTTTAATGGAAGACTTGTTTTAAAAATAAATTTTGAAACTTTTATATATTTTACTTGAAAAAATAAACTTCTTTTTTGAAATTGTAATATCAAAATTTACTTTGAGTGAATTTTTGGTATTTTTATGAAAAGTTTCATTTTTTGATGAATAGTGAAAAATACTGCATTTTAATTGAAAACTGTTTTTTCATTTTATTTATTTATATAGATAGATTATATTTTAAATTGGTTTTAATATATAATTAATTTAATTATAAATAATTAAATTAAATTTAGGTTAATGGATTCAATTTCATATTGAAATTGGATATAAAAACATTTCAAACTTTGGAACTTTTCTCCTTAAAAAATCGTTGTCTCGCAACATCTGCGGGATTAATTTTAAATTAATTTTATCCACTTTTGTGAATTGAATTTGAAAAAATGGATATAAATATTTGGAATCAGTATGAAATTTGTTTTTTAATAATATAAACTTAATTTTTTAACCAAAATGATTAGTTAAAACAATTAAAATTAATTATAGTGATTAAGGTAAGAGCAAACTTAATGATTAAACTTAGAATATAAGGTGTATAAATGACCCAAAACTATTAAAACACCCATTTTATGGAAATATATCTATCCTAAACACCTTATTGTAGATTTTTATGAGTTATTGGGATATTATTTCCTGAAAGTGATCTATATAATAAGTTAAGTAAGGAAAAATAAAAAAGGAACCTTCATTGCCTTTAACACATGTAAAACTTTGGAGTAGGGAAGAATCTATGTACGTTTGGTTATAAATATTATTTTTTAAGATAAATGAGTTGTTTTTATCATAATAATTTATATTTAATTTTTATATATGATACAATTACATTAAATTCTTAATAAATTCTATTGCATAGATTATTTAGTTAATAATTGAATAAAAGAAATGATATTTTATTAAATGATTTAAAATTACTTAAAATATTATCTTATGTCAAATGTTTTTTAAGTTTTAATAAATATCAGATATGGTCCATTAATGGTCCAATTGATCTTTTATAATGAACATATTTACCCGTAAATAGTAAAAACTTTGTTAGTGTGGTTAGGGATAAAGTAGTGTTTTTGCGCGTTACATGCGTTTTTGTTAAAATTAATTTCCAACACATATGAGATTTTTATTTTATAAATTATATTTCATGTTTTATAATCATTGGGTATAAATTTTTTATTAAGTATCACTTTAATTTAGTCTTAATGGATGAATTACATAGGTTAGAAAACTAGATACCTAAATGAAAAACCAAAATGAAAAAAATAAGAAAACTTAAAAACTAAGAAAAAAATGATAAAAATGATTTTATTTTTGTGTTATGTGAGTTTGTGTAACACCCCAAGCTTCTACGGTACGTTTCTCATCGAATAATGCGATAGCGTGTGTTGTACGCAACCTCGAGTTCTAACACACACCACAACTAATTAAACTAGCCGTTGTGAATAGTAATACCTACTTTTTGAAATCATATATATTTTATATTTCAAAATGGACTTCATTTTTGGATTCGGAATATCAAAATTAGCCTAGGGTGAAATTTTGGTACATTTTGGATAACTTTCATATTTTGATGAATAGTGAAAATTACTAAATTTTAATTAAAAACAACTTTTTTAATCAAAATAATTAATAGTGATAAATTGTGAATTTGAGTGGTTTTAATTTATATTTAGAATATATTTTTACCATTTAATATAATCTTGGTCATTGGACATAATTTTACAATTAAACCGAACATAAACAAGTGTCAATCTTTTGATAGTTATTATCTCTTAAAAACACGCTTTTTGTTTTGACAGCGGGAATTAATTTTAAATTAATTTCTGCCACTTCTGTGTTTTGAATTTAGAAAAATGGATTCCATATTTGGAATCAGGATGTTCAAATTATGTAAATAGGTAACTTTTATTTTTAGACATTTTGAATAATTACTGCGGTAAATATTTTATTTACCATGGTTAAGGGTAAATCCGGTAAATAAGGGTTAAAAAAAATAATATTATAATAATACTAAATTACCTTAAAACGTGTCTTAACCCTATTGGTTGATACATGGTCGACCATGGGCATCTTTGGGTCTATTTTGGGACCCTATGGATCCACTTGTAAGTGATAATGACACATTATATTAATAAAGTTAAAATAAAAATAAAAATGGCATAAGCTTACATCTTTTAGAAGAACAATTTTTACATAGAGATATACATGTTGTATTTTCAATTATAAATATTCATTAGAAAGATAAAAAGATTTCCTACATAATGATATTTTATTTATAATTTTTAGACATTATATAATTTATTTTATTTATGACACAATGATGATGCAGTAATTACTAAAATAGTGAAAAATAAAAATAATTGATCTTATAAATACCCAAATAATTATAATATGAAACTTTTAATGAATTAAACTAATTTTATATGATAATATGATATATTAGGATTGATTTAATTGACTTTTTTCGAAGTAATCAATCTGTTAGGAGTTTCACAAAAATCAACTATTGAATAGTGTCAAAATTGACATAAAAGAGTTCTTAAAACAAATATTATATTATTAATTGATATTAAATTCCTAAAAATCTAAGGTTTGGCCAAGAGACTTATATTATGATAGGTTCCTCATTAATGGACCACTTGGGGGTCGCTTGGATGTATATAGTAAGTTTATTAACCATATTATATAAAAATACAAAGAGACATTGTAAAAGTGAAACTAATTAACTTAGAGTTAATACTTAAAGATAAGGTTAATATAAGTACCCAAACCTGTCTAAATTCTATTGGATGAGTTGTTTTCGACCTATCCCCACCTCATCCTTTGAATAGTCAACTTTGGAGCCTTTGTAAACCGAATATGAATTTATTATAAATTAATATTTCTAACTTTTCCAAAGGTGCCCATCACCCCTCTTATAAAAGGGCACTCCTCCTTCTCATTTCTTCACACCTTCAAAGCCTTTTGGTTCGGCCAAACTCTGCCCAAATACTCTCCCAACATCCCTCACTATAACCTAGAGGCCTTAGTTTGATCAGAAAGCCAACCTAAGGAGCCCTTTTGATCAAATCAAAAGGAAGAACCCGAAGAAGAGGTAATGATTTCACCACCCTTTTCTAAGTTCATTTCTTCTTCCACTTCTTCTTCCTTTGTTCTTACCATTCTGAAATAAAAACTCCAGTATCTCACATATACTGTGATGTTATTATAAATATGGTACAATCATATTCAGTATTCTATCCACCCTTTGAATAACATGTCACCATACGTGCGTACGTACGGCTTACCGTCTCCACGTCGTGGTGTAATTGTTATTCAATATAATATTATTTGGATGGGTATAATAATGATGTGTAACTCATGTAAATAATAAATATAACATGTTAATGATTCTGTATATATTATATACCATCCATTTATATATTATTTTAATATCAAAAGAATGATATTGTCGCTCGTGCGTACGTACGGACTACCGTCTCCACGAACGCGATGAGATTCATTCTCCATCGTATCCATTCAAGTATAATTATCATTTGATGATTTAAAAATGATGTTTAAGGACTGTATATCATTCTGGATATGAATAAGATACAACAACCATGGCTTATGTAACAAAACATATAAAAGAAAATGAGTAAGTTAACTCCCGAAACGACGATAATTCTAAGATATTATTAACAAATCAATGTTAAAAGATCATATATGATATCATATTAAAATATATGATTCTTGTATAATTTAATAACAACTATTTCACCATTATACAGGAGGTTAACCTACCCCAACCAAGGAAAAGTACAAGGTAAGGGTTATTTCACAATCTCTTCATTATCCGAGGTTGTATTATACGTAATAATCTACTGGGATCTCTTTATCATCCACATCCATGTTTCTTTGAAATGTATTTCAAAACATTTTTACTATTTACAAGAATATGGGTTAAAGTCATTTATACCCTTGTTTGACTTTTTATAAGAGGTTTATAAAGGAATCTTTCCGTCGTTTTCAAAACAAGGTCCTTTTTAACCTTTTCGACTGAATTGAGGTAAGAATGTTTTTTTTAACTTATACGGCGGGTGCGGTTATTTTCCGCCGTTATAAAATCGTCAAAGCTTTCCATACAAGCTTATAAGAATATTTTCAAAGAAAATGTTTTATTTTATATGGATCTTAAATGATTTCAAAATAAAAGGAGATACTTCTTTAAAAAGAATGTTGATTTCATCTATGTCAACATCCTTTGATGGATTTTAAGATTATTTGAAGTTGATTTATTATGATACAAAACTTCTATATTGTATTGAAGGTTTTGTGATATGTTTGACTGTGGATGTGCTATTTTTATACCATTCATAGTTTATGGTGAAATTATTGACATTTCGTATGCTAGTTTTAATACGAATGTTTATGTTATGTTTAAACCTTTTCATATGGGAATGCATTGGACTTAATAAGTGACGGGTGGAGCCCGCTATAGCTCCTCGATGCATCGGTAGGTCTCATGAGACAAACTAGTGTCTTGGCACAAGGCCTTGACAAAATCTTATTTGTAGTCTTGGCACGAGGCCTTGGCTATGTGGTTATGATAGTCTGGCATTATGCATTCCAACATTATGAAAGTGGTTATTGATTTTTGCATGTGATTATTCGATTAGTAGAATATCCATGTGAATAAGTAAATGGAATTATTTCATTTTATTTATGCCATACCATGTTGAAAGTTCATGTTTAAAAGGCTTTTGTTTTAGTTATACATTGCCTTAAATGTTTATTCTTATTTATGAAAGTTTCCGCTATATTGTTATCCTTACTGGGCATTTGAGCTCACCCCTTTTCTATGTTTTATTTTTCCCAGGATGTGAAGAAGTAAGTTATGAATGACCTGCAGGGATTTTATGAGGGGTTAGTAGTGTGTATTGTGGAAACATTATGTTGTTGTATTAGTTTTTCATTTTATGATGTAATGTAAAACATATGAATATATCTAGTATTTCCAAGGCTACTAAACCAATCGGTCTTTCGAGATTTGATCTTTCTTGTGATCATGCCAATGTTACGAAGTAATGCACCGACTCTGGGTAGCTGGGGTCGGGGCGTTACAGTTGGTATCAGAGGAAGTTTAGTACAAACCTTGGAAGCTAGATTTAGATAAACTCTGATTAGAGCACATAGACCTAAGATGAACTTTGAGGATTAGTATAGAAGAACTTCCTAGAATTTTGGTATTGTAGAGACTTTGTGAGTTTTCCGAGCAATACATCCCTGTCTGGATACGAGCAGGTAGAGGCGGCTCTGGCACAGATGTACCTAGGGGTAAAACCCGAAAACACCGCTTTGAGCTAGACTCGAACGGGAACTGGTGCACGACAACGGGCCTTGCTGCACTCTTGGTTACGACACTCCTGGGGGATATGCTTAGGATAACTCTCACTTTCTTTACAAATCATTATGAAGGGTTTATGAGTATATACTTCCTCAAAGAAAACATATTTATGATTATGGATTATATCCATAGATAGTTCAATTTATGTTTAGTGTTTTATAAGTATGGGATTATGTATTTTGATGCATAAACTGATCTAGTTTATGCCATTTTTTTAGAAATGGCGCCTAGTGGAAGAAATGGAAACCGTATCAATGCACGCACTCCATGTAGGGATTGCCCTCCTGCTCAAGATAATTATAGTGGGGCTGGTGATGCAACTGGTGCTGATCAGCTAATCACCGTACTGGGACAACTTACTCAGGTTATGAATAATAACCTTACCCGTATGGAGCACCCTGATCCGCAGCGTGGAGGATCAATGTTAGATCGATTCATGAGACAACAACCACCAACGTTCAATGGAAGTACAAATCCCTTAGTAGCTGAGCAATGGATATTTTCCCTAGAGAAAATATTTCAGGCTTTGGGGATTAGTGAAAGGGAAAAAGTTACCATGGCAGTTTACCGCCTCACTGGAGATGCTGATCAATGGTGGTCATTGATTCAAAATACGAAGGAAGATGATGAAGTATCAAATATGGAATGGAGGGAGTTCAAAGATCTGTTTTTAGAAAAATACTTTCCTCGCGACCATCGAGCAGATATGGAAAGACAATTTCTAAGTCTGAGACAAAAGGAGGATGAGAATGTCACAAAGTATGAGGCTAACTTTACAAGATTAGCGAGGTACGCTGGTGATTATATTCGCAACCCAAGAAGTAAGATCGATCGTTTCTTTGATGGGTTAAAACCATTTCTCCGTCGAGCATTAGTCTCACAATCCTTTTCATCATACGAAGACATTGTCTCATGTGCTACCAAGACCGAAAAGGAATTCTCTAAGTCTTATGACTTTAAAGCAAAGCAAGAGAAGAAGAGACCTGCTGATCAATCTGGGAATGGAAATAAGGGGAAGAAGGGAAAGGTTGAATATCCATCTTGTGGTAAGTGCGGGAAGAAACACCCCGGTGCTTGCCTGAAGGGAATGGGAGTCTGTTACAAGTGTGGTGAAAAAGGCCACCAAGCTCATGATTGCAAGGGGAAGAAGGAAGCTACCAACGTTCAGTGCTACAATTGCAGGGAGATGGGGCATTATGCAAATGCATGTCCTAAGCGTCAGGAGAACTTACCTCAAAAAAGGCCAAGGGATCAAGGCCAGGCTTATGCTATCACTACTGCTGAGGTAGAAACTCCGAAAGACGTGGTGGCAGGTAATTTAATGGTTTCCTCAAGTTTAGCAAATGCATTATTTGATTCTGGATCATCGCATTGTTTCATATCTTCCCAGTTTGCTAAGAAAATTAGATATTTCCAATTTGATTTAATAAGGGAGTTGTCAGTTAAAACTCCTAAGGGAAGTATCGTTGCAACAAAGTTTTGTGAATCAGTCCCCATTAGAGCACATAAATTTTCTTTATCTGCTGATTTCATCGTCATACCTATGATTGAGTTTGATATAATCCTCGGTATGGACTGGCTTTCGGACTATGATGCGAAGATTTATTGTAAGAAGAAAGAGGTTACGATTCTTGATGATAATGATAAGGAACACCTTATTTTTAGAGCAGAATCGTCACCACCTAATTCTTATTTAGACCCACCCCCAGTAGCTCAACTTAATTCAATTATTGGGGAGGAAGAGAATGAAGTAACTATCGGTGAGGAAAGGAATGTTCAAATAGAGGATGTACCTGTTGTGAAAGAATTTGTAGATGTATTTCCGGAAGATTTACCTGGACATCCTCCAGAACGAGAAGTTGAGTTTTCCATTGATTTGATTCCTGGATCAAGGCCTATATCAAAGACCCCTTATAGAATGGCCACTGTAGAGTTAGTCGAACTAAAGAAACAACTAGAGGAATTGAGTAATAAGGGATTTATTCGCCCTAGTGTTTCTCCATGGGGAGCCCCTGTTCTTTTTGTTAAAAAGAAAGATGGATCTATGAGGTTATGTATCGACTACAGGGAGATCAATGCTATAACGATAAAGAACAAGTATCCCCTACCTCGTATTGATGATTTATTTGACCAACTGCATGGAGCTCAATACTTTTCAAAGATTGACCTTCGATCTGGATACCATCAGTTGTGTGTGAAGAAGGAAGACATTCCGAAAACAGCATTTCGAACCAGGTACGGGCATTACGAGTTTACTGTAATGCCGTTTGGATTGACTAATGCACCCTCTGTATTCATGGATCTGATGAATAGAGTTTTCAAGGAGTATCTCGATGAATTTGTGGTGGTATTTATTGATGATATCTTGGTATACTCCAAAACCTACGAAGATCATGAAAATCACTTGCGCATTATCTTGAAGACTCTGAGGAGGCATGAATTATATGGAAAGTTTAGCAAGTGTGAATTCTGGCTTCAGGAGATTTCTTTTCTTGGCCATATTGTCTCTAAAGATGGAATCTCTGTTGATCCTTCTAAGACCAAGGCAATCCAAGAATGGCCAGCACCTACGAGTATAACTGAGGTACGTAGTTTTATTGGCTTGGCAGGTTATTATCGACGTTTCGTCCAGAATTTTTCCCGATTGGCTAACCCATTAACGAAGCTCACACGTAAAGGGGTTAAATTTGTTTGGACAAAAGAGTGTGAAGAATGTTTCGAAGAACTGAAGAGAAGATTAGTCAATGCTCCTATATTGACTCTACCATCGGGGAATGATGGGTTCGTTATTTATAGTGATGCATCAAAGAAAGGACTTGGCTGTGTCCTTATGCAGAATGATAGAGTTATTGCCTATGCATCACGACAGTTGAAAATTCATGAACAAAACTATCCTACTCATGATCTTGAGTTAGCAGCTGTGATCTTTGCTTTGAAGATATGGAGGCACTACCTCTATGGTGAAAAATGTGAGATTTATACTGATCACAAGAGTTTGAAGTATATTTTCTCACAAAAAGAACTCAACATGAGGCAAAGGAGATGGCTTGAATTACTCAAGGATTATGATTGTACGATACACTACCACCCGGGGAAGGCAAACAAGGTGGCAGATGCTTTGAGTAGAAAAGACCATGGAGTTTTGAACAATATGAGAATTGAAAGGGATCCAATTTTCATGGATCTAGTGAAAATGGACATGGGAATAACCAGGGAAGGTGAAACATCAATGCTTTTTCAAATGGTTGTCAAACCATCTTTACTAGAAAGGATTAAGAGTTCTCAGACTGATGATGAAGAATTCCAAAAGAAGATTAAAGCTGTGAATGATGGGAGATTGAGAGACTTTGCGTATGAAGGTGGAATTTTGAAATTTGGGAAGAGACTTTGTGTTCCCAATATACCTGATCTAAAAAGGGAATTGCTGGATGATGCTCATAGTTCCAATTTCTCTATACACCCTGGGAGCACCAAAATGTATAGAGATTTGAAGGAACATTTTTGGTGGGACAACATGAAGAGGGAGATTGCTAATTTTGTGTCAAGGTGTATGGTTTGTCAACAAGTGAAAGCTGGAAGGCAACATCCTGGAGGAGTCATGCAACCTCTTCCCATACCGGAGTGGAAATGGGACAATGTTACAATGGACTTTGTCATGGGGCTACCAAAGACTCCTAGAAGGAACGATGCAATATGGGTTATTGTTGATCGTCTTACCAAGTCAGCACATTTTCTTGCTATAAGAGAAGATCTACCTTTGGAACGTCTAGCAAGACTATACATTAATGAAGTTGTGAGACTTCATGGAGTACCCCTATCAATTGTTTCGGATCGTGATCCCCGTTTTACTTCAAGGTTTTGGAAAAGTCTTCAGAAATCCCTGGATACTGAACTTCATTTGAGCACTGCTTACCACCCTCAGACAGACGGACAATCAGAACGGACTATTCAAACCTTAGAAGACATGTTGAGATCTTGCTCACTTGACTTTCAGGGTATGTGGGATCAATATTTACCACTGGTAGAATTTTCCTATAACAATAGCTTCCATTCGAGTATACAGATGGCACCATATGAAGCGTTATACGGAAAGAGATGTCGTACACCAACCTGTTGGGATGACGTTGGTGAAAGAAAACTTGTAGGCCCAGAGCTGGTGGAGGAAACGGTGGAAAAGGTGAAAGTAATCCAAAATCACATCAAAGCAGCTCAAAGTAGGCAGAAGAGCTATGCCGATAATCGAAGGAAGGATTTGGAATTTCAAGTCGGTGATCATGTTTTTCTGAAGGTATCTCCGTGGAAGGGAGTCATACGTTTTGGTAAGAAAGGTAAATTGAGTCCCAGGTACATCGGACCTTTCGAAATTCTAGAACGAATTGGGGTTGTAGCTTACCGATTGGCAATGCCGCCAAGTCTCTCCAAAGTTCACGATGTGTTCCACGTATCTCTATTGAGGAAATACATGCCTGACCCAACGCATGTACTCACCTATGAGGAATTAGAACTGGAACCCGATCTGTCTTATTGCGAAGAGCCCGTCAGGATTCTTGATACAAGAGAACAAGTACTGAGAAACCGGACGACGCGTCTGGTAAAAGTTTTGTGGAGAAATCATAAGATGGAAGAGGCAACGTGGGAACCTGAGGAACTTATGATGAAGAACCACCCGAGTCTTTTTATACAGTAATACCCTAGAAATTGCGAGGACGCAATTATTTGAAGGAGGGGAGAATGTAACACCCCAAGCTTCTACAGTACGTTTCCCATCGAATAATGCGATAGCGTGTGTTGTACGCAACCTCGAGTTCTAACACACACCACAACTAATTAAACTAGCTGTTGTGAATAGTAATACCTACTTTTTGAAATCATATATATTTTATATTTCAAAATGGACTTCATTTTTGGATTCGGAATATCAAAATTAGCCTAGGGTGAAATTTTGGTACATTTCGGATAACTTTCATATTTTGATGAATAGTGAAAATTACTAAATTTTAATTAAAAACAACTTTTTTAATCAAAATAATTAATAGTGATAAATTGTGAATTTGAGTGGTTTTAATTTATATTTAGAATATATTTTTACCATTTAATATAATCTTGGTCATTGGACATAATTTTACAATTAAACCGAACATAAACAAGTGTCAATCTTTTGATAGTTATTATCTCTTAAAAACACGCTTTTTGTTTTGACAGCGGGAATTAATTTTAAATTAATTTCTGCCACTTCTGTGTTTTGAATTTAGAAAAATGGATTCCATATTTGGAATCAGGATGTTCAAATTATGTAAATAGGTAACTTTTATTTTTAGACATTTTGAATAATTACTGCGGTAAATATTTTATTTACCATGGTTAAGGGTAAATCCGGTAAATAAGGGTTAAAAAAAATAATATTATAATAATACTAAATTACCTTAAAACGTGTCTTAACCCTATTGGTTGATACATGGTCGACCATGGGCATCTTTGGGTCTATTTTGGGACCCTATGGATCCACTTGTAAGTGATAATGACACATTATATTAATAAAGTTAAAATAAAAATAAAAATGGCATAAGCTTACATCTTTTAGAAGAACAATTTTTACATAGGGATATACATGTTGGATTTTAGATTATAAATATTCATTAGAAAGATAAAAAGATTTCCTACATAATGATATTTTATTTATAATTTTTAGACATTATATAATTTATTTTATTTATGACACAATGATGATGCAGTAATTACTAAAATAGTGAAAAATAAAAATAATTGATCTTATAAATACCCAAATAATTATAATATGAAACTTTTAATGAATTAAACTAATTTTCTATGATAATATGATATATTAGTATTGATTTAATTGACTTTTTTCGAAGTAATCAATCTGTTAGGAGTTTCACAAAAATCAACTATTGAATAGTGTCAAAATTGACATAAAAGAGTTCTTAAAACAAATATTATATTATTAATTGATATTAAATTCCTAAAAATCTAAGGTTCGGCCAAGAGACTTATATTATGATAGGTTCCTCATTAATGGACCACTTGGGGGTCGCTTGGATGTATATAGTAAGTTTATTAACCATATTATATAAAAATACAAAGAGACATTGTAAAAGTGAAACTAATTAACTTAGAGTTAATACTTAAAGATAAGGTTAATATAAGTACCCAAACCTGTCTAAATTCTATTGGATGAGTTGTTTTCGACCTATCCCCACCTCATCCTTTGAATAGTAAACTTTGGAGCCTTTGTAAACCGAATATGAATTTATTATAAATTAATATTTCTAACTTTTCCAAAGGTGCCCCTCACCCCTCTTATAAAAGGGCACTCCTCCTTCTCATTTCTTCACACCTTCAAAGCCTTTTGGTTCGGCCAAACTCTGCCCAAATACTCTCCCAACATCCCTCACTACAACCTAGAGGCCTTAGTTTGATCAGAAAGCCAACCTAAGGAGACCTTTTGATCAAATCAAAAGGAAGAACCCGAAGAAGAGGTAATGATTTCACCACCCTTTTCTAAGTTCATTTCTTCTTCCACTTCTTCTTCCTTTGTTCTTACCATTCTGAAATAAAAACTCCAGTATCTCACATATACTGTGATGTTATTATAAATATGGTACAATCATATTCAGTATTCTATCCACCCTTTGAATAACATGTCACCATACGTGCGTACGTACGGCTTACCGTCTCCACGTCGTGGTGTAATTGTTATTCAATATAATATTATTTGGATGGGTATAATAATGATGTGTAACTCATGTAAATAATAAATATAACATGTTAATGATTCTGTATATATTATATACCATCCATTTATATATTATTTTAATATCAAAAGAATGATATTGTCGCTCGTGCGTACGTACGGACTACCGTCTCCACGAACGCGATGAGATTCATTCTCCATCGTATCCATTCAAGTATAATTATCATTTGATGATTTAAAAATGATGTTTAAGGACTTTATATCATTCTGGATATGAATAAGATACAACAACCATGGCTTATGTAACAAAACATATAAAAGAAAATGAGTAAGTTAACTCCCGAAACGACGATAATTCTAAGATATTATTAACAAATCAATGTTAAAAGATCATATATGATATCATATTAAAATATATGATTCTTGTATAATTTAATAACAACTATTTCACCATTATACAGGAGGTTAACCTACCCCAACCAAGGAAAAGTACAAGGTAAGGGTTATTTCACAATCTCTTCATTATCCGAGGTTGTATTATACGTAATAATCTACTGGGATCTCTTTATCATCCACATCCATGTTTCTTTGAAATGTATTTCAAAACATTTTTACTATTTACAAGAATATGGGTTAAAGTCATTTATACCCTTGTTTGACTTTTTATAAGAGGTTTATAAAGGAATCTTTCCGTCGTTTTCAAAACAAGGTCCTTTTTAACCTTTTCGACTGAATTGAGGTAAGAATGTTTTTTTTAACTTATACGGCGGGTGCGGTTATTTTCCGCCGTTATAAAATCGTCAAAGCTTTCCATACAAGCTTATAAGAATATTTTCAAAGAAAATGTTTTATTTTATATGGATCTTAAATGATTTCAAAATAAAAGGAGATACTTCTTTAAAAAGAATGTTGATTTCATCTATGTCAACATCCTTTGATGGATTTTAAGATTATTTGAAGTTGATTTATTATGATACAAAACTTCTATATTGTATTAAAGGTTTTGTGATATGTTTGACTGTGGATGTGCTATTTTTATACCATTCATAGTTTATGGTGAAATTATTGACATTTCGTATGCTAGTTTTAATACGAATGTTTATGTTATGTTTAAACCTTTTCATATGGGAATGCATTGGACTTAATAAGTGACGGGTGGAGCCCGCTATAGCTCCTCGATGCATCGGTAGGTCTCATGAGACAAACTAGTGTCTTGGCACAAGGCCTTGACAAAATCTTATTTGTAGTCTTGGCACGAGGCCTTGGCTATGTGGTTATGATAGTCTGGCATTATGCATTCCAACATTATGAAAGTGGTTATTGATTTTTGCATGTGATTATTCGATTAGTAGAATATCTATGTGAATAAGTAAATGGCATTATTTCATTTTATTTATGCCATACCATGTTGAAAGTTCATGTTTAAAAGGCTTTTGTTTTAGTTATACATTGCCTTAAATGTTTATTCTTATTTATGAAAGTTTCCGCTATATTGTTATCCTTACTGGGCATTTGAGCTCACCCCTTTTCTATGTTTTATTTTTCCCAGGATGTGAAGAAGTAAGTTATGAATGACCTGCAGGGATTTTATGAGGGGTTAATAGTGTGTATTGTGGAAACATTATGTTGTTGTATTAGTTTTTCATTTTATGATGTAATGTAAAACATATGAATATATCTAGTATTTCCAAGGCTACTAAACCAATCGGTCTTTCGAGATTTGATCTTTCTTGTGATCATGCCAATGTTACGAAGTAATGCACCGACTCTGGGTAGCTGGGGTCGGGGCGTTACAGTTTGGATAGACCATAATTCCCCTTTAATCTATTATTTTTAATTTTGGAATCACATTAGGTAAGGGATACCTCCCAATATTGTTTACCTTTTGGTATTTACAAGAATGTCACTCCTCTTCCACTATAAAAAGGCATTCACTCTTATATTCTCTTCACACCTCTCAAGCCTTTTGGATCATAAAACCTCTACCCGAATAAACTCACAACATCCATAATCTCATCATAGAATCCTCAATTTTGGCATAAATCAAACCAAGTAAGTCCTTAGGTGCAAATCAAAAGGAGTTACCTGAAGAAGAGGTAACATTCTTCAACGAGCACTTTTGTATTATTTCCTTCTCCACACCTTCAATTATTCTTATTACATGACTATATAATAACATAAGTATCCTAAATATATTGATATGTTTTTATGTTAAGGTTTCAACCTACACCTACACACACTTCCATCAAATGGGTAATGAACTTATCATTTGTGTGTACAACGGACTACCGTCTCACGAAACAATGTCCATTTTTCATTTACCTCTAATAGTTGGGAGTTATGATGGACATACTATTTTTATATGATATATATGATATTTATAATGTATTAATAGTTATTTAATTTTTATATAACACATACCTTCATGCTTTCCATTTTGTAGGAATATGATAACATCATTTGTGAACGTGTGGACTACCGCCTCCTCAAAGCGATGTGATTCATTCATACTTTACGTGGAATGTATTAAGGATGAGTTAAATAAACATATGTGATATACATAACATCTATATGATATTCATGACATAATTACCTTTCTGTAAATATACTATATCATTTTCTTTATTACTATTTCACATAGTGAAAAAGTGATAACGTCATTCATGGATGTGTGGACTACCACCTTCTCATAGCATTGTGATTCCTTTTACATCACAATAATTCTATATATAATTATATATAATTAAATAATATAGTATTTAAGATAAAATTATCATTCTGTAAAGATAAATTTTACTCACATCCTTCCCATAATGATCATTGAAAGATGGGAACATTACTCATACGTGCGTACGACCTACCGTCTCCATGATTGTGACGTTGGTTCATTTTTCATAAATATATTTAATGATTGGTTTTAAACGTATAATTGATGTATAAATATGATAATTATTTCATTATTATTATTCTATAGATTTTTATATAATGACCACATTGACCATAGTCAACCAACCTTAGTCGTTTTGACACATAAACTAAATATGGTCAAAACACCCGATGTAGACTTAATTATTTAAGTAGTTGTATAAAACATTATAATAAGTGAAATAAAATTAATGATAAACTTGAAAAGGGTTCTGAAAAAGTTAAATAATTAACATAAGTTTATTATTTAGGAAGATAAATACACGCGTGACAATTCAGACTCAAGTTAAGAGACTTCATCTCAATCTCCTTTCATTGAGGATTTTTTTTATGTTATACACCCACCATATTTTATGAGGAGTGTATACAACCCCTTTTACATATCATATCTTGAATTTACTTATTATCATGTTATTTAATGTTCTTTTTAAGGTTATTCTTCATGGTGATTATGATTCAAATGTTTCAAAGTGGTATGACACACTTTGGAATGTTTAAAGATTATTTTCCTCAAAAATGTTCTTAATGATCTTTTAATGGTATTTTCATTAATTACCATAAAAAACCCTTGTTTTTACTTATCCTCCATTGGGGATATTTCTTATTTATATCGTCACTATTATTTCTCTAGATATATTAATATTGTTTCAAAAATATTTTTTACATAGCTCGTTTCTTTTCCACGAGTTAACCATATTTCAAAGAGATTGACATTAAACTCATTTATTTTCTATGGGTTTATCAGGTTATAAACGAATAATGATTGTTTCTATGAGTTTTATGATGAAATTGTTTTATTTTATAAAATTTTACTTGAGAATTATATGAAACGGGTGAGCCCGATAAAGCTTATACATGGGGTGGCCCAAATAACGTCAGGTGAGCCCATTATAGCTTATACATGGGGTGACCCATATAGCATCGGGTGAGCCCGTTATAGCTTAAAATATGGGTGGGTACATGATATCCCTCTAATTCATTGGGTATGGAAGTCAACCGTATGGTTATTCCATTTGTAAGAGTGAAATGTTTGGAAGTCGGTCGTATGTATATTCCAATTAAAAGAGTTTTGAAAGGTTTTAATGAACATGATGCTCTAAGTCACCTAAAGGAGTTTTAATTGATTTCTATGAGTTTTAATGATTTTATTTGAGCAAAATGTGTGTAAGTTTTTCATGTGAAAATATTTTATTTCATATTCTCAAAGGACTTTGAAGATAAAGGCAAACATTATATGAGTTTTCATGTTTTTACTGAACTAATGGTTTCCTTTATTTTTATATCTCTTAATGAGCTTTTGTTCTCATCCCAAGTTTTTAAAATATTTTCACAGGGAATAAGGATGGGTAAGGGAAATGAAGAATTCAAGTTGAAAGTCGTGGATATTTTCCATAAAAAGAATTCATGCTTTATTTTTAAAAAGTTTTATATTATGGGAAAATGGATACTGATCGAAAATGTACACATTGTATTTTATGGTTTTGTTATGTATGTTATGAACTAATTATCTAAAACCCTAAACCTAAAAAGATCATAAATGTGAGATAAATTAAAATTCTTGACTTAACTCAAGATTATGTAATGTTTATGGTTGGGGCCTTATACTGGTGTTTGGTTTGTGCATGGGTTGATGGGTTGGAGCATGGGGGGTTAGGACCGGGTTGGGGCTTGGGTTTGTGTTTGGGATTTTTTGGTAGTTTTGGTTTTGGACATCATTTGTATGGTTGCCTGACATGCAGTGTATTCATCATATTGTTATAGCATGTGATACTTGGTTACTTATTGGATTTTATTGTATGTTGTCCATTTATGGTTCAAATTGGTTCTTTTATATATTGATATTATTTCTATTGTGATATTACTTTGATAAGAGGGTATAGTCTCCCCAGCGTATCTCTAGAGACACATGCTACTAGTTGGAAACCTCTGTCGTACGGGGAGGCACGCCTAAGGTCATGTGACGACCTGGATCAAGGCATCAATTTAGTGGTTACCGGGCCGAGGACGTTACAATAAATATATTTATATATAAATATAAAAATATCTATTTACCAATATATTTATAAATAAATATTTGTAAATATGTTTCAGGTTATGAAACCTTGAAATCGAGTTCAGACAGGGCCAACTTTTAAAAATGTTACCCAAAACTACCCGAATTAATAATAAGATGATAATTTTAAATTTAATTTTTGTTATATACATATATTTATAATATATATAATTATATAAATGTTTTTATAAATATATAAATATATTTATAAATTATATATAATTATATATAATTGTTAATATATAATTATATATATATATATATCACACTTATTATTATTATTATTACTTTTGAGTATGGGGGGGTAGTGCGAGTTCAACCGGAAATCACCCCATTTCCGCCCAGTGCTCGACGGTGTTCTTGACCTAGACTTCACCTCCTCCAATCACAACGAACATCTTACCTGATAGTGTTTTCCTTTCCTCTTCCATATAAACTTGGGGTTTCTCCTCTGATCGCAGCATTATGGTTTCTCACAATGCTAGAGATTCCAGAAGCATTGCAGTTTCTCTTCCATAGAAAGTTGGATTTTCTCGTAGCATTGAATTTTCCTTCTCCAGTATCAGCATTGGCCTTTCATGATCTATAGAAACTTGGGGTTTCTTCTTTGCGATAGGTCTGCTTCCAATCACTTAACACCAAATTAATCTTGCTTTTTCGATTTACAATTCTTCCAAGCCCTATTGTACTCTTCTTTGTATTCTTATAATGCAGTGCTACACAAACATTTCGGATTTTTTTGAACTATTTTTTTATCAATCTGGTTATCCTGAGATTTGATTTGCGGAATCTTAGGGTTTTCCACCCTTTCCTGCAATGTTTCTGATTGTGAAATAATTTCTCCAGCAATTGCAGTAATATTTATGCTTCTTTGATGACAACAACATCCCAAATTGGGAAACCCTGATGTAAAATCCCTCTCCCTCCAAAATTTCCACATAATAAAAACTCGAAATTCCGATGTTTCATTTCTTGTTCATGGAGAAGGCATCCATCACTATTTACCATTAACTTTCTTCCTTGTCATTTCAAGCCCCTATTCTGAAACAAATATGTTTTGTCTCTCCATTGTAAATCTTTCCCCTCTTTTTATTATCCCATACCCATGATTAAGTAAAATACATTTTTTTAATGTTCATTTCAAATACCATATTTCTTATAGTGTACATATTGCACGCTATGTTCCTTTTATTATTTGCATATTCCAACCCTCTTATTTTTTTCATATTATGCATGCATATTCTATATGATAATATCATATGCCCTTTATCATTATACTAATTTATTATATATGTATAATGCATATGTTCAGTATATTCGTATTGTACAATAATGTACTTATTTATCTTCACTTATATTTATAATTCATGAAAAAATTATTTCGACATCAATAAAAAGAAAATGAAGACCGAGAAAAATGAATTTGTTGAGAAAAAAAATTGAAATGAGAAAAATAGAATAGTAGAGAAAGAGGAATAACAAAAGAAGACAGATGGTTTATTGATGATGTAGAGTTTCCTTCTTCTGTCACATCTATATCTATTTTCAGGGGGGTTGCACTACCTTTTATAGGCAGTGTAGAAGGGGATTGGTGGGGGTGGGCAACTCACCCCCATTGAAATGTGTAGCCATTGGCTATCTATTACTCTCCCTTGGGATACACACTCGTACCAATGTCATATGTGTTTTGATATTGTCTCATTAAAAACCTTTTTTGGAAAACCCAATGGGATAAAAAATGGAATAAGGAAAAGAGTACAGTCACATAGACTCCCCCTGAAAGTTATATTAAATTACAAAATTTTCAATCTATGCATTCCTATATTATGTACAAACTTTATAAAGGTGATAGTTGGTAGTGCCTTTGTAAGTAAATATGCAATGTTGTCGCTTGATTGAACATATTACATGTTGATATCTTCGTTCTTCATTAAATCTTGTGTGGCAGAGAAAAATTTCAGCGGTATGTGTTTTTTCCGATCATTCTTGATGAATCTTTTCTTCAATTGTGTGATGCATGCAACATTGTCTTCAAATAAAATTGTTAGGCTACTATCCATAGGCAATCCACTTTCCACTTGAATGTGTTGAGTCATAGACCTCAATCAAACACATTCTCGACATTATTTATGTAATGTTATCACTTCTGCATGATTTGAAGACGTTGCGATAAGTGTTTGCTTTTGTGACCTCCAAGATATGGCAATACCTCCTACTGTGAACACATAACCAGTTTTTGATCACGCATTATGCAGATCAGATAAATAACTTGCATCTGTAAAACTGTCCATCTTCCTTTCTGATTTGTTAGAATAGAATAAACCCAAATCAATAGTGCCACAAAGATAATGAAAAATATGTTTAATACCATTCCAGTGTCTTTCATGTAGGTTTTAAACTAAATCTTTCCAATAAATTAGTATAAAAAATATATCAGGACAAGTACAATTAGAAAGATACATTAGTGCTCTGATAGCACTGAGGTATGGTACTTATGGACCAACCAACTCCTCATTTTCTTCATAAGGTCAAAATTGATCTCTCTCAATATTTAAATACCGGACAACCATCAGAGTACTTAAAGGATTCACTTTATTCATATTAAAGCGTTTTAAGACATTTTCAGTGTAATTTGACTGATGTAAAAATATACCACTTGGCACATGCTCGATTTGTAATCTAAGACAATACTTTGTTTCTCCAAGGTCTTTCATTTCAAATTCATCCTTTAAGTTTGTCATTGCTTCATTGATCTATTCTAGAGTTCTGATGATATTTAAATCATCAACATAAACAACAATGATTGCATTTCCAGATGTTGCTTGCTTAATAAAAACACACGGGCATATGGGGATATTGACACACCCTTTATTTAACAAATATCTACTCAAATGATTATACCACATATGACCATATTGTTTTAATCCATACAAGGATTTTTGCAATTTAATTGAATATAGGTATTTGGGTTTTGATATCAATACTTCAGGTGTTTTTAATCCTTTTGGAATTCTCATATATATATATATACTACTATTAAGTGACTCATATAAATAAGTTGTAACAACATCCATAAGACGCATATGAGCCTTCTCAGGTACTGTAAGGCTGATTAGATATCGAAAAGTTATGGTATCCATAACAGGAGAATATGTCTCTTCATAATCAATTTCGGGTCTCTGAGGATAACTTTGTGCGACAGGATGAGCTTTGTATCTTACAATCACGTTTTTCTCATTACGCTTACGCACAAAAACCCATTTATATCCAACATGCTTCACAACTTTTGGTGTGAGCATGATATGTCCAAAAACTCTTCGCTTATTAAGTGAATTTAATTCAACTTACAGTGCATCTTTCTATTTATTCCAATCAAGTCATTTTTGACATTTCATAACAGACCTTGGTTACGGGTCTTCATTTTCTATATCATGTGACATAGAATATGAAAATATTTCATCAATATTTTCCATATTACTCTGATTCCATATATCACCTATATTGGTATAATTAAGAGAGATTTCATTATTTTCAAAACCTTCAGGATTTTCTATATCCTGTGAATTCTCTTTATGATTTTCATCATGTGTTTCTTTAAGAACACTTAAATTACATGTTTCTTCTAGAACACATGCCTCTATAATGGGGTTTTCAATTATACTCATCCCTTTTCTTTTCCGAGGATTTCTATCCTTAGAGACAATTGGTCTTCCACGCTTTAGGCGTGTTTTTGATATTTCTGTAACATCATTATGTAATTGTGTCTTCAGGGCATCAATTCTAGTCAGTGCATTTACAACCAGTATGTGTGATTTAGTCACGCCCTTTGAATCAGTAAATGCATTAGGCAATTGATTTTCTAGTTCTTGAAAATGTAAAATCTTTTTCACTTCCAACTCACAATGTCAGGTGAGAGGATCGAGAAAAGATGACGTTTGCACATTCTAGGAAATCTCATCCCTTTGTTTCTTTTCTCCCCCTAATGATGGAAATTCGTTTTCATTGAAGTGACAATCAACAAAATGTGATGTAAATACATCACCATTTTTTGGTTCAAGATATTTGATGATGGATGATGATTCATATCCTACATATATTCCTAGCCTCCTTTTAGGTCCCATCTTTGTACGTTGTGGGGGAGCAATTGGTACATAAACTGCACAACCAAAGATTTTTAAGTGGGAGATGCCAGGCTCTTGGCCAAAAGTCAATTGGAGTGAAGAGTGTTTATGATATGCACTTGTTCTGATACAAATTAATGTCGAGGTATGCAATATTGCATGACCCCATATAGAGCTCGACAACTTTGTTCTCATTATTAATGGTCTAGCAATAAGTTGGAGGCATTTTATCAGTGATTCAACTAAGCCATTTTGTGTATGCACATGGGAGACTAGATGCTCCACACTGATCCTAATTTCCATATAATAACCATTGAAAGTTTGAGAGGTAAACTCTCCAGCATTATCGAGCCTTACTTTCTTGATGAAATGATTAGGGAATTGTGCTCTCAATTTAATTATTTGGGCAAGAAAACATGAAAATGCAACATTACGAGTTGAGAAAAAACATACATATGATCATCTGCTAGATGCATCAATTAATACCATAAAATATTTAAATGACCCGCACGATAGATGAATTGGTCCACATATATCCCCTTGAATTCGTTCAAGAAAGACTAACATTTTGGTCTTAATTTTAGCTGGAGATGGTCTCACGATCAACTTTCCAAGTGAACAAGCCTCGCATAGAATTTTTCGTAGTGAAGAGATCTGCTGGACCTTTACTGAATGTCTATGAGAACTTTCAATTATTTTTCACATCATTCATGAACCAGGATGACCTAATCAGTCATGCCACAAATTAACGATTTTTGGTCCATTCTTTACTACCATATGTGTTTTGATTTCACTTATATATGTATAATGTAATCCAGATGACAATTTCGGTAGTTTTTCTAGTACATGACTTTTACCGAATTTATTAATGGTAATGCACATGCATTTTTCATTTCTCTTAGATATAGCTTGAGTATCATACCCATGATGGTATATATCATTGAAACTTAACAAATTTATTTTGGAATTTGGGGAAAACAACACATCTTTTATAAAAAATTGTGCCACATTGGGTAAAGAAAAACTCGCTTTACCAGTCACTTATATCAAATCTGCAAAACCTGATATAGTATTCACAATTGGTCTTGTCGATTTAAGATCAGAAAAATATTTTTTTTTTAAGAATTGTGTGCGTTGTTCCACTATCTGGCAAATATCTGTCTCATTTAAGCAATCAATTTCAATGCTTCAAAGTAAAGAGAATAATATTACAAGAAACATCTTGTGAAATTCAAATAATACAACATCTAAAATATAAAACATACAGAACAAAACGACATATCATACATCATAACTACTATAATCTTTCTAAATTATTTACAATTATCATCTCATCAAATTCACAAGTAAAATCACCCGCTTCAAGGTAAGTGAAACCATCATTTGATGGCTCATGATTCTCAGTAAAATTCACCTCCTTTTCTTTATCTTTATAGGATGTCTCAGTAAAGTGTGGTTCATTCTTCTTTATTTCAATAGATGATTTATAGAGCTTACAAAGATGCTTTGGGGGTTCAACAAACTCGAGATCAATGTCCCTTGGAACCACACTTGTAGCAGGAATCTTCAGGATTTCTTAGAGTATTTGAGCTGATATTTCTTTGATTCTGATATTCATTTCGAGCAGGTCCATGGTTACGACCACGTCCTCGACTGCGTTTGCCACCAAAACCACATCCACCACGAGAAACACGTTCCCAACTTCTTCTGTGATTATTTTCATGAAATATAGCATTTGCTTCAGGAAATACTATTCAGGAAATACTACCACTGAACCAGTAGGACGAGACTGATGATTTTTAATTAAAAGCTCGCTATTCTTCCCCGCTACAAGCAATGATGATATGAGATCCGAATATTTTAAATACCCTCGCAAATGATGTTACTGTTGTGGGATGATGTGAGATGCATGAAATGTCGTATATGTCTTTTCAAGCATATCGATATCTGTAATCTCAATACCACAATACTTGAGCTGTGATACAATTCTACACATAACAGAATTGCAATCACTAACCCTTTTAAAGTCTTGGAAGCGTAAAACATTCCATTCATCACGGGTTGTTAGAAGAACAACATCTTTTTGATGATCATACCTCCCTTCAAACTCTTCCAAAGCTTGCATGGATCTCTTTCTATAAGGTATTTACATTTCAAACCTTCATTGAAATGTCTTTTGAAGAAGATCATCGCCTTTGCTTTATTTTGGAGGGTTTGTAAGTTTTTTTAATCATTTCCGTGAGATCTATCGATTCGAGATGCATTTCCGCATCCATCGTTCACAGTATGCAATTACTTCTGGTAATGTCAAGAGCGGTGAATTCGAGCTTTGCGAGACTTGACATGATGATAACTAAAAAACATTAAAATCAAATTAATATTACCATTTAACACACACACACACATCACCCTAATCGGTTAATAAATCTTTTACGTGAGGATTTAAAATAAATACATCAATATATCGCACTACTCGTTTAAAACTTTATTACGTGTACTGATTTATTAATTACACCGTCCAATCAGGCATAGCAAAATATTTAAACCGTTCGAACAAACGCCAAACCGATCTTTATGACACCAATTAGAATAAAACCACATAAACCCTCTAATATGTTGGTAAATTTAAAAAAAAAAAAAAACAAATAGTTAGAACCGTCTAATTAGATTGTGAGAATAAAAATAAAAATAAAAATATACCTTTCTCATTTACTCCCCCAATTTTTGAAGGACCACATCTCCTCTCTCACAGACCACCACTCGTCTTCCTCGACACCTTCTCTCCAATTCCTGCAACCGTGAGGTAGTTTACTTTTCGTTTTTTGATTTTCGGCATTGAATTACTCAATTTTCGGCTTTCGGTTTGCTTGTCATCATCACTCTTGATTTTGTCGAACCCTAGGTTTATTTCCCTCCTTCCACGATTTCTGTTTAAGAAGCACTTCGTCGACCATTGGTATGCTTCTCTTCCTTCTTCAACGACACCCGCACCATTGCGAAACCCAAAAATTATTTTCCCCTTCCTCCGATAATTTCCATCGACGCACATTCCGCCGTCCATCGGTGCACTTATTTTTCGTGTTCCACAACACTCGCTCCCAAACTGTCTTCTACAAATTCCTGCAACACAACACTCCGGTGACTGCACGTGTGTTTTTTATTCACTCTTCCATTATACCACTACACCTTGTTTATTCCTTTGCGCTGCCTCTATCATTGTTTCGGTGGCATTCCTATGTTTTTTTTAAACGTCCGTCAGTGATTTATGGGAAATAATTCCTCACTGTAGAGCTACTTACCGGCATCCTTTTTGGTCCGCAGATGGTGATGGATTATGCGGAGAACGGAGATTTGAAGCGGGTGCAGGTTCGCTTTGTCACGAAGCTTCAACCTCCTCTCAAGTTGCCCCCTACCTCCATTGCCATTCAGTCTAATCTCTCTAGGTTTGGTCTCTCTAAAGTGGTCAACAAACTTTTGAAAGCTGGTAAGCGCTGTTTCTACCAAGTTTTCTTTCCCTTAGTCTAATTATTGGTCGTGTTCTGCTCTCTTTGCATCTGCACTGCTATACTATTTTTTTTAACTAATTATTTGTGTTGGAAATTTTCTAAATGCACGCTAGGGGTTTATTGTTTTATGCCACATCGAATTTGATAGCTGATTACTTCCAGGAAATCCTGACATGAACTACGAACCCTTTGATTTCCTGATCAATGATGTTCTGGTTCGGATGCCGCTTGAGCTGTTCCTTCTTGCAAAGGGTATTTCTGCGGTAATAAAGCTTAATTTATTTTTCCTGCCAAGGCCATTGGTTTAATTTTTTTTCTCTTAAGAATGATCTTTGTTTTTTTTTGTTTTTTTTTGCTGTTGCTAATTTGCAAAATCAAATATAAAATGGGTCAAAAACTTTGGTGATAATAATATCTTTTAGTGATGTTTTTTTTTTCTGCTTCTCATCCTCTTCAATGCATGCAAATATTCATATATTTAACTCTTAATTGGCTGTTTACTTGAATATACTCAAACCATTAAGATTAAGGAACTTAATGGAATAACGAGCTTGCTTATTTAGAGGTTGTATTTTTGGAATATTTATTTATTTATTGAAGAAGTCTGTATATGGACTCACCCTTGTAAGTGTATTATAGCGATTGCATATGCTTCTATTCTTTCCAGAAGCCCAGACAGTAGGCTGTTTACAAATACCAAAATACTATTTTAATTTGATTTCAGTTTTTGATGGTTACATGCTAACTTTATCATTTTAATTCGTGCAAGTGTTTATGATGCGCAGGAGAAAATATTAGAAATTGAATATATAAAGTCTGGGTTCCCACGAAATCGGGAGGATGCTTCTTTACACGATGATTGGGTTTCTGCAGTTGATGGTTCTAATCCTAGGTAAAGTTGATTGGTAGCAATAGAATGGATTGCGCCCAACTCTGCCTTGTTTTTCTTCAATGCTTCTGTGCTTTAGCGCCCCATTGATTGTTGCTCTATATGACTGACTTGCTCAGTTAAGTGAATTTGATATTGCATCAAGTATGTTCTAAAAATACATTTGGACATGTGAATTATACTAATTAGTATTATCTGGCAGGATCATTCTAACAGGGTGTTATGATGCTATAGGAAGGTAATATTGAATTATGTTTGCTTATTTTATCTGTGATTTTATCTTTGAATTTTGGCATATTGTTTGGTTTATTTCTTCATGAAGGGGGGATCTTGATAAATTTTGCCAATATTTTGTATTTTACTTTTCCAGGATATGGGATGAAGGCAAACACTGCACTCACTCATTAGAAGGACACGGCGATGCTATTACTTCTGTCAGCATCATTGATGCTCAAGGTGCCATTGATATGAATCTTCATCTTTGACAGCCACATTTTTTTCCTGAAAATACTTACCATTGTTAGGAATGTAGAGGGCTGTCAGTGCAAGGGTGTACAAGGGGGCTGGATGGTGCTACATAAGGGTAGGTAGTTTGGGTGGTGGAAGGGTGCTAGGGGCCGGGCTGTTTGAGAATTAATAAGCTGCCCGGGGTAATGGGAAGTTGATGGGGTGGTTGGGTTGTCAGGTGTTGGGTAGGGGTTTTAAATATGGTATAGGATGTCTCCAGGTGATTACGGATTCATTTTGAGGCATTGCAGCTGGTTGCTGGTGGGAACTGGTCCTTGGAGGATATAATTGGGCTCTTCGGAAGTGGTCTTCTCTGGAGATCCTCTTCTTTCTCCATCTTATTCTTCGTCTTTTTTGTCTACCTGCCTACTATGTAACTCTGGCGGGTGTTATCAGTACAGTGATATTACAGTCTTCTTTTACTTTCTCTCTCTCACACATACTCAGAGTCCTAACATTTGGCGACCCCGTTGGGGACTCGTGAGAGAGGATGATCGTCGCGGTGAGAGGAGCGATCGCTGGAGAACGCAATCGCTGTTGGAAAAGGCAATCATTAGGTGGTTGAGTGTCGCGATCGCGGGAGGGAGACGTCTGTGGTTGTGCAGCGCGATCGCAAGAGGGAGACGCACTCGCTGTGAGGAGAGGCGGAGACAACGGTGAACAATGGTGTCGAACACTGCCTGAAAGTCAGACAACTGTTACGTCACCAAGGTGGAGTTTGCAGGTTTTTCTCTCACCTCTACCTACTTCTTGCTGCGCGATCTACTAGGAGTCGTGTTTGCTGTCGGGGAACCTACTATGCGCACTATGTGGAGGATCAGAACTAGTCGAATGAAGCGTGACAGTTGTGTGGAGCGGCCGTTCGTTGCTTCTCAGTTGTAGTGAAGTTGTTCGTGGTTAGTCGGTTAAAGCAAGGTTAACGTACGAACTTCCCTCCTTGTCAGTGGACTATAGTAAAGCAACAGCAGACCTTGCGGACTTTGGTTGTCAATATGGGAAGTGTGATGGAAAGAGTTCAGCTGCTGTATTTTTTAGGAGAAGATCCTCTAGGTTGGATTGCCAAAGCAGAAGTATACTTCCAGTTTCATTGAATTTAGGAAGGCATGAAAATACATTGGGCTCAGTTAAGCATGGAGTACTTGACATTACTTTGGTTTTTGTCTTGGTTGAGTGGAAATCCTGGATCGGAATGGGATGGGAGTAGCTGAAGCAAGCGCTCGTGGAAGGGTTTGGGAGTGGCAAGGAGGTGCAGACTTTGGGGGCACAAATAAGGGAGATGAAGTTGCGAACGTTGAGGAACAAAATCTGAAAAACAAATTAAGGCTGCCGCTGAGTTTTCGAGTGGAAGTGGGAGCGGGAAATCGGAGAACGAAAACAATTTTGGCGGAAGCTTGATCCCAAACGATCCTACTCCAGCTAACGTACTAAGGGGTGTTTCGGAAGTTGTACAATTTGTTGAGGAAGTGGATCATGTCACAATGGAAGGGAATGGCGAAAGCCTGGTTCCAGGCTGGAACATCTTGAAGAGGAATTGACTGATTTGAGTTCCAGCGAGAATGAATAGGAAGGCATGACATGAAGGTGGATCTTGTTCCAAATTTGTATTTAGAACTGTGGACTACGGACGTATCGAGGTTAGGAGTTATACCAGATGTTTAGGAGTGGCAAGGTATTGAGGCGGAAGTCTCATCTACCACTTTTAGCGAAGGGGAAAAACGCCTTACCTTGGGATGTGAAGAACTTAGTGAGGCGGAGGACGAATCTCTTCATGATTGATAGGAACTTATGAGCTAAAGGCAGTTAAGGAGTATTTTTGTCTTTGTTAGAGGCTAGTTAATTGGGGGAGTTGGTCTGTTACGAGGGGATATTGTTGTTAGAGGAGCCACGTGGTGGTGGGGATCCCTTATAAATAAGAATGCATGAGGGAGAGAAGGGTAGGGAGGAATATCAGGAATTGGCCTTGTGCTTGGGATTCGACCATCGGCTTGGAAATCGACTGAAAGGCTTGGGTGGGATTTCTTCCCAAAGTGTCTTCTTCCTCCTCACTGTTTTCTGCTGGTTCATTTACTCTAATACAAAGTGCCAGTCCTCAGTTTTATTAATTGGTCTGATCTGCTGTTCTCCCCGGACGCGCAACTTGCTCTGCCACGACCTGCCACTGGCTCGCATCTGCTGTTCTTCTTTGAGGAGCCGCGCGCTACTCTTATTTTTCCCTCCCAACTCCGTGGCACAAAGTATTGCCGCTTATTCTTTCTGATTGGACGAAGACATGCAATCCCGCACGGACTGCGACCATTTGTTCCTTCGCCGTGCCATGAACAACATCTAACCGACTAGACGAACTGAGCGCGTGGTGGGACTTCGCCAGATGAAAACGCGCTCGGCCGCCTCTGCCATTTCTACCGTCTTGCGTTCCGATCCAGCGCGCTTGGCCAGGTCTCGTCGGACGACCATTACTGCGGCGTCGGGTTCGTGCTCCAGGGGTGAGACCGATTTTATCGCTCGCTTTTTCTGTTGGGGACGAAAAAAAGAAGAAAAAAAGAAAAGAAAAAACCACAACCGTGGGTCCCCATTTTTTTCCTTTTAGCTGGTCCAGCCGCGCACAGTGTCTTCTATCAAACTCCCACACTTTTTTTTCCAAACCATCATCAACGAGTACCGCCCTAATGGAGACTTGGAAGCAAAATCGTCAGGATGTCATCTACCAACGACTGGGTTGCCTTGAAACTCTTGTCTCCAACTTGACGTTAGGAATAGAAACTGTCACCGCGACACATCAGCAGACCTGGGAGCAGGAGCGCTTGGAGCTGTTCGAATGCCGCAAGGAACAAGCTGAATTGCGCTCTTACATTACTAGTGTTCTACGCTGCCCAGAGAAGGCGCCACAGCTGGCAACAGAACCTCTGACGTCTTGCACCGCGTCTTCAGCTTCGCACACCGTAGAGACGGGCGTCTTCAGCAAACCTGGGGAGGAAACTGGCCTTCCTGACTCCCCACCGACATGGGTACCGATCAACACCCAACTGCCAAACGGGTGGAACTCTCGGTGTTTGACGACAGGGACCCCAGGGGGCTGGATCTCGCACGCCGAACTTTACTTTCGCATTAATCAGACGTCGGACGATGTTAAGGTACCGCTTGCGCAGATTAGTATGGAAGGGGTTGCGGTCCATTGGTTCAACATAATGCAGGAGGTTCATCCAGGAGAGACGCAGGTAGCTTTCAAAGAACAAATCATGGAACGGTTTAGTGGGCCCGAGATCCAAAATCTTTATGAGGAACTGACCGCACTACATCAGACAGGGTCGGTCTAGGAATATATTGAGCAATTCGAATATCTGGCGTCTTTACTTCCTCGCCAGCCCGAGCTGCAATACGTCGGGTATTTTTTGCATGGACTCCATGACGACATTCGCAGTTGGGTTCACATCCACAACCTCGAGATTCGCTTGCAAGTAACGCGCTTAGCTTGACATGTGGAACTTGATTTCACGGGCAGTGTGGGCGCCCAGTACCGCGGGGGTGGGTTGTCGACTCCTCGTCGGGTGCGCGGCGCTGAACTATGGCGGCCACCGGACCATTCAGAGACTCAGCTGCCGACTGGGACCCATCCCCAACCTCTCAGACGAGGGGAGGGTGCTGGGATAAGAGTTTGCCGGGAGACTCCAAATCAGACACCTCTTGGCAGGCGCGACATTCGACACCTAACAAATCAAGAATGAGAGGACCGCTAGAGCAAAGGCCTATGTTTCAGGTGTGGGCAACCCTTTAGCCCCATGCATCGATGTGCCGATCCCAAATTGCGGGTGGTATTGTTGGGTGAAGATGAAGAAGATGCCGATGATGATCCTTTTTTTTAGTCTCGAGGACAAGATTGTTTTTAGGGGGTGACAAATGATAGGAACTTATGAGTTGGAGACAATTAAGGGGTATTTTTGTCTTTGTTAGGGTCTTGTTTGTTGGGGGAGTTAAGAGTCTGTTATGGGGGGATATTGTTGTTAGACGGGCCACGTGGTGGTGGGGGGTCCCTTATAAATAAGAATGCATGAGGGCGAGAAAGGTAGGGAGGAATATTAGGAATCGGCCTTATGCTTGGGATTCGGCCATCGGCTTGGAAATCGGTCGAAAGGCTTGGGCGAGATTTCTTTTCTAAGTGTCTTCTTCTTCCTCACTCTTTTCTGATGGCATTTACTCTAATACAAAGTGTCAGTCCTCAATTTTATCAGTGATGTGTGATGAAGCGTTGTCTTACGCGCTCTAAAAAACATTTATAACTAAGTGCAACACATGGGCTGACCTCGGTTGTTATCTTGAGGAGCTATTGTGGTCAAACAATCACTACTTCTAATTCACTTTTTATTTTTTATTTTTTTATTTATGAAATAAAATGAACATAAATGGAGATTTGAGAAATTAGAATGCAAAGTTAAAATTAAACATGCTTATGCAATGAAAACACAATGAATGCGAACAAAATGATGTTTGAAAGAAATGAGACATTCTCGAGAGAATCACCCTGAGTGAACCTTCATTGTCTTATTATTAGTTTCAAATTTACTTAATGAACACACTCCATCGTATGTGTGAACATCCTCCTCTGCATATGGTTGTGAATATACGGTGCTCTCAATGATCGATTAGAGACCATACACATCCACCTCCTCAATCGAGGGAAAATATTGCAGAAGCAAAAGCTAAAGCTCGGGTGGCAAGTGGAGACACAAAGACGCCTTGCCCACTAAGATCCCCGTCGGCCTAACTCTAAGAAAATAAGAAACACTAAACATGAATGTTCAAAGACTTGGGTTCATCACTAGATTACTTCTCCGAGAAATTTCTCGGGTTAGCTGCTCATGATCACGAGCATTAGAGTTCACAGTGAAGAAGAAAACGGAGGAAGAAAACAAGAGAGATAAATAATAAGATAGAAAGGAGAACACTTAAATAAAAACATGAAATGTGATTACAGAATGAAAATAAAATAAAATACAAGTCTAAACTACAGAAAATGGCCAACAAAGGCTACCTCTGTGTTGCCAATACTTTGAAAAGAAGAAGGGGCACTCTTTTATAGGCAAAGGGAGGATTTTTTTTTGGCTCCAAATCTGTCCCCCGAAAGTAGGCGTGTGATATACCCAATAAATGGCCGAATTGGAAAAAGTTTTTTTCTTGAAAGTTGTTCCACAGCTTTAGACACGTTCACCCTCAACATTTCAGCTCAATGTTCCACCGGATGTAGGAGTTATAGCCGCTTTACTCCGAGAAATTAATTCTGGATAGTTGACTCTTCAGATTCCGACGCTCCACTTTCCCATGCATTAATGACCTTGAAAAAGGCCGAATCAGGTGGGGCCATAGTAATAAAAGATGTTCCTCCGGATGTTATTTTTCTCCATGTATAATTCCAGCTCATTTAGACAGGCCATCTATGAGATATAGGCTCAACAATAAAATTCCCCAGATCTGTACACGAATTTCTAAGCCGGACTTGTGAGCTGGATTTGGGCCTTAAAATGGTTGATTGAGCTTTGGGTCAGAAGAATAAAATGAAGCTCAACGGACATAGAAACCTACAAAAGAAGAATTTTACAATTTGTATCGGTGTAGAAAGGCCGAAATACAGAAATAAATTAACAGTTAAAATCCAAAACTGACCATTTTTCCAATTAAGCTAAAAAATGATTCTAAACCATAAAATGTGACAATTGCCCTGAAAATAACATTTTGGTGGGATTAAAAACATTGGAATTCAAAGTAAAATTATTGAAAATATTGGCTCTGTCAATGTGCGTCTTGTGAAAGATCGTAACATTGGAGGCAACGACTTCTGGAAGGGCTAGGGATATCGTAACATTGGAGGCAACGACTTCTGGAAGGGCTAGCAAATTATCCCCAGGCAAGCTGGGCCGCCTGCTTTTGCAGGAGTGGAATTTGTTGGGGTCAAAGCTGGTTTTGTAGTGGAAGCTTTGGTAAATGCTGGTTTTGTCGCACATACTGGCGAATTTTCAAAAGGAAGCCGCAATAGAAGCTGTGGCAAATCTACATCGATGGCATTGTTGAGGAGCAGTCTGGGCATCACGACAGTAACACCCACTGATTCCTTTCAGCACAAGATGTGTGGGATTGCAGAAGAATAGCTATGTCCTCTACTGCTGCTTAGATTGCAGGGAGATTTCAGGTACTTGGAAATGTTTGGGACTGAAATGGCGGTTTGTGTGTTTGGATGGAAATGGCTGCAGATTTCATAATCATTCAATAGCATTTGAGGACGATTCAAATTTTGATACAATATTGGCTTGCGGTTCATGTGAAGAAGGAAACATGGTTGCAGCTACTTTTCCTAGGAAGGTGTCTGTTACGTTGGCTGAAGCCGGGAAGACCACTGTTTTTGTTGCAATGGAAGGGGAAATAGTAAATAAAGCTGCGTTGCTGCTTAAGCCATCGTCAAGGCCACCACCAAGGGCTCCGCCTTTGATAAAGAACTAGGACAGGGGGCAACACTTTCTGGAAATTAATAGCAGCAACAGTTACAAAACAGAGCAGAAAAAAGACAGAAAAAAGGGATACACTTCAGGAGAGAACTCCTGCCCAAGCCCTTGGCCGACTTCCTGGTTTCTACCCTCCCTTTTTCCCCTTTCCACCCCTTCCTTTTATAACTGAACAGCCCACAAAGGATCTCCCAACTGTGGGGTCCATTCTGTTATTCCCTGGAATCCCTCCACCCATTCTGTTATGCAGTTGAGCTGGGGGGACCACTCCAACCGATTGGTTAGGCGGTTGTGCTGCTGAGGGGACCACTGCCAGCTGTGCTGGATGGTTAGGCGGTTGTGCTGCTGAGGGGACCACTGCCAGCTGTGCTGGATGGTTAGGCGGTTGTGCTGCTGGGGGGACCACTGCCAGCTGTGCTGGAGAGTTCTCAGAGGCTGCAGCGCTCTTTCCACGCCTGGAATAAACCTTCCAAGGTGCTGAGGCGGCCCTTGCGCTATCACTCGCCCCCCCCGAGTGAGCATTCTTGTCCTCAAGACTGAAAGAGGGAAACTGGTTTTGGAGAACATACTCATCCTCCCATGTGGCATCGTCAGCAGGTTGGCCTCTCCACTGAATTAACCATTGAGGGACTGAGCCAGAGGCGGCCGAAGTGGTGCGGTGGCCAAGTATCGTTGCAGGTTCCGGGGCGGCAGCATCATCGCCCGAAAGACCAGTGGGAAGGGTGGGGAGGGGCGGATGAGGACCAATAAATTTTTTGAGTTGGGATGCGTGAAAAACTGGGTGAATACGGATGCCTGGAGGAAGGGCGAGTTTATAGGCCACTGAGCCAACCTGCTGGAGAATAGGAAAAGGCCCAAAAAATCTGGGGGCAAGTTTCCGAGAAATGCGTCGAGCAAGGGACTGTTGGCGGTGAGGACGCAGCTTCACATATACCATATCACCAATGGTAAAGGAGATGTCACGACGAGAGCGATCGGCCTGAAGTTTCATAAGGGATTGGGCGCGGAGCAAATGGCGCTTCAGCTGAGTAAGTGCCTCATCCCGATCTTGTAAGGCTGTGGTGACTGCCTCGACGCGAACTTCGCTGGGTAGAAAGGAAAGGACTGTTGGTGGTGGTCGGCCATAAACCACTTCGAAAGGGGTAGTGTGGATTGAAGAATGCTAGGTGGAGTTATAATGTAACTCAGCCCAAGGCAACCAAAAAGACCAATGAGTTGGCTGGTCACCCGCAAAACAGTGAAGGTAAGTTTCCAAACAGCGGTTGACCACTTCTGTTTGGCCGTCTGTTTGGGGGTGATATGCCGAACTGAATTTGAGTGTGGTGCCTTGTAAGCGAAATAATTCAGTCCAGAAATGACTGAGGAATACAGGATCCCGGTCACTAATGATGGACTTGGGGATCCCATGAAGTCGGATCACTTCCCGAGCGAAAATTTCAGCAACTGTACGGGCAGTAAAAGGGTGCTTGAGGGCAAGAAAATGAGCATATTTTGATAATCTGTCAACCACCACAAAGATGACGTCAAAGCCCTTCGATCGAGGAAGGCCGGTAATGAAATCCATGGAAAGATCATCCCAAATTCTTTCTGGAATTGGTAAGGGCTGGAGAAGTCCCGCAGGGGATAGCGTGGAGTATTTAAAGCGTTGGCAAGTGGGGCATTGGCGGACGAAGTTTAAAATCTGCTGGCGCATGCCTACCCAAAACAAATTGGCAGCCAATTTGCGATAAGTTCGATAAAACCCGAAGTGGCCCCCTGATGGAGAAGAATGGAATTCTTCTAACAACTGGGGGATCCATACAGAAGATGCTGGGATTACAAGTCTGCCTTTATACAACAGAGTGCCATGTGACAGGGAGAACCCAGGAGGAGGGTTAGAGGCTGTCTGAAGTCGGTGTAGTATAGTCGCCAGGAAGGGATCACTGCTAACCGAAGCTGTCACATCCCGGCCCTCCTGCCATAGCGGAAGAGACTGAAAAGTGTAGCAGTCTAAGGGTTCAGTGCGGCGGGAAAGGGCATCCGATGCTGAGTTGGTGCGGCCTGGCTTGTATTTTATTTCAAAGCGGTAACCCAACAGCTTAGCAAGCCAACATTGCTGATCCGCGGTGGCAATGCGTTGATCTAATAAAAATTTGAGGTTATGTTGGTCAGAGTAAACCGTAAAAGATTGCCCGAGCAAGTATGTGCGCCAATGTTGAATGGCAAGAACAACAGCCATTATTTCCTTCTCATAAGCTGATTTAGAAAGGGTAGAATCGGCCAGCCCCTTGCTAAAAAAAGCAATGGGGTGACTGTTCTGCATGAGGACAACACCTATCCCGCGGCCAGAGGCGTCACACTCGATTTCGAAAGGCTGGGAAAAATTTGGAAGGGCCAGGACAGACGCTGTTGTAACAGCCCGCTGGAGGAGGGTAAAGGCGTGTTGTGCTGCGAGAGTCCAGTGAAAACCAGCTTTCCCAGTGAGAATCGTTAAAGGCTGGGCGATTTTTCCATAATCTTGAATGAACTTCCGATAATAACCGGTGAGGCCGAGGAACCCTCGAACGCCCTTGACATTCTTCGGAGTAGGCCAATCCAAAACTGCTTGAATTTTGGAGGGGTCCATAGCTACACCGTCGTGAGAGATAATATGACCCAAATACGCCACGGAATGTTGAGCAAAGGTGCATTTGCCACGATTGATGAAGAAATGGTTGGAATGAAGTAGCTGTAGAACTTGCTCCAAATGAAGGATGTGAGAATCCCAGCCCTGACTGTAAATCAAAATGTCATAAAAAAATATTAGCACAAAGTGGCGGAGCATGGGGCGAAAAAGATCATTCATAGTGGCTTGGAAGGTAGGAGCGTTGGTGAGGCCAAAAGGCATCACCGAGTACTCGTAGTGCCCATTATGAGTGCGAAAAGCTGTCTTGTGGATGTCCGCGTCATGCATCCGGATTTGGTGGTAGCCAGAGATGAGATCCAGCTTGGAGAAAAAAATCGCCCCATGTAACTCCTCTATTAGCTCATCTACCACTGGAATGGGGAATTTATCGGGCACCGTTGCTTTGTTTAAAGCCCGGTAATCAATACACATTCGCCAAGAGCTGTCCTTTTTTTTCACTAGCAGAACTGGACTAGAATATGCGCTGTTACTGGGCTGAATATAACCCTGCTGGAGGAGGTGCTGGACCTGTTTTTCGATCTCCGTTTTCTGCGAGTGAGGGTACCGATAGGGGCGGACTGAAACAGGGCCTTGATCATGAAATAAAGGAATCTTGTGATCAGTAGATCGCCAGGGAGGCAGACCAGAGGGCTCGAGGAAGATTATATGGAGCCGGGAAAGAAGCGTTTGAAGCTGGTGATTCTGCCTAGAAGTCAAAGACGCCCGGCTGGACTCGGCTGACAAAGTGGTGGGGCTGCCAACTGGGTGTGCAGTAAGCTGCTGCAGAGATGAAAGGCCGCTGGAGGCTGTACTCTGGAGGGTATACGTCCGGCTGCCATGAGTAAACTGCATTGTCATCGATTTCCAATTGATATTGACGTCATCAAGAGTTCGTAGCCACGCAATGCCAAGGATTAAATCCAGTCCACCAATGTCCAGAGCATGAGCATCAATGTGGCAAGAGTAGGGACCAATAGTCAAAGGTAATTGTGGGCAGAATCCTAGAGTCCATAACTTGTGACCATCACCTAACTTAACCGGGTGAATGAAAGTGTCGAGGGCCTCCAATCCCAGCAAGGATTTTAGTGTTGGAGATATAAAATTATGGGTTGCCCCGCTGTCCAAAAGGATCAAAATGGGAATGCCAGCGAGGCTGCCTGCGACCTTCATTGATGTCAGCTGGTCGCCGCTTAGGCTGTGGAAATAAGTACTTGCTCCAAAATGGTTCAATACTTGACACTCCACTTCAGCGGCTTCATTATTGTCTTGATGTTGTAATTCACCCAGTGCTTCCCTGTCATCACCGTTAGGAGGAGAGTCATCTTCTCCTAACAGGACCACCCGTACCTTAGCATCAAGACACTTATGCATGGGATTGAATGGAAGACCACAACGAAAACATAACTCCTTTTTGCGACGCTCCTCCCATTCTTGATTTGAGAGGTGGCGAACCCCCCGGCCAGCAGAGGGGGCGGGCTGGGCGCCTTCCGGAGTGAAGTTGGAGCGCCTATCCGGGCGTGTAGAATAGCCCTGTTGTGGTTGAAGTGAGGGGCGAAACGTTGGCTGCCAGTTACTGGTGTTGCGGGGTATGGCTGGACGCGCACTGCTAGTGCGAAACTGGGAGCTGACACCGTTTGTAATAGCCATCTCTACATGGCGTGCCAGGCGCATGGCTTGAAGCCGAGTATTGGGGTTATGAATGCGTACCCAGCTGCGGACATCCTCACGCAACCCATGAAGAAAATATCCGACGTATTGTTGTTCTGGCTGGCGCGGTAGTAGGGAGGCCAGATATTCAAAGTGTTCAATGTAGTCTTGGATGGATCCAACTTGTTGGAGAGCCGCTAGTTCTTCATCGGGATTTTGAATTTCGAGCCCACTAAATCGTTGCATGAGTTCTTCTTTAAATGTTGTCCAGCTGACGTGAGGGAGAGCCTCCCCCAAGATTGTAAACCAATGAATTGCATAACCCTCCATGCACAGTTGGGCCAGGGGGACCATTGAATCAGCTGGGGTGTTGTTGATGCGGAAATAGAGTTCGGCTCGTGTCAGCCAGCCGCGTGGGTCAGTGCCGTCAAAGAGGGGCAGTTCAACTTGCCGTGAAGTTGGCAAGGGAGGAGAGAAATGGGCTGGAAGTCCGGGGACAATTTCTGGGTTATCCGCAGGGAATTCGTGGTTGCCGGTGGTTGCTGAAGTCAGTTCAGGAACAACATTCGAACCTGAAGGAAGGTTAGGATCCCCTTGTGGCGTCTTCTCCAGGTGACGGACTAGATGGGACAGAGAAGCCCGGAAAGCCGCCTGCTCCTGGCGTTCTCTGTCGAAAGCAGCAGACATGTCGGCGATGGCGGTCTCCAAGGCAGCCAGACGCTGCTCCACCAAATCCATTCGCGTGTGGGTACGGGTCTCCATAGTGGGTGCGGGGGGGGGGGAATAGTGTGAGGTAATCCGGCAGATCGGACCAATTTGATAAAGAACTAGGACAGGAGGCAACACTTTCTGGAAATTAATAGCAGCAACAGTTACAAAACAAAGCAGAAAAAAGACAGAAAAAAGGGATACACTTCAGGAGAGAACTCCTGCCCAAGCCCTTGGCCGACTTCCTGGTTTCTACCCTCCCTTTTTCCCCTTTCCACCCCTTCCTTTTATAACTGAACAACCCACAAAGGATCTCCCAACTGTGGGGTCCATTCTGTTATTCCCTGGAATCCCTCCACCCATTCTGTTATGCAGTTGAGCTGGGGGGACCACTCCAACCGATTGGTTAGGCGGTTGTGCTGCTGAGGGGACCACTGCCAGCTGTGCTGGATGGTTAGGCGGTTGTGCTGCTGAGGGGACCACTGCCAGCTGTGCTGGATGGTTAGGCGGTTGTGCTGCTGGGGGGACCACTGCCAGCTGTGCTGGAGAGTTCTCAGAGGCTGCAACGCTCTTTCCACGCCTGGAATAAACCTTCCAAGGTGCTGAGGCGGCCCTTGCGCTATCAGCCTTCCAGTTGTTTTCCGATTACACTGCACACTGACAGTGACAAGGTGTTTTGGCTTAGGACTCAAGCCGCTGTCCAGTCAGTGGCTCCTCTTTTGTTGGAACAGCCTCCTGTTACAGATACCAGTGTTTGGCGAAAGACTCAATTTTAGTAAGTGTTACAATAGCTGGGATGAGGTTACCGAACTTCTGGAGGTGTTCCTATTGTCTTGTTGGCTGAAAACCTACAAATCAGTTCTTGTTGTGGAAAAGGAACAAACACTATTTTAAAATATGAAGAGAATAAACACTGTTCTAAGCTGGGGCTCATTAACAGGGGGAAACATCTTCATGTGTTTAGAAGTGTAAAATTGAAATAGTCTTTGCTGTCCCTTCGGATTTTTCACTACGGAATTGTTGAAGAAACCTTTGGTTTAAGTGCCGATATGTCTATTTGTGATATTGGAAAAGGAAAAGTCTATGTTCATCCTGATTTTATGGATATGCGGAAGTTCAGCTTCAGATGCTGATCCCACATTAGAAACTTTCCAGCAGTTCTTGTTGGATGTGGATGATGTTAATTCAGCTGCTTTGCTCCAGTTGAGATCTGTAGACAATGGTGTTATTTGCAGGAACTCCTATTCTTTCCCTAAATGCTTTTGGGGAGGGCGAAGCTTCCTTTTTGTTGCGGCTGAGACACATTTGATGCTGATTTTCTTTGAGGAAATGGTGGTAAAGTTGTTGGTGGAGATGGCAGACAAGTCCTTAGCTGGAATGATTATAGACTCGGTTGTTGCGGCTGAGACACATTTGATGCTGATTTTCTTTGAGTAAGTGGTGGTAAAGTTGTTGGTGGAGATGACAGACAAGTCCTTAGCTGGAATGATTATAGACCCGGCTGGCTCTTTGCCTTTCTTCGGATTCTTTCGTTTTGTTTCTCCATGGTTGGATAAGCAGAAGCCGAGTGGTTGTCAGGGGGGTTGCAGTGTTGCTGATTTTTCCCTTATGTTCTTTGCAGCAGGTTTTTCTCGTTTGACAGAATTGTGTGTCCTTCGTTACATATTTTACAAGCGAAATAGAAGTTCTTTGGAAAGCCTTGCAGTAAGAAAGGTCATTGCGTTTGAGGACAAGGTGTTGAAGATGTTGAAGCCTCCAGCACCTTCATCCAATCTTAAAGGTCAAACAGTGTTTATGAAGGCCCACATTGAGGACAAGGTGAATTTTAAGTGGGGGAGAATTTTTAGAAATTGGGGGCTGTCAGCGTAAGGGTTTACAAGGGGGCTGGATGGTGTGCTACATATGGGTAGGCAGTTTGGGTGGCATAAGGGTGCCCGAGGCTGGACTGTTGGAGAATTAATAAGCTGCCAGGGGTAATACAATAATATGTAATGGGAATTTGTTGGGGTGGTTGGGTTGTCAGGTGATGGGTAGGGATTGCGGATTCATTGTTGCTGGTGGGAGCTGGTCCCTGGGAGGATACAGCTGGGCTCTTCGGAAGGGGTCTTCTGTGGAGATCCTCTTCTTCCTCCATCTTCTTTCTTATTCTACGTCTTTTTCATCTACTTTTCCTCTGCCTACTCTGTAACTCCAGCAGCTTCTATCAATACAGTGATATTATGGTCTTTTACTTTCTCTCTCTCACACATACTAGAGTCCTAACAACCACTAACAATGAACTTCAAATGAATGTTGATGAAAGGAATTGCCGTTGAGGATTTCTTGGTGACAGATTAATTTGTAACAACTTCATTTATTGAATCCCCAACAAAAACTGAACGGGTGAAATATAGACATGCGGATTTTTTATCCAATATTAGACTTGCTTTAAGGTTTTATTTTGTAGTTTGCTAACCTTTCTATGCTGCTGCATGAAAATATATGTGTTTACATTTGAGCTCACCTCTATTCATCCATTGGTTTTTTTGTTTGTGTCTGCGTGGGCATATAGAACATGTTGAAAACATAAACATCGCGACTGCTTCAAAAGACAGAACACTGAGATTGTGGAAGGTGACATTCCAATGACCAGTCTCATTGCTGAATCTTTGGTTACACTTGGTTCGTGAAAGCTTTTTCTGTTTTCATTTTCATAAATGTTTTAAAAAAGGCGTTGAAGAATATTTTGGAGTACGAGGAAATCAAGAAAGTTTTTAAGTTAGCTCTTTAAATGTTTTCACTTTTCAGGAGGCATGAAAACACTTGTTTTAAAAAATCCCATGCTTCCATTTTCATTTTCGAAAAAATGTTTCACATTTACATAATCCATTGCATTTTTCAATACATTTTTAGAAAATGATAAAAGAAATATTTTCCAAAGCGAAATGCAACCTTTGTTACCTGTTTCATGTTATCATTTATCTCTTTTCTGAAGCTGGACACAGAGGAAGGAATGGAACAGCCCATAAAAGTTAGAGCATCAAAAGTTCTTTGTGGACACAATGCTGCTGTACAAAGCGTAGCTGCAAAACCTTCCGGAGATATGGTCATTTTCATTTTCCTTACTTCTTGGAGCTAAAAGGTTATGTTTGGTGCGTGAAAAGCCTTTTTGATGAAAATATGAAAATGGGAAAGGCATGGGAGAGAGAATGAGAAAAGGATTGTCAACTCAATAGTTTCCTTGTTATGCAAGGAAAAAGTGTGATGAGCTATAGACAAAAAAAAGAAGTGATTTTTCATCATTGTTTAAGGAGCATTTTTGTCAATAAAATTTAAAATTAGAGAAATTATATTCACAAAACTTATTTTTTAACCAACTGGCATTTCCCCCAAATGGGGAGGAATTCAGCCTCCCGTGATTGATGAATCTGATGCTCCTTTAGCCGTACCGAACATGACTTTTCTGACAATTTCCTCCGCCGTTCCTTTTCCCAGAGTAATGTTCATTTGTACCAAACATGTCCAAAATGTTCAAATGATGTAACAAGGATTGGAAGATACGCTTACACCTCTGGTTCCCTGTTTTACTTTGTTGCATTTACGCAGGTTTGTTCAGGTTCTTGGGACTGTACCATTAATTTATGGTGGGCAAATCAGCATGATTCAAATGGTGACTGTGTGTCAATTAAGAAGAGAAAGATGACTGGTGAAGTTGAGGAATCCCAGTTAGAGGTATTCACCTGAAATGCTGCACCATTTTTTCTTTTAATGCCAAAGCCGCTCCTGTTTTTTCCATTCTTTTAATGTTAGGTTACGCTCTTTTGACTGTCCATGGCATTCAGGAGGAGGCTGTATCTACGTTTGTTGGTCACACACAGTGCGTATCCTCTGTTGTTTGGCCACAACATTCAACAATATATTCCGTGTCAAGGGATCACTCCATGAGAAGATGGGATGTTGAGACAGGAAAAGATTCATGGAACATTGTGCGTGTGACTTCACTCTTCCTTCAGCTGTTTTTGTTTTCATATTTAGACAACACCTGCTTACAACACTTAACACTTATGATAAGCAGTTAGAAAAAATTAGTAATGTTTGTTCTGTTTCTGAAAAAACTACACTGAAATTCTAGAAGCAAGCCAGTTAGAGGTTGTCATGAAAACACAAATAATTTTTCTTGAAAAAAAGAACTGAAAAGCGTTCCAGCTTAGATTCTGTTTTTTCAAAAAATATTGAGCAAACCAACTAGGAATGACAATGAGTATTTGTTAATCAGTTAGGTGACACCACCCGACTTGATTAAATAAGGTTTGGGTAGTGGTTAGCAGGGTTTTTGTAGTCTAAGGGTAATGAATTCAAAACTTGATTAATATTTGGGTAGGGTTTGGGTAAGTGGTTAGCTAGGTTTTTATAGTCTTAAGGGTAATGAATTCAAATCCTGATTAATATTTGTTAATCAGGTAGGTGACACCACCTGACTTCATTTCTTAGTTCTTTTTTTCCATGTCAAATGGGCTTTCAGATTCTGCCTGTCTCCGATGCCATTGACACATCTTTTTTCTATTTACATTTTATTTTGCTGCCACTACCTTAAATTTTATTAATTTTTTCTATGTCGACTGATAACAGATAGGAGCAAAATCCTTCAACTGCCTTGGTGTTGGTGGGGAAGGTTCTGCCCTAGTTGGTGCTGGCTGCTCGGACCCCATTCTGAGGATATGGGATCCTCGCATAAATGGTCAGTGTGTTTCTTTCCTTGCTTCTCCCCCTCTCCCCAAAAGCACAAACACAAATTACTGTATCTTGAAATATACTTTTAGGGTTAGTTTGGCTCACATATTTAATTTCATTTTATCACTTATCGCTCCTTTTACCCTGACAGGTACGACGGCCCCTGCCTTTCAGTTCTCATCTCACAGGTCTTGGATTTCGGCTTGCAAGTGGCATGATAAGTCAAAGTTTCATTTAGTTTCTGCTTCTTATGACGGGAAAGTGATGCTGTGGGATCTCAGAACGACGGTATGCTTCATCCCGGTGCTTTTATGTCATGTTTGAGCTTTTGCGTTATTGATGCTGATGTTGTTGTTGCTGCTGCTGCAGTTGCCTCTTGCTGTCGTCAACTCTCACAAAGACAAGGTATTTTGTTTTCTTTTCTTTCTCAGATGTTTGGTACAGCTTTTTCATGTTTTAAAATCCTTGGAAAGCGCGGAGAGGTTTGTTTAATAGGAAGGTGTTGTGGGTTTCAGGTTTTATGTGCTGATTGGTGGAAAGGGGAGTGTGTGGTGAGCGGCGGGGCTGACTCCAAGCTTTGCGTTTCCTCTGGAATTCCTGTCCAGTGAGGTAAAGGCCAGAGAAATGTCGTGCTTTGCCAAAGAGTTTGGGATTGACTCATGATTTTGTAAATCGGCTTTGACTGTCGGTGGAGTGAGAACTCTGATATTTATGATGCCTTGAACTTGAACTGTTGCTGGAGGTCTCAGGTCGAGTCTCTAGTATTTCAGATTACTTGTAGTCCTAGTAGGTTTTTTTGGTTCTTTGTAATCCCTGATTGATTTTATTGATTTAATTTACTTTTTCCTTGTGCATGAAATTATTAAGAAACAATACATAAAGGTTAAACAATTCATAAAGTTATAATTAATTATAAAGTTTTAAAGACTTGATTCATCATATCTCAAGTCATATCCAAGACGATATAGTTGAGCTCCTTTTTAGACCTTATCATCCCCTATTTTTAGTTCTTTTCAAGTCTTACGAGAAATCATTTAGATGACCCAATTAATGTGAAGTGTTTTGGATGTTATTGTGTTTCTCCTTTTTCAAATGAGAGGATGAGATTTTGACTCACCTCACAAAGAGTTTGTTATCTAGTTTGAGACTCTTATTAAGAGTTTGTAAAACCCTTCTCGAAGCCATCTTTATTGACATTGATTAATTACATCATTTGCCACTTGAGCAAGGCAAATACCTTTGAAAGGATGAGTGATATTCATGCATGTGAAAAATGGTACTAGGTGACTGACTGTGATGGGTTGTTGGTTTTCATGTGAATCAAGTTTAGAATTTATATTCACTCTTCCTTAAAACTAAAAGGGTGTAGTATGGTGTAAGTTCAAGATTGAATCCATAATGACATGTGATCATGCAAACTAGTTTGAAAGGTATCACTATCAATTTGAACAATTAAAAAGTAAATCTAAAACTAAACGTGAGAACAATGAATGATGAGCGCACTAGGTTTTTATAAACCAGAGTTCATGATATAACAAAACCTTTGTTTTGGTGTTTGTTCTCTAATCAATAAACTCTCATTTTCTTAAAACATTTCGGTTCATTTAAAGATTTCATGATCCAAAACCATATTTAAACATAGCACCTAAACTAATTCCACGACCAAGAAAAAATTTAAGCGCCGAATTATGCATTAAATGGAAATTTATCAATCAATAGACATTGATTGCAACACTCGGCACGAGATGTTTACCCCCTCATGTTTTCACAAGAATCAAGGGTTCGATCCATGTTAGACATGAGAGAGTGAATGAAAAACTGAATCTAAATGTTAACCGCAACCTTTCAAGCCCTCGAAACTTCTTGCCAAAGTCCTCCCTCTTGTTGCTGATGGGTTGATTACCATTATAGAGAAAGATATGTCTTATATCTAATTATATCTATCACAACTTTCCAAATCGTCATATATGTCATCCTTCATTAATGGTGGTCAAATCCTATTCAAAATAGTCTGAAAAATTCGTTCAAGGCCCACCACACATCATCCCTCAAAGATAGGAGTGTCTCCACACTTATATGACCTTTTATATCGTCAAATCTATTGTTTTTAATAACGTCACACCACAAACATGTTGGTCACACTGCGCTAGGGCAGACAAAGGCGTGTCAAAAAACTACCACTTGTCGTTGCAACGTGAAGGTACCACATTACACACTAAAATGACTGTAGCTTCTTAGATATATCTTTGATTGACTTGGAATTTAAACCATAGCCCAATGTCATCATAAGAAAGGTCCTCAAGCTCTTAAATCTCTTCTCTGGGAAAACTAAAGAATCATAATTTCTTCCACCTCATGATCTTCAATCTTCCATGAAACCATGTCATGATGGACGATATCATGTCGTAATAGGTGTATCTCAAGCCCACAAATATCCTCTATGCATCAAGCATCATTTGCTTCCGTTTCAAAAATATCCCCCCTTTCTCCATGGAGTAATGGGTGTAGTTGCGTTGTGATCATTACATCTCTTCAACTCAGTCTTCAAAGTCCCACAAATCATGGTGCAGCCCTTTGAGAATGTCAGCCGTGATGAAATTTTGTATCTTTTTTCAAATGTTTCCATGCCGTAATGGGGTCTCATTTCGGCACAAGACATTTCAGTGAAGTTTTGTCATCCTTTGTCCGTCCTTTATCACAACGGAAAACAGTATTATCACACCATAAAGCTTATAGTCACGATGCAAGTGTTAGCCCATGAAAAATAGGTCCCATTTTGTTTGTGCCTCTCATTGGGACACGATACAATGATTCATGTTGCATTGTGATTTCAAGCCCCATTCTTCAAAATCATTCAAACTCCTCCAATCTCTTCACAAAGCTTAATCCTGCTATAAAACATTAAAAACACAAAAAATAGGCAAGATTAACTCATTTATCAATGAAATCAAAGGAAAAGAAAGCATGTATTTTATCCATCACTTGAAATAAAATCTTCTAGCATTTTCCATGCAAGACATCTTATGCTCGTCATATAAGGATGACTAGATGTAACGACCCGCGTTGCTGTAGGTTGGTGAAAATCATAGGAAATTTGATTTTTTCCCTAGAGCACAAAATGAGAGTTTTGATCATGTTTTAAATGACATATGAGATGTTTCAGGAGTGGCGGTTTAGTGGAAGAATGCCCAGAGCAAGTTCTTGAGTGTTGGCGGATGGAATTCTGTTACCAGTAAGGTGTCACATCATGATGAGTGGCTGGATGGTTCGAGAGGATTTCATCGCACAGATTCAAGGCAAGGTCTCTCCCCTTCCCCTCCTTGTTCTTCCCTTTTCCTTCTTTTGATTTTTGTTTTGCTCGGTTGGGGTTTTGAGGAGGCAATTCCACCAGAGCATGGTGGAATTGTTCCACTTGACGGGGCTTTCATGTGCAATTCATAAAGGAGGTTCCCAGAGGGGATGTTCATGTCGTCATTTGTTATTTGACTTTATGAATGTTGGCCTATAAATTTATTTAGGGGTTTTGGAAATTTTGGATGAAATTTTCTGTTGATTTAGGTATTTGATTTATGGATTTTGTGTGGATGATATTGAATTTGGTGTCCTAGAACCAATCATTTATACTTTAGATTGCATGTATATTCAAAGAGGTGAATGTGAATTAAATATCTTATTATATATTGTTCATTGTTCCATGTGACTTTGATGTAATAATTTCCTAGAGTATTTGTCACATTAAAAAGGGTATATCAGTTCCCCATAATGATGAGAACCTTGAAATACCATGATGATATTCTTGAACCTTGTTCTATGGCTGGATAATATTCTATGATGGGACACATAATATGTTAACTATTTGGTGTGAGTACTCATAAGTAGACAAGATATCATCTCATGAAGTTTTCACTTGGTAATCTCAAAGATGATGGATTATGAGAACAAAACCACCTGTATGAAATCCACATGTTTATGTGTCATTAGAAATTCCTATCTACAGGCATGTTTAATGATCCCTTATTATTAATTCATGTCATAAACCTCAATCTTTGATGTATTTCCATAAACTATGATGGAATATGATCATGGTGAAGTTATGTACGCTAGGTGTGTCACGAATGATATGTTATTAATGAATACATTGAGGATGATTTTGTCCCTTCCATCTTTATGAAAGTTGATATCTCGACCCTTTGATTAAAATAGAACCACCAAGTTAAATTTCATGGCCATTGTGTATAGATGAGCTCATTTTAGATAGTCAAATAATGATGTATCAAGCATATAGGTTGATGACATGGGTGTGCAACCTGCTTGATGAGATATTGTGATAAAGAGATTAAATTTCACAATGAGTGTTCGTATATGGCTGTTGTCATTGTAACATATCTTCTTCCTCTATGGGTGGCTTGACACATTAAAAGACATTAATCTTGTACTTTAGACAAGCCTACTTAATACCACTAAGAAAGTGGATTAAAGGGCCACACACAAAGTGTTTCCTTTGATCTGAGTTAAATATTATTCTCCAGACCGAGAAGTAATATTTATTCAAGATTTATTAAATGGTCACAAATATTAAATAAATATTTATTCACAAGGTAATTTTTTAATTACATTAATATATAATACTTATTTATCTTTTTTTATTTACACGACAATAAATAATTTATTCAGTTACATGAATGTTGAATAAATATTTATTCATTAAACAGTGAATAGAATATTTATTTATTTATTAAATGAATAATATATATATATATATATATATATATATATATATATTTATATTAATAGGTTAGGGTTGACACCCCTTTTCATTAAGGAAAGAAATACCTTTTTTCAACTGGGTTGAGAGGTAACCCTTATACAACCCGAAAGTCCAGTGACTCAAAGACCCATTACAATTTGATGGCCCAAAGGCCCTGTGGCTTGAAAGCTAAAGGAGATGTCCCGAAGGCCCAAGCCGAGAAGCAAAATTTCTCATAATGATCCCAGTCTTCTCACTGTGCCCCACCAACAACAGTTGCATTGCAGTGCCCCACTGTGAAGTCATAACAGAAAACCCCTTTGACCCACGTATGGGTAGAGGGTCAAATGACATGTGTCAACACACCCACCGCTCTTTTGAGTTGCCCACCTAGTAATGCCTGCATGTATCTATGCCATGCTGCCTATCAAGACGCATCGCTTCGCCTATCTAGTCATCACCATTCACACGATGCATCACCCCCTGCTAAGAAGCATCACACTATGATTCCCTTTGCAACGTTATGAAAGAGCACCCCTATATCCCAAGCGGTTAGAGGGTTGGTTGATATGTGCCAATGCACCTATCGATCTTTCAAGCTGCCCATCTGACAAAGCTAGGTGGAGCCAAGATTATAAAATATTTAGTCAAGAATTCAATAAATACTGAGGAGGACGAGTGGAATAGATTTTGTTCAGTGATGAATATTTATTTATCAGATTATAAAATAAATTTTTATTATTGCGTGAGTTAGCGCACACAATAAAATAAAATAATAATATTATTTTATTACATGACACGAGGTTCCTTTGGGGTTTAATATATTATTTAGGGACTTTGTGAAATTAATTAAAATTTAAACCCTAACCCTAGGTCTATAAATAGACTGCTATGTCCATTGGATGAAGGTTTCATTACGCACAACAATTTCCTCTCAAGATCTCCCTTATCTTCTCTTTAATTCAAGACCGAGAAGAACAAGAAAAATTCCTTCAAGACTAAAGGAATGTGAAATGGTCAAAGAAGACAACACAAGATGATTAATCAGCTGCGCTAACACCCGATGTTTCATCAGTACTGTTCAGAGATTGAATAATCACATGTGGATCACCCTATTAGATGGGGCTATGCTTTGGGTGCTCGCTACACAACAACGATACACCAACCAGGTTAGAACGGTCAACACCATCAACAAATAAATATCTCAAGACTAAGGTAATCATTATTCTTGTGTTTTAAATTAATTATAAATTTATGCGAAAAGATCATCTCTTTTGGTTTTGGTAAAATCATTCATTAATATACTTTGGAAAAAATTTCATTATTCATGATGTTCACGTCATGTACATTGCAAATGATCCGTTGAATCCAAAAAAAGCTGAGTTGGCCATAAGCTTAATATGTGCTTCCACTACCTTCAGAACCAATGAGTGGTATCCGAGCAGTCACATTAAATTTATAATTATTTAATTACTGTTGATTTCTGTATGCATTTAAAATTAGTTTCCATTTCATGCAATTCGTTATTTAATACGATCATCGAGATCTATTATTCCTCCATTCATTTCTCACCCATTTAATCTAGATCAAATTAAATCTTAATGAAGAACATCTAAAGAACGAATTCGAAGGTGCCGAGAAATTTGGTCGGACAACACAGGATTACATGGCATATATCCAATGTACACATCATGAACCCCAGTTCATTTCACCACGATGCAACACAAATTAATTCATCATGTCATGTAATGAATGACACATAATTCATTAAATGATCCACATGTTAACCAAGATAGGATGAAACATGACCTATGAGACTACACACCATGTAACAAGGTTACATGCCGTGTAGTCCATGTGTTTTCCTGATTGAAAACATGGGGTCCAAGCCGTATCATGCATTTATTGCACAACAAAGGGACTAACAACCATGTAATAAGAAGGTTACACAACGTGTACCAACTATACACGTTGTGTACCCCATACATGACCATGCAGTAATACACGTTGATTGCCTAGGTTTGTGTAACAACCCAAAGTTTTATCAATGGAATTCCATTTTTATAATTATTCCTTATAGTATAATCACATTTGAAATCACAATGAAATATAATTATACTAAATATTATGTGACCATTAAACATAATTTTTTCACTTCTATGTTTTGAATTTCAAAAATCCGACATACACGGTTGTGTTGAAGATGATTTTTGGAGTCTAATTAAACAAAAATAATTTTTGGTGAATAATAACATACCATTATGAATAGTAACCAACCCTTATGAATAGTACTATGACTCTTATAAATAGTAAATTGTCTAAAATAATAGTAACCTTACCCATGAATAATTAAATAAAATTTAGGCACCTTAGAAAGTGACAATTTGACCATAGTAAACGTTTTGGTATTTTTGTAAGTCATAAATAATTAATTATAATTAATTAATTAATTTAAAAGAAAATTTATTTTCTTAAAATGTGTTCATAAATTAAAAAATCTATGTCTTCTAGTTTTTAGATAATTTTATAAGACCCTACATAATTTTTGAAAGCATTATAAAATCAGTTTTAATTTTAAAAACTCTATTTGTCAAGTAAATTATGATTTTAATTAAATATTAAATTAATCATATTTAGAAAATTATTTTTGAAAAATGGACTTTATTTTTGGATTCTACACGTCAAAAAAATGGTCAGGGTAAAATTTTGGGTTTTTTCTGAAATACTTGAATTTTTGATGAATAGTGAAATACCGTAATTTACAAAAAATAAGCTAAATAAGCTAATTATAGAGTCATGTGTGATGTTCTACTGATATAAGCCCACTTGGTTCGGGATTACATTATAAAATTACTATTCTTGGTCATGGAAGACTCACTATTCCTTGTCTTGTGGGGAAATAATAAATTAATGGATTTTATATTAAGAGATCCCCTCTCCCCTCCACTATAAATACCACCCTTCACTCCCTCATTCTCCCACACCTCTCAAGATTCAAGTCTTGTCTAAAATATGCCCAAGCATCTTCCCTAGAACCTTCCCCACATCCAAGAGCTTCTGGTCTCATCAAAAGACCAAGATTAGGCCCCTTAAGGAGGATCTCAAGAGGAGGATTCAAGAGGTAATTTCTCTCCTTCTTTTCCTTTAAATTCCTTTCAATTTCAAGTTCTTTTCTTATTCTCTTCCAACATATCTTTGTCCAAATGGTTTGGTAAATCTAGTATTATAAATATATTGGAATGTTATGATACTAATGGGATATTATATCATCCAACCCCTTCTCATATTCATTTTATTTTATAAAAGAAAACGTTGTTTGTGAGGTGTTAATCTATCACCTTCAGGAATGACATGTTTTCTTTTTTCATTTCTACCTTTAGATATGGTCATGAAACCATTTTTATGGTTGAACCAGAATATGTTATATGTATTATTTCCTACTTAATGTTCTGGAACTAACTTATGTTTATATTACTAAATAATTAATCAAAACAAGTTCGTTGTGGTCAAAAAACCGTCCAAATTAACTCAAACAATCATCATTTAATTCTTATCTAATGATTCATCCACATGGTATACAATGTAATTCATTATAAGATCATTTTAACTTCTGAAATATCATTAATAACATGTAATATATGTTATGTATGTTTATCCATGTTCTACACGAAATTCAATTCATGAATACATGTGAAACGCTCAAGAAAACCATAAAAACGAACATTCCCGAACAATGTTTTTAAACCCTATAACTCATCAAAAGGCCTATAAAATAACATAATGAAACCAAAATTAACCCTATTAACGTATAAAAGGTTATAGAATTTCTAATTAATGAATATAATGTCATTATACAGTACATTAAAGTGAAGGAAGAGTTCAGATATAAGGTAAGGGGAAAATCTAGAACCCAATTTCATTCTTCGGGTTCTCCCTCTTTTACTCCAAATTTGGTATATCCACTCCTTGAAAATCATTTGTTCATCATTATCTTACCTTTTCTGGGATATACATGTTTGCTACTGAATTTTATGTCAAACAAAAATATTTTCCAAAAGAACTCTTCTGTAACAAGCTTCCACGGTACGTTTCCCTTTGAATAATGCAATAACGTTCGTTGTACACAACTTCGAGATTCTAACACATCACGACCAATCAAACTAGCTGTTATAAATAGTAATACCCACTTTTTTTTAAAATTTTATCAATTTTATCTTTCAAAATGGACTTCATTTTTGGGTTCGGAATATCAAAATTAGCTTAGGGTGAATTTTTGGTATTTTTCTGAAAACATTCAGTTTTTGATGAATAGTGAAAAATACTAAATTTTAATTAAAAATAACTTTTTGAATCAAAATAATTTATAGTGATAAATTATACTATTGAGTGGTTTTTAATTATAATTAGATTATATTTTTACCATTTAATCCAATGTTGGTCATTGGACGCAATTTCACATTTAAACTGGACATAAGCATGTGTCAATCTTTTGATAGTTATTATTTATTAAAAACATGCTTTTTGTTTTGACAACGGGAATTAATTTTAAATTAATTTTTGCCACTTCTATGTTTTGAATTTAGAAAAATTGATTCCATATTTAGAATCAGGAGGTCCAAATTGTGTAAATAGGTAACTTTTATTTTTATACATTTTGAATAATTACTTCGGTAAATATTTTATTTACCATGGTTAAAGGGTAAATCCGGTAAATAAGGGTAAACAAATAATATTATAATAATATTAAATTACCCTAACATGTGTCCTAACCCTATTGGATGATACATTTCCAACCATGGGCATCATTGGGTTGATTTTGGGACCCCATGGAGCCACTTGTAAGTGATAATGACACTTTATATTAATTAAGTTAAAGTAAATACAAAAATGACATAAGCATATATCTTTAAGTAAAACAATTTTTACACAGGATTATTTATGTTATCTCTTCGACTATAAATATTAATTAGAAATATAAAAATATTTCCTACATAATGGTATTTTATTTATAATTTTTAGACATTATATAATTTAATTTATTTATGACACAATGATGATGCAATAATTACCTTATTAATGAAATATTAAAATAATTGATATTATAAATACCCAAATAAATGTAATTTGAGACTTTTTATGAATTCCACTAATTTTATAGGTTAATATGACATGTTAGAGTTGATTAAATGATTTTTTTGAAGTAATAATGCGGTTATAAATTTAGTAAAAACAAAATACCAAATAGTGTCAAAATTGACATAAAAGAGTTTTAAAAATATATATTATATTATTAATTGGCATTCTATTCTTAAAAATATAAGGTTTGTCCAAAGGGCTTAAATACTATTATATATGTCATTAATGAACCACTTGGGGTTCTCTTGGAAGTTTATAGTAAGTTTATTAACCATATAATATAAAAATACAAAGAGACATGGTAAATGTCAAACTATTTAACTAAGAGTTAAATCAAGAAGATAAGGTTAATATAGTGATCCAAACCTATCTACAACCTACTGGTTGTGTGGTTTTCGAACCATACCCAACTTATCCTTTAAATAATTCATTTTGGATCCATTAGAAACTGAAAATGATTTTATTATAAAATAATATTTCAATCTTTTCCTAAGGTGCCCCTCACCCCTCTTATAAAAGGCCACTTCCCATTCTCTCAAATTAACACCTTCAAATCCATTTGGCTCGGTCAAACCCTACCCAAATATCCTCCCAACTGTCTTCCCTTCATCCTAGAGGCCTTCCTTTAGCCAGAAAGCCAACCCAAGGAGACGTTTTGGTCAAATCAAAAGGAAGAACCTGAAGAAGAGGTAAATATTTCATCACATCTTTCAAGTTCCTTTCTTCTTCCACTTCCTCTTTATTTGTTGTTTCCATTCTAAAATAATAAATCCATTATATTATATATACTGTGATGTTATTATAAATATGTTACAACCATATTCATTATTCTATCCATCCTTTGAATGACATGTCACCATACATGCGTACGTACGACTTACCGTCTCCACGTCGTGGTGTAGTTGTTATTCAATACATTATTATTTGTATGAGTATAATAATGATGTATAATTGATGTAAATAATAAATATAACATGATAATTATTCTTTATATATAATATACCATCCAATTATATATTATTTTAATATCAAAAGAATGATATTGTCACTTTTGCGTACGTACGGATTACCGTCTCCACGAACACAATGAGATTCATTCCCCATCATATCCATTCAAGAATTATTTTCATTTGATGATTAAAAATAACGTTTAAAGACTTAATATCATTATGGATATGAATAATATACATCCTATCTATAACAAACATTACTTACGTAACAAAGAATATAAAGGAAAACGAATCAGTTAACACCCGAAACGACGATAATACTAAAATATTATTAACAAAGTAATATTAGAAGATCATATATGATATAATATTAATGTATATAGTTTTTGAATAATTTAATAACAATTATTTCACCATTATACAGGAGCTTAACCTACCCTTGACCAAGGAAAAGTACAAGGTAAGGGTTAATTCTACAATCTCTTTATTATCCAAGGTTGTTTTTACGTAAGTATCTACTAGGACCTCTTTATCATCCACATCCATGTTTCTTAAAAATGTATTTCAATTTTTTTTTACTATTTACTAGACAATGGTTTAAAGTCATTTATACCCTTATTTTAACTTATACGTTTTGAAAGGAATATTTTAGTCATTTTCCAAACAAGGTACTTTACGACCTTTTCGACAAAATTAAGGTAAGAATGTTTTTTTAACTTATACGGCGGGTGCGGTTATTCTCCGCCGTTATAACATTGTAAAAGATTCCCTTGAAAGATTATAATAATATTTTTAAAATAAATGTTTCTTTTATAATTATGTAACTTTAAACGATTTCAAAAAAAGAAAGAGATATTTCTCTCAAATAGTTTTGATTTCATCTATGTCAACATCCTTTGATGGATTTTACACTTGTTTGAAGTCGATTCATTATGATAAAAATCTTCCATATTGTATTGAAGGCTTTGTGATATGTTTGGCTATGGGTGTGTTATTTTTATACCATTCATGGTTTATGGTTAAAGTATTGACATTTCGTATGCTAGTTTTAATATAAATGTTTATGTTATATTTCAAACTTTTTATATGAGGAATGTATTGGACTTAGTAAGTGACGGGTGGATCCCACTATAACTCCTAGATGTATCGGTAGGTCTCATGAGACAACTAGACATGGAATTGGCCGAGGCCTTTCCCAATTTGATATATGGTTTTGGCCGAGGCCTTAATCATTTTTAGACGTCTTGGCCGAGGCCTTGACAAAATGTTTCAGAATGTCTGGCATTATAAATTCCCTCATTATGAAAATAATATTGATGGTTCATATGGTCATTCGACTAGTAGAATACCCATAATTATGTTTTATTATGGCATTATTTACTAAACTCATATTCCTACCATAAAAGTGTTCATGTTTATTACTGGTAAAGGCATGTGTTTTCAATTATTCACCATGATTAATATTTATGTTATCTTCTGCTGTATTTCTTACCCTTATTGAGCATTTGAGCTCACCCCTTTCTTATGTTTCATTTTCCCAGGATATGAAGAATTTAATTATGAGTGACTTTCAGGCTTAATCTAGGAGGCTTGGATGTTTCTAATGGAATAAATTAGTGTTGTATTTCTTTTCAAGTTGTAAAGTTGAACTTATGTATGAATCTTATTTCCAATAATACTAAACTGATCGGTCTTTTGGGACATGATTTCCTTGTGATCATGCCAATTTTATGTAATAATGCACCGACTCTAGGTAACTGGGTTCGAGGCATTACATCTTATTTTAAGAACTCACCTTTTACCTCTCATTCAAGGTTGATGGTTCTTGTATCAAGTATGTTATTCCCTCTTTCTTTTGGGAACCCAAAGTTTATGAATGTGTTCTTATGAGATGAAACCCATTCCTTTCCATGGGTTAGTTATGTTCATTATTGATATATTTTCTATGTGTCATGCATGATAATGATAATGTTATGATGTGGCGTGTGCACCCAAAATTATATAGCGCAATATGAATGTTTGAATGTGACGGGTGTGCCTGGAATTATACAGCACTCCAATGCATGGGGTAAAGTGATTAATCTCATGATTAAATGTGTAATTATGTGTGAACAAGATGCTAGCTTTGTTCACAAGTATGTGTGGTAGTTAACCACTAAGACATGCTGTTTCATTTTTATGAATTTCCACATTTCAAGTCTTATATTTATGCTTCCCCTTATGTTCATGATCCTTTTCCTATGTTATAATTATGCTCACCCATGCTATATTGTTCTTATATGTCCCCTTAATGGGCTTCTAGATCACCCCTTTTGATTTATATCCTTAGGTGACTACATTTACTAAGGAGAGGTCAAGATCGAGTAAGAAGTTAGAGAAGAAGAAATTAAATAAATGTTTATGCTTGATGTTGTAATTGTTATGTATGGTCCTAGTTTTCCCAAGACACTAAACCTTTGTATCCTCTATTTGTAATACTATTATGTTTTTTATCTTTAAAATGATGTAATAGTAATGTAAGAAAAGGTCGGGTCACTATAGTTGGTATCAGAGGAAAGGTTTAGTTAATTTGGGAATTAGGATTAGTGAACCCTAGAGAAAACCTCTAGCATGAGACTAAGTACAAATACGCACACAAGAATATTTACATAGGAATACCATATGTTATGATTTTAGTATAAATTGTTTAAATGAATAAGTTATTCATGAATTGTTGACTTATGTTTTGTTCTAACCTTTTCTATTTTAGAAAATGGTGGGAACCAGTAGAAACCAGGCCAAAAAATCATGCGAGGGATAATGCAGCGATTGCCCGAATGACATCCACAATTATTTGGGAGGTGGAGCTCAGAACTTCATGGTGATTCGTACCCAAATATCTCAGGTTATGAATAATAACCATAATAATGGGGAATGTCTTTTTTAACCAAAGAGGGAGCAACTGGCTATCGAATGTTTTATGAGGAAACGACCACCGACGTTTAGTGGATCTTATGATCCACTAGTTGCGGAACAGTGGGTCAACTCCATGGAGAAGATATTTTATATTCTTCACTATTCTGAGATAGAGAAGGTGACTTTATACATTTATCGTCTAGATAGATAGGCTGATCAATGGTGGGATTTGATTAAGAACACCAAGCCAAGGTAGGAAATTGAAGAGATGGAATGGGAAGACTTTAAGATCATGTTTCTTAATAAGTATTTCCCACAAACTCTTTGCACAAAGATGGAGAGAAAATTAATAGAGCTCAAACAAAAAGAAGGAGAATATATCACAACATATGAAGAAAATTTAAAAAGTCTTTCAAGGTACGCTTTAGGTTTTGTTATAAAAAATTATAGAAAAATTGATAGATTCTTTATTGGATTAAAACCACACCTTAGAAAGGCTCTTGAAATTTGAGACTTTGGGAGTTATGAAGAAGTTGTTTGATGTTCTCTCAAAGTAGAGATGAAGTTTGGAGAATAGTCCCATGACTATGGGGATAAGAAACGAAAGATGGAGTTTCAATACGGTGGATCTAATGACAAAGGTGGGAGGAAAACTCAACGACCCACATGCCAAAAATGTGGGAAGTTGCACCATGGGAACTGCCTCAAAGGGATGGGGACATGCTTTAAGTGTAGGAAAGAATGAAACCATGCTCAAGAGTGTCAAAAATACATAAAAAGGAAGGAGAATGTGGTAGAATAAAGGAGAAAACCACTCATGGTTCAATGCTACAACTCTAGGGAGCTAGGGCACTATGAAAGCCAATGCACTAAAACTCGAGTTCTCGAGGGTAATCAGCATCAGCATCCACCAAAGCCAAAGGAACAAGGGAAGGATTATGACATCACTACTGCGAAAGTGGAGAAAGATAATAAAGTCATACAAGATACACTTCCTATTCACTTAAGAATGGAAAAAGTCTTATTTGATTCTAGTTATACGCATTCCTTTATATCTTGAAATTTTGCTAGAACTATAGAATCGAAGCCTCGAAACCTTGAAATAGAGATATATATAAAAACACCAAGTGGTAAAATCATTGCAACCCAAGTGTTTGAATCTTCTTCTGTTGGCGTATGTGGGAATATTCTTCCAGAGAATCTTATAATACTTCCCTTGGTGGAATTCAATGCTATAATGGGAATGGATTGGCTCTCATTATATAGATCACATATCAACTTTCGGAAAAAAGAAATATCTTTTCATATTCCGAACCATCCCATACTCCTCTACAAATGCAAGGAAGATCATGAATCTCCTTTGAAAAATCCTTAAATGGTGTGGGTGTTGATTCCCTATAAAGAAGCATACCTCGCCCAAATGGTTGAGTCAAAGGAAACTTCCAACCTTGTGGAAATGCCCATAATGAGGGAATACAGTGATGTATTTCCCAAAGAGTTACCTTAAATTCCCCTAGATCATGAGGTAGATTTATCAATAGATTTCATACCTGGAGCTACTCCTATATCAAAGTGTCCCTATAGGATGCCTCCTATCGAACTGGAGGATTTAAAGAAGTAGCTGCAAGAGCATCTGGACAAAGGGTTCATACACCCTAGTGCATCACCTTGGGGTGCGCCAGTGCTCTTTATGAAGAAGAAGGATGGAACAATGTGGCTGTGCATCGATTATCAGGAACTCAACAAGACCACCATAAAGAATAAGTATCCTCTTCCAAGGATTGATGAATTGTTTGACCAGTTAAGAGGAGCTCAATAATTCTCAAAGGTGGATCTTTGTTCTGGATATCATCAGCTAAAGGTGAAGAATAAAGATATTCAGAAGACTGCCTTCCATACAAGTTATGGTCACTATGAGTTTCTGGTGATGCCCTTCAGACTTACTAATTCCCCTGCAATATTTATGGATTTTATGAATAGAGTCTTTAGACATTACCTAGAAAAATTTGTGGTAGTGTTTATTGATGATGTTCTCATCTACTCCAAGAGCAAGGAGGAACATGAAGAATATCTAAGACTTGTGTTGGTGACATTGAGAAAGGAGAAGTTGTACGCCAAGTTCAGCAAGTGTGAATTTTGGATAAAGCAAGTCACTTTCTTGGGACATGTGATCACAAGTGAGGGAATTTATGTGGATCCTTCAAAAACAAAGGAAATTGAGGAATGGACCAAACCCTCTAGTGTCACCGAAATCCATAGTTTTATTGGATTAGCTGGGTACTACCGAAGTTTTGCGAGAAATTTATCATGATTTTCAAGCCCACTAAATAAGTTAACAAGGAAAGGGTTAAAGTATGTATGGACATAAGAATGTGAGGGAAGCTTCAAGGAGCTAAAGAGAAGGCTGATCACTATACCTGTACTCACACTACCGAAAAGTGGAGAAAGTTTTGTGATATATAGTGATGCTTCAAAGAAAGTCTTGGGTTGTGTACTCATGTGAAACAAAAATGTGATAGCCTATGCCTCATGAAAGTTGAAGATCCATGAGTATAACTACCTGACGCATGATCTAGAGCTAGCAGCCGTGATTTTTGCCTTGAAAATCTGGAGACACTACCTTTATGGTGAGAAGTGTGACATATACACCAACCACAAGAGCCTAAAGTATATATTCACACAAAAGGAGCTCAACATGTGTCAAAGGATATAGTTATAGCTAATCAAGGATTACGATTTCTCTATTCACTACCATCCTGGAAAGGAGAACAAGGCAGCTGATGCTCTAAGTAGAAAAGAACCTACTAATCTATCCATGTTATAGATTGAGAAAGACCCTATCTTCTTGGATATGCAAAGGATGGATTTGGAAATCATATAGGCAGGAGATACATCCTACCTGTCACACCCCGACCAACGCATTATTTTAATTTAATTATTTTAAGTCTTTCTTTTGAGTTGCAGTTTGAACCGGTTCTATTTTAAAAGGATTTTGAGATCTTTTATGGGTGCTCGACCGTAATCGCGACTAAGCGCGCGAACGCGCCCGTGCATGCGACCGCGCACACGACCGCTCAAGTGGCCATACACGGTGTCCAGGCGCAGTTAATAGTGACATTATTTTGGTTTGTTTTATTATATTATTATTATTATTATGATCATTATTATTTCAGCTAATGTTTTTAGTTGGTCGTTTCTATTATTTTGGTTTTGTTATTATTAGTTTTAGCATTAGTAATAACTTTTTTTTTATTATTAATTAGATTATTGTTTTCATTTTTTTCATTATTATTTTATTTTATTTTCTTTTTCTTTTATCCTCTTTTGTTTGATCTTTTATTTTATTTTATCTTTTCCCTCCCTTAAGTCCTTATTTTATTTTATTTTTATTATTCTTTTTTTTTCTTCTTCTTTATTTCCTCTTGTTTTTTTTTCTTTCTTCTTTTTTTTTCTTTCCCTCCTCTCTTTCTTTCCCCATCTCCCCGCGCGGACCCTCTTTTTTTTTTCTCCCTTCTGTTCCGCGTCGAAACCCAACCCCCCCCTTCTAACCCTAACGCTCCCCGCCCGACGCCCTCACCTCGCCGGACCCCCAGACCTCCTCCGGCGGACTGGGCTCGCGCCGCCCTCACCGCGCCTCCTCCCTTTCCGGGTGCCGCCCCTACCCACTTTCTCCCGGCTCCGGCGCAGGCGAGACCTCCGACTCCCCCTCCTCCCGGCCGGCACCCGACCGCCGTCGGCCGCACCTCCCAACCACCTCCGCATCCCCCCTGTTGCCCTCCAGATTTTCCAGCCGATGTCGCACACCTCCTTCCTCCATTTGACAGCCTTCCGCCACCCCCAATTTCATCTGCCCAGCCTTTCGAACCCATTGCCGTAGGTGCGGAACACTTCAGTTGTTTTTCTCCTGATTTGGTGTTGTTGTGAATAGTTGTGTTTGATTCATTTTGATGTGTTTATGTTGTGCTTGTTTTAGGGTGCATTTGATTTTATTTGAGGTGCATTGTGTGTGGTGGTTTTCGCGCACCAATTGTGCGAAGTTTGCGACACGTTGGTAAGTGGTTCCACGTACATTTAATTATTTGATTAATTAATTTGCAAAGTTAATTTGTTTAGAGGGGTATTTAATTTATGCGTGTGGTGTGAAGTTTATTTTCATTGAAGTCTATTTTGCATTGAAATTGTTTAGTAGCATGTTGCCATAATGTGTGTACTTGATGCTGAAATCATCTTTGGTTATGTTAACATTTTTTTTATTGTGAGGTTAGTTAATTAATTAGTTTCTTTGATGTGATTAAATTTTTATTTGAGTTTTAGTATGTCTTGATTTGTTTATTAGTGTGTTTAAGTGGTATGAGTATGTTGTTGTTGTGGAAACCCATGTTGGACTATTGACTAGTGTATTGTAAGTTGTGAAGTTACTTTATTAGGGTGTGCAAGGGGCGCAATTGGTGTTTTGGGGTAGTGTCGGTATGCGTTCTGTCATAAATGAGCATTTGAGTGGGTTTTCACTGTTTTAGTCGTGCGGCGTATTTTCAAATGGGTTGACAAGTTTTTCTGGTGGTTTCTTTAATTGTGTGGGTGATGCAGATGAAGTTTTCAAATGTTTTTATCGTGCGTCATTTTTCAAAATGGAATTGGGGTTTGCGTGTGTTTTGTTGTGAATGCATCAATATGTATTGTAAATTATTTTAAATTATGTAAGGTATGTTTTAATGCCTATTTGTTGTAAATCTGGTTTCAAAGTGGCTTCCCAACGTGAAGTTGAGTGTGTATTTGGTGTGGGCTTTTGATGGGTTATTTTGAAATGTTTTATAGATTATTTTATTGTTTGATTTGTTTTATTAAATTACATGTGTAGTGTGTTGGACTTTGCTGCGATGGTTTTGGGCCGCGGGTGTCGAAGTACCCTACACGTACATGCATAGGGTAAGACATATATATATATATATATATATATGCCCTCATTGTACATATTCCCTCATGACGCGGGGAATATGTGCAATGCAGCTAGGGGTGTATATATATATGTGTATAAATGCATGTGCGTGTGTGCGCCAAGTGTCGGTTCGAGTGGCCATCGGCAAATAGCGACATGTTTGAGGTAGGTCCTCTATGCCTATGCCTTAAATTTGAGATTCATCATTGCTTGCTTGTTTTAAAAATATGCTTTACATTTACGCTATATCCACATGCTATGAAATCAGGTTACGGTTGCTAGAAATGATTTCGCCTTTGATTTGGAAATTTAAATGTATTTTTAATGCTATCGGTCTTAAGTGACCTTTTATTGAAAAATTGATTTCTTAAGTGGTTCTGAATTAGTAATGTGTATTTCCAAAGGTGTTTGGCCTTTTCGCTGATTGATTTTTAAAAGTGTACCCTTTAAGTATTTAAGCATGTTTGGCATCTTAAGAATGTTTTATGAAAGGCCCGGTTGGCACTTTAAGATTTGGTTTGCGAAAATAGAAAACCCCTTTTTAGTCATTCCCCCTAAATTTGAAAATAAAATGTGATGCAAGTGTTAATGAGTGGTTTGTGATATGTGCCTAGTGTAAAGGATTGTGTGTATTTATGTGATGTAAAGAGGGGGAATGCACTTAAGTAGGGAGTGCGGTGGTGAAAGGTTGAATGAATTTTAGATAAAGAAAGTGTAATGTACTTGTTTGATTGTTTAATGAAGAAAACTCACCACCATTTGAAATAGAGCACAATGGGAAAACCCGGGTATCTAGGTGGGTGACCAGGACTAGTACGCTAGATGACACGGCAGAGGTTCGTCCCGGTTTGTCTAGCAGGATTGACGCAACAACACTAACTAAACATATGAAATTCTGAGGGTCGTGGCCTTCTAAGCCACGTTTTCTGAGGGTCGTGGCCTTCTATGCCACGTTTTCTGAGGGTCGTGGCCTTCTAAGCCACGTTTCACTGAGGTACGAGGTCTTTAGTTTCCCACTTGTTTTAGCTACCTATAGGGATTACCCATGGTGCTCACTTTTTGTCATGCTGCTAATGATGTAACTTTCTTTTCAGCTGTTTCATACTTGATGTCTTGTTTGTGAAAACCATATCTTAACCCAAACTGGTTTCTTTTCATTTTGAAATGTTAATGCATGCTTGAAACCTATTTTGAAAATGTAGTGGGAGTAAAAGGCTTTCCCTGAAAATGCAAACTTGTTACTTGAATTTGAGAAGAAGGAAAACACTATTTTAGTATATCTTATTTTCCAAACTGGCATTGGTTGGATTTCTTATTAAAGGCAGAGGCATAGGATGTGGTTGTTTTTGGCTTCCTACTGAGCATCTCGGTGCTCACGCCTACATTAATTTTCAGCTGCAGGTTTTAGTCTCGGATCACTTTTGGGAGCAAGCGGGGTTGTCGTACCGTGGTGATCCACAGGGTCACCTGAGGTATGTCACGTTCTTGGCTTATTTCTTTTTCCGTTGCCACGTTGTTCAGTTTATTTTCTTTTATTTATATGCTTGTTCAGTTTATGTTTGTTTATCTTGTTATGGGCTAAACCGTTCCCAACTGGTTTGTTTTGATGCCCGGCACTAGTTTCCATCCCGGGGGGGATCGGGAACGCCCCTCGGGACTTGCCGCGGATCAGCTCGGGTGACCGGTTTAGGGTCGACCCGGGTTGGTTCGTGACAAAATGGTATCAGAGGTGCCCTTGTTATTTGGGGTGTCAAGTAGCTTGGTGATTAGGTGTGTCGGGACTCGAGAGGTAGGTGCGGGAAGGACGTCATGAACCCTTGCCCGTCCCGAGACTCGAGTTTCCAGGGGCAGTCCAGGATTTGAATTTTTCTTCTTTGGATTGGTATGTGTGGATGAGGGATGACCAAGGAAGTGAGCCAGTGTTACGCGGCAGACTTGCATGGAGTAGCGACCCATGTACAGCCCGAGCGCACGGTTCAAGATACTTCCCGTGGTGGATACCCGCTCGGAGCATGGTCTGCTAAGCCATGTTACCGGGTTGGCATCGCCACTAGTCCCTTATTTTTGGAAATTTTGATGTGAGTTATGTTTGACCTTCATTTTGGTTGGTGTGAGTAGATCTCAAAAATGAAAATGGATTTTTGTGAAGGTGGTTTGAATTGGGAATGTGGTGTTAGAGTGGAAAAATGGTTTTGAAATGGAAATTGTTTTCTTTTAACAAATGTGTGGTTTCAAAAGGGAAAATGAGGGGTGTTTTGGAAGTTGTTTTGAAATCTCAGTAACACTTTTTGGAATGTGAATTGGAAATGTTTTTGGAAATTGGAAATGTATTGCCTTAATGATAAGTTACTTTTTCAAATTGGTTGAGAATTTGTGCTTTGTGCTTAATGGTCTGATTTGGAAATGATAAGTGTCTTTAATCCACCCTTGGTATTCCTACGAGTGATCACACATTGAGGTGCGCATGTGAAAAGTGGGGAAATTGGTGACGTGAGTGGATGGGTGCTTGAGCTAGCACAAGGATACGTATGTGTGAGACTTCATGGGATACCGATGGTGGATATCTAAGTTGTTTTGTTTGCTGAAAAATGGTTTTCAAAAAGGGTTTTTCAAGTGTTTAGAAAAGTGAGTGAGAAATTGTTTAGCGTTCTCTTTTCGTGATGGGTATTCCTTTTCGTGAGTTCTTGGTTTTGACGTACTGAATTGTGGTTGGAATAGTGATTTGAGTTTGAGCTTTTGTTTGTGATTGTGGTGTGGAATTTTGATTTATGATGACTTTTGATTCGGATTCGTGCCTCTTGTTTTGAGTATGCTGCCCAGAAAAGTCCCAGAAGTTCTAGTGAGTCACTTCTAGTTGTTGGTTCTACCCAGACTCATAGCGGAGTGGTAGAATTGAATTCTTTTCGGTTATTGTCCGGCATGTGTAGTGATAGTGATCTATCGAAGGTAGCAGACTGGCTTGGTGAAATCGTTGGTGTTTCCAGGTTATTGGAAACTCCCAAAACTATGAGAGTCCGTGTTGGTTTGAGTTCGTTTGAAGGTGCAACCTTGGATTGGTGGAGGAGATAACCCTAGTGTCGTTGCATGATGGTATGACTTGGAAGGTGTTTAGGACCACTCTCGTTAGTTGGTTTATATTTGTGGAAGCGAAGGTGATGGAAGCGACAAGGCTCGTGAGTGTCCAGCGATGCCAACGAATAGTGAAAGCCTGCGTTGGGCATCTCAAGAAGTTGGTTCCCTTTTCTCCAAAGATAATGTCGCAGAGTCAGTTAATGTTTCTCTTATGTGGGGTCTTCGTCTATTGTTCAAGGACCGGTTCCCTTTGGTGTTTGGGATGATTTCCCCATTCGGTGAGAGCGAACCGGAGGAACCCATCTCAGACAAGTTTCATTATCAACTCCATCTTCTATTAGTCGGGCCACTCTCTTGTTCGCTTCTTGTGTGGCCGGTTTGGGTACTTTAGGTCTCCTTATCGTCATTCATTTAAGACTTGTCGACAGTGTGGCTGTTTGGGAAACCTAGAGAGGTTCTGCTAGCGGCTTCGTCAGGAGGAGTCTCGACAGGAGAATGTCAGCTCCTGACTGCGGGGCAGTAGATGCTTCAAGACATCAGAGCTCCAACCACAGGTCTCGGAGTGAAGCTTTTCACGCAGTCAGGAATCATTGGGTGTGGGTCACCATGGTCTAATTTTTGTCTCCAATGATTAAATGGGGACGTTCTGAATTTCCCTGTTTCATCTCTCCCGTCTTTGAAGGTTCTGTTTTTCTGTAAGAGGCGCAAAGGTCTCTTTTTCTCGTTGTGGTCTTTGTTCTTTGAATACCCCACCGTGGTTGTAAAAAAGGCATGGTGATCTTGTTTTCTTGTAATTCCTGTAGCTGCGCCTCCTCAAGCGTAACCCGTTCTTGTTTTGGGATGCACTCGTTTTCGAGACATATGCATCTTGGAAGATAATGAATAGGGGTTTGGTCCGCTACTCGGTTTGGGGTCTTTCGTCGATGACCCCATGTGGTGGGGGTCTGCTTTATGCAGAGAGTTCATGGGTCGGTTTGTGCTAGGTTTCTCGTATTATTCTGTGCTAATTGGCATCAGCTGGTCAGTTCTTAAATGGTGGGGAGACCCACCATGAATCGTGAAGTTCCTTTTTCTAGGTTTGGTCTGTGTGGTGGTTTCCTCTTGGATCAAGTTAGCAGTTCCAGAGTTAGTTTATGCTAAGAGCCTCAATGTCGGTTGTGATATTCAGGTTCTTGTGGTGGGGAGAACCCTCCTCGTTTCCTGCTAGTTATATTTTCAGTTTCCCTCAGAGTTGGTCGGGTGTGACTGATGGAGTGAAAATTTACGCCGAATTGTGATTTTGTTGGCCTCGTTCAGTTTCGAACTCAAGTTTGTTTCCTCGTTTGGCTGGGTTACTTTCTGGGGGCAGAAAGTTTTTATGGTGGGGAGAATTGTCACACCCCGACCAACGCATTATTTTAATTTAATTATTTTAAGTCTTTCTTTTGAGTTGCAGTTTGAACCGGTTCTATTTTAAAAGGATTTTGAGATCTTTTATGGGTGCTCGACCGTAATCACGACTAAGCGCGCGAACGCGCCCGTGCATGCGACCGCGCACACGACCGCTCAAGTGGCCATACACGGTGTCCAGGCGCAGTTAATAGTGACATTATTTTGGTTTGTTTTATTATATTATTATTATTATTATGATCATTATTATTTCAGCTAATGTTTTTAGTTGGTCGTTTCTATTATTTTGGTTTTGTTATTATTAGTTTTAGCATTAGTAATAACTTTTTTTTATTATTAATTAGATTATTGTTTTCATTTTTTTCATTATTATTTTATTTTATTTTCTTTTTCTTTTATCCTCTTTTGTTTGATCTTTTATTTTATTTTATCTTTTCCCTCCCTTTAGTCCTTATTTTATTTTATTTTTATTATTCTTTTTTATTATTCTTCTTTATTTCCTCTTGTTTTTTTTCTTTCTTCTTTTTTTTTTCTTTCCCTCCTCTCTTTCTTTCCCCATCTCCCCGCGCGGACCCTCTTTTTTTTTTCTCCCTTCTGTTCCGCGTCGAAACCCAACCCCCCCTTCTAACCCTAACGCTCCCCGCCCGACGCCCTCACCTCGCCGGACCCCCAGACCTCCTCCGGCGGACTGGGCTCGCGCCGCCCTCACCGCGCCTCCTCCCTTTCCGGGTGCCGCCCCTACCCACTTTCTCCCGGCTCCGGCGCAGGCGAGACCTCCGACTCCCCCTCCTCCCGGCCGGCACCCGACCGCCGCCGGCCGCACCTCCCAACCACCTCCGCATCCCCCCTGTTGCCCTCCAGATTTTCCAGCCGATGTCGCACACCTCCTTCCTCCATTTGACAGCCTTCCGCCACCCCCAATTTCATCTGCCCAGCCTTTCGAACCCATTGCCGTAGGTGCGGAACACTTCAGTTGTTTTTCTCCTGATTTGGTGTTATTGTGAATAGTTGTGTTTGATTCATTTTGATGTGTTTATGTTGTGCTTGTTTTAGGGTGCATTTGATTTTATTTGAGGTGCATTGTGTGTGGTGGTTTTCGCGCACCAATTGTGCGAAGTTTGCGACACGTTGGTAAGTGGTTCCACGTACATTTAATTATTTGATTAATTAATTTGCAAAGTTAATTTGTTTAGAGGGGTATTTAATTTATGCGTGTGGTGTGAAGTTTATTTTCATTGAAGTCTATTTTGCATTGAAATTGTTTAGTAGCATGTTGCCATAATGTGTGTACTTGATGCTGAAATCATCTTTGGTTATGTTAACATTTTTTTTATTGTGAGGTTAGTTAATTAATTAGTTTCTTTGATGTGATTAAATTTTTATTTGAGTTTTAGTATGTCTTGATTTGTTTATTAGTGTGTTTAAGTGGTATGAGTATGTTGTTGTTGTGGAAACCCATGTCGGACTATTGACTAGTGTATTGTAAGTTGTGAAGTTACTTTATTAGGGTGTGCAAGGGGCGCAATTGGTGTTTTGGGGTAGTGTCGGTATGCGTTCTGTCATAAATGAGCATTTGAGTGGGTTTTCACTGTTTTAGTCGTGCGGCGTATTTTCAAATGGGTTGACAAGTTTTTCTGGTGGTTTCTTTAATTGTGTGGGTGATGCAGATGAAGTTTTCAAATGTTTTTATCGTGCGTCATTTTTCAAAATGGAATTGGGGTTTGCGTGTGTTTTGTTGTGAATGCATCAATATGTATTGTAAATTATTTTAAATTATGTAAGGTATGTTTTAATGCCTATTTGTTGTAAATCTGTTTTCAAAGTGGCTTCCCAACGTGAAGTTGAGTGTGTATTTGGTGTGGGCTTTTGATGGGTTATTTTGAAATGTTTTATAGATTATTTTATTGTTTAATTTGTTTTATTAAATTACATGTGTAGTGTGTTGGACTTTGCTGCGATGGTTTTGGGCCGCGGGTGTCGAAGTACCCTACACGTACATGCATAGGGTAAGACATATATATATATATATATATATGCCCTCATTGTACATATTCCCTCATGACGCGGGGAATATGTGCAATGCAGCTAGGGGTGTATATATATATGTGTATAAATGCATGTGCGTGTGTGCGCCAAGTGTCGGTTCGAGTGGCCATCGGCAAATAGCGACATGTTTGAGGTAGGTCCTCTATGCCTATGCCTTAAATTTGAGATTCATCATTGCTTGCTTGTTTTAAAAATATGCTTTACATTTACGCTATATCCACATGCTATGAAATCAGGTTACGGTTGCTAGAAATGATTTCGCCTTTGATTTGGAAATTTAAATGTATTTTTAATGCTATCGGTCTTAAGTGACCTTTTATTGAAAAATTGATTTCTTAAGTGGTTCTGAATTAGTAATGTGTATTTCCAAAGGTGTTTGGCCTTTTCGCTGATTGATTTTTAAAAGTGTACCCTTTAAGTATTTAAGCATGTTTGGCATCTTAAGAATGTTTTATGAAAGGCCCGGTTGGCACTTTAAGATTTGGTTTGCGAAAATAGAAAACCCCTTTTTAGTCATTCCCCCTAAATTTGAAAATAAAATGTGATGCAAGTGTTAATGAGTGGTTTGTGATATGTGCCTAGTGTAAAGGCTTGTGTGTATTTATGTGATGTAAAGAGGGGGAATGCACTTAAGTAGGGAGTGCGGTGGTGAAAGGTTGAATGAATTTTAGATAAAGAAAGTGTAATGTACTTGTTTGATTGTTTAATGAAGAAAACTCACCACCATTTGAAATAGAGCACAATGGGAAAACCCGGGTATCTAGGTGGGTGACCAGGACTAGTACGCTAGATGACACGGCAGGGGTTCGTCCCGGTTTGTCTAGCAGGATTGACGCAACAACACTAACTAAACATATGAAATTCTGAGGGTCGTGGCCTTCTAAGCCACGTTTTCTGAGGGTCGTGGCCTTCTAAGCCACGTTTTCTGAGGGTCGTGGCCTTCTAAGCCACGTTTCACTGAGGTACGAGGTCTTTAGTTTCCCACTTGTTTTAGCTACCTATAGGGATTACCCATGGTGCTCACTTTTTGTCATGCTGCTAATGATGTAACTTTCTTTTCAGCTGTTTCATACTTGATGTCTTGTTTGTGAAAACCATATCTTAACCCAAACTGGTTTCTTTTCATTTTGAAATGTTAATGCATGCTTGAAACCTATTTTGAAAATGTAGTGGGAGTAAAAGGCTTTCCCTGAAAATGCAAACTTGTTACTTGAATTTGAGAAGAAGGAAAACACTATTTTAGTATATCTTATTTTCCAAACTGGCATTGGTTGGATTTCTTATTAAAGGCAGAGGCATAGGATGTGGTTGTTTTTGGCTTCCTACTGAGCATCTCGGTGCTCACGCCTACATTAATTTTCAGCTGCAGGTTTTAGTCTCGGATCACTTTTGGGAGCAAGCGGGGTTGTCGTACCGTGGTGATCCACAGGGTCACCTGAGGTATGTCACGTTCTTGGCTTATTTCTTTTTCCGTTGCCACGTTGTTCAGTTTATTTTCTTTTATTTATATGCTTGTTCAGTTTATGTTTGTTTATCTTGTTATGGGCTAAACCGTTCCCAACTGGTTTGTTTTGATGCCCGACACTAGTTGCCATCCCGGGGGGGATCGGGAACGCCCCTCGGGACTTGCCGCGGATCAGCTCGGGTGACCGGTTTAGGGTCGACCCGGGTTGGTTCGTGACACTACCTTTCCCAAATGATTACGCAACCATCCATCCAAGAGAAGATTAAGGAAGCACAAAGGGATGATGTGGAGATACAAAAGAGGGTGAATGCATTAAAGGAAGGGAAGCTACATGAGTTCCATATCGAAAATGATGGTGTGATTCAGTTTGGAACGTGGCTTTGTGTGCCTTCATCACCTGAGATAAATAAGGAACTATTGGACAATGCACATAGCTCAACATTCTCTATCCATCCTGGTAGCACCAAGATGTATCGTGATCTCTAAGAATATTTTTGGTGGGATAACATGAAGAAGGAGATTGCAGAATATATATCAAGGTTCTTGGTATGTTATCAAGTTAAAGCGGAGTGACAAAAGTCCAAAGGGATGATGCATCCATTACCTATACCCATGTGGAAATGGGAAAATGTTACTATGGACTTTGTCACGGATATCCCAAAGACGTCGAAGGGAAATAATGTGATATGAGTTGTGGTTGATTGACTCACCAAGACTGCCCATTTTATCGCTATTTGAGAAGACCTTTCGCTTGAACAACTTGAAATGATATATGTGAAGGAAGTGGTGAGACTGCATGGAGTTCCACTCTCAATTGTCTCTGATCGTGATCCAAGGTTCACATCTAAATTCTGGAGGAGCTTTCAACATGATTTGATTACTGAATTAAATTTCAGCACGACCTATCACCCCCAAACTGATGGCCAATCTGAAAGGACTATTCAGACGCTTGAAGATATGCTAAGAGCATGCTCTCTAGAATTAAAAGGTGGATGGGATCAACATCTCTCATTGGTTGAGTTCTCATACAAAAATAGCTTCCACTCGAGTATTCAGATGGCTCCATATGAAGCTCTATATGGAAAGCGATGTAGAACTCAAACCAGTTGAGATGAAGTTAGAGAAAGAAAGCTACTTGGACCTGATCTTGTGCAAGAGATGATAGAGAAGGTTCAAGTCATCTAGAAACACAACAAAGATGCTCAGAGTCGGAAAAAGAGCTATACTGAAAACCTTAGAAGGGACTTGGAGTTCGACGTTGGAGATAAAGTCTTCCTTCAAATATCACCATGGAAGAGAGTCATGCGATTTGGAAATGGAAGTTAAGCCCAAGGTACATTGGCCCCTTTGAGATCCTTGACCGTATAGGAGTTGTGGCCTATCATCTTGCACTTCCACCGAATATGGCTCAAGTTCATGATGTGTTTCACGTATCACTTTTGAGGAAGTACATACCATACCCCTCACATGTACTAAACTCATAGGTGGTACAGTTGGAAGATGATCTCTTCTATGAGGAGCAACCGGTAGAGATTTTGGACCGGAGAGATAAGGTTATACGCAATAAGACAACCCACCTCGTCAAAGTGTTGTGGAGGAACCATAAGTTTGAAGAAGCTACATGGGAACTGGAGGAGGTGATGAAGGAGAAGTACCCTCACCTGTTTGTGTAAAATGAAATTTCGAGGGTGAAATTTCATAAGGGGGGAAGAATATAACGACCCAAAGTTTTATCAATGGAATTCCCTTATTATAATTATTCCTTATAGTATAATCACATTATGAATCACAATGACATATAATTGTACTAAATATTATGCGACCATTAAACATAATGTTTTCACTTCTATGTTTTGAATTTTGAAAATCCAACATACACGGTTGTGTTCAAGATGATTTTTGGAGTCAAATTAAACAAAAATAATTTTTGGTGAATAGTAACATACACTTATGAATAGTAACCTACTCTTATGAATAGTTCTATGACCCTTATGAATAGTAAATTGTATAAAATAATAGTAACCTTACCCATGAATAATTAAATAAAATTTAGGCATCTTAGAAAGTGACAATTTGAACATAGTAAACGTTTTGGTATTTTTGTAAGTCATAAATAATTAATTAATTAATTTAAAATAAAATTTATTTTCTTAAAATGTGTTCATAAATTAAAAAATCCATGTCTTCTAGTTTTTATATAATTTTATAAGACCCTACATAATTTTTGAAAGCATTATAAAATCAGTTTTAATTTTAAAAACTGTATTTTTCAAGTAAATTATGATTTTAATTAAATATTAAATTAATCATATTTAGAAAATTATTTTTAAAAAATGGACTTCATTTTTGGATTCTACACGTCAAAAAATGGTTGGGGTAAAATTTTGGGATTTTTCTGAAATACTTGAATTTTTGATGAATAGTGAAATACCGTAATTTACAAAAAAATAAGCTAAATAAACTAATTATAGAGTCATGTGTGATGTTCTTATGATGTAAGCTCACTTGGTTCGGTATTAAATTATAAAATTACTATTCTTGTTCATGGAAGACTCACTATTCCTTTTCTTGTGGGGAAATAATAAATTAACGGATTTTATATTAAGAAATCCCCTCTCACCTCCACTATAAATACCACCCTTCACTCCCTCATTCCCCCACACCTCTCAAGATTCAAGCCTTGTCTAAAATCTGCCCAATCATCTTCTGTATCCCCTTCCCCACATCCAAGAGCTTTTGGTTTCATCAAAAGACCAATCTTAGGCCCCTTAAGGAGGATCTCAAGAGGAGGATTCAAGAGGTAATTTCTCTCCTTTTCCTTTAAATTCCTTTCAATTTCAAGTTCTTTTCTTATTCTCTGCCAACCTATCTTTGTCCAAATGGTTTGGTAACTCTATTATTATACATATAATATAATTTTATTATACTAATAGTATATTATATCATCCAACCCCTTCTCTTATTCCTTTTATTTTATAAAAGAAAACGTTGTTCGTGAGGTGTTAATCTATCACCTTCAAGAATGACATGTTTTCTTTTTTCATTTCTACATTTAGATCTGGTCATGAAACCATTTTTATGGTTGAAACAGAATATGTTATATTTATTATTTCCTACTTAATTTTCTGGAACTAAATTATGTTCATATTACTAAATGATTAATCAAAACAAGTTCATTGTGGTCGAAAAACCGTCCAAATTAACTCAAACAATCATCATTTAATTATTATCTAATGATTCATCCACATGGTATACATTGTAATTCATTATAAGATCATTTTAACTTCTTAAATATAATTAATAAAATGTAATATATGTTCTGGATGTTTATCCATGTTCTACATGAACTTCAATTCATGAATACATGTGAAACGCTCAAGAAAACCATAAAAATGAACATTCCCGAACAATGTTTTTAAACCCTATAACTCATCAAAAGGACCATAAAATAACACAATGAAACCAAAATTAACCCTATTAACATATAAAATGTTCTTTAATTTCTAATTAATGAATATAATGTAATTATACAGGACATTAAAGCAAAAGAAGCATTCAGATATAAGGTAAGGGGAAAATCTAGAACCCAATTTTCATTCTTCAGGTTCTCCCTCTTTCACTCAATATTTGGTATGGTCACTCCTTGAAAATAATTTGTTCATAATTATCTTACCTTTTATGGTATATACATGTTTTCTACTGAAGTTTATGTCAAACAAAAATGTTTTCCAAAAGAACTCTTCTTTTAAGAACTCACCTTTTACCTCTCATTCAAGGTTGACGGTTCTTGTATCAAGTATGTTATTCCCTCTTTATTTTGGGAACCAAAAGTTTATGAATGTGTTCTTATGAGATGAAACACATTCCTTTACATGGTTTAGTTATATTTATTATTGATATATTTTCTATTTGGCATGCATGATAATGATAATGTTATGATGTGACGGGTGCGCCCAGAATTATATTGCGCAATATGAATGTTTGAATATGACAGGTGTGCCCAAAATTATACAGCGCTCCAATTCATTGGGTAAAGTGAATAATCTCATGAGTAAATGTAAAATTATGTGTGAACAATATTATAGCTTTGTTCACAATTATGTGTGGTAGTTAACCACTAAGACATGATGTTTCATTTTTATACATTTCCACATTTCAAGTCTTATTATGCTTCCCCTTATGTTCATGATCCTTTGCCTATGCTATGATTATTCTCACCCATGATATGTTGTTCTTATATGTACCCTTACTGGGCTTCTATCTCACCACTTTTTATGTATATCCTCAGGTGACTACATTTATTAAGGAGAGGTCAAGTTCCATGAAGAATCTAGAGAAGAAGAAATTAAATAAATGTTTATGCTTGATATTGTAATTATTATGTATGGTCCTAGTTTTCCCAAGACACTAAACCTTTGGATCCTCTATTTTTAATACTATTATGTTTTTTATCTTTAAAATGATGTAATATTAATGTAATAAAAGGTTGGGTCACTATAGTTTGTATCGCATATATACAACGAGAAAGATACATGGCGTGTAGTTGGATGTACATGCTGTACACCCAACCTGTTTATGCAGAAAAATTATAATTAATTTATTAAACTATAAACTTCATCATTTATGTGTTACATGTGTCATTTATTCAACTCTAACATTATATACAATATGTTTTATATGATATTAAATTATTAATTAATATATATATAAAATTTGAACTACATACCATGTATAGTCATAACACATCGACTACACAACATACATTAAAAGTGTTACATGCAATATCAATTAACATGTGTTCATTGTGTCATTTAATTAACTCATACACACCATGTAATTACTTGTTAAAACATGTATTCTAAATTCCACATGAGTAGACTATATATGATCTTAATACATACTCAATAGTTTGAAAATGTACTCACTGAGTTACTTCCAAGTACAAGTTGTGTACTTATTATATTAAATTTTAAATAAAATTAATTAATTAATTAATTTTTAAAACCACAACATGTGGGTGTATCTAGGACATATTGGATGGAAATTAAGATAAATTGAATTAATTGATTAATCAGATAATTATTAATTTTTTTTCACATGTGTTTATCTTAATAAAAGAATGAATCAAAATGAATGTTAGCTAATTATTTTAATGCGTATTCATTGCACTTTTGGATGATCATGAGATTATACCAACCTGTGTATGTGTATGGTTTCTTTTAATTTAATTATTTCATGGGTTTTTGGAATTATTTTATTAAATTAAATGGATGGCATGTGAGTCATCCCCCCTCATTATGTATGGGCCTATGCACGCAAGGTTTATTTTATTTAAAACCCCCTTCTAATTCCCTTCACCTACATGTAAAGTAGAAACATTGTAAGGATGGAGCTCCCAGACTCATAGACCTGGTTTGAGACAGAGCCGAGATGAAACCAAACCAAGGAGATACATAACACATAGGTGGAGTGCTACAAACTCGATACCATACTGGCTCAAGGAGTTTTCACCAGGGTTAATGGTTTGTTTATTGTTTGATCAATAAAAAAAATGCTAGTTAAATATCATAATCATGCCATGATTTATTTATTTTATTTATGTCCAATGCATGATTTATTTTATAGATGCAAGATCACGATCATATAAATAAATGAATTAATATGAAAATATGGAATTAAAATAAAATGATTATGTGTAAATATTTTATTAGTACATGGTTAACCACTTAAGTAAAATTTATGCATAATAAAAAAATCCATCAAGTTAATATTAAGTCATTACGCCTTCCATTATCCGAGTTAAGATGGACCCACGGTTAAAGTTTCAGTTCAATATTTTGTTGGGGGCACTTTTAATTATCTAGAAATATAAGAAAAATGTGGGTCTAATTAACCAAACTTATATTAGATTAATTTTTTTTTCTATTTGTCATAACCTAACCCACTAGGGCTCGCCTAGCCAATGGTAAACTGAGTATGACAACCCAATCCCACCTTTAATAGGCCAGGGGCTAGCAACAAACACCGAGTAGGCATCTCACACACATGGGGGGCCTTATCCTAAAGTACTTGTACACAAGAACACATCCCATACACCAATATAATTGATAAAATACAAATAATTGATACTAAAAATTCATGCGTAAAAACTAACCCCACATCAGAGTATGATAAAGTGTACGAAAAATAAAAAGGGCTAAATACAAGTCCACCAAAACCACAAAATATTCTAACCTGCTAATAAAAATGGGGGCTTCTATAAAGATAAAAATTCTAATACCATTTTCAATTTTTCTAGAATCACTAAGATCCATGTACACTTGGTCTTATATCTCTTTCAAAATACTAGTCATCTACATAAGATATGACATGTGCTAGTAGAGACCATGTAGGGGTGAGTATAAACATACCCAGTAGGACACTCCGAAATCACTAACCACAAAGAATCAGAGAGAGTCATCTCTAAATCAAAAATCCAAGGGAATAAACAAGATAACCCATATATTCTCAAAGGAAGACTCCAAGTCTCAAGGTGCAGTGATGTCCTCACTTCTAGCCTAGGATTCTACAAGAGGTTCATAGGTAATATTCATATGAGAGAATCCACTCATCAGGTCTTGCTAAACTTATGAAACTCATCTAAGAGGACATACTCATCAGGTATTGACATGAAGGATCATGAAAGAAATGAGGGGGTTCTTCTAATATACTCACTTGATCAGAATACACCTTACTAAAATACATCAGATGTTGATACAAAGATAGGGGATCATGCCCAGGGCCTTTGGGAGATACCTATCCCTAACCGGATTAACCCACTAGAAAGGGGATTTCATGACTTGAATGTCAAAAATGAGATAATTGACCCAACTTAGGGAATAATGATAAAGGATCACTCCCCAGCCTACATGGAGGGATACCCAACTCTATCCCAAACTAAACCACAGAGGGGATCACTCATCCAATAATCAGGATGGGATACCTCCCTCTACCCTCTTAGAGATGGACTAAGGAAACACACCCACATTGAAAAAATTTGAGGGAACTCACCCAAGACCATACCACTACTGGTCTGAGGAGAACAAGGTCTCTAACATCCCCCATAAGAAGTACACGATGTGCCTCACTAAGTCTGGAACTGCTCATATCCTTCCATCTCACACAACATGTCTTTATCCAGATACATGGTGTGTTATCTTATTATACATTCCATGTAGAGGTTGATATAACACTCGATGTTGGGTGATGTTTCATTGGAAGGGCATGACTTTATTTCTCCAGAAGTTACTAGCAAGGTGTCTTCCATAGGAGCAGTCTCTTCAGGGGAAATTTCCTCGAAGGTGCATGTTGGTGTTCGAACAAGATCTAAATCAAAAGCCGGTGCGATGGTATGTGATTTATTGCTTCATTCTACAGAGGGACAAGAGTCTGGGGCCAAATCCAGACGTGCTCGACTCAATGTCTAAAGTCTTAATTTGGAACGCGCGTGGTCTCAAGGCCAGGGCGAAGTCAATGAGCTTAGAAACAATCAGGTTTCTATGGTCGCTATCCTAGAACCAAAAAAGGTTTCTAGAAAGATAAATGAGTATGCATAGAGGCTTAAGGTTTGAGGATTTTTGCACATGGATCCTTCTAACTCCCATATTTGGATGTTTTGGAAGGATTATGTTAGTGTTGATATGTTGAGTGCGTCAGACCAGTATTTGACCACCGGGATCACAGTTGGGAATCAAGTGATTATTTTCTGCTTCATCTATGCCAAGTGCGATGCTCAGGATAGGGAATACTTGTGGCTTGAGTTAGATGTTGTTAACCTATATGATGTTCCTTGGCTTGTCGGGGGAGATTTCAATATTATCTCTAGTCCAAAGGAGAATAAAGGGGGAGGTGATTTTCTCAGGAATTCTAGTCATGCATCCGTTTCCTTCATAGCTAGGAATGGCCTTATGGATTCCATATTTGAGGGAAGCAGATATACATGGTGTAATAATCATCTTGGAGGGAGACATACCTATTGTCATATTGATAGATGTCTGATTAATGAGGCTACTGTTTCAAAATTTCAGGACTCCAGAGTTGTTCATCTGGTTCGGTGTTTATCTGATCACTCTCTGATTCGTGTTTCTCTGGGTGCAGGGAAGAGTAGAAAAGGTTGTGGTGTTTTTTCTAGAATGTGGATGGAGGGACCGAGTTTCTCAGATGTATTCAGCGAATCTTGGGACTTTCATCCCCGGGGGAACCTGTGGATCACTCTTCATAACAAGTTGAGACGAATCAAAAATCTTCTCCGCTCCTAGAAAAAGAAGATACCAACTCGTGATCACAACTTGGTCGAGATCAGTAAAGAGGTGGAACTTTTAGAGAATTGTCTGGAACAGGCCTGGGATGAGTCTCTTTTTACCGAACTGAGAATCAAAAAGGATATTCTTACTGATAGTCTTCTGAGACAGTATTGGATGGCTAGAGAGCATGCCAGAGTCAGATGGATTCTGGAGGGAGATAGGAACTCTGGCTATTTTCACACCTACATTAGAGAATTCCGCTGTGTTCAGCGGCCCAACATTTATAGAGAAGATGGTTCCTTCACTAGTGATCATGATGAGGTAGGGGCCATGGTTAATGGGCCCCTCAAATCTCTATTGACAGCACCCAATCCAAATATGGTAGGGGGATATCCGAGTGGGGGTGTTGGAATATTTGAGGGAATTCCAAGATGTGTTTCGGAGGTCATTGATGAGGGCTTGAGGAGGACTCTAGATGAGGCTGAAGTTCGTGAGGCGATTTGGTCTTTGAACCCAGATAGTGAACCAGGGCCTGATGGCTTCCCTGGATCTTTTTATAGGGTGATGTGGGACCTTGTTAAATGGAATATAGTGAGAGATGTCTAGGATTTCTTCTAGGGTGGGGACTTTCCATGTATTTCTTATGCAACCAAGATGGTTCTTATTCCTAAGGTGGGTAATCCTCAGTCTATTAATCAGTAGCGGCCCATTAGTATGTGAAATATACCGTAAAAGACTTTGGTCAAAATTCTAAATAGAAGACTGGCTATTCACCTGGATTCTTGGATGGCCTCAGAACAACATGGGTTTATTAAAGGGAATTCTATTCAGGGTGTAATAAGTGTGGCTCAGGAAATGGTTAGTGGCATCAACAACAGGTCCTTTGGGGGTAATTTGGTGGTGAAGCTAGATATGAGAGAGGAATATGATAGGATGGAATGGGGTTTTGTTCTCAGAGTCTTGACAAGAATGGGGTTCTCTATTTGGACTAGTGACCTGCTTTTCCATTGTTTCAGCTCGACATGGATTTCAACCTCTTTTATGGGTAAAAAATTTGGTTTTTTCAAGACGTGTTGTGGTCTCTGGAAAGGGGATCCTCTGTCCCCTACTCTTTTCATTCTCTCTCAAAATGATTTCATCTACTTTATTAATCAAGGCCTGAACATGGGTAAAATTATCCCTTACCATAATAGGAATGCTACAAGGGGTATCTCACACTTGATGTTTGTAGATGGAACAATTGTCTTTATAAGTGACAGTAGAAGTTTTGTGAATGGGTTGAATGGTCTTATAGGGGAATATTGTAAGTGGAGTGGGCAGGTGGTGAACAAAGAGAAAAGATCCTTTTATATAACTTGGAATTTCTCTGATAGGAGGGTGAGAGATGTGGGGCTAAGTTTGAATATGGAGAGAGGATCTTTTCCCATGGAGTATCTTGGGGCCCTGGTTAGTCCCTCCTCTCTTAGGGTCAATAATTTTGATAAACTTATCAGCAAAATCTCCGGGCAGATTTATAACTGGAAAAATAGATTTCTTTCCTTCGAAGGTCGTATAACTTAAGTGAATAGTGTCTTGGTCTCAATTACCATGCATATCCTCACTACCCTAAAGGTTCCCAAAAGTGTAATTTCCAAACTAGATAAGAGTATGTTGTCCTTTATATGGGATGAGCATATGGAGGGAATACATCATTGGGCTTCCGGGAAACGTCTTACAAGACCTCTCTCTGAAGGTGGGATTAATCTGAGGAGTATCTCCTCATCCATGGAGGGGCTTCATACAAAGCTTGCGTGGGAAGTGCTGGAAGGTCGGTCCCTTTGGGCCAGGACTATGCAAGACATATACGGTCAGAATATGTGGGAGAAGAGATCCAATTCTTCTCAGATATGGAATTTGATTCAGCCTTTCATGGAGGTTTTACATCATCACTCTTTGTGGTTAGTGGGAATAGGGAGCATAAACTTATGGAAGCATGATTGGGGGGTGGGTGGGATATATTTCCCAGGTTTCCCCATCCTGGATATATCTTTTAGCGAGGCCTGTGGTTATCCTCAATTTCTTTAGGCCATCCTTGATGAGAATAAACTCACTGTTTTTAATATAATTGTTATCAGTGATGATCCTGATAAACTTATTTTCACAGGTTTGACGTTGGGTATTTTTTCTATTAAGGATTACATTCATGTGACAAGGGACATGTCAAATGGATACCCGTGGGGAGTGACTATGTGGTGCAAGGAGATTCCATCCAAATTTAATTTTATGGTGTGGCGTGTGAGGAACAAAGAATTTCCTACTAATGAAAATCTATAGCATATGGGTGTGAATATGGCCTCTAAGTGCTGGTGTTGCGGGTCTTCAAATCACAAAATAGTGGGCCATCTTTTATATGACAGTGAATCGTCTAGGGGGATTTGAAATACCTTTGGGGGGTTTTTTGGTTGGGATGCGTTTGGAGGGGTGTAGGAGAATTTTCTAAGCTCATGGTTTAGGGGTACAAATTCCTATGGGGTTGAGAGGAAGGCTAGGACCATCATCCTTGTTGTTGGTTGCAAGATTATCTGGCAGGTCCGAAATGCGGTTCTCCATAATCATGCCTTGAGGTCTCACGTTAGTGTTATTTTCCGAATGAAAAACACACTGTTGGATTTATTTCAATTATGCCCAGATTGCCACTCAGTGCCCTCAGTGAATTATACATTCCCAAATCTCTCAAATGTCAACCAGATGGATATTTCAAGGCAAAGAAGGTGGGTTCGATGGCATCCACCAGGTCAGGGTTTTAAGCTTAACACAGATGGGTCGCTTGTCATGGGGGAGATGCGAGGGAGCAGATTCGTGAGAGACCAGTTGGGATCAGTCATTGCAGCGTTCACTGCTACTTATGGAAGAGGAGATGTCTTGTAGGTGGAGGCAATGGCCATGGAGACTGGGCTGGAGGTATGTAAGCAAAGGAAGATCTGTCTTAAAATGGCGGAGACAGACTCCATGTTTTTGTATAATTCTTTTATGGGTAAGGACAATATCCCTTGGAACATCACATATACTATAAGAAAGTGAAAATTTCTCATGGGTAACCACATGGAGGTCACTCATACATGGAAGGAGGGGAACATGGTTGCAGACTTCTTGGCATCTCTGGCATCATCAAATCAAAGTATGCTTTCTTTATTTTGCTTGGGTTATTTTCCAAAGGAGGGGATGAATTTGGTTGTCAATTATGCTTTGGGTTTACATTACTTTAGACCACCACGAGGTTTCTCCTTCTGGGGTTTTCTGTATGGTGATCTTTTCAAAATAAATAAAAATGTTAATTGCCAGGGTGTGTCCCTCCACACATGCATGTGGGGTCTTATGGTTTCCTGGGCGTGTACCCCCTGTACATGCCGAGTTGGATGTCTAAGGGTCACATGGCATGTGGGTCCACCACATGACATGTGATATTTAACTCATGTGTAAACCCAAGATGCTGCATAGATAGGACCACACGAAATGTGTTCTTTCAAAGTACATGTTGTGTATCGTAGAATTTCATTGAAACTATATCCTATTCCTACATCTTTTCCCACAACACTATTACCTTCAGGCCCACTGCTATTCTCAACCATAACACCCGAATATGGGTTTATTGAGCCCACATCACCACCGATGGCCATATTCTATCCATTTATTTGATAATAAATCTCCCGAAGTCGTCACCCCAAAGCATTTGCATGGTTAAAATCATGAATCCACCATTTCTCATGCTAAAATTGGATCATCATCGTCATCTCATCAGAAATACACACTCAATCCTACATAAAAAATCACCATTTCCCAAACCTTCTTCGGATTACCGCCATCACTGCCACACCTCCGTTACATCTCTAAATCCTAAAACCGGACCCATAATAATGATCAATTTTACCGAAGAATGATCTCACAACAATCAGTTACCTGATTATCATTGAATCATTTCCTAATCAGAATACCAATGACGAACATTGAATAATGGAGAGAGAAATACACAAAATACAAAGTTATCTTCAAATAAAGTATGTGTTAATTTTTCCATCATTAAAGGAATCTTAAGAATAAGGGAAGTAAACAAATAAACAAATTCAATGAAGAATAAATCTAAAATTCCCAAATCTTTAAAGAGAAAAAAAATGTTGGATAAACCAATGAAGAATGATCCATGAATTAGTTTGAAACGAATTAATTCACATTCATTTCAATAATCAAGAATATGAAAATAAAATACAAAATCAAACTCCCTACTTCATGTTTTGATTAATCATTGTTGAACAACAAATTTTCATCAATTTTGTTGATGAGATCCACTGTGATCATCTTTATCTCCATAAAACTCCATGTTCATATGTTTTTTTATGTTTGATCCTGAGATCACCTACCAACACGCTCACCACCAGATATATCTTTCTATACTATCATTACATCTAAGGTTATTTGGATAACCCAAGGGAATTCACCAAATAGGATTTTATAAAGGATTATTATTAGGTTTTTTCAATTAAATAAAAATTAAATTAATAAATTAATTTAATTCATTTAACCTGTTCACGATTGCACTCTATTGAAGTGTCTGATGCCAAAAAGACTTATGTCACACCTAGGGTAAAATCCATGATCCAGATTTAATGATGGTATTAGTTTTACTATCGAATATAGTGTTCAAAAGATAATATATTATTTAGAAAAAACTACATGTGTGTGATATAATAAATGTAATATTTTTAGCATATCAGCACTGAGGATCCATGGGCCCCGTAATTTCACACAGACTCCATGCCTTAATTCAAAAATATTATTTTAAATATTTAAAATTGTATTTTTTAGAGTCACTATATTATCCCAATATTCAAGGATTTTCATCCTAAAAAGTGAAAACCTGCTCATATAGGTGAGGACATTGATCTCACATCCGACCCCCTGCTCCCACAAGCTCTTATGGAGGCTCTAGTGCTACCAAAAAACATGAAACAAGGGAAAAAATTTTCCCATAAAGGGTATTATTTTAATGTTACTTGATGGTCATTAAGTACTCTGAGTAGGTAGCTCTATCCTCAATGTTCAGCTAACCCTGATCGATAATGCACGACAGGTCATGCACATATCTCCTTAGTTGCAGTACATGGAATACATTGTGCACCCAGTCTAACTAAAATGGTAGGGATAAGTGATACACCACATTTTCAAACCCAAAAGTATCTTGAAAGGGTTTACGAATCTTAGAGATAGCCTTCTGCCTCATCCAAATATCTGTAATCTGTATTGAGGTGAGATATCTTAGATCACATGATCTCATCATTGAACATAAAAGGAATCCATTATTGGTCTATATAGAACTCACAAGGTCTCTAGAAATTCCTCATCCACCCCTAGATGAACTACACTTTCACTGCCACTGCTCTCACCAACTCTGGGCCATAAGTGTTGTTCTTCTGGTTATGAATAGTACAATGGAAACCTACAGGGTCCCCTATATAAGGTCTCAGATGGAGCCAAACCATTGATAATCCTCCACCAAACTCCACCAAGGGTAGATAATCCTCCCAGATAAAACAAAAAACTAACATGAAAACCCAAAACATGTTCTCCAGAACATGAATGGTTCACTCTGTCTGGTTGTATTTCTAGGGGTGAAATGTCATGCTGAACTATAATTGGGTTTCAAAGCCTCATGCAATCATCTATATAATCACAACGTGAAGTGAGATCTATTGTCTAAAATGATCATTGAGGAAATTCTATACAGTCATAATATCTCCTACACATATAAGCACCCTAAACTCTCTGCTAATCTATGATCTCGGATGGCTAGAAAGAGGTCCAACTTGGTGAGTTGGTTTACGATATCCCAAATTGTTTCATGACTCTTACTAACTGTGGAAGTTCCTTAATGAAATCCTTGAAGATACTGTCCCATTTTTACTTTCATCTCAACACCTCAACCTTCACCTATTGGTAGGTGGGACATTGAGAGATAAACTCAGCAACACACTACTAAATACTCAGTCCACCAACTCGATTCCAAAGGGTCTCAGTACATCTACACCTATCCTAGATATACCACTAAGGGAAATAATGAAACTATCTTAGAAAATACTCTTATTGTGTGACTGGTGATGTCGTCCATCCTCAAACAAGGATAATGTGATCCCTACCTTCAAAAAATCCATCAAGAGAATGTCCAGTGAATATCTGATCATGTAAGATCTCATAATCAATACCCCAAGTTATGCCTCCCTGACATGTTGAAGAAGCGGAGAAGAGACAACCATCGACTGGAGTTACATTTCACTATCCTTGTCTATAAGGGTTAACTATAAAGAGGTCAACTTCTTCATTGCATCTCTAAACAACTAAGAATGAAAATACTTTCTATGAGCACCTACTACCATGTTCCCCATCTCAGGAGTATAGAATATCACAAAGTCATAAACTTGAAGGAACTCTAGCCATAACCTATACCTAAGTTCCTGAAAAGTCTTTTGACACTTTTTAATCCATGAAAAAGGATTATTTTTTTGGTTCAAGTATTCATAGGTTCCTTAATCATATAAAAATTGAGTAAAAATCTCCAAAAATAGATTTCCAAACCAAGGAAGATACGCACCATGACCACACTCTTGGGTGGATACCAAGCTAGCACTACCACAACCTTTATTGAGTCCACTACTACTCCGTTTTCTGAGACAACATGTCTTAGGAAGTAGACCCCTTAAATCTAGATATGAAACTTTGAGATCTTCCCTATAAAGCTGGTTCTCTTAGAGTATATCTTTAACCATCCAAAAATGTCTCACATTCCCCACCTATGACACTAAGTACACAAGCATTTCATCGATAAAGATTATGATGAACCAGTCCAAGAATGGTCCAAATATCAAGTTTATAAGTCCCATAAACACCGTTAGAGCATTCAACACACCATGTGGAATCACTAAAAACTAAAATTAACCATAGTAGATCTAAAAATATACCTTTATTATATCCTTCTTTTGAACCCGACACTAGTGATAACCTGACCTGAGGTCAATCTTCGAGAACAACCTCACCCCTTTCAATTGCCCAAAGATGTCATCAATTATTGGAAGTGGATAATTATTCTTGATGTTCACCTAATTAGGAAACTATAATATACAAATAACCTCAAACTACCATATGCCTTCTTGGAGAACAAAACTAGGGCCACCTAGGGAGACATATTGAGTCTAATGAAACTCTTCCTCTACAAATCCTCCAACTGCACCTTTAGCTCTCCCAGCTCTATAGGGTCATCCAATATGCTGGTGCAGAATTAGGGCCATCCCTGGGAGCAGGTCTACGTAGAAGTTAATAATTTTATGAGGAGTTAAGTCTAGAACATCCTCAAAAAATATTCCCTCATAATCCTCCACCATCACAAGAAATTTAAATCTCATATCATCTACTAATCCAAGGGACATACTAGGAAAATAATAAGAAAATAGTTGCATCCTTCTATACATGAGCTTATCCTGCCTTGCCTGGGATCCCTTCTCACCAAGGAAGTAAAATTTCATCCCACAAAATTAGATACACTATATCCCTCACTGTTAACAGTAAAACTAAGTATGGATAGTAAACAACTAGCCCATACCAAGGAAAACATCATAGGGCCTCATCGCCGCTATAGAAAGATCCCACACAAGGATCTCTCCTCCTAGAGTCAGGTCAGACTATAAAAATAAGTTCATGATCACCAAATAATTCCTAATTTGAGACTCTAAACATAAGGGTCAAGAAAAAGGATCAACTAGAATTACTATGTCTCAAACAAGGGATGTATTCAGGAAAAAACTTCCCACGTCTGTGTACTAAAACTGCAGCTGGAGTAGAGAAGGCACATGTTGTAACTTGAAACACACTCAGAGATTTCAAGTCATAGTCCCCTACTTTCTAAATCTATTCCACCCATTACCCACCTATTCTTTACAACCATTGATTTCTCCAACACCTTATCACATAAAAAAAGGTCTAAAACATACAAATCAAAGGAAATCATCTACCACATCTTGAAACTATCTACTCAGTATGTCACTAAATCACCCTCATGGATTTAAATCATGTCACAAGAGAATGAATATCAGTGGGGGAAGTGTCCCTCTTCTTTTCATGTTCTAATCCACATAAAAATAAACAAAAAGGGGCTCCAATAACACCCTACATCACCTTGGGGAAGTCTCACCTCTAGAACCACCATAAAGAGGGGTCTTAACTAGGTGGAATTCTCACACCACATGCTCGAGCTGATCCTCTACCTCTTGAGGAGGGGTTATGTCTCACCATGAAACTTGGGTGGTCTCTATCCCTAAAACTAAAAACAAGAACTCAATATGGGTGCATTATCTGTTAATGCCACTGGAACCAACTATTTATCAACCTGAAGGGGAGCATCCACCTGAACCATTAGAGGCGGGTCAACATGCATCTTAATAGATGAAGGTACCAATCACTATATACTTTAAGGAACTGCCTCCTAAATAGGTCCTTAGACTAAAGCCTCATCACTAAGTGGATCATGATTGCAATCCTACTGAGGCATCCAATGATAAACAAGACACATCATAGTCAAAAGAGTATATTTGGGGAACTGATTCATGAAGGACATGGAAACCATAACATATTCCTATGTAATTCTTGTACCGATGTTTTCCCTACAACCAATGACAATATATTCCAATTAAACACAAAGGTTATCATATTCCTGATGGGTGGATACATTTGTAAGGACCCCGACCCCAGTAGCTTAGATCCAGTGCCTTACTTTATTACATTGGAAAGATTACAAGGAATCACATATCAAAGGACCAAATAGTTTAGTAGAATTGGAAAACTAGATACATACATAATTTTTACATTACAACATGAAATGAAATATAACATATCATATTCTTTTGAGTCAAACATAAACTCCTAGATTATATCTATAGGTTATTCATAATACACATCTTTACATCCTGGGAAAAAATAAAACATAAGAAAGGGGTGAGATAAGATGCTTAGTAAGGGTAAGTAATTTAGTGGAAGATATCATAAACACAAACATTAGGCATGGCGAATAACAAAAAAAACATGCCTTTAAAAATAAACTTGAGCATAATATAGCAGGAATGAAAGTTGAGTAAATAAAGATATATAACTGATCATAAGAGAATGAACCTGAGTCATGGATACTATACTAGTCAAATATCACATGGTTTATCAATTTATAATATCATAATGAATGGATTCATAATTATGGACATCTGAAACATATCATCAAGGCCTCGACCAAGACGTTTGAAAATACTAGGCTAAGGCCTCGACCAAAACCCAATTCTGTTTTGTCTCATGAGACCTACCGATGAATCTAGGGGATATAGAAGTCCCTTCCAATAAAATAATATGTCCAATACATTCATAATATGAAAGGGGTGAAACATAAACAATATAAACATTCATATTCAAAAACTAGCATACAAAGTGTGAATACTTTAACTATAACCCACAAATGGTATCAAATTAACACATACACAGTCAAACTGATCATCAACCCTCCAAAAAAATATGGTATATGGTATCATAATAGATAAAAATCAATGAAGTAAATATTAAAAAAAGTATTTTGACATAGATAAAGATACTTTTAAATGATACCATTGAAAAATTCATAAGGAAATAATCCTTAAACATTCTAAAGTGTCCCATACCACTTTGAAACATTCAAATAATAATCCATTTTAATATCATGAGAATAAGGATACTATAAATATGATATATCAAATTGAAATACATACACCACACACATAAGGAATAAGTGGTGAATAAGTCATATATCTCATATAAGTAAAAGTGAGATGAGAAAAATCTTTTTTTTTTACTTTCTAAAGAAGAGTTCTTTTGGAAAATAATTTATATTTGTTATAAAATAAGATTTTAAACATGTATATAATAGAAAATAAATGGTGAGGACATTGAAATTATATTTTCATAATAAATGATATCCCATTTAAGTGAAATCATGTAAAAAGAGTTTTTAAGAAACATTAGAAATAAAACATTTTAGTGCAGTTTAAGGAAAATATTAAAGATATTTTAATGCGAAAAGGAATGTTTTTTTTCATAAAAACAGAAATAAACCAATATGATTTTTCATGATAAAATGTGTGATTTTAGAAAAATAATTATGGCTTAAAATATATTATATATTGCACTTGAAAATGGGTAATAATTTGAGAGGTTCCCTTTAATCGAGCTAGTTTATCGAGAAAAATTGAGAAGGGAACCATTTTAAAACATGTATATCCCCATAAAAGAAAGATGATATGATATAGATATGTTATTTTGGAACATATAAACATAATTTATAATAAATATACAAAAATAAAGAAGCATTACATTTTATTAAAGGTAGATAAAGAGTAACCTGAAGGAAAAATAGGGGTTCAGGTAGAATCCCTTACCGCTTTGTAATCAATCGAATCATATGCCCCAAAATTAATAATAATCAAAGGATAAATTAAATACCACGAAAATAAAGAGATTAATGATATGATAAATCAATGGTAAGTATACATACACCATAAAAAATAGATAGTGGTGAATAAATAATATCTCACAAAAATGGAAGTGAGATGAGAAACCCCCTACCTTATGTCTAAATGTGTTCTGCACTTGAACTTAACATCCTAGATAATAAAATTAAATACATTAATTAATTAATTAAAAACATTATATAAATGAATTTTATTTAATATAATTTTATTAAGTTCATTTATGACCTTTTTGATGAGTTATAAGATACAATTTTATAGCTCGGGAGCGTTTGTTTCCTTGGTTTTCACGATCAATATAATTGTATATGAGTATGGAATTTTATGTGGAATGAGTATAATTATCTAGAGTTGAATTTGTATGATATTAATGAAAAAAATATAATTTTAAATGGTTATATATATCATTTTATTATATGGTATGAGGATGAACCATTATATAAGACATTTAGTGATAATCATTTACATTATTACGACAGTTATTGATCATAATAAACTCATTTTGTTTTATCATTTAGTATTATGTAAATATGTTACTTATAGAACATAAGAAATGTTTTAATACATATATTATAGTCTGGTGTAACCATACAAATGGTTTTATTACCGACCTTGAAGGAGAAATTTAAGATCGAAAATCCATCATCCATGAAGGTTGTAAATCGACACCTCTCAGATGATGATTTTGTTTTTAAAATAATTGAGAGTGAGAAAGAAATTTGAGTAAGGATATTACATTAAAATTATATCATTAAAAAATATATATATTATAATGGATTTATAATTCTCATTTGGATAGAGTAGGTGAGGATACAATAATAAAAGAAAAGAACTTGAAAAGAAATTAAAAGGAAAAGGAAGAGGATTTTACCTCTTGAATACTCCTCCTTGAGAACCTCCTTAAGGGGATTGGTTTTGGTCTTTTGTTAAGACCAAGAGCTCTTGTATTTGGGGTAGATTCTTAAGGAGAGGCTTGGGTATAAATTTGATAAGTTTCAAGGCTTAGAGGCGTGAGGAGAAGTGGTAGTGAGGGGTGGTATTTATAGTGGAGGAGAGGGATGATTTCTCATTATTTTATTATTTTGATCAAGACAAGAAATATTGTTGATTATTGTGACTAAATATAGTAATATGTGAATTTTAGTTAGAACCAAGGGTTATTACATCATCCAAACATAACTTATGACTCAATAAATCATGTTTTTATCATTTATCATAAATTATGGTATTTTACTATTCACAAAATTCAAGTATTTTAGAAAAATCCCAAAAATTTACCCTAACCATTTTTAGACTTGTAAAATTAAAAAATAGACTATGTTTTATGAATGTAATGTTCTAACTATGTGAAATTTATTTTTTTAATTAAAATCATCATTTACTTGAAAAATATAGTTTTTAAAATTAAAACTGATTTTATAACACTCTGAAAAATTAACTGAGGTCTCATTAAATTATACCAAAATCTTAAGGAAAAAAATATTTATTTATGAGTACATTTTATAAAATTTATTTTATTTTAATTCATTTTATTAATTATAAAATTTTAATTAAATATTTATGACTTACAAAAATACCAACACTTAATAATTTTTAAAATATTCATTGACTCATACTATGATATAATTATATCATACATTCATTTATAAAGTGCCTAAATTTTATTTATACTTTCATGGGTGATGTTACTATTCATTAGGCTAGTTTACTATTCATAATGGTCATATTACTATTTATAAGGGTAACATTACTATTACAAAGGGTCAAGTTACTATTCACCAAAAAAAAATTTAATCCTATTAGACTCTAAATATCTTACTGATCACAATTGTGTATGTCCGTTTTTCAAAATTTAATTCACAGAAGCGGAGAAATTATGTTTAATGTCTAGGTTATAACTATCTTGTTTAAATAATTATAAAAAGTGTTGTTTTGTAGAGACTCAGTGTTTCATGTATTACATTCTATATTAAATTTGTTTTTAAAACCTTGGGGTGTTACATTCTTCCCTCCTTCAATAAATTGCATCCCTACAATTTGATATTACACATTGAAAAACAGAGGTTGATTTTCGAAAATACCTTTATAAAAAACCCATATCGAAAATAGGGTTAATAAAACATCCTCTTAATAAGAGGGAAAGAGAAAATGTGAAGGTCACCACAATATTAGGTCTTAAAATAGTAGAATATTATTAAGAAGTGAAAACATGGACATGAATGAGAAACATAACCATCAAGTTCTGATGGAGAATGATAGATGACATGGTCATGAGAAATTTAATCATCACAAAACCATAAATCTCGTGATTGGTTAAAAGACCACTGATCTCTTAATGAGGAAATTTAACAGATAAAGTTTTTTTTTCAAAATCCTTTTCCTAGAGTTGAGGGATTACTTTACTATTTAGATAATCACTTGAGAAATTAAACTTACTTGATTACATTCCCTGTCATAATAGTAATATCATCCTTTGGTTATGATTCGATCTATTTTCACTTCATTCCTTATACATGGAAATGAATGTTCAAGATGATTTTTTCATGCCTAAAGAATCTGAATCAACTTCTATGGATCAAAGATCCCATAAAAGTACAATTATCTAATCCTTTTTCCTTTATACATTAACCAAAACCAAAATGGTTAGGATATGATAAGATAATTACCCCAAAATAATAAACCTTTATATGATGAAAAAAAAATTTAATCTCCAAAATTCAAATGTAAAACTCAAATTTCAACATAGACCATTTTACAAATTACAATCATTCCTCAAAAAATATATTCTATACTATGACATCAAAATATGAAGGATTTGTTCATATAGTCTTTCAAATAAAATTGATAACTCTTAATGTCTTGTACCAAAAAATTAATTTCCCCTATCACATAATCTCTAATATATTCTATCAATTTCCATAAATAACCTATATCACCATAAGTCCACAAAAAAAGAAATCAAATTTGACTCCAAAATAAAATTCAACATTTTTTCTGAAAAATATTCTATTTACCAAAATCTTATTGAATTATCAAAATTGAAAATGTCTTCCAAAATAACATTAATCTCGTAATCACTAATTCATTTTCCAATCCCAAAGTTATCTATTTAATAAAACAAAAATTCCCTAAAATCAAAATAATATTTATCCATTATATGTTTTAACTAAAAAAAGTTATGATAAACAAGACTTCACGTAGGCTAGTGGTAGGCATTGCACCCTTTTTTCCCTTCAGTTGTGGGTTTAAACCCCATGGCCTTTCCAGATGTGATGGGCTATCACCCAACATGCATTTTTTCCTTTTTCTAAAACCACATATCTTCCAAAATAAATATTATGGACATCCTTGAAATAAGGTCAATCACTAACTTTATTTTAACTAGTATTTTAAATACAACCTCAATACATAAATACTTCATACATTTATTCCCACATAGGTACTTCCTTGTTCTAGAGGTTATCCTATAGAATAGGGAATTGGATTGGGTAATTCCCAGGTACCCTATATTTAAGGAAAATTACTAAAAATGGACTCTTAGGATCAATTTTATTTCATTCCATTGTACTCTTCATTTTTACTCATAAATTATTTGATTTATGTCCTTCTTTACCACACATAAATCATTTATCTATTCCTTTGATACACTTTCCTCGTTTTATCCTTCCACATTTCTTGCATGATAGAAATTGATCCTTCTTTTCTTCATGGTATCCACCACTGGAGCTCTTAGCAAACTCTATTCTTCTCTTCTTTGCTGGGTTTGGGTGTTGGTTAAGGTATATGTTGTTAATAATATTTCAGAAAAAAATATTAGGCATGAACATGATATATTTTACTCCTATCAACATCCCATTTGGTTTCTCATCACCACCACCTTGTCCATCATGTTCAATGTTAACATGACTCCTTTGGGTTCCAACCATTGACTAAAATTAGCAAGCATAGTGTGAGTAATAATAGTCATAGTGAAAAAAAAACATATAATCATTTATAGAATATAATGACACATTATTTTCAACCAAATACACCTTAGTGTTAACCTAGGTCATTCATTTTCAATATATATTTAAATCCTTAATAATAGTTTTTAAATAAAATGTGAATTATCCTAAGAATATTCCCTGGGAGTGTCAAACCAGGTGCACGGTAAGGCCTGTTGTCATGTACTAGGTCACCCCAAGTCAAGCTTGAGACACCTTGTTAGAGTTTTTACGTCTAGGTACATCTGTGTTAGAACCACATCCACTTGTAGTATCCAGACATGGATGTATTGCTAGTAATATCCACATAATCACTACCTTACCAAAATTATAGGATGTTTCTTGTATTCTTATCCTCAAAGTCTATCTTAGGGATATTTTCCCTAATATGCATTTTCTAAATCTAGTTTCCAAGGTTTCTACTAAACTTCATCTGATACCAATTGTAAGGACCCCAACCCTAGTAGCCTAGATCCGGTGCCTTACTTTATTAAATTGGTAAGATTACAAGGAATTGCATCTTGAAGGACCGAAATACAACATATCGACTTCTTTTGAATCAAACACAAACTCCTAGATTATCCCTATAGGTCATTAATAATACACATCTTTACATCCTGGGAAAAAATAAAACATAATAAAGGGGTGAGCTCAGATGATCAGTAAGGGTAAGTAATTTAGAAAAATTTATCATAAACCTAAACATTATTAATGATGAATAATAAAAAACACATTCCTTTAAAAATAAACTTGAGCATAATATGGAAGGGATGAAATCTAAGTAAATAAAGACATATAACTGATCATAAGATAATTAACCTTATCCATTTATATTATACTATTCAAATATCACATGATTTATCAATTTATAACATCATAATAAGGGAATGCATAATTCTAAACATCTAAAACATATCATCAAGGCCTCAACCAAGATGTCTGAAAATAATAGGGTAAGGCTTCAGCCAAAACCTAATTTTGTTTTGTCTCATAATACCTAACAATGCATCAAGGGGATATAGAGGGCCCCAACCATCACATACTAAGTCCAATACATTCCTCATATGAAAATGGTGAAACATAAACAATATACACATTCATATTCAAAAACTAGCATACGAAGTGTGATTACTTTAACTATAACCCATGAATGGTATCAAATTAGAACATCCATAGTCAAACTAATCATAAAACCTTCAAAAAAATATGTTATATGGTATCATAATAGATAAACCTAAATTAAGTACAATATTCAACAAATTATGTTGACATAAATTAAGATAGTTTTAAATGATACCATTGAAAAATTCACGAGGAAATGATCCTTAAACATTCCAAAGTGCAACATACCACTTTGAAAAATTAAAATAATAATCCATTTTAATATCATGAGAATAATATGAATCTTTATATAATATATCAAAGGGTATAAAATACACCACACACATAAGGAATAAGTGGTAAATAAGGCATATATCTCACAGAAGTAAAAGTGAGATGAGAAAAATCCTTTTTTACTTTGTAAAGAAGAGTTCTTTTGGAAAATCATTTGTATTTGTAATAAAATAATATAGTAAACATTTATATCCTAGAAAATAAATGTTAAGTACATTTAAATTATATTTGAGGCATAAATGATGTCCCATTGAAGTGAAACCATTTTAAAAGATTTTTTAAGAAACATTAGAAATAAATTGTTTTAGTGCGGTTTAAGGAAAATATTAAAGAGATTTTAATGTGGGAAGGAATGTTTGTTTCCATAAAATCATAAATGAACCAAGATGGGTTTTAATGATAAAATTTGTAATTTTATAAAAATAATTATGGATTAAAATGGATTATATATTTCACTTGAAAATGGGTAAGAACTTGAGAAGTTCCCTTTAATCGGGCTTGTTTATTGGGAAGAATTGAGAAGGGAACCATTTCAAAACATGTATATACCCATCAAAGAAGGATGATATGAATTGGATATGTGATTTTGGAACATATAAATATAATTTATAGTAAATTTAAAAAAATAAAGAATCATTAAATCTGAGTAAAGGTAGAGAAAGAGTAACCCAAAGGAAAAATGGGGGTTCGGGTAGAATCCCTTACCACTTTGTAATCAATCGAATCATATGCCCAAAAATTAATAATCATAAAATTATAAATTGAATACCATGAAAATAAATATATTTATGATATGATACATCAATGGGAAGTATACATACACCATACACAATATATAGTGGTGAATAAGGAATATCTCAGAAAAATGGAAGTGAGATGAGAAACCCCTGAATGTGTTCTGCGCTTGACCTTAACATCCCGGATAATAAAATTAAATCCATTAATTAATTAATTAATAACATTATATACATTTATTTTATTTATTATAATTTTATTAAGTTCATTTATTTCCTTTTTGATGAGTTATAAGATATAATTTTATGACTTGGGAGAGTTCGTTTCCTTGGTTTTCACGATCGATATACTTGTATATGAGTATGGAAGTTCATGTGAAATGGGTATAATTATCCATAATTTAATTTATATGATATTAATGAAAAATAAGAAGTTTAAATGGTTATATATATCATTTTATTATATGTTATGAGGATGAATCATTAGATAATACATTTAGTGATAATCGTTTACATTATTACAACGATTATTGATCATAACGAACTCATTTTGTTTTATCATTTAGTATTATGTAAAAATGTTAATTATAGAACTTAATAAAGGCATTAATAAATATATTATATTATGGTTTAACCATAAAAATGGTTTCATTATATCCTTAAAGGAGAAATTTAATAATGAAAATCTATCATCCACAAAGGTTGTAAATCAGAACCTCTTGGACAATGATTTCGTTTTTAAAATAAAAGAGAGTGAGAAAGGACTTTGAGTATGATATTACATTAAAATGATATAATTAATATATATATATTATACTTTAGTTATCATTCTAATTTTTATATAGGATGTGAGGAGATAATAATAAAATAAAATAACTTGAAAAGAAACTAGAAGGAAAAGGAAGAGGATTTTACCTCTTGAATACTCCTCCTTGAGAACATCCTTAAGGGGATTTGTTTTGGTCTTTTGTTAAGACAAAGAGATCTTGTATGTGGGGGAGAGTCTTGGGGAGAGTATTGGGTAGAAATTTTAGAATCTTCAAGGTTTATAGGTGTGATGAGAAGTGGTGGTATTTATAGTGGAGGAGAGGGGTGGTTTCTCATTATTTTATTATTTTTCTCAAGAAAAGCAATAATGTTGATTCTTGTGACTAAATACAGTAATAAGTGAATGTGATTTCGAACCAAGGGTAATTAAATCATCTAAACATAACATATGACTCAATAAATCATGTATTTATCATTTATCATAAATTATGGTATTTTACTATTAACAAAAAATTCAAGTATTTTAGAAAAATCCCAAAAATTTACCCTAACAATTTTCAATATTTAGAATTAAAAAATGGACTCTTATTTATGAAAGTAATGTTATAACTATTATAAATTTAATTTTTTAATTAAAATCACCATTTACTAAAAAAACAGTTTTTAAATTAAAACTGATTTTATAACACTTTGAAAAATTAACTAAGGTCTCATTAAATTATACTAAAATATCAAGACAAAAAAATATTTATTTATGAGTACATTTTATGAAAATTTATTTTCTTTTAAATCATTTTATTAATTATAAAATTTTAATTAAATATTTATGACTTACAAAAATACCAACACTTAATAATTTTTAAATTATTCATTCTCTTATACTATGATATAATTATATCATAAATTCATTTATAAGGTGCCTAAATTCTATTTATACTTTCATGGGCATGGTTACTATTTATTAGGTCAGTTTACTATTCATAAGGTTCATATTACTATTCATAAGGGTAACATTACTATTCCAAAGGGTCAGGTTACTATTCACCAAAAAATCAATTTAATCCTATCAGACTCTAAATATCTTACTGATCACAACTATGTATGTCTGTTTTTTGAAATTTAATTCATAGAAGCGGAAAAGTTATGTTTAATATCTAGGTTATAACTATCTTATTTAATTAATTATAACAAAAGTGTTGTTTCATAGAGACTCAGTGTTGTGTGCATTACATTATATGTTAATTTTTTTGTAAAACCTCGGGGTGTTCTAACATCAACCACCATTCCATCATTGAGTTCCCTAGCCTAAGAGCCAAACTCAAAATAATTTAACACCATTTCCATAGTCCACAGACCAAAACCTCACTGCTAAACTATCTCCAAACTTTGGTCTTAAGATGAACCTCCTCTAATACCACCTTGACACGAAACAACCCACAAGGGCCTACATGGATTGTGGTAAGCCATGCATGACACCCAAAGATCACCTTTAATAGGACAAAATCTAGCATCAAACACTGAGTAGGAATATCACACACATGGGAGGCCTTGGCCTAAATTACCTATACACCCGCACACATACCACGTACCAATATAATGTAGAAAAGACAAAAAAATGATACTTAAAATTCATTTATAACAACTAATACCACATAAAATTATGATAAATCATACTAAAAAACAAAAGGGGTAAATACAAGCCTACCAAAACTACAAAAGATTCCAACCTACTAATATAAGTGTGTGTGTGTGGGGGGGGGATTCTTTCAAGATTCAAATCTTGAGACCATCTGTTGTCTATCTAGCATGACTGTAATCTACCTACTCCTAGTCCCCCTAGGAATTCCTTGAAAGGGATTTCATATTCATAATACATAACATGCGTGGGAAGAGCCCATATAGAGGTGAGTATAAACATACCCAATAAGAAACCCCGAAATCACTAACCACAAAGAATCAAAGAGTGAGTTAGCTCTAAATCACAAATCCAAGGGAATAAATAAGATAACCTATATATTCTAAAAGGAAAAATCCAAGTATCAAGGGGAGGCCGCATCCTCACTACCAGCCTAGGATTATATAATAGGCTCATAGGAACAATTTATCTAAGAGAACTCACTCATTTGGTCTTTCTATACTAATGGAACTCATCTGAGAGGACATAACTACTAGGTCTTACCATGAAGAAGCATGAAGGAACTAAGAGAGATATTATGAGAAACTCACTAAATCATACTAAACCTTATAAAAAGACATCAGATGTCGATACATAGATTGGGGATCACACCAAAGGCCTATGGGGGATATTCAACCCTAACCAGATTAACCCAATAGGAAGAGGATCACATGCCATAGTTGTTAGAAATAGGTTACCTAACCCAATATATAGAATAATGATATAGGATCACTCCCCAGGTCACATCGATAGATACCCAAATCTATCCAGGACTAACCCATAGAGTGGGATGCTCATCCTGTTCTTAGGACGAGATACCTTAGTGCACTCACTTAGGGATAGAATAAGGGAACAAAACCATGCTGATATAGTTCTAGGGAACTCACCCAAGATCATACCACAACTGGTTTGAGGAGAAAAAGGGCTCTAGCCTACCATAGAATAAGTACATAGTGTGTCCCATGGGGCACACGACGCGTCTCCCTGATTCTAGCACTTCTCGTGTTTGGCAGTCTCACACGAAATGTATTTCTCCAGATACTAAGCATTTTCTCTTATTATAAACAATGTGTATAGGTTGAGACGATGCTCAACATGTGCCTCCTGCCCAAACACATGAAATTTATAAAGTACATGAGATATCCCCTACCACACAAGGCATGTGGGATCACATGGTTTCCTAGGCATGTACTCTATGTACATGCTGAGCTGGCTGGCTAAGGATCACACATCGTGTGGGTCCACCACATAGAGTGTGATATTTAATTCATGTGTAAACCCTAGATGATGTATAGAAGGGACCACATGGTTTTTTTCTTCCAAATTACTCATTGTGAAACATATAATTTCATAGAAACTTAACCTATTCACGTATCTTCACCTGCGTTATCATTGCCTTTGGTTCCATTGCTATTATCAACCATAACACCCATATATGGGTTGACTGAGCCCACATCACCAATGGGGGATGGATTATGAATATTAATTTGAATAGAAAAATCTTGACATTGACACTCCAAATAACACGCATAGTTCAACTCATGAATCCACTATTGCCTGTACTATAATTGGATCACCATATTCATCCCACCAGAGATATCCACTCAATCCAGTATGTAAAAAATCCATCACTCGAACCTCTGTTAGATTACCATCATCACTTCCATGCCTTTGTAACATGTCTAGATCAAAAAACCGAACCCACAAAAATGATCTGTTGCATCAAATAATGATCACACAATGATTGATTACTCAGGTTTTGTCGAATCATCATCCAATTGGAATACTGGTGATAGACATTGAAGAATGGAGGGAGAAAGGCACAAAAAAAGATAGATTCAAAAGAAGGCCATGTTCTTTTGGCCATCATTGATGGAACCCAATGAATGGGGGAAGTGAATGACTCAAAAAATTCAATGAAGAATACATCTCAAATTTCTAAATCTAGGAAGAGAAAATAAATGTTGTAAAAACCAATGAAGAACAACCCAAGAATTAATTTGAAATGAATTAATTCACATTCGTTTCAATAATCAAGAATGAGAAAATAAACCACACAATCAAATTCTCTACCATGAGTTCAGATTAATCATTGGATAAGAATGAATTCGCAATGATGTTGTTGATGAGATCAACCATGATCATCATTAGATTCACAAAACTCTACATTTACACATTTTTGATATTTGATCATGAGATCACCTATCAACGCGCTCACCACTAGAGTTCTGTTTCCATCCTTTAATTCCCTATAGGGTTATGTGGATAACCCTTGGGAATTATCCATAGAGGAGTTTATAAAGGTGCGTTGTTAGGGTTTTGTAATTAAATGAAAATTAAATTAATAAAATAATTTAATCCATTTAACTCACCCATGATTGAACTCTATCAAGCCTCTGATGATGAAAAGACCTATATCATGCCTAGGTAAAAACCTGCACTTTGGATTTAATGGTGGTCTCATTTTTCCTATTCAAGACACCATTTAGGAGATAATCCATTATTTCAAAAAAAACCATGTGTGCATGATATAATAAATTTAATATTTTTAATATATCAAAACCGAGGCACCATGGGCCCCAAAATTCCGTGCTGACTCTATAATTTACTCTGGAAATATTTGTTGAAATATTCTAAAGTTTCAAACATAAATTTTGGTGTTTCTACACTACTTAATAATTTTTTTGAGGCAAGTGTTGAGGAAATATAATTTAGGATTTCAATATTGGGGAGTCCACTCAATGAAATAAGAAGCCACAAGCCCACAATTGGAAATACCACCTATATAAAAACCATCTTATAATTTTCATGGTATTTTTATAGATTATAAGAATGAAACTATGTATTTTTGCAACTAGAATTACTAAAGTGATGATACATTCTAAGTTCCATGGTGAGGACCATTGAGACTTGATAAAATAGTGGGATAATTAATAAAAATAAAATTATCATGTCTCCCATAATTTTCCATCAAGAAAAGTACTAATAATATGCTATCTACTTATTATAGAATAATGACATGTTTGTCAACAACATTATACGTATGGTTGATTTTATAGAAAGAACATCTCTCAAATAGAAGTAAATCCCAGGAATGGTTCAGATTTATAAGGGTAGGGTTGTTCCATGAATAAAAGTATTAGATGCTAGAATCCTCAATTCCTGATCATCCTACTAAGGAGGAAAGTTATGAGTAGTTTTTTGACTATGAAAAAAATTGAACCATGAACTAGATGTTTAGTGTTTAATGCTTTCATCAATGTCTAGTAAACTTATGAAGTCACATGATAACATGGATGCTTGAAATATGCTCCAACATCTTTATGATCTTTATCAGGAGATAGATAGACATGAACGATTTGACATATCCAAGATGCTATTCAAAAGAAAAATTGGATAAGGTGAATCTAATAGGCTTTATATAGTTAAAATAATTGGATATATTGAGTGCCTAGATATTCTAGGGTTTAATCTATCTGAATAATTTCACATCGATCTCATTATTTCATCACTCCCTAATTTATTATTTTGTTTTTTTGTAAATTTCACTATAAAAAACATAGAGAAGTATCTTCTAGACCTTCTCACTCTAATTATTCAAGTTGAAATGGATATGAAGTGCAGAAAGACTTCTATCCTTAGGGTTAATAAAAGTAAAGGCTAGGCAAAGAGATCCAAGAATAAATCCTACTCTAAATATTCTTCATATTACCCTTTCTAGAAGATGAGGATCAAGGGGAAAGAAAGGAAATAAGATGCTATCTGTTTTTCATGTGGAAAGAAGGGCTACTAGAAGAAAAAATACATCTAGAAAAAGAAGCAAGGGGAAACTTTAGGTGTGTTAGTTATCAAATGAAATTTATCTATTTCTACAAGTTGGGTATTATATACATCATGTGGTGATCACATATTTATTTAAATACAAGAAAAAGTAGATTTCAAAATATTTCCCATGGTGAGGTGGATCTACAAGTATCCAATAGATCCAAATTTACTTTTGTGGTTATTAGAGATTACCACCTCATGTTGCTAACTGGAATGATCTTGGTTTTAAAATATTTCTATTATGTAACTTTAGTTTAAAAAAACATTATTTTTGTGTCTAGAATTGATATAGATGGATAAATTATTAAATTTGAAAATAAGTGTTGCTTCATTTATAAATAAATAATTTATTAAAATAAGGTATATTTAAATAATGGTATTTAATTTTTGGATTAAATGAACTAAGTAATAATAATCTATAATGAAAATGGTTCACATGACTTATACCACACGCAACTATAGAATCATTGGCTAAGTCATGTAAACAAAAAATCATTTTAACAAATTAAACCAAGATGGTTATTTGGATTCATTTGAACTAAAACCTCTTGTTGTATGTCATGCATGTTTATAAGGAAAAATGACCAAATCCACATTTAGTAGAAAAGGTGAAAGGGCCACTGATCTTCTTGAGTTGGTTCATAACTATGAGTGTGTACCATTTCCAGTTGAAGCTAGGGGTGAGTACTCATACTTCATAAATTTTATTCGTGACTTTAGTAGATACATATATGTTTAGTTAATGTGGTGTAAGTCAGATTCCTTTGATAGATTCAATGAATATAATAATAAAATTGCGAACCTTCTTGGTGAGAATATTAAGAAACTCTACTTAGATATTTTTAGGGAATATCTTAATTAAGACTTCATTGTTTATTTATTGGAGTTTAATATTTTATCTCAAATCACAGATCTTTATACACCATAATGGAATAGTGTAAGAAAAAGGAGTAACCACACCTTGTTAGACATGATGAGATGAATTATGAGTCATGCGAGTCTTTCATTATCCTTTTGGGGATACGTGTTAAAAAAAATAACGAACATACTAAACCAAGTGATGACTAAAGCATAAAATTGAATTCCATAAACTTTGATGTGGAAATAAACCCTCATTGTAAAATTTATGAGTACCAAAGGGAACTAAGTGTAACTTTATAGGTTACTCTAAGGAAGATAGAAGATATTACCTATAAGATACTTCATATAAGAAATTTATGGTTAACAAACATACTACCTTTCTTAAAAGGGATTACATCTATAAAAGAGATAGTGAGAGAAAGATATAATTCAATGAATTTCAAGCTCAAGATACACAAGAGTTGACACATGAAAAGATTCCATAAATCCTCAAGTACAAGGAAGTTCTGGAGACAAAATTACTATATAAGAGAACAATAAATGTTATAGAACTTAAAATATATGGATTTCTAGTCACCAAGGATGGTCACTCATTACTAGTTGATAACAATGATCTTGTAACATACAAGGAAGTAGTAAGTCGAATAAAAGATACCAAATGGAAAGAATCTATGAATTTTAAAATGGATTCCATGTAAAAAAACCATGTTTGGGTTTTGGTAAATCCTCCAATGGATGTAAAACCTATTAGTTATAAATGGGTATTCAAGAATAAATTGAACATGGATGGACATGTCAATACCTATAATCCATAAATAGTTTTTAAAGGGATTAAAAAATATCAAGGTATATACAACAATGAAACCTTTTAAACATTCATTATTCTTAATTCCATTATAATTATACTAGCCATAATAGTTTACCATGACTATGAGATTTTGCATATGGATGTCAAAAAAACTTTCCTTAATGGGAACCTTCAAGAAGATTTCTATATAAACCAAATAAAAGGGTTTATGACTCTAAATGGTGCCAAAAAAGTATACAAGTTACATAGATCCATTTATGGATTAATTAAATAATATATTTCATGAAACATTTAATTTAATTCAGTCATAATAGAATCTAGTTTCATAAAGAACGAATGTGATCCATGTGTCTATAAATAGTTTATTGGGAGTGAAGTCATTTTCCTAATAGTTCATATCGATGACATACTACTTATTGGAAAAAATACCAATATTATATTTTGTTAAATATTGTTTATACACATGATTCTCTATGAAGGACTTATGTTAATCAATATATATTCTTGAGATGAAGATCCATTGTGATAGATCCAACCAGATACTTGTACCAAGTTAAAGTATGTACATTGACAAGATACTGAAGAGATTCATTATTAAATAATCCAAGAGGGTATTGTTTCCAGTTTCACATAACATTCATCTATCCAAGAAAATGTGTCCTTAAACACATGAGGAGATATAGAGGATATCAAAGACTCCATATGCAGTAATGACTGGGTTTTTCATGTATCTTATGATATGTAATAGGCTAGATGTCGTATATACCTTAAGTGTAGTAGGAAGATATCAAGATAACCTAAGAGATTTCCCTTGATGGAATTTAATACTATTATTAAGTATCTTAGGCACACTAAAGATATTATCCTTGTATATGGAGGATATGGGGAGATAATACTTAGGGGATATGAAAATTATAGTTACCAAATAGATCAAGATGACCTGAAATTACTATCAGGATGCATCTTCACTCTCAATAGAGGTTCTATAAGCTAAAATAACTCAAATAAAGATATAGTAGTCAATTATAAAGTGGATTATGAGTATATTAAAGGTTCTAAAATAAATAAATAAGTGTTTTTGATATGAAACTTTATCCAATATCTTGACATGGTTCCTAGTAGTAAAGAATCTATCACACTTTATTGTGATAATATTGTAACAATGTCTCTTACAAAGGAACCAAGGTCACATTAGTAGGTAAAACATAGACATAAAAAATATCATCTATTGAGATATTTTTATCATATAGGTGATTCAAAAGTGAGTAGAGTTTCCATGAAAGAAAAAAATATAGGCCCCTTCACTAATTCCTTAACTCAGCAGAAACATGATCATTATGTGAGAACCATCACTCTAAAAGTCATTAGTAGTTGGATCTAGTCCAAGTGGGAGTCTGTTGGAGTTCATGTCCACTAACTATTTATAGTTTATATTGAATGTATATTAAAATAGGTGAATATTAATTAAATATATTATTATATATTGTTCATTATTCTATGTGACTTTGATGTATTAATGTCCTAGAGCATTTGTTGCATTGGAAAGGAAATATCAGTACCCTGATATGATGAGAGCCTTGAAATTCCATGATGATATTCTTGTACCTTGTTTTATGGTTGGATAACATTCTATGATGAGACACATATTATGTTGACTTTCAGGTGTAATTACTCGTAAGAAGATGAGACTTTATCTCATGAAGCTCACACTTGGTAATCTCCAATATGAGAGATTATGAGAATAAACCTACCTGTAGAAAATCCACATGTTTATATGTAATTAGAAATTACTATCTGTGAGTATGTTTAATGATCATTATACTCTAATAATATTATTAATTCATGTAATTACTCATTCACTTTGATGTATTTCCATAAACCATGAAAAAATATGATCGCAGTGAAGTTAGGTGCATAAAAAAATGATATGTTATTAATGAATAAGTCAAGTATTTGTAACTTCCATATTTATAGAAGTTAATATATCAACACTTTTATTTAAATAAAATATTAATTTTAAATTCCATGTCCATGGTGTATAGATGAGTTTATTTCAGACAGTCAAAGAAAGATGTATTAAGAATATAGGTTGATGACATGAGTGTGCAACCTGCTTGATGAAATATCATGACAAAGAGATTATATTACATAATGAGTGTTCATATGTGGCTATTTTCATTATGAAATATCTTCTTCCTATGCAGGTGCCTTGACATATTTCTAGACAGTAATCATGGATTTTAGGCAAGCTCGCTTAATGCCACTGAGGAAGAGGCTTAGAGGGCCACACATAAAGAGTTTCCTTTGATCTCAGTTAAATATTATTTATATTTAACAATTAGAATAAATATTATTCTCCAAACTGAGAATTAATATTCATTCAATATTTATCAAATGATCACAAATATTAAATAAATATTTTTTTGAAGGTGATTGTTTAATTACGTGAATATATATTATTTATTTATCTATTGTTATTTGAATAATAATAAATAATTATTTATTTAGTTACGTGAATATTAAATAAATATTTATTTTCTAGATTGTGAATAAAATATTTATTTATTTATTTAAATATTTATTTAATATTCCAATAAATATTGAGGAGGACAAGTGAACCATATTTTTTCTGGTTATGAATATTTATTTATCATATTTTAAAATAAATATTTATCATTGCATGGGTTAGAGAACACAATAAAATAAAATAATAATAATATTTTATTACATGGAATGAGGTTAATTTTGGGTTTAATAATTATTAAGGTTCTTTATGCAATTAATTTAATATTAAACTCTAACCCTAGGTCTATAAATAGATTACTATGTCTATCAGAGGAAGACTAATCATTGTGCACAACAATTTCCTCTCAATCTCTCCATCATCCTCTCTTCCTATCAAGACTGATAATAATAATATAAATTCCTTCAAGACTGAAGGAATGTTAAGTGATCAAAGTGAACAACACAAGATAATAAATCAGCCATGCTAGCACTCGATGTTTCATTGGAGCTATTCGAATATCGAAGAAGCCCATGCAGATCACTGTTATAAGGGATCTACTTTGGTCCTCAGTATGATATGATGATACACTAATAAAGTTAAAACAATTAACACCATCAATTAAGAAAGACAACTAGACTGATATAATCTTTCTTCTTTTGTTTTAAATTATTTATAAATTAATGTGAAAATATCCTCTCTCTTTGTTCCAAAAAAATCATTTTTCAATATTCTTCAAAAAAAAATTGATTGGTCATGGCATTCACATCATGAATATTATAAATGATCTATTGAATTAAAAAAAAGACGAGTTTTACATTGGCCCAATAAGTGTTTTTTATATGTCTAAACCAATAAATTAGTCTTGAGTTCATGTTAGAGGTGGACCGAACCCAATTTATCATGGTTTCAGTGCCATAATGTTACCCGATGAGTTTGGTGTTAATTATTCCAATTTTTGATTTTGAATTAAACTATTTGATATATTAATTTGATGGAATTTATTGATGAGATAGGTGCATGAGGACTTAAAGAAGGTCATTATGAGTTTGAGATGGATTTACGGATCGCTGGTTGAGGATGATAACCTTGAGTGTATTGAGTCTCTTTCTCATTTTGTAATTTTATGTTCATGTTATATCATTATAATTATTACAAACATGTTTCATGATTTGTGTGATATTTCCCCATAAATTGGAATGGGCTAACATTATCCTAATAGTCAACATGGACCGCACAACTTGCTAAATAGTTCAATGGTGGAACCATGGTCGAACAAGTGTCGATGACCCTCTTTATGGATTGGTTGGTTTCTTGTGTTGTTATTTTGGAAAGTAAATGGGTTCATTTTTATAGTGTGATTTTAAAAAGGGGTTGATTCAAATCGGATTATAAAGAAAAGTAGTGATTTAAATAATGAGTTCTGAAATGGAATTTCAAAAAAAAGTGGGGTTTTCTAAATATGTTTTTAATGGGATTTTATCCTAGGACCTAGAATGAGTAAGATAAAATGAGTTTAATTTTTTAAATGATTTAAAAATGGAATTTGTATGGGATTTCAAAGGGATTCAGAAGGTATTGGTTAAGTTGTTTTGGTACATTTGACTTTGTGTGAGTGATTCCACGTTTTCTATGCATGACTACCTTGATGTGTTCTCTATTTATGTATTATTTTGGATTATATTGTTTCATGATTATGCATGATTGAATGTATCACCATTGATGTTTTCTTTAAGTAAGAAAAATTTCAATCCATGTATATATTTCATACACAACCACTTGATCATGATAATACTCAGTATTATAGAGGCATTAAGGGTTCCCACTGGGTTATTGGACTCCACCCTACTCACACACACATAATTGTTTTTTATGAACATGTGTATAACTTCATGTTTTCTCTCAGGCACAGGTATCACTTGGAGATTGACATGAGCTTTATTTAGTAGGCCATGGAGGTTGTGGGTTCTACATGTTGGATTATAGAGGCTAGTTTAATTTACTTTTGGTTATTGTTCAATATGTACCAACCAATGTTCTGATGTTTATTTTTATGATTTCATGTTCATATTATACTAATCTATTATGTTATTTTACATGCATGTAGATAGTTTTACTATTTTCTATTCTAGAATAAAAGTCCCCACATGGATCCCTTTTATGTATAAAAGTATTTGGTTTATTCGTTATACGAATAGGTCATGCCAAATTTTTAGAAGATTTGGTCATGAACCTTGAGATTTATTTTTAGGGAATAAACTCCCCACAAATGTTTTAGGTCCTCACTACTAGTCAGAAACCTTTAGTATATGGGGAGGTGTGCTTGAGGTAATGTGGAAACCCTCACTAAGGTTCTATTCAGGTGATCTGGGTTGAGTCATCACAAATGGTAATAGAGTGTATTTTGGGATGATATAGTATTAGTTATTTGTGGAGATAGGTTGATGGGACTCAAGAGATAGATCGATCACATGCCTAATCGACATGACATCGGTTGAAACCCAAGTTTCCATGGGCTATCTAGTGTTGGAACTAGACACTCTAGGATGAGTGAGGTGTTAGACCAATAATCCCAAGGAGGTATGGATGATACTCAAGATGATTTATAGGGGTTTACTAGGATCTAGTGATTTATTCATACAATATTATAGTGTCATACTTAGGGTATGGTACACGCACCTATGGGTAGTGCTGTTTGAGATGTTGCCTTGTCAGGATCTACTAGTAATTGAAACAAATTATAATATAATAAATGTTTTACTAATTAAATTATAATGGTGATTATATTAATATGTATTTGAGGTTCTTTTTGATTTATTGTGATTGTGATTGTTTGACCTCTATAGGGCAATGATTTTTTGGGATGGTTTATTTTTGATAAAAACCCTATTTTAAGGAGAAAATTTTTTGGTGGCATGAGGTGTTCATAAAATTTTTTATAAGTGGATTTTACTTGAAATGGATTGTGGAGTCGAAGGTTTTGAAAAGAGTTGTAATTTTATTATTTTGAGAAAATATTAGGAAAAAAGTTTTAAAAATTGGATATCAAATGGTTTTAAAATTAGATTTCAAAGTATATTTTGAAACTGTAGGTTCTGGGCGCAGTGAAAGTGTTAGATAGGGCATTACCAACTCAATGTTTTTTTTATGATTGATGATTATTATGAGATTTACATGATGATAAACACTATGATCAAAGAAATTTTATAAAATAATACATACAATAGATAAATTCTAGAACCAAAGAATAAGATCATCACAAATTATTTATAATTAATTTAAGAAATTAAAGAATTAACTTTTGAGAAATTATTTATTCATTGATGGATCTGACACTGTCTCCATGTCACACTATTATTGTGTTGTAGGAATCAGGAATATATTACATCCAACGGTGATCCACACATGTTCCATGAACCTTCGAATATCACCATATGAATCTCTAGGTGCTAGCACGATAGATCTTAACACTTGTTTCATTCACCTTTGATCGCCCCGAAAACCTATTCAGGAAAGAGTTCTATTCAATATCTTTAGAATTAAGAGTGGTTGTGGAGTATGATCTCTTTACATTCTTGAGATCATTCTTAGAGAGGGAGTTCTCTAGGTATTTGTGACTATTCTCTCTATATCTCTTTGGGCACAACACAAATGAATAGGCTCTTTAGAAAAATAACATAATTGGGTTTATATACCACTAGGGTTGAAAAATAATAATTGCACATGCACCCTTATTATTTAAATAATCCCCATGGAACCCCATATCTATAATAATAATAATTATATTATTATTTCTTGAAATGCACTAAACTCACGAATTAAATTAAATATTATTTATTCAAATAATATTTAATATATATTATTTCTCATCAGACCATTAAACTCGGTCCACTATTCCTACATAATATTTATTTTGAATTGAATAATGAATATTTATTTAATAAATAAATATAACTACATTATTTACCAATAAATAAATAAATATTATATCCACTCTATAGAAAATAAATATTTATTAAATATTCTGCTCATGTAATATTATCTCGAATAACTGGTGAAATAATATATGGGATCAAGAAAACATGAATAATTATTAAACCATGTGAGGAAATAATATTTATTCAAACTATTAAATTATAAATAATAATATATTATTTAACCGAGATTCTGGATACACTCAGTGTGTGACCCTCTAGGAAACTTTATCAGTAGCATTAGGTGAAGCAGCCTAAAGTTCAAGGTTAGCATCTAGCAACACGCCAAGGCACACATAGAGAAATAATTTAATTCCATAATGATATAATACCTCATACAAATTCTTACTATATAATATAATGTCTTTATCATGATATATCTAATCAAGCAGGTTGCATGCCAGTGCCATCAACATATGCGCTTGATGTCTCTTTCTTTGACTTTTAGTAAATTGAACTTGCCTATAGAACACCATGGCCATAGATTTATTTATGATATATCATTTCCATTAAAGGGATTGAGGTGTTAAATTCCATTCAAGAACATAATGGAAAAATCCTTTCTCATATTATTCAGTAATGAAATATTACTTGTGATGCACCCAACGTATCCTACCTCGCCGTGAGCATTTTCTATCATGGATTTCTTCAATACATCAAAGTACACAACTTATAATATTTATTAATAATAATCTTAAAGTATAAGGATAAACACACATTTTTAGAGATAATAAAATCCAATGACACATATAAATATGGATTTCCTACTAGCGTGTATCATTCTCATAATATCCTACACCAGATATTACCAAGGCCGTACACCATGAAAAGTCACCTCAAAGTCCTATGAGTCTCCTCCCCTGATAGTTTGTATCATTTTTTTATCAAATGATTTAATCTGACTGTAGAATATATATTTAAGAATACTACCATGACACTTCTAGGTTGTCATCATAACAGGGAATTGCTATGACCTTTTAGTATAAAAACTATTCTTAGGACATTATCATATACTATGTCTCACAAAATAACAACCATGATGTGATAAGAAGTTTATTAATATTCAAAATAATGAATAAAAGTTTTCATAAAGTACATAGAATTTTGTTCTAGGGTACCAACTTCGACAGACTCCCACTTGAACTAGAGCCGATTGCTAACAACCTTGAGTCTGCTAGCTCTCACATGATACTTATGCTTTTACTGAGATAGAACTTTATTCAAGGGGTACACCACATTTTTATTTTTTTGGAACTATACTTACTGTAACTTCACCCCTCTGAGAAAAATCCCTCAAGAGTTGATACTTCTAATGTATGTGCTTTGTCCATTGGTATGACCTTGGATCTTTTACAAGATCCACAACTATAGTATTATCACAATACAATGTGATAGGATCTTTACTATTAGGTACCACATCAAGATATTGGGAAAAGTTTCATATCCAAATAGATTCCTTATCCATATCAAAAGCCTCTATATACTCAGAATATAATTTAGAATAAGTAATAACTGCATGCTTTGAACTCTTCCAGCTCAAAACTCTTCAATTAAGATAGAAAACATATCCTAACCATAACTTCAGATCATACTGATATGTTTAAAAACTATAATCAGTATAATTCTTGACGACAAGATCATTTTCTCCTCCATGCACTAGGAACATATCCTTAGTTCTTCTCAGATACATAAGGATAGTCTTAATATCATACCAATTATGTTCTCCTGGATCATCTTGATAGTTACTTACCATGCTGAATGCATAGGAAACATTAAGTATAGTACATAACATGGCATAAATAATTGATATTATTGCTGAATCATATGGGAAACACTTTTTTAACTAGTCCTTAATAAATTGTAAGAATGATATTTCATTTATAATAAGTAATATTTCATCAACATATACTACTAAGATAATGATCGCATTCCCACTAAACCTCTTATAAACACATGGCTCACATTCATTCTTAATGAAACCAAATTCTTTTATAGATTCATAGAATCGAATGTTCCATGACCTAGATGCTTATTTCAACCCATCAATGGATCTCTACAAATTTCATATCCTTTTGGCATCACCCAGAGTCACAAAACCTTTTGGTTGTGTCATGTAGGAATCTTCCTAAAGGTTCCCATTAAGGAAATTTGTTTTTACATCCATCTTCTAAATTTCATAGTCATAGTGAGCTATTATATAAAGTAGAATTCTGATGGATTTAAACATGGAAACTGGTGAAAAGGTTTCATCATAGTTAATTCCTTGACACTGTTTAAACCCTTTAGACACTATCCTTTCTTTATAGGTATTTAATTTACCTTCCATGTCTAGTTTTCTCTTGAATACCCATTTTCACCCTGTGGGATTTACATTAACCGATGCATTAACCCGAACCCAAACTTAGTTCTTATATATGGAATCCATTTCAAAATTCATGGATACTTTTCATATTGTAGATTTTAAGATCTCTATGGCCTCTTTTTAGGAGGGAGGTTTGTCATTATCAACCAACAATGATCCACCATCTCTAGTTAATAGAAAACCATATCTATCTGGTTCTCTTACCTCTCTCATGCTCATAAAAAGTACTTTTGTTTCAAGAAATACTTATTCCAAGGGGCCCTGTGAAATCTATTCCTATACCAACTCCTGTGTATCTTGAGCATAAACTTCATAAAAGTTAATATTTCTCCAACTACTTTTTTAGAATGTGCTCCCTCTCAAGAAATACCAATTTTATGATGATAATCACTTTCTTTTATGATGGTTTTTATAGGTAGTATCCCTTAATTTACTTAGTATACCCTATAAAGATACACTTTATTACACGAGGTGCTAGTTTTTTGCTTGAGAAGGCCTTAATAAGCACCTCACAACCCCATAAACGTGTATGTGAAAAAATGGATTTCTTTCCACTCTATAACTCAAATGGAATTCTATTTTTCGATTTAATTGGTACTCAGTTTAGTGTGTATGCCATAGTTTGTAATGCATTTCTTCAAAAAGGATAATGAAAGATATTTATGACTTATCATTGAACTTACCATATATAACAAGGTATGGTTCCTAATTTCACTAACACTATTCCACTATGGTGTGTAAGGAAGATTGAGTTGAGATATAATAAAAAAATCTTGTATAATTTTGATAAAATCTTGGTTAAGATATTTACCACCTCAATCCGATCGAAGATTATTTATCTTATTTCCAAGTTGATTTTCTACTTCATTCTTGAATTCTATAAATTTCTAAAGGACTTGGAATTATACCTCATCAAGTACATATATCCATATCTACTCAATTCGTCAATAAAAGTTATGAAGTAAGAATATCCAACTATAGATTCTACTAGAAATGCCCCACACATATTAGTATGTACCAATTATAAAAGCTCTGTGGCCCTTTAATTCTATCCACCAAATGATAGTTTGGTCATTTTTTCCTTGTAAACAAGCATGAAATATTTTAAGTAGTTTTAGTTCAAAAGTTTCTAAATAACCATCTTTATAGAGATTTGTAAAACGATTCTAGCTTACATGACCAAGATGGTGATTCCATATCTTAGTGTTATATGAGTCACGTGAACATGATTTTTTATCTATTACTAATACTTGATCTTCATAATTTAATACATAAAGACCATTATTTAAATTTGACATACCATAACATATGTTGTTTTTATAAAATAAACAAATTTTATTTAATAATTTTAAAATAAATAAATCTGTATCTAGGCATGATACAAAAAATATATTTTTGGTAACAACTGGTACATAATAAAAATATCTGAAAACAAATATCACACTACTACAAAAAGGGGAAAGGGAAGCGCTACCCATTTAACAACGCTAGTAAAAAAGCATTTATAAAGGGGTACCTTTATCAGCGCTAAAAAAAGCACTAATAAAAGTGCCCCTTTATCAGCATTTTTTTAGCCCTCATAAAGGTACCCCTTTATCAGCGCTTTTTTACTAGCGCTGTTAAAGGTGACCCCCTTTATCGGTGCTTTTATAAAAGCACTTATAAAGGTTAAATTTTAAAAAAAGACATTAAAAATCATATATTAATATATAAATATATAAATCTATTTTATATTGATATAAGTATAATATATATTGTTTAAATATGTTTTAGATGAGGATAATTAGAAATCTAAAATTAATGTATAAGATATTTAGTAAAATAGGATTATAAAATAATTTTAAAAATATTTTTAATTAATAATTTTGTAATTTTTATCAAGTAATAGTCATTTAATAATAGTTTGAATATAAAAAAAATTAATAAAAGATAAAAAATAAGTTGAAAATGAAACTAAAACTTCAAATGGCCATGAATTTTGATCCGGGTGTCCGTTTGAGCTCTACAACATATCAAATCGAAGCCTACGGAAATATATACACACTAATGACCCAATAAAACATTTTCCCACATTTTTCAAGGCTAAAAAAGGCTCATAAGGCCTCTAAAATAGAGTTTTTAGTCGGGATACCCCAATTTTTTAACATTCAAACAACTATAAATTCTGATTTGGATTTACGTTAGGCCTGTACCACATATCAAATCAAATATTGTTTCATGTTCTTCAATTTGACTGGTTTTGGAGTTAAAACGGACTTCTGGATTAGAAGTTATGGTCGTTTTAACATTCTATGTCTTTTCAGATACACATATATATGTATTTTTTCGTATATATATATATATTTGTGTGTGTGTGTGTGTGTGTGTTTTGTATATATGTATGTATGTATGTATGATTTATTTATTTATAAACACACATAAGAAAACATATTTTATAAATGCATTTAAAACAATCTTTTAAATATATATTAATATACAAATAAATACATGGATAAAAATTATAACTAAAAGTATATAAATATATATTAATATAAATATATATTAATTTATGAATATATATATATATATATATATTAATATAACTAAATATATTTATATTAATATGAGTCTATATTAATATAAAAATAAAAATAACTATATAACTATATATATAAATAGATATATCATTAAATGAAAAAAAACTAAATGGATTAGTGGTAAAGGTGAAGGTGTGCAAGGGGGGAGGTCTGGGGTTTGAGTTCTAATGGAAGAATGGTCACGCATGAGTGGGGGATAGAGCTGTTAAAGGGAGGGAGTTGCGTAGGAAAACTAGAGCATGTGGTGAGAGTAAAGGGGCTTCCCCTAGCATTGATAAGGTGGGGGGGGGGGACATTGATAAAAGTAGGGAAAGCTCTGATAAAATATCCCTGGATTATATATATATTTTATTGTTTTTATTTTTTTTGACTTTTATCAGTTCTTTTTTTAGCGTTGATAAAAGGGGTCTTTTATTAGTGCTTTTGTTTAACACTAATAAAGGGGACCCCCCCCCCTTTATCACCACTACAATTAACAACACTTTTCTAGCGCTGTTAAAAGCGGTTTATAATGCTGATAAAACCCTATTTTGTAGTAGTTACATTCCTATTATAAATGAAAGGTGGTAGTCACCAATGGCTAGAGAATACAACTTTGAACCATCGGCAGCTCATAAATCCACCTATCCTCTAGTAATCATTCAAAATCTACTTGGTTCATGCATTTGGATACATATAGGAGTAGATCGTGATGTTTTTAGTATCCAATGTGTAGATATTGAAATATTACACTTAATTAGATTCCTCTTGCTTATAGGTGTAGTTCCTATTCTAGTGGACTTTATTTCCACATGAAAAACATTCTGCTTTCTTTTTCTTTCCCTACCTCTGGATCTTCCTCCTCTTAGAAGGAAGATGCTTGGGAGCTTTAGACTTGTTATGAGTCTTAGGACCCTTCACCCTTTTCTTCTTTTTCTTATTCACTATGAGGACTTTGGGTTTGTCATGTCCCATGTCCTTATCCACATGTAGAATCAGATTAAGAATTTATGAAAGACTCTTCTTATTATTATTTTATAATTAACAATAAAACTAGAGTACTTGGGTAGTGAGAAAAGTATGAGATATATGCACAAATCATATAGTAATTTAATCCCTAAGATGTTTAAGCATTTAATTCAGCCAATAAGTTTGACTACATGAGGCCCACCTGGTGAAAAATCTCCAAGATTATTTGTAAACAGAGCATTGGAGATCTCATATCTCTCTTGTTTTACCTTATCTTGATAGAGATCCTAAAGGTGAGACATCATACTATACGCATCCATGTACTCTTGTTGATTTAAAATCTCATTGGTCATGGATGATATCATGAAACAATAAACTTCTATAGAATCATTCAAATGTTTATCATAGAGAGATAAATCTTCATCACTATCCTCTTTACTAGGCGCACTAGGAATAGGTTCTTCCAGCAGACATAATTTTCTTTCATGGCATAGGATAACATGTAATAACCTTTTACACTCTTGAAAATTTATGCTGGTGATAAGGTTATCCTTCTCAAGTATGGATCTAATTGATATGTTTGAAGTCATTTTTATTGTTGTCTCTACAAATAAGATGAGGAGAGTTTTTGTACTATATCTGATAAAATTTAGAGAAATAAATAATTATAATATTTATTAATATCCCACTATTTTATCAAAACCTAATATCCCTCACCATTTTATTTGGAATACACCATTTCTTGGAAATTCTAGTGAAAAGGATCCATATTCCCCTTCTCATCACCCTAAATTTTACCAGATAAGAAACTTTAAGGGTTTTATCTTGTAATTCCAAATACTAACTACATTAATTCATAGTCCCTTGATCTGTTGAGTGTACTCCCCAATCCTGAAATCCTTAAATTGTATTTCCTTAACCTGTTCCTCTTAGTTACACCAATTCTTACATTGTTAGTCAAACCTTGATGTGAACTAAGTTAAGTCAACCCAAAACTTTAATTTAGAATTCCCCGATAATTAAAAACACCCCAACTTTGGCTGGTAAAGTACTTTGAACTATGGTTTGATTTTAACTGAAGTAGTGGAAGACTATACTGATTTAATATATATAATTGAGGTATTTTATATTTTATGCATAAATTTTCAATTATCATCTTTATTAAATTATTTTTAATATTAAGTGGATTTATTTAAGTGATTAACCATGTATTAGATAATGTTTACACATAAGTCAGTTTATTTTAGTTCTATCTTGCATGCTTGTTAATTCATCAATTCATGTGATCGTGGAAAAATATACATAACGAAAAAACCATAAAAATTGATAGAAATAAAATAATAAATTGGTATGACTATGAGGTTTTACTAAAGTATAGTTTATCTAGAAGATGATAAACTAACCGTTGACCCAGGGGAAAAATACCTTGAACCATTTTTGGTTCATATTGAAGCTTTCCACCTATCCAACCATGTATCTCTCTTGGATTTGTTTCAACTAAAATCCAAACATAAACTGCCTCAACTATCTTGGGAGCTCCATCCATTACATATTCTTTTAATCACACACAATCAAGGGGAACCAAAATATTAGTTACAAAGTTTACATAAAAGAAACCACGGGCACACAAGCCCTTACATAATGAGAGGAGGGATGAAACATAGGATAAACATTTAATTTAATAATAAATTAAATGAAACCAATAACATAAAAACGTCTGGTCTAGGTTCATGATCATCCACATGCATGCAATAAATTATGCATTTAATTGTCATTCAATTATAATCATTATTATTTAAGATAAATCATGCTCGAATCAATTAATTATCTTATTTAATCAATAAATTCTTTTATCTTAATTCTCAATCTAATTTTCTTGTTATTATCATCCATAATAATTTTAAACAAATTAAATAAATTTATTTAAAATTAACCATGTACAAAAAATTCACCTTGGAGGAAACACAGTGAGTACCTATCCAAGCCACCCAGCGTGTATTATACTCATAAACTATTTACTCTTTCAACATGTGGAATACATGAATAATCTCATAATTTCATGGAATTTAATATCAACTCAATGACCACATGGAACACATCGTATTTATGTAGCATTTTATGTTTCAATGCATATAGAGTAAAAACTGTAATATGACTTATACACGATATGAAGATCTGAAAATTATAAAGAAATTAATTAGAAATTTATGTATATAAAACCCATCATATGGACTTTACTATCAACTTAATGACCACATGGAACACATTTTTATAAGGTTTGAATAGTACAATAGATTAATTTTTAATTCTATGTAATTTGGTAAAAGTATATGGAATATACGTTGTAGCTACACGACATGTATTATTCTCATAGTCTATCTAGGGCACATGCCTAGGGACTCGATATGTAATCATTCCATGTAAAATATTGTAGTACATGACATGTATATGGGCTACACTATGTGTGGTCACTAAGTAACATTACCACCAGTCATGTAGTCTATTTAATAAGATACACATCCCATCTATTACTAAAGAACTACATGTTGTGTATGCAAGTTATACGACGTGTACTCTAACTGTCCGTGGACCTGGATGTCCTGGTCAACATATGGTGTGAAATTAAACTCACTACATGTAATAAATTTTCATGGATTGAATTAATTATGAATTAATTCAGGATGCATTAAACACTATTACATGACATGTACCTCCAGGTTACGTGACGTGTATTCTCATGTTGTATGGTTAGACTCCTCGACACCTTAGGATAAGATATTTGAATTTATTTCATTCATAAAATTAATCAATTTGATTATATTTATGATAAATAAAGAATAATAAAACATATCTCTCAATTCAAATTAAAAAATGATTAAATTGGAATTAAAAACTAATAAAAAATGCATAAATCAATTAATGATCTTTAAATAATTATAAATATTTATGTGAACCCTATGATACCATATATAGGTTCTGAGCACATCAGAAGTGTCATATGGGGCACACCCAACTCAACTTTTTTTCATGATTGATGATTAATCCAAGATTTACACAATGATAAATTTTGTGATAAACGAGATTGAATAAAAGAATACAAACAATAGATAAATTCTAGAATCAAAGAGTATGATCATCACATATTAATTATAATTAATTTAAGCAATTAAAGAACTATCTTGCGAGAAATTATTTCTTTATTGATGGATTTGACAATGTATCTACGTCATACCATCATTGCGTTATAGGAATCAAGAATAGATTCCCTAAAGTAGTGATCCACACATGTTCCACGAACCTTCAAACATTGTCATATGAATCTCTGGGTGCTAGTACAAAATGTCCCAACACTTTCATTGTTCACCTTTGATCTCCCTTAGAACTGCTTCAAGAAAGGGTTCACTTCGATCAATCTAGGATTTAAAGTGGTGGTGGAGGAGGATTACTCTCCATTATTTTGAGCATTCTTGGTGAGGGAGCTATCTAGGTATTTGAGAAGATTCTCCTCGGATCTCATTGTGCATAACATAAATTAATTGGATCTCTAGAAAAATAATATAATTGGGTTTATATACCACTAGGGTTAGAAAATAATAATTTCACATGTTCCCTTATTATTTCTGTAATCCTTATGAAACCCCATGTTTATAATAATAATAATAATAATAATATTTCTTGACATGTGCTAAACTCACAAATTAAATTAAATATTATTTATTCAAATAATATTATATATATATTATTTCTCACCGAACCATTAAACTCGATTCCCCATTCCTATGCAATATTTATCGGGCCTTAAATAATGAATTTTTATTTAATAAATAAATATCACCGTATTATTTTACAATAAATAAATAAATATTATATTCACCAAATAGAAAATAAATATTTATTAAATATTCTGATCATATAATATTATCTCGAATAACTAGTGATAGAATATATGCGATAAAGAAAACATGAATAATTATTAAACCATGCGTGGGAATAATATTTATTCAACTTTTTAAGTAATAAAAAATAATATATTATTTAACTAAGATTCTGGATACACTTAGTGTGTGACTATCTAGGCCTCTTTCTTAATGGAATTAGGCGAAACAACCTAAAGTCCATGGTTAGCATCTAACTACATGAAAAGGCACACATAGAGAAATAAGTTAATGTTATAATGACATAATAGATCATACATACACTTATTGTGTAATATAATCTCTTTATTGAGATATATCTAATCAAGAAGGTTTCATACTAGCTCTATCAACCCATGTTCTCAATGTCTCTTTCTTTGAATTTTTAGAAATATAACTTTCCTATAGAACACCATGAACACAAATTTATTTAGGCTATATCATTTTCATCAACTTTAAAGAATAGAAGGTACACATCCTTTATTGCATTATTCATTAATGAAATATTACTCGTGATGCACCAAATGTATCCTACCTCACCGTGAGTATATGCCATCACAATTTTCATCAATACATCAAATTATGTGACTTATAACACTAATTAATAATAATTTTAATGTATAAGGATCAATACACACATATGTAGTTTGGAACATCCAATGACACATATAAATGTGGATTTCTTATTGGTGGGTATCATTCTCATAATATCCTACACTAGATATTACCAAGGGTGTACACCATGAGAAGGTTCCTTAAAGCACTATGAATCTCCACTCTTGATAGACTATATCATTTTTGTCCATAAAATGATTTCATCTGGCTATAAAACATATATTTAAAAATACTATCATGACACTTATGGTTCTCATCATAGTAGGGAACTTCTATGACCTTTCAGTGCAACAACTACTTTTAAGGAATTATCACATACTATGTCACAAAGAAGACAAATCATGATGTGATAAGAAGTTTATTGGTATTCAAAAAAATGAATACAGGATATCATAAAGTATAAATAATTTGGTTATAGGGAACCAACTCTAACGGAAATAGGATTGGTTTTTAGGAAAAAAGATTTACCTGTCTAAGGATTTTGTTGATTTTGGTTTTAGTGAAACCCCTTGAATTACAAGGGGTGTTTTAAATAAATTAGTGGGTTTTGGGTGTGTAAATTATTTGAGTTTTTTTTTAAAATAAGTGATTGGTACCTATGTAAACTGGGTTTCTTGAATTTTTGTGTTTGGATAAGGGTAATTTAGATGCTTGAATCATGTTCATGGATGGCATGTCATGCTCTTTGGAAAGTTCCAAGTGATGTTTGAAAATGAGTTTTGTTGGTTTATTATTTGGAAAAATAAATTTGTGTATATGTAGACATGATGCACTTGGTTTTCAGCAGTTAACCATGGATGATCTAGGCTGTTGAATCATGCATTTGGAATATTTTAAGATGTCATTCTGAGTGATAAATGTGTTTTAATAATGTGATATGGGTGTTTTATGCTGGTCTCTAGTAACCAAATGTTATTTTTGATGGGTTCAAAATTGTGACTGGGTGATTTGGGTTTCGATAGGTGATTCCTATAGCGGGGAGCACCATTTTGCATAATCAGCCTTTATGGGTGGAGTCTTATAGTGGGAAGAACTATAATAGTAGATATAAATTAGTTTTTAACATTTATATTTCATATAATTTAAGAGTGTGGATGAACACTATCTTGGTGTTGAGTGATCAGTGTTTTGTGTTAGTGTTCAGGTATGAGTGGGACAGTCACATCCAGTCATTATGTGTGGTAAGAGATGGGATGTGGGTGATAGGGATCAAATATTTTTGTTCAATAAGGTTATGATAAGGATACTCCTATAGTGGTAAGAATAAAATTGGTCACAAATTTATGACTTGTTGGGAACAAAAACTATGATCTGTTCTTCCGATAAAACCACTGTAACTTCACACGCCAATCCACTAGAAATTTTCATGTAGTAGTATAGTAAAAAACCCAAAGCTATGAAACTTACCTTTGAATAAGTTTATAGGAAGTAGGTATAATTATAATACTTCTCACCACAGAAATCCATCCTTTATCATTTACACAAGCAATCTCACAAACATTCAGTGTAACAAAAGTTCATTCAAAGGAAAAATAGAAAGAAAGAGATGGCATGAGAGGTAAATATACTTCAAATAATGAGTCTTATGTACACAAGAGAAACACATTTCTTCTTGATTTTATTATAATCAGAAGATATAGGTGATTAAAAATATATTAAAAAATACAAGTAATCCTCACCAACTTCACAACTCTCTAAATAAATCTTAGAATGAATCACACTTTTCACTGAAGTCTCCAATTGTTTAAATACTAAGAATTAACTAGTCATACTAGTTAAACCATCTACCTTGAAATACCAATCAATGAGGAATGAATAATTAATCTTGATTACCAACTTGGTGACCCTTTATCCTTGCTAAACTTTCAGAGTTTTAGAACTCCACCAAGACATGGGGAAATAAGGTTAAACCTAAGTCACCACTAACAGTTCAATGTCATAGATGTGGGAAACTTGGTCATTTTTTGAGTCAATGCCCTAATCTAAGTGTAACATTATAGTTAATGATAGAATAATAAATTTTAATATCTATTAATATTTATGAATTAGATAGTGGTTTTACCTTAATGGGGACTCTATATTTGATAGCATACTCGACACACAACAACGGGTTTCTCCAAAATCTTACGTTGCTGACAAGATTGAGTTATATTGAAAAATAATACATTATTATTATTATTATTATTATTATTTTAATATAGTAGTTAACACATAACAATTATAATGGAGGGAATTAACAATGTTAACTGAATTATGAAAATATGGTTTACTCATGTTTATATAATGATCCATTGTTTACCAAATTAACTTGAAATTAAACTAAAAACCAATCGAATATAAAGGATGTATTTTTATGAAAAATTATTTAAATATGAATAATTATGTTTATAAAATAATAAAATAACACTTTTTGGATTATATTAATGAAATATAAATTCAATATAATGTTTAAAATTCATCCTATGTATTTTCTAGACATGATATAAGATTAAATTCAATTTTACGGATAAAAGGAGTATTTTTCTAAAATGGTAGTTTTACCACCTTTTGATGGTGAACCATTTTTAAATCTAGTTTTTTTCAGTTTTATATGTTATATTTTAAAAAATAAATTTATTCTTTGGAACAGGGACATAAAAATTTACTTTGGTTGATTATTTTTATTTTTATGATAAAATTCATATTTTAATGAATAGTGAAAAATACTGCATTTTAATTCAAAAATGCCTTTTTATCTAATTTATTTATGTAGTAAGATTATCCTTTTATTTTTTTTAAAGTATATTTAGATTTTTTTATCATTTAATCCAATTTTTGTCATTGGAATTAATTTCACATTGAAATTTGATATAAACACATGCCAATCTTTTGATGGTTTTTACTTAAAAAACCCATTTTCTCATTCCAGCAGCGAGATTAATTTTAAATTTAATTTTTCCACTTATATGAATTGAATTTTCAAAAACTAACATAAATGGTTCTAATCAGTATGTAAAATTTGGTTTAATAGGATCTAAATAATTTTTGGTCAATAGTAACATTAGTATTTTATTTACCATGATTAAAGGGTAAATCAGGTAAATAAGGGTAAAAATAATATTATAATAATATAAAACTATCCTAACACTTATACTAATATTATTGGATGAGTTATAGATGAGTTATGGATAACCAAGACAACCCTTGGGATGAAAATTTGGCCCTTGGAAGGCACTTGGGTGTGATTAAGACATTTATAACTTTTAATTTAAAGTAAAGGAAAAAATATCATAAACATGTCTATTATTACTAATTTTTTTTAATATGGAGTTATATAAGTGATATCTTAAACTATAAATAGTAATTAAAAAGATAATAATATTACCTAAATCATGGTATTTTATATTTAATTTTTATACATTAAATAATTTAATTTAATTATGACACAATGACGATGCAATGATTGCCTTATTAAAGAAAGAATCAAATAAATGATATTATAAATATAAAAATAAATATTATTTGACATAATTTATGTCATCCATAAATTTTATAGGTGAATATGACATGTTATAATATTATTAAATGGTTTGTTTTGAAGTTATATCTCTGTTGGGTTTTATTTAAATTCAATAAAGTGAATAGTGTCAAAATTGACATAATTGATATTTTATAAAAATAATAATTGATTAACTTATTTAAAAATTATAAAAAACTTTTAAAATTACAAAGTGACTATGATAAGGTATAAAATTTCATTAATTATCCAGTTATGGTAAATTTACCCATATAAGTAAAATTTATAGCCTCTTAATATTTAAAATGTTGTTACCACAATTAAAACTAAAAGAGAATAATTAAGGGTAAACTGAAAATATAAGGTTTAAAATAAAATCAATACATGTATAAAAATTATTGGATGAGAGGATTTAAAACTATAATCATCTTATATTCAACATTTATTATGTTTGAATCATTTGGATTAAAAAATTAATTTATATTAATTTAATACTTTAATACTTTCCAAGGGTGCCCCTCCCCTCTCCTATAAAAAGGCTGTTGATGCCAAAATGTGGGGAGGAGAAGAAGACACAGACCCGAGAGCTGCCTCGCGAAGCCCATTCACAGAGAACTGCTCGTACCGCGCCACTGCGAAGCAAGGAGGCGGTAACGCTCCGCGACTGCCCTTGACGTTTGCGACCCACCGCGAATCAAGGAGGCGGTAACACTCCGCGGCTACATTTGACATTCACGAGCCGCCACGGAGCAAGGAGGCGGTAGCACTCCGCAAACGCATTTGACGTTTGCGATGCATCGGAGATCAAACAAATTCCTCTTCGCGCCAAGCGCGCGCTGCTTCGCGGCGCCTCTCCCCTATAAACACCAGCCTCCCCCCAGGTTCACCAGGCAGACAATCCGACCTTTCAACTTCCCAGATCCCAAATCGCGAAGCACCCTTCTGCTCTACAAACCATGAGCTGTGCAAGGTATTTCTGCTCTGCGAAGTGCCTCCCCTTTGTCTCGTTTTGATCTCCTATTTTATGAGGAATTCCTTTCGCGGAACCTATGGGTCTCCGCGAAGGAAAGGGATCCCCAAGGGGACTCGGGTCATCACAGAGCGTTTATGCTTCGCGAAACACCCTTCGTGTACACATGATCCACATGACAAGGTGGGTTCACTATACTTCAAAACACACATTTCTTCATGATGCCTTTCTTCGCGAGGCACCTTTTCTCCGCAAGTTAGTGCTCCACGAATCCCTTTCCACTTTGAGAAGCACCTCCCATATGCACATTTTCCCTATGCTTAGGTTGAGGCACCCCACTTCGCAAAGCACACCCCTTCGCAAGTACCCTCTGCTACGCGGAGTAGCAGATCTTTACAAGGCCCCTGCCTATGAACCCCTCTGCTTTGAGATTCCTTTTCCTATGCATCCCTCCAGGTTTGAACGATGTGATTTCAAAGTCCCTTGGAGGATACTGCCTGTTGCGTTGCTTCGCCTCATGCTTCTTCGCATAGGCACGCTAATGGCTATTGCTTCTTCGCATAGACATTCTAACGTGGGCCCCCCGATGGTTCACTCCATGACACCCCTCACCACGACTTTTCCTGTCCCCTCTCCACACCAAGGAGAAGAGGGAACCAGTTATTTAAGTCCTAGGGGTGCGGAGCAAACCCACCTCATCCGAGCTGCAGGACGTTAAACTGCCAAGCACCATCATCCTCAGTACATGATGTTAAACTGTGACCTCACCCCGTGTCTTGCATACGGGGCTCCCCCACCTTGGACATTCTCCATGCCCACTGGTCTCCGCAAGGATGAGATATTACCTCACAGTGGATGATATCCTCCTTATCAGAGTGGCGTTTTTCTGCGGGGAAAGGGAAACCACCCTCGTGTAAGCCCCCAGCTTTTCTTGCCAGAGGTAGCATCCCTTCTCCTCCTTTATTCTTCGGTCCCAAGGACCAGGGGGGAGGGGGTAATGGACACCAGACCCCTCCTTTTTTCGGTACCAACTCCCTCTCCTGCTGGGATTTATCGCCACCAGGCCTCCATCCTGGAGTAAGTCCCAACCTCCATGGGCCGCTAACCACGCATAGTCCCCTGTTTTCACCTTGGGCTGCGATCATGTGTAAGCCCCACTCAACTTCCCATGGACGCACCTTTCACGAAGTGATCGTTTGGTCTCTACTATCTCTTTTTTTTTTCACACCGAGCATGACTCACGTGGAATTAGAGTGAGCACCGGCCATGACATCTTCCTTGGGCCACCTCAGAGCGTAAGACCCAAATACCACCACCTGAACTACGATGTATTTCATCCTTGCCAAGGAAGGGTACGTAGGAAGCCCCCACGAGGTTCAATCCCAACACCCGGTCGTTCCGACCACCTTCACTTCAGTTCACCACACTCCTGCGAACTACGAGGACTTTGATCCTTTCCAAGGAAGGGTACGTAGAAAGTCTCCCCGAGGTTTAAGCCCACGACCCATCGAACCCCAGGTCCACCTTCACGTCAGTCCGCTGACACCTCCTGAACTACGAGGTCTTTGATCCTTTCCAAGGTAGGGTACATAGGAAGCCTCCATGAGGTTCAAGCCCAACACTCGGTTGTTCCGAAAACCTTCACGTCGGTTCACCACACTCATCAGAACTACGAGGAATTCAATCCTTTCCAAGGCAGGGTATGTAGGAAGCCTCCATTAGGTTGAAGCCCACCATCCATTGGTCTCTCTGAACCCATTCAGGTCAGTTCACCAACACCTTGGACTGCCTCATAGAATTATCCCCAAATGCCACCACTTAAACTATGAGGTATTTGATCCTTACCAAGGCAGGGCACGTAGGAAGCCTCCACGAGGTTCAAGCACAACACCCAGTCATTCCAACCACCTTAACGTCGGTTCAACAAACTCTGTTGTACCTCTAGTTCCCCTCGTTGTTTGATTTTCATGATCACAATCACCTTATTCTTTGTCTAATATTTTGTTTGAAGTATTTTTGAATGATAGGCACAAGGTTGCCAAGAAGTTGGCCCAAGAATGGACAAGAAGTGGACTGAAATTCAGTCCACCGGCCAACCGGTGTGATAGCACCGGCCAGCCGGTGGACCTGGCAGAGGCATTGCCCACTGCCAGGTTCCACCGGTCAGCCGGTGGCTCTGTCACCGGCCAGCCGGTGGCAACCTGATGAAACAGTGGTAGCTACTGTCTGCCCACCGGCCAGCCGGTGGCTCTGGCACCGGTCAGCCGGTGCTGCCTGGGCAGAAAGCCTTCTCAACATCCAAGGCACCGGCCAGCCGGTGGCCCTGCACCGGCCAGCCGGTAGCCCAGTCAAACTAGCCGTTGGCTTTGACCAGTCAACTCCCTTTTGGCCTCCAATGGCTCCGAGTCCCTTTACAACGGCTCCGAAGACTCCCCAAGGGTTCCATGCCTATAAATAAAGGCCAAGGAAGCCCCGGACACCATCCCGGATCATATACCAAGCGCTCGGACATATTGTTGAACATTTGGCGAACCTCCGGCGCCCCACCTTCAAGGATCCTCAAGTGCTCCAGCCAATTTCCAATCCAAGGAGCACCTCAAGAAGCTTGGGAGAGCACGCTACATCAACTCCATCATACTTTGGCGCCCAAGTCTTCCTCAATTACGGTTTTTTTTGTTTTATATATTTTGAGCTTAAAATTGGGTTTGTGCCTACAAACCCCAACCTTTTCTCTATCCTCCCTTTCTTTTGGGTTTCACATCACCACTAAGGTGTGAAGAGGTTCACAAGCTTTTCCTTTAAATAGCTTGAAACATAGGTGAGCTATCCTTCACCTGTAAGAAGGATAGTGGGTTCTTGCTAAACCATTAAAAGAAAGTGGGTTCTTGCTTAACCATCAAAAGCAAGCTGTAATAGGTCCTAGTGCTACCTCAAAGCCTAGTGGGTTTCTTGCTAAAACTATTGAAAAGCAAGCGGTAGGAATCTCTCAACGGTTGAGTTGGGAGCGGAGACGTAGGCCGGGTTTTGGCCGAACTCCGTTAACAATTTCTTGTGTGATTGCCTCTTTTATTTTCCGCTGCACATACTTTGATTTCACTTTGATTTTAATTTGTGAATCTTTTTTTAAAAGGCAATTCACCCCCCCCCCTCTTGCCATCTTTTCCCCTTTTCTCCGTCCAACAATTGGTATCAGAGGAAAATTTGAGTAATACCCTAACCAGTTTCAAATTTAAGATCCATTGTGATGGATTCAACCTCTTTCGCCTCCGAAGGCTACTCTTTGGGTCGTGCTCCATTTTTTGATGGAACCGACTACACTTATTGGAAAACCCGCATGACCACTTTTCTTAGAAGTATAGGTTATCCCATTTATAAAATTGTCATGCAAGGTTACACTTTGTCTACCCCCGACGAATCCAAATGGACCCCCGCCGATATTAGAAACTTTGAGCTTGATGGCAAAGCCATGAACGCTCTACATTGCGGCCTTGACCGAAATGAGTTCAACCGAGTTTCCACTTGCACCTCATCTCATGAAATTTGGAAACTATTGGAAGTGACCCATGAGGGCACTAACAAAGTTAAGGATACTCGGTTAGACATGTATAGACAAGATTTTGAAAGCTTTTCCATGCATCCAAATGAGTCTATTTCTGAAATGTTTACACGCTTCACTAACGTTTGCAATGGTAGAAAATCTCTTGGTGATGATGTTTCAGCTGAAGCAATGGTCAAGAAGATTCTATGGGTCCTTCTGAGCTCATGGGCACCTAAGGTGACGGCTATCCAAGAAGCTAAGGATGTAAAGAACATGCCGGTCGAAGAGCTCATCGGATCCCTAATGACGTACGAGATCACGATGAGGAGGCAAGCTCAAAAGGAGGGCACACCAATCAAGACACCAAAGAACATCGCCCTCAAGGTACAAAAAGAAGTAAGCTCCTCCTCATCATCCTCATCTTCCTCATCTTCATCATCTTCAAGCGGCGACTCGGAAATGGAGAATCTCGCCCGCCAAATGCACAAATTTATGAAGAAGCACAAGAAGAAGAAATCTCGCAAGGCGCGAAAGCAAGAACCCACCGCAAGATCCGAGCCCAAGGTAAAATGCTACGGGTGCGGCGAAAAGGGCCATTACAAGCCCGATTGCCCACTCAACAAGAAACGGGCTAAGGAAAAAGGAAAGAAAAAGGTCCTCAAGGCGACATGGAGTGACACCTCCTCATCATCCTCCTCCTCGAGCGACCAAGGTACAAAATGCCTAATGGCATTTCACGAGGTAACTTCTTCCGATTCCTCATCCTCGTCCTCTAGTTCTTCAAATTCTTTTAATCATTTATCATATGAAGAAATTCAACATGTGCGAGACCAATTAGAAAATGGTTTTCATGAGCTTTCTTCAAAATTCGTTGCTTTGAAAAAGAATTTCAAAAAGATTTCCTCCGAAAAAGAACAACTTCTCAAAGAGAAGGAGGAACTCTCCCTAAAAATCCAAAATTTCCCAAATGTTGATTCTTTGGAATCAACCATCAAGGACCTTAGAGAATCCCTAGCCAAATTCACCCAAGGGGAACAAAATCTTTCAAAATTGCTTGGTTCCCAACGAATTTCAAGAACCACCCAAGGGCTAGGATATACCAATGTAGCTTCCTCCTCCCATGCTCCAACTGTTTTTGTAAAGGGGAGCTCTAGTTTTAAATTTTGCAACTATTGTAAAAAACCCGGGCACCTCATTTATGAGTGTGATTGCAAAAATGCCCGGTATGGATGCCCCAAATCTATTTTCTTTTCGGACGAATTTTATAGGAGAAGAACCGCCATGAAACAAATTTGGATTGAAAAATCCCTTTTGGCAAGTCTCTCCGGGCCAAAAATAGTTTCGTTTCCCCGATGATCTTTTGTTTTATTTAGGGGGAGAAATTTTCTTAAATTCAAAAATCTCTTTCGATTCATTTTTCAATTTAAATTTTCAATTCATTTTTGATTCAAAACTCTCAATTTCAAAAATTTCATTTGGTTTCAAATTTCAAATTTCAATTGGATTTTGATTCAAAACTTTCAATTCAAACTGTAATTCAAATTTTCATTTCAATTTCAAAAATCTCATTTGATTTTTCAAATCTCTCTCTTGTTTTTCAACCCTTTCCCTCAATCAAGTTTTATGCCCCATTCTATTTTGATAATCACAAAGGGGGAGAATTTCTTGATTGATTGGGGGAGAAACCTTTTTTATCATGCTTTGCTTTACATTTCATTTTATTCATTAAAGCTAATTTAAGTTTTTACTTTGATTGTTTTGGTGATTGTGATCATCAAAATAGGGGGAGATTGTTGTACCTCTCGTTCCCCTCGTTGTTTGATTTTCATGATCACAATCACCTTATTCTTTGTCTAATATTTTGTTTGAAGTATTTTTGAATGACAGGCACAAGGTTGCCAAGAAGTTGGACCAAGAATGGACAAGAAGTGGACTGAAATTCAGTCCACCGGCCAACCGGTGTGATAGCACCGACCAGCCGGTGGACCTGGCAGAGGCATTGCCCACTGCCAGGTTCCACCGGTCAGCCGGTGGCTCTGTCATCGGCCAGCCGGTGGAAACCTGATGAAACAGTGGTAGCTACTGTCTGCCCACCGGCCAGCCGGTGGCTCTGGCACCGGTCAGCCGGTGCTGCCTGGGCAGAAGGCCTTCTCAACATCCAAGGCACCGGCCAGCCGGTGGCCCTGCACCGGCCAGCCGGTAGCCCAGTCAAACTAGCTGTTAGCTTTGACCAGTCAACTCCCTTTTGGCCTCCAACGGCTCCGAGGCCCTTTACAACGGCTCCGAAGACTCCCCAAGGGTTCCATGCCTATAAATAAAGGCTAAGGAAGCCCCGGACACCATCCCGGATCATATACCAAGCGCTCGGACATATTGTTGAACATTTGGCGAACCTCCGGCGCCCCACCTTCAAGGATCCTCAAGTGCTCCAGCCAATTTCCAATCCAAGGAGCACCTCAAGAAGCTTGGGAGAGCACGCTACATCAACTCCATCATACTTTGGCGCCCAAGTCTTCCTCAATTACGGTTTTTTTGTTTTATATATTTTGAGCTTAAAATTGGGTTTGTTCCTACAAACCCCAACCTTTTCTCTATCCTCCCTTTCTTTTGGGTTTCACATCACCACTAAGGTGTGAAGAGGTTCACAAGCTTTTCCTTTAAATAGCTTGAAACATAGGTGATCTATCCTTCACCTGTAAGAAGGATAGTGGGTTCTTGCTAAACCATTAAAAGCAAGTGGGTTCTTGCTTAACCATCAAAAGCAAGCTGTAATAGGTCCTAGTGCTACCTCAAAGCCTAGTGGGTTTCTTGCTAAAACCATTGAAAAGCAAGCGGTAGGAATCTCTCAACGGTTGAGTTGGGAGCGGAGACGTAGGCCAGGTTTTGGCCGAACTCCGTTAACAATTTCTTGTGTGATTGCCTCTTTTATTTTCCGCTGCACATACTTTGATTTCACTTTGATTTTAATTTGTGAATCTTTTTTTAAAAGGCAATTCACCCCCCCTCTTGCCATCTTTTCCCCTTTTCTCCGTCCAACAAACTCCTCCGAAATACGAGGACTTTGATTCTTTCCAAGATAGGGTACGTAGGAAGCCTCCCCAAGGTTCAATCCACCACCCATCGGACCCCAGGTCCACCTTCACGTTAGTTCTCCGACACCACCTGAACTACGTGGTCTTTGATCCTTACTAAGGTAGGGTACGTAAGAAGCCTCCAAGTGGTTCAAGCCCAACAACCATTGGACCCCAGGTCCACCTTCACGTTATTTTCCACCCATCCTAACTATGAGGACTTTGATCCTTACCAAGGTAGGGTATGTAGGAAGCCTCCCCGAGGTTCAATCCCACCACTATCCATTGGTCTCGACCATCTTCATGTCGGTGCACTAACACTTTGGGTTGCCTCAAAGGGTAAGCCCCAAATGTCCCCATATCCAGGAACTATGAGGACTTTGATACTTGATAAGGTAAGGTATATAGGAAGCCTCCCTGAGGTTCAATCCCAACACCCAGCAGTTCTGACCCACTTCACATCAGTCCGCCTCCATCCTGCATGACATTAAACTGTGGACCTCTTTCAGTGGTAAGCCATTGTCACCCCATTCAGGGGTAAGCTGTTGGAGCCCAAATCAGTGGTAAGTCATCGTCAGATGAACTACGCAGACTTTGATTCCCTACCATGGGGATACGTAGGAAGCCTCTCCAAGGCTCAAGACCAAAACCATCGTCATCCTCATGGCGGTTCCATCCCATTCTCCATCCACTTCATTCAACCGCTCCATCATCCATCCCGATTCTTACCCAGGCCTCTACATCTCGGTGGGATCATGCCACCTCATAACCCATTCCCCTAAATAGTAATAGGGAATCCAACCACACGTTGGCCCCAACATCAGTGTTCCCTCTGGGGGTTGCACCCATATGATCTACGCTAGTCAGTGTTCTGATCAGCCCGATCCATCTCCGCAGGATGTTAAACTTGTGTCATACCCCATGTTAAACATGGGAAGATGAGGAAAACCTTAGATACATTCCCATGGTATATGATTACCCACGTTCGATGTGTGATTCCTCGGGCTTCTGCGCCCTCGAGAAGCCCTATAATAAAATACAGAAGACAGACACACCAATCCCTTAGTGTCCAGACACGCCAGTGATTCCCAATGTGACTACTCCCCTAACTGAAGGTTTCTACCCTGACCAGACCCCTTGGAATATCCCGACAGAAGCAGTGTAATTAACTGGTGTCCATGAAGATATGGCGCTAGGAAGAGTTTCACGAACAACGTATTAAATCTATAAGGGAGACCTGAACTAGGTGACGAGTTCTGAGGAGGAATCCATGGAAGGAAGAACCAACACCCCATCATCCCGTTTCGATCAAGGATCAGACATCCTAGAATAAGGAACGGATGTCGCCCGCCTTTGGAAAGTGGGAATGTGGGGAAACAGCTATGCGTTCTCCACAGACGGATGCACACGCCCTGAGGAAAGCATCAGAAAAAAACGGTGAACCCGACATGAATATCTTCTCCTCAATATGGAAATTAGTAGTTCTTGGGGCATCAATGGATTGACGTGTCACTGGATCCAGCTATCCGGTGCCGGGTCCCATTAAGAAAATAGTGAGCCTAGTGTGAAACTCACCAGAAGTTGGGGCAGTAAAATGTTGGACATCCCGTTCTATGATGTTGTCAGCATGGATCCCTCTTACCGATCACGGAAGATGGGATGGCGCTGGGGCATTGGTTGTCAATTTATTTTTCTTTTAGCACTGACGAGTTCATCTCCCTGCTTCTCAGGAATCAAGTTGCTGCACCAGGGATGCGATCACCATCTGCCCATCTACGCAGGGGCAGGGGAAACGCCAACATGTCCATTCCACACGGCTTCACCTCTCCTATGATGGCCTCTACATCTTTGACCATGGGGCACCCACGCCCCTCTCCCTGTCTGAGGTCATTCAAAGGAGGGTAATCAATGAACTCGTGCGTCGTTATGAGGAAGAGGGCATAATCCCAACCTAGGATATGGACCTCCTGGATCTGGAGGCATCTGCGCCTCGTCACTAACGCTACCCCCAAGGGCCGCCCATGGAGCCATTTCTCCCCACCCCGACGTACAACCGCTTCGGGAGCTTATCCCCGGAGCACCTTGATGACTCCCTACCTTACGCTAATGAGGTAGGTGATGTATGACCCAGCCCGGTCAGAGTCCCAATCCAGGGGCTCCCAACAAGGGCTCCCACCCGACCACGTCAGTGCCGCCGCCTGGTCTTACTAGAGGAGGAGCAGGTAAGCTACGTTCCTGCACCACCGACCCCGGTTTGTCCGACCCGACGCCAGCGTCGGGCGCAAGCTGAGAAGGACACCTACCAAGGGGAATCAACATCGACGACTACTGTGGCCCGCGCCACCATCGGCGCATATCATCAGTCCCATGCATACACTGAGCATGGGTGCTTATGCGCCCGACCGGGATCGAGGCCCCTACTGCCCCACAGGAAGGATGGCTTGACTCTCTCGGCCACTGGCACGAGCAGTGGTCGCTGCGAACCAAGCCACAGCGATGCCACCCCATACAGAGGTCCTCCCCATACCACTACCACAGAGAACGTGGGCCTTCCCTACTTCAAGGCTCGACATGGAGGTCCAACTAGTGCCACTCCCAATACGAGTGAGGGCCTTCCCTGTGACAGTTCCACTCGACACAGAAGCCTCTCCTGTGCCCATTACACTGGGTATGGAGTCGTTCCTCCTACCCCCGACAGCCGGTGCATGGACATTGCACATCTGGTATCTCTTCCACATGGGGACCCTCACCATATCCTTTCAGCAGCTGGTGAAGGTCCTCCTCACCTTGACAACCAGAGGGGTGAAGGTTAGTCTCGCTACACCCGCACCCAACATGAGGTCCTACTCGTGTGTAGCTAGACCAGCACAAGGACCCTCCTCGCGCTGAGGTCGCCTGGGAAAACAATCATGGAGGTCCTCCCCATGCTCCTTCCAGTCCTAGCAGAGGTCTTTCCTGATCCAGTTCTATCCATGGAGGTCCTCCCCATGTTCCCTTCGACATTTTTCCTAGTGCTCCTCACACCCCAATTTTCTCGGGTGGAAAACCTCTCCGCCCCAGCACCAGTGCGGTCGAAGGACCCCGTGTTAGAAATCAGCCATGTCCTGAGGAGCCAGCCAGGGGAAAGAAGGTAGGTTGTCACCGTCATAAGAATAATTCTGAGAAGTTCCAGATGGAGATCAAACCGGTCTGCTTCTCAGACTCTGAAGCAGAGTACGACTCATCTCGGGAACCCTCCCCTCGCTCATCCGAGTCAAGGCCCGGGGCAGGAACAAGGCGCATTAGCCTAGTACTCCCGAAATGCGTGGTCCATAGGATTCCCACCTCCCTCCATAGGTATATACAGGAGGATAAAAATCTAGATACCTCGTAGGTTACAGTCGTGCAATCACCACCATCGTCACCAGAAGCGCTCTCTACCTCCACAAGAGATCACAGAGAGCTATTCTGGGGACCAATAGTGGACGAGCAACATCACGACCTATCAACAGTATCCCTAGACCCTGATCTAGGAAGGACGGCCATCATCCCATCTTATCGTGACGTAGTGGCCAGGTCACTACACTCTCGAAAGAAATCCCGAGATATGGCGGCCAGTCAGCCCGCTCACCATACTCTCCTCCGGCCAGCCTATCGTCCCAGCAGTCTACCTTAGTACCGCTGCTAGTTCCTCAACCACCCCTAGTTGACGAGTGGGGAAATCAAGGGCCAGAACCTGAATCTAAGCCAAGGGGCTTCTAGAACACCCTCATAACGGACCACTTCCTTGAGAAGTTCTGGCCCATGGCAGTGCAGAATTTCTGCATACCAGAATCCCTCACCCTAGAGGAAGTTGAATGTTTCCGCTACACCCTCTGGGCAACACATTTCAGTATTCGTCACCAATGAGTGGTTTACCCCAGGAGCCAAGCGCATTTTGAAGACATCAGTGGGCAGTGTCGTCTGGTCAATCTGGCCACACTCCTTATGACCCAGCACCTCGAGTCACCAGGTCACTGTGAGGCCCTCCAGTTGCAATGGATTCAGAGTATCAAGATACTCTGCAAAATTATGAGGGAGGCTACCCCCATGTGAAAATCTGTGGCTGGGGGGGGGGGCAGTATGCTGCCCTCCTCTTTAGTCCTATCCCACGTTAGCCCGACTATCTAGGTGATATTGAGGACATGCCCCCAAGAATGGTCACGGTTAACATGACCGACCTAGTGCACGAGAAGGATGAGTTGGAACTTCTCAATGGATACTTACCCCCCGAGGGCATGCCACCACTATTGGACCCATCAGGGAGGATTAATCATCAGTAGAGGAACCTACTAGGTCTCCTTGCACCCACTGAAGCATTGGTACTCAACTGGAATTCTGGTAAGGGAAAAGAGCACGTCGGAGCTGCCAAGCACTCCGACCCATCCGCCTTAGTGAAGAAGATAGAGGAGGACCCCGAGAAGGCCACGTTGCGCCAACAGATTGCTGAGCATAAGAAGTTGGTCGATGAACTTCTGTCTGAACGTGCTGTAGAGCAATGACCCAACTATGGAAATCCTAGGCTAGTACAGCAGGAGAAGGAACAACTACCCCTCGGCGAGCTGCCTCTAGGAAACCCTGATCATCCTGCCCACGCAGACAGGGCTGAAGCCGGAGCTCACAGAAAGAGGGCATGGTATGTCTCACAAAACCCTCCCAAACTGCGCGACAATCCAAGGAATCTGGCTCAGGTTCCCCCAGCTACTCCGCAGGCCGCTCCACCAGCCGCTCCACGAGCCACTGAGCCTATTTACTGTGTTGAAGAACCCACCAACGCACTCGTAGTTAGGGATCCCCGTCAAGACAGGGACCCCAACCATATGATCCTATGGTGGAACTCATATCCCACCTTGAGGCATTGGAAACACGACAGATGGAAATCCCACCTGATGGTAAGCCATATCCGGTGTGGGTGGATGATATGCCGGCACCTCCGGGTTTCATGAATCCCACCTTCTCCCCCTTTAATGGGACGGGGGACCTGCCGCAGCACCTGGCCTAATTCAACTCAAGGTGTGAGCCCATGGTAGGGACTCCATCGCAGTAGGATACTACCAAGCTCTGCTGTTTTGTTCAGACACTGGAGGGGATGACATTCGTCTGGTATAGCCAGCTCCCTGTCTGATCTGTAACTAGCCAGGAGGACATTCACAGGCAATTCCTCTACCTGTTTATCTCTACCACCCAGAAAAATAGCATCACAGACCTCTTCAAGTGCAAGAAAAGACCTTATTAGTGAGTCACATACTTTATCGCCCGGTGGAAGGGGCTCACATACTCCCTTGACATGCCACTGACTCAGGAGAAATTACTGACGATGCGCATAGAAAATGTCAAGATAGAATTGGTTCCTTCTCTAATCACCCAGAATTATCCTGGAGGATTCTGAGACTTCTCCAATAAGGCCCAACACTTAGAGGAAGCCCTACAACAGGCCAGCCAGGCACGTCCGCTGCCCCCTGTAATTCCAGCAAGGAGGGCTTCTAGAGACAAGCCAACTGCAGTGGCCCAAATAGAATCCCCCAGACAACTAGAATTACTACCAGTGGCACCAGCCCCATAGCCTCACAGAGTCCCTCCACCTCAGGCGCAACCTTCATCTCGACATCATCCTCCTCAGAATCGGCTGGTGCCCCCGCGGAATGCGCCGCCACCACCCAGGCAGGACAATCAGGGTCCGCCTCCTCGACAGGCCCCTCCAGCTTCTCGCCAGGGCCAGGATCCAAGGGCCCCCTTTCCGAATAGAAGAAACCAGACCTACTTGTTCAACAAGAATCAGGTCCCTGGTTACTTCTGAGTACCTTAGAGTAGGGGATTGTACGCTTGCCTGAGTGTAGAAGGCTGGAAGAGGTGAATCTCACTGATCTCCCCAACTACTGAACCTATCATTGGATTCTAGGGAACACCCTCAAGTAGTGATATGTGTTCAAAGAATGGCTTCAAGACCAGTTCGATAACAACATAGTCAGGCTGGGCCTGGCCCTGGCACAAGTGGCAGGTGTCTTTGTAAGGTCATACAACAGTAACGATAGTGAAGGTGAGTAGCAGCAGGTTTCCAACCGTGAGTCCCAGAAGTATGATGACTATATGGCTTGAAAAACGGTCGCCCATGCCCATGGAATCATTTGGGAATGCCTGAATTAGCCAGAGCCTTCAAAATCCACAACCACCACTTCTGCATCATCATCTCATCCGACCTCTTCCTAGAAGAGCAAGCATCAGAGGCGTAAGGGAAAGCAACACGCCCCGCCAATGCCATCATCATCTCGCACTCTCAGTGACTTTATGCCTCCGAATACAGGGATCTCTCCCAGAATCCTCCCAGTAGTGGACGAATCTTTAAGTGATAGTCAAGGGTACGCTTCGGTTAATACCGTGGAGTTGGTAAACCCCTATAAGACTCCTGACAATGAGAATCTCCAGGAGAACCTCCACAACATCCCCAGCCTACGCCAGCGTCGGCAGAGTTGCATCCACATGGGTCATCAGGGCATGTCAGTTGGAACCTCTAGCCAGGCCGTGCATGCCATTGAGACCAGACAGTAGGCCCAGCGCAGAACTCATCACACACAACCTCTTCACCCAGTGTCGTTGGGCCCGCCTCTACCACCGTTTGTGCTACTGGATTAGGCAGAGCTACCTTGACCATGCCGCGACCAGTCTCTCCCTGCTACAGGCTGATCTCAGTAGTCCGGTCCTCATCCTACAACTACTTTCTGGGCTTTGACTAGTGAGCAGTGAGATATACCCAGTACTAGTCAGCCGTCGGTCCGGCCTGCAGGGCCCGCCATGCCTTCTATCATAGAGCGACTTCCTGAAAGCATAATTTCATGCTTGGCGTGGAAGTATGATGTTCTCAATCATCTTTCCGGAATCCCAGTGAGGCTTTCCATCCTTGAAGCCCTTCGCTTGTCGCCGAATATGCGTGAGGCCCTCGTCGAGTCTTTAAGAAGCCCCCTCTAGTTTGAGATGGAGGTAGCAGTTGCAGAAGTCTTTCATGATGAAGCAGTTGAGAAAGTTGAATTCTAGGCCATCATTTCATTCTCTATAGAGGATTAAGGCTCCCCCATACGGGGGAACATCCGCCGGCTGTACATCACCAGCCAATTTAACGACGTGGAGGTTCACCACTGTCTCATTGACACCGGCTCCAGGATTAACCTTATCTCAACACAGACGCTGCGGAAGATGGGGTTATCTGAGGATAAACTGACTCCCTCTGATTTAAGAATCTAGGGATATGATAGGAAAGAGTAGACCCCAGTTGGTAAGATCAGTTTGAAGACCCAGTTCAACGACCTAGTTTCCAGCACCGAGTTCATGGTTGTCTCCCCGGACACCGCATACAATGCATTGATGGGAAGACCATGGATCCACCTACATGCGACGGTCCCCTCATCGTATCACCAGTGCCTCAAGTACCCCCTTAATGGTCTAGTAGGTGTACTCCAAGGTGATGCATCTCCTTTCACCTCTTGTAAAGCCCTCTACCTAGATGTCGACTATTACAAGAGAAAGGATAAGCAGATTTAGGCAAGTGAGGTTGAACCTGTCACGGTCACAACTGACCCTTGGGAAGGTCTGGATAACGCCTACGTCTTCCCAATCCATCGATTGGAGGCCACAACCCTCGATATGGGGTAATGATTTATTGTCTCTAGTACAAGAAGGAAGCATGTTCCCAAGTCCAAGAGATGATGGAAAATCACCTCGCACTCCTACACAAACCAGGCTCAGGTGATCCCAGAGCCTCCTACCCCCGTATGGTATCGGGATGTCCACCCCATGGAAATGACAGTATGTCATACGTGTCTATTTCGTCGAGCTGGGATTAACCAGCTCAAGACGACGCACCAATATTTCTTTGATATCATCAAGCGTCACCCCTTGGGATGAAGACCATATGGGATTGGATCAACTGCCTTCATTGCTATGGTTTCATCAGCACATGAATCTCCCGATATGTTGTCCACTGCTATCCAAGCTGGTACCGTCCTTCCTTCAGGACCTGCCGACCCCGAGGAAGCTTCTCCTGCTATAAATACCTCCTCCGCAAGTGAAGAAGAGGATCTGGAGGATGCTCCCCCCGCCTTTGAAGAAGGCGTCTCCACTATGGTTGATGAACTGTTATAGGTGAACCTCGTAGCGAGGCAGATCCAAGACCCACATTGATCAGTGCCACCATGTCCCTCGAGGAGTAGCAGTGGTACATAGATTTCATGAAGCAGCATCATGATGTATTCACCTGGAGATACAACCAGATTCTAGGACTGGATCCTCAGGTAGTCGTCCATTACCTCGGTCTCCCTGCAAATCATCATGGGTTCAAGAAGCCTCCCAGAAAGATGCACTCTTCTCACGATGCCATGGTCGAGGCTGAGGTTGACAAGCTAATCAAAGCCAAATTCGTCAAGGAGGTCCAGTACCCTACGTGGCTAGCCAACATTATTCCAGTCAGGAAGAAGAACATACATATCAGAGTCTACATCGACTTCCAAGATCTCAACCGTCACTGTCCAAAGGATGATTTTACCCTTCCGGTGACAGAATTGTTGATTGAAGCTACAACTGGGTTCCAAGTCCTCTCCTTCATGGATGGTTACTCCAAATACAACCAGATCTGAATGGCCCTCGAGGATGAGGAGTCTACATCTTTCAGGGCACCCCAAGGTACTTTATGTTACCAGGTTATGCCCTTCGACCTGAACAATTCAGGTGCCACTTATCAGTGGGACATGCACCACATATTCAAGCCAATCCTCGGGACATTGGTGGAATGCTATGTGGATGATCTGGTGGTAAAATCTCACCAACTCCAGGACCATATCAAGGACCTTGAGAAAGTGTTCAGCTTCCTCTATTCCAGCCACCTGAAGATGAAACTATTGAAATGTGCCTTTGGGGTCACCTATGGGAATTTTCTTGGCTTTGTTGTCAGGTACCGGGGCATCGAGATCGACCCAGAGAAGATCAAGGCCATTAGTCAGATGCCTACCCTGAGCAATATTCAGGAGCTTTAAGGTTTCCAAGGTCACTTAGCCTATATAAGCCGATTCATTGCGAATCTGGTCGGCAAGTGTAATCCATTTTCTCGGATCATGAAGAAAGGATCCTCCTACGAGTGGGACAATGAGTGCCAAACCACATTCGAGGAAATCAATTAGTATCTGCTCCAGCCTCCGGTCTTGATTCCACCCATCTCCGAAAAACTGCTGATCCTGTACGTGACTGCCCTAGAATGATCTCTTGGTGCCCTTCTCACCCAGAAGAACAATGAGGGGATGAAAAAAAGTCTCTAATACCTCAGCCGCATGCTCCTAAACACGGAGACCAGATACTCCCCCATCGAAAAGAGCTACCTTCCACTGGTGTTCGCAGTGCAGAAATTACGACACTACCTACAGCACCACGAGGTACAGCTGGTGTCTTGGGTAGACCCGCTGAAGTAAATTCTGAACTGCCCCTTGTTGACTGACCATCTAGCACGGTGGGCGGTAAATGTCTAGCAGTTCGACATCAGTTTTTTCCCCTAGAAAGCTATCAAGGGACAAGCATTGGTAGATTTTCTAGCTGCCCATCCGACCCCCGCGGACTAGTCCCTGAACCTGGATTTTCCCGACGAGACAATTCTCTCGGTAGATCATGCCATCCCATGTTGGCAGATGCAATTTGATGGTGCCTCCTGGATCCCCATAGGCAGGAGACTCAATGATCCCAAACTCAAAAGAGTAGTCCTAGGTATTGTCTTTATTACCCCAGCGCAAGACATTCTGCCGTATTCATTCTTTTTATCAGAAGGTTGCACCAACAATGAGGCAGAGTATTAGGCCCTCATCACTGGCCTCGAGCTGGCCATCGAGATCGATGTGCCCCATCTGCATGTGAAAGGGGATTCTGAGCTTGTCATCAAGAAAGTCAACAGTGGCTATGTCATCAGAAAGCCATGGATCGTACCATTTTTAGAGCACACCCTCCAGCTAATGGCCCAATTTCCATCTCTGCCGGAAGTTACTCATGTCCCTTGATCTCAGAACGGTCGAGCCAATGCCTTGGCCGGCCTGGCTGTATCACTTGCAGAACCCAAGTAGGATGATCTGATCATACATGTGTCACATCGGAGAGTCATTGCTCCCGTCACCCCAGATGATGACGATGACCTATGAGTAATCCATCTTACCGCCGGATCCTCTACGTCAGGACCCCCGGGTTCCCCAAGCGCAGCGGTTGAAGAAAATACCTACTGGAGAGCCCCTTTTGTCAAGTATCTACAAAATAGTTTCCTCCCAGCTGATCAGGCTGAGCGCGAGCGAATTCGATGCTGCATGCTGCAGTTTACCCTCCTGAGTGGTCCCAGTCTCGAGAAGATCCTCTACAAGCACGAGTTCGATGGTGTTCTCCTCTGTTTCATACAAGGAGTCTAGATTTCTCAGGTCATGCATGAGGTTCACGCCAGTTCCTGCGGCACTCATCAGACCGAGCCGAAGCTGTCCCATCAGATCCGGAGACTAGGATACTTCTGGCCCTCCATGATCCATGACTACATCGAGTTTGTCAAGAGATGTCATGCATGCCAAATTCATGCTAACTTCTTGCATCGGCCTCCATAACCTCTCCACTCCACCAAGTACTCTTGTCTGTTTGTGGTATGGGGACTCGATGTCGTGGGACCATACCCACCGGCAACAACTCGTCAGTGTAGGTTCATCCTGGCCGCCACAGATTTCTTTTCTAAGTGGGTAGAAGCAGTTCCTCTCAAGGAGGTAAAGGTCTGTTCTATTGTTGAATTCATGAGCTCCAACATCATCCACCAGTTTGGAGTTACTCACGCTGTCCTCACCGATAATGGCACCAACTTCCGAGCAGCCGAGCTGAAGAAATTGTACGCCAAGTACAACATCTGTTCGAACCATACCTCCCACTATCATGTGTAGGAAAATGGGCAGATCGAGGCGTTCAACAAAACCCTCTCTAACATTCTGCAGAAAATGGTTGGTCAAAACAAGAAGAGTTGGCCGGACAAGCTCCCCAACTCCCTCTGGGCCTATCGGATGAAAAATTGCAATTCCACCCAGGTGACCCCCTATTACCTGGTGTACGGAGTTGAGGCCATCCTGCCCATCGAGATCTAGCTAACTTCATTACGCACAGTGGTCTATGACCAGAAGGTTCTAGATAAGGTAGCCAAAATTCGTCTGGATGAATTGGAAGCACTTGGCGAGAATATGCTTCATGCCCTACACAATCTGGAAAGGCATCATAATAAGATAGCTAGAGCCTTCAACAAGAAGGTTCGCCTCTACTCTTTCCTATAAGGCAACTTGGTATTGGCCCTCCGGACGCCAATTATCCCTAGTAGGAAACCACCCAAGTTGGATCTTAGATGGGAAGGACCTTACATAATTCACAGGGTTTACCCCAATGGAGCATACTCCATAGTGACCATGGATGGTGAGCGTATAACTCCTCCCACCAATTCCAAGTTCCTCAAGAAATACTTTGCCTAATCCTACTGGTCCTGCACGACCTTAAACTGTATGGTCCTGCATGACTCTAAACTGCACGATGGTACTGCACAACCTTAAACAACTGGTCCCGCATGACCCTAAAATGCATGCTGGTCCGACATGACCCTAAACTGTTCAGTCCAGCATGACCTTAAACTGTTCAGTCCTACATGACTTTAAACTATGAATCGTCCCACAAGATGTTAAACTGAACCCTTAGAACTACATATGGCTTGATTCCCATCCACATGGGAAAATAGGAATACTCAAGCGTTTCGTCTTGAGCCCGGCCCCCGAACTCTTCTCTTTGACTACCCCCCTAGGTATAGTTCTCTCGGAGGATCCTTGCGTGATATGGTGTAGAATTCCTTATCCTCACTCATACCAGGATTATAATGGTCGCACCATGTTCCCACTCCCCGTTCTTCTATCCTCCCACGTCCTCACCGCATGACGTTAAAATGCATGGCCTTCAAGAAATATGTACGACTTGATTCCCATCCTTATGGGATACATAGGAACGCCCGAACACTTTGTCTATTGGCCTAGCCCAAATGCCAGAATCTCCCCTAGGGTCAGAAAACATGGTGTGGTACATCTCGATTCCACCGTACATCTCCCTCCCCAAAGGTGTCTGCCTCTTTCATCGCCCTGCTTGATTTTAAAATGTATGGGTATAGCTATGCTTCATCCACTTCTCTGATTGTGACTTCATCATCTCTCCCATCCAGAAGGGCCCCCAAATAACATGGATTCTAGGCCCAAGGGCTCTCCTACCACTTCGGGCCAACACCCTCGAGGATGTTGAACAACAAATTGATACAAATCCCGCGTTGCAAATATGATCAGCGGTCAATTCTCATTTTTTGTTCCCATTTCAGGTCACTATAAGGACGTTGTGTTTCGAACATGATCAAAAACTATCCTATGTCATTAGGGCCACCCCAAGATGTCCCAAAAATTGAGTGAAGTGGTTCATTCTGTCCCGTTGTATCTCCAAGCGACGAACTCTCATCGGGTGATGCTAGTCGCTGGACCCCTATATGCAAGGGAGAGCCGAATTCGACTCTTTGTTTCCCACACCGAGCACTGCTCATGTGGGTTTAGGAGCTATGATGAGGCGTTAATTGCACAAGAGGTTGTATGGCTACCATTAGTCGAGACGCCCAGCCTCAGGCCCCTTTGCCTTCTCGGGCTCCAGCCCAAGTTCTTACCCAGAGTGTATGGTGTGGTATGGGATTATGTCCTCATTCACACCGGGTTATTCACCATTCCGTACACCTCCCTTGTTTGGGGTATCTTACTTCTCTCTTCATCCTCACTGCAAGACGTTAAACTACAAACTGGTCAGGCCTTTCCAACTGAGGCCCAGCCTCAGTCCCCTTGGCCTTTTTGGGACCCCAACCCAAGTTCCTATTTAGGGTTGTATGGTGTGGTATGAGATTATGTCCTCATTCACGTAGGGTTACTCGACATGCTGTACACCCCCCTCATTAGGGTATCTTACCCCTATGTGCGATTCTATAACTACGTGTGGCTTGATTCCCATCCTTATGGGATACGTAGGACCGCCCGAGCATCTCGTCTTCGGGTCCCGCCTCATCTCTTAGGGGTCTCCCTGTTATCCTGGCCCCTCGACCCTCTTTCAAAAATTCAACAATGTGCCTAAGGGTACTCTGGTTTAGTACTTATAATGTTGGACTCTAATCAGACATGCTTTTACCCATTTTTTCAGGCTTCATGTTCTCCCTCATTAGGGTTTCCATCACCTTTCACACCCGAAGGGACCCCCAAATGGCCTAGATGCTAGCACTAAGGGATCTCCTACCATTACAGGCCAACATCCTTGAGGGTTTCAGACAAAAAATCGATACAAGTCCTACATTGCGAATATGGTCAGCGGATGACGCTCATTTGTTTGTCCTCATTTCAGGCTAACATGATATGGATGCTGTTTTTCGAACACGGTCAACTGTTATCCTCCATCGTCATGCCAACCCCATTAAACTCGGAATGTCAGTTACATGATTCACATCCTTCTCCACCTCATCATGTCTAAGTAGAACTTTGAAATTCTTGGTACTATTCCTCAGTGCACATCCGCACATTAGGAGGGGAAATCTGTGATAAGGCAATCATTCGGGGCTCCACCGATTCCCCTTTTTCCATATATTTCACGTATTGAAAATAACTTATCCACCGTTGTTTCCTACACTGAGTTAGACTCATGTAGGCTTAGGGATCGGGTTAAGGTTCACCTTTACTTGGGATAGTCCGTTCTCCATGGTCCGAGTTCTAAGACCTTAAACTAAGATATTTTCATAATTTCCCCTTCATAGAACTATGTGTAGCTTGATTCCCATCCTCATGGGATACATAGGACCACCCGAACGTCTAGACTTTGGGTCCAGCCCCATCTCTCAGAAATCCCCCTTTCACCTTGGACCCTTGGCCTACCCTTTCCTGGGGAGGGGAGTATATGGTGTGGTATGGGACTATGTCCTCATTCACGTCGGGTTTGTAAAGACCACGCCACGTACCTCTCCCTCCTGAGAGTTCACTATCCCATTATTCTATACTCATCCCTTAAAATTGGTTAATCTAAAGTTGAACACCCTCCTCGACCCTCATCGGCGATGCGCTAATCTATTTAAGAGTACTCTGGTTCAACATGTGGAGTGTCGGATTTTACGTGGACATGCTTTCGCCCATTTTTTAGGCTTTGTGTTCCCCTTAATTTGGGATTCCATAATCTTCCACACCTGAGGGGACCCCCAAATGGTTTGGATACTAGGCCTAAGATCTCTCCTAACATTACAGGCCAACTTCCTCGAGGGTTTTAGAAAATAAATCGATACAAGTACCGCGTTGCGAATTTGGTTAGCAGTTGACGCTCATTTTTTTGTCCCCATTTCAGGCTAATGCGATAGGGATGTTGTGTTTCAAACACGGTCAACAGTTACCCTCCATTTTCATGCCATCCCCTTTAAGCCTTGAATGTTGGTTACATGATTCACATCATTGTCCACCCCATCATGTCCAAGTGGAATTTTAACACTCCTGACACTACCCCTCAGTGAACATTTTCACATTAGGAGGACAAAGTCGCGGTAAAGGCATCATTCGGGGCTCTGCTCAGAATTCCATTTGACGTGCATCCCAGGTATTGCAAAAAACCTCTTCCTCCCTTGTTTCCCACACCGAGTTTGACTCACGTGGGCTTAGGAATCAGGTTGAGGTCTATGCTTACTTGAAAGGATTTCGCTTCTCCATGGTCTGAGCTCTAAGACCATAAACTAATATCCCTTTTAGAACTATGTATGGCTTGATTCCAATCCTCATGGGATACGTAGGAGCACCCAGACGTCTCATTTTCGGGTTCAGCTCAATTGGGTGCTAGTTTCTCCTTCCCCTTACCCTCTTAACTCTATTTTGGCCCCTTGGCCTGAGGTCATTTTCATAGAATAGTGTACAGTGTGGTATGGGATTCTGCCCTCATTCACATCAGGTATGTTTTATTGCACCATGCATATTCCCCCTTTAGCCTCGTCTCTACTGTGTTTGTGCCTCATGATGTTAAAATTCATGCCTAGTCCCACCACATGACCCTAAACTGTGACATTATCATCCTGTCCGCACGATGAAAAATGGCACTGCATCGTGATGTCCTCACTCAAGGGGACACCATGTTTAGTATCAGTCACATTCCATACCATTTGTCAATGCCTGTATACGACTTGATTCTTGTGGCGATGCCGGGACTTGTTATCCTAGGCCTATCGCTTCACAAAAAAAAACCATTCACCTTAAAGGACAAACAAGATACATCAAATACTGCTTCTTTTGGTGGGAGGGACACACCCGCACACCCCTTTTATCCTTGACACTGGTACCTTAACGTTCCACCTCTTAGAACTACGTACAACTTGATTATCATTCTCATGAGATACGTAGGAATGCCCGAGCGCTTCCCCCACAGGCCCATATTAACTCTCGTTTCCTGTCCATTGACCTAAAACCTTCTCGGGGAACATATGGTAATCTGAACTTTGAGTCCACATTCATTTTGGGTTTCATAATCACTTTACCATGTGTCCCCTGCACTCCTTACTGATCCATGATCTGAGCTCTATGACCGTAAACTAAGACCACTCTGTATCCTTGCCGTAAGAGGTTAAACTGCACAACATCTTATAGAACTACGTATGGCTTGATTCCCATCCCCATGGGATACATAGAGACACCCAGACATTTCGCCTTGGGTCCAGCCCCAGGAATCATAAATCCTATTCCTCCTCATTTTCGGCCCCCTGGCTTGACCCCTTGTGGGGAACCATGTAATAGCAGCTTTTCCCTGAACAAGTTCGGGATGCCCCACGATGGCATTAGGAAGTGACAACTCCCTCTCCAGAGAGGTCCTGTCTAAAAGAACGAATTATCTATGATCAAACCGATGCACCCATCTAATGTGCTCCCACCACGGTGGCGTAATTTCGAGTGTTGGATTCTGTTTGAACAAACCATCACTCCACATTCCAGGCTTTACATACCCCTTATTCGGACCCTTGTCCTCTTTCTTGTCTAAGGGAACCCCCTAACAGTATGGATTCTCAGCCTATGGGCCACCTATTGTCCTAGGACAATGTTCTGGAAGACCAATGGATGTCATTTTGAGTCTGGCCCCGTGTTTCGAACGTGGTTAGCGGTTGGCCTTCATTTTTTATCCCCACTCCAGGCTAATACAATAAGGATACTGTGTTTCGAATGCGGTCAACAGTTATCCTTCATTGTCATGATACCCCCACAATGTTCCGAATCTTAGGTATCATGATTCACACCTACCATTCCCATCTATTCAGATTGATTCCAGCGCCCCTGGCATTACCCCATTCGTGCACAAGAGCACACTGGGAAAATGGCAATTTGGCTGTTCTGAGAGCTTCATTCTCTAGTAAGTTCTCTCCCATTTCCTCCCAGAAATCCAGACCGGTTGTTCAAACCCTAGATGCCTGAAGCTTGGTTTGCAATCCTACATTTGGATGGGGTAATAAGGTGGTCATCCCTTATTTCTCACATCGGGCCCGACCCATGTGAGCTTAGGGAATGATCGCTGGATGCTCCGCGAACATCACAAAGATGAAATAAACCAATGTAAACAATGAAACTCATGCATGATATAGAATCAAACAGTCAAATCATGAAAGTAAGTTTGAGGGTTTGTAATCATTACAGTACCCAGGGGTCGACTCCCCCCATGGATGGGTTGACCTCGTCAAAAGAGTGTAGCAGCTCCTCCACCCTCTGACTAGTGGCATCCAGGAGTTGCTGCCGCCTGTTCAGAACCTGCTCCTCCTCGGCAGAGAGGGGGCACAATTCGTTGGCCGCAATCTAGGCCCACTCCACGTCGGTCCGGATAGTGGTCATCTTCTTAGAGGCTCACTTCATGCCCTCTTCGGCCTCTGCTAGCTGGGCCTTTAACCACAATATTAGCTCAGATTGCACATTGAGGGAGGTCAAGTGCTCGTATGCCCAATTTTGCAGCCACTGGACCTCATCTTCAGCCTCCCAGAGCCTCTTGATGTTTACTGCCTTCCTCTGCTGCCATCCCACACTGAGGCCACGATCATACTCCCGAATCTTTTCTGCCATGATATTTCAAACGAGCATGTGAGGACACTAGGCATCCACTCCCCCAACACACATTTCGCGCATTTGTGAGCGAAGTCTATCCATCTCATCCAACCATAGTGCTTGGGGGGGTGTCACTGATGAAGCGTGTGATCAGCTTCCACGATTGGCGATGAACTATCTTTCTATCCTCTTCATTGGAGGCTGTCTTGTCCTAGTTGGCATGATTGGAAGGCTCATATGTGGGGAACACCCCTAGGAAATCTTCAGCAGGGTCTACGTCTGGTGTTTGATCGGGTGTGGCGGGACTAGGGCTGTCCGACCGGTCCTCATCATCGGACCCCACCTCAATGATCTCGAGCGTAACCCCACTGACGGTCCCACTGGTGACCAGGAGCGCCACAGTAAGGTCGGTTTGGACCTCCGCCTCCACGAACACCAGCATTCCCCTAGGAAGGATGCTGCCAGAAGCCCCGACCAACCTTGCCAAGGCGACCCACACCATTTGAAGAACTGTACGCGCCAAAAAGAGACATGGACGTCAGTAAAAATGGTTAGGGGATGACAGTCATAAAATTAGTATAGGGGACTTACAGAGATCGAATCCCTGGTCTCGCTCTTGGGTTGATGTTGTCGGGACCCCGAAGCGTGGCCCCCTGTATATGGTCGGAAGGTATGAAAACTCTAGAGGGGTTGCCTCATGTGTCCTAGCCCTACTGGATGCAACAATAGATACAACGGCTGACGTAGATCCCGAGGGTCCCTCATCTACATCCACTGAGGTATGAGAACAAGTCCTCTATATAAGACCCTCCTGCATGGTTCAGATGTTAACAAGAAGTTCAGAATGACCTCAAATAAAATCTCAGAGAAGGGGGTTTCAGATTGTTACCTCAAGGGCCTCTACGAACTCTTCAAGATCCGAGTCTTGATCTACAACTTCTCCCTCCTCCAATGGGATCCCTCTCCCAGCCTCATCTCCCTAGGAGGACTCTTCCGTTTCTTTCGGCAGGGGGAATCACTCTCTCAAATCATCTTCCAACAACTGCAGGGGAGTAGTGTGATCGAACAACACCTTTACTCGATCTGCCATTGGATGAGGAGCACCCCGGGAATGCACAAAGTCCTCCAACTCTGCCAGGTACCACTCTGCCTCTACCTGGGGCACCACAAAGCTGACCCGGATAGGGCCTATCCTTGGTAAATCCATCCCGAGATGGTTCAAGTGCTTCCACAACTCGGCGGGGCCGAGTAATTACCTGTTGACTTCCCAGATGTCCTAGGCCTCTGGGAAGACGGCATTATCCAGCATGTCGATATGGAACAGTCGCTTCCCTAGTGCCTGGGTGGGTATCCTAAGGAATCCTCTCGGAGAACTCCCCTCCAGATGGCTCTGTTCTTCTAGAACCACCTCATTCGCTACCACTGCTAGATCTATGGCTGCTGCCTCACCTTCAACTGGTGCAGGACTCATCGCCACGGCAGCCCTGCCACCGCGGGATGCCCTTGACGACTTCCGGCCCCGAGGTCTGGGAAGCTCACCATAGCCGACTTCAATGGTTGGATGATTTAACATCTCCGCTGAGTAGTCCGCCTTCCAGCTCTGGGAATATTCCTTTACCAGCCTGAGGAAAACGGTCGATGGATGCAACTCGTTCCGCATCTTCCCATATTCTCATGTGAACATGAGCCACATCTACCTTATCATGCACAAGTGTTCTTCATAGATCACCTCCAGATAGACTTGTGGGGTCAGTCATTGCATACACTGGAATTTCCTTGCAAACCGGTGTGGGGTGTATGACTCACAGAGGGTCTCTTAGTCCACCCTCGCCACCAGGACTCCACCTCAAAAGGCTAGGAGATTGGCCCGATGCTCTTTCATCCCCTGGCCGTCATCAGTAAATACCCCCATCGGCAACAGAAACGGGTGGAAATTGAATTCCTCCACCCTCTACACCCAGTTTAGAACCGACGGTGTGGTCAGATTGGCTGGAAATCTCCCTGTGGCATTCAAGATCGATGGGTGGAAGTTTGAGCCTAGAGGAGAGAAATGGTTCGGGTATTCATAAACCCCCTGATATGTGCCGCTATCTACCCATACAGAAGGTGGAATGGCCCACATACCCTCTGCGGCCTTTTCCCCTCGCTGATATGCCACAAAACCTTATACAGCTTGGCGAGCATCGAGATTCCTAGGTTGACCCACCCTCCTGTTGCCAACTTGGACACCATGATAAATGTGCTCGGGTGTACTCCCATGTTGGTATCCCTCACCAGCAGGATCCAACCATAGATGAGATTCGTGATAAATGCCGCCAACCTGACTATTGGCTGCTGCTCAGTGCTGACGCTAAATCCCCATGTCTTCCACTAGCTGTTCTCCAAAAGCTGCCAGTATGAGTGCTCCTTACTCCGATCTCCCTTAGGGTAGGTCTGAGGCCTTGCCGGAAACTGCCTGTTTTCCAGGAAGTTCCTGAATTGTTTGAACCACTGCCTGAAGTGGACATCCTTTACTGCTTCCTTATCCTCCCTGGGCACAAGCTCCATCAACGCCATCGCCAGCCATGGCATTTTTTCTAGATCCTCTAATACACTCATGATAGGGATGAATTCTTCGTACATCACCCCCATTATCGGGACCCCCAAGATCTGGTGGACTTCCCACAAGCTGATACCAACCTCCCCATGGTGTAAGTGGAAGGTATTGGTCCTCGACGACCATCTGCTCAATAGATCTGGCATCAGCTATTTCAGTTGATATATGTGGAATTGAGAGGCCTAGGCCGCCTCACATAAACCCACTCTCCTCAGATTAGCCCCAAACTCTTCACATGAGGCGCCTACCCAGTAGGCCTAGGCCCAATCGTTCGTGAAGTTTCCGCCCGGGTGTAGGTCCCATTCCTCAGACCACCCCTTCCTCAGGTTCCTCAAAGATGCATTTAGTATTGTGTGGTACAGAGGAAGAGATGTCTCCAGCTACAATGCCTTCCCATCGATATTATTTAGGTGGTTGTATAAGCAATCAGCATTGACGGGTGTGAAATCCTCCCGGACATGGCCATCAGCTTCCCTGAAACATCGGCGTTGGCACATCGTGCTCCTAAACCAGTAAGCCGATTCGTCCTGACTTCCTTCTGGGATGAAGATGCTATACCTCAGCCTGAAGCCATACAAAGGAAACCTCTTACACAACAAGTAGTTCTTCTGGCTCTCTGATAGCAGTTCCACCAATGAACTATGGTCCGAGTGGCTCCGTACCAACTCCCCCAGAACCAGGCTATTCGCCATCTCATCCCTTTGGGAGGCATATGCAAGAACCCCCTCAGAAGCTTCTTGGTGAGCCATTCGGTTTTAGAACTTGGATGATTGTCGGGTTGGTTCGTGAAGCTCGTTTGCAGAGAGCGTTCGCGAATCCGGTTTGCAGAGAGAGTTCGAAAATCCCATTCACGGTGTCCTTCCCACACCTTCAAGTGAGAGATCACGAAGCGCTGTAGTAGAGTCAAAAACTCACTGTGTGCTGCGAAACGAAGACCCGATTCGTAGAGAGCAGTCACAGAGTACACGGAGATTCGCAAATTGAGAGAACTGAAGTCCAAAATCATGGATACAAGAAGAGAAAAAAGAGTGTTCAGGTCCCCTATTTATAGGCGAGGGACCCTCAGATCTTCACAGCGCATCCCGACCGAAGCTTGCTTCACGGCGTGTCTGGCCAGAGCTTCGCTTTCTCGCTTGGCGAGCCCTCTTCGCGAGGTAGCTTCGCGAACGACCGGGGATTTTGGTGGTTGAACCTCAGACTTAGACCCTTGAATTCTACGTGGCTCAAAATATGAGGGGGGGGGGGAATTTGTTGATTCCAAAATGTGGGGAGGAGAAGAAGACACAGACCCGAGAGCTGCCTCGCGAAGCCCATTCGTGGAGAACCGCTTGCACCGCGCCACCATGAAGCAAGGACGAAGTAACTCTTCGTGACCTACCTTGACATTCGAGACCCACCATGAAGCAAGGAGGCGGTAACGCTCCATGACTGTATTTGACGTTCACGAGCCAACGCAGAGCAAGGGGGTGGTAGGTAATTTAATGGTTTCCTCAAGTTTAACAAATGCTTTATTTGATTATGGATCATCACATTGTTTCATATCTTCCTAGTTTTCTAAGAAAATTAGATATTTCCAATTTGATTTAATAAAGGAATTGTCTGTTAAAACTCCAAAGGGAAGTATCATTGCAACAAAGTTTTGTGAATCAGTCCCCATTAGAGCACATAAATGTTCTTTATATGCTGATCTCATTGTCATACCTATGATTGAGTTTGATATAATACTTGGTATGGATTGGCTTTCGGACCATGATGCGAATATTTATTGTAAGAAGAAGGAGGTTAAGATTTTTGATGATGATGATAAAGAACACCTTATTTTTAGAGCAGAATTATCACCACCTAATTCTTATCTAAATCCACCCCCAGTGGCTCAACTAAATTCAATTATTGGGGAGGAAGAGAATGAAATTACTATGGGTGAGGAAAAGAATGTTCAAAGAGAGTATGTACCTATTGTGAAAGAATATGTAGATGTGTTTCTGGAAGATTTACCTAGACATCCTCCAGAATGAGAAATTGAGTTTTCCATTGATTTAATTCCTGGTTCAAGGCCTATATCAAAGACCCCTTATAGAATGGCCACTGTGGAATTAGTTGAACTAAAGAAAAAACTAGAAGAATTGAGTAATAAGGGATTTATTCTCCCTAGTGTTTCTCCATGGGGATCCCCTGTTCTTTTTGTTAAAAAGAAAGATGGGTCCATGAGGTTATGTATTGACTACAGGGAGATCAATGCTATAACAATAAAGAAAAAGCATCCCCTACCTCGCATTGATGATTTATTTGACCAACTTCATGGAGATCAATACTTTTCAAAGATTGACCTTAGATATGGATATCATCAGTTGTGTGTGAAGAAGGAAGACATTCCAAAGACAGCATTTCGAACAAGGTACGGGCATTATGAGTTTACAATAATGCCTTTTGGATTGACTAATTCACCCTCTGTATTCATGGATCTAATTAATAGATTTTTCAAGGAATATCTCGATGATTTTTTGGTGGTATTTATTGATGATATCTTGGTATACTCCGAAAGCTACGAAGATCATGAAAATCACTTGCGCATTATCCTGAAGACTCTTAGAATACATGAATTATATGGGAAGTTTAGCAAGTGTGAATTCTGGATTCAGGAGATTTCTTTTATTGACCATATTGTCTCTAAGGATGGATTCTCTGTTGATCCTTCTAAGACCAAGGCAATCCAAGAATGGCTAGCACCAACGAGTATAACTGAGGTACGCAGTTTTATTGGTTTGGCAGGTTATTATCGACATTTCGTCCATAATTTTTCCAGATTAGCTAACCCATTAACGAAGCTCACATGTAAAGGGGTTAAATTTTTCTGGACAAAATAGTGTGAAGAAGTTTTTGAAGAACTGAAGAGAAGATTAGTCAATGCTCCTATATTGACTCTACCATCGGGGAATGATGGGTTCGTTATTTATAGTGATGCATCAATGAAAGGACTTGGTTGTGTCCTTATGCAGAATGATAGGGTTATTGGCTATGCATCACGATAGCTAAAAATTCATGAGAATAACTATCCTACTCATGATCTTGAGTTATCTGCTGTAATATTTGCTTTGAAGATATGGATGCATTATCTCTATGGTGATAAATGCAAGATTTATTCTGATCATGAGAGTTTGAAGTATATTTTCTCATAGAAAGAACTCAACATGAGGAAAAGGAGGTGGCTTGAACTACTCAAGGATTATGATTGCACGATACACTACCACCTCGGGAAGGAAAATAATGTGGCATACGCTTTGAGTAGAAAGGATCATGTATTTTTGAACAAGATGAGAGATGAAAAGGATCCTATATACATGGATCTAGTAAAGATGGATATGGGAATCACCATGGAAGGTGAAACATTAATGCTTTTTCAAATGGTAGCCAAACCATCTTTACTAGAAACATAAAGAGTTCTCGGACCAGTGATGAAGAGTTACAAAGAAAGATTAAAGCTTTTAATGATGGGAAATTGAGTGACTTTGTGTATGAAGATAGAATTTTGAAGTTTGGGAAGAGACATTGTGTTCCTGATATACCTGATCTAAAAAGAGAATTGTTGGATGATGCTCATAGTTCCAATTTCTCTATACACCCTGGGATCACCAAAATGTATAGAGATTTGAATGAACATTTTTTGTGGGACAACATGAAGAGTGATATTGCCAATTTTGTGTCAAGATGTATGGTTTGTCAGCAAGTGAAATCTGGAAGGCAACAGCCTGGAGGAGTATTGCAACCTCTTCCCATACCTGAGTGGAAATGGGATAATATCACGATAGACTTTGTCATGGGACTACCAAAGACTCCTAGAAGGAACGATGCAATATGGGTCATTTTCAATTCAACACATTTCCTTGCTATAAGGGAGGATTTACCACTTGAACGTCTATAGAGAATATATGTTAATGAAGTTGTGAGACTTCATGGAGTACCCCTATCGATTGTCTCGGATCGTGATCCCCATTTTACATCAAGATTCTGGAAAAGTCTTCAGAAGTCCTTGGATACTGAACTTTGTTTGAGCACTGCTTACCACCCTCAAAGAGATGGAAAATCAGAATGAACTATTCAAACCTTAGAATACATGTTGAGGTCAAGCTCACTTGACTTTCATGGTACGTGGGATCAATATTTACCTCTAGTAGAATTTTCCTATAACAATAGCTTCCATTCAAGTATTTGGATGACACCATATGAAGCGTTATAAGGAAAGAGATGTCGTACACCAACCTGTTGGGATGACGTTGGCGAAAGAAAACTTGTAGGCCCAGAACTGGTGGAGGAAACGATGGAAAAGGTGAAGGTAATCCAAAACCCCATCAAAGCAGCTCAAAGTAGGCAGAAGAGATATTCTGACAACCGAAGAAAGGATTTGGAATTTCAGGTGGGAGATCATGTTTTCTTGAAGGTATCTTCATGGAAGGGAGTTATACGTTTTGGCAAGAAAGGTAAATTGAGTCCTAGGTACATCGGACCTTTTGAAATTCTAGAATGAATTGGGGCTTTAGCTTACCGTTTGACAATGCCGCCAAATCTCTCCAAAGTTCACGATGTGTTCCACGTATCACTGTTGAGAAAATACATGCCTGACCCAATGCATGTACTCAACTATGAGTAATTAGAACTGGAACCTGGTCTCTCTTATTGCGAAGAGCCCGTCAGGATTCTTTATACGAGAGAACAAGTTCTGAGAAACTGGACGACTCGTATGGTAAAATTTCTATGGAGAAACCATAAAATGGAAGAGGCAATGTGGGAACCCGAGGAACTTATGATGAAGAACCACCCGAGTCTTTTTATGCAGTAATATTCTAGAAATTTCGAGGAAGAAATTATTTGAAGGAGGGGAGAATGTAACACCACAAGCTTCCACGGTACGCTTCTCTTTTAATAATACAATGGCGTGTGTTGTACGCAACTTCGATATTCAAACACGCCACGACCAATCAAAGTAGCCATTATGAATAGTAATACCCACTTTTTGAAATTTTATACATTTTATCTTTCAAAATGGACTTCATTTTTGGATTCGGAATATCGAAATTATCCTAGGATTAAATTTTGGTACTTTTCGGATAACTTTTATATTTTTATGAATAGTGAAAATTACTAAATTTTTATTAAAAACAACTTTTTTAATCAAAATAATTAATAGTGATAAATTATGAATTTGAGTGGTTTAAAAGTATATTTAGAATATATTTTTACCATTTAATACAATATTGGTCATTGTACATAATTTCAAATTTAAACCGGACATAAACAAGTGTCAATCTTTTGATAGTTATTATCTCCTAAAAACAAGCTTTTTGTTTTGACAGCGGGAATTAATTTTAAATTAATTTCTGCCACTTATGTGTTTTGAATTTGAAAAAATGGAATCCATATTTGGAATCAGGATGTCCAAATTGTGTAAATAGGTAACATTTATTTTTAGACATTTTGAATAATTACTTCGGTAAATATTTTATTTACCATGGTTAAAGGGTAAATCCGATAAATAAAGGTAAAAAAATAATATTATAATAATAATAAATCACCCTAAAACGTGTCTTAACCCTATTGGTTAATAAATGTCCGACCATGGGCATCTTTGGGTCGATTTTGAGACCCCATGGATCCACTTGTAAGTGATAATGACACTTTATATTAATTAAGTTAAAAGTAAATACAAAAATGGAATAAGCCTATATCTTTTAGAAAAACAATTTTTACATAGGGTTATATATGTTATATATTTGACTATAAATATTCATTAAAAATATGAAAATATTTCCTACATAATGGTATTTTATTTATAATTTTTAGAAATTAAATAATTTAATTTATTTATGACACAATGATGATGCAATAATTACCTTATTAGTGAAATATTAAAATAATTGATATTATAAATGCCCAAATAAATATAATTTGAGACTTTTAATGAATTAAACGAATTTTATAGGTTAATATGACATGTTAGGATTGATTTAATTAACATTTTTCTAAGTAATCATGTTGTTATGAGTTTTACAAAAATCAAATACCAAATAGTGTCAAAATTGACATAAAAGAGTTTTAAAAACAAATATTATATTATTAATTGATATTAAATTCCTAAAAATCTAAGGTTCGGCCAAAGGACATGTATCATGATAGGTGTATAATTAATGGACCAATTGGGGGTCTCTTGGAGGTATATAGTAAGTTTATTAACTATATAATATAAAAATACAAAGTGACATGGTAAGTGATAAACTAATTAACCAAGAGTTAAAACTAAAAAATAATGTTAATATAATGACCCAAACCTGTCTAAAATCTATTGGTTGAAAGTATTTCGACCCATCCCCAACTTATTCTTTGAATAATCCACTTTTTAACCATTAGAAACCGAATATAAATTTATTATAAAATAATACTTTAAGTTTTTCCTAAAGAGCCCCTCCTCCCCCTTATAAAAGGACACCGCTTCTAACCAATTCTTCACACCTTTAATGCCTTTTGGATCAGCCAAACTCTGCCCAAATATCCTAAAAACTTCCCAAAATTCAATCTAGATGCCTTATTTTGATCATAAATCCAACCTAAGGATCCCTTTTGATCAAATCAAAAGGAAGAACCCGAAGAAGAGGTAATGTTTTCACCACCCTCTTTCAAGTTCCTTTCTTCTTCAAATTCTTCTTTCTTTGTTATTTCTATTCTACAATAATAAATCCAGTATCTTCTATATACTGTAATGTTATTATAAATATGGAACAAACAAATTCATTATTCTATCCATCCCTTGAATGACATGTCACCATACGTGCATACGTACGGCCTACCGTCTCCACGTTGTGGTGTAATTGTTATTCAATATATTATTATTTATATGGGTATAATAATGATGTATAATTCATGTAAATAATAAATATAACATGATAATTATTCTGTCTATATTATATACCATCCAATTATATATTATTTTAATATCAAAAGAATGATATTGTCGCTCGTGCGTACATACGGACTACCGTCTCCACGAACGCGATGAGATTCATTCCCCATCATATCCATTTGAGTCTAATTATCATTTAATGATTAAAAATAATTTTTAAGGACTTGATATCATTCTGTATATGAATAATATACAACCTATCCATAACAAACATGGCTTATGTAACAAATAATATAAAGGAAAACGAGTAAGTTAACACCCGAAATGACGATAATACTAAAATATTATTAACAAAGCAATGTTAAAAGCACATATATGATATCATATTAATGTATATGATTCTTGTATAATTTAATAACCATTATTTCACCATTATACAGGAAGTTAACCAACCCTCAACCAAGGAAAATTACAAGGTAAGGGTTTATTTCACAATCTCTTCATTATCCGAGGTTGTTTATACGTAATTATCTATTGGGACCTCTTTATCATCCACATCCATGTTTCTTAAAAATGTATTTTAAATCACTCTTACTATTTTAAAGACTATGTTATAAAGTCATTTATACCCTTGTTGAATTTTTATAAGATGTTTATAAAGGAATCTTTCTTTCGTTTTCCAAACAAGGCCCTTTTTAACATTTTCGACAGAATTAAGGTAAGAATGTCTTTTTTTTAACTTATACGGCGGGTGCAGCTATTTTCCGCCATTATAAAATTGTCAAAGCTTCCCTTACAAGATTATAAGAATATTTTCAAAATATTTTATTTTATAATTATGATACTTTTAAATTATTTCAAAAAAAGATATATTTCTCTCAAATAGTTTTGATTTCATCTATGTCAACATTCTTTGATGGATTTTAAGCTTATTTGAAGTTTATTATTATGATACAAAACTTCCATATTGTATTGAAGGTTTTTTGATATGTTTGAATGTGGATGTTTTATTTTTATACCATTCATGGTTTATGGAGAAAGTATTGACATGTCGTATGCTAGTTTTAATATGAATGTTTATGTTATGTTTAAACCTGTTCATATGAAGAATGCATTGGACTTAATATGTGACAGGTGGAGCTCGCTATAGCTCCTCGATGCATCGGTAGGTCTCATGAGACAAACTAGTTTCTTGGAAAGAGGCCTTGACAAAATCTTATTTGTAGTCTTGGAACGAGGCCTTGACTATGTGGTTATGATAGTCTGGCATTATGCATTCCATCATTATGAAAGTGGTTATTGATATTGCATGTGATTATTCGATTAGTGGAATATCCATGTGAATAAGTAGATGAAATTATTTCATTTTATCTTTTCCATATTATACTGAAGTTCAAGTTTAAAAGTCTTTTGTTTTATTTATACATTGCTTTAAATGTTTATGCTTATTTATGAAAGTTTCTGCTATGTTGTTATCCTTACTGGGCATCTGAGCTCACTCCTTTCTATGTTTTATTTTTCACAGGATGTGAAGAAGTATTTTATGATGACCTGAAGGGATAGTATGTTGGGATATGAGTGTGTACTATGGAGACTATGTTGTTTTAGTTTTCATTTTTATGATGTAATGTAATACTTATGAATATATCTAGTATTTTAAAGGCTACTAAACTAATCGGTATTTCGAGATTTGATCTTTCTTGTGATCATGACAATGTTATATAATAATGCACCGACTCTGGGTAACTAGGGTCGGGGCGTTATAGTCTATAACTCATCCCTGAAGTTTGTTGATTTTGGAATTGTTGTGTGGGGCCCGTTGATTTCATCGTGTGTCATTTATTGAATTTATATGTCATTATTATAATCATTAGAACCATATGATTATTCTCTTTCCATATATGTGATTAATTTTTGGTGGTTACGCCCAAAATGCCCAACATCCCATGTAGGATGATATGCCATAGTTGAGTTTTTAGTGTTTTGACACTTTTGAAGCATCGTTCGGGTATGATTGAGCTTGAGAATAATAATGGTAAGAGTCCTTATAATAAATGTTTGTTGAATCATGTAATGGTGAATGGAAAGTACCATGTCACTTACACTTGACCCGCTTAAGGTAAGTGCTTCAAATTGATAATTAAATATGAAATGTAAATTGGAAAGTATACTAAGTATCTGACTTGACCGGATTAAATATAAATAAATAATATGTTACATGTTCGTATCACCCCTTACCAAATTAATGGAATGTAGAAAAAGAGACCTTAATTATTGAATATTTCTTAAATGGAATTAATAAAGGTTGCATTCTACTTGGCCTTGTCACACTAATGAAAGGAAAGGCTTGAAACAAATGGAATTATTGATTAATTATGACTTGATTAAAGGGTTTCATGCTACTTGGACTATTCAAACTAATGAAAGGAAAGGCTTGAACCAATTGAAATTATACATGACTTCATTTTTAAATAGGATTGGCCTGACTCAATCTCACCTTGGATTCTTATTGGGGAATTCCTTGAGCACTCAGGAACCCCATTCTGATTCAAGGATACATCTTGCTTAGGTTGTGACCCCCAAAAATCCCGATCCTTGCCTATTCTTGGATGTCTAGTATGACACATAGGATACCTCACATAGTATTAAAGGATTCCATGGATACACTCCTTGGATCCAGAATTGACAAGTAGGTTCCATGGTTAAATCTCATAGGGTCCAATCATTGCTTAGCCCCATTTTACCTTGGATGATTACCTTGGATTCGGTAGGCATATTATTGTGGAAAACCTTAGAATATGATCCTTGTATTACACCATTACCCTTATATATACACAATTATTACTGAGTTAGTGACCCCTGAGGTCTAGGTTTCATTGGTGAATACCTCAGAACCACTTCTTATTAACTATAAATTATGGTTGCCTTGTTACATCTTGGAACCTTCATCATTGATAATGTGGGACTTATTTATAAATTAGTACAATAAAATAATGACTTGGTTACATGTTTAGAAACTTTCCAAGGGATGAAGAAGGTACTTGGGTATTTAGTTACATTGTACTATTTTACTTTATATATGCATGCCTGCACACTATTACATTTTCATTACACAGGCCAGATGTTATAGACAGCATTGGTGGTGGCCCACTTAGATTTATCTCACACCCTCTCCAGGAACCATTTGGTACCCAGAGTAGATTGCATGAATAAAAGTGTTGATAAAGGGAAGTATATGACTTTGAACACTTGATTACTTTCTGTTTAAGATGGAGCTTAAAAGTAGATGACCGAGCCATAGATTGAGATTCTTAGGATAGTATTTTGATTTCCTTTACACTTTTGTGGAACATGTTATGTATGTTGTCTTGTATCCACATTTTCAATCTTTCTAGTGAAATGACATATCATCATCAGTTATTCTAGTTTTTTCATTTATTGTTACTATTGTCCCTATTTCCGTTGTGCCTTCTATTTACTTTTATTGCTTCCACTATTTACCTCAGTTTATATTTATCTAATGTGATACACTTTGGAAATGAGGGAATAGTCTCCCCATAGAAACACCCTAGACCCTCACTACTAGTTGGAAACCTATGAAATTTGAGGAGATGCACTTGAGGCCATGTGGACCACCAGGCTCGAAGTACATATTTAGTGGCATCCGGGTCCGGGACGTCACACCATATGATATTCTAAAAAATATATCATTGTAGTCCTAGGTTGAAATTTGATGTAGAATTTTATCTCCTACAATGGAGTTAATCCTAGAACATCTTTAGTTAATACTTCTATATAATCCTCCATTATCGTTGGAAGTTATATGCTTGAAGAGATCACTACACTAAGGGCTAAAATCACCAACTGATGGGTGATGGGTTGTAGTATCCTTCTCATGAGGTCCACATGCTCATCCATAAGAACCCTCTTTTAATACCTTGAGACTTTTTTAAATATATTTTTTCAAATAAATTTAATTTCCTCGATAGCTTGAGTTACATATAACACCGAGTTTAAATGAACTGTGATATACTATTAAAATATTATTATTTAGTGTGATAGTTATAAACAATATTTTAAATTGGTTTATATGAATATGAATATATAAATTATGAAAATATTATTATTTAAATTTTTTTAAAATAAATTCATTGGATATCAATTTATTAGAAACAAAAATAAAAAATCATTTGAAAGTCAAAGAAATGTTTTTTTGAAAAACTGTTTTTATGCGCGCAATGTGTTTTAATGTTAATAAATTAAATTTTTACACTTTTAAAAATTTAATTTAAAAAATTCACATATTTTTTTAAATTAAAGTATTAAAATTTTCTTACAGTGAATTTTTTAGAATTTTATGAAATGGTTAATTTTTTCGATGAATAGTGAAAATAATCATTTTTATTAAAAAATAACTTTTCATTTAGTGAATTTAGAAAGGTAAACATTGTTTTAAAATGGTATAAAAGTAAAACCAGTTCAATTATATTATTATTTATCCAATTTAGGTCATTGGAATCATTTTTATATTGAATTTCGATATAAAAACATTTTATACAAATGATTTTTTTTTGGAAACCCGCTTTTTCATCTCGTATGCGTGTTTAATTTTAAATTAAATTCTACAAATTATGTGAATTAAAAGTTTTTAAAATATATTCAATAATTTGAAAAATAATAATAATTATTAGTTAAAATTTTCAACTTAATTTTTTGTCATAATGAATAGTAAAAATAGTAAAAATTAATTATCATGGTTAAGGTTAAAATGGGTTTATCAGGGGTTAAACCAAAAGGATAAGGGTTAAAATGACCAAAAAACATGTCGAATTCAAATTTTAAGGTAATATTTAGACATTATACTATATTTGGTTCATTAATTATCCATTTTGGAGCCTTTTCTCAAGAAAGTGACATGGATTTGTTGTAAAATGTTGAAAAACTACAAGTGTAACACTCACCTCAATTATAAAATGACACCCCCTATCCTCTACACTTCATACTTAAAATTCGTTTTTTTTAAACAAAATATACCCAAATCCATTATTAAAATCCCTAACCATAACCTAGAGTCTATTTATTGATCAAAAAACAACTCTATGAAGGATTTAGTTATAATTCTGATGTGATTCTCCGGATAAGAGTTATAGTTATTAACCATCCATTTCCATTTTATTTATTCTTACACATCCTTAAAATATTATAAAAATATAATGAAATAATAAAAAAAATCCTAAATATATTGATATTTAACTATGTTAATTTAATTACCTATATCAATCTCCTCTTCTATCAAATGGGAAATAAAATTGCTGATCATGTGAATGGACGACTATCGCCTCGTGAACCGATGTAATTCGTTTTCCATCACCGCCTCCCATGGATGGATATAATGATGGATTTAATGTAAATATATGATATTTATGAAATAATTATACTTATGAAATAATAATATCACATCCAACTTCTTACTTTCCAATCCATTGGAAAATGATAATGTCGCTCATGTGTACTTATGGATTGCTGCCTCTACGAAACGATGTGATACGTTTTTTCATTTTATTATAAAATGGATGGTAATAAAAATATATTAAATTAATATATTTTATATCTATTATATAATAATTATTATTTAAATTTGAATTATTATATACCATTCTTTCATTCTATTTTTCAAAAAAATGGAAACAACATTAATGCGTACGTATAGCCTACCATCTCCTGGAACAGTGTAATTGATTTTTCTATCTATAACTTTTATAAATGATTATAAATATGTATATAATTAATTTATATAATATTTATATAATTATTAAAGTTATAGATATTATGTAACCATAATCAAAGTACAATGGCCAAAACTACCGAACCAAAACATACATGAAAAATGAAGTAGTTATCACTTGGAATAATAATTTTATTAAAGAATTGTTAATAAAAGGGTGGGGGAAGGTTATAATTAAATTATATATGATATGAAATATATGAGTATGGATTTTGAATATATTAATAATAAAACCCAATTTATTATAAAGGAGGTTCAAATGTGTATGATAGAATTCGATATTTGAGGTAAGGGATTTACGTCTCAGTTCTATTTCTGTGAGACACGTCTTATATTCACCACTTGATTATTTTATGTGGTGTATATACCAGCCATGAATAAATTTTATGGTTATTATCATGAAAATTATTGGATATAAATATCCATATAATTTTCTTTATTTCATGGGGATTATGATTAAAATGTTACCAAATTGTTAAGGGTTTTATGTTACAATCTCATTATTTATCAGGATTGTTTATGATTAAGGTTCTGATGATGAAATAATGTGATCTATCTATAAATAAAATAATTAAATTTATTACCCTATGTTTATTTATATAAATTACATGTTTTACTATCATTTTCATCTAGTTAATTTCTTGAGATACCAAAATAATGTTTTTAAGGAAAACTAACTTTATTTCTCTCTTCGGTCGAAAACCATTTTTATTTCATAACCATGTTTTATAAAAATGTTTTCATGGTTTTTTTTTAAATATTAATATATGATTTTTAAAGAAAATTTTATCCTATTTTTAATTTTTAGAAATTTTTTTAAAATGTATCTTCTGGTTATTTTCTAAAAGAGGTAAACTTTACTTTTTAAAATGATGTGAAAGGAATCTTTGTTTTAACTTGTACAACATGAACAATATTTCCCCCTATCATGAATAATCAGTGATTTAAAGATTTCTTTACAAGTTTACAAGGTTATATTAAAAAAATGTTTGCTTTATTATTTGGGGAATTTTTATATTTTAATTAAGTGATTTAAAAATCGAAAGGATATTTTCCTCAAGAAATTTTTAATGATATTTTTACGGAACTTCTATTCCCAAACAACAACAACAAACTTTGGTGTTTATTTTATTTTATTGGGGATATGATCTAATGGTACCTTCCTCTTTATTTATCAATATGGTTTATGATCATCATGATGACATGTTTATGGATCCCATTCATTTTATATGGGTTATACTATGATGGATTAATGAAATGTATATGAAAATCGATTTCTTTGAAATAGTTATGATGTGATGATATGATAATTGTTTAATGATTTTATGGAACACATATGAATGGTTTTAATTATGTGATGGGTGGGACCATAATTATATATCCCTCCAATTCATTGGGTTATGTTTTATATCTCATGAGATAATTATGTGAAACAAGTTGATGTGCTTAATCCACTATGAGAAACAAGTCGATGTTATTGATCTATTAGGGGAAACAAGTCGATGTGCTTAATCCATTATGAGAAATAGGTGTTGATACTTGATCCATTATATTTTTATGTTCTTGTAAGATAAACTTTATATATGAAATAGTTTCTATAATTATGATGGTGCCACACTTATATGACATGAAATATTATTCATGATTGATTTATAATGATTTCTCACTCTTATGATTCATGTATATTTAAATGATAATGTTTTATTCCATGAATCATGTTAAAGGTCTATGATAGATTGGGTATGAACTTTTATATGTTATATTCATGATCTCATACCCTTATGATTATCTTATGTTCTCATATGATCATCATTTTATATGTTCTATGTTTACCCTTATTGAGTATCTAAGATCACCATTTCTTATGTTTCCTTTCCCTGGGTTATGAATAAAGGTTTTAAGTAGGGTTATTATATGAAGAATAATAAATGAGAAGATATTTTTGGGATATTTTTAATATCATTCATGAAATAAGAATATCGTGTATCTATTCTCCAATTAAACTAAACCTTTACATTCCTCAGAGGAGTATTTGTGAAATGATTTGAATTTTCATCTAAAATGATGTAATATTTATGTATGAAAAGCCCAAGTCATTATAATTTGTATTGGAGTAAGTTTTAGTCAATATTTTGAGATTAGGGTTTAAAAAATTAGTGAAAACCATGGGGATTAGATTAATTATAGGATGAAATCCTAATGTTTTTTTAAGAAAGAGATTATGTGGTTTTCCTAGAAATAAATCCATTTCTATAAACTATAAGTGGATGTGCATATGGAATAGTTTAACCTAGTGGTATTAACTCTAAAAAGGATTCATTGGTATTTGAATAGATCATCACCCGGTGAAAGACAATAGGCTTTTCTACACACATGGTTTGACACTCTCAGGGGATATATTATGGAAATTCACAAACTCTTTACAAACCATTATGAAGGATTTGAATAAATGATGACCATGAATGACTTGGGTAAAACCTGAGGTGTCATAGGATTAAAATAATGTGACATGATTTAAAAATCCAATAAAATTTTCATATGTGGTTTCCCTATATGGTAATCGTTTCTCACACTTTTATTTTTGGTTTTAGTCAATAGATAGAACTAGAAGGTGTCCTACTAATAAAAACTGTGATGGACATTGAAATTATTGTCCACTGAAACAACCAAATTCTATGGGATATAGAATGAAGAATATTTTTTATATGATTACACACCTTTCTCAAGATATGAATCATAATTAGCTTTCATATTATAAAAAGAGGGAACAATTTTCTATTTATTCCTTCATGGGGAAATGTATGCCTTTATTTAGTGAGTCCATTGATCCATTAGTTGATGAGTAATGGATCAGTACCATTGAAAATATATTTTTCATTCTCTAGTGTTCAGATCATTAGAATATAATTTTGTCCATCTATCATTTGTAAGGTGAAATAGATTGATGGTGGAATCTTATTAAGAATATGAGGTAGTAGGAAAAAAATTGACTCCACGAAGTGGGATAAGTTTAAAATATTATTTTTTAATAATTATTTTCCTAATATTATTCATAAAAAAATGAAGAAGTAATTCCTTGAGTTAAAGAAGAAGGATGATGAATTGCTTGGTACCTATACTGAAAATTTTATAAGACTTTCAAGGTACACTTCCGGTATTATCATTCAACTTGAAAGTAAGGCTGACCAATTCTTTGGTGGCCTAAAACCAATTCTATAAAAGGAGTTAGCTATAAGAGACTTTAGTAGTTATAAATAAATAGTTTGATGTGAACTAAAGGTAGGAATATAAATTGGAGATTCACACTATTACCATGGTTTTGATAAGAAAAGGAAGATCTAGACTCATGAAAAATCAAATAAACGACTTGGTGGAATGAAATTACAGCCATCTACATGCCAGAAATGTGGGTAGAAACATCAAGGGAACTGGTTGAATAGAACTGTGAGGTGATTTAAATGTGGAAGTGTGGGTCATAAATCCCATGACTATTGAAAGATAATGAATGGTATGGTTAATGTAATGGAAGAAAATAAGACGCCTACTAATTCACCATCCATTATCTAATGATTTAAATTCAAATAGTATGGAAATTATGAAAACCTATGCACAAATCTAAAGGTTTAGGAAGATGATTATATTTAAAAAACTCTTATGATCAAATAAAGTTTTAAATCACATTTGATCATGACTACTAATGTGGGTTATGAGAATGACATGGTGAAAGGTGCATTTATTTTTCACTCTAGAGAAGCTAATGAGCTATCTTATTTAGGCTCTACCCACTCTTTTATATCTAAGGAATTCACAATGGGTATTGAATTAATAGTTTAATTTTTTTAAATAAGGTGACACTTTGGTCAAAATACCAAATCAAAATTTATTAAAAAAGAATATTTTAGAAGAGTATAAAAGATGGGATCATATTACAATCCTTCAGATGAAGAGAAAGCAAGCTGCCTGGGAGGTCCTCCAGCCAGGTTATGTCCTGCGCAACCCCTTTATTGGCTAGTCCATCAGCCACCATATTTGCTTCACGGTAAGTATGAGTTGCAATGAAATTGATGTCTTGAAGGGAACAGAGAGAGTCCATTTAGAGCATAGTAATCGGCTAAGCTAGATGAGTCGTTCTGTTCCAAATGGCCCACACCACAGTAGTAGAATCAATTTCAATCTACAGATTTTTCCAACTGCATTGCATGGAAAAGGTAATGGCATGAATCACACTCAGAATTTCATCTTCCAGAGAGGTTACAAAACCACAACCTCCAAAAAATCACCCTATGGTCTGACCAATATGATTCCTAAAGACGATTCCACATCCTATAGGGCATGGATTTCCTTTGGAGGCTCCATCCACATTGATTTTAATCCACCCTGGGAACGAAGGCCTCCAAAAGACCTCAAACGTGCGTCTCGTCTGGCTGAAAGTGGACAACCCGAAGACGACGCAGAATCATAAAATCGGCCACAGAGTTATCACAACACCCTTTCTTAATTATTGCAGCTTCCTGAATAGTGATGAGAATCCTCATTCTACCTGCATTAATGTTAGGTGAGCTGTTTTTATGAATAATTTCATTTATGTCGTACCAATTACATGAATAAGCTCTGCCACCTTAGTAAGGAACAAGTTTTTGATTTGTTGGGAGCTCTCCATAATTAAACAGCATTTTAGCTATGCATTGATAGAGTCAAGAATCGGCCATCTGCAATCAAAAATGTCAAAAATATAGTTCCAAAGAGCAGTAGAAGTAGTATAAGATAGAAATAAATGGTTTGTATCTTCTCTATGTTGGTTACAAAGGTGAAATTTTGAGCAAAGCTGGATCCCAAAAATTTGCAAACAATAATCAATGGGAACCCTGTTATAGATTGATTTAGAGATAAAAACTCTTAATTATATGATGGTCTCATCTTGATTATATAGTTCCTCTATGATTGAAGTTTGTGGTAATTTGATTCCTATAAATATATATTGAGTTGGAGATGAAAAATATTAATTATATGATGGTCTCATCTTGATTATATAGTTCCTCTATGATTGAAGTTTGTGGTAATGTGCTTCCTATAAATATTGTGATTCCCCCTTTAGGTTAATTTGTTATGATTCTCTAAATAAATTAGATTTATTTATAAGGAGACCACATCAATTTTTTAGGGAGATAAGTCAAATTTTGTATTCCAAATGAACCAATTTTCATATATCAATGTGAAGATGAATACAAAATTCCAATGGAAACTGAATCCACTATATGGGTCATGATTCCCATTCAAAAGGAGTGTTTATCTCAAATGTTTGTGGAGAAACTAGGAATCTATGATATTTCTATTGTGTAAGAGTTTTTTGATGTATTTTTATAATAGTTGTATAGCCTTACACTAAATATCAAAGTTTATTTCTCAATAGAACTCATACATGGTGCTACACCTATTTCAAAGACTACATATAGAATGTTCCCAATTGAGTTATAGAAAATGAAGAATAAAATCTTGGATAATATTTAAAAGGGATTTATTTACCCAAGTGTGTCACCTTGGGGTGAACTTGTTCTTTCTGTGAAGGATAAATATGTATCAGTGAAACTCTACATTTATTATTAGGAACTGAAAAAAATCACAATCAAGAATAAGTATCTGCTACCATGTATTGATAACTTGTTTGATCAACTATGAAAATATCAAAACTTTTGCAAGATTAAACTTCATTTTTGATATCATCAATTGAGGTTCAAGAAGGATATACCCAATATGACATTCTATACATGGTATGTACACTATGAATATATAGTTATACCATTTTTTATTATTAATTATCTCATAATATTCATGAATTTAATGAATAGAGTCTTTAGATATTACATTGACCATTTTTTATTAGCCTTTATAGACGGTATCATTATATATTTAAATAAAAAGTAAAAGCATTAATATCACTTTAGAATTGTACTAAAGGCCCTTTGGAGGGAGAAGTTATATGAAAATTTTACTATGTGTAAATTTTGGCTATAAAAGGTTTCATTTTTTGGTCATATAGTCACAAGAGAGTGTATATATTTGGATACGTCAAAGACAAAAGTTATTGAACATTGTCCAAGACCAACCACTATGACCATGATCCAAAGTTTTCTTTGTTTTACTAGATATTATTGATGGTTTGTTCATAATTTATCATGAAAATATAGTCCACTAACCAAGTATACTTGGAAGGAATCCAAGTTCCTCTGGACAAAATAATATGAAGAAAATTTCAAGGAACTGTACATAAGGTTATTCATCGCACCTGTGTGTACATTACCCTGTAGTGGGAAAGGGTTTCTAAACTTTAATGATGCATCAAAGAAGGGGTTGATATGTGTTATCATTTATAAGGATATGGTGATAGATTATTTCTCATGAAAATTGATATTTAATGAATAAAATTACCCAACTCATGATTTGGAATTAGCTAAAACAATTTTTTCCTTAATGATATAGAGGAATTGTCTTTATGGAGAAAGGTGTGATATATATATATATATATATTGATCATAAAAATTTAAAGTTTATATTCACATAGAAGGTGTTGAATATGAAAAATAGAAGATGGTTGGGATTGATTAAATATTATGATCGGTCAATGCATTACCACCTTGGGAAAGAAAACAAGGTGGATGATGCTTTGAGTTCAAAGGATCATGCTATCTTATCTATGATGAGGATCACAAAAGATAAAATATTTTTGGGTTTTGAAAGGATGGACTTGTAAATATTTATGGTTGGTGATAAATCATATCTTTCTCAAATGAGTGTTCAACCATATATCCATGTGAAGATTAAAGATACAAAGAAGGAAGATGCATTTACATAGATGATAGTCATACATGTTTCTAAGTTTAACATTGATTAAAATGTAATGATACGGTTCAATAACCATGTATATATTTTATCCATATTAGATTTGAAGAAGTGTTTATTAGAGTAATCTCATAGTTATTTATTCTCTATTCATCTTGGAAGTACAAATATGTACAAATATCTGAAAGAGTAATTCTAGAGGATATCATAAAGAGAGAATTTATTGAATTTGTATCTTGGTTATTAGTATGTTAGAAAGTTAAATATAATAGAAAAAAGTATAAGTGTATTTTACAACCATTACCCATACCAATATGAAAATGGGAAAACATAACCATGGATTTTTTTCATTAGACTTCCCAAAACATTTAATAGTCATAATGTTATTTGGGTTGTAGTTAATTGCCTTAAAAAGTCAGTAAACATCATTTCTATCAGAGAAGATCTATATCTTTATCACCTTTACAAAATATGCATTAAGTAAGTGGTAAATTTTAATGTAGTACCACATTCTATTATATCTGATCAGGATCATAGGTTTACCTTGAAGTTATAGAGAATACTTCAGTAATCCCTTAATACATAGTTGAGTTTTAGAACTACCTATCATCGTCATATAGATGGTTAGTCTAAGAGAACCATTAAAACCCTAGAGGATATGATGATATCATATTCTATGGGGTTCAATGGTGGTTGGAATCAACACATTCCTCAAGTGGAGTTTTCGTATAACAATATCTTTCACTTGAGCATTTATATGGATTCTTAGGATGTCCTATATAGAAATAAGTTTATAAATCCAACATGATGGGATGAATTTGGAGAGATAAAGCTAATAGGACCTGATCTATCTAAGGAAATATAATAGAAAAGTTAAAACTATTCAATATCACATCAAGGAAGTTTAGAGCCGACAGAATGGTTATGTTGAAAATTGTCAGTGTGATCTAGAATTTGAAGCTGATGAAAAGGTTTTACTATGAATTTCTCCATAGAATAAGGTTATGTTATTTAGAAATTATATAAATTTGAACCTAAGTTATATTATCACTTTTTATATTTTTATAAATAAATTATGGTAGATTATCTCTTGGATCCCCCATTAAACGTATCTGAAGATCACAATGTGTTTTATGTATCTCTCCTAAGGAAGTACATACATGATCTTTCACATGTAATAAACTTGGAGATCATACCATAGGACAAATATAATTCTTATGAGGAAGAAATGTTGTAGATTTTGGATTGTAGATAGAAATTTCTATGAAACAATACCACTCACCTGGTCGTTGTTTTGTGGCGAAACAACCAATTTGAGGAAGCTACAAGGGAATATGAGGATATGATGAGGCAGAAGTATCCTATGTTGTTTGTATTTGAGTAATTAAATTTCAAGAGAATAATTCATTTAAATATGGATATAATTTAACAACTATATATTTTATGAAATATTTTTTTCCAAATAAATTTAATTTCTTCTATATCTTGTGTTACAGACAACACCAAGTTTAAACTAACCGTGATATACTATTAAAACATTATTATTTAATGTGACTGTTATAGACTAGCAATTAAATTTGTGGTGATGAATACTAATAACTAAATTTTTAAAATTATATGGTTCACACATGTATAAAATAAATTCATTGGTTATATTTTTATTAGAAAATAAAATAAAAATCATTTGAAAGTAAAAAAATGTTTTTACACATGCAATGTGTTTGTATGTTAATAAATTAAAATTTTACACTTTTATAAAATGTATTTTAAAAAATAAACTTCATTTTTTAAATCAAAATTTCAACATTATCTTATAGTTAATTTTTGATAATTTTCTAAAAGGGTTAATTTTATCGATGAATAGGGAAATATACTGCTTTTTTAAAAAAAAATCATCTTCATTTAAAGAATTTAAAAAGTTACATATTATTTTAATATTTATGAAAATTAAAAATAATTAAATTGTCTAATTATTAATCCAATTTAAGTTATTATAATCAATTTCATGCTAAAATTTGATATAATTGTTTTTATACTTATGAAAAAAAAATCTTTGGAAAATCGCTTTTTCATCGCATTTGTGGGTTTAATATTAAATTAAATTATAAAAATTTATTGAATTGAATTTGGTAATATGTATTAAATATTTAAAGTAATAATAAATAATATTACATAATGATTTCATCTTAATTTTTTTCATAATGAGTTGAAAAAATTGTTAAAAATAATTATCATGGTTAAGGTTAAAATAGGTTTACCAGAGGTTAAACTAAAATGATTAGGGTTAAAGTAAACCAAAAAATTATCAAATTCATATTTTTATAGAACAATATCATCCATATAACATATAATTATTGGGAATGATCCATTTTTGATCCCTGTTCCCTGGAAAGTGACATGGCATTATTGTAAAACTTTGAAAAATTACAAGTGTGTCACTCACCTCAATTATAAATGGGAACCCCCTCTCTTCTCCTCTTCATAGTTGAAAATCCATTTTTCTTAGACAAAACTTGAAAAAATAACTTAATTACATCCATACCCATGACCTATAGTTGCTGGGTTTATTATAAAACCATTTATGTAAGTCTTTATGTATAAATCGAAAGAGGTTATCAGAAGAAGAGGTATAATTCTTAACCATGCGTTTTCATTTTATTTCTTATTAAACCTATGTAAAATATTATAAAAATATGATAATATAATTAAAAATTTATACTAAATAAATTTAGATGTCATTATTTTAATTACATTACCAATATCCATCTCCTCCTCCATCAAATGGGAAACAAAACTGACGATTGTGTGTATTGCGAACTACCACCTTGCGAATTGATGTAATTCATTTTCCATAACCACCTCTCAAATATGGATATAATGATGGATATAATTTTTATAAATTATATTTATGATATAATTATACTTTTTTAATTATAATATCACACCTAACTTCTTACCTTACAACCCATTGGAAAATAATAAATCGGCTCCCGTGTATGTGTGGATTATCGCCTCCACGTGGTGATGTGATATAATTTTTCATTTAATTAAGAAATTAATGGAAATAGGGAGATATTTAATGAATATATATGATATATATAATATAAAAATTATTATGTAAATACTAATTATTATATACCTTTATTTCATTCCATCCATCAAAAAAAATGGAAATGATGTTCATGTGTATGTATGACCTACCGTCTCCATGAATGGTGTAATTCATTTTTCTATCTCTAAAATTTATGGATGACTCTAAATTGGTATATAATTAATTTATATTATATTTATATCATTATTAAAATTATTTAGATTATATAATCATAATCAAATTAAAAGGACCAAAACTAAATATCCAAAACATACATAAAAATGAAGTAGTTATCACTTGAAACAATGATTTTAATAAATAATTGTAAATAAAAAAGTTGTAATAAGTTATAAGTAAATAATATATGGTATTATAAATATGATTATTGTTATGTAATAGATTTATAATAAACCTAAACTTATCATAAAATATTATTAAACATGTATGATGAAATTCAAGACTCGGTGTAAGAGATTTTCATCTCACTTTTATTTTTGGGAGACACATGCTATGTTCACCACTTGTTTATTTTATGTGGTGTATATAATACCCATGAATGTATTTTATGATTATTCTCATCAAAAATATGGGATATACATATCCATTTAAGGATCTTTCTTTCACAGGGATTGTGATTCAAATGTTACCAAAGTGCTAAGTGTTTTATGTTACAATCTCATTGTTTATCAAGATTTTTTATGATTATGCTTCTGATGATGAAATATTATAATATATCTCTAAAGAAACTCATGAATTTTTTAATTTATTTTTATCTCTTCAAATTAAATATTTTCCTCTCATTTTCATCTCTTTATATACTCCAGATGAAAAAATAATTTTTTTAAGGAAAATAAAATATATTTATCTAGTCAGCCCAAAATCATTTTTCATCAATATTCATTTTTTCTAAAAATGATTTCAATAATTTTTTTAATATTACTTTATGATTATTTAAAGTAATTTTTAAACTTATTTTATTTTTTACAATTTTTTTTAAAAGGAACCTTCTTATCATTTTCCAAAGGAGGTACTTTTTAATTTTTATTGAAAATGTGAAAGGAAAATTTGTTTTAACATGTACAACATGGAAAATAATTACCACTATAATGACTACTCAATGAAATAAAGATTAATTTTCTGGTTTCCAGGATAATTTTAAAATAAAATTTTATCTTTAATAATTTTTATTTTTTTAACTAGTTATTTCCAAATGTAAATAATATTTTCCACAGGAATGTTTTAAAGTTGTTTTTATGGAATTTCTATTCATCAATGAAAACAACATTTGGTGTTGATTATTTTTTATTATGGATTTTATTTAACAATACCATCCTTATTCTTTCCCTTGATGGTTTATTATTATGATATGATATTTTTTTAAACATATTCATTTTCCACCATTTATGCAATGATGGATTGATAAAATTATTATGAAACCTAATTTCCATGCATGGGTTATAATGTGATGATATGGTGAATTTTTAATGATTTTATGGAACACATAAGTTTAGTTTTCATTATGGGATGGGTGGGACCTAAATTATATATCCATATTATTCATTGGGTAAAATTTTATATCTCATGAGATAATTATGAGAAACAAGTTGATGTGCTTGATCTTCTATGGAAAACAAGTTTATGTTCTTGATCCACTATAGGAAACATGTATCGATTCCTGATCAGTTATAATTTTATAGTCTTGGTAGTTAACCTTGACATATGAAATGGTTTCTATACTTATGATGGTTCCACACTTATATGACATGAACTTATGGTTCATGATTGAATAATGAAAATTTATCACTATTATGATTCAGGTCATTTGTAATGATAATGTTTTATTCCAAGACTCGTGTTTATGGTTCATGATAGATTAGGTATGAAATTTGTATGTTATCTTCTCGATCTCATACCCTTATGGTTATATTATTCTTTCATATGATAATCAATTTATATCTCCCATATTTACCCTTATTTGGAGTTTAATATCACCATTTCTCATGTTTCCTTTCCAAGGGTTATGAAGATTTTTTTAAGTAGAGTTTTTATGTGAAGAGTACTAAATAGGAAGTTATTTTAGGGAGATGTTGAAGATCATTAATGAAATAAGAATATTGTGTATCTATTATAAAAAGACACTAAACCTTTACGGTCCTCAGGTGAGTATTTGTGAAATGTATTCAGTATTCATCTAAAAAGATGTAATATTTATGTATAAAAAGCATGTTTTGTTAAACCTATTACCCATGAAGAAGAATATCATCCCATTTGGATAAATTCATTTAAATGTCAAGAAATGAAAATTTATCTGGGCATGCACTAACAACAACCATTCCATACCCAAGATAACAACATATGGTTTTATTGCAGAGACCTAAAGGTACCATGAGAAGTTTTCTCCACCAAATGACTATTGGAACTACTGGAAGATGTACAATATAGAAGAATAAATCCCTATAAGAAACTATATCCATAATTACTAAGCTAAAGACACAACCGATAGCTCTATCTCTCACACAAGTGATGTGGAGATGAAACATTAACTTACAAATGTGTCAATACGTTTTGGATCAAGAGTATAAAATACATATATCATACCTCAAATCATCTCATGAGTAGCATGGTCATATTGCTTTATAGACTACAACTACCCTCTCCCATGATCTCCATCCCTCTGAGCATGGAATGGAGAACCTAGTGGTAGTGGTGGAAGTAGCTCATAGAATTATACCCCACCATTAGATCCTTCCTCTGGAGCTCCACCTACTCCTCTATCAACATTGACTCCCTAGGGGCCACCGTGACCTCTAATCACGACACCACATTTTCTATGGAAGTATATAAACAGTCATTCTAACCTCCTCAACACATTAGTTTGGACAATCAGGAGCCATATGACCATGCCCATCATAAGCATATCTTCATCCTTCTCCTATTTGATTAGATCCTCTAGGAAAACCCTACAATATAGATATACTTGTTTGAGTTCATCCATAAGGAGGTATCCTATGATAAGACCCTCACATCTGATACCTACTAGTTTCCATAGATGACTCGGCCCCATGATGTCCACTACCTTCTCCAAATACCTAGCATCCCTCTTCTAGGAATCTCTCTATAACCAGATCCCACTCCAGTACTCAAGCATATATGGGAACCCACAAGAAGACTGCACTAGCATGGATGTCTCTATGAATGAACTTACTCAAACTTTCAATCATAAATAAATACATTTTGTACCATATAGAGAGATTAATGCGTGAGGTCAGTAAACCTCACAACATACTAAGAAAATGACATATCACCTTGCTACAACCCAAAAAGATTCTAAATCTACATAGATCACAAGCATGAAAGGTAATAATAATTTGAGAACAACTGCAAGAATTATTACCATGATAGAATCATCTCATCATGGGTTTTCATGATTAGACTCCACCAGCACCCTACTACTCTATGAAGAAGGATAACCAGAAGTGAAACCATATGATCGGTTGGGGTTTGAAAAAGCCTAAAAAATTAGATCACCACCTTGATCCAATCCTCCAATTCTTGGGGGTCTATCCTGACATGAAACCACAATAGTAACTTTAACTAAAACTCACTTAAAATGTTAAGACTATACGCATAGTCATCCTGACTATATAGAGCTATTGGTGGTCCCACACATAGTTGATCATCTACTTGTACCTCTAGGGGAAACACCTCATGGGTAGGTCTTGGAACTAATGTATCATCACTCAACTGATCAACTTTATAATCTTATATCAGTATCATAGTTGGCTATCATTATAGAGGCATCCTGAATGTTATCAGGATATACCATGGTTAGAAGATAATATAAGGGTAACTGACTCAAGAAGGAAATTAAATTCAAAATACTCAATACTATATTATTAATGTACCATTTGTTCCCTACAATAGATGTCTCAATATACTGAGTCCATAAGAAGGTAGTTAGATTTCTAGTGAATAGATACATCAGCCACCACACTAACACTAGGTTCCATGTCCTGAAATCCATACTCAATACACTCTAACACCATTTCCCTAAGTTTCCAAGCCAATACTCATAATAAGGCCCAACTTCAAATACTATCATGGGTGAATGAATACCTCTAATACTACTCTATCATGACCCAACCCATCAAGGCCCTCCAAGCCTGTGGTAAGATGAGTTTGATAACAACATGCCCACCTCTAATAGTCTTTAAAAATGTGACAAGAATCTAGTATGAAATATTGAAATTGGTGGCCTTAACCTATGTACATTCACACACACACACACACACAAAGATCCATGAAATTATATAGAGAGATAAAAAACAATTGACATATCAAGAGTAAACCATGCATGAAAAACCTCTAGGAAGACCTCAAAGTACAATAGTATAAAAAATAGTATAAAGGGTAAAAAAACATGTCAACCTGAAATGAACTCCCAACCTAAAAATAACTATAAAAGGGATATTGAAGATATCTCAACTCAAAATATCCAAGTCTAACCACTGAACATGATCAGCTCTTCTAGGTGCAACTATGATCCTTGAAAACTTAGTCAACCAATATCAGTATGAATCTTCCAGCCATATAAACAATACACAACATGTTTGGGTGAATCCCGCAGAGGGGTGAGTATATACATTCCTAGTATGATGCCCCCAAAACCAATAATAGAGTAATAGAAATATGAAACCATATCCATCTCAAACCATAAGTAAGAGGGAAACAAAAACCTAACACATATGCCCATAAAGAATCTCAAGTAAGAGATAAAGGGGATCTTAATCTCCATAACCTAGCTACAAATGATGATTTATCCTATAGCTCCAAGATCTATCTTTGATTTCTATCATCATGCGTAGCCACACAAGAATCCATGTAGAGGGCTTTCACCTCCCACTACACTCAATATGTGAGGGGCATAATCTTCTGTAGAGGACATGCTCTCCACAAGATCTTGATGATGGGGGTTCTTCTTTGTAGATATATGACCATCACTCTATATAGTATGGGGGTTTCCAACTATACTAATGTAAATATTATGGGTGACTTGTGCCCCGGTGTGGCATTGGGGTTGCTCACCCCGATATCACTTCAATGATCATACCCAGTCACTATCACTAGCTAAGAAATGATGAAAGAAGCATCATGATCGTAACACCTCATGTTATTCCTTTGATGCCGGAATAAAGGAAAACATCACATCCTATGTATAGAACCACTCAATATTGGCTACTCATATGTCCAAATCTAATTCATGAATAAACAAATACACAAGGTTGAATTTCTATAGGAATATACACTGTGTGAACCTTGGGTTACATGACATATTACCTTTCCTAGAAACCTAGGCATGTACTCTCTTACACATGGTTTGGATAGCCATGTGGGACTAAAAAACATGTATATAGGGTGCACAGTGTGTCTTACCTATCTGGGGGTATTCCCATATATTCTGGGACATTCCAATGTAGCTCATACCATGCCCGCATACACTGGTTGTGTCCATGTATCTTGGCCATATCCACATACATGGTTTTCCTCATGTACTTTGGTTGTGCATGTGTCATAGTCCTAGTTTGTTCCTGTGAACTCTTTGGGTATATGATGAGTCACTAGCACCAGGTCACATGGCATGTAATATTTATCTTCACCCTAAACTTTATTTTCCATATCCAGGGTAATACACGGCATGTGTTCCTACACCACACACCGTGTATGTCAAGATTTTCCTGAAAGTATTGTTCATTAAAAATGTCCAACCCACACCACTACTTCCATCAATTCTACTTTGAATCACATTATAGGTCCCAAATCTAGGGTCAAATTTTTCTAATACATCACTGGTGGCAGGATTCTAACCACCCATACCACGCATGGATCACTCTTATTCTCACAAACACAAAAAAATTGGGGATAAGATCACTCTAAAATCTTATTTGAAAATGTCAAATTGTGACCCCATGGACCAACATTGAAAAAAAATAGTGGGGGAAAATAATAAGAAAAAAGTGAAAGATTTCTTTGGTTATTATGACCCCATCTGATGATTCTGTAATTTGTATACTAGGGTGAAATTAGGGGAACAATAATTAAATTAATGATATTGGATCATGAGAAGAATGAAAATCATTCAAAACAAAATTATATAGAAATATATGATTTAAAAAATAAAATGAGTGAATAAATCCATGAAATAACATGTCCTTCCTCGTGATTGGATTGATTTATGATAAATAATAGTTCGGTACCATTGTTGTTGGTGAGATCTAGGAACTTTATTAGCAAAGAGGAATCATTTGAGGAATGATCACTACTCTATGATTCATTATCTTTCATCAATAGTTCTACTCTATGGATCCTCTAATATATTAGGGTTATGTGACTAAACCTGGTTTTTCCATAATTTGGTTTATATAGAGTAAGAACTAGGTTTTCCATTTAATTAAATTAAATAAACTAAACATTTAATTTTTTTAACATGCCCGCCAATGGTTTCATCTAACTAAAATCCTGACACCAACCATCTTTATGTCACACCTAGGGTAAACCCCACATTCTGTAACCAACCATGGTATCAGATTTCCCATATGAGGTCCCAAATAATGGGAAAACCATTTATACCAAAAATATGTGTGTGCATACTTTAATATATATTAATATTTTTAATATATTAATTTCAGGATCTCATGACACCCAAAATAGCACCAAATCAAAAGAAAAATCCAATGATATATATAGAAATATTCAAAGGACTAAACTGGAAAGACTGTATTCATTACAAAATTATTGACATTCCATATGATAGTTCATACAATATAGGTAGTTTTTAGTTATTAAATCATGTTGATTAAGTTGTATTGTTTATTTGTATGATTAATGCAATGGACCTATTAAGTTACAGGTGGGCCTATAATAATTTATCCCATCGATGCATCGATGGGTCTCATGAGACAAAGTAGGTTAGCTATTAGCCAGTGGCTTTACCCATTTATGTAAGATGTCTTGGAACGTGGCTTCAAAAGTAAGTTTAATATGTACAAAATTATGAATTCCATCATTATGAAATCAATTATTTAATTCCATATTATTATTTGAATATTTATGATATCCATGGATAATTTTCAAGCTCATGTGATTATTCATATGGAATTGTTTAATAATTATTTATTCCATCCATATTATTAATAAATTATTTAATCTATGAAAGTTTACCTTATATATATACCCTTACTAAGAAACTGAGCTCATCCATTTCTTATTTTTTACTTCCCAAATATTCCAGGAAGTGTATAATGAATGATATGTAAGGACATGTAAGAGATAATAATGATGTTATTAAATAAAATAATATTTTTTATTTTATGCTTTCAAATGTAATATGATATTCAAGTATTTATCAAATTTAATAAGACTAATAAACTACTCTATATTTTATAATGAAATATCTTATATCTAGTTCCAATTTAATAAAGTAACTAATGAGTACAAGCTACTACGGTTGGTTTATTTACTTGATCTATTTACCCATCATAACTGGTTAAGAAGGAAATTTCATTTTCATCTTTCTTGAGGTAGGTGTATATATCCTATGGTTTATCCCATGTTGATCATATAGTTGTTGTGATAATTTCCATTGGTTTTATTAATTAAATTGAATATTTAAAGTTTTATTGATCTTTGGTGGAAACAAAAAGTGTTTCAAAAGGGGGATTTCTTTGAAAACTTGATTTATTCACATGGTAGGTTTTGAAAAAAATCCCTAAAGATGAAATTTAAATGAAAGTGATTTTTCAAGCATGGTATGGGTGTGGAATCCCTATAAATATTTTTTATGGAAATGTGGGAATTGATTTGAAATGAAATTTGTTTTGGAAAATGTTTGGGAAAAATTATTTCATTTTCCATGAATGTAAAGAGGATATAATAGAACAATTGGAGACCATAAGGTATAAGGTAAAACTAAACATATACAAGACATAATGAAGTTAGATATCACTAGGGGAGGTTTCAATAATGGAATTATTTCAAGGGGTATCCTTTATGAGGGATATAGGTTTCCGAATATTAGGATTTACTTATGTCGGATAGTGTCTTAGGTTTGTCTTAGTTGTGTACACCCTCATGTCATGGATTGTAATTGTTTCTCTTTAGATACATTACATGAATGTATATTGATATGATTATTTTCCAATATGATCTTGAGATGGATATTTATGCCTGAAAAATATTAATTTCATATACTTTTACCATATGGTTATTTTTCATATAGAATATGGAATATTTTTTAAAATAATACTAAATGATGTTTTTAAATAGAAAATGATTTATTTTGAAATGTTTTATAAATATGTTTTATACAAGAACTAAAGGAATAATGTGGATATAAATTGTATAGATTCTTTGTGTTATCCTAATGAGATTTAGTGGTCACATCCTACTTTTTTCCTTTGGGAATTTATAGCCTTGGTTTTTCAGGATATTGGTAAATTGAAGAGAATTATAAAGAGGATGAATCTCCTAGATCATGATTCCTATCTGGTGGTTTGGGGATAGTGGTGACTTCTAGTCATAATGACATGTACCCATGGGTTTATTCTAGTTCCATTTTTATGGTATTTTTTTTTGTTCTCTAGACCTTGTTATCCCATTGTTGTATTTTTATCTTTTGGTTTGATTGTTTTTTAATTTTATGTATTATATATTTATGTTATAATACTATGATTATTTATATATTACCATATGTATATTAGAGGTTAAAATCATTCCAACAATTCTTTTCATGATACCATGGTGCTTGTCACCAATCCATGGTGATTGAGAATGTGCTTTGGGCCTTGTGGTGAGCCAACTCAGGTGACATTATGGGTCACTCCGGGTTGGTCTATTAAATGGTAGGGTTGTAAAGTACATTAGTCAATCTCAATCAACGACCTATATTTCATAAATTTTATATGATGTGATAATTCCAATCTTAATTAAACTCATTCAATAACATGATCAACAATATACCCAACCACCCCCGATTAGTTTCTTCACAAGCATGGTGTATGAATGTAATTAGGGTATTAATTTTCTCATTCTAATTATCTTATATAACTTTGGGTAATGGGAATATCCAAATATAAAATATACACCCTTATTATACTAATTATAAAGTGTATGATTCATAATATAGTATAAATTTTGGATCATCCAACACCCAAAACGAGTTTTGTGTCTCATGGTCCTATTTTTTATCTCAATAAAAAATCATACTCACATTAAAATTACAATTTGATTAAAATTAAAATATTTCATAAAATAGATTAGTTTTAGATAACTTAATATTAAATTTTGAGAGGTTAATTATTATTTCACTTCATATAAATATGCTTCCAATATAAAGGAATGATAAAGTTAAGAATGAATTTATATTACATGATATATTACAAATTATTTAAATCATTTATAAATATTTAAAAAAACGTTGTAGTCTAAAATATCATATTAAGGCCTTCCAAAATTCCTTAGGTTTGATGTTTTTTTAATTTTTTTTAGACTCATTACATATTGATGTCATTTATGTCACATATCTATGTTAACATATAATTAAAACCACACAGTAAACTATTTAATGTTTAATATATATGAATAAAAAGTTTCTGAATAATGGTGATATTTTAATCATATTCCTATTGTTCAAATATTTGAATATATCATTAAAACTTCTTTATTTTACAAAATCAAATGTTATAATGTTAATATATTATGTTGACTACCTTACACCCTTTTTAATTTTACCATCATCATCTTGGATAAAATTCTAAAAAACATTTCTTTAAGACCATCATGGTACCAAAATGTAATGACCCTGATCTTAGTAGCCCAGAGTTAGTGGTTACTTTATTACACTAGCATAAAATACATGGAATCACATATTGAAGGACCTAATAGATTATTAGTCTTGGTAAATAAGATATATACTTGAAATTAACTTTACAATTGAAAACATGAAATACGCAAAGTGTTTTATTTGATAATTCCATATTTCACATTATCATATCCCTATATATAAATCATAAAATACTTCCTAGTATCCTAGGGAAAATAAAACATAAGAAAGAGGAGATCTAGGATGATCATTAAGGGTATGATTATAGATGAAGATATGAATAAATAAATCATAATCAATATAGTAGGGTAAATAACTAAAAAAGTTTCCTTTTAATCAATAACTTGATCGTAATATGGAAGGAATAAATAATGATCAAATAATTCCATATACACAATCACATGATCTTGAAACTTATCCATGGGTATTATGATTAATTAAATAATCACACTGACATCAATAACTAATCACATAATGAGGGAATTCATAATTTCATACATCTAAAAACTAATTCTAGTAACTTTCACAAGATAGTTTAAATCTATGGGTAAAAATCCATTTAATTTGGCCAACTGATTTGTCTCATAAGACCTACTAATGCATCTAGGGCCTATATAATTACAAACCCCACCTATCAATTAATAATTCTAGTTCATTTATCATATGAAAGGGGTGAAACATAATCAATATAAAAATTCATATTGAAATACTAATATAAGAAATTTTAATACTTACCCCAATCAATAAACATAATCATAAACTGTTCAGATCATAATGGTGAATGGTAATAAAATCATACATCTTCAGTCAAAATAATCATAAAAAATCTAGATAAATAATAATTATGGTATCAATACAAAATATCCCCAGTGTATTCTAAGTAAAATAAAGGTTTTATGTCATTGATGAATAAAAATAGCATAAAAATTTAATTAAAAACATTTTTGAGGAAAATAAACTATTTATCTTGAAAATATTTTTTAAAAAAAGTTTAAAAAATATTTTTAAAATCCTTTTATTAGAAAATAGCCTTTTAAACTTTTAAATGAATATTTAACATATTTTTTTGTCATGATGGAATGAAATTATGTTCATTTCATAAAAATTTAAAAAAAATCTTTTCGCATTCTTGGTAAAAGAAAAAAGGGCCTTGTTTTGAAAAAGTCATGAAGATTCCTTTCAAAAAAACTTGTAAAAAGTAAAAATAGGTAGAAATTTATTTAATAAATAATTTAAAAAAGTTTAAAAAAAAATTTAGAAAATATTTATTTTGAAGAAGAATGATTTTCTACCAAAGATAGAAATAAAGTGAGATTTTCTTAAAGAAATTTTATGAATATTTTTAAGTAACAAAGAGAGGAAAAATAGTACTATTACTTGAAAAAGTTCATGAATAACCATATTATAAAAAAATATAATGAGTTTAAGATATAAATATCAATTAATCCCCCCTAAGGAGACCTAAATAAAAAAACACTAAATAATGATGAGATTATGAAATAAACCCTTACCACTTTGGTAACTTTTGATTCATAAGCCCCATGAATGTAATAAATTCAAATGAAACTCCAAATACCATGAATAGAAATGTATTTATGATATAAAATATAAAAACGGTCAGTATATATACCACACAAAGGAATAAGTGGTGAATATGGCATATGTCTCATGGAAGTAAAAGTGAGACGAGAAACCCTTACCTCAAGTTAGACTTCCTTCATATGTATCCAAACCTCTTATATAATAAATATAGGTTTATTATAAATATATTACAGAAAAATAATCATATATATCATAACATATATGATTTAATTATGGTATTTTATCACCTTTTTATTAACAATTCTTTGTTAATATCACTATTTTAGGTGACAATTGCTTCGTTTTTCATGTATGTTTTGGTTTGGTAATTACAGTCCTTTTACTTTGATCATGATTCCATAATATATATAATTTTAAACATGATATAAATATCATATATATTCCTTATATATGTATTTATAGTAATGCATAAATTTTATAGATAGAAAATGGACTACACCATTGATGGAGACGATACGCCATACGTAGGCATGAACGTTGTTTTCATTTTTATCGATGAATGAAATGAAAGAAAAATAAATATTAATTAACCTTTAGTAAATAATTATTATTTTATAAATATAATTTATATTAATAAAATAAATCCTTATTACCATCCAAGTAAAAATAATATGAAAAATACTTCACATCGCTAAGTGGAGGTGGTACTCCACACGTACGCATGAGCGACATTATTATTTTCCAATGGATTAAAAGGTAAAATGTTAGATATGATATTATATTTATAGAATTATTTTTAATTCATAAATATTAAATATATTATTTAAATTCATCCTTACTAATTTCCATGTAAATCATAGGTGAAAAATTGAATCACATCGCTTCGTGAGGCGATAATCTACCGTACACACGAGCAGCGTTATCGTATCCCCCACAGAATGGAAAGTAAGAAGGTATATGTGATATAATAATTAAATATGTATAATAATGTCATAAATATCATAAAAATATGTTAAATCCATAATTATATCCATCCTTGAAAGGTGGTGATGGGAAATGAATTACATCGGTTTGCGAGGCAGTAGTTCATCGTACACACGATCGACAGTTTCGTTTCCCATTTGATGGAAAAAGAGATTAAAATAGGTCATTAAATTAACATAATAACATATCAAAATATAAGGTATATTGGTTTAATTATATTATCATGGTTTAATATGATTTTAATGAGGTGGTATAAGAAATAAAACAAATATGCACGTTTAAGAATTTCACCTCTTCTTCAAAGAGCCTCTTTAGTTTTATACCTAAAGCATTATTAGGAGGTATTAATAATAAATACAAGGATTTTAAGATGTGGGAAGGGAATTAAATAATATATTTTTTTAGGTTATGGATGAACCAATTTTTTTTGGAAGTGTGAAGATAAGAGGGGATGGGTGGCCATTCATAAGTGGTGGAGAGGACACACATGGAGTATTTGAAATGATAAAGTGATACCCACATTTTACTCATTCCAAAATCTAAAAAAATGGGTCACTATAGAACCTTATAGGTTATAAAGTCTACATATAGCCATAAAATGGGTTTTGGATAAGTTTTAGGTCATTTTAACCCTTATCTTCTTAGTTTAACCCCTAGTAAACTCATTTTACCTTAACTGCGGTAATTAATTTTTGTTATTTTTACTATTAATTATATTTAAAATTTTAATTGAACTTATTAGATAATATAAATTATTATAATTCCAAATATCTAATCTATTTTTTAAAATTAAATCCATATAATTGGAAGAATTCAATTTAAAATTAAACTCTTAGACGTGTCAAAAAAACATGTTTTCCCAATGAAAATTTTTCAAATGTATGAAAAGTTTTTATATAATAATTAAATATTAAATTTATTGAAATTATAAAAATTATTCCAATTTTAATATTATTGAACTAATTTTAATTTAAAACCAATTTAAAATAAAATTTAACCTTTTAAATAATTTAAACTAAAGGGTAGTTTTCAATAAAAACATTATTTTACACTATTAATCAAAATAATCTTTTGAGAAAATTCTAAAAAATTCACACAAAGATAATATTTACATGTATATTTAAAAAGTGAAATTTATTTTTTTTCAAATAAATTTCCAAAATGTTTTAAAAATTAACTTTAAATCAGGTGCTCAAAACATTATTAATCCTCTTTTTAGAAAAATATAGTTTTTCAAAAAACATTTCTTTTTATTTAAAATGGTTATTATTTTATTTATAATCAATATAAAACAATTTATACATGTATAAAAAATATAATTTTTATAATTTATTTATTCTTATTCATACTCACCAACTTAACAGGTAGGTTATAATTACCATGTTTAAATAATTATATTTTAATAAAGTATCATGTTTCGTTTAAACCCAGTGTTGCGTGCATCACAAGCTATCAAAGAGATTGAATTTATTTAAAAATAAATATATTGTAAAGTTTAGGTGTGATAAATTATTTTCTAATCTTGGTGTTTTATTTCATATATTCTATCGAACATGATGTTACTCTTTTAAAATATCTGGGTGTTACATTATACCCCCTTAGACAAATTGTGTCTTCAAAATTTAATCTTGATCTTAGTAATTAAGGGTTTGATATTTTAAAATAACTTTATTGGAAACAAAAATTTTAAAAATGTTACATTAAACATCCTCTTGATAAGATATAAATGGAATTAATAATGTCATCTAGAATAACACATTACTAAGTTTCAAAGTAGGATAATATTGGTGGGAAATGAAAGAATGGATGTGGAATAGAATACTAACACCCAAGGATTAATAGAGGGTGATAGAGAACATGGTCATGAGAAATTTAACCAAAAGTAAACTATAAATCTATGATGTGTTAAAATACCATTGATTTATCAGAAATAAAAGTAAGTGGACAACAGTTTTTTGTTAAGATCATTTTCATAAAGTCAAGGGATTATTTTTATATTATGATAGAAAACACCATAAACTATACTTAAAATTTCATCCATTGGAATTGATTCGGTCAATTTTCACTTCATCTATTAATCCCATAAATTAATATTCAAGATGAATTTTTTATTTCTAAATCACTAAAATTAACTTTTAACATATCATAAGATCCATAAAAGAGTAACCAGTTATTCCTATTGTCTTTACTAAAATAAAAATGGTTAGAATAAGTTATCCAATAAAATAAATTAATCTTAATACCAAAATATTAACTCCCAAAATTAAACTTAATCCATTTCATAAATTATTAACCTTAAGACTCATCCAAAATATTTCTAACCCAATTCAATGTCTAAAAATTTAGAAGGAAGGTCACTAAATCAACATTATATTCCCTAGAAAATATAAATCACATCTTAATATCATATTCCAAAAATTTTAATACCTTGATCACCATAAAACTGTAATGAAAACATGAATGCTTCTAAAAAAATAAAATCTCATATTGTTGAATATATTCTATAAATCCAATCATGTAGTAAACTCTATCAAAAATTACATAAAACATGAAATCACTAACTAATTTCAATTCTAACAATATTATCCCATAAAAATCACTTTATCATTATTATCTCAACATATAGAACATATTAATGGTTATCTTTCCTCAATTATTTTCTTTCAAATAATATCAAAATGCCACCAAATCAATTTTATTGGTCATTGGTACCACTCAACATATGCTCTCAAATACTTAAAGAAAAATTACTTCAGTACAGTCCTTATACATATCATAATTCTTATATAAATAATATCATTGATAAAATACTCCTAGAACATAATTATTTAGTTAGGAAACAATAACAATAATCATCGCACTTTTTCTGTATTAATAGCATAAGATTAACCTTGATCCCATAGATTCTTCTGAGGTATATTCCCTTGATGCTTGTGGAATTCGTTGGCATAGTTCCCTATATCCTTATAGTTGAAACACTAAAAATTGGTGGCCTTTCTTTCCCTATATTATTTCTTTACCTTACAGTCATGATCATAGTGGCCTTTATCTCCACAATTATAGAAAATTCCCATTCCTTTCAAGAAAGTACCAAGGTGTTTCTTTCCACAATTATCACATGTGGGAGAACCCTTCTTTCTCTTCTTCCTCTTATACATTTTTTTCTCATCCATACTATTCTTCTCTTATTTCCCTTAGAATCCATAATACTTATAGAATTAATTCTCTATCTTGGTAACACAAGATACTATTTCATGTTGGGTCGGAAAAACGGGAAATGATGGCAATAGGGGGGGTGAATTGCCTTTTAAAAAATTGATTAACAAATTAAAAATCAAAGTAAAGTGCAGCGGAAATAAAGAGGCAATACACACAAAATTGATAACGGAGTTCGGCCAAAAACCCGGCCTACGTCTCCGCTCCCAACTCAACCGTTGAGAGATTCCTACCGCTTGATTTTCAATGGTTTTAGCAAGAAACCCACTAGGCTTTGAGGTAGCACTAGGACCTATTACAGCTTGCTTTTTGTGGTTTAGCAAGAACCCACTTGCTTTCAATGGAATAGCAAGAACCCACTAGCCTTTTTAACGGGTGAAGGCTAGCTCACCGAAACACAAGACTTTTAAAAGGAAAGGCTTGAAGAACCTCTTCACACCTTAATGGTGGTGTGAAACCCAAAAGAAAGAGAGATGAGAAAAGGGTTTGGGGTTTGTAGGCACAAACCCAATTTTAAAGCTCAAAATGAATAAAACAATAAAAACCGTATGTGAGGAAGACTTGGGCGCCAAAGGTTGAATGGAGTTGATGTAGCGTGCTCTCCCAAGCTTCTTGAGGTGCTCCTTGGATGTGGAAGTTGGTTGGAGCACTTGAGGATCCTTGAAGGTGGAGCGCCGGAGGTTCGCCAAAGTGCAACAATATGTCCGGGCGCTTGGTATATGATCTGATTGGTGTCCGGGGCTTCCTTGGCCTTTATTTATAGGCATGGAACCCTTGGGGAGGCTTCGTAGCCGTTGGAGAGGCTTAAAGAGCCGTTGGAGGCCAAATGGGGGTTGACTGGTCAAAGCCAACGGCTAGTTTGACTGGGCCACCGGCTGGCCGGTACAGATCCACCGGCTGACCGGTGCCTTGGCAGAGGAGAGGAGATTTGGTCCAGGCTCTACCGGTCGACCGGTGGAGGAGCCACCGGCTGGCCGGTGGCAAGACAGTAGCAAATACTATTTGGGCTGGGTGCCACAGGTCGACCGGTGACAGAGCCACCGGTCGACCGGTGGAACCTGGAAGTGGGCAATCCCTCTGCCAGTTCCACCGGCTGGCCGGTGCTATCACACCGGTTGGCCGGTGGACTGAATTTCAGTCCATTTCTTATCCATTCTTGGGCCAATCCTTTGGCAATATTTTGCCTATCATCCACAACACTTAAAAACAAAGTTAAACATATATGAAAGTGATTGTGATCATGAAAATCAAATAGTGTGGGGTACAACAATCTCCCCCTATTTTGATGATCACAATCACTTATCAAAGCAATGTAAAAACTTAAATGAAAGGCATGCCTAAATGATAAATTGAAAATAAATACTAAGCATGAGAGAAATGATTCTCCCCCAATCAATCAAGAAATTTCTCCCCCTTTGTGATTATCAAAATAGAATGGGGCATAAAACTTGATTGAGGGAAAAGTTGAAAAACAAGATTGAGATTTGAAAATCAATTTGAGATTTTTGAAATTGAAATGAAAATTTGAATAACAGTTTGAATTGAAAGTTTTGAATCAAAAACCAATTGAATTTTGAAATTAAAACCAAGAGTTGAAATTGAAAGTTTGAATCGAAAAATTTTGAAATTGAAAAGGGCTAAAATGATCCTAACTCCCCCTAAGTAAAAACAATGAATCACCGGGGAGAGGGATTTTGAAAAGAGACAATTTTAGGCCCGGAGAGACTCGCTAGAAGGGATTTTTCAATCCATACTTGTCTCATGGCGGGTCTTCTCCTATAAAATTCTTCACTATAGTAAATAGATTTGGGTTGGCCATACCGGGCGTTTTTACAATTACATTCATAAATAAGGTGTCCGGGTTTCTTACAATAATTACAAAATTTATAACTAGAGCTCCCCCTTACAAAAACAGTGGGTGCATGGGAGGAGGAGGCTTGGTTGGTATAGCCAAGTCCATTGGTGGTTCTAGAAAAATGTTGGGAACCAAGCAAATTGTTCAAATTTTGTTCCCCTTGGGTGAACTTAGCTAGGGTCTCCCTTAGGTCTTTGATGGTTGATTCCATAGAATCAACATTTGTAAAATTTTGGATTTTAAGGGTGAGTTCCTCCTTCTCTTTGAGAAGTTGTTCTTTTTCGGAGGAAAGTTTTTTGAAATTCTTTTTCAAAGCGACAAATTTTGAAGAAAGCTCATGAAAACCATTTTCTAATTGATCTCTAACGTGTTGGAGTTCTTCATACGACAAATGATTGAAAGAATTTGAATTTGAAGAACAAGAGGAAGAGGAATCGGAAGAAGTTACCTCATGGAATGCCATTAGGCATTTTGTACCTTGGTCGCTCGAGGAGGTGTCACTCCATGTGGCCTTGAGGACCTTTTTCTTTCCTTTTTCCTTTGGCGTGGCCCGTTTCTTGTTGAGTGGGCAATCGGGCTTGTAATGGCCCTTTTTGCCGCACCCGTAGCATTTTACCTTGGGCTCGGATCTTGCGGTGGGTTCTTGCTTTCGCGCCTTGCGAGATTTCTTCTTCTTCTTGTGCTTCTTCATAAATTTGTGCATTTGGCGAGCGAGATTCTCCATTTCTGAGTCGCCGCTTGAAGATGAAGTAGATGAGGAAGAAGAGGATGAGGAGGAGGAGCTTACTTCTTTTTGAACCTTGAGGGCAATGTTCTTTGGTGTCTTGATTGGTGTGCCCTCCTTTTGAGCTTGCCTCCTCATTGTGATCTCATAAGTCATGAGAGATCCGATGAGCTCCTCTACCGGCATATTTTTGACGTCCTTAGCTTCTTGGATCGCCGTCACCTTTGGTGCCCATGAGCTCGGAAGGACCCATAAGATCTTCTTGACCATCGTCTCGGCTGAAACATCATCACCAAGAGATTTTCTACCATTGCAAACGTCAGTGAAGCGTGTAAACATATCGTAAATAGATTCGGAAGGATGCATAGAAAAAGATTCAAAGTCTTGTCTATACATATCTAATCTAGTATCTTTGACTTTATTAGTGCCTTCATGGGTCACTTCTAAAAGCTTCCAAATTTCATGTGAAGTGGTGCAAGTGGATACACGATTAAATTCATTTCTATCTAACCCACAATGAAGAGCATTCATGGCTTTGCCATCAAGCTCAAAATTCTTAATATCGGCGGGGGTCCATTTGGATTCATCGGGGGAAGACAAAGAATAACCTTGCATGACAATTTTGTAAATAGGATATCCTATGCTTCTTAAAAAAGTGGTCATGAGGGTTTTCCAATAAGTATAATCGGTTCCATCAAAGAATGGAGCACGATCCAAAGAATGTCCTTCGGGGGATTGAGAGGAAGAAGCGGTAGAAGCCATCAAAAAGGTAGGATCTTTAATTTTAAACCGGTTAAGGAATTATTCAAATACGTCCTTTGATACCAATTGTTGGGTCGGAAAAACGGGAAATGATGGCAAGAGGGGGGGTGAATTGCCTTTTAAAAAATTGATTAACAAATTAAAAATCAAAGTAAAGTGCAGCGGAAATAAAGAGGCAATACACACAAAATTGATAACGGAGTTCGGCCAAAAACCCGGCCTACGTCTCCGCTCCCAACTCAACCGTTGAGAGATTCCTACCGCTTGCTTTTCAATGGTTTTAGCAAGAAACCCACTAGGCTTTGAGGTAGCACTAGGACCTATTACAGCTTGCTTTTTGTGGTTTAGCAAGAACCCACTTGCTTTCAATGGAATAGCAAGAACCCACTAGCCTTTTTAACGGGTGAAGGCTAGCTCACCGAAACACAAGCCTTTTAAAAGGAAAGGCTTGAAGAACCTCTTCACACCTTAATGGTGGTGTGAAACCCAAAAGAAAGAGAGATGAGAAAAGGGTTTGGGGTTTGTAGGAACAAACCCAATTTTAAAGCTCAAAATGAATAAAACAATAAAAACCGTATGTGAGGAAGACTTGGGCGCCAAAGGTTGAATGGAGTTGATGTAGCGTGCTCTCCCAAGCTTCTTGAGGTGATCCTTGGATGTGGAAGTTGGTTGGAGCACTTGAGGATCCTTGAAGGTGGAGCGCCGGAGGTTCGCCAAAGTGCAACAATATGTCCGGGCGCTTGGTATATGATCCGATTGGTGTCCGGGGCTTCCTTGGACTTTATTTATATGCATGGAACCCTTGGGGAGGCTTCGGAGCCGTTGGAGAGGCTTAAAGAGCCGTTGGAGGCCAAATGGGGGTTGACTGGTCAAAGCCAACGGCTAGTTTGACTGGGCCACCGGCTGGCCGGTACAGATCCACTGGCTGGCCGGTGCCTTGGCAGAGGAGAGGAGATTTGGTCCAGGCTCTACCGGTCGACCGGTGGAGGAGCCACCGGCTGGCCGGTGGCAAGACAGTAGCAAATACTATTTGGGCTGGGTGCCACAGGCCGACCGGTGACAGAGCCACCGGTCGACCGGTGGAACCTGGCAGTGGGCAATCCCTCTGCCAGTTCCACCGGCTGGCCGGTGCTATCACACCGGTTGGCCGGTGGACTGAATTTCAGTCCATTTCTTGTCCATTCTTGGGCCAATCCTTTGGAAATCTTTTGCCTATCATCCACAACACTTAAAAACAAAGTTAAACATATATGAAAGTGATTGTGATCATGAAAATCAAATAGTGTGGGGTACAACATTTCCTTGTATGATGAGAATGTTTGGGAGACCAGTTCCCTTTGAAATATTGTCTTAATCTCATCAAATAAATGATTATCCTTAGACCTAATGGCCCAAAGGCCTTCATTTTTATTGATTTTGATAACCCCCCTTTAAAGGGATGAGGGGGAACCCTTACAAGGCCTATAGGATCAGAGATTACAAGGACTGTAGGCTTAGGAGATTACATGACCCAAAGGTCTTAGGGAATTCAACCAGACTATCTACAAGGAACTGCCCCTCCCCAGCATCTGCTTCATGGTAGTAGCTCTCCACCTTTGCATGGTCATCTGGCTAGGCTTCCCGTGCAAGCACAGGCTGGTACCGATGGCATAGCCATACCCTCTCATTCTGACAATCCTTTTGGTTCTGCTCTGGTGAGTGTACCTGCTCTGAATCCTCATCTGGGGTTGCTCCTTTTTTGTAGTGTGTCTGAGGCAACTGCATGTGGCCCAAAGGCCTTTAGGTGGCCCGAGGGCCGTAAAGGTGGCCCGAAATCCCTACTAACCCAAAGGCCTGGGTGGCCCAAAAGCCTTAAGGACTCCAACCCCAAACCAGTGGCCCAAGGTGAATAGTTCCTGCCGCTACAGTACCGAACAGTACCTTCTACAGTACCTTCTATAGTACCCGCACAGTATATAGTTCTACTATAGTACCTATACAGTGTACAGTTCTGCTATAGTACCTGTACATTGTACAGTACTGCTACAGTGCTATTACAGTGCCTACTACAGTACTGCTACAGTACCCGGAAATATGCCTCTACCTGGTTTTGAATCTGGGTCTTGTGGATGCACTTAAGGATACCTCACCAACTGGGCTGAGGCTCATGTGCAATAAATGATTATCCTTATTCTTTAGATTACATGCATTGATATGGTTACCATTACTTATACTAGGTTCCATTTCTAAACAATGAAATATACTAGATTCGATCATAACATTATGTATCATAATGTATAATCCCAAAAATAGAGAAATACTTAACATAAATTGAAAACTTTATACATGCATAATCTCATAATCATAAACATAGTTTCTTTGGGAAAGTTTCAAAATCATAAAATATTTTCAAATCCTTCATAATGGTTTATAAAAAAATGTGAATTAACCTAAGAAATGGGTAAGATCATATGATCAGTAATGGTATGCAAATAATTGAAGCTATGAATAAATAAAGCATAATCAATATATCAAGGTAAATAACTGAAGAATAATCCATTTAATCAATAGATTGAGTATAATATTGTAGGAATAAATAATGATAGAATAATTTCATATACATAATAACATGATTATGAAACTGATCCATGGATTTTACAACTAATAAAATAATCAAATTGAAATCCATAACTAATCTCATAATAAGGTAATTCATAATGTTGGACATCTGAAATATATTGTGAAGACCTTTCACAAGATAGTTTAAATATATAGGTAAAACCACATTTAATTTAGCCAACTAATTTGTCTCATGATACCTATTGTTGCATCAAGGGGCTATGTAATTCTAGGCCCCACTCATCACTTAATAAGTCCAATGCATTCCTCATATTAAAGGGGTGAAACATAATCAACATAAACATTCATATTGAAAAAACTAACATATGAAATGTTAATACACACCCCAATCAATAATCATAATCATAAACCATACAATGTAAAATGGTTAATTGTAATAAAATTTCACCTTAATAGAATAATTATTACTTAATATATAGTATTTATATTAATCAAATCCATACTTTTTACCATCCATGTAAATATAAAATGAAAAACATTTCATATCGCTATGTGGAGGCGGCAGGCCACACGTACGCACAAGTGACGTTATTATTTTACAAAATATTGTAAGGTAATAAGTTAGATGTGATATTATATTTATATAAGTATGGATAGTTCATAAATATCACATATATTCATTAACTTTTCCCTTAATACTTTTCATGTAAAGTGTACATGAAAAAAAAATGAATCACATCACTTCACGAGGAGGTATTTTGTTGTACACATGAGCAATGTTATCATATCCACCCACAGAATGGAAATTAATAAGTTATATATAGTATAAAAATTAAGAAATTATAAAAATGTTATAAATTTAATATGAATATGTTAAATCCATCATTATGACCAACCTTGAAATGTGGTGATGGAAAATGAATTACATCGGTTCACGAGGCTGTTGTCCGCCGTGCACATGATCGATGGTTTTGTTTTCAATTTGATGGAAGAGGAGATGAATATGGACCATTAAATTGAAATAATAATATCTAAGTATATATGGGACCATTTTTTATTATATTATCATAGTTTAAGTTGATTTTATGGAGGTGTAAGAATAAATAAAACAGATACACATGTTTAAGAATTCTACCTCTTCTTCAGAGAGCCTCTTTATGTTTATAACTGTAGACACCATGAAATGTGTTCCATGAACTTATCCAAAAAATGTCCTCAACTGGGCTCCAAAAATTCACGGTGCGACTATTCATTTTTCATGGGGTTCAGTGACGGTAGCGAAGGCACCGGCCCGAAGGCCCAGGACCGTAGCCCGACACTGATCCTAAGTAGGGGTGCGGGGGTGCAGCCCCCACAGTATGGAGCAATAAATTTTTCTAAGTCCCTAAGAGAGGTTCCCAAGATACCTACACTCAAACACCATCACTCCACCATGCTGGAGTTGAATGAAGAAATAATTTTGGCAAATTCCTCAAAGTGGTGCTCTAGTCTAGCCAAAACACTGTCAGCACGCAAGGTACTTGCGCGCCCAATTCTGGCACACAAGCCACTTGCGCGCCCAAACTCCTTTCACCCAAGGTCCTATTTTTTCCTATAAATATACCCTTGGGGTCTTTATTTGGATGGATGAATTTTGTTAAAGCCCAACTGCTGCTCTAGTCACCCTAGTGCTTCACCCAAGTCTTCCTGAACTTTCAAGGTAGTTCTCCAACACCTTGAGCAGAGGATTTAAATGAGAATCATTGGACTTAAGTCCTTTTAGTGTTTGAAAACCATAACACTTGCACTCCTAAAGAGCCCAACCTCCATAAATCAGAAACACTTGCGTTCCACCTATTCCATTCATAGTAACTTGAGCACCCACTTCTGGGATTACCTGTGAATACTCTTGAAGGATTGAGCCAAGTCTTGACCAAGTATTACCATATAGGTTGTTCATCGCTTAAGTGAATATCAAGTCACTCAGGTCTACTTGTTCGCCCATACTTTTGTTCCCTTATCTACTTGAGTTCCCCTTTTTGATTCACTTACTCTCTTCAGTTTACAAGCCATCAAGCCATCATCAAAGCCATTAATGGCAAGGCTTCTTCTTCCTTGGCTCCCTTGTCTTAAAGGGATTCTGTTGAGACCTCCACCAAAACCTCTTGACTTATTAAAACTTTGGGAAAGGCACATTAGAATCTCTCCTATTTGGGTTTGTATTTCCACAGTTAGAGTTTTCCCACATTTGTTTTATAAGGGAGTTAGGATACATGGAATGTATGTTTTTTTGTATATCCACAGTCACATAGACCTTTCTCCCAGGAACAGTGTTGGGAAGTTACCGGATTGGAGGAGGGTTTGGGTCCTAACCTCTCCCTTCTCAAAGAGATGAGTCGGAACCTCAGGTCTCTGGTAGGGAAGGTATGGTTCAAACTTACTTTTCCATTTAAGAAAAGGAGAAGTCTCCCTCCCCTACCAGGGTCAATTTTAGGGCAACCATCTTGGTGTAATCCCCTAGATTTTCTTGCAAGAGGTAGCATCATTGTTTCTCCTTTCTTCTTTGGTGCCAAAGATTAGAGGGGATATGGGCATAGGGACTTTTGTTACCCTTTCCCTCTCTCGTTGTGATTTTTCACCATGGTTATCCCTCCTGGTGTAATCACCTATCCTCCATCCCTTCATCCTTACATTGGACCATTTTACAATGTAAATAGAATAGAGGGAAGGATCGTCGCATCGCCCTCTTCCTCATCCACTCTCGCCACCATAGGTGCGCCCCCTTCCATAAGCAGAAGAGGAAAAGTGTGGATGATTTTGTTGAATCTTTGACATTATCTTATTTATCACACTAAGCATGTCTCACGCAGGCTTAGAGATTTGTCATGGTCATAACATTTTCATAATTGAATGAACTACGAGAACTCTGATTCCCACCATAATCAGGATACGTAGGAAGCCTTCTCAGGGCCCGAGCTCACTGGATGTCCTCTTCAAGAATCCAACCTAAATTCCCCTAATTTGGGCATCCTCCTTAAAAATAAGCTCCAAATTAAATCCTCAAATCACCTAGACATCCTTTTCAAGAAGTAAGCCTAAACTCATTTCTCTCAATGGACTATACTCTCCTATGAGACTTATCGAACTATGTGGGCTTTGATTCCCATCTATATGGGATATGTAGGAAGCCTCCTTGAGGTTCAAACCCAATACCTTAAATCAACCCTATTCCCCTTGGTCCATATTCCCAATAGGGTCTGATCCTACTTGGAAACCCATATCCTTTCCAAGTTCCTTGGTTTGCTTTAGCATAAGTCCCACACTATGTTTTTACTAAGCACATTCCACTTAGATTTCCATACTATATGACATTAAACTGTATGGCTAGGTCCTTATCACATGACCTTAAAATTTATGATGTGTCCCATTCAGTGGCACTGAACTACGAGGGTTATGATTCCTTTTACAAGGATACGTAGGTAGACCATTTTATGGGCACGGTACCAAGATCAAACCAAACCTTCATCTCCTTAGATGACAATAAATTCCAGAGTGCCCCACTAAGTGGATTAAAAACCAGTATCATCATAGAAATGATTAAAAGAATCTATAATTAGTATATGAGAGGATACCATTGATGGAGAACCTCAAATACATACGGATATCTCCATTAATTAAGAACCTCAAATACATACAAATGATTTTAAAATTTTCACATGCTAAATAAGTGGTTGAAAATTCCAAGGGATACTTATGATATACTTGGTGAATTAATAAGGCTTAACAAAAATATATTAAATTATAAAGAGAGTCCTGGAGTAGACAATATTTCCCCCCAAAAGGTTGTGATGAGTCCGACCTCCCATCCTCTCGACCAATGTATGTTATTAAGTATCGTGAAGTTAAAAATTAATGAATGTATAACTTTGGAAGGCAAGTCCCCTTTGGATAAATAACTGTTGGAAGTTTCCAATTCCATAAATAAATCCAATGGAAGCCGCCTAGAAGTAGTGATTCTTAAAACTAGAATACACATTTCAAGGAACTACAGAACAATGACTAAATAGTTCATGATAGGTCCACATAATAAAAAGAAGTCCTCTATGATGTGATAATAGAATTAAGTATGATATTTGGTTAGGTATTGTCTAAAAAAATGTTTTTGGAAGTGTGAAGATGAGTGGAGAGGGGTATTCTTTTATAAGTGGAGTAGAGTACACACATGTAATATTTGAAAAGATAAAGTGGTAACCACATTATTCTGATTCAAAAATCCTCAAAAATGTATCATTATATAAAATTATAGGAAATAAGGTCGAAATATTTCTATAAAATGGGATTTTAACAAGTTTTAGGTCATTTGTAACCCTTATCTTCTTAGTTTAACCCCCCTTGGGAAAATACATTTTTACCTTAACCGCAATAATTAATTTTTACTATTTTCACTATAAATTATGTTTAAAAATTAAGTTGACCTTATTTTATAATATAAATTATTCTGATTATAAATATGGAATATATTTTTCTAAATTAAATCCATATAATTAATAGGATTCAATTTAAAATCAAACCCATATACGTGTCGAAAGAATGCTTTTTCAAAAGAAAAATGTGAAAAAGTTTAAAAAGTTATTATAACAAAATTCAATATTACATTGATTAAAATTACCCAAATTAGTTAAATTGTTACATAATTGAACTAACTTTAATTTAAAATCAATTTAATATATAATTTAACCTTGTAAATAATTTAAACGCATCAACAGCTTTCAATAAAAATCAATATGTTTCACTATTCATAAAAAAATTAATCTTTTTAGATAATTCTAAAAAATTCACCCAAATAAATTTTTTAAATTTAGATTTAAAAAATGAATATTATATTTTCAAATAAATTTTATAAAGGTTTTAAAAATTAATTTTAAATTATATATGAAAAGTGCGACTAAGCCTCTTTTTAGAAAAATACAGTTTTACTGAAAATATTTATTTTTCTTTAAAATTGTTCTCATTTTATTTAAAATCCATAGGTAATAATTTATACATTTATAAGCCATGTTTGGTTCATAATTTAGTTATTCATATTCATACCCACCAACTTAATGGAAAAATTATAATGTTTATATTTAAATAATAATATTTTAATAGAGTATTGAGTTTCTTTTAAACCTCGTGTTGTGTGCAATACAAGCTATCAAATAGATTGAATTTATTTAAAAATAAATATATTGTGAAGTATAGGGGTGTTTAATTCACTTACAAGATTTTTGTTTCATGTAATATACACTATCAAACATGATGTTTCTCTTTTAAAATTCCAGGGTGTTACCAAAATGCAACCCCACCGAAACAGATTCAAGTCTCTATGCATAAATCCATAGCCTTCTCAGCATACCTAAGACGATGTCAAGATATTTGACATGATCATCACTAATGAAAGGTATGCAAAGAATTTTTCGACAACACCACTATAAACTACCCATAACTGATGTCTCCTCCCACCACGGGGACACCTTAACCCGCCGCAAGCCTCAGGCTTCCCTTCCTATCAATGTCCCATCCAAATTTCATCACCACAACCCGAAAAGGGACTTCCAACCAAAACTCATTACTACTTCATGAACCTATGTAGTGGTCGTAACCCAACATTCCCTTTGGAACCACTACCATTTCCCCAAGCGAGTCATTCGAGTATGACCCTGGTGATCTACACAAAATGCATCGACCACTATAATGAACCACACCAAACTACCTCATGCCTACTCATGCTTTCCACTGTGATCATATAGGATTATGATAGACACTTATCCTAGTCTACCTATTCATCCACACAAAAAAGGCATCATGTATTTCCAAGGAAATCCCACATCTGGACCTCTTCAAAGCATTTAGAGTCCTGCACTTTCATATGACTACTGAACGAACACAGATCTTGATCACATAGAGCACACATCCCCAAATCTAGAACAAACACTAGATCATTTATCTGGCCATACCTCCTGGTTCGTCGGCCTCACCAGACTTGAGGCATTCTCAACATTCTCATCCAACCTACCAAACACCATAAAATCAAGCCTGGTCATGTGACCACCACCATCTTGGGTGTCACTTCCCTACCAAAATTATCCATCCATTCTTTGGTCACCATTGCCCCATTCTCCCAAAATCAACATTGGTTCCTGCATCAACCACTATCAAAGCCTCAAGGAAAGGATCCCAACAACCTTGTCTCTTCCTAAAACCAACCTTAAAACCAACCAAAAGCACTGAAACATCTTATGAAAAACGAACTAAGGCATAACTATACACATTTACCACACTAGATGGCACCAAATATACATCGATTCCATCTCTGAAGCACCCACTCATGCTTCGCATATTAAGGAAACTTCGACACTAGGACAACCTTCCTTGAGGTTTTCACTGATTTTTCCAAAACTATCAACTTGTAACCACCACTATAGTTTCATTTTAAAAACCATAAACCTTACACTTAGCCCTATAGGATAAACCTCCACTAGGAAACACCTTTTAAGTGCCACTCCCAAGGTCGAAAACTTTTTTTTATGTCATATGCACCCAAAATCATTAACAACCCAGCCAACCTCTCTCATAGGTCTTTATCAAAGATCAAACTATACTAACTCCCTAAACTAGATTCATACAAAGAAAATTTCACTGGCTCTATCTCCCTCTCCAATCCATACACACCCAAACTTCAACCAAATTTCTACTCATAGTGAAAATCCTATCCCCACTCTAAATCATATTTCATCTAACACACTACAAGACATTTACTCTAGGTCTCACACCAAGAACATCCACACACAAATGTCGGCACCAAAATCCAAACAACCACCCTAGGGTCCAAAAAAAACTTGCAAAATCACAACCCTTAAGATTTTCCACATCCAAATTACTGAACAATAATTCGCAACCCTTGATCAAAACCTTATTAAAGGTACAATAAGCACATCTCCTCTACCATACAACAAAACCCAACAAGCCTCACGAACTAAGACTAAGGTCTCAAACTAGGGTAATCTCACTACCCAAACCACCCATACATAGGGTCCAATCACAACATTAGGGATACCCATCTCAATTATCCCTACTTGTTCCAACATGTTTCATCTCCCTTTTTAATTAAACTTTACCATTTAAATTCAAAGGTTTCACATTTCAAATATTTCTATTTTAAAAACCCCAATGATTTATGCCTTCAAAAACCTTTTTATTAACCCAAAATTTCAAAAATCCAAGATTTATTCAAATTCACATTTCAAATCATTTCCTTTATCAAACATTTCAAAGGAAAATCCAATGGAAAAATTTTACCAAAAGAAAAGTACACTACCAGCATATGAATCCCATGGTACTATCAATCAAAAGCAACATATGGATGACCTACCAATCCTATGTGCCTAGCATGATGCATGAACCCATACACAATCTCTTTCCATGATGGGCCAAGATATTAACCTCATAAATCAATAACATCACATCCAAGTGTGCCACTCGAGGTGGAAATAACAATCAACCATAAAATCACAAAACCAAACATCAATTCCCACCCCTGGAAACTTGGATTTTCCCTCATATGTGGGGTTGTAAGCACCCATGCATGATCTCATTACCAGGACCCAACAAGATCCTAGTTTTTTGTCTATAATGCCCCAAATATTAATATAAAATACCTACTCTGATACTAATTTCTAACTTCCCCGACCCAGTGGCCACCATTTGGTGCCCCGAGCCAAGTCATCACATGAACTTAGGTGCGCCTCCCCATATGTCAGAGGCTACTGAATAGCAACATAGGTCTAAAGAGAAACATGGGAAAACTATACCCACTTATCAGAGTGAATCCACAATAGAAATAACATTAACTGGAATAATAACCAATGAAAACAATAAACAGAAAGCATACTACAAAACCAAAAAATTATCCAAGTACACATGTTGTAATAAAATGCAGTGAATACCATAATAAAATGGTCGCCAGTAAGCTTGACAGAGCTTTTGTCAACATGAAGGCTCTTGATACTTGGGATAACATTTCTAGTATAACCCTGCCTAGACTTAACTCTGACCACCATCCTATTTTAGTGAGCCTTTGTATGAACACCCTTAGGCATCTTCTCCCCTTTAAATTTAATAATGTGTGGTCCTCGAACTCGGATTGTGCCGTTCTTATACACCGCACTTGGAACTCCATGAATCACCACAAGGATGCTTTTTCCTGCATTTTTAAGTTGAAAATCCTAAAACAGGCTCTTAAAAGTTGGTGCAAAACCACAAGTGCTAAAATTGAACTTGAAATCTCCTCTCTGGAAAATGATCTTAGTCGTTCTCAAACGCAAAACACTATATCTGATTTCAATTTGGATCCCCAGCTAGAAGCTAACCTCGCCCTTAAACTTAATTCTTTGCTCTCTTTTAAGGATAACCTTCGTAAACAAATGTTTAGGACTAAATGGCTTGTGGATGGAGACCGTAATACTAAATTTTACAATACTCTTCAAAGAATAAGAAAGGCAAACCGTCCTATATCCAAACTTATTCATGGTGATTTGCTCATTGATACGGAAGAAGCCATAACGGACCATGTCACCTCGTACTTTTACAACATTTTTAACGGTCCGGACATAAATATTGACATCAGGGACAACATTATCCCCTTATTGTTTGATGATAGAGACAATGAATCTCTTTTATGTATTCCGCTCGATCAAGAAATTAAAGATACTGTCTTTGGCCTTAATCCAGACAGTTCTCCTGGTCCTGATGGGTTCAATAATGGATTCTACCAAAATCATTGGGACATTATCCAAAAGGATGTTTGTAATCTTGTTAAAACCTTTTTTTCCCATGGCTCTCTGCCTCATGGTATTAATGCCCAATTTTTAGTTTTAATTCCTAAAGTTGAAAATGCCTCGGAGATTCATCAATTCAGACCCATTGCTCTCATTAACTCTCTATATAAGATCATTACTAAAATAATTGCGAATAGACTGGCTCCCATTTGTGACAAAATTGTTTCATGGAATCAATTTGGATTCATTAAAGGTAGGGCCATACAGGAATGCATATGCCTGGCCTCGGAAGGTACCAATAGTCTTAATAAAAATACTAGAGGGGGGTGTGTGGCCATTAAGCTTGATATCAGAAAGGCCTTTGACACTATTGACTGGAATTTCATCTTCAGGGTGTTAAAAAACTTTGGCTTTCAGGACTCCTTCATTGGAAGACTGAAAACCCTTTTCAGATCTGCCTTTATTTCTATTCTAATCAATGGCTCTCCTAGGGGCTTCTTCAACTGTTCTAAAGGTGTCAGGCAGGGTGACCCCCTCTCGGCTATCCTCTTTGTCATTGCTGAGGATTATCTAAGCAGACTTTTAAATAGTCTGGTAACTCAAGGATCCCTGAAACCCATACAAGCTTCCAGGAGCTTAAATATTCCTACCCACCTCTTATATGCTGATGACATCATTCTTTTTCTTAAGGGGGATCAAAGGAATATCCATGTCTTAAAACATGCTCTTACCCATTATGAGGAAGTCTCTGGTCAATCTATATCCTGGAATAAATCATATATTTATTTTGGTAAGAACTACCCTGTCCGAAGAAAAAATTACATAACTTCCTACCTGGGTATTAAAGAGGGTCTCCTCCCTTTCGCTTACTTAGGTGTTCCGCTTTTTTGGGGTCGTCCTAAGGCTAGCTACTTCACTAATATCTCTGATCAAATTGTGAACCAACTCTCTACCTGGAAAGGAAAATCCCTCTCTATGGCTGGCCGGATTTGTCTAGTCAAATCGACCATTGTCTCTAAGCTGGTTTACACTATGATGATTTACAATTGGCCTGCCAGCATTGTCAAGAAGATTAATACCTATATCAAAAACTTCATCTGGTCAGGCAACATTCTTGAAAGAAAACTTGTTACTATTCCCTGGAAAACCTGTTGTAAACCTCTAGACAAAGGTGGCATTGGCATTAAAAATTTAAAGATGTTCAATAATGCTCTCCAAGCCCGTCTTACTTGGAGCATTATCAATGGTAATTCCAAAGCTTCTGATTTCTTGAACAATAGATTCCGCTCCAAGCTTTTAAGTGGGAAGCTCAGCTACATTAACTCTTCTATTTGGCCCTCGATTAAAGACTCGTATCAAAGGATCATGGAAAATTCTAGATGGATGGTTAGTGCTGACTCTTCTATTAATTTTTGGTGTGATAAATGGTGTGGCAATCCCCTGATATCTTTGTTACCTCCTAACATCACTCCCGACGACTATAACCATTCCATAAAGGAGGTCTTACAATATCATAGACATGCTCTCCCCGACAATATTGCGCAGATCGTTGATAATCATCAATTTTCTTCTAATGGTGATTTTCTTCTCTGGGAACCTGCCCCGAATGGCATCCTTGACTCCCAAAACTTCTACCATCATTACTTTTCTGATAGCGATTCTATTCTTCACTGGGTTAACCATTTTGATAAGCCGTGGATCAAACCCTCTAGGCTTACTCTCATTTGGAGAATTGCCCATAATAGATTACCCACTGAAGACTGTCTTCAAGTCTTTAGCATTCAACTTTGCTCCATTTGTCGATTGTGTAATCAACACAGGGAAGACGCTGATCATCTTTTTTTGTCGTGTGCAACGGCTTCTGCTTTATGGAATTATGTTTTTGACTTATTTAACTGCAGATGGTCCCTTTCTGACACTATTTGTTTATTACTTAACAAGTGCACTAGTTTTGTTTTCTCTCCTCAGGTTAAAAATCTTCTGCTTACGGCGGTGGCAGAACTGCTTCATGTGATCTGGTATGCTAGAAATGACATCATTCATAATAAGCGCTCATTTAGTTTAATTGCAGGTAAATCTCGAATTCTCATTGCGATTCAAGAAGCTGCTTCCATTCAAAAAGACTGTTGCACCAACTCGGTGGGTGATTTTGAGATCCTTCGTCACCTCCGTGTGCCCGGCGTCTTCCCTCGGACCAAACGATCTTTTGAAGTTTTCTGGCAAGCTCCGATGTCGGGATGGATCAAGGTAAATGTTGACGGTGCCTCCAAGGGTAACCCAGGTCCGGCTGGTTGTGGTGCTATTTTTCGCGACTCGGCTGGTCTTTGCCAGGGTTGCTTCTATGCTGGCTGTGGTCATTCCTCCTCTCTGGAAGCGGAGATGATGGGTGTCATCCACGCCGTTGATTTTGCCCATCAAAGAGGCTGGAAAAAACTCTGGATTGAAAGTGACTCTACTACCATCATCCATGCCATCTGGAATGGTACCATTCATCTGGCTTGGTCTCTCACCACTCTTTGGATGAAATGCCTCAACTCTTTACAAGGGATTGACTACATAGCCACTCACGCCTATCGGGAAGCTAATGCTGTTGCAGATGCTCTGGCCAACAAAGGCATTCATCAGTCACTGACTTGGCTGGCCTCCTTACCTACCGAGTTTTATTCTCTGTTTGACAGAGATTGTAAAAGAATTCCATCTTTTCGCCTCTTGTAACTTTTTGCTTATTAATAAAAAGCCTTTTACCTTTTAAAAAAAAAATGCAGTGAATACTCTACATCCAAGAAGTCATACAATATAACCCAAGACAACACTATCAAAAAACTTTGAACCTATACCCGAGTCCCAACCTATTCTTGACCTCCCATTCTCTAACTTTTCATCCCATGCACAACCAAACACTAGGTCCCTACCCTAAACTTTTACCTAAAAACATGAAGCATTATCTCCGGTACCTAAGTGACATGGAGACTCAAGCAGGGTGTGAGTACAACTCAGTAGGCCACCACCAATGGTGTCTAAAGCAATAGTTAGTCTATAAAAAAGTGTATACAGGTAACATGTGAAATAAATAAAAAAGGCAATAGGGAAAACACTTATTCAATTATATAATATACATTTTACACTATTATGTTCTATAAAGGCAAAAAGTCAACAAAACTAACTCACATAACACTATAAGTCTAAGCCAAGGCACAAGGGGTTACTCACACTTCTAACCACAAGGGGTGTTTAATGAACAAGACAACCACTTACCCAATCATAAAAATATTGACTTGATTCATTTTCATCACTTATTCCATGGATTAGGTGTTTAAATCATTTACATTATGGCCAAAGCCAATCAATCTCCATGAATAAGATATTGAGTCAAGTCCCTATCTCACTATGAATAAACACATCACAATAAACACATTATCCTCACCTTCAATCCTTATTCTAGGTAGAATGAAACTTTTAGGGTAATAGCTCTTCATCCCCTTCCCTAACCCATGCATTGTGGAGTGGAGTTTATAGCCTCAGTGTAACTCAACCTATAGGCATAGAGATTCAATAAATAACACACACTACCAAGCCATGTGCACATGATTATTTAAATTATTACCACATATACCATTTAACAAACATATCCAAACCACATCATAAAATTCACACTTCATAATTCATCAATACATAAATCATTCTCTTGTTGTAACCCATGAACATGTTACCATTTTCTAATCATTTATCATTAAACCATTAATATTATACCAAACACTTACTTAAGTCATATTGTTAATTAAACACAATTAACATTGATCTCATTTACACACCATTTCATATTTACCAACATAACCATAACTATTAAACACACAAATCATTACGCCCAAACCCCCTTATGCACTATCATCCACTATTCACATTCACCATTTAGTTCATATTTATACTATGTTAACATGATGACACAAATGTCATGGGCCATATCTCCCTGGTCTGCAGATCAAATCAATAACTATGGTCCCAAAAGACCTCTAAGACCACACCATGGTATAAAATAAAATTCAAAATACTTCTTTGAATTTATCTTGAAACCACCCTTTAAAACATGGGTCTTCCTTTTTGAAAGCTAAAACATGCCCAAAGGCTTTCCTTTCCATTTAAACCATTCAAAATAATCATTATTCATTTTCACAAGGAAGGTTCCATACCCCCATTTTAAATCATCATTCAAAATTAATTAATAAAATACATTTTTAAATCATTTGATTTTGATACCACCTTTCAAAACATTCCTTACTTTCAAACATCAATTTCATCATTGAAAACTAAGGTCGTGTCAAAACCCCCAAAACATAACTTTAAAAAAAATAAAAATCCCATTGGGAACTTCACAAATTAACATATAATCAAATCAATTTACCTTTATAACCAATCCCACATACTCGATTGCAATTTATAACCCCTCCCTCTCACATTTCCTTTATTTCAATGTTTTCTAACTTATTTTACCATTTCAAGGGTTCGAAACACCCCATGGGTTTCCCTAGGTTTGGTATCATATTATAAATGAGTCTAATGGGGTCTGTGAAGGGTTTCTCTCCTCAATATAAGGTCCAAATCACTTTTCATAAACCAATACAAAGAAATGCAATAAGGCAACACATTGGCACAACCACATACACATGTAAAAAATTAAGACTATGGGTGAAATATTAAAGGCCACCTACCTCATACTTGAAGATTATTACTTGTAAAAACACAACCCTTGATTCAAAATCAAACACCCCTTAAATCCACAACATAGAATATATTGGAAAAGTGAGATTTTTAGGTCTTTAGAAGAAGATGATAGTTTCACTAAGCCCTAATCCAAAAAATAGAGCAAAGAGGAGTGTTAGACTCACCTGAATCTTTGATTCACACCCAAACACACTCCAAATGGCCAATAATCAAAGTAAAACCATACATGGAGGAAGACGAGGTTGCTGGTTCGCCACCTAGGCTAGAGGGGATCGAATGGGGTGAAACATTGGAGAGGCTGGAAATAATATTGGGGGGGAGGATTGGAAATTCACACTTTTTAAGGGCTTCATGGTTTGGACGCATGGTTTTTTAGACTGTTCACCAACTATGTGGATCCCTCTATCCAAGAGGATCCATGCCACATGGTTTTCAAGGGGCACCCACATGGTTTGGAAAACCGTGTGGTAACTGTGCATTAGCTTCTACCCGAAAAGGGTCCCAAGCCACATAGTTTCCTGGGTCAGGCATACGGTTTACTCTAACCATGCTCCAACCATGAAATATACACTGTTTGGCATCTTTTCACATCCTTTCATGTCTCACACCCCTGAAACACTCTCAAAAATCCTCAAGCATCCCAAAACCACTTCAACAACCATAAAATAGAATTTAACCAAAAAAATAACAAGGATGTACCTTTACAAAAGATTAGGTACTTACAACCTCCCTACATTATAACGGCTCATCCTCAAACCGTACTTCTAAACCCTTCCGAGCCTCGAAGGCCCAAGGTTAGATCACAAGGCCCTACTTTCAAATATTTTTTCCCAATACTTATCCCAGACATAGACACGCCTCCACCACACTCAGACCAAGGAAATAATCATGTCCCGAAGAAACTCCCCCTACCGTACTCCACAACTACAAGCTAACGGTCCACAAGGATGCAACTAACTCAACTCATTATTACCAATGTCAACATAAGGGAAAAGTCTTGGTAAAATCACTGAACCATCATACAAAAGGATATCGACAAGGCATTACATTACACTAGGAGATCTATTTGGAACACCCTCAGTCTGATCCTCTCCACATTTCATAGTCCAAAGAACTTGACACCATCCCACTTGGTTTTCAAAGGTCTAATGGTGACCCAAGCTCAATGTCACTAAAGGGATACACAGATTCCATCCACACTTCTTGACTGACCCTGGTCTGCAACTCGTGGCCCAACGGACTCACCCCATTTCTAAACATCTGAAGTACACCCAAGCATAACCTTTATTTCATGGCACTCAACAAGTAAAAACCCAAGCCAATGCCCAGCACCAACTCCACTTCACCAAGATGGATCCTACCCATGTCCATCCAAATCACACTATTCCTCACATCATCAACTGACCACTAGACCACTATGGTGCTCCTCACTATATACTTTAGATATCCACCACCATCAAAAGGAGACCAACATAACATCTACTCGACTTCGCAAAAAACCAACACGTTTTCTAACTCATTGTGCCCAAACATCCATGAAAACTCTACCCAACACTGGTTCCCAGCCTTTTCATCAAGACCACTCAAATTAATCACACCTCCATCATTCCTATCTCATACAAGATAACTTGGTTCTTCCTCACATCATATTATCATTCTAAAGTGCATTTAACATCTCAATATTAACCAAAGGTGACTTGTAGCCCACTATATCCATTCCCCTTTACCCAATTGATTTGTCCCATACCAGTCGACTCACTCTATTAGCACCCAACTCCCATTATTGGCATATCATCCTCTACTTGAACATGATGCCTTCTCGCTTTAGGAATATATCATCATCTATTCACACCTACCAGAGTCCATTTCCAACATCTGATGGAACTTCCCACCATAGAATCCACTACTTCGTGAATCTCTATTGGTTTTAAAGCACTCACCAATGTGTCTCTGATTAAAACACTTGGATCACCTATAAATCCCACCTAAGTTTGATGTCGTCTCTCAACTCGATATACCACTACATCCGAGGTCCACCTAGTATTCTTCGAGGAACCCAAACATCCCCTTATAAACTTCTCATTTTCATTCGGATGCCACCGTATCCACTCCATGGTCTGCTCCATACATCCATGACTAACATACCACTCCCCACCTTGTGATTATTGTTCTCATCACTTTCCTTAAGCCATTTCAACCACCATAGATCACACTTTGATCACAAGATGAACCTCAAACTTGGACATGGTTGTCCAGCATTTTCCTAGTACAAAAAAAACAACATCAACTGATACCCCCTCTCGGCTTCCAAGAACAGAACCAATATCATTATTCGACATCTGATCCATCCTGAAGACCTCTCTCGTAACTAATTGATGGTGTACTCCTCATCACATGACACCACATATGCCACCCCAAGAGCATAAACTCTAAGGTGTCCCATACCCCATAAAATTGCATTCATGTCGCTAGGTATAAAGACAAATCCTTCTTAGCATACCTAGGATGATGTCAAGATATTGGACATGATCTTCACTAATGAAAGGTATGCCAAGAATTTGTCGACACCACCAACAAAAAATACCTTTAACCGATGTCACCTCCCACTACGGGGACACCTTAACCTTCCGTAAGCCTTGGGCTTCCCTGTCTGTTAGTGTCCCATCCACATTTCATCACCACAACCTGAAAAGGGACTTCCAACCAAAACTCATTACTACTTCATGACCCTCTATCAAGCAGTCATAACCCACATTCCTATTAGAACCACTTCCATTACCCCAAGCGAGTCGTTCCAACATGACCCTGGTGATATACATGGAACACATCGACCACTGCACCGAACCAGGCCCAACTGCCTCACTTTTACTCATGCTTTCCACTATGATCACATAGTATTATGACAAGCACTTATCTCGAGACACCTGTTCATCCACACCAAAAGGCATCATGTCTTTCCAAGGAAAGCCCATATCTATACCTCCTTAAAGCATTTAAATTCCCACACTTTCCTATGACTACTCACTGAACACAACTCTTGATCACACGGATCACACATCTCCAGAGCTAGTCCCAGCACCTTCTCATTTATCTGGCCATACCTCTTGGTTTGTTAGCCTCACTAGAATCGATGCATTCTCAACATTCTCATCCAACCTACCAAACATCATACAAGAAATCCCAGTCGCGTGGCCACCACCATATCGGGTGTCTCTTCTGTAACACCATGAGTTTTTATGGACCATTTTTTTGAATAAATTAAAATTTTAATTTATATCTTACAATAAACTAAGTCAAATATTCATTTCACACTAAATTGTCTTGTTGTATGTTACACTAAACACTGAGTTGGTGTACGATACATGCAACAATGAGTATGGATTTTGTTCAATGTATAAAAGAACTATGTCTGGATTGTGTTATAAGTAACACCAAAGGAAGTTTGCACTACACGCAAAACTAACTTGGCTTGTGTTGCACGCAAGAGCGACCTTCCTCGATAGCTTGCGTTGTTCGCAATACTGAGTTTCATTAAACATCGATATATTAATAAAATATTATAATTTAATGGGATATAAACTAGCCATTATGAATAGTATTAAACACATTTTGAGTTTTATATATACCATATAATTTTAATATTTATCTTATGTATTTTCTATACATGATATAAGAACAAATTCAATTTTTTGGATAAAAGAAGTATTTTTCAAAAAATACAGTTCGCCGCCTTTTGATGGTTCACTCGTCTTAAATCAAATTTATAACACTTTTATATATTCTATTTGAAAAAATAAACTTCTTGTTTAGAATTGGGACAAAAAAATTTACTTTAGTTTAATTTTTGGTATTTTTATGATAAAAATCATATTTTAATGAATAGTGAAAATACTGTATTTTAATTCAAAATAGAAATTTCATCTAATTTATTTATATAGTTAGATTATATTTTTTAATTAGTTTTAAAAGTGTAATTGGATTATGTTTTTATAATTTAATCCAATTTTTTTCATTGTAATTAATTTCATATTTAAATTGGATATAAACACATGTCAATCTTTTGATATTTTTTACTTCTTAAAAACCTGCTTTTGGGTTTTGACAATAGGAATTAATTTTAAATTAATTTCTGAAAATTATTTGTTTTTAATTTAGAAAAATGGATTATATATTTGGAATAAAAAGTTACAATTTTTTTAAATAGGTACCTTTTATTTTTTTATTATTAAAGTAACTATAGTAATTTTTTTATTTACCATGGTTAAAGGGTAAATTAAGTAAATAAGGGTAACAAATAATATTATAATAATATAAAACTACCCTAACATGTTTCCTAATACTATTTTATGAGATATGTCCAACCATAATCATACTTGGTTCAATTTTAGTACCCCATGGAACCACTTGGGTGTGATAATGACCTTTTATAATAATTAATTTAAAGTAAAGGAAAATATAACAAAAACTTGTATATTTTTACTAAAATAGTTTTATTTTGGTTTATATAAATGATATATTAGACTATAAATATTAATTATAAATATAAAATTATTTCCTACATCATGGAATTTTATTTATTATTTTTAGACATTAAATAAATAAATTTATTTATGGAACAATGATGATGTAGTGATTACCTTATTAATGAAATATTCAAATAAATTATATTATAAATATTAAAATAAATTTAATTTGAACATTTTGATATCATCCAAGAATTTTTTAGATGAAATTTAAATGTGAGGGGTGATTTAATGTCTTTTTTATGAAGGAATAATTTTTTATGACTTTAACAAAAATCGATTACTAAATAGTGTCAAAATTGACATAAATGAGTTTTTAAAACAAATACTATTTTATTAAATGATATAATAGTCCTAAAATATAATATTCATCCAAATGACTTGTATAATGTTAAAATTTTCATTAATGATCCACTTTTTTTTCTCTTGGTATTTTATAGTAACTATAGTAACCATATATTATGAAAATACAAGAAGACATGGTAAGAGTTAATGTTTTTAACTAAGGGTTAAAGATAAAATATAAGGTTAATTTTGTGACCTAAACTTGTCTAAAACCTATTGTTTGAGAGGATTTAGACCCATAATTATCTTATATTCTAAATAAATTAGTTTGGGACCATTAGAAACCGAAAATAAATTTTTAATAAATTAATATTTAAAGACTTTCCTAAACTGTCCCTTACCTCTCCTATAAAAGGGAACTTCTCCTTCTCTTTTATTAACACATCAAAATCCCTTTGTATTGGAAAAAACCTACACAAATATCCTAAAAACTTCCATCAATTAATTTTAGAGGAAACACTTTGGGCAGAAATCCATCCTAGGGAGACCTTCTGTGCAAATAAAAAGGAGATACTCGAAAAATAGATAATTGTTTTATCACCTCTTTCAAAATTATTTTATTCTTCCAATTTCTATTCTTATGTTGTTACCATACTAAAGTAATAATATAGTATCTTATATATTCTTATATTTTATTATAATTATGGTACAACCTTATAAATTCTTTTATCTATCTTACGAATAACAATATCACCATGCGTGCGTACGTACGGCTTATTGTCTCCACGTCGTGGTGTAATTTGTTATTCAACAATACTTAATTTGGATGGGTATAATGATGAGTATAATGGATTTAAATAATGAATATAAAATGATAATTATTATTTATCATTAATATACCATCCAATTTCATACCATTTAACCATTAAGTGAATGATATTGTTGCTCGTGCGTATGTACGGCCTACCGTCTCCACGACGTGATGAGATTCATTATCCACGTTAACAATTCAAGAATGATTATAAAGTATATATAATAAATAATCATGAAATATATGACATAATAATGCTACTTTATTTATGTGTGTATATATATATATTTCATTTACTTGCTTCCATTCAATTCAATAAGGAAACGGAAACATCATCCATGTGTATGTATAGCCTACCGTCTTCATGAACGGTGTATTCAATTTCATTTATCTATATATTATATATATTTATATACTAAATATTTATGATATATAAATAATTTTTTACATTATTTAAGTAATTAAATCATGATATAAGTAATAAGATCAAGAATAACAAGTCAAAATACGTACGATAAATAAAATGATTATTACCCAAAACATTGCTTTAACATGGAATTAATAAATAAACGGGTAATATAAAGTCATAATTGAATCATATATGATATCATAAATATTATTATGGTTCTTTTACAAGTTAATAATATGTTTAAACCACTATACAGAAGTTTCGGACACATACAGAAGAAATAAGACCTAAGGTAAGGGATAATTTTGCAATCTCATTATTATCCTAGATTGTTTATTCATAAGTATATACTGAAGTATAATTTTATGCTGATTATATTTTATCATGTTAAATGTTAATTTATGATATGTGCCTTATTTACTTCCAAGATTTATTTCATGAATCAATATTTTGATATTTAAACTTTACGTTCATGTTTTTACATTCTTATGTTTATGGTTTATTTTGTGTTCTCTATGTTTACCCTTACTGAGCATTTGAACTCACCCTTTTTATGTTTTCTTTTCCCCAAGATATAAATAAATATTTTAGATGTGAAAAAAAAGGGGAATATCTTTATGGGAGAATTTTAATATATTTCACCAAGTTATAAGATTATGTTCCAAGTTTCCAAAGACACTAAACTAATATGGTCTTTGGGCATATATTTGTGTAATGTATTAATCATTCTGCAAGAGAAATGTAATGTCAATGTATGTCCATCTTGGGTAGTTATATCTTCCCTACCAAAATCATTTATCCACGCTTTGTTCACCCTTGTCCTGATCACCCAAAATCAACATTTATTCCCACATCTACCACCATTAAAGACTTAGGTCAGGGCTCCTAATAACCTTGCCTCTTCCCAAAATTGACCTTACAACTAACAAAAAGAACTCAAACATCTTGTGAGAGATAAACTAAAGTGAAACCATACACTTTTACCACACTATATGACACAAAATGTTCATTGATTTTGTCTCTTAATTGCCTACTCATGCTTCTCATCTTAAGGCACCTTCAACACTGGGCCAACCTTCCTTAAGGCTGCCCCCAATTTTTCAAAACAATCAGCTTGTAATCACCACTCAATTTTCATTTCCAAAACCATTAATCTTCTACTTAGACCTCTAATCTAGATCTATACTTGGAAAAATCCTATTTTTTCCACTACCAATGTTTGAAATTATTGTTTGTGTCATACACACCCCAAATAACTAATAATCCAAAATCACTACAGTAGACATTTACTCAAGGTCTCACACCAAGAACATCCACACACATGCATTGGCACCACAAGCCAAACACCTAACCTAGGGTCTAAAACAAAACTTTCAAGATCACTACCCTTAAGAGTTTCCACATCCATATTACCAAAAAAGAACTCACAACCCATTATCATAACCTTATTGAAGGCACAACAAGCACATAACCTCTACCATACAACAAAACCCAACAAGCCTCATGACCTAAGAATAAGGTCTCAAACTAGGGTACTCTCGCTAACCAAACCACCCATATATAGGGTCCAATAACAACACTAGGGATACCCATATCCCTTATCCCTACCAGTTCCATCATGTTTCATCTCCATTCTTAATTAAACTTTACCATATAAAGCTAAAGTTTTCACATTTCAAAACTTTATATTTTCAAAACCCCAAGGATTCGCACTTTCAAAACCCTTTTTATTAACCCAAAATTTAAAAAATCCAAGATTTATTCAAATTAACATTTCAAATTATTTCCTTTATCAAACATTTCAAAGGAAAATCCAAAAGAAAAATTTTACCAGAAGAAAAGTACACTACCAGCATATGAATCCCATGGTGCTATCAATCATAAGAAACATACAGATGACCTACCAATCCTATGTTCCTAGAATGATGCATGAACCCATACACACTCTCTTTACATATCTTGCCAATAGATAAACCTCATAAATAAATAACATCGCATCCAAGTGCACCACTCGAGGCGTAAATAACAGTCAACCGTAAAATAACAAAACCAAACATCAATTCCCACCCCTGGAAACTTGGATTTTCCCTCATACATGGGGATGCGGGCACCCAAGAACGATCTCATTACCTGGCCCTAAAAAGATCCTATTCTGTTTTCTACCATACCCCCAAATATTAAGACAAAATACCTACTCTAATACCACTTTGTAACATCCTCAACCCAGTGGCCACTATCTGGTTCCCCGAGTCGAGTCATCACATGACTTCAGGCGTGCCTCCCTGTATGCTAGAGGCTACCGACTAGCAGTGTAGGTCTAAAGGGAAACATGGAGAGTCTATGCCCACTCATCAGAGTGAAGACACAACATAAATATCATCAACCAAAATAATAACCAACAAGAATAATAAATGGAAAGTATACTAAAAAACCAAACAAGTATCCAAGTATGCACGTTGTAACTAAATATAGTGAATACTCTACATGCCATCAAATCATAAAATATAACCCAAGACAAAACTATCGAAAGACTCTAAACCTGGACCTGAGTCTCAACCTTTTCCTGAACTCCCATGCCCCAACTCATCATCCCATGTACAACCAAACACCAGGTCCCTATCCTAAACTTGTACCTAAAAACATGAAGCAACTGCTCGGGCACCCAAGTGTCATGGAGGCCCAAGAAAGGTGTGAGTAAAACTCATTAGGCCACTACTAATAGTGTATAAAGTAATAGTTAGTCTATACAAAATTGTATGTAAGTAACAAGTGAAATAAATAAACAAAGAAATAGGTAAAACACTTGTACAATTATCTAATATACATTTTACCCTATTAAGTTCTATAAAGGAAACTATTCAATAAAACTAACTCAGGTTGAACTAGAAATATAATCCAAGGAACAAGGGGTTACTCACACTTTTAACCAAAAAGGGTGTTTAATAAGCATGACTACTACTTACCCATTCGTTAACAATATTTAATTGATTCATTTTCATCACTTGTTCTATGGATTAAGTGTTTACATCATTTAAATTATGGTCCAAGGTGTTCAATTACCATTCATAATAGATTAAGTCTAGTCCTTATCTCACTAAGGATAAACACATCATAACAGAAATATTATCCTCACCGTGAAGCCTCAGTCTCAGTGGAATGAAGCTATTAGGGGAATAGAGCTTTGTCCCCTTCCATAACCCATGCATTGTGTGGTGGAGTTTAGAGCCTCAGTCTAACTCGACCCATGGGCATAGAACCGCAGTCAATACCCCACACTACCAAACCATTTTCACATTATTCTTTAAACCATTACCACATTACCATTTCACAACCATATCCAAACAACAACATAAAATTCTCAATTCATAATTCATCAATACATAAATAATTCTCATGTCATAACCCATAAACATGTTACCATTTGAAAATAATTTATCATTAACCCATTAACATTATACCAAACACTTCCTTAAGTCATGTTGTTAATTAAACACAATTAACATCAATATCATTTACACACCATTTCACATTTACCAACACAACCATAATTATTAAACATATATATAATTATTCTTAAACCCCCTTATAAAATGTCATCCACTACGCACATTCATCATTTAGTTCATATCCAAACTATTTTAACATGCTGACACAACTATCATGGGTCATATCTCCCTAGTCTATAGATCAATCCAATAACTATTGTCCCAACGGACCTCAAAGACCACTCCATGGTATAAAACACAATTCAAAATACTTCTTTGAATTTATGTTGAAACCACCCTTTAAAACATGGGTCTTTCTTTTTGAATACTAAAACATTCACAAAGGGTTTCCTTTCCATTTCAACCATTCAAAACAAACATTATGCATTTTCACAAGGAAGGGTCCATACCCCCATTTCAAATCATCATTATAAATTAATTAATAAAATCCCTTTTTAAATCATTTGAGGTCAATCCCTCATTTCAAAACATTCCTCAATTTCAAAAATCAATTTGGTCATTGAAAACCAAGGTTGGGTAAAACCCCCCCAAAACATAACTTTAAAACCTTTTTCAAAATCCCATTGGGCACTTCACAAATTAACGTATAATCAAATCAATTTAACTTTCTAACCAATCCCATATATCTGATTACAATTTACAACCCCTCACTCTCACATTTCCTTTATGTCAACATTCCTTAACTTATTTTACCATTTCAAGGGTTCGACACACCCCATGGGTTTCCCTAGGTTCAGTCTCACATTATAAATGTGGACAATGAGGTCTGTGAAGGGGTTTTCACCTCAATATAAGGTCCAAATCACTTTGCATAAAACAAGATGAATAAATTCAATAAGGAAACACATTGTCACAACCACAACATGTAAAAAATCAATACTATGGGTGAAGGTTTAATGACCACCTACCTCATACTTGAATATGATTACTTTCCCAAATGCAACCCTTGATTAGAAATCAAACACCCCTTAAATCCATAACATATAATCTATTGGAAAAGTGAGGGTTTTAGTGATTCATAAGAATAATATAGTTTATACAAGCCCTAATCTAGAAAATAGAGTAAAGATAAGTGTTAGACTCACCTAGATCTTCGATTTTCACCCAAATACACTTCAAATGGCCAATAATCTAAGGAGAACCATCCATGGAGGAAGACGGGGTTGATATTTCGTCACCTAGGATGGAGGGGGTCAAATGGGATGAAATATTAGGAAAGAGGGAATAATATTGGGAGGGGAAACTGGAAATTTATACTTTTTAAGGGTCGCGTGGTTTTGTCACACAATTTTCCAAACTATGTGCCAACTGTGCAACTCCCTCTATCCAAGAGGATCCATGCCACACGGTTTCCTGGGGGAACCCACACAGTTTGGAAAACTATGTGGTGACCTTGCATTAGCTTTTTCCCAAAAGGGGTCCCAAGCCACATGGTTCCCTGGTCCATGCACATGGTTTACTCTAATCATATGTTAACCATGCACTATACACTATTTGGCCTCTTTTCACCTCCTTTCATGTCCCATACCCCCAAAAAACTCTCAAAAATTCTCAAGAATCCCAAAACCACTTTATCAACCACAAAAGAGACTTTAAACAAATATTTTAATAAGGACATACCTTTATGAAAGATTGTGATCTTAGAGCTTCTGAGGATAGGAAGACAGGTGATACCAATTGGGCTAATCGAGGGATTATAGGGTTTTGGAAGACAAATTTATCACTAATAATAGTATTGATAACTTTTAGGGTTTTTGAAGACATAGTTACTCTGAACATCGCATTGAGGGATTTCCTAGTAAGGAAAGACATACCATACAGTTAGGATGAAAAATATGGATATCTTAAGTTAGGATTTCTAAATTCCTTAACTCTTAAGGTTAAAGAGTATAATATCTTTTATAAATCTTATAATTAATTCTTACTTTATTATAAGCTTCCGTATTACCTGTTTTAACAAGTTTTATATTCTGTTGTGCAATTTATATTAGAAAGTTTGTTTTGCTAAATCTTTTTAATATTTGTTTAACCGGATTGATTGTAAGTCTGTTTTGTAACTATGATTTATCAGACAACTTATAGTTCTAATACATATACTCTAATCATCATATGATTGTTGAGTTTGATCTTTTTAACAAAATATTTTTTGGTTTTTTTATGTTAGTTTAGTTTTTAAACTACAATTCACCCCCTCCTATAGTCATTGTATACTCTTACGATCCAATAGTGACCACCTCCATGACTGAAAACTACCTATTATCCTGGATAATGAGGGATATTATATGTCTTCCCCATGATTTCCACATCCCCTCTCTATTTATTGTAAGATGGAATGCCCTACTACTGCTTCCTTAGTTGAAATTGTTGGAATGGTTGGGCCGGGATCGAGCCACTAGTGGCATGATGACTGCTGAAGAAGTTTGATAACTCTAATTTCTTATGTCCACAACCTCCTAAAGAAAATAAAACTATGCTTGACTCGTTATAAGGGGGATAATAACTACTAACCACAGCGAAACAAATTGAAGAAGGCTAAAACCTACTCCCTTCTAACTGAGACTTCTTATAATGACTAGAAAATCAAGAATTGGTCATAGCTGTACTCCTCAAAATATCTTGTTGACTCCCATATTATGATGATCTAGTTCTAGCCAACATCCTTTCAATTACCTATGTTTTCTCTAGAACCTCTAAATATTACTTCAATATAAACAAAGTGACCTCATGCTGGATCTACGAATGTAAAGCCTCCTAAAAATGCCTCTCTCAAGGATCATTATTTAGCATAAGGTAAAAATCATAATGTAGGATGTTATTGTACCTAATGATAAACTATAAAACACTAGAAATCCCTTTTAAAAGGGTAAGGATCTATTTTCGACATGACACCTTAGTAATTAAATATATAAAGTTGGATTGAAACTAATACCTGAACTTTTCCCATGAAATATTTGAATCCTCATGATCCTTGAGGAACAAAATACAGCACTACTAAGCTAACCACACATCATCATCACAACTAAATAAACACAATTCTCCTTCTGAACATGAATCAAACTAAATGACATCTCCACCTCATCTAGTTGGTCTATTGTCTCCTGATCTAAAAGAGATCCCCAGTACTTCTTTAAACCCTGGAACTGAAAGTCTTGGAGTATCCTCCTCCAATTTTCACCATCATCGAACTCAACTCTATAGAAATCAATTGGAACATCATGTTGAATGTCTTTGAAACAAACCTCATGGGGACATCAACCTAAAGCCATATTTTTAAAAGAAAAAATGTAAATAACTCTTAAACTTGGGACAAAATGAAATTTTAAGGTTAATTAATTCATTAATTTTAACTTGTTCCCCACTGTATACCTAATTCAAACATATACACAAACAATCATGATGCATGATCCTTACCTAAGTTTCTACCTCACAAACAACATCATGTCATTTAGAATGTTCAATAAACATAAAGATCATTGTGTCAGATCATAGGTTTCCATAAAATCACATGTTCTGGTAGGTATCCCTTTTTATAGCACAGACTAATCCCGGCTGATACCATTTCTCTACCATCCCATGCATCCTCACCAATTCTTAACTTTAAACTTCATCATATCTCTTAACCATCAGATTTAATACCACTCTATTATGGCCCCCTCCCTCAAAAGATACCCCTTAGGGGATACTAATGAAGTAAATGAGATAATGACACCCAAAACCAACCTTCAGTAGGCTACAGGTTGATAACTAGCATTGAGAGTATATAAATCACACACAAGGAAGGTATTACCCTGATATAGTTTTAAGGAGTAAGAGATAATATGAGAAACCACCAACCAACACCATGAATAAATATATAAGTAATACCAATACATGTAATTTATTACATAAACTAATACAATTGAAAATAAAACCACAAAGTAAAAAAATTAAATCTTCGACAATGACCATGAAGCTCCAACAGCTCCTAAACAACTTCTCAAGTTAGAACCACCCAGTTCGATCACCAACCAACTCCTATGGACATAAAAATAATAATTTATATACGTAGGGTGTGTAAATATTTGAACCTAAAATTTCATATTCAGTACATAAAAATGTTTTGTATTTTTTTTATAAAAGACAACTGAAAAATACACAAAAAAATTTTACATTCCAAGACCTTTTTTGGACTAGGTTTTGAATAATTATACATATACATTACAAATTAACAATGTTGTGTAGGAAATTAAACAAATGTATTCACATGCATTTCCTACTCATATAAAATAAACACCAATTGAAATTCTACTGTACCTATGAAAAATAATTAAAAGCATGGGGTGAGAATTAATTTTCCCAGTAAGGGGTTTTAAAATATTTTGGAAATACCTTTCTTTGAAAACTATAAATCTCTTTGAAAACATTTATCAAATAAATTATTTAATAAAAAAATATTTAGAAAAGGGTTTTAAAATATTTTCTAAATATCCTTAAATAGTGTATATTAGTTTAAAAACCATAATTTTTAAAAAATAATAATTATTTTGAAATACATCTTTGGATTTCTCCATTTTGAAAATAAATATATTTATGGATTATTTATGATACTTAGTAGGATATAAGAAAACCATTATGTCACTTATCCATATCACATGTGGGACAGTGTTCCCTTGAGTTCATGGGCTTACTCATCATACAATAACATATCATTCGATACTCTAGTACCAATTTCAAGAAAACATTTTAATGGTCTTGCAATTCTCACTCATAACCTGAAAACATTTCAAAACCATACATAAATTATTTTCATAAAATAAAATAATTCTAAAAAAATATTTACATGTAATATAATCTAATATTTGTTAATTTCTAAAAAAAACTAGGAGAAATACATAATTATAAAGAATTTATTTTATTTAAAAGACATAAATAAAACTGCTTAATAAATTAAATGAATGCTTGGATTAAAGTGCATGGAATGTCAATAATATTTTAGATGATGGTCATATCTAATATAATGAATGACATTCATGGACAGGTAAAAACAATTCACGCATAAAATGATATCTTTTATTTAAAACTATTGTAAATAAAAACCACACATAAAATGATATCTTTTATTTATATAAAATAATAACTATAACATTGAAATTTTAATAAAATAAAATACCCTTTTAAGTTTTTAATTTAAACAATAAAAATACAAGGTTTTGTTATTGTTTTTCATTGTATATCAAAATAAATTTTGATAATATAATTACCAATATAAAACTGTAGACTGATTTTATTAAACTAATTCCCTTACAAGGGATTAAGAGAAATCATAATATATATATATATATATAAATTTATAAAAAAATTATATTTTACCTTAATTATATAGCAGAACCATTTCGAGGTTCTCCTTCCTAAATGAAACTTATCGGGACTCGATTTCCCCCTTATCTACCCCTCTCACTCTAATCAGAGTAAGTGCACCATTTTTTATTTGAATCATGAAAACCATGAGGTGTGATATATATATATATATATATATATATATATATATATATAATGGCTTCAAAATGGATTATCCTACAAGTCATTTGGTGACACGATCGTGAATTTCTTATTTTATTTGAATATAATAATTTAGTTGTCACTTTTTCATATCTTATGCTATGATTGCCCCCCCCCCAAAGCATTCTATTTATTATTCTCACATCTATTATTTTTTTCTGGTATAATAATTTAATTACTCTCATTTAATTTATTTGAATTTTATCTTTCTTCTCATATAAGTGTTTTATTACCACTACACACATTCATTTCCTTCTTTGTCCTAGTTTTCATTTTTTATTCAATTCATTAACACACATATTTTATTTGTATATATTATTATTATTCCTACATTCTAGGCATGAAGACTTCAATAAAGTGGGACTCTCACTTTTATTTGTACTTCCCACGCAAGTCACTATTTTTATTTTTTTATCTTTTTTTATTCATTTTAGTGTTTTTCTTATTTGACATTTTCTCCCCTTTTTTGTTTTTTATTATTTGTTTTACCGTTTTTCTTATCTCACATTTTCTCCTTATTTTCATTTTGTTTTTTTGTTTTTTTATCATTTTTTTAAATAAATCATATCTCATTTTTTAATAATAATAATTGTCATAATTAATTTATTCATAATTTCAAAATTTATAAAATAATTTATAATCAATATTTTAATTTAAATAATAATAATAATCATGTCATAATATAATATATTCATAAAACTTTATACATTTTATAAAAGATAAAATTTATTCTAATGTTTTAAAATTTTATTTATTTATAATATTATGTTACCTTTAATTTTTATTATCATTTATATAATTTATTTAATATTAAAAAATTTAAAACAAATTAAATTTTAATGTTATATTATTTTACTTTTCAAATTAACTTAAATTTTTTCATTCAAATCCTTAATTTTACAAAAATAATCAAGTAAATAAATTAATACCACACTTATAAAAATAGTATTTGTATATAATTTTAAATCAAAATATTTTTCTTAAAAAATAATAATATATTCCAAAAATTCAATATTAAAACATACTTTTAAGTAAAGAATATATTTTAACTTATTTTAAGAAAAATACATTTATGTAAAGAAAATACTATTTCTTGAAAAATGGTATTTTATTATTTGAATCAAATCTTATTTTGATTATACAAAATATATTAGATTTATAATTTTTTTATTAAAACCTTTCTTAATTGGTTTTAAATTATAAAAAAACTATTAAATAAATACTTAATTAAAATAAAATTACTATTGAAATTTTTTGGGGTGTTACATTCTCCTACCTTAAAATATTTGTGCCCTTGCAATTCATAAGGACTTAGGAAAAATATAATTTTCATTCTTCAGAATTAAGAAAAACTAAAATTGTTATACTCTATTGCTTAGACAATGTCTAATTTCCAAAGTTTTCTAGATCATCATTCTAATACCAACTGTAAAACCCCAAACCTGTGCTTCTGGATTCAGTACATAAAAATGTTATGTATTTTTTTATAAAACATAACTAAAAAATACACATAACATTTTTATAATCCCGGACCTTTTCCAATCAAGGTTTTGTAAAATTAGACATATACATTACAAATTAACAATGTTGTACAAGAATTTTAACAAATTTATTTGTGTGTGATGCCTCCTTATATGAAATAAACACCAATTTAAATTCTACTGAATATATGAAAAATAATTTAAAACATAGTTTGGGCATTAATTTTCCCAATAAAGGGTTTTAAAATCTTTTGAAAATACCTTTATCTAAAAAATATAAATCTATTTGAAAAAAATTATCAAATAAATCATTTAATATAAAAAATATTTAGAAAAGGGTTTTCAAACATTTTCTAAATATCCTTAAATAGTGTATATTGCTTTGAAAACCATAATTTTTTAAAATAATAATTCTTTTGAAATACTTATTTGGATTTCTCCATTTTGAAAATAATAATGTATTTGGATTATTTGCGATACTTATCAGGCCATAAAAAAACCATAAGTCCATTTATCTATATCACATGTGAGTCAGTATCCCCATGAGGTCATGAGCTTACTCCCCATACCATAACATATCATTCGATACTCTAGTGCCAATTTCAATAAAATATTTTAATGGTCCTTCCTTTATCACTTATAACCCAAAAACATTTTAAAATCATACATAAATTATTTTCATAAAATAAAATAATTCTAAAAATTTATTTTCATGGAATATAATCTTATCTTTGATAATTTCTAAAAATAACTAGAAGAAATCGATACTTATAAATAATTGATTTTATTTAAAATACATAAATACAACTACTTAATAAATTAAACTAATGCTAGAATTAAAATGCATGGAATGTCAAAAATATTTTAGATGATGGTAATATCTAATGTTATGAATGACATTTGTGGATAGGTAAAAAGAATTCACACATAAAATGGTAACTTTTATTTAAAACCATTGTAAATAAAAACCACACATAAAATGATAACTTTTATTTACATAAAATAATAACTATAACATTTAAATTTTAATAAAATCAAATACACTTTTAAGTTTTTAAGTTAAAAAATAACAAAACTGGGTTTTGTTATTGTTTTCAATTGTAGATCAAAAAATTTGAAAATATAATTACCAATATAAGAGTATAAAAGGATTTTATAAAACTAATTCTATTACAAGGGATTAAGAGAAATCATAATATATATGTATATATAAAAATATAAATTTTTATAAACAACTCCATAACTTACCTTAATTATGCACTAGAAAAACTTTGAGGTTCCCCTTCCTGAATAAAAACTTATTGGGACTTGATTTCCCCCTTCTCTACCTCTCTCTCTAATCAGAGTAAGTGCATCGTTGTTTTTTGAATCTTGAAAACCATGAGTTGTGATATATATATATATGGATTCCAAATGGATTATCCAACAATCCATTAGGTAGTAAAATCATGAATTTATTATTTTATTTGCATATAATATTTTAGCTGTCACTTTTTCATATATTCCTTTTTGATTGCCTCCCCCTAAATAATTCTATTTCTTATCCCCACATCTATTATTTTTTTGTCTGGTCTAATAATTTGATTACTCCCATTTAATTTATCTAACTTTTATCTTGCTTCTCATGCAGGTGTTTTATTATCACCACACACATTCATTTCTTTTTTCTCCGGTTTGCATTTTTTATTCAATTCATTGACACACATATTTTATTTGTATATATTATTATCATCCCTACATTCTTTGCATGAAGACTTCAATAAAGTGGGACTCCCGCTTTTGTTTGTATGTCCCATATGAGTCACCATTTTCATTTTTTTATATTTTTTTATTCATTTTAGTGTTTTTCCTATTTGATGTTTTCACCCCTTTTATATATTTTTTTATTATTTGTTTTATTGTTTTTCTTATCTCACATTTTCTCATTTTTTTCATTTTGTTTTTTTATTTGTTTTATCATTTTTTTAAACAAATCATATCTCGTTTTTTTAATAATAATAATTATCATAATTTATTTATTCATAATTTCAAATTTTATAAAATAATTTATAATCCAAATTTTTATTTAAAACCATTGTAAATAAAAAACCACACATAAAATGATAACTTTTATTTATATAAAATAATAAATATAAAATTTTAATTTTAATAAAATCAAATACCCTTTTATGTATTTAAGTTAAAATATAAGAAAACAATGTTTTTTTATTGTTTTCCATTATAGGTCAAGATAAATTTTGAAAAAATAATTACCAATATAAGACTATAGAATGATTTTATAAAACTAATTCTCCTATAAGGTATTAAGAGAAATCATAATATATGTGCATGTATATATATATAACTTCACCCCTTACCTTAATTATGCAGTTGAACCACTTTGAGGTTCATCTTCCTAAATGAAAACTTGTTGGGAATTCATTTCCCCCTTCTCTATAGCTCTCTTTAATCAGAGTAAGTGCACCATTTTTTTTTAATCATGCAAAACATGATGTGATATATGTGTGTGTGTCTCTTTATCTCTCTCTGTGTGTGTGTGTGTGTTTATGTGTGTGTGTGGCTTCCAAATGGCTTAACCGATAATGCATTTGGTGATAGGAGCATGAATTTATTATTTTATTTGCATATAATAATTTAGTTTTCACTTTTTTATATATTTCTTTATGACTGCTTCCCCCCAAATCATTTTATTTCTTATTACCACATCTATTATTTATTTACCTGGTCTAATAATTTTATTACTCTCATTTAATTTATCCGACTTTTTCCTTGCTTCTCATGCAAGTGTTTTATTGTCACCACACACGTTCATTTTCTTCTTTGTCTTGGTTTGCATTTTTTTTATTCAATTCATTTACACACATATTTTATTTGTATATATTATTATTATCCCTACATTATATATGTGAAAACTTTAATAAAGTGGGACTCCCACTTTTTTGTATGTCCCATGTGAGTCATCATTTTCATTTTTTTATTTGTTTTAGTGTTTTTCCTATTTGACGTTCCCCCTCCCCTTTTTTTGTTATTTGTTTTATCATTTTTTTGACAAATCATATCTCATTTTTTTAATAATAATTATTGTCATAATTTATTTATTCATAAGTTCAAAATTTATAAAATAATTTATAATCAGGATTTTTCTTTAAATAACAATAATACTCATGTCATAATATAATATATTCATAAAACTTTATAAGTTTTATAAAAGATAAATTTTATTTTAAAGTTTTAAAATTTTAGTTATTTATAATATTATATTACATTTAATTATTATTATCATTTATATAATTTATTTAATTTTAAAAAATATAAAACAAATTACGATTTTCATAATATAATTATAAGAAAATATATTAAAATTTATTTATTTCAAATAATGATAAAAGTTTAATAAGTATCCTAAATTTCTAATTAAATTTATAAATATAATTTATCAATTTTTTATTTAATGTCATATTATTTTACTTTTCAAATTTTCTTAAATTTTTTTATTCAAATACTTAATTTTAAAAAAAAATAATCAAGTAAATAAATTAATACCACATTTATAAAAATATTATTTGTTTATAATTTTAAATCAAAATAGTTTTCTTGAAAAATAGTAATATATTCAAAAAATTCAATATTAAAACATACTTTTAAATAAGGAATATATTTTAACTAATTTTAAGAAAAAAACAATTATTTAAAGAAAATACTATTGTTTGAAAAGTGGTTTTTTATAATTTGAATCAAATCTTATTTTGATTATACAAAGTATCTTAGTTTTATAAAAAAAATTATTAAAACCTTTCTTAATTGGTTTTAAATTATAAAAACCCATTAAAAAATACTTAATTAAAATAAATTACTATTTAACTTTCTTGGGATGTTACAAGGTGAGCATAGCATGTATACTCAGTAGAATCCACCTTAAAACCTCTCATATAAAATGTAAAAGAATCACACTAAAGTTTAGTGAATAAATAAATGAAACTAACTCACCACTTAAATATGTAAAGTTATTATTATAATACATACCATGGTTCACTTACTAAGTAATGTCTATAATTAAACCATTATATATCTAAAGTGTGCGTGTGTGTGTGTGTGTGAGGGTACCCCTCTTCCACTTCTCAATGGGTTTGTCGCTCCCATTCCCCAATTCCACACAAACTATGCTCATCACTTCCATAACTCAATTCATCCTTGATGTGAGTTGGGCCAGAACCCTAACTACCTCGGTCTCGTATAGGGATCAACATCTGTAACGCCTCGACCCAAGATTCCCAGAGTCGGTGCATTATTTTAATATATTGGCATGATTACAAGGAAACAAGTTCTGAAAGACTGATCAGTTTAGCAGTCTTGGAAAATAGATTACATACATAAACGTTAAATTACATTTTCCAACATACAACACAAAAAAAATACTTTGAGACCACCACTGATCCTCTAGCTTAACCCTGCTTATCAATAATAAAACACTTCTTGGAATCCTAGTAAAATAAAACATAAGAAAGGGGTGACCTCAAATGCTCAGTAAGGGTAAACAATAAAGCAGAGGATAACATAAATATTAGGCATGGTGAATAATTGAAAACACATGCCTTTACAAATAATAAACATGAACACTTTTATGGAAGGAATATGAGTTGATTAAATAATTCCATAATAAAACATAGTTATGGGTATTCTACTAGTCAAATAACCACATGAAACATCAATATTATTTTCATAATGAGGGAATGTATAATGCCGGACATTCTGAAACATTTTTTCAAGGACTCATCCAAGATGTCTAAAAATGATTTAGGCCTTGGACAAAACCATATATCAAATTGGGAAAGGCCTCCACCAATTCCATGTATAATTTTCTCATGAGAACTACTGATGCATCGAGAAGCTATAGCGGGCTCCACCCGTCACATTCTAAGTCCAATACATTCCTCATACAAAAAGGTTGAAACATAACATAAACATTCGTATTAAAACTAGCATACTAAATGTCAATACTTTAACCATAAACCATGAATGGTATAAAAACAACACATATATATTCAAACATATCACAAAACCTTCAATACAATATGGAATATTTGTATCTTAATAAATCAACTTCAAACAAGTTTAAAATCCATCAAAGGATGTTGACATAGGTGAAAATGATTTGTAAAACTCTTTGAGAGAAATATCCCTTTTTCATGAAAACATTTAAAAGTCACACAATTTAGAAAGGAAGACATTTAAAGACATTTTTTAATCAAAGTTTCTCATACCACTTTGAATCTTTTGAAAGTAATTAAAATTTTTAAAACATTCATGTCCATATAGATAAATCCTTAAAAACCATTTTGAAAAAATGGACATTAATGAGAATGATTTAGAAGAATAAATATTTAAAACATTTAAAATGATGTTTTAGTAAAAAAGTACCTTAAAATAATCCCTTTTAAAACCCTTTCATGAAACATGTACATGGATAATAAATATTTCCCAGTAGATACGTAAAAACAACCTCAGATAACAAAGAGATTGTGAAATTAACCCTTACCTCGCACTTTCCTTTGGTTTAGGGTACGTTTAACCTCCTGTATAATGACCACTATATTTTATTAGATTATAAAAGAACCATATTAATATTTATTATATCATACATGATTAATTTATGACTTTATACTACCCATTTAATAATTATTTCCGTGTTAAATTAACATTTCGGGTAATAATCGCTTTCTTTATCGTACGTATTTTAACTTGTTATTCTTGATCGTATCATTTAGATCATGATTTAAATACTTACATAATATAAAACATGATTTATATATAATATATATTTAAAATATAAATATGTATAATAGATAGATATATGAAATGTAAAACACCTTTTATGGAGATAGTAGGTCGTACGTACGCATAAACGATGTTTCTGTTTTCATATTGTATTGAATGGAAGTAAGTGAATGAGATGAATGTAAATATATATATATATATCCATTATCATTTTTATTTCATATATTACATACTTATTAATAATATATATTTTTATAATCATCATTGAATGGTGAACATGGAAATGAATCTTATCGCGTCGTGGAGACGGTAATCTGTACGTACACACGAGTGAAAATATCATTATATTGATGATGAAATCATATGAAATTGGATGTTATATCATATATACAGAATAATTAACTTGTTATATTTATTATTTATATCGGTTATACTCATTATTATACTCATCCAAATAATGAAGTGTTTGAATAACAAACTACACCACAACGTGGAGACAGTAAGCCGTACGTACACACGTATGGTGACATGTCATTCATAGAATGGATAGAATAATGAATATGGTTGTACCATATTTATAATAAAATCACAGTATATATAATATACTGGAGTTATTATTTTAGAATCGAAACAACAGGGAAAGAATAATTGGAAGAAAAAAAGAACTTGAAAGAGGTGATGAAATATTTACCTCTTGTTCAGGTTTTTCCTTTTGATTTGATCAAAAGGGATCCTTAGATTGGCTTTATGAACAAATCAAGGCCTCTAGGATGAATTTATGATAGTTGGGAGGATATTTGGGTAGGTTTTTTCCGATAAAAATGCTTTGAAGGTGTGAATTTGAGAGAAGGGGGAAGTTCCCTTTTATAAGAGGGGTGAGGGGAACCTTAGGAAAAGATTGAAATATTATTTTATAATAAAATTATTTTCGGTTTCTAATGGATCCAAAATGATTTATTTCAAGTATAATGTGAGTATGGGTCTAAAAATACTCAACCAATAGGTTTTATATAGGTTTGGGTCACTATATTAACCTCATCTTTTAGATTTAACTCTTAGTTAATTAGTTTGACATTTACCATGTCTCTTTGTATTTTTATATTATATGGTTAATAAACTTACTATAAACTTCCAAGAGAACCTCAAGTGGTTTATTAATGACATATATAATATTATTTAATACCTTTGGACTAACCTTATATTTTTAGGAATATAATATCAATTAATAATATAATATTTGTTTTAAAAACACTTTAATGTCAATTTTGACACTATTTGATATTTTGTTTTTTTGTAATTCATAACAGCATTATTACTTCGACAAAAATTCATTAAATCAACCCTAAAATATTGTATTAACCTAAAAAATTAGTGTAATTCATAAAAAGTCTAAAATTACATTTATTTGGATATTTACGATATCAATTATTTTAAAATTTCATTAATAAGGTAATTACCGCATCGTCATTGTGTCATAAATAAATTAAATTATATAATTTCTAAAAAATATAAATAAAATTAAATTATGTAGGAAATCGTTTTATCTTTCCAATTAATATTTATAGTTGAAGAGATGACTTATATAACCCCATGTAAAAATTTATTTACTAAAAGTTATTTGTTTATGTCATTTTTGCCTTTACTTTAAGATAATTAAAATAAAGTGTCATTATCATTCATAAGTGCCTCCATGGGGTCCCGAAATTGATCCAAGGATTCCCATGGTCGGACATGACTCATCCAATAAGGTTAGGACAAGTTTTAAGGTAATTTTGTATTATTATAATATTCTTTTTACCTTGAATTACCCTATTTACCTTTAACCGCGGTAAATAAAAGTCAAAAGATGCTATTCACCAAAAATTATTTTCATCTTATTGAACCACATTTTAATTACTGAGGTTAACTGTGTTTCTCGGATTTTTGAAATTCAACTCAAATAAATGGTAAAATTAAGTTTTATGTAAATTTGCAAATTCTCCTAGGAGGTGGGTAAAAGACGGTAAAAAGTTCAATAAAATTTTTATATATCTAAAATTATTATAAAATGACTCAAATAAATTATATTGAACTTATATAGGTACTATGTATCTATTTTGACCTAAAATAAATTTAAAATAAATAAATAATTATTTAAATAAAAAGTCTATTTTAACCAATAACTCAGTGTTTTTCACTATTCATCAAAAATTGAAAGTTTTCAGAAAAATACCAAAATTTTACCCTAAGATAATTTTGATATTATGAATTTAAAAATTAAGTCTATTTTACCAAATTCAAAACATAGAAGTTTCATTTATTAATTTAAAATTAATTCCCGTTGTTAAAACCAAAACGTGTATTTTTAAGAAATAATAACAATCAAAAGATTAACACTTTTTTATGTCCAATTTCAAAGTGAAATTATTTAAAATGGTAAAAATTGAATTAAATGGTAAAAATATAATATAATTATACTTCCAAACCATTAAAATTTATAATTGAACACTATAAATTATTTTGATTAAAAAAGTTGTTTTCAGTTAAAATATAGTATTTTTCACTATTCACCCAAATATAAAAGTTATCAGAAAAACACCAAAAATTTATTGAAACTAAATTTTTATGTCTTGATTCTAAAGAAGAAGTTTATTTTTTCAAATTTAATATTTAAAAGTTTTAAATATTGGATTTAAAAAGGGTTCGCCATTAAAAGGCGGTAAAATTTCATTTTTTGAAAAATACATCTTCTATCAGAAAAAAATGAATTTGTTCTTACATTATGCATAAGAAACTCATAATATGGATTATAAAATTATAAGGATTATATAAAGTTCAAAATTCAGTTAATACTATTCATAACCACTTTTGAATAGCTTGTTTGGTAAGTCGTGGTGCGCTTGAACTCGGTGTTGCATGTAGTGCAAGTTATTGAATTACTTTGAATAAATTACATACTATGAAATCTTGGGGTGTTACATTCTTCCCTCTTTCAATAAATTGTTTCCTCACAATTTGAAATTGTTCTTTGAAAATAAAAGGTTGAAAATAGAAAATACCTTTGTGGAAAACCCACATCGGAAATTGGGTTAATAAAATTTAGTCTTAATAAGAGGAATATATATATATATATATATATACTTGACAAGTAAAGTTTCATCCTCAACTAATTCATACCACAAACTCATCTTTCACTCCAAAAGATTTCAAAAAAAATCTATTTATCCTAATCATATAGGGTTCCAAAAATAATGAATTTATAATTCACCTATCAGACCTTTTAAAAAATAAACTACATTATACAATCTAGTACATCACATAGGCTAGTGGTAGGTGATGCACCCTTGTCACCCTTTGGTTGCAGGTTCAAGTCTCGCGGCCTTTCCGGACGAGACAGGTTGTCACCCGACCTCCGGGTTGTCCTTTTTATGACAATCCAAAAATAATCTCAAGAAATCATTTAACCTTAACAATAGTATCCAATGTCAATCTTAATTGATTCCAAACTTTAGACTTACCCAAAATACTTCCATCCAAACTCACAGCCCAAAATTTATAAGGTAAACACAATGACGATCTTTTTTTCACGTAATAACATGTGAATACCTTCATCATGTATTCTCTTAAAACCCTATAACACCCTGAATTACCATAAAACCTTATTGATTACATTCATTCTCCCTTATTCCTTATAGAATACTGGATATACTCCTTCTATCCAAAAATGTTGTAAACTCCAACAATGATCATTAATCATTTTCAAGGTAGTCAAGAATATCCAATATAATTTAACCAAATCAATAATATGTTATTCCAAAATCACTACCTCAGTATCAGAACCATATTATCATTTATATTTCTCTTAACCATATATTTTCCAAAAAATTAACCTGTTATTGAGTCACTTCTTTTGGTTCCACAAAATCTCAAGTCCTTAATGAAATAGTACTGCAATACAATCCTTTTATACTCTATAATTATTATAACATGTACATCATTAATATAATACTTTAATAACAACATAAGAAATATAATCATTCCCTTTCATCTTTGGTAGTATCATAACATGATTATTATCCAATGGCATCATTTGGGGTATACTCTGATGATTTGGACATTGCTTTGCGTAGTGTCCCAACTCCTTGTAGATGAAGCATTGTACATTTGAAACCTTTTTCTTACCCTTGTAATCACGTACTTCGTGTCCTTTTTCTCCACACTTATAACAAACTCTCATTCCCTTCAAGCATTTACCAAGGTGATTCTTTCCACAGTTATCACATATGGGAAAATCCTTCTTTCCCATATTCTCTTTATCCATCTTTCTCTCTACCATCCTTTTCTTCTCTTGCTTCCCTTTAAAGCCATAGGACTTAGAGAATTCTTTACTTATCTTATTAACATATGATATTATTTCTTCATATGTTGAGAATAAATGGGAGACTATTTCCCTTCTAAATGTTGGCTTAATACCATGAAAGATATGATTCTTCTTACTCTTTGGATCATACGTATTGTTCGAGTTCTCATTCCTTCTACTGGGCACCATTTCTAAACAATGTCATACTCTAGGTCAATTTATGAATCGCAATGAATAATTCCAAACTTGTAAAATACCTAATGTAAATTGAATAGTTTATAGATATAATCCATAATAATAAAAATGTTTTCTTTGAGGAAGTATTTACTCCTAAATCCTTCTTAATGGCTTGTAATGAAAATGTAAATTATCCTAAGCATATCCCCCAGGAGTGTCGTAACCAAGAGTACATCAAGGACCATTGTTGTGCACCAGTTCCAGTTCAATTCTAGCTCAAAGTAGTGTTTTGGGGCTTTACCCCTAGGTACATCTGTGCCAGAGCCACCTCTACCCACTCGTATCCAGACAGGGATGTATTTCTTGGAAAACTCACAAAATCTCTAAATTACCAAAATTATAGGAAGTTCTTGTATACTAATCCTCAAAGCCTATCTTAGGGTAATGTTATCTAATCAGAGTTTATCTAAATCTATTTTCAAGGTTGTTGCTAAACTTCCTCTGATACCAACTGTAACACCCTGACCCTAGATTCCCAAAGTCAGTGTATTATTTTAATACATTGGCATGATTACAAGGAATCAAGTCCCGAAAGACCGATCAGTTTAGCAGTCTTGGAAAATAGATTACATGCATGAATGTTACATTACATTTTCCAACATACAACAAAAAAAATCTTTTGAGATCTCCATTGATCCTCTAGCTTAACCCAGCTTATCAATAATAAAACACTTCTTGAAATCCTATGAAAATAAAACATAAGAAAGGGGTGAGCTCAGACGCTCAGTAAGGGTAAGCAATACCGCGGAAGATAACATAAATATTAGGCATGATGAATAATTGAAAACACATGCCTTTACAAATAATAAACATGAACACTTTTATGGAAGTAATGAGAGATGAGTAAATAATGCCATAATAAAACATAGTCATGGGTATTCTACTAGTCGAATAACCACATAAAACATCAATATTATTTTCATAATGAGGGAATGTATAATGTCGGACATTCTGAAACATTTTGTCAAGACCTTGACCAAGACGTCTAAAAATGATTTAGGCCTTGGCCAAAACCATATATCAAATTGGAAAAGGCCTCCGCCAATTCCACATCTAATTGTATCATGAGAACTACCAATGCATCGAGGAACTATAGCGGGCTCCACCCGTCACATACTAAGTCCAATACATTCCTCATATGAAAAGGTTGAAACATAACATAAACATTCGTATTAAAACTAGCGTACTAAATGTCAATACTTTAACCACAAACCATGAATGGTATAAAAATAACACATCCATAGTCAAACATATCAAAAAACCTTCAATACAATATTAAATATTTGTATCATAATAAATCAACTTCAAACAAGTTTAAAATCCATCAAAGGATGTTGACATAGATGAAAATGATTTGTAAAACTCTTTGAGAGAAATATCCATTTTTCATGAAAACATTTAAAAGTCACAAAATTTAGAAAGGAATACATTTAAATACATTTTTGAATAAAATTATTCCATAACACTTTGAAACTTTTGAAAGGAATTAACATTTTTAAAACATCTATGTCCATATAGATAAATCCTTAAAAACCATTTTGAAAACATGGACATTAATGAGAATGATTTAGAAGAATAAATATTTAAAAAAATTAAAATGATGATTTTGTAAAAAATTACCTTACCAGAATCCATTTAAAAACCCTTTCATGAAACATAGACATGGATAATAAATATGTCCCATTAGATACTTACGTAAAAACAACCTCGGATAATAAAGAGATTGTGAAATTAACCCTTACCTTGCACTTTCCTTTGGTCGAGGGTACATTTAACCTCCTATATAATGACCATTATATTTTATTAGATTATAAAAGAACCATAATAATATTTATTATATCATACATGATTCATTTATGACTTTATACTACCCATTTAATAATGATTTCCATGTTAAATTAACATTTCGGGTAATAATCGATTTCTTTATCATACGTATTTTAACTTGTTATTCTTGATTGTATCATTTAGATAATGATTTAAATACTTCCAGAATATAAAACATGATTTATATATAATATATATTTAGAATATATATATGTATAATAGATAGATATATGAAATGGAAAACACTGTTTATGGAGACGGTAGGTCGCACGTACACATAAACGATGTTTCTGTTTTCATATCATATTAAATGGAAATAAGTGAATGAGATGAATGTAATATATATATATATATATATATATATATTTCCAGTATCATTTTTATGTCATATATTACATACTTATTAATAATATATTTTTATAATCATCATTGAATGATGAACGTGGAAATGAATCTCATCGCGTTGTGGAGACGGTAATCCGTACGTACGCACGAGCAAAAATATCAATATATTGATGATGAAATTGTATGAAATTGGATTTTATATAATATATAAATAATAATTCACTTGTTATATTTATTATTTACATCAGTTATACTCATTATTATACCCATCCAAATAATGAAGTGTTTGAATTACAAACTACACCACGACGTTGAGACGGTAAGTCGTACGTACGCACGTATGGTGACATTTCATTCATAGGATTAATAGAATAATTAATATGGTTGAACCATATTTATAATAACATAACATTATATATAAGATATTGGAGTTATTATTTTAGAATCGAAACAATAAGGAAATAAGAAGTGGAAGAAGAAAAGAACTTGAAAGAGGTGATGAAATATTTACCTCTTCTTCGGGTTCTTCCTTTTAATTTGATCAAAAGGGATCCTTAGGTTGGATTTATGACCAAATTAAGGCCTCTAGGATGAATTTAGGATAGTTTTTAGGATATTTGGGCAGGGGTTGGCCGATCCAAATGCTTTGAAGGTGTGAATTTTAAAGAAGGGGGAAGTGCCCTTTTATAATAGGGGTGAGGGGCACCTTAGGAAAAGATTGAAATATTATTTTATAATAAAATAATTTTCAGTTTCTAATGGCTCGAAAATAACTTATTTCTATGATAAGGTGGGTATGGGTAGAAAACTACTCATCCAATAGTTTTTATACTGGTTTGGGTCACTATATTAACCGCATCTTTTAGATTTAACTCTTAGTTAATTAGTTTGACATTTACCATGTATCTTTGTATTTTTATATTATATGGTTAATAAACTTACTATAAACTTCCAATAGAACCTAAAGTGGTTCATTAATGAAATATATAATATTATTTAAGACCTTTTTCCCAACCTTATATTTTTAGTAATATAATATCAATTAATAACATATTATTTGTTTTAAAAACTCTTTTATATCAATTTTGACACTATTTGCTAGTTTGTTTTTGTTAAATTCATAAAAGCATTATTACTTTAAAAAAATTCATTTAATGAATCCTAAAATGTCATATTAACCTAAAAATTTAGTGTAATTCATAAAAAGTCTCAAATTACATTTATTTGGATATTTATTATATCAATTATTTTAATATTTCATTAATAAGGTAATTATTTCATCATCATTGTGTCATAAATAAATTAACTTATTTAATGTATAAAAAATATAAATAAAATACCATTATTCAGGATATCATTTTAGATTTCCAATTAATATTTATAGTCTAAAATATGACTTATATAACCCCATATAAAAATTTATTTACTAAAAGATATTTGCTTATGTCATTTTTGCCTTTACTTTAAGTTAATTAAAATAAAGTGTCATTATCATTCATAAGTGGCTCCATGGGGTCCCAAAATCGACCCAATGATGGCCATGGTCGTCCATGACTCATAAAATAAGGTTAGTACAAGTGTTAAGGTAATTTTATATTATTATAATATTCTTTTTACCTTGAATTACCCTGTTTACCTTTAACCGCGGTAAATAAAAGTCAAAAGTTATTATTCACAAAAAATTATTTCATCTTATTGAACCAAATTTTACTTACTGAGGTTAGTTGTGCCTCTCATATTTTTTAAATTCAGCCCACAGAAATGGTAAAATTAATTTTTATGCAAATTTGCAAATTCTCCTAGGATGTGGGTAAAAGACCGTAAAAAGTTCAATAAAATTTTTATATATCTAAACTTATTATAAAATGACTTCAATGAATTATATTGAACTTATATATATATTATGTATCTATTTTTACCTAAAATAAATTTAAATAAAATAAATAATTATTTAAATAAAAAGTCGGTTTTAACCAATAACTGAGTGTTTTTCACTATTCATCAAAAATTGAAAGTTTTCAGAAAAATACCAAAATTTCAACCTAAGCTAATTTTGATATTATGAATTCAAAAATTAAGTCTGTTTTACCAAATTCAAAACATAGGAGTTTAATTTATTAATTTAAAATTAATTCCCGTTGTTAAAACCAAAAAGCGTATTTTTAAGATATAATAACAATCAAAAGATTGACACTTGTTTAAGTCCAATTTCAAAGTGAAATTACTTACAATGACCAGAATTGATTTAAATGGTAAAAATATAATCTAATTATACTTCTGAACCATTAAAATGTATAATTTAACACTATAAATTATTTTGATTAAAAAGGTTGTTTTCAGTCAAAATATAGTATTTTTTACTATTCACCCAAATATAAAAGTTATCAGAAAAACACCAAAAATTTATTGAAACTAAATTTTTATGTCTTGATTATAAATAAGAAGTTTATTTTTTCAAATTGAATATTTAAAAGTTTTAAATATTGTATTTAAAAAGGGTTCGCCATTAAAAGGTGGTAAAATTGCATTTTTTGAAAAATACATCTTTTATCAGAAAAAAATGAATTTGTTCTTACATTATGTCTAAGAAACTCATAATATGAATTCTAAAATTATAAGGATTATATAAATTTCAAAATTCAGTTAATACTATTCATAACCACTTTTGAACAGCTAGTTTGGTATGTCGTGGTGTGCTTGAACTCGGTGTTGCGTGTAGTGCAAGTTATTGAATTACTTTGAAGAAATAACATACTATGAAATCTTGGGGTGTTACAACATCTCATGTTGGTTTCAGCCCATATATCCATCTCATCATCTCATCTCGTGCTTCGTGCAACCATCTCAATAGTAATAAGGTACTAGTATGAAATCCACCATAGACCGTGTAAATGCACTATGCATCAAGACATCATAGCCCATGCAAGTACGGCTATGGGAAGTCATAACCACCATATCCTGATACAAGTATGTGTTATACCTTAAGTCATTACACCCTGTATATAAATGTATAGTGAAATTGAGATCCATCATAACCCAGGTAGGAAAACGACCTATACTGTAAGCTATTATAGCCTAAGATACGCCTACTCATAACTAAATCCAAAGGGGTAATGGGGAGTGGGAGAAATCAGTCATTTGTCCCCCTCACCATACCATATGTTAAGGAAAACACCGCCCAAAACATTTGAGTTTTGGTTTCCCTACTGATGTGGGAGGATAAGCATATGAAATCAGAAAATATAGAATAATATCATACAAAACCACACTAAAGGAATCTACTTAAACTTAGAATCATCTTTCATTATCATCACACAGGACACCCGACTGCTGCCACTAAGGACTGGGACTCAAGGAATCATACAAGAATTAATTTCCATATTAATTAATTAATTGTCCATCAATAAATATTCTTTCATATTAATTTTTCAAGATTAACATTTTATTCTCCTCTGCTTAGCGTCTTCAGTGCTAAGAACATTCTTTATATTATCAAGTTTTTCACCATTATCTATAAACACCACAAAACAACCCTATCCATTTATTAGTTCAATTATCAATTCATAATCATCTAGGTATTCTAAGACTCAACCTAAGCTACAAATTCAAGATTTCACTTGTAATGCATAGCATTAAACTGCATCAAGTAGTTGGAAAATGATAATATAAATAACATTGTTCATATGGATATCAAGAAAGGATCAAGTAAGATTAAATATATCGATGAGAAATACTCACTTTAAACTCATCCTGACTGCCTCGATGTCATTCCCATACCATTACACATAAGTACAATTTGTGACATTATCACCGAGATCGACCATCACTACAGCCCTGAGCTCCCAACCCATTACTCGTCAAAGTTTTCCAACCATATCAAAGTTACCAAGAACACATCAAGTCTTTAAACCCATTTAACATGCATACATGTTCAATATATTCTCTACACATAGGAAAAAATGCACTAAGGCCATGACATTGAGGCATTCAAGCCTCCATCGACAAGGAATGAAATTGCTCAACCCCAAAAATTTATATTGATCAAGAAACCATTTTCATTCCATCTTTAATTAATAATTTTATTCTGTGTAGGTTTTCCGCAATAAGGAAACCTATACGAAGTAATTTTACATAACTAGAAAACAATATAAATAGGTTTTATGCATTATTTCCATGTTCAAAAAATTCTATGATGAGCAGTAGTTATTCTGCTTATGTTTCTTCCATTTAATTACATCACTATAACCATCTCTACATTGTTTCGTAGTTTCAATAAATTAACCATGTTAAACAAACGACAACAAATACTTCCAAGCACATATATCACACTACGCAATAAATAACAAAAGGAAAAATTAAGAAAATGTAAACTAGATACGATCACAAACCCAACCATTTATTTAATTTATAACATGAAATATCAATTATCGTTAACATGTGATAATACTAATTTCAATACTTTAATTCTCATAATTATAAAAATGATTCTCATAATAAATTATTAAGTAGTTTAACACTGCAATATGTGATTATCCTTCCCTCTCTCATGGATACTTTTTAGGATATAAAGCTTAACTCTATAAGAATGTGATATCCTTAAATTACATTATTGAAATCATTATCAACAATATTATTTATATATTTCATCATGAAATTTCCAAATTTTAGAGATAAACATATTTATCTACAGCATACAATTATTCCGAAAAACAAAGTAGTTTCAGGGAGGAATTTTTTGAAGTGAGTTTTTAAATTTTTTTATTTTTTAAAAAGGGATTAGGTTTTGAATATTTTTAAAAATGGTTCTAGAGAAGAGTGAACCTCATTCACTGATCACACTGTGATTCGTTATTTCATTTTCACCCTTACACCATTGTATTAAAATGAATTTGTATTGTAAATTAAAAATATAATATCAAATTTCACTTCATGATTTATTGAATTATTTAATATTTATCACTATTAAAATGAGTAATGATAATTTTTTGATAATTTCATTGAAGGTGGAGGTTATTTGGAGGGCCCATGATGAAGTTCAAGAAATATGGATCAAACTGCACTGGATCCAACCACACCAGTGGACTCAATCGCACACTAATTAAAAATAGTGTATAAAAATGGGATGATATTTTTTAGGATGATCCTAAATTCAATGTTATACATTTAATATGAATAAACTGAAGTCTAGTTAGGCTTTCTAGTGTCCCTTCCAGACTGATCTATCCAGCACACTGAATCTGCACGAAGTCAAAAGTTGTGTGTTGTGATCTGTCCATATCTCAAGATATAGGTATCCAAATAAAGACAAAATTTTGGTGGATATATTTAGGAGGTGGGTCTAAAACTTTTTAATTTTCTACAAAAATATATAAGGTTTTATAAAGGTCTAAAACCATGTGCCAAGTGGTTTTAAGAAATCTGTTTTCCCAAAACCACCTTCCACTTTGCCTATAAAATGGAACATTGGGCTCCTCATTGGGAAGTTCGGCTAAGAGGAAAATCTCTGGTATTTTGGAGACCCAAAGGAGTCCGATAATCATACAAGAAGTTCTGTATTCCCCTGTCCTCATAGGGGGTCAATGATGAAGGTGAAATTCCACCCGAGCCTCCTCCTCTCAATGGTGAGCTAAACGGTGGATGATCATTTCGAGGGAGATACACACACTTGGGAGGGAGTTATAGCACTAGTTATTCTACTGGTTTTGTGTAATTTTTGTGTTAAATATTTCACTTATTTCTTATCTTGACATGCTTCTCCCCTGATTTCATTTCTTTTGATATAATTAAGTGTAACACTTTTTATTTCAACACTAATTGGGTTGAGATTTCAAGTGGTAATATTGGGTTTTTCTGAATAGACAACACAAGAATCATTTCTCTCTCACAGATATATGAGATTTTATTATGATTTTTTATCCCTTGTTCTGTTATTTAGGACCAAAACTTGACAACATGATCGTTGTGTCAAGGGTTGCTTCTTTGTGCATCGTTTTAAGGGGTGAGAGGGGAATCAAGATCTTGACAACCCTCAACCAGAGAATTAAACAAAACCATATTAAATTTTTAGAACAACGAACTATCCAAGATGTGTAGTGAATTTGAAATTATCTCCTTCACTCATAATTATTAAAACACCACCTTTATTTATCAACTATTAATCTCTTTAAGTTAAGTTATTTTCTTAAAAATGTTTTCAAAATCACCCCCTTTTTAGTACTTTTTATTAAAAATGCATACTCTAAACCTATAAAAACTCCTTGAGAGATGACCTATGGACTAACCTATACTATAAATAAACCTTAAAAACATAATGAATTTTATGTGTCATGACAACGTGTTCAAATTTTTGCACCGTTTCCGGGGAGCGCTTTGGTTTTTAGTGCATGTTTTTTATAATATTTTTGTAAATTTTGTGAATATTTATTTGTTTTATCTTATACCTTTACCTATATTTTTGTGTTCTGATTCATTTATTTTGTAGGTTCGGTGCATGACGTGTTCCACTTTAGGAGACTTAACATCTTTCAAACCCGAACCTGAGAGGATCATATGTCAACGACACCGAGACATGGAAGAGAACCCTTTGAAGGAGGACACACAAAACATTGACACTCTTCTTGATCCTTCCACTTATTCCACTAAAACTCACATTAAAACTGAACACAAATTGCATAACATAGTTGAAAATAATCGGACATTAAAATAACTAACCTCACCTGATGTTGATATCCAACCCACCTATATTCAAATACAAGGCAAGGCACCTAATTTTGAACTAAAATCCGGTCTAATTCACTTATTTCTAATATTTCATGGACTCACTAGAGAAGATCCACATAAGCACTTAAAAGAATTTCATATTGTGTGTTCAAACTTAAAACCTGATAATGTGGATGAAGAATAAGTAAAGCTTAGATAATTCCCATTTTCTTTATAAGACAAAGCGAAATATTGGTTGTATTATGTTAATTCACCAATTAGAGGTTGGGCAGACATGAAACACCTTTTTCTTGAAAAATATTTCCCAGCCTCTCGAACTGCAACTATAAGGAAATAAATATGTGGTATAAGGCAATCAAAAGTGAAACATTACATGAATATTGGTAATGCTTTAAGAGGTTATGTTCAAGCTATCCATACCACAAAATAAGTGATCAACTTTTAATTCAGTATTTTTATGAAGTTTTAATTCCTATTGATCGAAATATGATTGATGCTGCTGCAGGTGGTGCACTAGTTGATAAAACCCCAATTGTTTCAAGGACCCTAATTGAGAACATGGCGCAAAACACTCAAAAATTTGGTTCAAGGTCTAGTGTACCCATTCGAGGTGTCCATGAGGTGAAAAGTACTGAATTCGAGAAGAAGGTGGACACGAAGTTCGAAGATGTAAGTACCCTTCTTTGACAACTTGATTTTTACCAAGGGAATCCCAATCTACTCCTCCCATACATTGTGTTATATGTTCTTATGACACCTATTATTCTAACCAATTCCCCCAACTAAGAGAAACTTCTGAGAGTTGTGAGGCAATATTTCTAGGACTCCCCTATAACCAACCCTTTAGGCAAGAACCTTACTATCCATCCAACCCTAGGTGGAAAGAAAACTAGGATTATAGGCAAGGGGGTATTCAAACCAACCTCAACAACAATGAAACCAATCAGGGCAGAGTATTTTTCCACCACCACCACCCAGAAATACCCAACCACCATAAAGGCCTTTCCAACCACCCCCTACAAAACCTAATCCAAACCTATAATATATGATGAAACAAATGTCTTCCAATAATCTCCAATTCCAAAAAATTTCCCAAGCAACCATACAAGACCTAAAAACCCAATTAGGCCAACTCGCTAACTCTATGGGGGAAATTCAAAGTCATGGGTCGGGTAAAATACCCTCTCAACCATTTGTTAACCTAGGGATAAGTGAAATGTTAGTTTCATCACCCTTAGGAGTGGAAATCATATTAAAATCCAAATTAACCTTCCAATAGAGTCATCCCCTAACAAGGAAACAACCATCCCAACTACTAAAAATGGTCCAAGAGAAGAAAAACCATATCTTGAGTGAATACCTTCCAAAGGAAAGAGTTTGTATGTTTATAAGTCACCTAGACAAACTATTCCTCTTCCATTTCCCCTAATATCCACCTAACCAATAAAATAAAAAGAAACTGAACTTGATAAAGAAAAATTGGAAACTTTTAAAAAAGTGCAGGTTAACTTCCCCTTGATTGATGCCATAAAGCAAATTCCAAGATATGCCAAGTTTCTAAGGGATATGCATACACACCAAAGGTGACTATGAGGTGATGATAAGGTGAGCTTGGGGAGAAATATATTGGCATTGATAGAGCCTTCACTTCCCACCAAATGCAATGATCCAGGAACATTATTGATTCTGAGAACTATAGGGGATTATTCATTTTCTAATGCTATGCTTGATTTGGGTGCTTCTATAAATGTGATTCCTCACTCCATTTTCTCTTCATTGTGGGTCGGGGAACTGAAGCCCACAGAAATTTTTGTTCAACTTGCAAACTAGAGCACTGCACACCCCTCTAGTGTGTTAGAGGATATTCTTGTGAGGGTGCAAATTTTAATTTTTCCTACTGATTTTTATGTTCTAAAAATGGAAGATGATAGGATGAATGGACATGCCCCAATTATATTAGGGAGACCCTTCTTGAAAACTTCCAAAACCATAATTAATGACCACAATGGTACATTATCTATGGATTTTGGTGGTGACATTTTCCACTTGAACATACTTGATGTTATGAAGCACCCCTCAGAAGAACATTCCTCTCTCTCTGTTAACTCTATAGATGTACTCCCTTCCCCTAAAAACACTTTTTTTTATTCCCATGATCCCATTTATGAGTGTTCATCATTGATTGAAATTCTATTAAATGAATCATGCATATAATTTTGTATCGGTTTAGAAAAATGTCATGCATGTTTATTAATTGATGATTTCTTGAACACTAAGGATCACATGACCATCGATGATATTGCTAAGATTGTAAAATCTCATTCCTCATATTAGGATGATACCATTGAGCAATTAGATGAGAGTAGTGACCTCTCACTTTCACAAACACTCCCATAAATCTAAAATCCACCTGAATTGGAACTAAAACAACTTCCTCAAGATTTAAAATATTCATATCTTGAGAATGGAAACAAGATATCTATCATCATTTCTAGTTCACTCCCTCGTGAGTGTGAATTGTGACTGCTTGAATTTTCTAGGGAGTATAAACAAGCTTCGGTATGGACACTTGCAGACATTCCTGGTATTAGCCCATCAATTTCCACACATCATATATTGTTAAATGATGAGTCTAAACTGGTGAGGCAGGCACAAAGATGACTGAACCCAAACCTCTTAGATGTGGTTAAAAAGGATATAACAAAATTATTGGTTGTTGGAATTATTTACCCCATATCTAACAGCCAATGGGTCAGTCCAGTACAAGTGGTTCCTAAAAAAACGATCTGATGGTAATTAAAAATGAAAATAATGAATTGGTTCCAACTCATGTGTAGAATAGTTGGTGCGTCTATATAGACTATCGTCGATTAAACCAACACACTAGGAAGGACCATTTCCCATTTACGTTCACTGAAAAAATGCTAGAGAGGCTAGTAGGGAAGTCCCATTACTATTTTCTTTATGGGTATTATGGATAATTTCATATCCATAATGCCCCCTATGATCAGGAAAAGATAACCTTCACTTGCCCCTTTAGAGCATTTGCATATAGGAGAATGTCATTTGGTCTGTGCAATGCTCTGGATACTTTCTAGCGATGCATGGTTAGTATTTTTTCAGATTACTTAGAAAATTGCATGGAAGTATTCATGGATGATTTCACTATTTATGGATCATCTTTTGATGAATGTTTGAGTAGACTTGCTTCATTCCTACATTTCTGTATTGAAAATAATATCATATTAAATTATGAGAAATTCCATTTCATGGTTTGACAAGGTATAGTTTTGGGACATGTAATTTTTTGGGATGGTATCTAAGTAGATAAATCAAAAGTGGATCTCATTTATTCCCTACCATTCCCCATTAATGTATGGGATGTGTGGTCTTTCCTAGGTCATTCTAGATTTTACCATCGTTCCATTCGTGACTTTAATAAGATTTCACTCCCAATATCCCAGTTAATCCAAAAAGAAAAGGAATTTGTTTTTGATAAAGAATGTGAGGAAGCTTTTAATAAGTTAAAATAGAGTCTCACATCATCCTCGGTAATCCAACCAACTCAGTAGGATTTACCATTTGAGATCATGTGTGATGCCTCCAACTATGCAGTTGGGGCGGTCTTATCACAAAGGGTTGACCAAGATCCACATGTCATAGAATATGCCTCACGTACATTGGACTCTGCCCAAGAAAACTACACCACAACTAAAAACGAATTTATTTCCATTGTGTTTTCCTTGGATAAATTCAGGTCATACATTTTAGGGTCTAAAGTCATTGTGATCTCCGGCCATGAAGCCCTTTGTTATCTCCTTAAGAAACTATAAGCCAAGCCATGTCTCATTCACTGGATGCTCCTCCTTCAAGAATTCAATTTAGAAATTAGGGATAAAAAAGGATCATAAAATGTGGTGGTTGACCATATCGGTAGGATCCACCCATCCTCAAACATTGACTCATCCCCCTATATTCTTATAAATTACATTTTTTCAGATGATCAATTGTACCGAGTGCAAGATTATATTCCTTGGTATAATGAAATTGTAAATTATTTGGTAGAATCTTGCATTCATGTTGATTTCAACAAAAACTAGAATGAACTTCTAAAACATGAGTCTCATTGGTACATTTGGGATGGCCCTTAACTTTGGTGCACATGTAATGATCAAGTCCTTAGGCGTTGTGTTCTCGATAGCGAGTTTCAATCTGTCCTTAGGTTCTGTCATGCTCTTGCTTATGGGGGCCACTTTGGTCCCCAAAGGACTGCTTGCAAGGTCTTTGATTTTGGTCTCTTTTGGCTAACACTTTTTTGGGATGCCCATGATTTCTATAAATCTTATACTCACTATCAAAGAATGGAGAATGTATCTAAAAGAAATTAAATGCCACAACAACCCTTTCTCTTCCCTGACATTTTTATGTTTGGGGTATTGAATTTATGGGACCATTCCCCAATTAATTTGGGAACCTTTACATTCTTCTAGCAGTGGATTATGTTTTAAAATGGGTAGAGGCATGAGCTACAAGGACTGGTGATTCTAAGGTAGTTGTGGAATTTTTGAGAACCCAAATCTTATGTAGGTTTGGATTACCTAGGTTCATCATCAGTGACCAGGGTTCTCATTTCTGTAACCGAACAATGCAATCTATTTTGCATCGGTATGGGTTCAGGAATAGAGTGTCTACTGCATATCACCCGCAAACCAATGGTCAAGTCGAGGTGTCAAATAGGAAGGTAAAACAGATTCTTGAAAAAAATGTTCAACCTAATAGAAAATATTGGAGTCTTAGACCTGAGATTCCTTATGGGATTACCGTATGGGCTTTAAAACTCTCATTGGAATGTCACCCTATTAGATTGTGTTTGGAAAGAGTCGTCACCTCCCTATTGAGATTGAGAATCATGCCTACTAGGCCATAAAACAATGCAATTCTAATATTTATGGTGCAGGTGCTCAAAGGAAGTTGCAGATTCATGAGATAGAGAAAATGAGAATAGATTCATATGAGAACTCCTATATTTATAAGAAGAAAACCAAGGCTACCCACGACCATATCATCCTTCATCGTTGGTTCCATATTGAGAAGAAGGTCCTCCTCTACAATGCAAGGCTGAAGTTGCATCCAGGTAAGCTATGTTCCCGTTGGTTTGGACCATACACTATTACTAATGTCTCTCCATTTGGTGTTTTCCAGGTTCAAAATGAAGAAACCAATCAAGCCTTCACTATCAATGGGTAGCGGCTGAAGCACTTCCATGAATCCATTCTGGCATCCTCGATGGAGAAACTTCATATTCAATATGCAATATATGAATGGAACTCGCCAAGTTTTATCCTTCCTTCCTACATTCTCTTTTATTATAGTGAGGACACTACACACTTTAGGTGTGGGGTGGGTATATTCTTGGGTTAGTTAGGAATTTTTATCATCTTTCTTTTTTTTCTCTTTTTTTGGCTTGTTGAATAGTATTGTTACTTTCCCCCCTTTCCCTCCCCCTCACCTTAGTTCTAGAATATTACTTTTTTTATGCCCACTTTATCATGGAAAATGATGCACATTTAATCATGGAAGTTATTGAAAATGCATGTGGAATTTCTGTATTTCATATTGTTTTAACATTCAAAACAAATCTGATGAAATGTAAATTTCAGCAAGAATTCAATATTGTGGTGTGACTTTCTTTTGAAAGTTAGTTCTTTGTCGATGATATAAATGGTTGTATCATTTAAAAACCTTTGAGAAGAATGATACCCTTTTTTTGAATAGTTTAAGGGAAAATTGTTTCACTTAATCTCTCCACACATCCTTTCACTTAAACATGAAGTGTGAAAATTTCTTACTTAATGGAAGATAAATATAAGTTAGGTTGATTTTTCTCTACTTTCCAAAATCATTTTTCCATACGTTCGTTCCTTATCCAATCTATTTCATTATTGTACCAGATTAACCTATGCATGTGTACCTATTATTCGACTGTTGTACACCCTCAAAAAACAAAAAAAAGGTTTTGTCTCAGCCAGGTCAAAAACCATAATTCCTTGACATTTGATCTTGTTATAACTATTAAAATTAGTATCGTGAGGATATCAAGCATGGATTGAGAGAAGAGTGTGAGATTTGTTCCAAGTGAAACTTTTGAAAAAAATGAGGGGAGTGATGAAATGTGAAACATATGGGGATATCTAGGTTGGGAGCTTATGGTTTGACTTCTGGAAATTCTTAAGTGAGTGGGTCTTGGAATTTGATTACAAAGGATATAGGGTAGGTTTGGTGGAAAGGATCATGTAAGTAGACAATTTTTAAAATAACATATATTTAATCGATAAAAAGTGGGAAGAGTAGCATGAAATGGTTGTCACGCACACATGTGGAGAATTAGTGGCATTATTGACTTTTGAGTTATTTTCTTCAATTGGTATCATGCATCTCTTGTAATTTCATTTTGATATAATTTTTGAGATGCATTTTCCCATGCTCATTGAGAATAACTCCTCGGTGTGATTTTTTCTTTGATCAAATTTCTATTAGGAATTAAATTTTCATTGAATGTTAAATATTTATAAATTTGGAAATATATACATGCATAATTTCTAGAAATGTGACTTTTCCTAGGAGTGAAAATGTTTAGGTGTGGGGGTGTGATTGCACTGCAATTCACTGTTTCTTTTTCACCCTTACACCATTGTATTGAACTGAATTTTTATTGTAAATTCCAAATATAATATCAAACTTCACTTTATGTTTTATTATGTTATTTAATATTTATCACTATTAAAAATGGTAATGTTACTTTTTTTGATAATTTCATTGAAGGTGGAGGTGATTTGTACGACCCATGATGAAGTTCAAGAAAAATGGGTCAAATTACACAGGATTTAAGCACACCAGTAGACTCAACCGCACACTTCTAATAAATTGTGTATCCAAATGGTATTATATTATGTTCTATGTTCCTAAATTCAATGGGATACATTTTATATAAAGAAATACAAGTCTAATTTAGATATCTAGTGGCACATCTGGACAGATCTGTCCATCACACCGAATTTTCATGAAGTCAAAAGTGGTGTGTTTTGATCTATCCATATCTCGAGTTGTAGGTGTCCAAATGAATACAAATTTCAGTGGAGATATTCAGGAGGTGGGGATATAAATTTTTAATTTTCTCCAAAATTATATAAGGCTGTATGGAGGTCTAAAACCATGTTCCATGTGGTTTTAAGAAATTTTTGTGCCCAAAACCACCTTCCACTTTGCCTATAAGATGGAACCTTGGGATCCTCATTTAGAATTTCGTCCATGAGGCAAAGATTTGATATTTTGGTGAAACAAAGGAGTCTTATCCTCATCCAAGAAATTTTGGAGGCCACTATCCTCATAGGGGGTTCAAGGATGAATGTTAAGTTCCACCTGATCCTCCTCCTCCTCTCAATGGCGAGCTAAATGGTGGATGGTCATTTTGAGGGAGCTACACACACTTGGGATGGAGTTATAGCACTATTTATTCTACTAGTTTTGTGTAATTTGTGTGTTAAATATTTAAATTATTTCTTATCTTGACATTCTTATCCCCTGATTGCATTTCTTTTGATATAATTAAGTGAAACACTTTTTATTTCAACACCGCTTGGGTTGAGATTTCAAGTGGGGATCTTGGGTTGTTCTGATTGTACAACACAAGAATCCTTTTTACCTCACACATATATGATATTTCAGTATCATTTGGTATCCCTTGTTATATTATTGAGGACCAAACCTTGACAACATTATTTTTGTGTCAAGGGTTTCTTCTTTGTGCATCGTTTTAAGGGGTAAGAGGGGAATAAATATCTTGACAACCCTTAACCAAAGAATTAAACAAAACCATGTGAAATTTTCAGAACAATGAACTATCTACGATGTGTAGTGAACTTGAAATGATCTCCTTCTCTAATAATTCTTAAAACACCACCTTTATTTATCAACTATTAAACTCTTTAAGTTAAGTTATTTTCTTAAACATATTTTCAAAATCACCCCCTTTTTAGTACTTTTTATTAAAAATGAATACTCTAAATCTATCAACGCTCCTTGAGAGACAACCTAGGATCTTACCTATACTATAAATCAACCTTAAAAACATAATAAATTTGATGTGTCATGAAAATTCATTCATTCACACTTCCTCCCTCGCCAGGAAGCGTGAATGGGGTTCACACTTCCTTTGGGAGTTTTCTGAAGGAAGAGTGAACAATGTTCACTCTTCCTCTATATTTTTTTAATAATAAATATAAATATATATATATAACCATTATGAGCTTAGTATTTCCCCATATATGTTGCTCTACCTCCCTCCTCACTCCACCTAGGCTGAATAGGGCTTCTTTCGGCGGCACAGTGAAGGTCCAATGGTCTGTTTCTAGTTGTCGTGCTTGAGGGTTGCAACCTCATCGTCGGTGTGTGCGTTGGGTGTTCTATTGCGGTCTTCGAGTTTTTAGAAGGTGTCTACAGGATCTATGTTCTATTTTTTGGTGTTTTCAGAGTTCTTTGGTGCTCGGGTGGGCTTCTTCGTTGTGATGGTTTATTGATCTTGGACCTATTTCCTTTTCTAAATTTGGATTCATTTTTTGTTGCTCGCGTGTTTGTTCAATTTCTGCATTTTTTCGTTGGAGTGTTGTGGATGAATATGCTCTGGGGATCTCGTTGCCTTGTGTTGTGCGATGGTGGGTGTTTCTCTTTTGGAAATATGGAGTTTTGAAGCTTTCTGGTTGGTCGATTTTTCATTTCATTCTTGGTGTCTTGCTCGGTTTGAATCTGGTATTCTGGGATTTTCAATTGTGAAGAACTGGCGATGGTTTGTAGTGGTGATGTATTGATGTAGCAGAAGCTCCTAATGGTGTTGCAGTAGTGTGGTTTTTGATGAACTGGTGGTGGTGTTTTGATGAATCTTGATTTGGATTACAGTTGGGTTCTCTTCCGATGTTCTAGTGAAGGTTTTATTTGTTCTTGGTTTTTGCATCTGTTTCCTATTTTGAATGGTTTTGGGATGGATTTCCATGATTTTCTCAGGCGTGCTTTGGTCCGGCGGTGGTACTACAACGAAGGCAGGGTAAATCAATGAAGCACGTGATTTTGGAGAAATATATGTTTGGTTTAAGAGGATTGCGGTTTGGGGTGAATCTATTGTTGGTTCAATCTTTTGTTTTTGAGGTATGATCTTCTTGATGATGTCCTGCGGTCTGCGGTGCAAGGTGTTGGTGGAGGATGAAACTTTTGATTTCATTTGAATTGGTGAAGGTGGATTTGGTTTATGTTTTTGTGCATTGATGAGGATTTTGTGGTTTGTGTTTTGTGTGTTTACTTGTGGCACTGCGGCCTTGGTCCATGAGACATTTCATCCAGTTTATTTTCAAGGGACTGTTCCAGAAGATGTTCAGGGCAGGGAGCTTTCTCCTTTTCATCGCTATCCGGAATTGGAAGTTTTGAGAGGGTATGACATTTTCCATCGGTACCGGGCCTGTGCATTCCTGCACAAGACAACTAGCCGAGCAGTGATGGGAAGGTGTACATTGATCATATTGTTTTTGTTGCTAGGGTGGGGCTTTTCCTTGCTTTTGAAATGGATTGTATTTGGTCACGATGATCTTGGACATGGAGGCATGGTTGTGTTTTATGTTTTTGATGTCATTCTGGTTTCCCACTTTCTCCTTAAAAGTGATTTTGAAATAAAAATTTAATTTTCAGTCATAAAAAGTAATAAAATTTTATTAAATGTTCATAAATACTCATAAATACCAATAAATGTCAATAAATATCAATAAATATAAACAAAATACAAGAAAATATTAATAGATAACTTCAAAATATTTTTCAACATTTATAAATATTAATAAAAAATTAATAAACATTAATGAATATTAATAAATATTCATGAATATTAATAAATATAAATTAAATATTAATAAATCTTAAATAAATATTCATAAATTTTAGTAATTTTTTAACAGGTTGAGGTTCAAGCCCTCTTTTATTAAGAATATAAAAATTAATTAAATATTAATGAGTATAAATAAATATTAATTAAATATTAATAATTTTTAAATAAATATTAATAAATGTTAACAATTATTAATAAATATTAATAAATAATAGATATCCATTAAATAAATATTCATAAATATTATTAAATATTATTAAATATAAGTAAATGTTAATATTTATGAATATTTATTAAAATTTAGTAATATTTCGTAATATTTATTAATATTTATGAATATTTATGAATATTTAATTGATATTTAGTAATATTTAATAATATTTATTTAATATTTATTTAATACTTATCTATTATTTATTAATATTTATTTAAATTTAATGATATTTAGTTAATATTTAGTTAATATGTATTAATATTAATTTATATGTATTAATATTTAGTTAATATCTATTAATATTTATGAGTACTTAATTAATATTTACTAATATTTATTTAATATTTATTTAATTTTCATTAATTTTTAATTAATATATATAAATATTGAAAATTATTTCATTACTATTTATTAATATTTGTTAGTATTTTATTTATATTTAAGAATATTTAATTAAAATGAATTAATAATTATTTATATATATATATTGATATTTATAGGAATTTATTGATATTTAATTAATAATTATTATTATTTATGAATGTTTAATTAAATTTTATAATTTTTTTGAGTATTTTATTAATATTTAATTAATATTTATGAATATTTATATAATATTTATGATGATTTGTTAATATTTACTAGTATTTATTAATATTTTTTTAGTATTTATGAATGTTTATCAATATTTATTAATATTTAATTAATATTTGTGAATAATTAATTAATATTTATTAATCTTTTTTTACTATTTATTTATATTTATTAATATTTATTTACATTTTTTTATATTCATTAATATTTTTTAATATATATAAATATTTAATTAATCTTTATTGATATTTTATTAATATTGATGAATTTTTAATTAATATTTATTTATATTTAATTAGTATTTATTAATATTTAATTAGTTTTTATTAGTTTTTATTAATATTTATTTTAATATTTAATTATATATCGATATATATATATATATAGTAATATTTATTATTAAAAAATCTAGAGGAAGAGTGAATGTCGTTCAATCTTCCTTCAAAAAATTCCCAAAGGAAGCGTGAACCCCGCTCATACTTTCTGGCGAGGGAAGAAGAGTGAACGCGGTTCACTCTTCTCTATACCCATTTTAAAAATTATCCCCAACCCTATCCATTTTTAAAAAAAAATTAAAAACCAACTTAAAAAAGTATTCATTTCTAAGTAGTAAGAAATTTACAGATTATCAAGCATTATTAAAACTGCACGTGAAAAATTTTCCATTTCTTGAATAATAATATTATTCTTAAGCATGCAGTGTCATCTGCTTATTCTTCCTTTAATAATTTCCAAATTATTACTTATTCACTTTTCATATATATATATATAGAGAGAGAGAGAGAGGATGTGTATAGGTCTAGAAAAATAAGGAGAAACTCAAATGAATTGAAAAAGGTTCACAAGACTTGATTGGTATGTTTTGGATCGCCTGAACTTGAGAGAAAGTATATAAATACGAATGGGAGAGATATCTCTGATTTTTATAAATAACATTGCATTTTTTAATATCTCCAATAGACACGTCAAACTTTACATTTTTTTAATTCTCATTAATCTATTTTATTTTAATTTCCCACATGATTCGTTTTAAGACTCCTATAATTTAGTAAGATTAAAGGGAGTCAAAGAAAAGATCCATTCTCACCGTAACAGATCTTAAAACTTCTTATTTCCATTTATTTTTTCATTAATTTTCATTAAAAGCATGTTACAGGTCGAATTCTAGGAGAACTCTTAATTTTTATACATAAAATGTTGCTCTTGCACAAGAGTACCATTATAAAGCCAGTTACCATGATGCAAGGTTTGAAAAACTCGGTTGACCTTTACGTGGAGAAGGATCTACCTTTACGCAATTTTTAGAAAACTCAAACTACCTTTACGTGAGCTTAATAAACTTGTAAGCTCCTTCACGCAGTGGTGTATCTACCCTTACATGAGCTATGAAAAATCAATATGACCTTTATGAAAGAGAAGAAAAATAGGGCTTACCCTTACGTCTGAAGGAATTCACACTTACCTTTATGCAGAGTTCAAACAAAACCCTTATGTAAAGGTAAATAGGTAACTTTACGCAGGGAGGGGGTTTTGGGTAAGGCTAAGATTTTTTTTAAAAAATAATTTTAAATAAATAAACTTATAAATTAATAGGGGAAATGGTCTAGGCACCATTTAGACACCTCTAAGCCTCAATAAAACATAAAGAAAGGGTTTTAGAAATATGATACTTTTCATTAACCATTAGTGTTTTTCTAGTAAACAATGATGTGGTATTATTGTATTTATGATGCTCTGTTTTTCATGAAAGTTTTACTTGCCTTTTTTTATAAAACAACAATGTGGTTTTATATCATTTATTAAAATACTCCTATTTTACCCATAAATGACACAGTTTTTTGAAAAACTTCATGAACCTAGACCATTTTTATCAAAACATTAAGTGGTTTTGGAAAATCATATTTTCCTGGTTTCTTCGTATTTCTATAATTTCAATTCAAGCGTAATGAAAGTGGCTTGGATACCATTTAAGGGTTTTAAAAGGGACAACACTTTTCTAAACACAGCATAAATAGACAGCCAAAATTGATTATACCATTTGATCCATCCATTTGTTCATAATGGATAAAATAAACGAAAAACATGTACCTTTTTCTCTGATGATCTAGCTTGTCTAAGATTTTCCACACAAACTTGATAAATAATGCTAAGAAGAAGACAATAAACTTCTTCTTCATGGGCTACCGATGAGCTATGTGAATTTATCAACACTTAGGAATGACTCTCTTCATTTGATGGTCTACTATTACCATAGTATCAAAGGATGAAGAGAGAGCGGGGGAGAGAGAGAGAGAGCTTCATCATTGGAGTTTTTTATGATAAGAATGATGTTCCACTTGTTGGAGTTGGTTCCCTAGAACCAAATTCTTTTGAAATTTATGATAAACATATATTCATTGGATGTATATTAATAAACTCTTTATCACATTATGATTGTTCTTTTGTATGACATTGTATGTGATAATGTCTTAAGAGTAGCTGTCACACTAAAAGGTCATAGCAGATCCCTGTTATGATGATAACTCGGAGGTGTCATGACACTATTCTTGAACATATGTTCTGTATCCAGATGATATCATTTTAAGGGATACAAATGATATAGGTTATCAGGGGTGGATACTCATAGGACTTTGAGGCACCTTCTCACGATGTACGCCCTTGGTAATGTTCAGGAGGATATTATGATAATGAGACCCACCAATAGGAAATCCACATTTATAAGTGTCATTATATGTTCCTATATATGGATGTGTGTATTGGTCCTTATACTTTAAAATTATTATTAATGGGTATTATGACTCACGCGCTTAGATATATTGGTAAAAACTGTGACGACATATGTTCATAGTGCGGTAGGATAGGTTGGGTGTGTCACGAGTAATACTGCATTAATGAATAATGTGAGAAAGGATTTGTCCCTTCTATTCCATAATGGAAGTTGATATCTCAATACCTTTGATGGAAATGATATAGTATAAATAAATCTATAGACATGGTGTTCTATAGGCAAGTTCAATTTTTGAGAATTCAGAGAATAAGAAATTGAGCACATGGGTTGATGACACTTGTATACAACCCGCTTGATTGGAGATATCAAGAAAAAAGGATTAAATTACACGATAAGAATTCGTATAAGGTGATATGTCATTGCGACATTAACTTCTTTCTCTATGGGTGCCTTGGTGTGTTACTAGATGATAACCTTGGACTTTATGAAGATTCGCCTAATTCCACTGAGAAAGAGGCCTAGAGGGTCACACACTAAGTGTATCTAGGATCTCATTTAAATAATTTATCATTTAACAAGTTGAATAAATATCATTCCCAGTTGTGTTTTAATAATTATTCATGTATGTCTGATCACATTTATTTCATCGCTGGTTATTCAAGAGAATATATTGCGGATGGAAAATTTAATAAATATTTATTTTATATTTTAGTAAATATAATATATATTTATTTATCGGTGAACAATGCAGTTATATTTATTTAATAAATAAATAGTCATTATTCAATTATTGATAAATATTGAGAAAGATTGGCGGACCAAGTTTCGGGTCTGATGAGAAATAATAATATTAAATATTATTTGACTAAAATAATATTTAATTGTAACTTTCAAGTTAAGTAGATTGTTGTTATTATTTGACATGGGGGTTTCACTTGGTTAAAAAAATAATTAAGGATCCTATAAAAATTATTTTATAATTACCTAGTGAATTAAATTATCGATTACATTATTCTATAATTAGCCAAGGGGACAACCCAGAGGCTAGCCAATTGTGTTGTGCACAACAATTTGGATAATTTTTCTCGAGCCTAGATAGTTCCTTCTTCTCCAAGAACGTTCTCAAGAACTAGATAGGTCATCCTCCATCGGATCAAGGAGAATGCTTTGGAAGTGGTTCTCAAGGTAATCGAAGGAGGATAACACAAGTGTAGGGATCTTTCATGCTAGCACCTGAAGTCTCCTCCGGCGACGTCCATAGATTCTCAGAGCACATATGGATCACCGCTAGAGGAGATCTACCCTTGATCTCTACAATGCAACGAAGGCGCACTACATATCTATGGTTGAACGCATCAATGAAGAAAAAATCACCTTGGAGGTAATTATTTAATTTAATTAAATTAATTATAAACAAAATATGTTGATCCTCTCTCTCTTGGTTCTGGGTTTCTATTCCTTTGTCTTAATCATTGATTCAATTCCGTAGATATCGGCATTCATCGTCATATTGATCCCAGATTGTTCATTGAATATGGAAAAAATTTAAGTTAGGCACCACCCATCCCACACTTCCACTGTGCCCAAAACCTACAAGTGGTATCAGAGGGGGCATATTTTTGTTTATAATTATTTAAATAATTCATTGATGTTTTACGCTTTAATAATTTAGTTTGTCAATTCAAGTTTAATTGTTATTGTAATATGAATTTTGAGATATGTTCCCCCTTTATCATTTCACGCAGATCTAATAGAAATGAATAATTTTATGATTAAAATTAAATCTAGGATTTCATCAGGAGGCATTGATGATTATGTCCAAGTAACACGACAGTACACACTGTGTATTCTAAGTTACACGTCGTTTAATCTGCCATACACAAGGTGTAATCCGGATCATACACTATGTAGTTGTGTTCAGTGCATTAGGATTAATTCGGTAATTACTCAAGTCATGTACATTAATGACACGTGGTGTAGTTAATTCTTACACCGCGTGTTGATCAGGACAGACTGGCGCATAGTCATCTGGACTACACACTGTGTGACCCACTAGACATAGTGTGTAGTCCCTTTTCAGTCAGGGTTAGACCATGTATCTCATACACAGCTTATCCTACTGATGAATATGTAACATGAATTCAACACATCATGTGGCCCATTGGACACGTCGTGTACTCCAATATTTCTGAAGTACACCTCACACACTGAGTCTCTAGGCATGTACTTTGGATACACGGTGAAGAATGTACATGTCGTGTAGATTGGATCTGCACGTCGTGTACTGTTACCAGTTACCTATATTTAAAATTTATTATTATATTATTTAACCCTTGAGACATGTATCTTCATATGGGCACAAATCTAGGACCCAACATGTGATAGGTGTTTGATATATATATATATATATATATATATATAAATGTTTGATTAATATCTACATAATGTTCAAAGATTTACACATCATGTATGAGTTGTATTACAATTATAATTACGTGTGCATGCTACATGTCACAAAGAATAAAATTTATACAAGTATAATACATGTTGGGTCGTTTTGGATGGGTATTCACTGGGTTACCTCCAAGGTACATGTTATGTATACAATTAATTTTAAATGAATTTAATAATTTGTTTAAAATTATAATGGATGATAACATCAAGGAAATTAATAAAGGGTTTAAGATAAAAGGATTGATTAATTAAAGATAATAATTAATCGATTTGAACATGATTTATCTTAAATAATAACAATTAAAGAATTGAATGCTAGTTTTATTAAAAGCGTAATCCGTTGCATGCATGTGGATAATCGTGAGATAGACCAAACCTTTGTATGTAATTGGTTTCCCTTTTGGTTTATTATTAAATTAAATCATTGGTCTACATTACTTCTCTCCTCATTAATATGTAGGGCATGTATACCCATGGTTTATTTTATGTAAAACCCCTTTTACCCCTCATATATGGGTGAGTAAAAGCATATGTAATGGATGGAGCTCCCAAGCTAGTAGAGGCAGTTCAAGTTAGGGGCCGAGGTGAACTCAATCCAAGGAGATACAAAGGTGGATAGGTGGAAAGTTGTAAACATGAACCTAATTGGTTCAAGGTGTTTCTCCCCTAAGTCAGTGGTTAGTTTATCAACTTCTAAATAAACTAACCATTAGAACAATCTCATGATCATACCCTTTATTTTATTTTGGTCAGTTGTATGTTTATTCATTATGGATGTTTTTTCATGATCACATAATTAATAAATTAGCAAGCATGCAAGATGGAACTAAAATAAATTGTCTTATTCGTAAATATTATCAAATGCATGGGTAATCACTTAAGCTTATCCCACTTAATATTAACAAGAATGTGAAAAGATAATAAATGGAAATTTATACATAAATTATAAAATCCCTTGATAAAATATTAAGTCGGTATAGCCCTCCATTAATTTGGTTAGAATCGAACCATAGTTCAAAGTTCTTGACCGACCAGAATTGGGGTGATTTCAATTATTGGGGAATTATAATTTGAGTTTTTGGGTTGACTTTACTTAGTTTACATCAAGGGTTGACTACCAAACTAGGACTTGGTGTAACTGAGAGGCAAAGGTTGAGGAAATCCAAAATTAAGGATTCCAGGATTGGGGAGTCCACTCAAAGGATCAAGGAGCTGTGAGTTAATGCAGTTGGAATTTGGAATTCCTACCTAAAACCTTTCAAATTTATTGACCAACCAAATTTGGGGTAATTCAAAGGGAAATATATATCCTTTTCACTATAATGTCCAAGAAATAAGATATTCTGAAGCCAATAGTAAGGGCTATTGGGTTTTTATAAAATAGTGGGAGACTAATGAATATTTATTTATTTATTTGTCTTAATTTTATCAGATAAAGTACTAAAACTATGTTTATCTTATTTGTAGAAAAAACATTAAAAATGACATCAAACATATCATTGTGATCCATACTCGATAAGAAAAACCTTCTCATAGACACTAATTTCTAGTAGTGGTAAAGTCACCTTCAGGTTATCCTTCTCCATGAAAGGAAACTATATGAGGTGGAAGAACTTTTACCAATTGCACCTGGAAATGAGGTGAGTGGTGAGGATATCTCTATGTATGAGAAACGTCTAAATGATGATATGAATGTTCAGCTCCTCATGATATCATCCATGACCAATAATATCTTGAAGCAACATGAGGAAATGGATACTTATAACATGATGTATCACCTTCAGGGTCTTTATCAAGAGAAGGTGGGATAAGAGAGGTATGAGATCTCCAACGCTTTGTTCACCACTAAGCATAGAGAGTCTATGTCTACTAGGCCTCATGTAGTCAAGATTATCAGCTACATTGAGTGTCTATACATATTGGGGATTAAATTACCAGATGAGTTGCATACAGATATCATACTACCATCACTATCAAAGGCCTTCTCTAGTTTTATTGTGAATTATAATATGAACAATAATGAGAAGAGCTTATTGGAACTTATGACCCTGATTCTCCAAGTGGATAAGGATATGGGGCATAACAAACCCACAGTCCTTATGGTGAATAGGAAGAGGAAGGGCAAGGAAAAGGGGCCTAAGATTTATAAACAGTCTAAATCCCCCAAGCACCATCCGACCAAGAAGAATAAGATCTATAGGCAGGGAAAGGAAAAGGAGGCAGTGTATTTTGCATGTGGAAAGTCAGGCCATTGGAAGAGGAACTGCACCCAGAGGCAAGGGGAAGCCAAATTTGCATTCGTTATTGAGTGTAATCTTTCTATTTCTACACATTGGGTGTTAGATATAGCTTATAGTGCACAAATTTGTATTCAAATGTAGGAACCAAGTAGATTTCGAAAAATTTCCAGAGGAGAGGTGGATCTACAAACTGCCAATGGTTCGAGGCTGGATGATCTTTCCATTGGTGACTACCACCTTTTGTTGCTGAATGAGATGATTTTGGTTTTACATGACTATTATTATATACCAACTATTACCAAAGAACATGATTTTTGTATCAAGTTTAGATACGGGTGGGTTTATTTTCAAATTTGTAAATAAAAGTTGTTTCTTTTATAAGGACAACATATGTTATGGTATGGAACATTTAAATTATGGTTTTTATGTATTAAATTATGAAAAAAAGTGTTGTAAATAGATAACGAATCAAGTTCACATGACTCACAACACCCAGTTGTGGCATCACCGTCTTGGTCGTGTAAACAAGAAGCGCCTGATAAAGATCTATCAAGATGGTTATTTAGACTCTTTTGAGCTAAAACCACTTAATATATGCCACACTTATTTATAAGAGAAAATGACCAAACCACTATTTTGTGGATAGGTTGAAAGGGACACAAAGATTCTAGTATTGGTACACACTGATGTGTGTGGACCATTTCCATTAGAAGCTAGAGGTGGATATTCTTACTTCATAACTTTTACTGATGAATTGAGTAGATATGGATATATTTATTTTATGTTGTATAAGTATTAGTCCTTTGAAAAATTCAAGGAATTCAAGAATGAAGTATAAAATCATTTTGGTAAGAAGATAAAGAATCTTTGATCAGATCAAGGTGGAGAATATCTTAACCAAGAGTTCATCAAATTTTTATGGAAGTTTGGGATTCTATCCCAACTCACTCCACCTTATACACCATAGTGTAATGGTGTTAGTGAAAGGAGGAATTGTACCTTTTTGGTCATGGTAAGGTTGATAATGAGTCATAAAGATCTTTCGTTATCCTTTTGGGGATATGAATTACAAACTGCGGTATACACATTAAACCAAGTACCAACTAAAGCGGAAAATGGAATTCCATTTGAGATATGGAGTGGAAAGAAACCCATTTTATCACATACACCTATATGGGGATACAAGGAGTTTGTTAAGGCTTTCTCATGCAAAAAAATAGCACCTCAGGTAATGTGATGTATCTTTATAGGGTATCCCAAGGAAACAAAGGGATACTATATATACAACCCCTCAGACAATAAAGTGACTTTTGACAGACAATCCATCTTTCTTGAGAGGGAGCACATTCTTAAAAAGGGTAGTGAGATAAATATTGATTTCGGTGAAGTTTATACTCAATATACACAAGATTTGGTATAGGAAAAAGTTCCAAAGGTCCCCATGGAAGAAGTAGTTCATGAAACACAAGTATTGTGTAAGAGTGTAAGAGAAGTAAGGGAAACAAAGAGAGATGGTTTTCTTGTCACCGAGTATTGTGAATAATTTTTGTGGGACAATGATGAACCTCTCCCTTACAAGGAGGTAGTAGATGGATTAGAAGCTACAAGATGGCTAGAAGCTATGAATTATGAGATGGATTCCATGTATCAAAAGCAAGTTTGGGTTTTGGTCGATGTGTTAGTTGATGTAAAACCTGTTGGATATAAATGGGTATTCAAGAGGAAACTAGACATGGAAGGTAAAGTAAGTAATTATAAAGAAATGATAGTGGCTAAAGGGTTTAAACAACATCAAGTAATTGACTATGATGAAACCTTTTTTCCAGTTCCCATGTTTAAATCCATCAGAATCATATTTTGTAGGTTCCGGGCGCAGCGGAAGCACGTGGGTGAATGTGCCCACTTGGCTTTTTTTCATTAGCAATGATCAATCTGGGATCAATATGACGATAAACGCCAGTCTCCACAGATCGAATCACAGAAAAAGACAAAGAAGAAGGTTTGTCCCGGAACCACAAACAAAGATCATTATAGGTTGATTATAATTAATTTAGTTAATTATAAATAAATAACATTTGGGTGTTCTTTCTTCATTGATGTTCTTGATCACTTTGTCTATGTGATCCGTCGTTGCGTCGTAGAAGCCAAGTGTAGACTCCCTCTAGCGGTGATCCACACATGTACCTTGTATCTATGGACGTTGCCAAAGGATTCTCCGGGAGCTAATGTAGAGAATCATTTTCTTGCGTTTTCCACCTTAGATCGTCTTGATTCGATGGAAGAGGATCTCTCTAGGTCTTGAGAGCATTCTTGGAGGAAGAGGTTCTTTTGGTCTTGAAAGAATTCTCCAGAATTTTTGTGTCTCACACGGGGGTGGGAAAAGAGTTGGGGTTGTGAGGATATTTATAATCAGGTTTGAGGTTGTAGAGTTATGACAATAAATAAATGTGTTACACATTTTATTTATTTCATTGACTCTTATTTAAAACCCCCATGTCGAATAATTAATTCCTTGACATGCGTCCACGCTGATTATAATAAATATCATTTAAAACTATATTATATCCTCAAAATCCCGACTGAAAAAACTACACGGCGTGTATTAATAAATACACAGCGTGTACTTGTTTTTCATTGAAAAATACACGAAGTGTACATTAAATGTACACGGCGTGTATATCTTGTTTTCATTTATTCATTTCCTTTCCATAAAGAAAACTACAAGGCGTGTAATTATTAATACACGGCGTGTACTTGTTTTCCATGAAAAACTACACAGCGTGTAATCTTTAATACATGGCGTGTATATCTTGTTTTTCATTTCCTTCTTCCTCTATTATTAAAATTATTTAGGCTTCCTTGAATAATTATTAAACCACGTACGGGAATAATATTTATTCTACTTGAGATACTTGAATACACTTAGTGTGTGACCCTCTAGGCCTCTTTTTCGTTGGCATTAGGCGAGCTTGCCTAAAGTCCAAGATTACTGTCTAGCAACGGGTCAAGGAACCCAAGAGAAAGAAGTTGACGACGCATTGACATATCACCTCATACGAACGCTTACTGTATAATTTAATCCCTTTGTCTAGATATCTCATCAAGCAGGTTTCATGGAAGTGTCATAAACCTATATGCTTGATCCGTCATTCTTTGACTACCTAAAATAAACTCGTCGTTCACACCATGGCCATGGAATTTAATGCGATAGTTCTATTTCAATCAAAGGGCCGAGATATCAACTTCCATAAATGGAAGGGACAAATCTTTCCTTGACTTATCCATTAACAACATGTCACTCATGACGCACCCAATGTACCCTACTTCTCACCAACTGTCTGCGTGACGGTTTTTGTCAGTAAATATAAGTGTGCGAGTCATGACATGAGTTAATGATAATCTTCTAGTCTAAGGACCATTACACACGCTCGTAGATAGCAATGTCTGATGACACCAAGACATGCAGAATTGCTATTGGCGGGTCTATTCTCATAATCTCCCATCTTGGAGATTACCAAGTGCGAACTCCATGAGAGAGAGTCTCGTCTTCTTACGAGTACTCGCACATGACGGTCTGTATACTATGTGTCCTATCATAGTATGTCATCCAACTGTAGAACATTATTTAAGAATATTGTTATATCATTTCAAGGTTCTCATCATAGTGGGGATCTTCCATGAACTTATCAATGCAACAAATATTCCAGGACATTATTATATTATAGTTATGCAGAACAATGAACAATATATAATAAGTGAACATTCATGTAATCAAAGTACAAAATAGTTGGTTCTCAAGACACCAACCCTTACATATTTTCCATAGCAGCTTACCATGACTATGAGATTTGGCAGATGGATGTAAAAATTGCATTACTTAACAAGAAATTTTAGGAAGATGTCTATATGACACAACCAGAAGGGTTTATGACACCAGGTGATACCAAAAGGGTTTTAAAGTTGCAGTGATCCATTTATGGATTTAAGTAAGCATCCAAGTCATGGAATATTCGATTTGATGAAGCCATAAGGGAATTTGGTTTCATTAAGAATGAATGTGATCCATGTGTTTACAAAATGTTTAATGGGAATGTGGTCGTTATCCTAGTGGTATATATTTACGACATATTACTTATTGGAAATGACATATCAGTCTTACAATTAATTAAGGGTTGGTTGAACAGGTGATTCTCCATGAAGTACTTGGGTGAAACAGCCCACATTCTAGGGATCAAGATCATTCGTGATAGATCTAAGAGTATGATTTGACTAATTAAAACTACATATATTGACCAGATACTAAAGATATTTAGTATAGAACAATCCAAGAGGGGATTGGTTCTATTGTCACATGGTTTAAATCTTTCTAAGAAAATGTGTCCCCAGACACAACAGAAGAAATATGGAATGAGTAAGATCTCATATGCTTCAACGATAGGATCAATCATATATTTCATGTTATGTAATAGACTTTATGTTGCCTATGCACTAAGAATGATAGGAAAATATCAAGCAGATTCATGAGAATAACATTGGACTACTGTTAAGACTATCCTTAAGTATCTGAGAATAACTAAGGATATGTTTCTGGTATATAGAGGAGACAATGATCTTGTCATTAGAGGGTATGCTAATGCTAGTTTTCAGACAGATCAAAATGATCTAAAATCACAACCGGGGTGTGTTTTTTGTATCAACGGAGGAGCTGTGAGCTAGAAGATTTCAAATATAATGACCCGCATTTTGAACTGGGTTAAAAAGAGAAGGAATTTGAACTTTTCAATTACTCAACCGGTCGAATTTAAGATCAGGCTTCAGAATGAGATTCCAAAGGTTTGAAACCTTTCTTTTTAATGTTTTTTGACATGGGCGAATGCCCGTTAAGTTTTTTGAGTGTCTTGAAGGGTTCTAGGAGTGTTGGACCCGAAGACTGCTGGTTTTTAAATAATAGTTGAAGGCGCACGGTTGGCGCACGGTTTCCCAAACCGTGCGGCCCAAGCCGTGCGGCCTAAATCAGGGAGGCAGAGGAGTCTGCATGGCCTGCACACGGTTTACCCAAACCATGCGGCCAGCCCATGTGGGGTGTCGTGGGTGTCCAGTGGGGGACGCACGGTTGGTGCACGGTTTGCCAAACCGTTCATCCCAAGCCATGTGTCATGCCATGTTTGGGTTTTTAAAATATTTAAAAGAAATTTAAAATAAAACCTAAACTAATAAAATATCCTCCCTTCCTCACAGAACCCGCACGAACCCCTCCCCCTTGGATATGTCGGCCTCGCGCGCAAGCCCCCTCGGCCACACCTCCTTCCTCCTCCGTTCTTGGCGATTCCTCCTTTGAATCCCCACGTTAAGTCTCCTCCCTCCTTCCTCCTCTCCTCTTGGCTGATTTTAGGGATTCCCTTTGCCCTAATCTCATTTTGTTGAACCCCCATGTTTAGGGTTTTTGGTTTGATTCGTTTTTCTTTTGGTTCCTTGGTTGTAAGGGGATGGGAAATATTCCTCGGGACCATGTGGGTGCACGTATGATGTCCGCCGCCGAAGGCGAGGCGGATTGCGGTCCTTTTGGTCCGCCGGGTTAATTCCAAGGTAAGGGTTTTACTCATGGATTGTTTTCCCAGCTTCTAAATAAGTTCTATAGTAGTTCTAAAGGGTTCCTGGTGTGTTTTGGTTTGGTGATTTGGAGTTTTGGTCGTGTTTTGGGTTGCCAAAGATTAGGCGACTCTTAGTTAGAAAGCGCCAAGAGCTGGAGTGGACAGATGGATCCACCTTGAGGTAGGGTCCCTCTCCTTCCTCTTTAATTTAAAGTGAAGCATTTAAAGATTTTAATACTGTATTGTTTTAGTATTTTAATTATGCAAGTTTATTCGATCAAATGCTTTTGTGCAAATTGTGTGAATTGTAGGAATAAGATAAAAGAGGTTGTTGGTCACTAAACTAAATATTTAATAATAAAACCCCTCGATCAGAGGTGCGTTGTCTTCAATATAAAAAGTAGGAAGTATACATTTATGATTTCCTGTTTTACCTTGCCTTTGTGATAATTACTAAATGGTATGTTTGGATACTTGTTTCTTCTTTGTTGAATTTTCCCAAGTGGGAAAATGCTATGTTGCCATAACAGCTCACTTTGCACTTGAACCCTTGGACTGTAATTGCCCTTGAGATAAGGGGGTTAAATGAATTTGATTAGAATGGATTAAATGAGATGGTGGAAACTAGATGGAATGACCCTCATGGTGAACCCTTGCCCAATTTTCCATGTTTAGGAAAATTGGATAAAATGACTTTGAATAGGGAAAGTGCGCTGTATGAAATAGTTTAATGGTTTGGGTTTTGAATTTGATATGGTTAGTTGGAGCGCATAAGAGGTAATGCCTTATGTGTTGTTTGATAAGTATAAATGAGGGTTTAACTGAATATCACACTAGAGAGGGTTGGAGCATGATCCTGGTGTTTATTGTTATGTTTGTGAGTGAGTACCATAATTGATTATGGGTGTTTGTGAATGTGGAATGTTTATTTGAAATGCATAAGAGGTACTGCCTTATGCATTGTGATATGAAACTAATGATTAATGTGTAGATTATGAATGTGGTATTTCTATTTGAAATTCATAATAGGTACTGCCTTATGCATTATAATATAATTATGATAACAATTGTGTATGTTTTGTGGATGGGAGGCATGCATACCCCATGCCAGTGTGACATTATATGTCTGGAAGGGAGGCATACTTACCCCTTTCCAGTTGACTTCGTTTGATGATTACATGTCTAGATAGGAGGCAGTTATACCCCATGCCAGTGATATAAATGTGATGGATGGGAGGCAGTTATACCCCATGCCAGTGTGACAGTACATGTCTGGAAGGGAGGCATTCTTACCCCTTGCCAGTTGACTTCTAGTGATGTTTTACATGTTTGGATGGGAGGCAGTTATACACCATTCCAGTATTATGAATGAACATGATGGAAGGGAGGCATTCTTTCCCCTTGCCAGTATCTTCTAGGAACGAGAGGCATTCTTACCTCGTTTCCATTGTATACTAGGTACGAGAGGCGTTCTTGCCTTATACCCTCTATCTTCAGCTGATGGGTGGGAGGCATGCTTACCCCACGCCATCTTTTATAAATATTTACATATGTAACTGTAGTGGAATGATCAGAATGATATCTCGACAATGAGCCAAAGCTGGTATAGCCGTCAGGTTTCCTTGGGAAACCTGGATAGGTGTTGTTATTCTATTTTGTTCTGCTTATTGAATCCTGCTACACTTGCTCACTGTTTAATTATTATACACTTTCAGGTTTGGGTTAGACACCGGTGGTGCCGGCCTACTGAGATTTATATCTCACACCCTACTCAGGCCGCCATTGCACTGGGGTACCCGAGTAGACTTTTCTTGTTTGCAGGACCTAGGTTGGTTGTCGTGTTGCTTGTACCTGGGGATAGGAGCAAAGGACCGAGCGGGAGATCGGGATGCTTAGGAGAACACCCATCAGGCCTTTCTGCCTTTTATTTATTCTTTTACATTGTATTGTAATCATTCTGTATTGTTTCCTATTTTCACATTGTATCATTCATCATCCCTGTATCGTGTAAACTGGCTGTGGCCACCTTTTATAAAAATGATCACTATTTGTCTTCCGCTACTGTTTGTCCATTGTTTAGTTATTACTGCTTCCGCTATTGAATATTATTTACTCTGAGATACCGCTTCTTAACTCTGATAAGAGGGTATAGTCTCTCCACTATCACCTCCTGAGACCCTCGCTGCTAGTTGGCAGCCTCTGGCGTACGGGGAGATGCGCTTGAGGCCATGTGGCGACCGGTCCAGCCACCAGTTTGATGGTGATTCGGGCCAGGACGCTACAAAGTGGTATCAGAGGATTTTTCTTTTCTGATTTGTTTTACTGTTTGGAGACATTAGATAGGGATAGGAAGGAATTAGAATTTGGTAATGAGCTATGTTCGGGATTGTCCACACCGTGCACAGGGAAAAGCCAAGTTTCCTCGAATAGAATTGTTGTTTAAATGATTTTGATCATTTCAGTTGATTTGATTTCACCGTTGGGTGACATACATGATTTATGCTGATACTGTTGATGAAATTTGGGATCAGTTTCTATTACAACCCGAGGATATGAGGGTATGCCATCTCGTGCATCATATAGGCACATTGTTAGAAATCACATGTCATGCCATATAGGATGTATTAGTGATGCCTAGTATTGTGATAGGTATTGTGGTAGTTATTCTATGCTTATGTGATATATCATGTTCTGTGTTACTGCTTACGATAACATGTTATTTTGATCAAAAAATGAAATTGGTTGCTTTTTCTAAATTAAGTGATTGCGGTTACGACAGGAGCCAATTTCCAGTTGTAAGGTGTATGGGCACCTTATAGCTGGGAAAGGGTAACCTATGTAATCGGATTTCTGAAAAAGGGCTGCTAAATTTTTAATTGTAAAATGGGATTGGTTTCAATTAAAGGGATCCAAATGCCAAACTGTAAAGTGTATGGGCACTTTACAGATTGGTAGGTGGCCACCTGTATGACTGGATGACTGCTTTGAGCGTGTTTATTTCTGGAATATACTTTTTTTCATTTAATGGGGGCCAAATTTCAACCCATTGAGTGTATGGGTGCTTCATGAGTTGGGATATGGCAACCCATAATGAATAAAATGGCAGGATGTCTTATGAATTTCTTGTTTGTGTAAACGATGTCTGGTTTTGACCTGACGTGTTTTGGCTTGTTGGTACCCTTGTAGGTCGCCTGAATTGTTTAAAAGGAATTTATCATGATAAATTTCTTGAAAAGAGACGGGATGTCTGATAAATGTTTCGTGGTTAAAAGGGAGTTTGTTGAAACTTACCTGCTTTTCTTTGAGCAGTTTGATAAAATGAACAAGTGCCTAGAAATTTTTAGTTTGGAAAAGGGGTACTTGATGTGTTGAATTTAATCTTTTAAACTGATTAAATGATAAATGTGAATAAATATAAAGGACTTGGTAAAAGGAACCTGTATTGGTGTCCTCTGTTGAGACCCCGTGTGTGGGTAGGTTAAGTCTTTCTTGTGAGTGCCTTGGAATGGAACCTTACGTGTTTTCCATAGTTTGTTTTCTTTTATCAATGACGTTAAATGTTAGGCTTTGAGCCCGATGAATTTAGTTGGGAATGACCAAGTGCTTGGGTCGATGCTTGTTTTTCATGAGGGGCTAGCCCATGGTAGGTAGCGCCCTTAGAGATTATGTGCTTGGCTTGTTTGGTGAACTTTCTGAAGTTTGGTACAGTTTGGGTACCATTGTCCCGTGTAGGAATTCCAATTCTAATGACACCCTTGTTCAGACGGGTGGTCATTCTTCTTTTGATCTTGTTAAGGGATTGAGCATCGGGTAATGCTCTGTATCAGTTGGGTGGACATTCCTCGGGCATGGTTGGTCGCCTTGTTGGTCGTTTGACCCTTTCTTTTGCATAGTAGTGGATGACTCGACATGTCATCGTCCAAGAGAATGGTCATATGGGGAAATACGACGTTTGGTTGTGTCTCTTGTGCTTCTGTGTACGGTCTTGGGTCATCTTCGTGGTAGAGTGACCTGAGCATTTGAGAATTAAGTTGTCCCAATGCTCGGGATGATTTTCGGAAGGCTCGGGTGGTTGACACGCCGGTCTTGTTTCTTTGGATTCCTTGTATGTTTGACATGGTGGTCGTGGCTCGGAGGAGCGATGCATGTACGTTCAGTTAATTATGAACAAGTCTTCTTGTGAGCAGCTTTTCTTTCTCCATTCGATTACATCGACCCTTCTAAGGTGGGAAGTGTCATTCCAGTTGAGTAAAGTGTGTTCTTCTGGGTAGAAGGAACACACCAGGAAGGCCATCTTGGAAAATGGTCGGGTTTTTCTCGAATGCTTTTGGGTTTTGGTGGTAAGTTTGATTGATGAATGCCTCATGTGGGAAGAGGCATCGTGGTCGGTTGAAATCTTGATGCGTCGACAGGTGAAGCTGAGTCTCTTCTTTAGAGTCGACCAGGGGTGGTTCGACTGATCTCCTTTCTAGTTTTTGGGTATAAATAACTGGAATCTGTTTTCAATCCTCTTATTTTACTCTGCTATGCGACGATCTTGTCCCCTATCATGCTTTCGTCTTGGATGCGCTAAGAGAGCGTCAGTCTTATCCGCGCTAATTCTTTAAAGCCGGTGGGATTGTTCGGGTGGTTCTCTTTTGGTGTTGCACGTGGGATGCATGGTTTATTGTGTGGTTTGATCTTAGATGCATCACCGGGATTCGGGTATGAGCTTCGGTGAACGTTCTCGTGGTAATTGTGGGATGCCTTGGGAGAAGGCATCGTTGTTCAACTTGTAAAGCGTCGGCCACCTAAGCCGGGCGTCTTCTTGAATAGTCAGCCAGAGTGGCTTGACTCTTTTCGACTTGGGTTTAGAGGTCGATGGGGAAATTGACCGTTTGATCGTTTCAAAATCATGCTAGGTGCATCGTTGGAACACTTAGAGCGTGCTTTTGAAAGACAGTTCAAAAGTTGGTGGATCTGTGGTTTGAGTCTGGGCCATTTAACGTGAAAAATCTAAGGTGGGAAGTACCTTTGTTTGGTTTCTTGACGAGATAATGATGTGATCATGTCTCTTGTGGAATGGGCTCAGGTAAGAGATTTCATGTTGGTTTGGTGGGGAAACGAGCGTTGGCTCGGGTGTTGACGACTTAAATTTCATGTGCTTAAGCGGATGATCGTGGGGCATTGAATGTTTGGAAATGTAACATGATCATTGAACGAAGCTTCATGACCCTTGTAGGTCGAATGAAGTGTGCATTGTTCCCGAGGGCTTCTCGGGGATGAGAAGTTCTAAGGTGGGAAGGTTGTAATGACACGCATTTTGAACCGGGTTAAAAAGTGAAGGAATTTGAACTTTTCAATTACTGAATTGGTCAAATTTAAGATCGGGATTCAGAATGAGATTCCAAAGGTTTGAAACCTTTCTTTTTAATTTTTTTGGACATGGGAGAATGCCCGTTAAGTTTTCTGAGTGTATTGAAGGGTTTCGGGAGTGTCAGACCCGAAGACGGCTGGTTTTTAAAGAACAGCTGAAGGCACACGGTTTCCCAAACCGTGCGACCTAAATCAAGGAGGCAGAGGAGTATGCATGGCCTGCGCACAGTTTAACCAAACCATGCAGCCAGCCCGTGCGGGGTGTCATGGGTGTCCAGTGGGGGACACACAGTTGGCGCACGGTTTTCCAAACCGTGTGGCCCAAGTCGTGCGTCGTGCCCTATTTGGGTTTTTAAAATATTTAAAAGAAATTTAAAATAAAACCTAAACTAATAAACTCTCCCCTCTTCCTCACAGAACCCGCACAACCCCCCCCCCCTGGAGCTGTCGGCCTCGCGCGCAAGCCCCCTCGGCCGCACCTCCTTCCTCCTCCGTTCTTGGTGATTCATCCTTCAAATCTCCACGGTAAATCTCCTCCCTCCTTCCTCCTCTCCTCTTGGCTGATTTTAGGGCTTCCCTTTGCCCTAATCTCATTCGGTCGAACCCCCATGTTTAGGGTTTTAGTTTGATTCATTTTTCTTTTGGTTCCTTGGTTGTAAGGGGATGCGAAAGATCCCTTGGGACCTCGTGGGTGTGCGTATGATGTCCGCCGCCAAAGGCGAGGCAGATTGTGGTCCTTTTGGTCCGTCAGGTTAATTCCAAGATAAGGGTTTTACTTGTGTCTTGTTTTCCCAGCTTCTAAATAAGTTCTATAGTAGTTCTAAAGGGTTACTGGTGTGTTTTGGTTTGGTGCTTTGGATTTTTGGTCGTGTTTCGGGTTGCCAGAGCTTAGGCGGCTCTTAGTTAGAAAGCGCCAAGAGCCTGAGTGGACGGATGGATCCACCTTGAGGTAGGGTCTCTCTCATTACTCTTTAATTTAAATTAAAGCATTTAAAGAGTTTAATACTTCATTGTTTTAGTATTTTAATTATTCAATTTTAGTCGATCAAATGCTTCTATGCAAATCGTGTGAATTGCAGGAATAAGATAAAAGAAGTTGTTGGTCACTAAACTAAAGATTTAATAAGAAAACCCATCGATCAGAGGTGCGTTGTCTTTAATATAAAAAGTAGGAAGTAGAAATTTATGCTTGCCTGTTTTTCCTTGCCTTTGTAATAATTATTGAATGGTATGTTTGGCTACTTGTTTCTTCTTTGTTGAATTTGCCCAAGTGGGAAACTGCTATGTTGCCATAACTCCTCACTTTTCACTTGAACCCTTGGATTGTAATTTCCCTTGAGATAAGGGGGTTAAATGAATTTTATTAGAATGGATTAAATGAGATGGTGGAAACTATATGGAAGGACCCTCATGGGGAACCCTTTCCCAATTTTCCATGTTTACGCAAATTGGATAAAATGACTTTGAATAGGGAAAGTGCACTGTATGACATAGTTTAATGGGTTGGGTTGTGAATTTTATATGGTTAGTTGGAGAGCATAAGAGGTAATGCCTTATGTGTTGTTTGATAAGTATAAATGAGGGTTTAACTGAATAGCACACTAGAGAGGGTTGGATCATGATCCTGGTGTTTAATGTTAGGTTTGTGAGTGATTACCATAATTGATTATGGGTGTTTTTGAATGTGGAATGTTTATTTGAAATGCATAAGAGGTACTGCCTTATGCATTGTGATATGAAACTGATGGTGAATGTGTAGATTATGAATGTGGTATTTCTATTTGAAATGAATAAGAGGTAATGCCTTATGCATTATAATATAATTATGATAATGATTGTGTATGTTTGTGGATGGGAGGCATGCATACCCCATGCCAGTGTGACATTACATGTTTGGAAGGGAGGAATTCTTACCCCTTTCAAGTTGACTTTGGTTGATGATTACGTGTCTGTATGGGAGGCAGTTATACCCCATTCCAGTGATATAAATGTGATGGATGGGAGGAAGTTATACCCCATGCCAGTGTGACAGTACATGTCTGGAAGGGAGGCATTCTTACCCCTTTCTAGTTGACATCTAGTGATGTTTTACGTGTTTGGATGGGAGGCAGTTATACCCCATGCTAGTATTATGAATGAACATGATGGAAGGGAGTCATTCTTACCCCTTTCCAGTATCTTCTAGGAATGATAGGCATTCTTACCTCGTTTCCATTGTATACTAGGGACGAGAGGCATTCTTACCTCGTGCCTGCTATCTTCAGATGATGGGTGGGAGGCATGCTTACCCCACGCCATCTTTTATAAATATTTATATATGTAATTGTAGTGGAATGATCAGACTGATATCCTGGAAATGAGCCAAAGATGGTATAGCTGTCAGGTTTCCTTGGGAAACCTGGACGGGTGTTGTTATTCTATTTTGTTCTGCTTATTGAATCCTGCTACACTTTCTCACTGTTTAATTATTATACACTATCTAGTTTGGGTTAGACACCGGTGGTGCTGGCCTACTGAGATTTATATCTCACACCCTACTCGGGCCGCCATTGTACTGGGGTACCCGAGTATAACTTTCTTGTTTGCAGGACCTAGGTTGGTTTTCGTGTTGCTTGTACCTAGGGATAGGAGCAAAAGACCGAGAGGGGGCTCGGGATGCTCAGGAGAACGCCCGTCAGGCCTTGATTTCTTTTCTTTATTCTTTTACATTATATTGTAAGCATGTTGTATTGTTTCCTATTTTCACATTGTATCATTCATCATCCCTGTATCGTGTAAACTGGTTGTGGCCACCTTTTATAAAAATGATCACTATTTGTCTTCCGCTGTTGTTTTTCCATTGTTTAGTTATTACTGCTTCCGCTATTGAATATTATTTACTCTGAGATACCGCTGCTCAACTTTGATAAGAGGGTATAGTCTCCCCACTATCACCTCCTGAGACCCTCGCTGCTAGTCGGCAGCCTCTGGCGTACGGGGAGATGCGCTTGAGGCCATGTGGCGACCGGTCTGACCATCGGTTTGATGGTGAGTCGGGACAGGACGTTACATCAAAGCAGTCAGTTATTGTTGATTCTATAGTGGAGTCTAAATATATAGCGTCTTCTGATGTAGCCAAGGAATCCATAAAGATTTGAAACTTTGTCTAAGAACTTGATGTGGTACCTAGCAGTAAAGACCCTATCACATTGTATTATGATAATACTACAACGGTGGATCTTGCAAAATAGCCAATGTCACATTAACAAATAAAGAACATACTCTAGAAGTATCACCTCTTGGAGGATTTTTATCAAAGGGGTGAAGTTTAAATGAGTATAGTATCCATGGAAGAGAACGTGGTAGACCCCTTGACTAAAGTTATATCTCAACAGAAGCATGAGTGTCATGTGAGAGCTAGAAGAATGAAGGTTGTTAGTAGTTGACTCTAGTGCAAGTGGGAGTCTGTTGGAGTTGGTTCCCTAGAACCAACTTCTTTTGTACTTTATGATAAACATATATTCATTGTATATATATTAATAAAATCTTTATCATATCATGATTGTTCTTTTTCATGACATTGTATGTGATAATGTCCTAAGAGTGGCTATCGCACTAAAAGGTCGTAGCGGATCCCTGCTACGATGAGAACCTGGAAGTGCCATGACACTATTCTTGAACATATGTTTTGTATCCAGATGATATCATTTGAAGGGATTCAAATGATACATGCTATCAGGGGCGGAGAGTCATAGGACTTTGAGGCACCTTCTCATGGTGTACACCCTTGGTCATGTCCATGAGGATATTATGAGAACGAGACCTGCCAGTAGTAAATCCACATTTATAAGTGTCATTGGATGTTTCTATATGCAGATGTGTGTATTGGTCCTTAGACTTTAAGATTATTATTAATGGGTATTATGACTCACGCACTTAGATGTATTGGTGAAAACTATGATGACATATGTTTGCGGAGAGGTAGAATATGTTGGGTGCATTATGAGTAATACTGCATTAATGAATAATGCGAGAAAGTATTCATCCCTTCTGTTCCATAATGGAAGTTGATATCTCAGAATCTTTGATGGAAACGATATAGCCTAAATAAATCCATGGTCATGGTGTTCTATAGACATGTTCAATTTTTGGGAAGTCAAAGAATGATAAATCAATCACATGAGTTGATGACACTTTCATGCAACCCGTTTGATTAGAGATATCGAGACAAAGAGATTATATTATACAGTAAGCATTCATATGAGATGACATTTCATTGCAGCATTAACTTCTTTCTCTATGGGTGCCTTGGCATGTTGTTAGACGCTAATCTTGGACTTTAGGTAGATTTGACTAATGATGTTGAGAAAGAGGCTTAGAGGGTCATACACTAAGTATATCCAGAATCTCAGTTAAATAATTTATTATTTAACAAATTGAATAAATATTATTCTCGGTTGTGGTTTAATAATTATTCATGTGTGTCTGATCGCATTTATTTTGTTTCTAGTTATTCGAGAGAATATATTACGAACCGAATATTTAATAAATATTTATTTTATATTTTAGTAAATATAATATTTATTTATTTATTGGTGAATAATGCAGTTATATTTATTTTATAAAAAAATAGTCATTATTAAAGGCCCGATAAATATTGTGGAGGATTGGTGGACCAAGTTTTAGGTCTGATGAGAAATAATAATATTAAATATTATTTGATTAAAATAATATTTAATTATAACTTTCAAGTTAAGCACATGTCAATAAATAATAACATTGTTGTTATTATCTGACATGGGAGTTTCACTTTGTTAATAAAATAATTAAGGCTCCTATGCAAAAAGATTTATGATTACCAGATAAATTAAATTCCTGGTTACATTATTCTCTAATTAGCTGAGGGGAAACCCACAGGCTAGCCAATCGTGTTGTGCACAACAATTTGGAGAATTTCTCTCGAGCCTAGAGAGATCCTTCTTCTCCAAGAACATTCTCAAGAATGAAAGCGGTCCTCCTCCACCAGATTAAGGAGAATGCTTTGGAATTAGTTCTTAAGGCGATTGAAGGCGGACGATGCAAGCGCAAGGATTTTCCATGCTAGCACCCAGAGACTCCTTCGGTGACGTCCATAGATTCACAGAGCACGTATGGATCACCGCTAGAGGAGATATACCCTTGCTCTCTATAATGCAATGAAGTCGGACTGCATATCTGTTGTTGAACATATCAACAAAGAAATAATCACTTTGGAGGTAATTCTTTAATTTAATTAAATTAATTATAAACAAAATATTTTGACCCTCTATATCTTGGTTCCAGGTTTCTATTCCTTTATCTTAATCCTTGATTCAATTTCATGGATACTGGCATTCATTATCGTATTGATCCTGGATTTTTCATTGAATATGGAAAAAATTAAAGTTGGACACCGCCCATCCTGCGCTTTTGTTCCGCCTGGAACCTACACCACCACCTCATGTCCATGACATCTCTATATAGGCTTCAAAGATCCTCCCTATAGACCATTTAATCATTCCAAATGTTTTAAAAATGCTTGAATTATGAAACTATTACAAACTATTTGTAACTTACAACCATAAATAATGGAACTTTTAACCCCTTGAACATTACATATTCCATCATCAAACATCTTTAAATCATCATCATATGATGATCAATAGATCATTATAGCTAATAGCAGGAGAAAGTCGTGTTATCATATAATGTATTTAGAGTCTAACCACCACATGGTGACCCTCACTATGTTGTGGTTTATACCACTGCATTGTGGTTTGATCTTTAGAACATATTTATTATGGATGTTAGGTATCAAAATAATTTATTTTAAAACTAAAAATTTAATTTCTTGTTACCTTATTGAAGGAATATGTGTTGGTCGGAGTAGAGTACTCAAGAGGGGGGGTGAATTGAGTATCTATAAAAATTTCTGTTTAAAAAAGTATTCTTAAAAGGGTTCCCCGATAAATTTAAATACAACCTAGTTAATCAAAGTAATACGGTTATGAAAGTTTGATTGTTTGAATAACTTCTTAGAATATTGATTAATTCTCAGTAATCTTAATATCAGTTATTAACATTACTTTTGAAGCTATTCTAATAAGGAAAAACAATTATAACTTCTTTCCAAGATTAACTATCAAATTAAATTTAGTGATTTCTGAATTAAACCGTAAAACAAAGAAAACTAAAATAAATAGCACAACGGATATAAAACAAGTAGTTCAGTCTCAAGCCAAGACCTAATCCACTCCACTTGGTGATCACCTTCCACCAAGTAGTTTATATAAATAAAATTTATCCACACCCTGGATCGGGGTTAAAAAAAGTACACAAGACTGTCCAGGTCACACGACCTCTTCCACAGATCTTTGTGGGTATGAACTAACAGGTCACACAGGGAGCTCTTCCACACTTATATGTGGGAATACACAAGTGTAAAAAGATGTAAGATAAAGGATATCTTGTATCCTTCAGTTTGATGTAGGAGACAGTGTGTGTTTTTATACAGACACACACACTGCTCAAAAGATAAAAATAATACACAACAAAGCAGAAATGATGAGATAAGGTTAATAGTTCTCTGAGTGTTATTCTATGTAGATATGGACTTTTGGGATGAAGCAGATGCAGAAATAGAGTCCTCTTGCGGAAAATAGAGTATCGTAAGTCAGCTAGATCTGGCTTGTGTTCTTCATGGAGTTGATAATGCAGAAATGTTCTCGAATCTAGGATTTGAGTATGCTTTGTGTGTTATTTAGTAGTGTTGGGTTTCATGTGTCATTTCTTCTTTCATGAATTCTCTTGCTTCTTCATTATCGTGCACACACTTGTTTTTCCATTGCCACTATTGTCACTTGTCACACATTTTCTTCTAGACACACTGTTCTTTTTATTCTTAGAATGCATGTGTTGGAGCTTATATGATGCATGTATTATGCCCCTCATACCTCATACTGTCAGGTGACATGTCTAAAAAGAAACATTTATTATGTCAGTGTATTTAAAAACATCAAATATGACTATTAGAAATTAAATTGAAAAATGAAAAAACATATTAAGAAACGGTGTCATGGTCGGTCTGTAAATGGTGTCTCTATGAAACAGTGTCTCCTTGAAACATTGTCTCCTTCTTTGTATTTGAGCAGTGAGACAGCTATGATGGCATAGTTTTATAGAGATCGGGAATTGGTAGCACAAATGCGATGTTAGGATCACGGTGTCTGGTCACAGTGTCTGGATGGTCACAATGTCTAGATAGTCACGGTGTCTGGATCCTTTTCTAGAAAAACACAACTGGTGGCAGACTCACGGTTTCTTGGACTTAGCCAAATCTATGTACATAGACTTAAACAGTGATATTCATAGAATTAATTAAACTTAATCATTCATAAGAGAATTTCATTATAAATAAAATAGTTTACAATAATTATTTAAGTCATAAAGAAACTAATCATTTGTACACATGATTTTAGATAGATTAAATAGGATTAACAAGCTTTATAGAATGTATAGGATTTGTGATCATTAAAACATTATTAACACATGATGAGTCCAACAATCTCCCCCTTTTTGATGATCACAAATCATGTGAGTGAGATATATGTTCATAGTGAATGTGCCTCTTCCTTAGTGTGCATATAGAATACATATGTCTCCCTCTTTTGGGATTATCAAAAAGAGTAAATAAGAAATAGACAATAAAAGTGCACAATGCATTCGATAGATAAAAAGTGTTATTACAAACAGTAAGTTACAAGAATACAAAAAACATCCCTATCAATAGATAGTAGTCACTATTCTTCATCACTGGCTTGTCTTCTCTTTTGCCTTGGTAGCAGCATCAGAAGAAGAAGCCATAGAAGAAGAGGTAGAAGTGGAGGAAGGGAGTGAACCAGTGGACAGAGAAGGTAAAGGGAATCCTTCAAAAATATAAGGGGCCAAGGTAGGTGCAATGGAAGACCGAGGACACTATTGATTAAGGATAACAGGTCTGATCTGACTCAGAACCTGAGAGACAGACATAGATGTAGAGGCAGGGGAAGAGGATGAGAAGGTAGGCAAACTAGATCTCAGGGGTGCAGCTGCAGGAGCGACAATTGCAGTACTCTAGACATGGAGATAAGGCCTCAAAATCTTGATGAAGTCATAAATGATCTCAACACCATATTGCATGGCTTTCTCAAAGTCATACTTGTTCTCCATAAACTTATCCAACAAAGGAGTGAAATCTTTGAGATTTTGGACTTGAGTTTTGAAAGTTTGAGTGATAGGAGTAATCCTCATATTCTTCACAAGGTACTTGAAGTGGTTGGTTATGTCATTCTTAGAGAAGATCTGATTGAAGTAGAAGTCCGCCTTTTTAACAATTTCTTGCTGAGCATCATTGGAAATCTTGGAATGAATTCTCACCAAATCAAGAACTCTGTCATTGTTCTTGAAAACTTCAGATAGTGATTCCTTATCAAATCCACTGAACACAAATTGAAGTTCTTCTTTGAAAACTATTTTGAGCAGATCACTGTCTAAAGAAGGTTGAGATTATTGTCCAGAAGTACGATAAGCAGTAACAATTGAGGTAAGGGATTTCAATTGATTTAGAACTTTCTAGATACATCCCTTATACTCATCAGTTAACTTGTTAAGACCAATAACAAGCTCACACATCACTTGAACAATCTGCTTGTTTCTTTCAGCTACCTTCTCTTCTAAGGAAGTTAGATTAGGTTGAATCAGTGAGGCTAATTCTTGTGGGGTATGACTAAAAATATTCTCAATAGGATAAGAAAAAGGTTCTGGTCTTGAGGTTATCACTCTCTGCATATCTTCAACCATACCTCTGAGAGTTTTTACTTCATCACTGAGTTGTTTGTTCTCAACTCTAACTTCTTGAATCTCATGAAGCATCTTGGGATGAATCTTCCATATGACCTTTTCCAACAATAGGTAAGCATCTCTCTCACTTAAATTGGTTACAGGAGTCGGTTGGGTATTTAGGAGTTTTTCAACTCCAGCTAACAGGGTAGCTCCAAATGTTTTCAGATCATCCTTATTCACTAAGTTTGGGGGTTCTTGTGAAGGTTTGGGAATAGAATATGAGACAGACTCAGGATCCTTGGTAGAGATAGCTTCAGGAGTAGATGCCGATTTAAAATGAGACATAGTAGACAGATCAATTCCTTTAACTGAGACTTCCTAGGAATCAGTCACATCAAAATAACTGGGGAATTTATACCATGTATCCACGGAGCTTGGATCAATTGGATTAGGTATTTCAACAGATTCCAGATTGGGGGGTTGTTCCCCCTCAATAGGTTCATCTTTCTCAGGACTGAGAGATTTAGATCCTTGATCTATTTCCATTATTTCATCCCTAATTTCCTCACCCATTTCCTTTCTAGATAACTAAAAGGCTCACTCCATTCTCTCTTCAGCAGATGGAATAACTTCAAGAACAACTTGTTCCTCTGGGTATTCCTCAAGAGCAGTTTCTTGCACAATAGAAAGATCTTATTCTATATTCTCTTCTACAACATCCTTTTCACTTAACTTTGCAATAGATTCTTCTTTGAAATCAAGTTGTTCTTCCAGATCAACAACTTCTTCAGGAACAAGCATTTCCTTCTCAAATAAGACTTGAGAAGAATATTCATTGTCTTCCTCAACTAGAACAGTTTCTCTCAGAGGTACAATAGCCTCTTCTTATTCTTCCTCATCAGAATACTCAACAAGTTCATCTGGCTCCAAACCGGGATCAAAAATATCCTTAGGTATTGAAGGGTGTTCCACTAGATTAAAATTTTCATAAACCCTGTCATTATCTTCCACCCATTCTCTTGTCCATGGATTCCAACTGATTTTCATTATCTTTACTGTAAATTTTTAAAGACGGAACTCATAGTCCTTAATGGATTCTTCGTCTGGTCCAACCAATCCTTTTGTATGAAGCATAGCTGAGATAATCCATGAATAGAATATAGAGGTTGACTTGGAGGTTGTTTTGATCAAATCACACATATGGTGTATAACATATTTTCATAGGTTGATATTATGTCCATTTTTCATGAGATGTATCAAAAATACATCCTAATACTTGAGTATGGAAAACTCACCTTTTCAAAGGCTAATCAAATTCTGAACAAACTTAAATAGAAGCCTGTTTTCACCATCTAGCTTAGCAGTTATGTCTCTCCTCTTAGTTTCATTTCCAGTTAAACTTCTCAATGATTCTTCCAAAACAAAGAACTCGCTTAGAGGTGGAGGACCTCTCTCATAGTCCTCACAAATACCCTCATGAGGTATCCTAAGGCATGCAACCCATAACCTCTAAGAAAAGGTACAAATCTATCCATTGATCCAACTTCTCACAACATAGCCATCTTCTGAATCAAAAGATAATTGAACATACTGATAAAATTATGCAACTAACTTCGGGTAAATAGGCCTATCCTCCTTTGTGAACCAATCTAGCCATCCTTGCTCTGTTAAAACTTTCAATACCAATGAATTACTTGATAGAATCCACTTAGGGCATATCTCCTTTTCAGGTACCATTATTATGTTCACCAGATTCGGATTCAGAGGACCTTTGGGTGCTAACTTCAGTGCGATTTTCAACTTGTTCTTTGAACTGCGCTTCTCAGGAGTTGACGATGATGGGTGTTTCATCCTGGGAATTCACTAAAGGTTTGAGAGAGAGAAGGGTTGAAAGTGGGGTTACAGTTTGAGAGAAGAGAGCTCAGTGAAAAATGAGTGGAACTTCTTTTATTTTATCATTTAGGGATATCAAGCATCGCGGGATCAAAAGCATGGGAAGTTAAAAAAATAATAAAACAATGAATTACTGTGATATGGGTTATAATGTATAAATAAAACAATAAAGTGTCTTTATGGTGAGACCGTAATCAACTTTCACGGTGAGACCGTAACAAGCGTTCACAGTGAGACCGTAATAGTGTCATTTCTAAACTGTGCGACCGTATTATTTGAGACAGTAAGTGCCAGACAGTAACTAATAAATAGTAACTGTGAGACTGTAAACATGAAACATCAACTCTTAAGACAGTAAAACTATAGAACTGTTAGAGTTACATAGTAATCTTAAGACAATGACTTGTGAAACCATAAACTGTGAAACAATATACTTACTACTTAAGATTTATCATTCCCAATTCATGTATGATGTAATCTATTCTTTCAAAATTTAATGGTTTGGTGAATATATCAACAAGATGATATTCAGTTCCAATGAATTCCAAAGTGATGTCACCTTTTTGATAATAATCTCTCAAGAAGTGATGTCTTACATCAATATGTTTTATCCTAGAGTGTGAAACATAATTTTTTGAGATGTTAATAGCACTTGTATTGTCACAATTTATAGGAACATACTTGAATTGATATCTATAATCTAGTCATATGTGTTTCATCCACAAAATTTGTGCACAACAACTTCCAGTAGCTATGTATTTAGCTTCTGCAGTAGATAATGCAACATAGTTTTGTTTCTTACTACACCATGATACTAGTGACTTTCCTAAAACGTAACATGTTCCAGAGGTTCTTTTTCTATCTAACTTACAACCACCAAAGTCAGCATCAGAATAACTCACTAACTCAAATGATTTTCCTCTGGGATAGAACAGTCCTAGATTGGGTGTATGCTTGAGGTATTTGAAAATTTTCTTAACAGCATTTAAATAAGATTCCTTAGGATTTGCTTGAAAATGAACACACATACACACACTAAACATAATTTCATGTTGGCTAGTAGTTAAGTAGATTAAGCTTCCAATCATTCCTCTGTAAGTGGTTTGATCAACAGATTTTCCATCTTCATCAAGATCCAACTTACAAGTAGTACTCATTGGAGTGTCACTACTTTTAGTGTTATCCAATCCAAAATGTTTTAGAAGATCTCTAGTATATTTTCTTTGATTTAAAATAATACCATCATTATTTTGAAATATTTTAAATCCAAGAAAGAATTTTAGTTCACCCATTAAACTCATTTCAAATTCATTTTGCATCAATTTAGAAAATTCAATACATAAAGATTTTTTTGAAGATCCAAAGATAATGTCATCTACATAGATTTGAACTACTAAAACATCATTGAAAATTTATTTTATAAAAAGGGTAGGATCAAATATTCCTTTTGTAAAACCTTTGGAAATAAGAAAAGTACTTAATCTATCATACCAAGCTCTTGGAGCTTTTTTTAAACCGTATAAAGCTTTTGATAATTAAAAAATATGGTTTGGAAAATGAGGGTTTGTAAAACCAATGGGTTGCTCAATAAATACATCCTCAGCTATATACCCATTTAGAAATGCACTTTTGACATCCATTTGATATAGTTTGAAATTCAGATGTGCAGCATAAGCAAGCAGAATTTTGGCTTCAAGTATAGCTACTGGTGCAAAGGTATCTTCATAGTCAATTCCTTCTTCTTGACTATATCCTTGTGCAACCAATCTATCCTTGATTCTAACTATATTACCAGCTCCATATACCTTATTTCTAAACACTCATTTAGTGCCTATGGTGAATGTGTCTTTGGTTCTATCAATAAGTTTCCAAACTTTGTTCCTTTCTAACTGATTAAGTTCTTTTTGCATAGACATCACCCAAAATTCATCATTTATGGCATCATTAATGTTTTTAGGTTCAAATTGTGACAAGAAGATTTGATGTTCAACCTTATTTCTAAGATAATCTCTAGTTTGAGTTCCTTTGTCTAAGTATCCTACAACAACATCTAAAGGATTGTTTTAAGAGTTCTAACAGCTCTAGAAAAAGAAGGACTAGTGATTTTAGGTTCTTCAATAGGGTCAGGTTCATTGTGACCTAAATCTAAAGAATTTCCAAAACTGGAAGTTTTCACAGATTCCTTTATAGGATGGTTAGAGTATTTTGAATTAATTTCCATATTTGATACATCATCCTCCAGGTTCTCTAGAGTGGTCTTAGGCTCATGTGGATCTATTTCATCAAATTTGACATGGGCAGATTCTTCCACACATTTAGTTATTTTATTAAACACTCTATAGGATTTACTAGAAATTGAATATCCTAATAAGATTCCTTCATCACTCTTGGATGCAAATTTTTCAATATTGTCCTTAGTATTAAGGATATAGACTTTGCAACTAAATACTTTGAAGTAGCTAACTTTGGGTTTTCTATTGTTCCACAACTCATATGGAGTTCTTTTAAGAATATGTCTAATTGATACTCTATTGATAATATAACATGTTGTATTTACAGCTTCAGCCCAAAAATAAATAGGTAAGTTATATTCACTAAGCATGGTTCTAGCAATCTCTTTCAGGGTCCTATTTCTTCTTTCTACAGCTTCATTCTGTTGAGGTGTTCTAGGGGCAGAGAAATTATGACTATATCCATTTTGTGAGAAAAAGGATTCAAAATCTTGATTTTAAAACTCATGGCCATGAAAACTTCTTAAGTATTTAATTCTAATTCCACTAAGATTTTCTACATTTTTGGTATATTTGGTAAAATGAGAGCAGGTTTCACTTTTTCGAGCCAAAAAGAAAGTCCAAGTATATCTAGAAAAGTCATCTACAAGAACATAAACAGAGTGCTTCCCATTTAAGCTGGAAACTCTAGATGATCCAAACAAATCTATGTGAACCAATTCAAGAGGTTGAGAAGTTGAAACTTCTTTCTTTGGTTTGAAGGAAATTTTGTGTTGTTTTCCCTTTTGACAAGGATTATGCAATTTATCATTTGGAAACTCAAGTTTGGGTAGGTCTTTGACTAAGCATTTTCTAGTTAACTTTCTAAGGGAGTGAGTGTTATAGTGTCCTGGTCTCTTATGCTAAAGCCAAGATTCTTTATGAAACACACTTAAACATGAAGAATTTTGAGAAGCTAAAGAATTTAAGTTAACAGAATATACATTTTCATTTCTTAATGCAGAAAACACTAATTCATTTTTAGAATTAAAAACATTGTAAGCATCATTTTCAAATTTGACATGAAATCCATCATCACATAGTTGTGAAATACTAAGCAGATTATATTTCAATCCATCAACAAAAAATACTTTGGAAATCAAAACTGAGTTAGAGTTACTGATTTGGACAAGGCCAATAATCTATCCTTTGGCATTGTCACCAAAGGTGACATGTCCTCCATCAATTTTTATTAAGTTCTTGAATCATGAATCGTCTCCTGTCATGTGTCTTGAACACCCACTTTCCAAGTACCATAAGCTTTTACAGGAACTCTTTAAGCAACTTTCCAAAAAAAATAGTCAAATAAAAATAGATTTTGGTACCCATACTTGTTTGGGTCCAGTAATATTAGTGACTAGTGCCTTAGGAACCCATATCTACCTCATAGGTTTCCTATAAGAATTATGTAAAGTATTTGAAAAATAAAATCTATTTGGTCTAGAAAAGCTTGAAACAGTAGAGAGTGTATCATAACTTGAACTAGATGAATGTTTTCCAGAACTGGGAGTAAAGTTGTATGTCCTAGACTTAGAAACAAAATTAGTTCTTCCAAAATTTCTTTTACCAGGTTGATAGCCAATGCCAGTAGTATATTTAAGAGCAATCTGTTTACCTAGCATTTGTACCAAGGCATCTTTACCATTAGTAAACCTTTCAAGATCCTTTTTCAATTACTCATTAGATAGTTTTAGTTCATTGTTCTCTTTGAGTAATTGAGCATTTTTCTCCCTTTTTATAGTGAGTTCAGTTTTAACAGTTGAGGTAAGAGCATGTTGTTTCTTTAAAGACTTGTATTTATCTTTTAGTTAATTGCATGTCTCTTCAAGTATATTACAGTACTCAAAAATTTCTTCATTATACATATTTTTAGAGTCACTCTCATATCCAAAATAATAGGAATTGTGTACAAGAGATTCCAGTGTTACCTCGGATGTGTTTGTCATAAAACACATATTGGCTTTGTTAGCCTGTTCATCATGTGAAGATTTTGAGTCACTTGAATTGTCCTCAGAAGCACTCCATGTTGCTTTCATTTCCTTTTTATACTTTCTATCTTTGTCCTCATATTTATTTTTGTACTTGAGTTTGGGATAGTCAGCCTTGATATGTACCTTTCGTTTACATTCATAGCAGACAATCTCATCAGACTTGTCACTTCTTTTCCAATCTTTCTTCCAACTTACTTTCTGATCATATATTCCCTTGAAGTTAGAATTTCTGAAAAATTTCTTCTTCTTGTAAAATATCTTAAACCTTCTGGCTAATTGAGTCATCTCCTCATCACTGTTAGGTGATGATTGTTGATCACTACTGGAACTTTCTACATAAACTTTCAATTTCCCTTTTTCTGTGTGTTTAGAGGTGGTGGTCTTAAACGCAACAGATTTTATTTTGGGTTCATCCTCCTCTTCCTTGTTGACTTTCAGCTCATCTTCATACATCATCAGTTTTCCAATGAGTTCTTTTACAGGTAGCTTGCTGATGTCGTATGACTCTCTAATAGAGACAGAGGTTCCTCTCCATCTGTCAGGTATGCATATGAGAATCCTCATGATTTGTTCTTTGGTAGTGACTTCTCTTCCAATAGAAATCATTGTGTTGAAAATTTCGTTGAACCTGAGATACATGTCAGAAATAGGCTCATCAGGTTTCATTTTAAAGTTATCATATTTAATAGTATAAGTATTAAGTCTCATTTCTTTCACACTAGAAGTTCCTTCATGTGAAACAGACAAGGTATCCCAAATTTCATGGGCAATTTTACATGTAGAGATCCTATTAAATTCCTCATTTCCTAAAGAGCAGTATAAAGCATTCATAGCTTCGCAATTTTTATTGTAGACAGTTTTGGTAGGTTCATCCCAAGTGATTCTATCAGTAGTAGGAATCTTATATTCATCTATAATTGAAGACCGGATTTCAAAGCTCATATTTTCTAAATGCATTTTCATTTTAATTTTCCATTGAGCATAATTGGTTCCATTAAAGAATGGTGGTCTATTTGTTGCAACACCTTCCAATTAATCTATTATCCATAATAAAGAAATACTTTAAAAGAGCTAAAAATTTAGAATTAACAGAAATTTACAGATCTTTAAAGTACAACTATAATCACAATTGAATAGGGTCAAAAACAAAGTCATAATAAACAATCCTCTGATACTAAATGTTGGTTGGAGTAGAGTACTCAATAGGGGGGGTGAATTGAGAATCTATAAAAATTTCTGTTTAAAAAAGTATTCTTAAAAGGGTTCCCCAATAAATTTAAATACATCTCAGTTAATCAAAGTAATACGGTTATGAAAGTTTGACTGTTTGAATAACTTCTCAGAAGATTGACTAATTCTCAGTAATCTTAATATTAGTTATTAACATTACTTTTGAATCTATTCTAATAAGGCACAACAATTATAACTTCTTTCTAGGATTAATTATCAAAGTAAATTTAGTGATTTCTGAATTAAACAGTAAAATAGAGAAAACTAAAATAAACAGCACAGCGGATATGAAACAAGTGGTTCAGTCTCAAGCAGAGACCTAATCCACTCCACTTGGTGATCACTTGCCACCAAGTAGTTTATATAAATAAACTTGATCCACACTCTGGATCGAGGTTAACAACAGTACACAAGACTGTCCAGATCACACAACCTCTTCCACAGTTCTTCGTGAGTATGAACTAATAGGTCACACAGGGACCTCTTCCACACTTATCTGTGGGAATACACAAGTGTAAAAAGATGTAAGAGAAATGATATCTTGTATCCTTCAGTTTAATGCAAGAGACAATGCATGTTTTTATGCAAACACACACACTGCTCGAAAGATAAAAATAATACACAACAGAACATAAATGATGAGATAAGGTTAGAAGTGCTCTGAGTGTTAGTCTATGCAGCTCTGGACTTCTGGGATGAAGAAGATGTAGGAATCAAGTCCTCTCACAGAAAACAGAGTATCGTAAGTCAGCTAGATCTGGCTCGTGTTCTTCGTGGAGTTGATAATGCGGAAATGTTCTCAACTCTAGGATTCTAGTATGCTTTGTGTGCTCTTTAGCAGCGTTGGGTTGCATGTGTCAATTCTTCTTTCATGAATGCTTGTGCTTCTTCGTTATCGCGCACACACTTGTTTTTCCTTTGCCACTATTGTCGCTTGTCACACCTTTTCTTCTGGCCACGCTGTTCTTTTTATTCTTAGAATGCATGTGTTGGAGCCGACAGGATGCAATTATTCTACACCTCGTACCTTGTACTGTCAGGTGACATGTTTACAAAGAAACATTTATTATGTTAGTGTATTTAAAAACATCAAATATGACTGTTATAAATTAAATTGAAAAACAACAAAACAGATTAAGAAATAGTGTCACGGTCTGTTTGTAAACGGTGTCTCCATGAAACAGTGTCTCCTTCTTTGTCTTTGAGCGGTGAGACAACTATGATGACATAGTTGTATATAGATTAGGAGGCGGTAGCACAGATGTGGTGTTAGGATCACAGTGTCTGGTCACGGTGTCTGGATGGTCACGGTGTCTAAATCCTTTGCCAGAACACAACCGGTGGCAGACTCACGGTTTCTCAGATTTAGCCAAATCTCTGTACACAGACTTAAACGGTGATATTCATAGAATGAGTTAAACTTAACCATTCATAAGAGAATTTCATTATAAACAAAATAGTTTACAATAATTATTTAAGGCATAAAGAAACTAATCATCTGTACACATGATTTTAGATAGATTAAACATGATTAACAAGTTTTACAGAATGTATAGGATTTGTGATCATTAAAACATGATTAACACATGAGGAGTCCAACAATATGGTCTCACTAATTATTCAATTTTGCGTGTTTTTAATGAAACAAACCCTAATGCTAACTTTCTTGCAAACCATAAGACCCTAATGCCCTTGGAATTGTACATTGTCCTCTCCACACCCCCTTACCATCCTATGTGGCAATGGCACACCCTTTACTCTCACATGTTAGTTTTTTATATGGAAAACGACATAGAGTGGCCAGTTGAAAAATTTATTTCAAAGAAGGATACTATACTTTTATATCATTCTATCCCCCCACCCCTTAATTTTGTTATTAAAAATACAACCTTTGATGACATTTGATTTGATAAATTACCGTCCATTGATGTCATTTTTTCAAACTTCTAGGAAGATGCACTCGATCGCGGTTCTCTCTAAAATTGGCTCATTTTGTCGGCCGTAGTCGGCGACCCCCCCCTGAGTTATGAGGCCGGGGGTGCGGTGCGGCGCTTCATTGGAGGTATCGAAGCAAAATGGCGCCCACCCATAAATCCTCCCCCTTTCCTGTCCAGCTGCTGCCGCCCTAGTTTTCCCGTTCCCATTCCCGATCCTATACTCTTCTTCTTCACCCTCCCTCAACACGACTCATTTGTTTCGCCATTCTCCATATCAACCCCCCAACAAAAGCGTTTTACACCAAACGCTTCCGTTCTGGGATTCGGCGCCCTTCCATCTCAACCCGGATTGAGTCGCCGGTAGTCTTGAGCTTTGTGTTTTGGTTCTGCTCTTCCCTTCATCGATGGCCTCGTTCTCCGTTCCTTGCCCCAAATCCTCCAATTCCTCGCCCTCTCGTCGCGGCGTGAGTCCCCATCAAAACCATCGCCAGCTAAGACAATCGAGAATCTCGTACAACCCTGCTCTCAATTCGACGCCATCAACATTAGTCACTGGATCGTCGTCCGATGGTTCTGCGGTCTTCGGATTTCAGGTTCGCTTCACACATTCCTCTTCGAATGTGGGATTTTGATGGGTTTATTGTCTCGTGACTTTCCCTTCATGACCCAATGGCCCCAGTTGTTATTGCACTGGGTGTGTTAGGCTCGCAGGATTTTGAAGATCGTACTGAACTATGGTAGTGAAGTGTAAGCTGAAGAATTTTCAATTTAGTCTACATGCGATTTACTCTCTTTTCTCTTACATAAGCAAGGCACTTGGGTAAAAGGTGAAATGGAATGCATTTTGAAGGGAAAAAATCACACTCGTTGGAACCATTTTATTTCATTGAATACATTCTTGTTATGATAAACAGCATTGAAATCAGCATTTCACCATGTGAGCGTTCAAAACTTTTCAAGCCGTGTTACTGCTCTTTTCATCCCCCCGTGACAAGTGAACCCATATGGCAATAGCAAATATTTTTTCTGTGTACTTAACATATCTCGAATGGATGAGTTGATCTGTCTGCATATTCATAGCATATGTTATATTTTGTGATTGAATTTATGTTTGGCTTTGTGGTTCCATGCTTGCTAAAACTTTTATGTTGGGTTCAGCTGGTTGGTTTTTACAGTAATTTGTAAAATGCTACGTTTGCTGACTATTTTCGAGTCATATTTCAAAGCTTGAGTAAAATTAGTACAGAGTACCCAATTAGTTGACTAGTAGACAAAAGGGAAAGTGTGCAGTGTAAACAACAAAGGATATATGAGAAACAGATTTTGAAATCAGTTTTTTCATTTCACTGAACAAAGATGGTTCTTTTCAAAGCTAGGTTACTTGCTCGATCACTACCCGGGCTAGTTTCTAGTGACTAACGTTGCGTTTAACAACATTTATTGAAAAATGCTCACAACACTTATCACTTATGATAAGCAGTTTGAGAAAATAAGTGATATTTGTCCTTTTTCTGAAAAAGCATCTAGACTTGCATTATTGAAGAAAACTACGTAAGTGGCAAAAATGTGTTTTTTCATAGTAATCTGGAATACAGAAGCACTGATCATAAGTGATGAGTCCTATAAACACTTTTCAATTAGCTTTGTCAAACGCAACCTAAATACATGAGAACCGCAACATATGTCGAGCCTTTATTTTCCTAAAAATATCATCATCTGTTTGTTCTTTTTTAGCATTTGTTTAGACCGAAAGAACAAGATTCCTGGAGATAGTTTTCCCCATGTCTTTCTCGTTTGTTTATATCTATCTAATCAAGTATAAAAATTACCCTTGATTCGTTTGGTTCTTATTGGTAAATGTGTCATTTTCCTTTGATATTTAGAAGCAGAGTGATAGAAAGCCTGTTGTTTGGAAGGTTCATGCACAGCCTAAAGAGGTAACTTGCTGGTTTATCTGAGGACATTTCTGCTTCACTTGTGTATTTCCATTTCGTCCTTGAAACTTTCAATCTATATATGAGGTTGTGGCCAAAAAATCCCTGAGTTCACCTCCAGTGCTTGAGACTTTCACATCATCTCAGGGGAATGATCACTCCGTAGAAAATGCAAGCTCAGATGTGTCGTCAATCTCTGCTTTTATGTCTCAAGTGGGAGATATCGTCAAGTTAGTGCTAAAGATTTCTCTTTTCTCTATCATTGCAAGCAAACCTTCAGAAATTTTGAAGAGCTTTTCTGTAAACTGGGAAAACTTTTTTTTAATAGGCTTCAGATTTTAGATTATTTTTCAAGTTTTTCTCCTGCTTTCTCAGAACAGCTTTCTGAAAACTTGCAAATACATCCTAATTTTGTTTTGGGAACAAAAAACAACTTATTTTCAAAAATTTAAGTGTCCCTTTGACAATGCTTATCAGAAACATAACAAACGCCACCTATTCTTTCAAATTGTTCATTATAAGTGATAAGTGCTATAAACAGTTATCTGGTGGGCAGGCTAGTAGATTCAAGGGATATTGTGGAGCTGCATTTGAAACAACAGGACTGTGAGCTTGTCATAAGGAAAAAGGAAGCCTTGCAGCAACCCCCGGCAGCTCCTGCAGTCATGGTGCAGCCCTCTCCACCCTCTTCAGCACCCCTTTCAGCCCCTGCAGCAGCCCCGTCTCCTGCAACATCCTCTGCTCCACAACTTGCGTTACCGAGTCCTGCACAAACAAGCAAATCATCTCACCCGCCACTGAAATGCCCCATGGCTGGCACGTTTTATCGTTCCCCCTCACCCGGTGAACCTCCATTTGTAAAGGTGAGTGTGATGTGTTTGGTACTGGTTACTAATTTTCTTTTTAATGTCTGCTCTTATCACTGACAACAAGCAGTTTGAAAAAATAAGCGGTGTTTATTCTGTTTTTGAAAAGAACACTTATGCTTCAGTTGTGTTTGGTGATGGAAAAGCTTTTCGGTTTTCATTTTTCAAATTTGTGTTGGATCACCTAAATGAAAATTACTTTAGAAAATGTAAATGAAAATGATGCATTTTTGGAGATTATTTTAACAGAAAACGATTTCAATAACCAAACACAGCCTTGAGAAAACCGCTTAATGTTATATGGAAGCTGTTGTCCCAAGTGAAACACAGACTTATAACAAATTCTTTGGGAAAATGTTGGATTGTTTTTTAAACACATCTGTTATAAGTGATAAGTATGGTAGGAGACTTGCCCTGCAAAATTCTATGGTTTGAAACTCATTTGATGATTTCAGGTAGGAGATAAAGTGCAGAAAGGTCAGGCGATCTGCATCATTGAGGCCATGAAACTGATGAATGAGATTGAGGTAACTGCTGCTTCCTCCCACTACAGAATCCACTGCTACTTTGTGACATGAAAGGGTTGCCCGAAACACCACAGTTGCAAACATAACAACAATGATTGATAAATATCATGCCTGTTTGATTATTGCATTATCAAACATTTCTTTTTCTGTATAGTTAAGATTAACAGTTATTAAAATTGTTTCTCAAAATGTATATTAAAAAAAAAACATATCAATCAAACAAATCCTAGTATTGAGAATATTTCCTTTTAGCAAGCAGCATTCCTTGTACTGAGTTTTGTCTGGCAGGCCGACCATTCTGGAACCATAACCGAAATACTCGTTGAAGATGGGAAACCAGTTAGTGTAGACATGGTAAGATCACCCCCCCTCTCTCCCTGTCTCAATTTTGAAATTTGTGAGCTTCAACTGAGGGCTATAATTGTGTGGGTGCAGCCTCTTTTGGTAATTTCCCCTTGAAGAGTTGAGGAGAACTGAGGTGGGTGGCTTATTTTTGCAGGGGCTCAGTTTCATCATTTCACGAATTCCTAGTTAGCCGCTTTCTTTATATAGCCTGTAACTTAAACGCTTGCTTTTGTTCCTCCTTTATTCTTGTTGGCAAATTAATATTCAATAAAATTTGAGAATAATGTATTGAGGATTCTGATGCCTGTAATGCTGATTGGAATGCCACCCCAAGTGCCTGCTGAATGTTTTTTTTTTTAGAATCCTCGGACCTTAAAAAAGTCAAGATGGGAAATCGTATGAAATGAATCATGATCAACAAAGTCTCCCGCTAAACATAACTGTGAAGAAGGTAAAGGTATTTCTCAAATGTAACTACAACATATTGTACAGTATGATAGACTGATTATAACTATTTTAACAATCATGACTTTGTAGGATTGAAAATGATTATGATTTCATAATTTATAACCATAAGCAAAGAGTGGCATGAAACTACAATGGGGCTATATTTTGATCTTCGTAAATCTCGTGTATCATCATGCATAAAATATAGTCTCGTGTATCATCATGCATAAAATAGTCATACATTTTTTTTTTGTCTCTGACACTGAATATAGTCACGAGACATGAAACATGACAATATTATAGACCGACTCGTTTATACTGACTTCCAAGTAGGTGGATCAAAATAAATTAACATATGTCATGTCATTTATTTGAGTAGATTGACACCTTGTATGTCACTTTTTTAAATGTGATGATTCATTTTCAATCTTACTCGATTCAAGTAGAAAAATTCAAATCCCTTACATAATTAACAAAATATCAAACTATTCTGATGGGTATTGAAATATGAAAATTCACATGTCGTAAAACTTGTAAATTTCATATTTTGAGGATTGCTATGATATATATCCTAAACAACCATAATTTGTTTAGCTAATCCTCATGAATGACATCAGATGAGTATCTGAGTATGAAAATTCACATGGAGGGTAACTTGTTAATCTCAAATTTTGGGGATTGCTATGATATATGCATCCCAAACACACTAATGACATATGTATGCTATTCCATGTGGCGTAATTAAGTGGATGAATTCAAATAACAAGTCTAACTTGTGTCTCGCAAGTGATTTTTTGTATCTTTGTATAAATTCTTACTGAAGTTGATCTCAAAGAATAGTAGAACCAATGACTTCATAATGACCTTTGATTAGGGTTAATTATGATTTTTACCCTAAATGGACCGATTATCATATCCCATGTTATAAACAAAACATACATAAATGAATGATTATTCAGAAGTTATTATTAATTATAAAATCATGATACAAGATATGTTCCTAATACATCACTTGAATAACATTATGACACGTATATAGACAAAACAATATAAACTATAGCAAGTCTCCAATTTATTTTATGCCCAAGGTTTTACATGAGCCTCAACTTTTTGATGCACAAGTCATTTTGTCAAAGGATTTGCTATATTATCATTTGTTGCTATCTGACAAATCTTTTTGTAACGATAATCACATTTCGATAAGTATATCAATTTTTAATAGAATTTTAGAGATTTCTAAAATGAAAAATGATGGAAAAGTGGATTAAATGAGATCCAAAAAGGGTGTTCGAAAAAATAGGAGATGGAGCTCACTGGACATAACAACACACACCAAGAGTTTCGATGGCACACCAAACTTCTAGTGTGGGTTGCCAAAATCTTGGTGGGAGGCTCAAAAATAGGTTTTTAAAGGTTTTTTTTTCTTCCAATATACATTAAAAACACCCTCACCCTCCTTCCACATAGTCACACAACCTAGCCCCACTCTCCCTCTATTTTTCCAAATTTCTATATTTCCCTCCAATCTTACTCCTCAATCTCTCTCGTCACTCACCTGATTTACGATTTATCAGTGATGTTGGGATCATATGAAAAAATCAATGTTAAAGCCTCAATCCATTTTAGGTCTTCGTGTTTGGGCAATGATGTATCCAAATCAACACTTGGAAACCCTTTGTGCAGGTTTAGTTGACCCCTCTTCTTTTGACTCGATCTAGTGGAAGAATCTCCCACAGAAGCTTCATATATTATTCAAGATAAGTGATTTGACACTTGTGTTTCTTTCTTGTGAGTGTGTGACCGTGGGTGAGTTGGGTATGAAAATCGAGTGGAGACAACCCAATGGAGAAATCAATGCATTCAAAAATGAGAAAATAAAATGGAAATGGCGTCGTATTCATTTATACGACATTTCACTCAAGGAAAATGACTTGTATAAAGTGATTTTTTTGGGTAATGGAAAATAAAATAGGATTTTTTTACATTCGTTTTGTCGTGAAATTTAACATGGTGCTTGAAAATGAATCATAATAGTTTATTATGTGATGATGAATTATTTTGGACGATTTTCTTGCTTATGAGTTATAAAGATGATACTTACTTGTGATACATGCTCGTGAGTACATGATGATGATTTTGTCGTCATATATTGCCCATGCCTACATGCGAGTTATTTTATGATGTTATGTGATTTGTAATGATGTGATATTTGATTATGAGAATGGGTCATAAGGCTTGAGCAACTATATTGACATGACATAAGAAATGAGATAATATCTTCTCCCTTCAACCTGACTGAGATGATGCTTCTCCCAACTCTTTCCCTCATGAAATGACCCTCGAGGATGATAATCAGAAGTGTAGCATGTTATTTTCTCTCATGGTGCGACCATTGAAGATGCTCTTCTTGCTTTTTTTCATCTTGGTGTGGTCTGTGTGGATGGTAATTAGAGGTGTGATGCATGTTATTTCTCTCAGGGTATGACCAATAAGAATGTTCTCAATGGTCTTTTCCCTCTGGTCTAGGCTCGTGAGATGCTCACACAACTTGAATATCTAAAGCAAAGATCTATATAGGTGAATGATGATCATGATACCGTAGTTAACAAAAGGGTTTTGGTATATAATGCGATAATAATGTGAGTTTTTTTATGCATGCCACAACACACAGGGACAAGTATGACCATCCTCTCATGACACAATCACTTGCATATGTAGTTGCATCATGATAGAGTTTTAAATCTAAGTGGCGGCTTCATACAAGGTATATTATATCCACACCCTACATGTACACATTTTGTGTACGTATAGCTGTTGTTTTTCATGACTTAGGTAAGGTAAATGACCAAATGATCAATGACTGATAAATCATGGGATGATCAGTGTGGAGGATGAGGATGAGGGCTGCAAATGAGACAAAATTCCATTTTTTAATGATCAAATTGTCTTTATTTTTTTCATTCTTTCTTTGGATTTTTTAAATATACTATCGATCTAAGTGAAATTAGGTTTATTTTGTATGTTTGGCTCATTTGTTGTGTGACATATTCATCTTTTATAGATCTTTACCACATTATGATATTTGTTCTTGTTTCCTTTATTATTATCACATGTTTCGCTTGTTCTTCATTTATTATTTATTTATTTTAATATCATTTCTATGCAATGTTTTGAGGGTAAATCACTCCCTGATGATTTGGTTATAACCCTAAACATGAGTCCTACTGCTTTGTTGATTGGGGAACATGTTTGGGGTCTTGTGGAGAACTTCCTCAAGAAATTGTTTTATTGATTTTGAAATTTTTGGTTTACTATTTAGAGATGGATATGAAATCCCTGGGACTTGAGATGCGAACTATAAATATGTCATACCGACATATTAATAGTGGAAACTAAATTTATGATCTAGAATGATATCAATGGTTGATTTTATTTTATTTGGATTCGATTTGAAATTATTTAAGTTAATATTTTCCCTCAACCTAGGGTAGATGATGATGTTATGAGTTGCATGCATCATTTAGCAACATGTTGGATTTTTTTTGGGAATTCATGCACTTGTGTGTGATTTTTTCTAAAGTGACACATGTTTAAAAATAAATGGATCAAAGAAACTTTCTAAAATAAATAAACAACTCCAAATTAATTAATATTCACTAATAAATATATAAAAAAATTATTTAATAGTTCATTAGTGACGAATTCAATAACCAGAACTAATTAAAATTTTTTTGGGTAATTTATATTTTAATTGATCGACATGTATTTTTCTATGGATATGAAATAAATGTGACCAGATTATATATTGATGGTTTCAAATATCATGTTATTTTTAGTATAAATGCAATGCCTTGTTGTGGAATATAAAATATTATATGAGTTGATGTGAAATGAAAGTGACAGTGGAACATGTTTAAGTTGTGTAAGGAGTATATTGACATAATCTGGTGTAAAGTTAACATGGGGAGAATATGTATAAGAGAATTAAAATGAAAAGTGGAGATATAAAAGGGGAATGGATGTGTTATATGTGTGGAGTAGGATTGGGTTTTTATTTTTTATAAAAAAATTGGGAGTTATGAATGAATTGATTTTAATATCGCAGTTTTTCATTTTATATGCATGCCACCCTAAAAACATTCCACATCGCATCTAGAAGGTGTGATATAGAATGCCCCATTAGTAAGAGAACCTGTCGACACATAGCTTGTGGAGATCTTGACTTGGGTATTTTAGTTAATGGAGCATGAGTTCCTTAGATGAACAACAACGATGACTGATTTCACATAGAATTTTCTGAGACAACATCCCCTAATGTTTTGAGTTAACATGGGACCGCAGGGCATAAAAGAGTCTGTGGAGTGAATCCACTAGATTATTTAGTTGATCGAAATACTTGAGGATAAAAGAGTGAAGTTTCAAACTTTTATGCTAGAGGGAATTGCTTAACGATGGTTAGAAGTATTGGTGTAGGTCAAAAAGAAATAGGGAAATATCAAGATTGTTTTATGAAAATTATTATCTTGAAACTTTGCACATAGGGAAGATGTAGGAATTCATAGAGATTTAACAGAGATGGTTATTAGTAATGGGAATGAATAGGTTCATCTAGATCCATAGGGCGTATTCATCATCTCCTCTAAAAATGATCTCCTGCTAGGGTTTATGACCTATTTGATGTCAGCCACCACCATCCTTCCCCCTCTGGAGGGGGGGGGGGGTCCTCCACCTATCCTTTCTTGTTGCATCTTAAGGGGTTCCACCCCTTTACTAACACAAATTCATTTTGGGAATTCCCTAGTATTTAGTTGTGCCCTAACCATTGACCGAGAAAGGGTTCCATAAGCTTCCTATCTCATGACTAGAGTTCACTAAAGTCTTAACTTTCCTCGAGATCTCTCTGGTTTCTCATTTTGGGAACCAACATCCGTCAGTTGAATTCTTTGATCATTTTTTCAATGACTCATGGGGATTGAAGGAGTGCACAATTATAAGGATTCTTGAATCTCATCACATCCTTATTCAGTTTGCTTCAAAAGATGATTTTTCTCTTACATGGTGCCTGGTTTATAGTAACCATTTCTCCCTCTTTAAATGGTCTCATGCTTTCCATATGAACCATGATCCCCATTTTTTGATGATTTGGGTTTTCTTTACTGGTTTTCCTCTATCATTATAAAACCTCGTGATTCTCAAAATGCTTGGAAATCTTGTTGGTCATTACCTAAGATTTGACGGTAAATCTAAATCCATGTGCCACCCCATTACGTCTTTCATCCATGTGGAGGTTAACATTTCAAATCCTCTGGTGGAATCAATTTGGATTGAAATCGAATAGGAATAATAATGCTGTCAGTCAATGCGGTACGAGTCATGGTGTGATTACTGCGTCTCCTATAATTAGATTGGACATCTTTAATAGGTTTGTCATAGAGGTCTTTTGGGGTGCTCAATTTTGAATTGGGCTAGTCAAGTGAACGTGCCTATTCGTAATGAAAACGGATCTATCCTATTTGGTGGTAACATGACTTCTTCTCATTTAGTTATAGGAGAGACAAGGATTATAAGAAAGATTCTCCTATTGAGACTACTTTCTGGTGAAGAGGGTTTTAGGCCTTAATATTCCTAAGCAGTGAGGGCATGCCCTTATCCAAATCTAGGGGTGAGTGGTGTGACCGTCATTAATAGAGATGAAATTCTTCTTGGGTAGAAGTATCTAAAAAGGAACAATCAAGCGGTGTCTGGGATTTTTCAAGAGGCTAAAGAGGAAGGTAACATCGATTGCATCATTTTTGCAATCATGCTTACTGATCATGAACATACTACTATATCTCCTTTATTACAAACTGTTATGGAAGGTTTTGTAGTATCTTTTGAGATTAGTAGGTTTTAGGAAGTTCAAGAGTCCAAACAACATGCATTACAAGAACCTATAAGGTTGAAATTCCAATAGTCTTCTAAGTGGATCCCCCCAGCTTTTAAATTTGAAACCATTTCATAAAGATAAGGGAGGAAACCTTGGATGATTACAATAAGGGATGTAGGACAACTAATCTTGAAAAGAAGAAGAAATATCCTTAGGATCCAGCTCCCGATCCAGGTTCTGACCCAAATTTTTTGTTTCCAATGTCTTTGAAGGATCCCACTGAGTTAGATGAAGACTCTGAGGCTTCCTCTAAGGTCTCATCAGTTTTTGATGATGCGACATAGGTTAAAGAATATTTTCATTCTGAATTAGGAGTTAAAAAGGGGAAGAAGGGTGGTTGTGATTTTGAGAATTATGTAGTGTGCCCGGTGAAGAGTATTAGGTGGAGAAAATATTATTCAAACCTTCATAAACCCATGAGGATTCGATTAGCAGGTAAGCTTCCATGCCCTAAATAGTATGAGGAGGCTTCTGTCCAAGAACTTGTTGAAGAACATGAATTTTCTTCTAAGAAACGCAAGGTTTGAATGAATTATCTATTTGATATTGAAGGTTATGATCACTACTGGAAATTTAGGCTATAGCCACGGTTTCAAACTGTGGCTATAAGCCCAAAAACCGTGGCTATAGGTTATAGCCACGGTTCAATGAACCGTGGCTGGTATTGGCGTGGCTATAGGCCAACTCCTATAGCCACGGTTTAAAACCGTGGCTAAAGCCTATAGCCACGGTTCAAACCATGGCTAAAGCCCTATAGCCACGGTTTTAAACCGTGGCTAAAGCATTATAGCCACGGTTTCAAACCGTGGATATAGATCAAAGTTCAATAAAAAAACATAGCAGGCCTGCAGGCCTGCAGGCCTGCCGGCCTCCCTACCCCCTGCCAGTCCCCCCTGCCAGTCCCCCCTACTCCCCCTAGTCCCCCTACCCCCTGCTAGTCCCCCCCTACCACCCCCTGCCAGTCCCCCCCTGCCCCCTGCTAGTCCCCTGCCAGTCCCCCCTGCCCCCTGCCACCCCCCTGCTGGTCCCCCCTGCCCCCTGCTAGTCCCCCCCTGCCAGTCCCCCCTGCCCCCTACCAGCCCCCCTGCCCCCTGCCACCCCTGCCAGTCCCCCCTTCCCCCTACCAGCCCCCCTGCCCCCTGCCACCCCTGCCAGTGCCCCCTGCCCCCTGCTAGTCCCCCTGCCCCTGCTAGTCCCCCCCTGCACCCTGCTAGGCCCCCTGCCAGTCCCCTGTTAGTCCCCCTGCCCCCTGCCCCTGCTAGTCCCCTTACCTGGACACCCCCTGCTATACATATGTTGGATTTTTTCAAAGTAGCAACACATCAGAATCCTGTCAGAGTACTGGAAGGTTTTCTTAGGTGGGCCAAATAGACTATGGATGAGCAACACTTGGTTTTTGGAATGGTGAATAAAGGCTATAGTTGGCATGCCATTACAGCTGGGCTATCTATGCTGAAACTGTTTGGTTTTACACGGGATGTTGGTGGATGAAAGGACATAAAGGTTCAAGAAGCACTGCACCGGAAGGATCTCCTACATGTTCCAGATAATGCTATTATGGAGGGAGAGAAGGATATTGCAGTTATATCCAACAACCGTCTTAAAGATGAAATGATACAATATGATCACTACCCTCCCCTGTCTGTCACCCCCCCTAGACACACCCCCACCCCCATCCCCTGCACAGACACCCCCCACCCAGGACAGACACCCCCCCTGGATAGACAAACAACCCTGGACACCCCCTCCCCTGGACAGACCCCCCCGGACAGACACCCCCCACCCCGGACAGACACCCCCCCTGGACAGACACCCCAAGACACCCACTCCCCTAGATAGACCCCCCGGACACCCCCTCCCCTGGACAGAACACCCCCCCTCCCTGGACAGATACCCCTGGACACCCCCCTCCCTAGACAGATACTCCCAGATGGACACCCCCCGGACAGACACCCCCCTCCCCCGGACAGACACCCCCTGGACAGAACACTCCTCCTCCCTTGACAGACACCCCCCTCCCCTGGACAGACACCCCCTCCCCTGGACAGACACCCCCTGGAGACTCCCCCTCCCTCCTGGATATCCCCCACTCCCTTGGACAGACACCCCCTGGAGACTCCCCCTCCCTCCTGGATATCCCCCACTCCACTAGACAGACACCCCCCCGGACCCTCCCCCCCTCCCTCCTGGACACCCCCTCCCCTGGACAGAAACCCCCTAGAATGCTAATACAGTTGGCCATGCAATTTGAAATCAAAGACAAAAACTAAAACAAAATACATTGTAAAGACCCCCCCTCCAGGACACTCCCCCCACCCCTGGAATGCTAATATAGTACGTCATGCAATTTGAAATCAAAGACAAAAACTAAAACAGAACACATTGCAACCCCCCTGGAATGCTAATACAGTTGGCCATGCAATTTGAAATCAAAAACAAAAACTAAAACAGAACACATTGCAACCCCCTATGTTACTCATTATATCATTTTTTAAGGATATGAAATTCTTAACGGGTTCACAAATCCCTGAAGTTGATGCCCAATGATACTCATCCTCTATATGTTGAAGGAGAATGAATTCATCTCAGTTTCATCAATTTTTTCTGTAGGTTTACTTCAAGCCCATTGTGTTAGACTACACTAGGATGGTCATGATCCTTGTCTCACATGCCTAATTTTTTAAGGCAATCATCATGTCACCACAAGAGTGATGATGATGGAACCCTTCATTGAAATGGTAGGATGGGAGTTTAAAACATATCTTTATGGTTTTCATTTTCCAGTCCGTATTTCTGTTGCGGAATCGTCGAGAGGCGCAACGACAGAGGTTTTTCCAGTGGTAACCCTAGCTCGAAAATGGGCTATAAAATGGAGAAGACGATCACTATTCTGAAAAATAAGCCAGCGTCGCTATAGTGAACGACGACCCCTTTGTCAAAAGTGCTACAGTGCAGGCCACAAGCATTCGGCCCAACTAGATCAGGCAACACAAATCCAACAATTTCTCTTATATAATTAACACATGCCCATGAATCTTGTTCTTGATTCCATCTCCATGTGGACATCGGTTAATAATGTCACTTTATTCCTTATCAAGGTGACAACCTAATGATCAAAGTTTACTAGAATTTCAATTACATTGTATATTTAGACAATCCCATAAATATCTTTCTCATTTCTGGAAGTGAGGGAATCTTATGCTTGCCACATATAAGTAAAGTATGAATCTTCAGTTATGATCTAGGCAGGAAGGTTGTTATATCTTCTTTTGTCAAGCCATATAGACATCTTAGGAATACGCAGTCAGTTGACTACTTTGGAAGCTGTTTGTGAGTACCCGATCAAGGAGAGAGACAATTGTGATTAGTCAGTCTCAACATTGATCACAAGACTCATGGAATACTATCACTGTGAACTGTCATGGGGTGTAATCCTGAAGTAGGGCCAAACCATGGCGTGACCGCGGCATGACCGCTGCGTGACAGACCCCCCCGGCAGACCCCCCGGACAGACCCCCTCTGGACAACCCCCCATCCCTCCTAGACACCCCCACCCCACTTGGACAACCCCACCCCCTAGACAATCCCCCCTCCTTTCTGGACAAACCCCCCCTCCTGGACCCCCCCTCTCCTTCCTGGACAGACCCCCTCCCTGACAGAACCCCCTGGACAGCCCCCCATCCCTCCTGGACACCCCCTGGACAGACAAAGGCATCATTCGAATTGATCGAATTCCAAGTGTCTTTTGCAATTTTATTACAATCCTCCACAGTGTTCTAGGCATTATTGAATCTAAAAGGAAGAATATGTTTGTTGTCTCTAGTCTTGAGGCTCACCAAAATTGGATGATGATCAAAATTAATCCTAGGTAAAGTAATATTAGAGATGCTATTCCAGTTATCAAGAGATTTGAAGTTTGTGAAAGCTCTGTCAAGTTTACTTGCTAAAATTCTATTGTGTTGCCTTCTATACCAGGTATACTTAGCCCCAACCAGATTAATCTCAACAAGGTTATTATCATCAATACAGTGATTACAATCTTTAATGGAAGTGTTTGAGTGCAAGGGCCCTAGCTTTTCACTAGTTCCAAGGATAACATTGAAATTACCGATAATGACCCAGGGCACTTGAATAGTGTTTTTAAGGGAGGATATATTGTGCCACAAGGTTCTTCTATCTTGATATTTATTGCAGGCATACACAAAAGTACAATAGAAAGTATTATCATGCAAGTCTATTTCACTCAGTACTTGTCTATCCAAGAAGGCACCCAACTCTAACCTCACCAAAAATGATAAACCCACACTGGGTAGGAGGGATACAATATCTCCACCTTTTCACTTAAAAGTCAATGATTACAGCTTAAGAACTGCAACTAAGCATAATGTTGATCATTTTCTACAAGCTATGGTTGAACCCAACTGCTCAGATATGATTTCTGGACAGAACCAAAAACCCTCCCTACTAACTTCTACTACTACTCAAGAGATAATAAATGGGACCATCAATCAGAAAAATGGCTTAGGTTCCCTTCCCTCTATTCAAACAATGACACAATCAAATATCACCAAGGTTAATTCTGGTACTAAAGCCTTAGAATCTTTTAAATCTGTAAATGAGAACACACCTACGGTGCAAGTTCCTCTACAAATGAAGGATAACAGTGACTCTGGTGATCAGAAACAGTGTCCCACATATGCTTTGGACAATTTCCAGGTACCCTATGTAACAACTTCTTCTGCTGTGGAAGTGATTCCAGGTACGCTGCTTCCCACTTTTCCTCATTCATCCACTCAAGATGTAGGAAAAGACAGTACAGATCCCTTGATTCCATGTAATTTGACCCCTATGGAATCAACTATAAATACTTCTCACCCTAATCACATTAAATCTATCAAAAGTTCTAATGAGATGGATACCACTGGTTTTCCTATAAATTCTGGGAGTCCTAATATTAGTCCAAAGTCTGTTTAGGCTAAGACACAAACCAAACATACTAAAACTGATAAACAAGATGCCATAACACTGGAACCTGTAAAACATACAAAAGCACTCCCTCGGTACAGTTCAAATATAAAATATTCATTTATACTTACGTTTTGGGCTAGGCCCCTTGTTTTTGTTACCTCCGGAATTCTTTCCGTGCTTGGATTTTCTTAATTGCTTGGTAGAATGCTCTTTAGGCATCGCTTCATTTTTTCCCTACAGACCTACCCCCTGCCCCCTCCCCCCTACCCCCCTCCACCCACGCCTTTCCCTCCGCCCCCTGCTCTACAGACCTGCCCCCTGCCCCCTACCTCCCTCCACCCTCCCCCTGCCCCCTGCCCCCTGCCCCCTACCCCCTGCCCTGCAGACCTGCCCCCTGCCCCCTGCCCTGCAGACCTGCCCCCTGCCCCCCTCCACCCTCCCCCCCTGCCCCTGGCCCTGCCCCTGCCCCCTGCCCCCTGCCCCTGCTCCCTGCCCCCTGCCCCCTGCATAAAGGATGTAGGTTCCATAGCATGAAAATGAAATATTGTGGCTGGAACCAAGACAATAGATATGGGTGTCACTGTGTATCTGTCATGGGAGAATTAAACCCACATGTAGTTCATGAACGGGTTGTTCCCTATATAGGTCTGGCCCAAATGTAGAGTTTTCCACAAACAGCTATTTGTAGCGATGGAAACTCGACTTCAATGGAAAAAATAGCTCATTTTTGTGTACGGTGTCTCTTGGGTAGTAGTTCACATGGTGGTATGGTAGGCCCATAAATCATGTAGGAGATTGTCCGTCTAGGACTTATTCTATTTTTCAACCATCTTCTACTACTTATTCGATAGAGACTTATTGGAGGCCTGAATCTGTCCATTTGTTGCTACATGATAGCGGTATGAGTGGTTAGTGACAGGTTTTCAAGTTAGAGAGAGAAGAAAAACAAGAGTTTCTGTTGATTTCTACTACAATAACGAGCATAATTTAAGTAGGAAAAAAGAACAGTTGAAGAAAGGACTCCCCGTGGTCACACCGCGAGGCCGATGGCCGCTGGTGTGGCCTGGATGTGGCTGGACCAGGGCCAAATCACGACATGACCGTGGCGTGACTGCGGCGTGACCGCGGTGTGACCGTGGCGTGACCGCGACATGACCGCGGTGTGTTGGCCCGGTCCAGCGACATCCGCAGGGTAGCATCTTCCACTTAGTTTCAAATAGGATGATATGGATGGCATGAGAGGTTGTTTTCTCAGAATATTTAAAGAAATGAATGCTAATCTGTGATGACTAGAGGATTGGATGACCCCTGATATACCTAACTCGGTGAGGGCTCGAATGATGGTGGAAGGGGGCTGGTTGCAGGTGCTGGGGGGATGGTGCGGGCTGATTCGAAGGTGGAAGGGGGGCTGTTGCGGGCTAGAATATTGGTGGCAACGGGCTGAAATGAAGGTGGAAGGGGGCTGGTGTGGGCTGGATGTGGCTGGAGTAGGGCCAAATCACGACATTACCACGACATGACCGTGGCGTGACCGCGGCGTGACCGCGGCGTGACCGCGGCGTGACCGCGGCGTGACCGCGGTGTGACCGCGGCGTGACCGCGGCGTGACCGCGGCGTGACCGCGGCGTGACCGCGGCGTGACCGCGGCGTGACCGCGGCGTGACCGCGGCGTGACCGCGGCGTGACCGCGGCGTGACCGCGGCGTGACCGCAGCGTGATTGCAGTGTGTTGGCCCGGTCCAACGACATCCGCGGGGCAACATCTTCCACTTAGTTTCAAATAGGATGATATGGATGGAATGAGAGGATGTTTTCTCAGAATATTTAAAGAAATGAATGATAATCTGTGATGACTAGAGGATTGGATGACCCCTGATATACCTAATTCGGTGAGGGCTCGAATGCTGGTGGAAGGGGGCTGGTTGCAGGTGCTGGGGGGATGGTGCGGGCTGATTCGAAGGTGGCAGGGGGGCTGTTGCGGGCTGGAATGCTGGTGGCAGCAGGCTGAAATGAAGGTGGAAGGGGGATGGTGTGGGCTAGATGTGGCTGGAGCAGGGCCAAATCACGAAATTACCACGGCGTGACCGCGGCGTGACCGCGGCGTGACCGCGGCGTGACCGCGGCGTGACCGCGGCGTGACCGCGGTGTGACCGCGACATGAGAGGATGTTTTCTCAGAATATTTAAATTCTGTCTTTTTCTGGGTCAAGTGTTTCACAATAATGTTACTGAAAAAAGTATCAAGTTTTCAAAGCCGGTTGTTTGTGTTTGATGAAATGAAAACAAAGATTTTCTTTAAGTTTTAGATTTTTATGAGAATGCTCGGTTGATGTTTTCTCAAAATGAGGACACTGTCATCTCTAAAGTGAAGGAAATTTCATTTTCTACTATTGAGTTGGCTGAAACTTTCTACTAGTCCACGTTTAAGGCTTAGGGAAATCATGTAAAACAGGTGAAAATGTCATTATAAAGAGCCACAACCAATTTGAATAGTATATACAGATTATATAATAATGAAAACAAGTTTTTAAAATACTCGAGCAATTATAGAATTCAAATTAAAGGGTTAGGCAAAGGAAACTTACCTCAACCTCAAGGCGCTGCTTTTAATGACAACTCGAATCTTTCTTTTTTTCCGATTGCACGCATATGCAACTTCACATATATATAAGGACACCTAGCCTCTATGTACATATTTTCATGGCCAAATATGCACAAGGGGATCCTTAGATATATGTTTATACTTGCATATACCCCTTTACACTTACACATGTATGCATTTTTCATATCTATATATAAGCACACATAACCCCAATTTATATATTCATACTGCCATGAGTGAATACATATAAAGGGGGAACTTATATATTTATATGCCTACCTATGCATACACATGTAATCCTTCATCAACGGCAACTCGAATCCACCTCAACGAGATCCAGAAAGCACTACAAAAATATAAAGAACCCAAAAATAAAAAATTGCCTAATTAAAATTTGGCCAAAGAATAAAAACGAAATAAATCTTACCCAAATCCAATGTTGAACTCACTGTCATCGATGGTGGTGGATAGAACCAGCCTCATCATAAGAAACCACCTGCAAGAAAATAGTGGGAAAAGAAATGAGATATAACAACTTCTTATATATATGTGATCAGTGATGATAAATGATACATGAATCCATTACCATTATAGATTCTATAATTCCTTTCTATTATTACCACAATATCATCATTTAGTCACTCCCATTGGACTGATAATTTATGGTGGTCATGTCAACACAAAACAGCTACAAACACACATTGTAGGCATAAGTGGCCAATGCGATAAAGAAAATAAAATAAAAACTAAACTAAAACATACCTATCTCCTGTGACTATACACGTCACCACCCAACATATAAGAACCACAATGACCCATGGGTCAAATCATGTTCCTGCAAGCAAGGGGGAAATAGATCCATGTTTCAAAATGATACTATCAAATAGTACACTCCTATTAATTAACAATTATTCTTCCTATTAATGGTATATAATTAGTTTGGCTCGAGTTTCAGCTTAATTTGGTTTTGTTCGATAGAAGTTTTTATCCCACCCGATAATAAAAGTTTACTAGAGGAAACAATTTCTAATCAAATAGAATATATCATAACAAAAAATGGATCCACACCTATATTGTATTACACCCTGCAAAATTAGTATGAACATAGTGAAATGTGAAACTATAGAGCAGAGAAAAATGATACCGAGATGCTACAGAAGAGAAAATACCATATGCATGATTCATCGGGAGGATGAATCTGCGCTTAGGGAACATTTCTACCCTCACGTCTATTTCTACGAAGATGTTGGGAGTTGAGTAATGAGCTATATTGAGTGAGAAGTATTAGTCTAGGGATTTGATAAGGGTAAAAGTAGTAGATACATATAAATACGTTGGGCTAGAAAAGACATGTGTGAAGATAATTTACTATTTTGAAAGTGGTAAATTACTACTTGTGTAGAGGTAATAAAGGGGTAATAAATAGGTAAATGAGGGAAAATATTGATCCTTTCCATTTTTTACTTAGCAGTAATGAGACATGTGGAACTTTTTTAAGGACATGAATTGATTAGTTGAATGAATGTATATATATGATTTTGTATTACAAATGGTGTGAAAATTATTAAGACATCTTCCATACATATCTTGACTTTCCTTTCATGTTTAAAATTAATCCAATGGTGTTCATGGATCTCATGAATGAGATCTTCCATACATATCTCAACTCATTCATTGTGGTTCTTATTGATGATATCCTTATATACTCACCGACCATTGATATACACATTGGAAACCTATAGATTTTTTTTGTACACTTTGACTACATTATATGTTTTATAAGATCTCATAGTGTCACTTATGCTTCCATAAAGTATGTTTTCTTAGTCACGTAATCTATAATGTGGGAATTTATGTAGACCCAAAGAATGTATAGGTTGTGCTGTCATGAGAAGGCATACGAAACATGTTTGAGATTATGGGTTTCCTTTGTTTATTCGGGTTTTACATGTGGTTCATTTAAATTTTTTCCCATTTATAAGTGCTTGTGACTAGGATTACTAAGAATGTAGTTATGTTTAAGTGGTCATAAAAGTTTAAAGAGGCCTTCCTAAAAATTCAATGAAGTTTTGATCCTACTGAATTACTATAAATTATGATTCAGAAATGAGGTCTCCAAATTGATCCCCGAGCATGAATTGGACTTATGGACATTTCTTGCATTGGACACAAAGTTGTAGTATATATGTGGAAGGTTCTATATTGTCCTCATCATATCACATATGAGAATGTGTCAACATTGGAATGATATTAAATCAAAAATCATAGTCAATGTAATATTTTCAAATATTGATAACATTTATCATTAAATACAAGTACAAGGGTCTGATGTTTCTCAACATAATGACGTATTAATATTGATCTATGATGGATATAACATTATTAAATTTCATAGTAATTGTACCTACTTGGATTATGCATGGGTATTTTCCTTCTCCTACTAGACTCACTAAATGGGTCTTCCACGGTTTCTACAACATTGATAGTCTAAGTAGGGACTTGGCTAGAATTATAGATTCTTCCAAGAATGTGCCTTATCCGATATACTCAGGTCTTACAAAATCATTCTGCAGTTCCCTAATTGGGTTCAAGGAACTCAAGTTCATCTCCATACTCATCCACCTGCCCAACCCCCCCACTACCCCACCTGCCCAGCCCCCCCTGCCCAGCCCCCTCCCTCCTGCCTAGCCTAACCCCTTGCACATCCCACCCCTCCGCCACCTGCACAACCACCACCCTCCACCTACACAACCCCCTGCCCAGCCCCCCTCCCCCATCTGCCCAACCCCCCTCCCCCTCTCCCCCACCTGCACAACCACCTACAACCCCCTATCCAACCCCCCCCCCTCCTCACCTCACCCCTGCCCATCCCCCCTCCAGCACACCCCCCCTCCTCCCCACCTCATTTTTACCTCTTCAATATCAATCAAAATGATTCTATACAGGTAAATTACGATAAAACTGCAACCTAAAATTATATATTTCTTGTGTTCATAAGGGGATCATAATAGACAATACATTGCAGTGAAATAGAACCAAAAAATCAAAAATAAATGAAGGCATACATACTGATTTAAAGTGAATGAACAAAAAATACTTGAATCAAAGATAAGATGACCGGTTGGAAAGTAGAGTTAGAACCCTCGAGAGCAGCGGGGAGCTGGGAGCGGCGATCGACGAGCGGCGAGGGGTAGTTGGGATGAGATCGGCGGAGAGGGGTGGTCGGTATGGGAGCGGCGGTGAGGACGGGAGGAGTATGGGATTGACGCCGAGGGTTTGGAGAAGTGAGGATTAGGGATAAGAGAAGTATCCCGACAGGACTGCGAACCGCCACAGGGTGTCGTCCTGGAGCAGGGCCAAATCACGGCGTGATCGCGACGTGACTGCGGCGTGACCGCGGCGTGACCATGGCGTGACCACGGCGTGACCGCGGCATGTTGGCCTGGTCCAGCGACATCTGCGGGGCAACATCTTCAGGTTCCCATGGTAGATTCCTGCACCAGAAAGCCATGCAAAATTCATAGCCCTCCTTTGCTTGATAAAGAAATGCAGTTCACTACAAGCAATATTATGGGCATAAACAAACTAGTAATCTACTCTGAGTGGGAAACCTCAGCTTTTAAACTACCTTAATTTCATGTGAATTAAAAAAAAGGGTGTTTCTCATTTATAAATGGGTGTTTCCAATTTATAAAACTTGAACCATTTAAAAAAATTCCAGTCAATTCAAACATGTATTTCAAGTTAAAGCTACTAAAATTTAAATATCTATGATTATTAATACCTTGAGACCAAAAAAAAAATCAACAAACCTACTTGTTTGGTATTTCACCAGGAAGTTCCATGAAATGAACAGCTCGGTTTAAATAACCAGAAAAAAGAGTCTGGAAATCAACCAGCAATCAATAAGCATTAATATTTCAGATGGAATGGCCAAATATTAGCAATAAAGGTCTGGAAGTGCAACATGTTCTGCTTCCATTCTCATAACACATTATATTTTCATGGAAAGGTTGCATTGCATAAATAACAATGGAAGAATAACATGATAATTTCATTTAATATCTTCAGAGTGATGTATAGTATGGTATGACAGAAATGTTTCATATTTTCTAAAACAAGAGTAACAAATTCTGGGTCCCACATGGAGAGGCTACTCAGAAGAGAACTTAATTCCAGAGATCCAATCCCAGTTAAAGAATATAGTCGTGTAGGAGTAACACCCATCACATAATATCTAGTCCCATTAGCGACAATAGCTATTTCCATCTGTAAAATGACACAGAATGAAAAAGAGAAGCGCAAAGTTTACTCGAAATTGTAAACGTGGTATGGATTTTCCAGCGACATCCAAACCTATCTAGACAGCCACAACCTACGCATCAAGATCCCTTGCACTAAGGGCATGCGTGGTCTGCAAAACTGGGGGCTAGTAAAGTAGGAAGCAGAGTGGGGATGGGAATCTACTAGAAACACCTTTCCAAAAGCCAACGATGGAAGCCCTTTTTCATCCCTTTCTGGAAGCAGTCTTTCCATGGAAATGTGATTCCTTAAAACCAAGCATATATTCACAGGAAACCCCTGGAATCAGCTCTTCCTAAAAGGGTTTCTCCAGTGTACCAAACATCCCCTCTTAGATCCCCTCAACTTACATTCAAAATTTTAATGGGTTATCCCTCTACCATTCACAGGTTTCTATCTCACCTATACAAACCACTTTTGACAAAACTCTCTTCCATAATGCTTTTGATATGAAGGAAAACTGTAAACCCAAATTACAGGGGTTGAGGAAGATGTACCTGTAGACCCATAAAAGCCTATGGAAGTTCTTGCAATTCAAAGAGAAACTTCATGTACTTTTCCTTCTTATCCTTCTCATCCACGACCATCTCATATAGCTGTCCATTGTCGGTGCCAAGAATTGTCTCTTTTGTAGAAGTTGTGTTCAACATATATACCCAAGGAAAATATTTTATCAAAATCTTTCTTAAACTGCAATGACCAGAAAATGGAAAAAATAATAATTTAAAAAAACATGTCTTCAATGATCTGCTGCCTATTCCAAGCAACAGAGTTCACCACAAGACCTTTCAATTTGGTTAGAATGTGAGGTTTGCTCCATTTTTCATGCATATAGTATGTATCATCACCCCCATCACCATGTATGGTCGCAATACAATGGCTCCCACTAGGATCAACAAAAACTCTATGTATTGATTGCTCTCCAGCTTGCCCAACACAGAGATCAATATCTGTGTTTGAATTTTACATGGAATAAAAACATCACTTCATCACGTAAGATGTAAAGAGGTAAGTTCGGGAAAGGTTCTCCATCCAAACTTCACTTGTAGGATAATTTGAGTGGATAATGCCGACACTCAATGCATGAGCTCATAAATTCAATGATGACAAAGTCAGCCTCTCACGTGAAAATTAATTAAGAAATATTGACATCCAACAAATTTTTGCCCAGCCTTTCTGATTAGAGGCAGATATTGACAAAAATTAAACCAATACTTAAGCTTAGCATGCATCTCGAAAGTACAACATACAATCAAAACAATATTTAATTTAATTTTTCATAAGCAAAACCAATCAAATATGAGAAGATTACCAAAAGGGGTTGCATTTTTCCAATTTAGAAAGCCAATACCTATCCTGTCCGATAGTCATAGACTCCTCTATTTACACAAGTGCTTCATCGCAGCTAAAGATAGATTCTAGCACTTAGACAGTATGCCAGAGTCGTGAAGAGAGATAAGCTTCTACCTGCAAATGGTGAGACCGCTGAGTAGAGGTTGTCGGGGAGGAGGGCGCCGCTATGGGAGAGTTCGTCGGGGAGGAGGGCACCTCTGTGAGAGAGGGCTGCACAGTGATATCGTCGGGGAGATCGTTGGGAGGAGGATACATCGTTGGGGAGGAGGGATGCGCGGTGAAATGGCTGTGAACCGGGGGAGGAGGAGGAGGGCTGCAGGGAGGAGGAGACACCGTCGGAAAGGAGGGCTGCGCAGTGATAGGGCTGCGAATTGGGGGAGGAGAGGAGGGCTGTGGGGAGGAGGAGACGTCATCGGGGAGAGGTGTGCGAATCAGGGGAGGAGGAGGAGGGCTGTGGATCGGGGGAGGAGGAGGAGCCTGATACAAATTGGGGGAAAAAAATGACACGCCAGTGTAATATTGATTTAGCCACGGTGAATGAATTAAACCGTGGAAATATAAAAGCTATAGCCACAGACCTATAAAACTGTGGCTATAGGTTCGTGGCTATAGACCAAATTTGTAGTAGTGCATACCTAGAAATTTTAATTTCTCATTCTTTTATCTCACCATTATTGATAAAAAATACAATTTATAGGAGATATAATGGTATCATTTCATACTCAAGTAATGCGCCATAAATTATTCCACTCTAAGTCCACATGATTCCTAATCAATGCATAAAAAGGTGGGTTTGATTTAGACATCAAAGCTCTCCATTTAACTGTAGTGGTCTCCAACCATCTTTCATATATTTAGTTAATATTGTAGAGTTCAACCATACTATGTGAAACTAGGCCGAAGACACCTTGAATCGCTAGCACACTAGTCCTAGTCTACCCACCTAGTTACTCGTGCTTCCCTTAGTGCTCATTCATGTTCCAAGATCACATAATATATTAGTTACACCTTTTTTATGCCAAAAAATATACTACACATACCAAAGACACCATTTTCATAACTAAATCCTTTATTTAAAACTAAAGGCATTCCAAAAACCATTTCAAAGCATGATACGCGCCACCTTAATGATTTAATAAATCATTTAAACTAATTATAAAAAAATCATTTCAAGAAACCCCCATAAGGCTTTACACTCAAAATACACCCAAAATCCTATCTTTAAACCCAAACTCACTTCAAACCCCATTTCAATCCTGATTCACATCACATGATTAATTTAAAAAATCATTTACTCAATTAATAAAACATTTCAAAAGAGAAAAATAAGGGATTACATCAAGAACACACAAATTTCACATGTGATGTCCATTTTAAAATCAATTTCACATCAAATCTTTTCAAAAACTACATTATCACCAATTATATAATTTAATAAACCTATTAAAAAAATTTGTAAATAATTTATAAGATGTGTAACAAGGCCTTACAACAAAATGTACTCAAAATTTTCTCTTTGAAATAAAACACACAGTAGAACATTTTACATACACCCATCGCATAATTTATTCAACTTAATAAATCACTTTCATGGTTTAATAAATTATTTTCACATTTCACAAAACATTTCAAGATGCACAACAGGGGTTTACTACAAAAATATACCCAATTTCACTTGTAAAAAATTCAATTTCACAAAACCCCATTGAAAATATCTTCAAAGACCACTCACACACCCCACATATATTTTAATAAACACGAAAAATTAAACTATTAAGAATAAAAATTCATCAATTAATGGTTAAGAATGGAATTACCTTCCTTTGGGGTAAAAAACCCTTAAACATGGTGTGAATCACCAATCACACCCTAGATGAACCCAATGAAACCAACCTCTAACCCTACACACAGACATTAAACCTAGATAAAAAAATTGGACCCCTAAAATGAAACCATAGCTTCTGAAAAAGGAAACACCAACCAAGAGGAGAAAGAAACTACCAGAAGGAGGAATCCACTGGAGGAGGAGGGTGCCGATTAGGTCGCATCCACCGGAGAGAAGGTCGGTCGGTTGGGTTGTGCACTGTAAAGGGATTTTTTGGAAGGGGGATTACGTTATCGATAGGGGGTCGCACCGCTGGTAGGGGATCACGACATTGGAAGGAAGGCTAGTAGGGGCTTCGCACTGGAGCTTTGTCAGAAGGGACGTCGGCCAGGTGCAACCTGCATAGGTGGGGACAGGAGATAAGGTTGCATGATGAGATAGATAGGTAGGGTGAGAGGGTGCGACGGGAATGGGGTGAGGGGAGGGGTGAGGGGAGGGGTGAGATTCGAGGAGGGAGCAATGAGACCGTGCCAGAGCCGCATCGGAACCGTGCCGGAGCCGAGTCAGAGAAGGAGAGTCGCGGGGAGGTGGGGTGGCCACGTTAGAGACGTCGAGAGAGGAGGAGGATCGCGAGAGGGAGAAGGATCACGAGGGTAGTGGGGATGGGAAATTCATGAGGGCGGGGGGGGGGGGGGGGGGAGGGATCGTGTGGGGTGCTATTGCCACGAACATCAAAAACAACCGTGGGTATAAGCGATCTATAGCCACGGTTTTTGTTGTCCGTGGCTATAGATCCATAGCTATAAGTCCAAATTCTAGTAGTGGATCTTGATCCTATTATTATACTTTTCCAATGGACTCAACTATTTAGGAGTCTAAGAGTGAAGGAAAATATTTTTCTTATGCTCTTATTATTTCACTAATTCAACCAGATTTAACTTTTCAAGATTTCAAGAGTAAATAACAGGACTTGACTCCTCTTTATTCATTTTCATCGAAGGATCTGGTGGAGAAAGAGAAATAGGGCCCTATGACCCTAGGAGGCCTAGATTCAAGCCACTTCACTCCCCCCAGAATTTTACCAAAAAGATGAAGATAAAGCTTATCATCACTGACCTATCATGGAAATACCAGCGAGCCCCCTCTAACCTAAGACCTGATAGACCTTTATTGTTTCCCATTTTGTTTATGTTTGTATGTTCCTTGAACCAACTTGTATCTGGTTCCCACTAAACCCTAAGTGTATAGTTTAAAAATTTGATAAAAATGAATTTAAGAGAGATATTAGTAATATAATAATTATCAATTTTACTAACTTTCTCATATATACACTGATGTTGAGAGGATATGATTCCATAAAGTCTCTCTATTTTGATATAGATCTTTTGGAGTCACTCCAATCACAAGTGATGTTATTCTATCTTTCTACCCATTTTGTGGTAGTGAATTAATTGATTATAGAAAAGGAAAGTTATCATGGGAAGAATGGATATGGTTTATTTTCCTCTTTTGGGGTTTCAAGGAGTGGTATCTTGAGTTGAATGAAGCTATAATGAGAGGAGTCAATCTTGGGAAATAAACAACAAAGCAGTCAGAGCAGGATTTTTTCTTTTTTCCCCTTTTCGAGGAGAAGTGTGATTAAGTTCCACCAGTTTAGAAGGGAAACCCAAATGAGATCACTATTTTAGTATGATGTGAGGAAGTTTTATGAATGTCATAGGTTGGGATATCTGGAAAACTTTTGTATGAATCCTCCCTAAGAAGGGCGTGATTGAGGATCAATTCAAGATTAAAACTCATAGGTCCGAGAAAGTGCCCAATTATCGAGTGAGTCAAATCTTGTTAGGAAATTCTAGATGAGGAGATGATCCCAGTACTCAAGTGTAACAACAATAGATGGTTTCCCTAGTGAGTCAATAGTTTCAAAAATATATCCATTATGGAGGCTTAAATAGATTATTTACAGTGGAGCAGCCAGTGAAAAAATGGTGGCAAGGGTCACTCTATAGTGTGAGGCACCATCTTGATTACTTCTACCTTCACATAAAATTTATTCAATGCATGTGTCTCTCATTATTTTATTTTTACAAATTTTTTACATCACTTAAGACTGAATTTAGAGATCTATAATGATATATTCAATATCAATAAACATTCAGGTAAATAAAATGAGTTGAGTAGGTGTTGTCCAATATGTGTCATTGTGGTGGTCAACTATAGGAATCTATGGGTTTTCTTCATCCTTGATATAATAATATTTGATATAGTTTTGTATATGCACTAGTTGACTTAGTTCTGATAACATATCGATTTCTATTGATAACATGTATCATTTTCTTCTCCTACAAATGTTGTGTACACTTTCATTAGAGAATATGATTTTCATATAGATTGTACAAGGCCTAATATGTGGTATGTGAGATCTATCACAACTCACATGGTAAGTGTGGTACATGAGGCACTAGGAGAAGCTAAATAGACAAGATTACCACTATTTATAGATTACTTATCATATATAATTCCTTATAATCTTTTGAGATTTCCTTTAATTAGGGAATTCAAGTTCATGATTGGCTTTTTGCATTAAACAATGCCTATTTTTATTTTGGATCACCACATATCTATAGTTAAGATATGAGAATTTAAATTTTAGATTGAGGATATTATGGTGAAGATGTTAATATAACCAAGTAGCTTTCCATGGGCCAATCAGTATCATTTTCCAAGAAAATTGATGGAAGTTTATAACTATGTGTTATCTTCCATAATTTGAATCAAATTAGTATCAATAAATGTTATCCGCTCCATAGGATTTATGATTTGTTAGACCAATTGAAGGTTTCCTAATGATTCTTAAATATTGAACTATATTTTGGTTATTTTCAACATATATTCCATAAATAGGACATTCTTAAGACAACATTTATGATCCACAATAAACATTTTGAAAACTTGGTGATTTTTTTGGTATAAAGAATACACTAATTTTTTTTATAACCTTTATAAACATGTCATTTCATCAATATTTAGACTCCCTTATCTTGATATTTTTTGATGATATTTTTGGTATTAATAGACACAAGAGGATCTTGAGAGAAATTTTAGAGATAATTCTAAAGATGATTTAAGAGAACCAATTGAATGAAAGACCCTTACAATATCATTTTTGGATCAAGAAAATAAAATTCCTTAGGTATCTGGTGTTAGAAGTTGGGATATTGGTGGATCCCAATAAGGCAAAGGTAGTGATGCATTGGGATTTTCTCAATAACACATTCAAGATCTAAATTTTCTTTGGTCTCAAAGGGTATTATTAACATTTTATTTGATAATTTTCATACTTGGTAGCACCTATGATTTCTTGACATGAAAATGAGTGAAATTTATATGGGGTGATTGATAAAAGGTATCTTTCTAGGAGATAAAGTGGATATTTAATTCAAAATTGATTTTGATCTTTCCCAAACCAGGTAAGAAGTGTATTAGTTATTGTGTTGAGACTAGTGTGAGTCTTGGAAGTGTTCTTATATAAGATGAATGAGTGGTGACATATGGATCTTGAAACCTTATTTCACATGATAAAATTTCCCTACCCATGATCTAGAGTTGGTAATGATTTTACATGATCTAAAGTGTTTGTGCCACTACCTCTTTAGTGGAAAGTTTGTGATACACATCAACCAAAAAGCACAAAATAAATATTTACCTAAAATGATTTAAATCTCAATCATATGATATGAGTTGAGTATAAATAATATTTTGACTTTGATTTTACTTTTATCCTAGGTAGAAGTAATGTTTTGTGTATTTACTTAACAAAAATTCCAAAGCATAGGTTGTACAAGAATTTAAGGAGCATAAATTAATGTGATTATTTGAACTGTTATATCTTGGGGTGACTAAGGCTATAAGAAGATAATATTATCATAAATATACATTTCACCTTAATTGGTGGAAATATTAAAGTATGAGAAAATATATGATCATGATTTTATCATGATTTTGTTACAACATCGATGGTGGAAATATCCTTTTAAGGCATATCTTGGATTCTGACTATTCCCTTTACATGCATAATATGATGGTTATTCTGATACAAATACAAAAAGAATTCATGAAGGAATTATACTCCTCTCAATGGGAAGTTTCCCTTGGTACCACTAATATGTATTATGAAATATGAAAACAATTTTAGTAGTGAAAAATTAAATGTGAGATATAAAGGTTTGTATTGAATTACCTTACTTGGTATCAGGTAAATATATAGCCTCAAAAATCCATAGTGACACTAAAATCACTCCCCATGAAAATTTGGAAATGGGATGAGATCACCATGGACTTTTTGATTGGTCTCATTAGATTTTTGGAGGGTTGATAATGTATCATATATTTTAAAGAATGCATTATAGGATCATTTAACTTGGGTTAAATTGACCAATAATAATAACTACCAGACTTCTATATAGATAGAACCATTAATGATTTTTATAGTATACCATTTCAATCTCCATTACGTTGGATGGTAGTGGGTGAGACATCATTTAATGGTATTATCCTAGTCAAAAATACTACTAACTAAGTGGAGTTGATTTAAAAGTGATTATCTAGAAAAAGATCATATAAAAATCATTGACATCATCCACTAGAGTTAAAATTTAGAAATAATATTTTTATTTGTGTTTCACCTTGATTGGGGAGCTATTGACTTGAGAAAAAAGGAAAATTGGAACCATATTTCATGAACCCATGTTGTATACTTGAAAATGTTGAAGAGAAATATTTATAGTTGGCCACCACCATAGTTTTTTTAATTCATTATGTATTTCCAATATATCAATTGAGAAACCAATCCATCAAATGTGATCAATTATGATAATATATAATTTTAGGTGAATGCATCATTTATGAAAAAATCAATATGTATCATGGATAATAGTGAGATTTCACTTATGGATAAGACAATATCATTGGTATGGGTACTATGAAAGCATGGTTAGGTTCAAGAAGATATTTTTGTATGAAAGGTTGAGATGGAAATGTAATGGATAGATTTAGGGGTACTTAATAGGCTGGACTAAGGTAGAGTGGGCCAAGCCCACATGGATCAAGCTTCAAAATTCTTGATCTATTTAGGAACATATTTAATATGAGCATAAAAAATATGTCTAGTCCAGTATAAATTTTATGTGGACTAGTTTTCAAGATAGCTCTAATTTGTAATTAAGATTAAAAATAATGTTTTAAAAATAAGAAAACACTTATAATTAAATAATTTACAATAGTAAACAAGTAAAATTTACCATATATTTTTTTAATTTATACATATATTCACCACATACTTAAAAAATATACTTGTTCGACATAAAAAATGATTTATTAAATAAAAATGATATTAATTTTTTGTGAGCCGAATTGAATATGTTAAGGACAGTTAATGTAAACCCATAAGTTTTTCCACTTCCCATTTAATCCTATTTAAAATGAAAAATATTTTTTAGTCTAACCAACCCCATAAATGCGGACTGGATTTCTTAGAACACGGTCCTAATGACTATTTCACACCCTTAGTTGGAGTTGTTTGTAGAGGGTTATCTATAATACTTTTTAGGATGGAAAGTTTGATGGTGGAGATATTGTAATGGTTTTCACATTTTGGTACATACTTAAATTTTTATTATTGTTTAATACATTTTTAAAATAATAAATTAAAGAATAAGTACATTGGAGGAGATACAAGATGAGTGTTTAGAAAAAAGGTAAAGAGATAAATATTTATGGGTAACATTGGGCACCATTAGAGTATTGGTAGGTGTCCACCAAAGTTCTACCAGTATTCCACCATACTAGATTTTTTATGGAACATCATAGGTCCAAAATAAATTAAAAACACCCACACACTCCTCCTTTATAGGTGTGTGGCCTAGTCCATTTCTCCCTTGTTTTTCTATCTTTTCCCTCAATATCTCTCCTTCTCAATCCCCCTTATCCTCCACCTGGTTTATGATCCATCAGTTGCATTGGGATTATGTGGGAAAATAAAAAGGTAATATCTCAATAAATTTTGGGTTTCATTCATGTTTTAATAATAATGTATCTAAATCACAATTTTTAGAACCCTTTGTGTAGGTTTTATTGACCCCACTTCTTTCAGCATAATCTAGTGGACAATCATCACATAGAAGATTCATATATCATCAAATTTAGGTAACCTTAACACTCTCATTTGTTTATTTTTCATGAGTATGTGACCATGATTGATTTGGGTATGCGAATTGGGTGTGATAAACCCAACAAGGAATACAATGAATCTAGAAATGAGGGAAAATAGTAGAAATGGTGTTATGTGAATTTATATGAAATTCCATAAAAAGTGGAATGAGTTTTATATAATTAAGTCTATTTATTTTTGGGATGTGAAAAATAATATGTGAATTTATTTATTTAAATGATTTGAAATTTAAAACGGTGCTTGCTAATGAATCATAGTAATTTATCATATGATACTTGATGTATTATTTGGTTGATTTTACATCTTATAAGCTATAGAGATGATGTTTTTTTGATACATTGTTTTGAGAGTACATGATGATTATTTTTCAATGTTGTACATTATTTCTTCCTATAAGGGATTTTTATATTATTATGTTGTATTTTATGGTGTAAAATTTGAAAATGAGTGTAACAACCCACAAATTTTTAGATATGATTTGAATCTTACTTTTGAATTTAATTTATTTAATCTTAGATGATTTTTTATGTTCTCAGGTGGTTTTTGGAGACAATTGTGTTTCAGATAGGGGTACCGATGGCACTCTTACTAAAATATGTAGTAAGAGGGCATCAGGTACCTGATGGACTATCTAGGGGCCCTATAACACATGGAGCCCCATTAACCAGCCAGTAGGGGTTGGTCATGTGGCTGATGGATCATCGGGTACCTGGTATAGGTATAACAAGTACCTAGTGGTCTAGTTGGGTGTTTTTTATAAAGGAATTTTTGGTATTTTCCCACCTTCCCCCCTCAAACCCCTCCCTCTTCCTTCCCCAGATCTAGGATGACCAAACCCCCAATTTTGGGTCTCCCTGAGCTTCTAAAGATCCTATAAGCCTATATTCTTCCCTATCCAAGTTCCCTTTGATTTTAGTGGTTCTCACTTGGTAAGTCTAACCCTGTCTAAGCCCTCATTGTAGGTTTCTCTACCTTCTTATTTAGTATGAAATCCCTAATTATAAGGGATTTTATCTAATTTTAGGTCTTTAGTGGATCAAGGTTTATTTGGGTGGTGTGACTTGGCATGTTAGCTCTACGAGGCTTGAGATATGAAGTTTATACCATTCTACGATGACTGTATATTGTTTCTTGAACTGTAATTAATGAAGGTTTGCATGATTTATTTTTATACTTCTGTCTAAGGTATCAAAGTGTCCATGTGGTTCCATAAGGATAAAATTGATCCTATGAGGGGGATATGGGAATACTAGTGTGAGTGTGACCTAGATGAGAAGATTATGGTGTGTATCAGTATTTACAACTTATTTAACTAGGCACCAAGTGAGTTTCCTTAACTTATTATGGAACTAGAAGGTTTGTATCTTGGCATTTGAGTTGGGGAATGGACTTATTCAATTGATAAGGGATGGAGATTTTGTAAAAACTAGTATGATTTATTTGAATGGTTTTATATAAAAGCGTATCCAATGGTATAAATCCTTAAGGATTACAATGAAGATAATGTTCTAGTGTGAGTAGTATACCCCTAAATGTTTGGGGTGTTGGTCCTGGTGATCCTCCTGCCTGTGTGTGTTGTGTTTTGATTGATTTATCCATAGTGACTCATCTATGAGGAGTGTGTTTGTCTAGATTTTGCGGAAGGTTTTCTATTTTATTTTATCCTCATACCACATCCTATGTGATCATTGGATACTAGATTTAGCCATGGGACCTTACCAAGCATGTTGGGATAGTTCAACTTATGCGAGAGGTTGGCCATGTTATACCCTCCTCAAATATATTAATATGATGACTACCATGGATTATTAGTATGGTATGACTCCCTTATTCTTATTTTGACCACTTTAAGTATATCCAAGGTTCCTGGTGGCCTGGTTAGTGCATGATGAACCAACATGGGTGCATTATTTCTTCCCATAATTTATTTTCTTATAGTGATTGCACTCATATATATATTTATTCTCTATGCTAAGTATGTGTTGGTGGTGTCCTACTAAGATTTATTACTCACACCTATCATGAGAACCCCATTGTATGCACATAATTTTTTATCAAATATCTAGGTAAGGATAATGTCCTTATGTCAAGCGCTTGAGTAGGTGGATCTAGGTAATGATAGAGGTGATACCAAGTCATACTATAGGATCCTTTTTATAGAATGATATCTATATTATGTTTTCATATATGTATATCTCATGTAATAATCCTCTACATATGGGTATCAATCTTTTAAATGAATGTATGATAGTCATAGTTCATTTTTATATTACTTATAATGCTATTCATATGATTAAATTACTATTGTGATTCATACTATCTTTTATTACTTATTACTTCTTACCTAATATATTATTTATATTTATATTATATCAAGGAAATAGTCTAACTAATGTATTATTCAAGCCATCTTCACTAATCATTAGCCTCTTGTGTACAAGGAGGTGTGTATGTGGCCATATAATGCTCTAGCTCAGATTCGGTGAGCCGGGTCAGGGAGTTACACAATACCATTAGAGACCCCTTTCTATTTATTATTTATTTAGGTATTGGTTGATTAGAGATAGGTTTTTTAGAACTTGGGTGAGAATCTATGGTTGGGTATAGACAACACTTTTATAGTGGATATTCGAGTTACTGGGGTAGTGGGATCACTTATATTGTTTTCATTGTTATAGTTTCATGTTGTTCCTCAAGTGTATTGTGGGATTTATGTGTGTTTGTTTTTTCTCTCACCCATGGTGGTGTGGGAGTGTGAGTTAATGCATCTCATATGAGAGTGTGAGTTAAGGCATCATGATTTAATACACAGTTTTACATGTCTTATGCCTTACTGTATGTGATTGTTAAAGGTTTAAATTAATTAAATTCCAATAATAATATATTTTGTGTTTCCCAAATAAATTATTCGTGGAATATAATTAATTTAACCTAAGGATATCTATGTTTTATGCTATATATATAGCCATGACTAATGTGCAGATGCATGTGATATAAGCTTAGGTCTTGGGTGAGCAATGAGTGGGTATTCTAGTGATTCTTGTAACAGGACCTTAGGATATATCCATTGGGAGGATGTATGCATGTGCACCTATTGATTCTTAAATCATGTTAAGATTTAATCTACATAAGGCATTCCAAGGGTTATGTTTTAGTATTTCAGAAAACATACTACCCTGAAAATATCCCATGGTACCACTTAGTGATAGGGTTGAAGATGTTCCTGAGGTTCAAAATTCTATTATTATACCTCCAAATTCCTGGGAGTGAGGAGCTAAGCATACCACTGAGGATTTTCCATTGTTTAGGTAGCAGAGCTAGTCCAACTTAGGTTTTTGTATAGCACCCGTTGAAGGTGGAGGTGGAAATTAGGGAGGATCTACCATGGTATAATTTTATAGGGACTTTTAAATACATTATCCACTGGATTTACAGGTCATGAGTGGTCCTCAAGATACTGAGGATTGGATTGAGACCTTAGAGGGTATCTTTGAGATTGTTAAGACACTAAAAGAGAAAAGGGTGAAGATGGTAACTTTTATAATTTAGGGACATGCTAAGAGATGACAGGGTGTTATATTTAAGGCCAAGTAGTATGAAGGCCTATCATGAGAGGCCTTAAGGGACCACTTTTTTGAGGATTTCTTCTTTAAGTTTCTCAAGCTAGTCCGAGCTCAAAAATTTATATATCTTTATTAGGGGGGATTATTAGTGATGGATTATTACATCTATTTTTCAAAGATATTGTGGTTTTATCCCTTGTTGAAAAATAATAAGGACCAAAAGGACCATAGGTTTGATATTGGAATTTATCTAGACCTAAGGAACCAGATGAGTATGTTTAATATAACGAACTGATATTTTTATACACAAATATTACATCTATTTAGATGAATATTCAATACACAATAATAAAATTCATGATAGAATCATAAATATTTAGATTCTTTGGAGATTAGATATAAAATATTCTTATTTTACAAAAGATATTCAACATCTCCTATAAATATATTCCCACATAGTACCCTTAAAAGGCATACCCTACTAAAAACTTTCTTCATAACCTAGATAAAGGAAACATAAGAAAAGGGTGAGCTCAGATGCTCAGTAATGGTAAACATGAGAGATATAAATTGATGATAATATGAAATCATATGATAATAATAAGAAAATGAGATCTTGACTATAACTTAAAAACTTAATACCCAATCTGAAAAAGACCATAAACATGAGTTATGACATAAAACATTAAAATTTCTAAAGGCATGAATCATAAGAATGATAATTCATCATAACTCAATCATGAACCATATATTCATGTCATAAATGTGTGTGGAACCATCATAAGTATATAAACCATTTCATAAGTCAAGTATAACTACCAAGACCATAAAATTAGGGATCAACACCTGTTTCCCATAGTGGATCAAGCACATCGACTTGTTTTCTATAAAAGATCAAGCACATCATCTTGTTTCCCATAAATGATCAAGCACTTAGACTTGCTTCCCATAACCATCTAATGAGATATAATACTTTACCCAATTTATTGAAGAGAGATATAGGTCCTACCCATCACATAATTAAAACCACACATATGTATTCCATAGGATCATAAATAATTCATCATATTAGAACCCATGAAAATAAATGAGTTTCATAAACATTTCATAATAGAATAACCCATGAAATAGACATGGGTTTCATAAAAATTTCATCTTTTCACCATAAACATAAACCATCTAGAAAAGAATAAGGACGATATCCTTAGATTATATCCCCAAAAAATATTAAGTTGCATCAAATGATATCATCTTAGTTAGAAAATTATTTTAAAATATCACTTAGAATAATTCTTGAGGAAAATAACCTATTTATTTTAAAAGCACTTATTTTTAATCCACACATATATAAAGTAAAAAATTTTCTTTGAAAAGTAAGTTTTAAACTTATAAAGTAAGATTCAAATCATTGAGGTTTCATGATAGTGGGAAAATAAAATCATTATATATAAGTTAAAAAACATTCATTCCATATTTTTGTTGGAAAATTCATGAAGTACCACATTTAGAAAATGAAAAAAATTCCTTTCAAACCATTTTTAAAAAAGTCAAACATGGGTAGAAATGATTTTAAACAACTGTAGGTTAATAGTAAAAAAACAAAAATCATTTTTTGATTTTTTAGAAAATATGGGCATGGAATAGAAATATCCTCCATGATAGACTTAAACATAAGTAATATTTAATAATGATGAGATTGTGAAATAAACCCTCATCACTATAGTAATTTTTTGAATCATAAGCCCCATTTATGTGTTCACATTAAATCCTCCTATTTAATAAATATGGATTTATTATACATGTATTATATAAAAATATTAATATCTATAATACCATTTATGATTTATTTATATCATCTTATCACTCGTTTATTAATAATTTGTTATTAAAATCACTGTTTTGGGTGATAACTGCTTCATTTTTCAAGCATGTTTCAAATCAGAAGTCCTAGTCCTTATACTTTGATCATGGTCCCATTATTTAAATAATGTTAATCATGGTATAAAAATAATATATATTTATAATATACATATTTATAATCATTCATAAAAATTATATATAGAAAACTGAATTGCACCATTCATGAAGACAGTAGGCCGTACGTACGCATGAACACTATTTCCATCTTTCGACCGATGAAATGAAAGAAAGGTAAATAATAATTCAAATTTATAGAATTATTATTATATAATATATATAATATATATTCATAAAATCAATCCTTATTACTATCCATGTGAAATATAAATGAAAAATGAATCACATCGCATCGTGGAGATGATAATCTATACGTACGCATGATCGATGTTATCGTTTCCCAAAAGATTGGATGGTAAGAAGGTAGCCATTATATTATCATTAAAAAGTATAATTATTTCATAAATATCATATATAAAAATTAAACCCATCATAACACCCTTTCATAAGAGATAGTGATGAAAAATTAATTATATCGCTACATGTAGATGGTAAGATGTATGTACACATGAGTGATACTTTCACTTCTTGTTTGATGGGAAACATGGTGTATAATGGTGTTTTAATAATAATGATTAAATTTAAAAATATTAGGATAATGAATTTATTATTTTACTATAAATATCATATATTTATAGTAGGTAAAGAAGATCAGAAAAAGAAAGTGATCGATTAAGGCGATTACCTCTTCTTCGAAACGACTCATTTAGATCTCCTCTAAAGGGATATAGGGTTGGTATTTTGGGAAGAAAAAATATGTATAATGTTTATATGAAATTGGAAAATATAATTTTTTATATTATGGTTAATATATAAGGCTCAAAGTGGTTTAATGAAGTGAGGGAGTAGGTGTCCTTTTATAATTGAGGTGAGGGGAACTTTTCAAATTTCTCAAAAGATTAAATTATAATAAATTCATTCTCAATAAAAATACCTACAAATGGAATGGGATTTGAAGATAATATGGTACAGGGTTTTAATACAATCATATAATATAATTTAGACAAGTATTGGTGTAATTTTAAATTTTATCACTTTGATTAACCCATAATGAACCCATTTTAATTTTAACTATGGAAACAACTTTTTCAATATTAAAAAGTAGCAATTTTTACTTATAAGGTTAAAATTGAACCATAAATGGAAAATTTATGATATTTTATACCATATCAAAATCACTTCGTATTATTTAAATATTTTTATTATTTTTAAAAAATTTATTAAAATATTATTTTGATAAAATATCATTATTGTCAATTTTTGACACTATTCATTTAATTTAACTTTAAATACATCAATAAAATGAAAAAATTTGAATATAATTCTTTCAAAACTCCCTAATATTTTATATAGATCTTGAAAATTTGTGTTTCATATTAATTTAATCAAATTATATCACTTTTAAAATTTTGAAAATCATTTGTTATATTTTTTTTATTAAATAGAGAAATACTGAATCAGTGTTGCTTAAGAAATTAAGGCCATTATATAATTGATAAAAAATAAAAATAAATTTATACAATTATTTTTTTATTAATATCAAAATAGACAATTATATTCATACATAACATACTTCTATCCCTATGTAGACACATAGGAGATATTAAAATCAAAGATAGTGACATTTTGTAACATTGTTTGATATTAATAATATATAAGTCATTTTCATGGAAAGGTGTCCATTAAATAACTAAATTTCATAAATTATGTGTTAATGTTATAATTAAATTCATAAAATAAAAATTAATACAAAAAAATAGCAGCCTTATCACTTTTTTTAATCTATATTAACCTGATTTACCCTTTACTGAGTTGATAAATTTTATAATGGTTACGATTCATATTGACCAAAAAATAAGAGGCCTAATTAAAAAGTTTGAACCTCATGATTATAAAACTGAAATTAATTTTATCTAATTCATTACCTATAAATTGAATAAATTAATTTTAAATTAAGTTTGAAAAATGTGATTTTTTTTCTTTTTTGAGAAAATACATTTTAAACATAACACGAGATTTATTCATATCTTATGCTTAGAGAAATATTTTTTGAATGTTTAAAAATTTTTATTAATTAAATAATATATAAATTTCATTAAAATTGTTCACAAATATGGATTAATTTAATATATCGATATAAAATACATTGCACGCATAAAAATAAATTTAAAAAAAACATCACTTTTATTTTCAATTTTTTATTTTAAATGACAATAATTTGATAAGTAATGAATTAATTTTGTAAATGTGTAGACCATATATTTTTCATAATTTAGTTAATAAATTCATACTCACCAATCCAGTAGCTAGGCGATAACAAACATATAATATTTTAATAATGTTTCTCAGTTTTTCTAACCCACTCTTTCATGTAATGAAAGCTATCAAAGAAATAAAATTATTTAAAGATAAACATTTCATAAAAATTTCAGGGAGTTACATTATATCCACATTAAACTAAAATTATCCATGGTTGATTAATGAGTGGGTATTCTAGTGCTTCTTATAATGGGAACTTAGGATATATCCCTTAAGAGGATGTATACATATACACCTATTGATGCTTAAATCATGTTAAGAGTTAAGCTACATAAGGCATTCAAATGGTTATGTTTTAGCATTTCATAAAATATAATACCTTGACCATATCCCATGGTACCACCTAGTGATAGGGTTGAAGATGTTCCTGATGTTCAAAATTCTATTGTTATACCTCCAAATACCTGGGAGTGAGGAGCTAAGCATACCACTAAGGATTTTCCATTCCTTTAGGAAGCAGAGCTAGTCCAACTTAGGTTTTTGTATAGCACTCGTTGGAGATGGAGGTGTACATTAAGGATGATCTACCATGGTATAATTTTCTAGATACTTTTAAATACATTATCCACTAGATTTATAGGTCATGAGTGGTCCTAAAGATACTAAGGATTAGATTGAGATCTTGGAGTGTATCTTTGAGATTGTTAAGACACTCAATGAGAAAAGGGTGAAGATGATAACTTCTATAATTTAGAGACATGATAAGAGATGATAGGGTGTTATATTTTAGGCCAGGTAGTATGAAGTCCTATCATGAGAGGCCTTAAGGGATCGATTTTTTGAGGATTTCTTCCTTAAGTTTCTCAAGCTTGTCGAAGCTCAAAAATTTATGGAGCTTTATTAGGGGGAATTATTAGTGATGGATTATTCCATCCATTTTTCAAAGATATTGTGGGTTTCTCCCATGTTAAAAAATAATGAGGACCAAAAGGACCATATGTTTGAGATTGGACTTCATCTAGATCTGAGGAACTAGATGAGTATGTTTAATATAATGATCTGATATTACATCTATTTAGATGAATATTCAATACTTAACAATATGATTCATGATACAATCATAGATATTTAGAGTCTTTGGAGATTAAATATAAAATATTCTTATTTTACAAAAGATCTTCAATATCTACCATAAATATCTTCCCACATAGTACTCTTCATAGGCATACCCTACTAAAAACTTTCTTCATAACCTAGATAAAGGAAACATAAGAAAAGGGTGAGCTCAGATGATCAGTAATGTTAAACATGAGAGATATCAATTGATGATAATATGAAATCATATGATAATCATAAGAAAATGAGATCTTGAATATAACTTAAAAAAATTTCACACCCAATCGAAAAAATACTATAAACATGAGTTATGACATAAAACATTAACATTTAAAAAGGTATGAATTATAAGAATGATAATTAATCATAACTCAATCATGAACCATAGGTTCATGTCAAAAATGTGTGTAGAACAATCATAAGTATATAAACCATTTCATAAGTAAAGGATAACTACCAAGACCATAAAATTAGGAATCAAAACATGTTTCCCATAGTGTATCAAGCAAATCGACTTGTTTACTATAAAAGATAAAGCACATCAACTTGTTTCCTATAATAGATCAATCACTTTGACTTATTTCCCATAGCTATCTCATGAGATATAATACTTCACCCAATGCATTGAAGAGAGATATAGGTTCCACACATCACATAATTAAAACCACATGTATGTATTCCATAGGATCATAAATCATTCATCATATTAGAACCCATGAAAAGAAACTAGTTTCATAAACATTTCATCATAGCATAACCCATGAAATAAACATGGGTTTCATAATCATTTTATATTTTCGCTGTAAACATAAACCATCTAGAGAAAGAATAAGGATGGTATCCTTAGATTATATCCCCAATAAATATTAAGTTGCATCAAATGATTTCATCTTAGCTAGAAAATTATTTTAAAATATCACTTAGAATAATTCTTGAGGAAAATAACCTTTCCATTTTAAAATCACTTATTTTTAATCACCACACATATAAAGGAAAACATTTTCTTTGAAAATTAACTTTTAAACTTATAAAGTAAGCTTCAAATCATTGATTTTTTATGATATTAAGAAAATAAACTCATTCCATATAAGATAAAAAACATTCCTTCCATATTTTTGTTTGAAAAGTCATGAAGCACCTCATTTTGAAAATGAAAAAAAATTCTTTTCAAACCATTTTTCAAAAAGTCAAACATGGGTAGAAATGATTTTAAATAACTATAGGTTAATAGTAAAAAAGAATTTTTTCATTTTTAAGAAAATATGGACATGGAATAGAAATATTCTCCATGATATACTTAAACATAAGTAATCTTGAATAATGATGAGATTGTGAAATAAACCCTCATCACGATGGTAATTTTTTGAATCATAATCCCCATTTCTGTGTTCACATTCAATCCTCCTATATAATAAATATGGATTTATTATACATGTATTATATAAAAATATTAATATCTATAATACCATGTATTATTTATTTATATCATTGTATCACTCGTTTATTAATAATTTGTTATTAAAATAACTATTTTGGGTGATAACTACTTCGTTTTTCAAGCATGTTTCGGGCCCAAAGTCCTAGTCCTTATACTTTGATAATGGTCCAATTATTTAAATAATGTTAATCATGGAATAAAAATAATATATATTTATCATATACATATTTATAATCATTCATAAAAATTATATATAGAAAAATGAATTACACCGTTCATAAAGACGGTAGGCCGTACGTACGCATGAACACTATTTTCATTTTTCAAACCAATGAAATGAAAGAAAGGTAAATAATAATTCAAATTTATAGAATCATTATTATATCATATATAAAATAAATATTCATAAACTTCATCCTTATTACTATCCATGTGTAATATGAATGAAAAATTAATCACATCACATCGTGAAGATGATAGTCTATACGTACACATGATCGATGTTATCGTTTCCAAAAATATTGGATGGTAAGAGGGTAGAAATTATATTATCATTAAAAAAATATAATTATTTCATAAATATCATATATAAACATTAAACCCATCATAATACCCATCCATAAAAGATAGTTATGAAAAATTAATTGTATCGCTACATGGAGATGGTAAGTCGTACGTACGCACGAGTGATACTTTCACTCCTTGTTTGATGGGAAAGATGGCATATAATGGTGTTTTAATAATAATTATTAAATTTAAAAATATTTAGGATAATTAATTTATTATTTTATTATAAATATCATATATTTATAGGAGTTAATTAAGATTATAAAAAGAAAGTGATCGATTAAGGCGATTACCTCTTCTTCAAAACAACTCCTTTAGATCTCCTCTAAAGGGATCTATGGTTCGTCTTTTGGAAAGAAAAAAAAATATAATGTTTATAAAAAAGCAGATAAGATAATTTGGTATATTATTTTTGAGATAGAAGGCTTAAAGTGTTGTAATGAAGTGGTGGAGGAGGTGTCCTTTTATAATTGAGGCGAGGGGCACTTTTGGAATTTCTCAAAAGATTAAATTATAATAAATTTGTTCTTAATAAAAATACCTAAAAATGGAAGGGGATTTGAATATAATATGTTATAGGGTTTTAATCCAATAATATAATATAATTTAGACAAGTATTGGTGTAATTTTAAATCTTATCACTTTGATTAACCCATAGTGAACCCATTTTAATTTTAACTATGGCAACAACTTTTTCAATATTAAAAAGTTTAAATTTTTACTTATAAGGTTAAAATTGGACCATAAATGGAAAATTTATGATATTTTATACCATATCACAATAACTTTGTATTATTTAAATATTTTTATTATTTTTAAAAAATTTAATAAAATATTATTTTGATAAAATATCATTATTGTCAATTTTTGACACTATTCATTTAATTTAACTTTAAATACATCAATAAAATGAGGAAATTTGAATATAATTCTTTCAAACCTCTATAATATGTCATATATATCTTAAAAATTTGTTTTTTATATTAACTCAATCAAATTATATCACTTTTAAAAATTTAAAATCATTTGTAATATTTTTTATTAAATGGAGAAATACTGCATCGATGTTGCTTAAGAAATTAAGGCCATTATATAATTGATAAAAATTAAAAATAAATTTGTATCATTAATTTTTTTATTACTATCAAAATAGACACCTATATTCATACATAACATACTTCTATCCCTATGAGGACACATAAGAGATATTAAAAACAAAGAGAGTGACATTTTGTAACTTTCTTTGATATTAATAATATATAAGTCATTTTCATGGAAAAGTATGCATTAAATAACTCAATTTCATAAATTATGTGTTAAGGTTCTAATTAAATTCCTAAAATAAGAATTAATATGAAAAAAGTATCCTTATAGCTTATTTTTAATCTATATTAACCCGTTTTAGCCTTTATTGAGTTGATAAATTTTACAATGGTTACTATTCATATTGACCAAAAAATAAAATAGGCCTAATTAAAAAGTTTGAAACTAATGATTATAAAACTGAAAATAATTTTATCTAATTCAATACCTATAAATTGAATAAATTAATTTTAAAGTATGTTTGAAAAATGTGACAAAAATTTCTTTTTAGAGAAAATACATTTTAATCATAACACTAGATTTATTCATATCTTATGCTTAGAGAAATATTTTTTGAATGTTTAAAACATTTGATTAATTAAATAATATATAAATTTTATTAAAATCATTCACCAATAGGGATTAATTTAATATATTTATATAAAATACATTGTACGCATAAAAATATTTTTTTAGAGAAAACATCAATTTTATTTTCAATTTTTTGTTTGTTTTAAATGAAAATAAGTTGACATGTAATGAATTAATTTTTTAAATGTATAAACCATATATTTTTCATAATTTAGTTATTAATATTCATACTTTCCAATCCAACATCTAGGAGATAACAAACATATAATGTTTTAATAATGTTTCTCGGTTTGTCTAAACCCGCTCTTACATGTAATGAAATCTATCAAAGAAATAAAATTCTTTAAATATAAATATTTCATAAAAATTTTAGGGAGTTACATTATATCCACCTTAAACTGGAATTATCCATCAAAATTCATCACTATGATATAAACAGATGAGTATACTTCTGCCTCATCACGTCCTCAGGTTCCCACATTGCTTCCTCAAATTGGTGGTTTCACCATAAAAGTTTGACCAAGTGAGTAGTCATGTTTTTTAGAAATTTCTCTATAAGATATAGAATCTATACCAGTTGTTATTCATAAGAAAGATATTTCTCCAGCGGTATGACCTCTGAGTTTAGTACATGTAAAGTACCATGTATATAATTCTTTAGGAGAGATACATGGAAGACATTTTGAACTTGATAGAGATTCAGTGAAAGTGATAATTGATAATTGAACTTTCTGATATGATCAAGAATTTCAAAAGGACCAATATACATAAGCCTTATCTTTCTATTTTTTTCCAAATCTCATCACTCACTTCCAGGGAGATATTCATAGGAATACCTTTTCACTCACTTAAAACTACATATCCTTCCAATGATTTTTAGTATAACTTTTTTAGTTACTATGACCTAATATTATGTGATATTGAATTGATATAACCTTATATTCCATTTCCTCATCTATATTAGGTACCAATAGTTTTATTTCTCTAAATTTATTACAACATGTTGGAGTTATGTACTTATTACCATATAGGTCTTCATAAGGATTTATTTGAATGTTGGAGTGAAAGATATTATTGAAAGAAAATTCTTCCAAAGGAAGGTGTTGATCCCAACCACCTTTGAAATCCATATAAATATCTCAACATGTATTCTAGAGTTTAAATAGTCTTATCAGACCAAACATCTATATGAGAATGATAAAAAATGATGAAAATTAACTCTGTATCCAGAGCCTACTGAATAATTCACCAAAACTTCGAGGTAAACCTTGGATCCCGATTAGATACAATGGAAAGTGGAACTCCATGAAATGTTAACACTTCCTTAATATATATTATGGAAATATGATCAAGAGTAAAATCTTCCCTAATATCAATAATGTGTGCTGACTTTGTAAGACAATCGACTATAAATCATATAGTATTATGACCTTTAGATGTTTTGGGGAGTCTGAAGAAATAATCCATAGTGATGTTTTCTAATTTATATTCAGGTATGGTTAATGGTTATAACATCCCCTTAGAATTATTTCAAAGTCTTAGCATGTTGACAAACCAAGCATTAAGAAACATACTTTGTAATATCCCTCTTCATTACATCCCACCAGAAATACTCTTTCTGGTCTCTATACATCTTTTTACTTCCAAGATGAATAGATAATGATAAACTATGAGCCTCATCTAACAAATCCTTATTAAAATATGGTATGGGAATAAAACATAAATGGTTCCTAAACCTCATTATTCCATCACAATCAAGGTTGAAATTAGGAACATTTCTCACATTCTTTTGCAACTCTACATCTTCCTTCTGTGCCTATTCAATCTTCACATGGATAGATGGTTGAAAATTTTGATCCAGATAATATTTCTCCCCTTACTTTAATATTTACATATCTATACTTTTTAAATCCATAAATATTGGATATTTTTTGATCCTCATCATAGATAAGCTAGTATGATACTTTCACCTCAAAGAATCTTCCACCTTTTTCTCTTTCCTAGGATGGTAATGTATTGAGCAGTCATAATCTTTAATTAGCTCCAACCATATTATTTGGAATATGTTCACCTCTTTTTGAGTGAAAATATACTTTAAACATTTGTGATCATTATATATGTCACACATTTCTCCATATAGATAGTTCCTCCATATCTTTAATGAAAAAATTATTATATCTAACTCCAAATTATGAGTTGAGAAATTTTGATCATGGAAATTCAATTAAAATAAGGAATAAGCTATCACCATATAATTTTACATGATAACACATCCCATTCCATTATTGGATGCATCACTATAGATCACAAACCTTTCTCCACTATAGGGTAGTGTGAGAATAGGTGCACTGACCGAACTTTTTTCCAGGTCCTTGAAATTCACTTCACATTCCTCCATCTATATGAACTTAACTCATTTCCAAGTCAACTTTGTGAGTTCATTAGATAATCATGAGAAATATTTCATAAAAGTTTGATAATATCCAGCCAACCCAAGAAAACTATGGGTTTTAGGCAGCGTGGTTAGTCTAGGTCATTTCTTAATAACTTATGTCATTGAAGGATCTACTAAGATACCCTCACTTGAGATTATATAACCCAAAAATGAAACTTTATGAGGTCAAAATTCACACTTGGTAAATTTTTAAAAAAGATTCTCCTTCCTCAGGGTCTTCATCACAATCATCAAGTGATCTTCATTCTTTTCCCTTCTCTTTGAATATATAAAAACATCATCTATACAGACTACCACAAAACGATTAAGGTAATTTCTAAATACTATATTCATTAAATATATGAAGATAACAGGGGGAATTAGTATGACCAAAAGGAATCACTCTAAATTCATAGTGTCCATACCTTGTACAGAATACCATCTTGGGTATATCCTCCTTATTTACCCTCAATTTATGATATCTATGATGAAGATCAATCTTAGAAAGGTATTGAGCTCCACATAGTTGATCAAATAAGTCATCAATATGAGGGATATGATACTTTTTATTGATAGTGATCATGTTAATTTCTTGATAATTAGTGTAAAGTCACATTGATCCATATTTATCATAAGAAATAGAATAGGTGCACCCTTAGGTGATGTAATTGGATGAATGAATCCTTTGTAAAGATTCTTATGGATTTTCTTCTTTAATTCATGCAACTCAATTGTTCCCATTCTATAGTGATTATTTGAAATAGGCTTATCACTAAGTATTAGTTATACTAAAAAATCAACTTCACAATTTGGTGGAAGACCTAAAAATTATTTCAGAAAGACATTAAAAACTCCCATACAATAGGTTTATCCTTAGTATTAAGTTTCTCCCTAACCATATGAGACAGATAACCTTTATGTATAGGAATTAATACCCAAGAGATGGAATAAATTTCTATTGGAAGTTCATATTCATCCTCACATTGATAAATTATCACAAGTTTATTCAGAATATGAAATGTGACTTCCCTTCCCCAGCAATTGATATGGGATCCATATAGAGAAATCCAATCCATTCTAATAATCACATCAAATTCAACTAAATGGATAATCATAAGATCTACTGGAATCACTTTCCCACAAACTTCAATTGAAGTAGAACTATGGTCTTGAGATGTGAGCATTGTTCCATTATGAGTTTTCATAGCTAATACAACATTTAATTATTGAGGCGATATGGAGACACCCCTAGAAAATTATTTATAAATAAAATAGTGGGTAGATATAGAATTAGATAATACATTAGTTGTTCTAGAGCGGATGATAAGTGTACCTTTCACCACATCTTTCTCATAACCCACTTTTGCAATAATGATTGCATGAGACTTCCCTTTGTCTTTAGGATTAAGTGGTTATTTAATTTTATCATAAAAAATATTTAGATTTGTGCACTGGTTGATATAATTACCATAATCCTTTCATTTGAGTCATTGGATTATGGGTAGTGCATTAGTTGACATCTTATTTTCATATATTTAATTAACTGGCCTATTCATTGCCTTTTTACATTCATGGGATTTATTACCCACCTTTCCACATTTAAATCACCACCCAATCCAATTCAAACACTTCCTTTGATGTTTCTTCCCACATTTATGGAATGTAGATGGCTGGAATTTCTTTCCACCATGTAATTTATTTGAGTTTTCATGAGACTTGATCTTTATTTTCTTATCAAAACCATGGGAATGGTGGGAATCTATAATTTCCATTTTTAATCTGAGTGCACATCGAACAAGTTCTTCATAGGTAATGAAGTCTATTATAGCTAATTCATTTTAGAGACTTGGTTTTAGTCCACTAAAGAATAGATTGATTTTACTTTTAGGGTTGATAATTAAACCAGAGGCATACCTTTCAAGCCTTGAAATTTTTTCCTCATTGGCACCAATGGATTCTTCATCCTTTTTGCATTAGCTTAAAAACTCACTTCTCCATCTTTATACATAAAATAAGTGGAAATTAATTACTAAATAATATCCCCTTAAACTCATCCTATTCTATATATTCAATTTCTTCCTCTTGACTCGTATTCTTGATAAGATTCCACTATTGATATGCTTCACCTTCTAGATGATAAATATCTAAGATTTTTTTTTGATATATCGAGTATTGAAGAACATAAAATATTTTCTTAATGGTGTTTATCCATCTCTTAACTACTAGTGGATCAGAGGATCTACTAAAATAAGTTTGACGTTTCCTTAGGAAATAATCAACAGTACATTGTTCCCTCCTATGATCATTTAAAAACTCAACATGATTTACATCTTGAGAAATTAATGTGAGCATAATAGCAAGATTTTGTATTCTATATCCCATAACATTTGGTTTCTCAGGTGGAAAATCATTTCATTGTCCACCACATTCATAATTAACAAGATTCTTTTAGGTTCTATCCTTTGACTAAACAAAAAATCATATTGTGAGAAACAATAATCACAGTGAAAAACCACATAATTCTAACAAATAATTTATAGAATGTCTAAATCATGACACTTTCTTTTATTCCACCCTAGGTTTAACCTAGGAAATTCATGATCTCTATCAAAACTTTAGGATTTTATTCTATACTTAAACCTATCCTATAACAACCCATGATTTTTAAATGATACTTGTTTCTTGAATAAATGTTTGTTACATATTATATAATATTATACGCATAAAAAATAAAGAGAAACCAACACAATTTTATATCTTTAATAATGGTCATTACATTAGTATGCTATAAAACAAATTAAAATTCCAAACATTACAACTGGACAAAAAATATAAAATAGAATAACTAAAATGGTAAAGTATAGATCACCCCAATATGCTAGAACTATCTCCACCAATGAAAATGATATAGAAATGAAACAAAATACTAATAAAAATCTTATGAAAGTAAAAATATAATCTTAAGATAAATTGTAGTGAATTTTGGATGAAATAATGAAGTGGTATTTATATGGTATAAAGGGAAATGTGACCTTTGGGATTCGATCAATATATAACCATTGGTCAATATGACCATTGGAAACTATAAACTTGGTTAATAATTTTACCATTATAATTAGTGTTTATAAGTATTTATGATAAAGGATTATTGATACATAAAGGATAACTGATGGCCTCAACCAGTAGAGTCGTGACGTTTGAATCCCATTTTCCCAAACTTGGGAGGGAGGTATCGTCATTGGGGTTTTTCCTTGACCAAGCACAATATGAGATTCAGTAAGTGAAGCTCAAACAAAATCATATATGGGAGAAGTTCAAGTTATTAGATATTACCACTCTATCAATGTTAGCTAAGACGCCCCATGAAACTACTACCATTTCACACCTTACCTTTAGTGCATATGCGGGTGTATAAGGGGTTATGTGTCCATAAATTAGTTACATAAAGTACAAATTCCATTTTATAAATATAATTTTTATTCAATTAGTTCCACTTAATAATTTTTTTCTTAATAAAATATATGTTTAATTGAGATGAATTTGATAATTTGATTTTTAGATGCAAATAAAACATATTTGTATTTTTTCTAGAAAATATATACAATTTTTATAATAAACAATGGTATTAATAATAGTTTTTTTTAATTAAATAGTATTTTAAAACATTTTTATTTAAATAATAAATGATAAAATAATTTTACAAAGGCCTAGGAATTTTTTTATAAGTGTCTGAAATATGACCGTGCCTTAAAAACTGCCATTTTTAAATAAATAAGTATTTTTATTATTAAAAATTAAAATTATCATATTTAGAGATTTTTTCTGATAAAATAAAAATCATTTTTTAAATTATAATATCAAAATTAGGTTAGGGATAATTTATAATAATTTTATAAAATACATTATTTTTTCATGAATAGTAAAAAATACAGTTTTAGGGTTTTAGTATATTTTATGATATAATATTTATGTCATAATGATGTAATAATTAATTAAACACAATCCATGACCTAAAACATGTTATTTTATTAATATTAAGTATTTTAATTGATTTTAATCAATTTCTAAAACTATAAGTAACTTTCCAAAGTCTAAAAATGAAAATTTTGATTTTTTTAAAACATTACTTTGTGGAAACTTTACTTTTTCATGCCAAAAGAAGTAATAAAAAATGTTATTATATTTTGGTGGATTAAAATAACATAAAATTTGTCCCTAATTTCCAAAATAATGGAGAAAAGCATGGGTAAGATTTTTTTTTTCATTTTCCATAATTGAGTTTTCCAAGACCTATATTTTGGAAATTATTAAACAATTCCTCCACTTTTGCTATAAATAACCACCCATTTATCCATTAAATTTGAATAGAAATTCATCCCCCATAAAATTTTGGTGATTTTCCCTCCCAATGAGTCCCCCCAAGATTTCCTCATGTCTCTAAGGTTCTATCCTCAAGTTTTAGGATCAACTCTTCAAGGTAAAGGAAATATTCACTTTTCTTTTCCATCCAAGTTCCCTTTTCAGGTGGTATGTCTTCTAAATTAAAAACTAAGTTATTTTGTCCACTTTATAGTATCCCATTACTATAATAATATTATTTTATGAATGGGATACCCTTGTCCCCTCTCAGTTTACCATTTTCTAAAACCATGTTTTATACCGCCATACTGCCAAATTTATTTCTCAAATTTTCCCTCTTTTACATGATAAATTATATTTTTCTTTTTATTTTAATAAACAAATTTTTTTTATTTTAAATGGGTATTCAACTATATTTAAAAATGAATTTTTTATTTGGGTATTTACATATATTAAACCCACATTTCCTTTCATGGGTTAAAAATGATGTAACGATCATATATTTAAGCTCTTTTATATGCCAAGATTTTGATAAGAAACCCATTATTTATTCTCCACAGGTTATTAATGAAATGATTTATTATGATATATGTGTATCACATAAAACTAATACATATAAATGGTTGGATATGATAGCATTTCAATTCATTGGGTAAAGAATTTTATCTCTAGAGATGACATGTTTTTCAATACCTTGGTGAATAACCTTGGTAATTTTCATTTATGACACCTTGGTGATATGCTTATGAAATTATCATTTAAATGCTATAGAAACATTTACATGTTATGATTCATGTTCTTATTATTATTATATGCCTCTTACTCATGCCTTATCATTACTACTTATGTTCTTATTGATATGTCTCAAGATCACATGCTTTATGTCTCTCTTGCTTATTCCATTATCGGGCTTCATGCACACCCCTTTCCTTTGATGTATGTACCCAATATATGAGATAAAGTAAAATAAACCTAGATTTAACCCATGAATATGTATTTCAAGTGGGTTTAGAATAAAATTTTAAGTTTTCATGTACTATATAACTCATTTCCAAGAAACTAAACTTGTAAAGATCCTCTATTTTATTCCATGTAATGAAAAGTTATGTAATAAAAAGGTGGTATTCCATAGTTGGTATCAAATGATGGTTTATTTATTTGTGATAATTAGGAATTAAAATTTAGGAAGAACTATAAGGACAAGTCAAAATATAGTAAAACATATTGGTATTTTGGTGAAGTATTTAGTAAGTAGTTGCTGAGAAAAGAAATCCCTACCTAGATACAAATAAGTGTATATGGATCTAGCATATTTGTACCTAGGGGTAACACCTAACACTAATTTGAGATATACTCAAATGGTAACTGGTTCATGAAAACAGGCTTTGATGCACTCTTTTTTTATACTCCCGAGGGATATGTTTTGTTAATCACAATATTTTAATGAACCATTATGAAAGACATATAGAAAATGTAATTGTTATTAGAGAATATTAATAACATATTTAAGCATGATTTTTTAAGGCATAAAATACATTTAGAATTATTACATTTCTAAAAGTAAAATATTTATCACTGCGACTTTATTTTTTTAGAAAAATGGTGGGAAATAAGAGGAACCACATAAATGATGAGTGAAATAGACAACACACTAACAACATGTTAATGGAAGGCAAAATGAAAAAATCCATGATAATGATGAATAAAATAACTTGATTTATAAATAATAACTTGAATCAAGTTAAGAGACCATATTCACCTCAAAGGGAAAAAATTTCCATTAGGTACTTTATGTATCAATGACTGCCTTTTTTCAGTGGATCCACTGATCCGCTGATTGCTGAATAATAGATAAGATCTATAGAAAAGATATTTTCTATACTCTATTGTTTGAAGAAAGATAAAGTAACCCTAGAAGTATACCATTTAGAAGGAGGATATTATCAGCGGTGGATACTAATTAAAAACACGAATCTAAGAAGGGAGATTGATGCTATGGAGTGGGAATAGTTCGAGGGAATATTTTTCAATAAATATTCCCCCATTAAATATGGAAAAAAATGGATAAATAATTCCTTGAACTAACTAAAAATTCATTTTTTTATTTCAAGATAGCCGCTTTAAGGATAAGCGGTATCCAAAGTTACAAGACCCAAAGTTACACATCCAATAGGAAGGAATCCAAAGTTTCAAGATCCTAAAACATAACTAGTTCCCAAATTTGAAATTCAAAAAACAACAAAGAACTTGATGCCTCGATCCTTGAGTCACACTTGTCAGCTGGGGCCACGTCTCCTACCATCAGCATTGGAAATCCACTTTCTTCATCACCACTCGTCACTGATCGCCGATGAGGAAGCTGCTGGAATCCATCATCATTGTTGATAAGAACCATAATCATTGTCAAAAACACACAACTTACAATGAATCACTAGGAATGGGACATCACATAGAGTGATGAAGGAGAAAACCCCACACCAGAGTTCCACCTGTAATTCCATTGTCAACTCAAAAAACACCTCCCAAATACTACAACAAAACCAGCGCACTAGATTGACTTAGATGGGAACACTAGAACTTGAATCAAGGGAAGAGTTGAGCAGAAAAAGGTCACCATAGTGAGTTGCACTTTTCAAGAAGGATGAACAAAAAACACATCCATAAAAAAAATGAAAAAACTAGAAAAAATAAAACACCATTGCCAAGGAGAAAACACCATCACTGATCAAAGGTGTCAACATTGAGGATGGAAATAACGAACCACCAAAAAAAACTTGAAGAAGCCGAAAGAATAGATGGAGAGCCGGATAAGGACCCCAACAGTGAACCATAATTGCGATCCACCATCACCTCCAAAACCACGATGAATAACTCTAAATAGGACCAAAAAATGGAGTCAAGTATGACTGATCTAGTTGGTAGAGTAGTAGTGGATCTCAATATAAGGCCCAAAGATAAGAGGCACAAGCCCAGAGAAGGAACAAACACAATAAGAAACCTGAGGGAGAGAAATGAGGGAGGAGAGTGAGAGGTCCACTCACTATCAAAGAAGCATGACATATAAAGGTTTACAAAGGATATAGATCCATCTAAAGGAAGAAGAAGCAAATGAAAAGAGAGAAGAAATCATTAGAGGCTGTAGGATGGTGCTCTATCTCTAAGGGGAGAAAACCCTAGTGGGTGGAGGAGAGCACTTGAGGGATCACGTAGGGAGAGAATGGATCCATTTTCTAGAACTAAAGAATAAGGAAAATGAATTAGAAGGAATATATGAGATGGAATTTACAAGGCTTGTTAGACACACCTATAACTTTGTTATGGATCCTAAGGGAAAGGTTGATATATATTCTTCAGTAGACTGAGACCCCATCTATGAAGAAATCTAGAAAACCGATACCATGAAATATATGATAAGATAGTGTGGAGTGTTATGAAGGTTGAATTGAAGTTTGGAGAGACACAATGGTTACATAGATCTAATGAAAAGATGATATAAATGGATCCAAAATCAGAGAATAAATTTGATCATGGAAGAGGAGGAAATAAAGTGGAACTTCCCATGTGCAAAAAATGTGGGAAGAAGAATTAAATGAGCTACTTACTTGGGAGTGGAAAGTACTAAAATTTTAAAAGAGATGGACATATATCTTGAAACTATCATGGTGAGGTGAAGCCTCAACTTATCAACACTAACGACAAAGGGAAGATGGTACATGACTATCCATAAGTTCAATGATTAAAGTGTGGATAGCTTGGGAACTTTTATAATAAATATATAAATTAGAAGATAATGGAGGGGAAACACCATCAACCTCAACATAGGATAAGGGATTAAGGTTAGAAATTTTATATCATGACAACTGAAGTAGAGTCTCTAAATGATGTGGTGGAAGGTACTCTCGTTGTGCTCTCAAAGCTAGTAATTAGTTTGTTTAATTATAGTTCTATGAATTCCTTTATTTCATCCAAGTTTGAAAATAATATAGAATAAATCCCTGAATTTCTAGAAGTAGAGTTATCAATCAAAAATTATAGAGGGATTATCCTAGCATTAACAATGTATATAAAATCCAGTATTAACTTTGGTGAGTACAATCTCATCACAAATCTAGTAGTCATTCCCATGGTGGAATTAAACACTATACTAGGGATGGACTGGATCTCAAAGTATAATACTAACATCAACTGTAGAAGTAAGGAAATTTTAGTAGTCTTGAATGGAAAACCTACAGTTATTTTCAAAGGATAGATATACCGGACTAATATTTTCCTAGAAGCACCTCCCATAGCTTTATTTATGAAGATGACCAGTGAAGAAGGAGAAGGAAATGAAAGTATAAAGATAGAGAATATCCCCATCATTCAGGAATACATTAAAATATTTCCTAAAGAGTTACCTGGACCTCCTCCAGAAAGAGAGGTAAATTTTTCCATTGAACTCATACCTTGATCCAATATGATATCAAAGTCCTCATATAGAATAGAAAATATAGAGTTAGAGGAATTAAAGAAAAAACTTCAAGATATTTTGGAGAATGGATTTATCCGACCAAGTGTGTCTCCTTGGGGAGAACCTGTTCTCTTTGTGAAGAGGAAGGATAGATCAATGTGGATATGAATTTATTATAGAGAAGTTAACAGGATCATAGTAAATAACAAGTACCCTTTCCCAATGATTGATGATTTATTTGACCATCTTTGTAGGGATCAATTCTTATCCAAGATTGACCTCCGATCTGGGTATCATTAATTGAGTGTGAAGAAAGAAGATATTTTAAAGACTGTATTCTGAACAAGATATGGGCATTATAATTTTATTTTTATTCCTTTAAGCTTGGATAATTCTCCTGATATATTTATGTATTTGATGAATAGAGTCTTAAAAGTTTACCTTGATAAATTCATGTCCATTTTTATTGAATAAATTATGATATATTCCAAAATTCTCTAGGATCATGAGGATCATATAAGGGTTCTATTGAGAACTATAAGAAAGGAGAAGATTTCTGAAAAATTCAAAAAATGTGAATTCTAGTTATAACAAGTTGCATTCTTGGGGCACATTGTAACCAATGAAGGAATCTCAATTGACCCTACGAAGACAATGACCACAGAGGAGCGGCCTCATCCTAAAATAGTATCTAAGATTATTAGTTTCCTTAGTTTAGCAGGATATTATAGGATGTTTGTGAAAAACTTTTCATGAATTTATAATCCACTAACCAAGTTAACTCAAAAAGGAGCTAAGTTTATCTGGATAAAGTAGTACAAATAAAGTTTCCAAGAACCGAAGAAGAGATCAGTTACTGAACCTATGTTAACTCTACCCTATGTTGAATAAGGATTATTTATTTATAGTGATTCATCTATAAAAGGGATTGGGTGAATCCTCATGAAAAATAATAAGGTGATTGCTTATGTGTATTGATAGTTAAATCCTCATGAGTAAAATTATCCTACGCATGAACTAGAGTTAGCTGCAATTATTTTTTCTCTGAAAATATGGAGGAACTATCTTTATGGTGAGAAATGATATATATACAAAGACCACCAAAGTTTGAAGTATATATTCACACAAAAGGAAGTAAACATGAGACAAAGGAGATGGTTGAAAATTCATAAATACTATGACCATTCAATTCACTATCACACCAGAAGAGAAAAAAAAGTCCCAGACGCATTAAGTAGGAAAGATCCTATTGTGCTGGAAATGATAAGGATTCAAGGAAATTCTTTGATCAAGGACCTAGTAAAACTGGATATGGGAATCGTAATGTAATGGACATCATAAAACCTATCTCAAATGATTTATGAACCATAATTACTAGATAAGATAAAGAAATCACAAAGATAAGATCATTTGTTACAAAGGAAGATAGAGGTTGTGAATAATGGGAAGTTTCCTAAGTTCAATATTGATCAAGAAGGTGTACTAAAATTTTATACAAGGATTTTTATCTCATCTATCCTAGAGATAAAGAAAGAGCTGATGGATGAAGCTCATAGATCTACATTATCTATACATTCTGAAAGTACTAAAATGTATAGGGACCTTCATGATCATTATTGGTGTGATAGTATGAAAAGGGAGATTTTTGACTACACTACAAGGTGCTTGGTATGTTAGCAAGTGAAGGAGGAGCAACAACTTATTAAAGGGGTATTGAAACCACTACCCATACCAAAATGGAAGTGGGACAATATCACTATGGAATTTTTCATTGGTCTTCCAAGAACATCACATGGAAACAATGTGATATGGGTTATAGTGGATCATCTCACTAAGTCTTCCCATTTCATTACTACTCGAGAATATTTCTCTATTGATAAACTTTCCAAGATATATGTAAAAGAAGTGGTGAGGTTGCATGGGGTGACACTTTCTATCATTTTTGATCATGATCCCAGGTTCATATCTAAATTCTAGAGAAGTATCCAACATAGCTCAAGTTAATGATGTATTCCAAGTATATCTCTTGAGGAAGTACATACCCGATCCCTCACATATACTAAATTTATAGGTGGTACAACTGGAACATGACCTCTATTATGAGGAGAATCCGTTAGAGATCTTAGACTATAGAGAAAATGTTCTACGCAATAAGACTACCCACCTCATAAAAGTGTTATGGATGAACCAAAAATATGAAGAAGTGACATGGTAATTAGAGGATACAATGAGAAAAAAGTACCCTCACATTTTCTCAATTGAGAAGATGAGTTGAAATTTTAGGGAAAAATTTCTTAAGGGTAGAAGAATGTAAAAACCCAACCTTTTAAATGATATTGGTTTCCTAAATAAATGTTTATTACATATTATATAATATTATACACGTAAAAAATAAAGATAAAACAATTTTATTTTATATATTTAGTAATGATTATTACATTAGTCTGTTATGAAACCAATTAAAATTCCAAACATTAAAACTGGACAAAAATATAAAATAAAATAGCTAAAATGGTAAAGTATGGATCACCCTAATATACTAGAATCATCACCCACACTGTAAATGATATAGAAATGAAACAAAATATTAGTAAACCAATCAACATCTTATGGAAATGAAAATATAACCTTAATATAAATTGAGGTGAATTTTTAGTGAAAGAATTAAGTGGTATTTATATAGTATAAAGGGAAATGTGACTGTTGAGATTCAAAAATTATATAACCATTGGTCAATATGACTATTAGTAAATATGACCATTTGAAACTATACCCTTGGTTTATAATTTTACTTTTATAATTAGTGTTTATAAGTAGTAATTAAAACAGATAATTGATACAGAAAGGAGAATCGATGGCCTCAACCAGTAGAGTCATTCCGTTTGAATCCCATTTTTCCGAACTAGGGAGGGAGGTATCATCATTGGGGGTTTCCCTCAACTAATACCAAGACAAGATTAAACAAGTGAATCTTGAACAAAATTTCCTATAGGAGAATTTCAAGTTAGTAGAGATTACCACTTGGTTGATGTTAGCCACAGAACCCCACGAAACTACCACCATCGTACACCTTACCCTTAGGGAATATACTGGTGTAATAAGGGGTTACATGTCAAGACCACAGTTTCATAAAGTGTAAATTAATTTTTATAAATAAAATTTTTATCACATCAATTCTTCTAAATAATAGTTTTTCTTAATAAAATATATGTTTAATTGAGATGAATTTTATAATTTTATTTTTGAGCTCAAATAAAACATAATTGTATTTTTCTAGAAAATATAAATAGTAATTTTTTAATTAAATATTCTTTTAAAACACTTTTATTTAAATAATAAATGATAAAATAATTTTATAAAGGCCTAAGAAATTTTTTATAAGTGCCAGAAATGTGATTGTGCCTTAAAAAATGTTATTTTTAAATAAATAAGGTTTTTTATATTTAAAAGTTGAAATCATAATATTTAGAGATTTTTTATGATAAAATAAACATCATTTTTGAAATAAGAACATAAAAATTATATTAGGGTGAATTTATGAGAATTTTCTAAAATACTTTATTTTTGTATGAATAGTAAAAAATACAGTTTTAGGGTTTTAATATATTTTTATGAAATCAAATTTATGTCATAATTATGTGATAATTAATTAAAAAAAATACAAAACATAAAAAATGATATTTTATTAATATTAAGTATTTTAATTGTTTTTAATCAATTTCTAAAATTATAAGTAACTTTCCAAAGTCTGAAATGGAATTTTTTTTAAAACATTACTTTGTGGTGACTTTACTTTTCATTACAAAAAGAAGTAAAAAAATGATGTTCGATTTTGGTAGATCAAAATAACATAAAATGTGTCCCAAATTTCCAAAACCATGGGAAAAAACCATGGGTAAGAAAATTGTTTTTCATTTTCCACAACCGAGTTTTTCAAGACCTGTATTTGGAAATTATTAAACAATTCCTCCACTTTTTCTATAAACAACCACCCATTTATCCCTTACTATTCACTCTCAATCCATCCTCCATGAATTTCTAGTGATTCTTCCTCCCAATTATTCCCCCCATGATTTCCTCAACCCCCAAGGTTCTATCCTCAAGTATTAGGATCAACTCTTCAATGTAAGGGAAATATTCACTTCTCTTTTCCATTCAAGTTCCCTTTTCATGTGTTATGTATTATAAATTCCAAAATAAGTTATTTTTTCCACTTTATATTATCCCATTACTGTAATAAGATTATTTTATGAATGAGAGACCACTGACCCCTCTCATTTTACCATTTTCTAAAACCATGTTTTATACCTTCATGTTGTCGAATTTATTTATCAAATTTACCTATTTCACATGATGAATTTTCTTTTCCTTTTTATTTAAATACCAAAACCTATTTTATTTTCAAAGTGTATTTAACTTTATTTAAAAATTATTTTTTGATTAAGGGATTTACATATATGAAACCCACATTTCCTTTCGTGGGTTAAAAATTATGTGACGATCATATCTTTAAGCTCTTTTGTATGTCAAGATTTTGATAAGAAACCCATTATTTATCCTCCAAAGGTTATTAGTGAAATGATTTATTATTATCTATTTGGATCACATGAAATTAAGACATATTAAGGGTTCACTCTAATAGTTCTCCAATACATTGGGTAAATAATTTAATCTCTATAGATGACATGTTTTATGATACGTTGGTAATTTTCATTTATGACACCTTGGTAACAAAACCTGGTGATATAATTATGAATGTCTCATTTAAATGGTGTAAGAAAATTTCCATGTTATTATTCATGTTCTTATTATTATGATATGCGTCTTTCTCATGCCTTATGTTCTTATTGATACGCCTCAAGATCACATGCTTTATGTCTCTCTTGCTTATTCCCTTAATAAGCTTCATGCTCACCCATTTTCTTTTATATATGTCTCCAATATATAATATGTAGTAAAATTAACCTATAGTGAACCCATGATGATGTTTTTAAAGTGGTTTTAGAATAATTTTTTAAGTTTTCATGTATTATGTACCTTATTTCTAAGAAACTCAACTTGAAAAGATCCTATGTTTTGTACTATGTAATGAAAAGTTATGTAATAAAAAGAAAGAATTCCATATATCCCTAGGGTTTTCATAAAATATTTTTAACCCTAAACTCTAAATATTTACTAAACCCTATTTTGATACCAACTATAATGGCCTGAGTTTTTTATACACATATATTACATATATTTAGATAAATATTCAACACATAATAATATGATCCACACCAGAACCGTAAAGGTTTAGAGTATTTAGAGATTAGATATACAATATTCTTATTTTATGAAATATTTTTAAAACCTCCTATAAAGATCTTAATATATGATACTCTTCATAGTAATACCCTACTAAAAAATTTCTTCATAAACTAAATAAAGGAAACATAATAAAAGGGTGAGATCAGATACCCAGTATGGGTAAACACGAGAGATATTAATTGATGATAATATTAAATCATAAGATAATTATAAGGTAATGAGATATTGAATATAAATTATAAAGTTAATAACAAATATAAAAAATATCATAAACATAAGTTATGATATAAAACAATAACATTTCAAAATACATGAATCATAAGAGTGATAATTAATCATAACTAAATCACGAACCATAAGTTCATGTCATAAATATGTGTGGCACCATCATAAGTATAGAAAAAATTTAATAAGTCAAGGATAACTACAAAGACCATCATATTATGCATATAAAACTATTTTACATAGTGGATTAAGCACATCGACCTGTTTCTCATAACAGATCAAGCATATTAACTTGTTTCCCATAATGAATCAAACACTTCGACTTTTTCCCCATAAATATCTCATGAGATACAATAATTTACCTAATGAATTAGAGGGATATATAGGTCCCAACCATCACATAATTAAAACCATATATATGTTTCCTATAACATCATTAATCATTCATCATATCAGAACTCATGAAAAGAAATGGGGTTTATAAATGTTTCATCATAACATAACCTATGGAAAAGAAACAGGTTTCATAAACATTTCATCTTTTCACCCTAAAAATAAACTATCCAAATAAATAATAAGTATGGTATCCTTATATAATATCCCTATTAAATATTAAGTAACATCAAATTATGTCACCTTATATAGAAAATTATTTTGAAATATCACTAAGAATAATTCTTGAGGAAAATAACCTTTCCACTTTAAAATCACTTGTTTTAAATTCGTGCACTAAGGACAAAATTTTATTTGAAAATAAACTTGTAAAATTATAAAGGAATATTAAAATAATTTATGTTTCATGATAGAGATAAAATCCACTCATTATTTATAAGTTAAAAAAACATTCCTTATATATATATATTTTCAGGAAAGACACAAAGTTCCTCGTTTGAAAAATGAAAAAAATTAATTTCAAACTATTTTTTAAAAAGTAAAAAATGGTTAAAAATAATTTTAAATTTTTTATGAGAATATTAAAAAAATGACTTTTTTTAGATAACATGGACATGAAAGAGAAATATTCTCCAGTAGAGACTTCAACATAACCAATCTTGAATAATGATGAGATTGTGAAATAAACCCTTATCATTATGGTAAATTTTGAATCATAAGCCCCGTGAAAGAATTAAATTTAGATGGGTATGTAAATACTATAATTTTCATGATAAGAATCATAAAATACACTCAAGGGCAGTATATACACCACACAAAATAACCAAGTAGTGTATATGACATGTGTCTCATAGTAATAAAAGTGAGACAAAATCCCTTACCTCAAGTCTCACCCTTCCTTATTCATGTTCAAACCTACTATATAATAAATATGGATTTATTATAAATTTATTACATAAAAATATTAATATCCATGATACCATGTATGATTTATTTATAACATTTTATCAACCATTTATTACAAATTTGTTATTAAAATCACTATTCTGGGTGATAACTGCTTCGTTTTCCAAGCATGTTTCAGTTCAGAAGTATCGGTTATTATAATTTGATCATGGTAAAATCATTTAAATAATTTTAATAATGTTATAAAAAACATATATATTCATTATATAAATATTTAAAATCATCCATAAATTGTAGATATAGAAAAATGAATTACGTCATTCATAGAGACGGTAGGTCGTACTTACGCATGAGTGCTATTTCCATTTTTCGAATGATGGAATGAAATAAAGGTAAATAATAATTCACATTTAAAGAATAATTTTTATATCATATATATCATATATATTCATAAAATTCTTCCTTATTACCATCCATGTGAAATTTAAATGAAAAATGAATCACATTGCATCGTTGAGATTGTAGTCTACACGTACGCATGAATGACATTATTGTTTTCCAAAAAGATTGAATGGTAAGAATATATACATGATATTATTAATAAATAAGTATAATAATATCATAAATATAATATATAAAATTTAAAACCATCATAATACCATCAATAAAATATGGTGATGAAAAATGAATTGTATCACTACGTAGAGATGATAGGTCGTACGTATGCACGAGTGATACTTTCAATTCTTGTTTGATGGGAAAGAGGCTGCATAATTTTATTTTAATAATCATAATAAAATTTCATAATATTTATTAAAATAGAATTATTATTTTATGATAAATATCATAGATTTATAGGAGGTAAAAATGAGTAGAAAAAGAAGAAGATTGGTTAAGGTGATTACCTCTTCTTCTAAATGACTTTTAAATCTCCTTTAAAGGGATCTAGGGTTAGTATTTTGGGAAGACCATAACCTCTATAAAGTGTCTAGTGAAGTTTAGAAGATATTTTTTTAGAGTATGGTCAATATATAAGATTCAAAGTATTTTAATGAAGTGAGGGAGGAGGTTTCCTTTTATAATTGAGGTGAGGGTCACTTTTGAAATTTTTCAAAAGATTAAATTATAATAAATTAATTCTTAAGAAAAATACCTAAAATGGAAATAAATTCAAATATAAGGTTGTATTGATTTGTAATCCTATAATAAAATATAATTTATACAAGTTTTGGTGTGATTTTAAACCATATCATTTTGATTAACCCTTAGTTAGCATATTTTTATTTTAACTATGGTAATTACTTTTTCAATATTAAAATGTTATAATTTTTTTTACTTATAAGGTCACAATTGGAGAATAAATGGAAAATTTATGACATTTCAGACCATATCATAATCAATTTTTATTATTTAATTTTTTTTATAATTTTTAAATAATTTAATAAAATATTATTTTGATAAAATATCATTATTGTCAATTTTGACACTATTCATTTAATTTAACTTTAAATACATCAATAAAACGGGTAAATTTGAATATAATGATTTAAAACCTCAATAATATGTCATATAGATCTATAAAATTCATGGGTTACATTAACTCAATCAAATTATATCACTTTTAATATTTTAAAAATCATTTATTATATTTTTTATTAAATGGATAAATACTACATCGGGGTTGCTTAATAAATTAAGACCATTATATAGTTACTAAAAATTAAAAATAAATTTATAACATTATTTTTTATTAATATCAAAACAAGCTCTTATATCCATTCATAATATGCTTTTTCCCTACGTGGACACATAAGAGATATTAAAAACCAAGAGAGTGACATTTTGTAACTTTCCTTAATTTTAATAATATATAAGTTATTTTTATGAATAAGTATCCATTAAATAACTACATTTAAAATATTAAGTGTTAGAGGTAAAATTAACTTCATAAAATAATAATTAGAATGAAAAATTATGGCCATATCACTTATTTTTAATCCAGATTAACTACCCTTTACTGATGTGATAAATTTTATAAGAGTTACTATTCATATTGACCAGAAAATAAAAGAATACTAATTCAAAAAATTTAACCTAGTGATTATAAATATTAGTTTCATTTTACCTAATTTAATACTTATAAATGAAATAAATTAATTTTAAATTAAGTGCACACAATGTGAAAAATATGGTTTTTAGAAAAAATACATTTTTAAGCATAAAATTAGATTTATTCTTATCTTATGCTTAGAAAAATATTTTTTAAATGTTTAAAAAAATTTATCAAGTGAATAATATATATATTTCATCAAAATAATTCATTAATATGTATTAGTTTAATATATTGATATAAAATACATTTTACGCATAAAAATAAATTTTCAGAAAAAATACCACTTTTATTTTCAAATATTTTTTGTTTTTAATGATAATAATTTGATAAGTAATGAAATAATTTTATAAATATATAGAACATATATTTTGCATAATTTAGTTACTACTATTCATACCCACCAATCCAATGGCTAGTTGATAATGGACATATAATATTTTAATTATGTTTCACAGTTCGTCTAAACCCGCTCTTGTGTGTAACAAAATATATTGAAGAAAACAAATTATTTAAAGAGATATATTTCATAAAAATATTGGGTTGTTATATTTAATGTGGAATCATATTTATATAGAGTTCATAAGGCTCTTACCACTAAGAAAATCATGATGGAGGAGAGTGTGGTAGGTTCATTTCCTAATAATGGCCCTTCATGTGGTTATAGTGGTGACTCTTCCATTAGTTGGAAGTGGAGATCTGATGATATGTAGCATGGTGGTGAGAGGCAGTCTAGGAATGGCTGAGGTGTATCACTATCTCTCAGCGGGGGATATTTGGTTGTGTGCTATTAGTGTATGTGGAAGGGCTATTGTTAACGTTCACATACTATCTAGTCAAGTGAGTTTCATGCACATGGTGGGATGGGTCACTTGAAATAGTTTTACATGAATATGTTTTAGTAGGGTTAGAAAGAGGTTTAGAAAAAATTCATACTTATTGAGCTTAGTCTCAAGGAACTTAGAAAGAAAGTAAGGTCCTATCTAGAAGGACAGAGTGGGGAGCTGGTCTAGGGTCTCAGGGGCAATAGCATTCGCTGCTGCCTTAAGGGCCAGTTCCTCAGAATAATCAAGTATTCTTTGGGTCTGAGCCACTAATTTGAGGTTGGAAAGATTTATTATTTAGACCATGTTCCATTTGATGGGGTATATGATCCTTCTACCATGAAAGGTATGGATCTAGTTTATTTTATGCTATCTATTACTCTATTTGATATATGAATTTCTCATTCTTTTATATCCACTCATGTGGTATCTGGTTTGGGGCTGGAAGTAGTGTACTTACCTAGTGTGTTAGATCTTGATATGCCTATGGGGAAGAGATTAGATTTTATTAAGAGATTCCTAGTGTATTCCATAGGGGTTAGGGGCTATAAAAACTTGTGGTATTTTTGTGTTTTGGATTTAGCGAGGTTTGTTGTTATTTTTGGGATGGATTGGTTGATGTGATTTTGTGCTCACATTGACTACTACCAGAGGTGAGAGTCATTATTATCCCATAATTAGAAGGAGTATATCTTCATGGGTGAATGGGATTCCAATCCATGTATATCTTAACCTGACCTCAGTTATTTGGGAATCATTACTATATAGATGACCTAGATGGTCTTTACAAAAAAATCGAATGAAAGTTCCACCCACTTTTCCACAAGTACATATTTTTTGACAATTTCTCATATTTTCTTCCCAAGAGGGATATCGAGTACATGATTTATCTCATGATTGGTATAGGTACCATATTGATACCTTCTTATCATATAACACCATTTGAGTTGAGAGAGATGAATGTGTAGCTCAAGGATCTTGAAGAGAAGGGTTTCATTCATCTTAACCTCTCCACGGGGTGCTATCATTTCGTTCAAAAAGAATGGACATTGCTCCCAATGGATATATCAAGGGGGGGTGTGAATTGAGCTTACAATTTAAAATTTATGTTTAAACATTAAAAAAAACTCAATTAAAATATCCCGGTTAACAAATAGAGTATGTATAAATAATTTTATTCTTTGACATAGTTTCTCAACAGTTTGATCAAAACCTAATTAAAATCATTTTGAAAAAAATTTAATTTTTGAAGATATTTTATTCAAAAAAAATAGAATATATCACATATAAATGATAACTATCAAAATATTTCTTTTAAAATAATAGTTTTATAATAAAATCAATTAATAATAAATAAAAATATATGACCAGTGAAAATATGTTGAAAAATAGGGTAAGAAAAGAAATAAGAACACATAGAAAAAATTAAAACAAGAAGTTTAGTTCGAAGATTAAACTTGATCCTCTCCACTTGACAGTCACCCACTACCTAGCACATTTATTAAATCCTAATAAACATGATCCATAACTTGGATTGGGATTTACTAATACAACTACACATTGGAAATTACAGGCTACAACTAGCCCCTTCCACAATTATTCATGAGATGATAAGTGTAAAAAGAATAAAGAAAGATCATATAGTACTCTCCAATATAAAGCAGGAGTATGTGATAATAGATATATAGAATAATATACATAAAACTTGAAAGTAAAGTAAAATAGGAGAGTGAAATGAGTGAAGAGGGTGTTTTGATACATGTTAATCTTTGATCAGCTTTAGTTTAACGATTGTCTTTAAATATGCCCTTAAAAAAGAATCAAATGGATCTTGTAGTGAGAAACTAAAGATAATGGTGTCTTTAAATCCTATAGCTAAGTGGACAGTCTGATATTAGTGTATTCTATATGTGTCACACACTTTTGTCCATGATAAAATCTTCTTTTTAAAGATAAATCCTTCTCTAATTAGCCATTGAAAAATATTCATAATTTAATCCTCATAATAATTACTCTGATATGAAATTATTAAATACTACGACTCTCATTAAATTCTCCAAAATATAGTAGTTGGATATATTTTTAAAAAAATCATTACTATTTTAACTAGAAATGGCCAATTCATCTTTACGATGGGTATGAAAAATAACCATGCAACCACTTGATTTATTTATGGGGTCACTTAAGTTCTTAACACATCAGGTTGATTTCAACATGTTGTAGGCTCAATGCTTCAAAAAGTTTCATTGTCTATATACATGGTTAGTTTAAGACTTCTTATGGTTTATTGAATCCTTCATATGATCACTTGAACACATCATGTAGTTAGTTCAATACTTGTGCAATCTGTTGAGTACTTAGATAATTTTTTCTTATTTGACACACAATCACTCATCCGTTCATGCGGTTACCTAAACTTTATCATGTGGTTACTTCAATATGGTTGATTATCCTTCATGGTTAGCCAAGTTTCTTTATTTAGGAGGTTAATATGGTCAATTCAATACTTATTCATTTTTTATATTTTTTCCATGAGTTTTTACTATAACAAAACATAGAAATCATTAATAACATAAGAAACCTGATTTATGAGTATTAAAATAAGGAGTTGTTGGAATAAGGTAATAATATCCCCATTTTTGATGATAAAAAATCATGTTAGTTTAAAGATTGATAAAAAATATAAATAAGTGTAAACTAAAATCATTCAAGATATAATAATATGAACTAGCATATTATACTACCCCTTTTCGTATTATCAAAAAGTGAAGAGGAGGTATAGATAAATACTAATGTAGACATAAAAAATACACTAGATTATGTTAGTACAGAATGATTAAATGATAAAGAGATAAAATTCAAGATATATAGAAATAATATATTTCATTTATAGTTTAAAAAGAAATAAAAAATACCTATTAGAGACTCTAATAAGAATTAGAATATAAGATAATAGGATCTATGATGTTAGAAGGAAGATCCATAGATTTCCCCTTTTCTATGAAGGTTGTAGAAGGAGGTGTGGGAAGTGGTGAATAGATTAAAGAAGCTTCCCAAATTCAAACCAAAATAATTATAAGGATAAGTGGTAGCGGTATGTGCTGAAGATATAGGTATAGATGGAGGTGCTACAATGGAAGTATTAGTAGTAAAAATATAAGGATCTAAAAGCATGGAGAAATCCTTCATATCTCAAGATCCATGCTCCATGAATTGAATGTAGTCTTCTTTATTCTCTAAAAAGGCTTCCAGAGTAAGAGAGATAGGCTCAAATATCTCCACATGAGTCTTGAATTCTTGAGTTAGAGTAGGAATTATAAGTTCACTAGATAAGGATCTAAACATAGTTTTTAGTTCCAACTTGGTGAATATTATGATAGATAAAAGTCAATATCCATTATGATTATGTCTTTGTCTCTAACTACCAGTTTTATATTAGTTCCAACCAACTCCAAATACTGTGAATAATGAGTCTGAAATCCGTCAATAATTTACTCTCTATTATTATTATATTCATTTAAGACTAATTTTATCTCATCTTTCATAATTTTTCTGATTATATCCTCATTTATATCACTTTTCACTAGGGTAGGAGATGTATCAGTAAGAGGTATACGATAAGGTGTAGTTGAGGAATATGAATAAAAAATAATATTAAAAAACCTTTGATCCAACTTAAGTATCATGTATTTAATATTTTCTTGTAAATATCCAACTTGACTTCTTAGATGATTAATTTTATTCTTTATCATATCTAGCTTGAAATGAATCTTTGGTTAAAAGTGAGAAATGACAAGAGAGAGTATCCTCGAGATGTCCTATTATCTAATGGGTTTAACTAAATTTCTAAAACTAATGAAGAGTTCATTTAATACAGTCATTAAATCAGTTTTGAACACATTTAAATATATCCATGTGAGTAGATCCAAGAGGTGAATATCACCACTATTAATCAGTTCCTCAATATCTTTGATAGGAGTAGGTCCAAACATTTCTTTAAGTACTTTTTCCATTGATAAGTTTAAGGTATCAATAAGAAATTACGATTTGGAAGGAGATACATCAAACTTTTCTTGAATATCTATTTGATAAATCAAGTAACCTTCAAGAATTATTTTAGAAAAAGATATGGAAGGTTCAACATATCTAGGTATACTAACCCCATGATCCCTATTTTTATTCAAAGAAGATCCCACCCCTCAGAAGGTGGTTCTTTTCCACTAGGCTTTGGAGTACTCCCAATTATAGGACTCAAGTCTGATGCTTCTTAACTACTGTCCTCATGTGTTTCATATGAATCATCATCCTCCCAAACTATATCTTTTGAAAAGTCATTCATAAATAATTTAGTTTCAACAAGATCTTAATCTCTCAAATCTTTTATTGAGAGGATAAAGGTAACGGTAAATTAAGAGATCCAAAAGATACAGTAGAAGAAAGACTCTGATCATCCTCATGTGTTTCCCTTGTTTTCTTATCAATATCAGTAGCTTCAACCTCCTCTTATTCAACATCCAATTCATCTTCATTCTCCTCAGATGAATATTCAACAGTATTATTAGGTTCTAGACCTAGATCCACTTTGTACCTTGGTCTCAAAATATCCTTAATAGGATTTAATTTTTCATAAATCTTCTCACTATATGCTACCCATGATTTCTTCCATGAGTTCCAATATACTTTTATCTGCCTATAAATCTTCTAATTAAGGCAAAAAATCATTAGATGAAAATAATATTTCCTCTACCTGAGGAATTAGTCCTTTGTACTCCAATAGGGATTAATGTACTTAGGATAAGAAAATAAAGTGAATATAATTGAGAATTTTCAGAATTATTCCATGTTAATCATAATTTTTATTGATAAGATTATATGAACTCCATTTTTCATTAGATATAGAAAAATAATATCTCTATGTCTTGAAATAACCACCCTATTTTCTAGGTAAAATCACACGATGAATAAATTTCACTAATATTCTTCAGTTTCCATCCATTCCTACCACATTAAGTCTTCTGGGAATTTTTTTCCTAGTGATCTTCTTAAGGGAATTCTTAATCTCAAAGTGATCACGATCAATAGGATATGAACTTTGGAAATCCTCATATTCTCCTATATAAGGTACATCTATACTCTTGTTCCACAACTTCTATAAAAATACCAATATTTCCAAATTTAAAATAGTTATAATGGAGTCCCTTGAATCACTAATATCAAACTCCATATTCAAATAGAAATATTTTACTATTCAAGGATAAGTTTTTTTACCATTTTCTTCAAATCAATTAGCCCATCCTTATTTCTGAATAGATTTCCAAACTAAGGATTACATTGACAATATACACTTAAATATAATTCTTTTTCTACACAAACCAGTTGATATCATAAATGAGGGTTAAAAAACATTATAGGAAAGAAAGACCAAGAAACCTTAGGGAGGCCGAAAATAGTGTAGGACTAGGGAATCCTTATTAACAAACAGATTTCAATCATTGGGAAGAGACCCCAAGATAGTATAGAGAGTCATAATCACTCCTATCCCACCTTTTTCTATCAAGTGAATTAGCTACATAATTCCCTTCTCTCCAGGTGTGTCTAACAATTATATTTTGGTTAATATAGTTTCTGCAATACCTGATAGAGTAAACTAGATCCTAGGGTACATCATCTTTCTATTGAAGAAATCAAACAAGCACGAACAAGTCTGATTCAACTTCCAAGATTGAAATGTTGAAACACATGCATAAAGAAATACCCAAATCCATATATTTTTTCTCCACACCAATGGAATTACCAGCACCAAAGAAAGAGATGAATCATAATAACATGAAAAATCTACTATCCCTAACTAGAATGCCTACTCTCATGTCCCCATCAATACAATAACCATAGAAATTCTATTTAAGAACCATGTAAGGTAGCCTCCATTTGACCCATCAGCCTTGATTTGGTTTTTTGATAATTTTTGACATGAAAACACTCATTAGAAGCCTTTCAAGAGTAACCGAGAGACTATAATTTTTAATCAGACCTCTGAACTCTACCACTACAGTTTTTATTTAAATTTGAAGGTAATGCACAAATTTAACCTCACTAATGCGGGATTTGTTTCTTGCTTACCAGAGAGACCAAAAATCAGCTGAAAAAATAATTCCCCATACCTTCACTTATATCCCATCTTGTCAAGCTCTCCAAAACCAGGACTCCATAAGGTTTTGCATGGAATCACCCAAAAGATTAATTTTCATTCCTTGTTTTAAAGATTTCCAGACTCCTTGCGCCCAATAAACATGGAGAAAAAGATGATCAATTGTCTCCTGACGAGGTCATGAAAAAATTGGTATTGAGAAACCATGGTAACTCTTCTTCTTTGAACTATTTTGTTAGTTGGAATTTCATGGTTCCTCAAGCGCCAAAATAATAAGTTTAACTTGCCTATAATTTCTTTGCACCACATATTAGAAGCCCAAACATCCATACCTCTATAAGAGTGAAACATATTTCTAAATTAATAAATAAATAACCTCCCCAAGATAGATCCCATGAAGGATCACCTATCTGGGTTGTCTGAAAGGATGATACTGTCATAAATATTTTTCTGGTCCTGGCTCAAAATTGCATTAAGGAAGGCCATATATTGACTAGCCTCTTTGAAAGAGATTATTAGAACTGGGCATCCTGGAAAGCAGAGCAGCGCACCCGACCAGTATGTCTTCCAAATATTTATGTCACCATGACCGAAGATCCAATGATAGTTCCCTTCCATCTCCTCTAGGAAATTAATCATGCCGAAAGACAAGCCTTACATTCTTTGAGGTTGATTATTCAAGATTTTCTAATTGTCCCCATATCTATCGATAATAAATTTACCCCAAAGAGAATCCCCTTTAATAATTTCCTATGACAATTTTTCTTATATAAAATGCATATATTATTCGATGTCACATAAACCAATACCCCTTACTCTATTGGGTTTTCCATCCGCTTCCATGAGGCCCAATGACAATCACTTATTACCAGATCAGAAAAATCATCAGATTAAACTTAAAATAAGCGAAATATTAATAAATAGATATGGTCAGATTATGAAATATATAACACAATTAGAAAATAAATAAAATTTAATAACATAGATTAACTAAAACATAGAGGGTGAAAAAAGGAATAATAGGTTTAGGGATAATTAATAATTCTTAATTCATGTATGATATAATTCAATATCTCTATATTCAAAGGCTTTATAAAAATATCAGTAAGCTGATGTCCAGTGCCAATGAAGTCAAGAGTAATATCACCTTTTTGAAAATAGACTCTTAAAAAATTATTTCTTATAGCAATATGTTTACTCCTAGAATGAGATACAGGATTCTTAGAAATATTAATAGAACTTTTATTGTCACAATTTATAGGGACATGTTGTTTCCTCTGGAAATGGGGATGAACTTGTTTTTTTAAGGTTCAAACATTCTAATCCGTTTCTAACGGGTTTATTCATAGAACCGAAAACATCCAATGATTATATATACATTTGGACCTACTTTCCAAAGGTAGGTGCTCATTACTTGCGGACCTATGAGGCTTAAGAATTTTCATTGGTCGAGAGGATGGGAGGTCGGACTCATCACACCTTTTTGGGGGTAATTATTTTCTACTCCAGGAATCTCTTTATAGATTTAAGTTATGTTCATGAATCCTTATTACATTACCAAGTATGAAAATGAGCTTTCCTTTAGATCTGACAATAAATGATTAATATGTATAAGATTTAGAGAATCTTTTATATGTATTTGAGGTTCTTCATCGATAGAGAATCATCTGAATTTGTTAGAGATTCTTAGTCAATGGTATCCTTCAATACATTGCTTAGAGATCTCTTGGTAATTATGATAACCATAATAGTTTTAAAGCCACTCAGTGGGGCACTTGAAATTTATTATCATTCAGAAAAACATGGATTATTTCAGAGTTGGGATCATACCCACATATGGGATACCTACGTATCCTTGTTTAGAAAAGGAATCAGAACCCACGTCGTTCGGGAATTAAGATATAGTTTAACGTCATATGGGACAGATGAGAGTTAATGGGTGATGGGATTGAACCTCAGAAAGGCTTCCTACATACTCCACTTTTAAGGTAGAGATCAAATTCCACATAGTTCGTTTAAGAATTGTGGGGATTACATTTATTAACGGCCCAAAGAGATGTGTCCTGGTTACTTTTACACTCTAAGATCACGTGAGTCATTCTCTATGTGAGAAACAAGAGGTATCAGTAAACCTGAAAATTTGTGCCACGAAATATGCGGTCACAAGGAATGATATGGGGATTATGTATGTATGATTGCCCAAATAGATAAAGATCAGGACTTACTTTAGAGAAGAAGCCCAGGAACAAGCTCCATAAAGGTATATGTGATTTATGGATATTTGGATACTCTAACTCGGGGCCACCTCCTGAGGAAGATTCCCAAAATAGGAGGGGACTTGTGATTGAGTTTTATTCCTGAGAAGGAAGCCCAAATCAAAAGAAGTTAAGACTGGTTAAGAGAAATTATGACTGGGGATTATTCCTGAGAAGGAGGCCCAGGTTAAAGGGACTTGAAAACTGGGGCTTACTCCTGAGAAGGAGGCCCAGGTTAAGGGAATTTGGAATTTGGGGCTTACTCCTAAGGAGGATTCCCATATTTGGGAACTTAGACTGGGGCTTACTCTTGAAAAGGAGGCCCAGGTTAGGGGAATTATGACTGGGGATTACTCCTGAAAAGGAAGCCCAAGTTAAGAGAAATTAGAACTGGGGCTTACTCCTAAGGAGGATTCCCAAATTAGATATCTTGGACTGGGGCTTACTCTTGAAAAGAAGGCCCAGGTTAAGAGAACTTGGACTGGGGCTTACTTATGAAAAGAAGGCCCATGTTAAGATCTTCTCATTTTAAATAATGAGGTTGAATGAATAAAATCTCCAACTCTAGTGACATAAAGATATGTAATTCACTAGGTTTTGAGAGATGTTCCACAGAATTCCTTTCAGATAAGGAATCCAACCAAGGAATCATGCCATAAATGGATTTGAAGAGGATTCTGAAGGCTAAATCTTGAATAGGAGACGTAGATTTGAAGAAAATAGATGAATGGATAGGAGGGGCACCCAAAAGAAGGTAGGCACACATGTCATGTTTGGGTGCGCAGGTTTTGGTCTCGCAGGTATACCTGCATGACACATAGGTACTTTCGCGATGGTTAACCCATAGGGTAATACTTGGGAGAGGCTTGGATCAAGCCTTTAGTATGATCCCTAAGGGCTTCCAAAGGAGTGGTGCACAGGTTTTGTTGAAGGAATAAGGCGACATGCAAGTGTCTTCATTTCCCTTAAGGTTTATACACTTAGGCGCGTAGGTGTTGATGAATTTCAACACTTAGGCCATTTTCCCCCTCTTTATATCTTCCATTCTAGGTAAGAAATTACCTTATAAGTGTTCAGAAGACTTAAATAAGAGACTAGGGCACCGAGAGATGAAATATGAGTTTCTAGATTTTTCATCCCTGAAATGGGGGGCCCACAAGGGGTATTTATAGGCTATTGAAGACCCTGGGTGAAAATTAAATAGGGCGCGCAAGTCACCTGCGCGCCCAAAATGTGGCGCGCAGGTATACCTACGCGACCATCATGGAACTTGCGCGGCCCGTGTTCAAAGTAACCCCTGTTCATTCCTTTGTTTATTTTTGATGTTTCTTCAAAGGATAAATCAATTTGTGTTCCACGTATTTACCTTTTCATTTTTTAGACTCTGTGATGGAAAGGAGCATCAACAAAAGTCCCCCCTCATAGTTGGATCTGAAAGAAGGAGGATGTGACTCTGAGGTAAAAGGAAAAAACCAAGGAACTGCGACGCGTAGGTGTTGAGCGCGCAGATGGCGTCACCCAGGTTCGATCCGTGCAGGCTTCGGTGTGAATAGGTGTGACCTTGCCTATAAATATGTGACCATTCCTTGTGCAAAGAAACCGGTTCTCAAATATTCCCGCTCTCACCGCGCAAGTTGCCTTTATCGTGCAAGTGTCTTGTTTTCCGCTGGTTCTTTGTGTCGCGATTCTATAGAGGTATTTGGACTTGCGCGGTGATACTTGCACACCAAAAACTTGCACGACACAAATATACTTGCGCGCCAAAATTGGACTTGCGCACCTTAATGCCTTATCCATTTTTTCACTTTTCTTCACAAATTTTATAAAAAATCAACTCACTTTAAGAGTTAATTATTCGACCTTTGTGCAGATTCAATGGCTCCTAGAAGAATTGGAACGGCTGATGAACTGGCTAGCAAGTAGATTGATGATATGACGAACATTGTAGGCCATGATTACTATGATATCTATGACAACACTCTCCCAGATCAGGCAAAGTACTTGAAGAAGTATCATCGTAATTTTCCATAGAGCATCTACCTGCCTCTGTATGGGCATGGTCATCTGCAAGATGTCAACATTCCAGAGGCAAAGAACTATCTCCCACATTCTTGGTTTCAGAATTACACCAATTTTTCTTCAGCAAATATCTCAAGTGGAGAAGAATTTGTAAATACTGGAAGAGTGGAGAAGGACTATATGATGCATCATAGCCCTTGTGCGCCAGATCTGAAACCTCACAAGCCCGAGCTGCAACCACATTGTTATCCTTCAATCTTCCGAAATTCCAGATGGATCAATCCAAAGGCTGGAAGAAGAGTTGGTACTTCCATCCTGGAGGAGGTGTGAAGACAACTTGGATGTGGGCATACTGGGTATGACAAAACTGTGCAGATTTTGTCGAGGATTTGAAAGGAGCTGCGATATATGAAGCCGTCTGGGCTGGGCAGACATATGTCTACAGGAATGATGAGTTTGTGCTAGAGCTAATCAGCCGCTGGAGCCCAGAAACCAATTCTTTCCATCTGAATCATGGATAAGTATGAATCAGTCTATGGGATGTTTACAAGATCTCAGGGGATCCAATTCTGGGTAACATGTATGATGAATTCATCCCTCCCAAGGTGACTTGGAATGATTTGAAGAAGACTCAGATACTCAGGAATTATTGAAAATTTTCCACAAGATCAAGAGTTCCAAGACCTCCCTAACTCGTTCTAGAAAGGATATTCATCTAGAGGAGTGGATGAATATGTTTCTTATCAAGAAGGAGGAGAAGGATTATAAGGAGAAGGGGCCCACATGTACTCATCCTACTACCTACCCCAGAATAGAGAAGAGGGGTGCTCTTAGCACATTCTAGCCGACCCTGGAAGCAGGAGAATTTGAGAAGTGGGGATATGGAGTAAATAAGAGAATCCCAAAAAAGACTCGTCTAGTAGGCTTCTTAGCCTTGTGGCTCAGTGTTTATCTTCTACCAGTTAGGGATTCGAAGGGAGGCTTCAGGCCGGGAATCTTCATTGTGGCAGCTAGGTTGGATAAGAAGAAAATGGTTGTATTGGCCACCCCCATTTTGGTAAAGATTCACAGGAGCTTACTCCATGTCTTTATGGGTATGTCTCCTTTGAGAATAGTGGGACCATTCCAAGTTTTATGGGGATGGATCACCACTCAATTTAGGATATATAATGTACAGAACGAAGTATAGGTTCCTGGAAGTTCCTTCAGGCAATCAGTGCAGACATTCTCTGGAATTTCTCCGCTAGCCCTTAACTCCTATGATATGAAGGTGAGGCTGAGCATGTTTAAGGAATTCAATTTCTTTCCTTATGGAAACCCGCCAACCAGGCGATTTGTTGATGATGGAACCACTGATCTGGAATTGATATCATACATGCTGGCTTGAAGAGATGGTGTACTGGACACCAAGATTGAAAGAGAGATTATATGCGAGGCCTATGCTCCATACAGATTTGCACGCCAATTAAAGTGTCTGCAGCAGACTGTTGTATCCCCTCCTGTGCATGTCAGGTCAGAGCAGAATCCAATGGTTTCCCGACAACTATGGTTGCTGACATCTATAGAGAATACTGGGGAAGTGTTTGATCTACCAGTTGATAAAGCGGCGAGTAACTTGACTACATGGTATGCCGAGAACTGGATAGAATCATACCCTGAAGGGGTGTTGAATCATCTGGTTTATCAGGTGGGGAAAAGGAAAAGAACTGTAGAGAAAAAACCCTTCATCAGGAAGGTGACGCTTCCCCACCTGGAGCTGATTCACCAGATTCCTCACCTAGGGCTGACTCGCCAGATTCCCAAGATGGGGATGATGAGGCATAACATGCGGCAAAGCGGCCTCATGCCAGATATAATCCTCTTGTAAGAATCAAGAGACCAACTCCATCGACTCCTAGTGAGTTACTTCATTGGGGAAATTTAATCATCATTAATTTATAGAGCAAAAAGTATTATTTTCTTCTCCTTTATCTGTAGTTGTAGGAGCTGGGAAGAATCTTAAGTCTAAGATTGTAGGACCATCCTCGTAGCCTTCTGGTACACATGTTGAATATTTATGACCAGAGGCTGTCCAGACATGGAAAAGTTTATATTACGATGCTAAAACTTCCTGGCTGGATCTGTGCGAGGGGATAAAAATCCCTGGAATAGGGAATCTTTGGGCTTCTATAGATATCCATTACAAGGATAACCCTGATGAAGTGAAGGCTTACATCAGAGAGCTGGAGATGCTCATATATTCCACCGATGATTCCATTCCTGTCACCAAGCGGGTGAAGGAAATGATAGATCATGGCGCCACAAAGGGGACTGGTGGTTCTGGAGATGAGGAGTGGCATGATTATGTGTCTTCTGAAGATGTAAGTTTCTTTCCTTATTTGCTTTGCAACTTGATTTTAGTCAAAGCTTTATTATTCAATGAAATTACTTTCTTCATCCTGCAACTTGCAAAGAAAGGAACTGCTGAGGTTCCTTCACCATTGTATAGCCCTGGTGGTACTGCCATCATGGCTAATAAATCTCCTCATGAGCCGGGCGAGATATCTCCAGGCCAGCAAGCCATGGAGGAGGAGTTAGACATGAATTTTCATTATCCAATTCCTATATTTGGAGATGATGATGTCAACCCTCCTAAGAAGCCAAAGAAGAAAAGGCATCGAAGGAAGAAGTCCACAGCTAAACGCTTCATCAGTAGTGGTAAATACTTTAGATAATCATGAGTCTTAACCCATGAAAAGGTTTCTCATAATTCTTGGGATTGCAAGGGCTTATTCAATTTCCCCTTTGAGGGAAAGGATTAACCCTCCTTTGAGGACGACGAAGGGTACTAGTGAATAGTCACAAGTTCATGCTGGCTTGGCTGCTCTTGAAGAGGAGCCAGCGTCTGTTTCCAGTATCACTCCTACTACTGCTGTAAGGAGAGAAGATCCTGCTTCTGGTAAATTAAAAATGCTTCATAAGATGTTGAATGAAAACATCATCTGACTTCCATTCTATGATACTTTAGGTTCAACCCCTGCACCAGAACATTTAGTGGCCACTGCAACTGATGCTGCAATTTTATCTGAAGACGCTTTCTGGGATCAGAGGCCGCAACATGAAGGTCGCCAAGAAAACATATCGAATTCTCCCACTGGTGAGAATAAACAGGAATCTGAGATTACATTGGATTAAATGATGTAACTTGGTGAATGCTTTGAAGATTTTTTATATCATGTTAAATTAACATGTAATTTAGAAGATTTTGGACATGAGTGTTATCCTTCGTCCTGTTAAAATAACTTTTTATTACATATCTAACCATGGTTGGTTCAAATGTGCAGTTCTATCTGAACAAGCTGCCGAACTGCCAATGCCTGAAGGGGGTACAGACAACCCTACTATTGCAGAGACACTGGCTCAAGTCAAGCTGAACCCAGTAGAGCTTCCTCAAACTCATCCTGAAGATCCTGTTGAAGCTAGGAAAGACAGGGAGGAGCCTTCTCCTGTTGCTGATCTACCGTTGGGTAAGAGATAACAATATTTGTGGATGCACTTAATTTTCAAGATTTCCAATCAACTTTTGTTATCCTTTTAAACTAACCAAAAAATTTCAATTGACTATGCAGGGCCATCAATTTCAGTGGCTAGATCTAGAGGTGAAGCCTCAGCCTCTGTCCCAACGGGAATAGAAGTAACCAGGGTCAGGGGGGAAGGACCAGAACAGGGCACGTCTCTAAGTGCATTAATCCCGGATTATATTCCTCCCTGTGACAGTGATGCTGAGTCAGACCCAGAAGTACAAAAGGTGCTCCAATTTTCATGACGCAAGGCATGGAATAACATATGGAAGATCATATCTAAAGTGCCTCTTGAGGAGATGTCTTCGAATATCCCACGACTGTCATCCCTATTTTTCATGTTGGGACTTGGTGGTTTTAGATATCAAGAGATCCATTCCATGGTGAAACAAGTCATTTTAAGGAGGGATTAGAAGTAGAGGTACCATCAAGACCTAACCAGGGTCAGGCTGTCAGCCAATATCAGTGAATTTGAGGTTGCGGTGTCTCGAGCTAAGGCTGATTATGCTGCCAAGTTGAAGGAGATGAAGCATAAGATCAAGGAGAAAGTTGTCCAGCAGATGCACCTTCAGCAACAGTTATATGCTGTTACTGGGGAACTTGACTAGCTTAACAATTCATTGGAAGGAGTTCAAATGAATGGTATGAAAGCCATTGCAGATGCCAATAAAGCACTCCATCAAGATGAAAAGAGCGAAGCTGGTCGAGTGATGAGCTTCAAGTGGCTGCTGATGAAGCTCGGGATGTCTTAAATCAAATGAAGACTTATGTTGAAAGTATATTGTAATTCTTGGAAAATAGAAGATACTCCAGTCTATAGATGTTCTTCTAACTCTTGTGCATCAAATGAAAAATACTTTCACCTTCAATCATTTTTTCATGCCTTCTTTTGCTACTTGCTTTAAAATTTTTACCTAAGCCAATGAGCCTAGTAAGCATAGTTTGATTTTTTCTAGGATTATTATAAATAACCCTACAAAATTTAAAATCTTTCTATTGCTCAATATTACCTAAATCATACAAAATGTATGTTTAATGAGCTGGGACTTGACTTTTATTCAGAGTTCCCTTGTCTTTTGTGGGCAGTTTAAAGTCATGCACGTCGGACATAAAGAGGCTAATGTTTAAGGTCAAAATAGCTTTGACCGAATGGATTAAAATTGACTCAAATCTTTGATAATTTATCTGAAAACATATTACCATATTCAAGTATGAGGAAAAAATGTAAACTATTACTTAAGAAATTTTTAATCAGAGGAATGATATGAAAAAAGGGCTAAGAGGCATTACAAGAAGTATTTCCCAAGAATGAAGTTACCACTATTTAACAATCCCATTAGGGGGTTGAATTATGCAGGGCCACCTAAGGGCATTGGCTGTATAGTCAAATATTAGGATCTTTTGGCTGACAGGTTTGTTATGTAGACTACTTATGCAAGGCCGCCTAAGGGCACATGCTGCATAGTCAGGAAAAAGAACTCTCAGAAATTTTACTTTTCTATTGCTAAAATCTGGTGAAAGTTTATGGAGATTAAAATTTTCCAAAGCATAGAGTCTGCTATATAGAGAGAGGTACTTGAATATGGAGAGGATATTTCCAATTAAGATTGTCTAATAACTGGATGAATGTCACTCCTATGAAGGTTTGACCCAAACGTAGGGAAGGGAAATATAAACCATAGACTTGAATACTTTCAGATCATGAAAAAGAACATGGGACAAATATGTTAAGGATGGATATTTTTTTGCGGATCCCTACATATTTTCGTTAAGAAAACTAAGGGAAAAAGAGGTTTTCTTCCCAAGAATGAAGTTACCATTATTTAACAAACTCATTAGGGGGTTGAATTATGCAGGGACACCTAAGGTCATTGGATGCATAGTCAAATAATAGTATCTTTTGGCTGACAAGTCTGTTATATAGACTGTTTATGCAAGCCGCCTAAGGGCACATGCTGCATAGTCAAGCAAAAGAACTCTCAGGTATCAGAAATTTTGTGACCAGAAGTCAAGAAAAGGGTTATGGAGATCTGGAAGTATTTAAGTTTAGGAGTATGACACATAAAAATGGGCATTGTTCAATGCATATAGAGATACACAGACCAATGCTAACCATAATCATGTTGTGGCTGGGTCCTGAATTGAGGTGCTGGACTTCACTACGTATCCCATAAGGATGGGAATCAAGCCATACATAGTTCTTGAAATACAATTTAATGTCATGTGGGACGAGAGTTTAGGAGATCTTAGTTTAGGGTCATAGAACTCGGACCCTTATAAGGAATACACAGTGTGTTTTATAAACCTGATGTGAATGAAGACCAGGGTTTCCATACCACATTCATGTTTTCACAGGGGGAATTTTTAGCCAAAGGACTGAAAGTGGAATTTTGGGTTAGGCCCAAAGACTTGGGGCTGGATTCGAGGGATGCTCAAATGTTCCTACGTATCCCATAAGGATGGGAATCAAGCCGTATGTAGTTCTTGAAATACCCTATGTACAGATTTGGTTCGTACAAGTGAAGGGTGAAAGGGGACTTTAGTGCAATGATGGTTTGACCCAAGATAAAAGGTTCGGGCATTGCCATGTATGCACGTAGTCTTTGGAATATAACATGATTAGAGATCAATGTAAATAATGATTCCCTCTCAGGTGATGGTGTTAAAGAATGTTGTAGTTTATTATCATATAGGACAAAAGTGCGAACATTTTAACATCATATAACAAGGATGACGGTGAACCAATGTAAAAAATATTGGTTCTGGGGGCGGTTTCACAAATCAACATCGTATGAGATGAAGGTGAACCGATGTGAAGAGATTGACTTTGGGCTTGAACCACGAGTGGTTGCCTACGTACCTAGCCTAGAAGGCAAGGATCAAAGTCCGCGTAGTTCGATTAAGAATTGAATTGGCAATCAAGTTGTTCTTGAGGAAAACAACCTAAAAAATGGTGTTGGGACTTACACATGGTTAGCGGCCCAGAGAGGGTGTTATGGTTGAAGTTTACTCTAAGCTCACGTGAGTCATACTCAATGTGAGAAATAAGATGTAGCAAAAACCTTAACGATGCACAGTTTAATATCATGTAGGACATAAGAAGGGACTATGCAGTTTAAAGTCTTGCAGTGAGGACTATTGGTGCTGCACATTTTAGTGTCATGTAGCAGGGAAAAAATATAGTTTAAAGTCATGTAGGACATATTAAGGGGCTTTGTTCAGTTTTACGTCATGTAGGACGAATGAACAATACAGTTTAACGTCATATTGGACGAAAGGGGGACTGTGCAGTTTAATGTCATGCAATAAGGACAATGGGGACATAGTTTAACGTCATGTTGGACAATTTAGGGACTTTTTCATAGTTTAACGTCATGTTGGATGAATGAGTGCTGTAAAATTTAGCATCATGTAGCTAGGACATCACAGTTTAACATCATGTTGGACGTATGAGACTTTTGTACAGTTTAGCGTCATGTAGTTAGGATGAATGATCAGTACAGTTTAACATCATGTAGGACAAATATAGGGGCACAATTTAATGTCATGTTGGACGTGAACACAATTTTGTGTCATGTTGGACAATAAGGGTGCTGTACAGTTTAGCATACTGTAGCTAAGACGATGAGGATAATACAGTTTAACGTCATGTTCGATGAAAGGGACTATGCAGTTTAAAGTCTTTCAGCAAGGAAAACATAGTTTAACATCATTTTGGATGATGATATTTGTGTTACAAAAAATAATTCTTCAGAAATCTAGCATTGTTTGGAGTCGTGATGAGTTCTCCATCCATTGAGATTAAATAACAAGCTCCATTGGAGTAGAGCTTATGTATTGAATAAGGTCCTTCCCATTTTGGATCCAGCTTGGGAGATTTATTTCCTGGTATCATTGGAGTTCTGAGAACCAATACCAATTCTCCCTGAATGAATGAACGAAGATGAAATTTTTTGTTGAAAGCTCATGCTATTTGATTTTGATAGACTTACAAGTGGTGTAGGGTGAACAATATTTTTTCATTTAATCATTCCAATTCATCCAATCACTTTTGAGATTGTTCATTTGTAGATGATTGATCAAAAATGGCTACTCTGAGCGAGGGTAATTGAACTTCAATGGGAAAGACTGCTTTTTTTCCATATGCTAATGAATATGGAGTTGACCGCGTTGCAGTGCGGGTGGTGGTTTGATAATCCCATAAAGCATGAAAGAGTTTATCAGGCCATGATTTCTTATCTTTATCCACCATCTTTTGCAGTATGTTTGAAAGAGTCTTATTTAAGGCTTCTATTTGGCCATTGGCCACTGCATGATACTGAGAGGAATGGTTGGATTTGATGTTGTATTCTTGATATAACTTCCTTACCTCAGATGAACAAAAGTTGGTGCCATTGTCCATCAATATGGTATGAGGGACACCAAATCTAGTAATTATGTTAGACTTGATGAAGCTAATAATGCTTTTAGAACTAACTTATTTGAGAGGTATTGCCTCTACCCATTTGGAAAATAAGTCAGTAGCGGTAATAATGTACTTAAATTTCTTGGATGTAGCTGAAGGATAAGGTCCTACTACATCCATTCCCCATGTGGAAAATGGCCACGAGTATTTAGATATATGAAGCAACTCTGGGGGTTGATGAATGAAGCTGGCATGTACTTGGAAAGAATGACACTTCTTTATGAAATCAACACAATCTTGTATCATTGAAGGCCAAAAGTATTCAATCCTTCGAATTTGATCAGATAGTCTATGTCCGAATTGATGGGCACCACAGACTCCTGTATGCACTTCTTTCATGACAACCATTATCTCTTCACCGTCAATGCATCTAAAGAGAATTCCATTAAAACTTCTTTTGTAGATAATTTTCTCTAGGTGATCTGGGCTATCATAAAGAGTGAAGTTGACCACACATCGCCAGATTTGTTCTTTCCCAGCTCTATTAGGTGGAAGTATTCCATTTTAAAGGTATTCCCTGATAAGTGTCATCCATCCTATAGTATGGCCATATAGTTCAGAAATGGGACTAATTTAATTGATTTCCTCTGTTCTGGTTTGAACATAAGGTGAAATTGTACGACGGTGGGCAATACTGATGATTGTCTCGTCCCGATTTGGATCTACCAGAGCTGTAGCTATATTAGCCAGTGCATCAGCTTGGGAATTTTGTGATTGAGGGACATAAGAAAATGTCAGTTCCGAAGGAAATTCCCCCATTAACTCTCTGACATAATCTTACAAAGGGATTAACTCTTCTTTTCTGATGGCATAATCCCCATTGACTTGTTTGATTACCAGGTATGAATCAACTTTCACCTTTAAGTGATTCACTTGTGTCTGAAGCGCTAACTCCAATCCTGTGATGAGATCTTGGTATTCTACTTCATTATTTGTCCCGCCTCCCAACAATGAGAAGGAATAGGGTAGCACTGCCTTTTATGGAGAAATGAGCACAATTCCTAACCCAAATTTGTTGAATTTAGGATCTTCCATTTTATTCCCTGTTGGACTTCTGGAAGCACCATCAAAGTAAATTTCCCATGTTTTAATACTATCTTGAATAGAGAAGACTTCCTCATCAAGAAGTTTAATATCTGAATATGCATCTTCTACTGAAGGGTGTTTAGCAAGGAAATCAGCCAGATCTTGGCCCTTTATTGCCTTTTGAGACATATACTGAATATCAAATTGCTGCAAAATAACTTCCCACCTTGCCAGACGTCCTGTAAGCATTGGACAACTAAGGATAAATTTGAGCAGTTATTGAGAGATACCAAATGGACCTCATGATGTTGCAAGTAGTGTCTTAACTTTTGAAATGCAAAGATTAATGCTAGGCATAACTTTTCAATACTTGAATATCAGGTTTCTCCTTCAAGCATAGTCCAACTGAGATAGTAAAGGCTATTTTCATTACTAACACCATTCTTTTGGGCAAGGAAGGCACCCAATGATCGCTCTAAAGCTGTCACATAAAGAATAAGTGGTCTTCCTTCAATAGGTGGCATTAATACCGTTGGACTCAAGAGATATTTCTTGAAAATATTGAATGCTTCTTGACATTCTTCAGTCCACTGGTAAGTGACTCCCTTCTTCATCAATTTGGTGAAGGGTAAACTTTTACCTACCAAATTGGCGATGAAACGACGAATATAGGCCAAGTGTCCTTGAATTCCTCTCAATTATTTCAAATTCCGAGGAGGTGACATACCAAGGATTGACTTTTTCTTCTTAGGATCTACTTCGATACCACGATGGCGTACAAAAAAGCCAAGAAATTTTCCTGAGGTTACCCCAAAAGCACATTTTAAGGGGTTCATCTTCAAATTATGTTGGCGAAGTTTGCGGAATATGACTTCCAAATCAACCAAGTGATTAGAACATTGTTTGGATTTAACCACCAAATCTTCCACATAACATTCAAAAAATTTCCCTAAAAAGGGTTTAAAGATATGATGCATGGCACACTGATATGTTGCGCCTGCATTCTTCAAGCCAAAGGGAATTACCCGATAGCAAAACACACCCCGATGGGCTCTGAAAGCTGTAGATTCTTCATCTTCTGGAGCCATTCGGATTTGATTATATCTAGAATATCCATCCATGAAGGAAAGTGCTTCATAGCCAGCTGTTGCATCAATTAAGAGTTCTGTAATTGGAACTGGAAAATCATCCTTAGGACAATGCCGATTAAGATATCTGAAATCAATGTAAACTCTAATTTGTCCATTCTTCTTTTTCACAGGGACAATATTAACCAACCACTTGTGATATTGAACTTCTCTGATGAAGTTATCTTTGATAAGCTTATCCACTTCAGCTTCAATTTTTGAAGCATAAGTTGGGTGTGTTCTTCTTTCAGCTTGTTTGAATCCTCGATGTTCGTCTGGAAAACCCAAATGATGAGTAGCAACATCAGGATCAAGCCCTGGCATCTCTGTATAGTTCCAAACAAATATATCTCGATTTTACTTTAAAAATGAAATATACTTTTCCTGATCTTCAAGAGTCATGGCCGCAATAATTAAAGTGGGGCATGAATCTTCTTTTGTACCCAGATTTATTTCTATCAGTTCATCCACAGTGGTAGAGATACCCTCTTCAAATGCTGTAGGAGCATCCCTGAGATCTTCCTCTTTTTCTTCAACATGTGTTACTTATTCTGTTTCTACTTTCATAGTAGATGATGAAGCATGATTTCCATGATCAGGAGAGATGTTAAAATTTTAACATCTTGAAGAAGAGGCTTCCATTTTTGACCCTATTGATGATGAAGGGTCTTCCTTGGGTAATAAAGAGGAGATGATGGATTGAGAATCGACATTATCATTAACCTCTAACATTTCTATAACTTCTTCTAGCCTGGTTAGTGAAGTATAGACTTGCTAGATTTCAGCAGATGAAATGAAGACATCTCTATTTGAGCTTTCATCATTGCTTGGTGAATCACCACTTTCTCCCATGATTTCTGGCTTGATTTCCGTAATTGACATTATGGAAGTTTCCATAAGAGTACTTGGATTTGGGTCTATCTTGTCAATTTGACTAATAGGAAACACATAATTTGTACTCACATGTGTGAATGGGTTTACTGGAATCTTTTCCAAACCATATGGAGCATTAACTTTGGTAACCTCTCTTATTGTGGATTTCACCTTACCCTTAATGTGATAGAATTCTGCCTCAATGTATTGAGATTCACATGTTTTGAATGGGGCCTTATCACCATTCAATGTCCCAATTTGACCATTGAAACGATATTTGAGGCATTGATGGTATGATGAAGGGATAACCGCATGTTGATGTAGCCAAGGTCTTCCAAGAAAAATGTTGAAGGCTGTATTGTGATCAAAAACCATGAAATGTGAATTGGATACAAGGTCTCCAAACTGAGTTCTGAGTGTAATCTCACCCAGTAGTTCTTGTTCATTTTTATCATATCCTTGCAACATCAAAGTAGAAGGAGATAAATCAGATTCTCTGAGGCCCAATCGACGAAGTGTACAAATGGGGATGAGGTTGACTACTGAACCATTATCAATGAAAGCTCTTCATACATCTACACCATTTACCTTGCAGATAAATACAAAGGTCTAATATGTCCATTCACAACATCATCCTCATCTTCATCTGTGAAAGATATCACTGCATGGCATTCTGCAGGACCATTCTCAACATGGTAGACTTCAACCACAACAATTTCAGTTTCAAATTCCTGAGGACTTTGCAAAGCCTCAATGAGTGCCTCCTGAAGATCCTTTGATAAATTCAAGGCATCCAGAATTGATAACTTAGCTGGTACTTGGGCCAAATGTTTCAAGACATCATATTTTTGATCCAAAGGTCTGCGTTTCAAAACAGGAACATGTGGTTTCGCAGGTGTATTATAAGTTTATGCTTTTTAAGTAGATGCATCTTGTATCAGGTTAGGGGTTGGAAATACTCCTGGATTTGGAAGATTAGACCAAATAGGTCTATTTACTTGCTGAGAGGAAGAAGTTGGAACCTCTAACAAATCCTCCAGAATAATTGTGCCAGGACTGAATCTGCTATTGGTGGAAGAATTTTCTTTTTCTTGTTGAGCTTGCTGAAGGTCTTTACCATGAGTTTCTACTGCATATACAATTCTAGCAGGGGTAGGATTGGAATAGTGGCTTCTGAGATATCCATGTCTTCCTCTGTATCCCAGACCTCTGGAACTCCCTCTAATTCCTCTGTTTGATATAGGGAACTCAGGATCATCAAAATCGAAACTATGGCTGGCATAAGGATATGTTAAGTGAATCATGTTAACAGAACCAAAGATCAACTCTTCATCTGATGAAGACCCTACATGATTAGCCAGTTTAGGCTGTGCCGTTTGGTGGGGCGGTGCACGTGGCTTTGAAGTAGATGGCATAAAATCTGCCAGAGTCAAAGACAACTTGGGCTTTGACACAATCTCATCTTCTTATGATTGTTCCTCTTTCTTTTAATTATGCTGTTTTTTAAGGATTCTCCCTCTGATGAAGAGGTTTTTCTATGGCATTCATAGTAGAAGACACAATTGGTTTCTTAAATTGTATTCATAAAATGGTATGAGTTCAGTTGATCATTTTTTCTGACCATCCAATCATCATATTTCTTTGCATTTTTGTTTTTGACTTCTTTCCACTCGCCTTCTTCCTTTGGATTTGTAGCAGTAACACATGCTACCTGAGTTGAAGAACCTTTCAGTTTTACCTGTCTCGAGTCCACCATCTTTTGTAGGAGGTCATTGAAGACAAAAAACTTCTAAATGGGATTCCCCAACATCTGATGAAATGAGAAATAGTTGGGATAGTCTTCATCTCTTTCCTTATTCGGCCTTTTGGGCCTTGGAAATTGAACCAAATTATTTTCCAGAGCCGAAATGAAGTAACCAGGAACTTTTTCATTTCGTAAAGAGTAAAATTTTCTCTTCAGATCCTCAAATTGTTTTCGTCTTTGATCTCTTTGATCATATTGACAAAATGGCCTATGTTGTTGATGCTCAGGTGGTGGATCCCTTTGATAAGATGAAGGTTTTGAAGTAGAAGTAGGTACAAGTGCTTATTTAAGCGTAACTATAGTAGTCTCTGCTTTACCCATTCTACTTCCTGGAGCTGATGGAATTACACGAGCTTTATCCTTAGTCTTCATAAGAGAGTCTTCAATCTACTGAGCAATTGAATTAAGGTCTCGAAACCCTCCTGTGTATTTCACAGGGATCAATGGTGTGCATAATTCATCACACAGATTTGCCACACAGATTGGCAACAACTCTTCTTGAGGGAGTTCTAAGATCAGGGAATATGTTAATCCCTTACAGCGAGCAATGAAATCTGAAACCCTTTCATTCTCCCTTTGCTTAAAATTTGTAAGATCAAAAACTATTGTCTTTGGAAAATTTGATCTGAATTAAAGAAGGAATCGTTGACGGAGATCCTCCCACCCGGTAATTGACCGAGATTGCAAGCTTGTATACCAGACAAAAGCAGGCCCTTGTAATGATTGTACAAAACACCTGAGCTTAAATGATTCTTGTTGTTGAGGGGTTCCCATAATAGGATCACAAAAAGAAACAAAATGTGTTAAGTGTTTCTCTGGGTCTCCTGAACCATTAAATATTGGGAATGTGGTACTTGCAAAATTTGATGGGGGGGGGGGATTGCATCAACCCATTCAGGGTAAGATCTCTTTTATGGTTGAATTTGTGCACATTTTCCCTCCATAGCTTCCAACCAAGCTATTAATGACTCAATGGTAGTCATTAACTTTTGAGAAACATCTGGTTGATCTTGGACCTGAGCAGGTGCAATAATTGGAGCTTGGACAGGTGTGGTGGATGGTACTGCAACTGATGGTAGCACCACCGATTGTTGTTGCGCAGGACTCATAGGACTAGACTTGTGAGGGTGTACTGGTAAAGGAGGATACTCTTGATCCATCTCAGTAGCCGCAAAAAATTCCCTTGGATGAATAATTCTAGCACGCTTAGGAGGAAGACTACCTTGAAGTAGTTCTACATTCAACCTCCTTAATTCCTTCATTTCTTCCTCCTGTTGTGCAAATATTTTCTCTAGTGAGAGTGATTGTACTTCTCTAGAGGAAGGGTGGAATATAGCCTGATTCTTTCCTTTCCCCTTGTTAGATGCCTTTTAGAGAGGGGGAAGTTGATTACTTGAAGGAATACCTAGATTCTGAGTAATCCTTTGATTTCATGTATGCACACCTTCTTCATTTGCCTCTGTGTGCATAGCCTCTTGAGCAGGAATTTCTTCATCTGATCCCTCTGAGTGAGCCTCATCTGGGGGATAAAAAACAATGAAATTTATGACATTAATTGATGCATAACGCATTGCATCCCTTCTATCAGCATTTCTATGACATTGTCTTCTTCCATGTCCTTGATGAGACATTGCCTTTTGTTGATTTGATCCCTCAGGAACTTCTTGATGAACCGTAATGTGGAGGGAATCTCTTGATAATTAGGCTCTTCATTCCTCTTGTGGTTTCTTCCCTAATAGAGATAATACTGACTTTCTATGAGGAAGAGAATGAGGATTTGAAAAAGTCCCCACTCCTGTGGACTGGGGCTATTCCTTCTGTTCCTGCTCAACTCCTCGAATCCTATTTTTTGATTCTGAGGGTTGGGTTAAAAGAGTCCCCAGTCTAGAAAGATGGGGTGGCTCTTGAGTTACTATATCTGAAAGATCTCCTGATCTTGCGGACTTTAGTCCGGAAATTGGCTAGATGCATCCACCTACATCCACTCAAATCACCCGGTTCAAATGAACGTTGGATGATTTCTGACACTTCTGTCACTTGATGATGTGCACGATCTAAACGAGAAGCTTGTTTGATATTATTGTTTTCCTGATGCAAGAGTAATTCGACAACTTGTTCTTTGTATGCCTGATTTTGAGAAGAACTAGTTGAGGCCTATTCTTGAGCGAGCCTTTGATTACAAACAAATCCAATTGGTTGTGGCCGACCATGGGAAATAACATTGCATGAGACCATTTTTGATGGGATTTGTTGGCTAAAGAGTACAGTGAAATGTAGTGCTCCATGAACACCCGATCCCCTGATATGAATACCATATGGGGTATTGGCAATTAACTGGCGCAATCTTCTTAGTGCGCCAAGGCATGGACGCTGAAGGGCTCTCTTCTGCTTTTTATCCTTCGGATATCGAGAAACTGAGAGAGATGCCAAATCAATTTGGTGTTGTAACCCTTATATTATCTTGACATGATTTTCATATTCATCATAATATAATATTTTATTTTTCAATTAACAAAGAGTTTTCCACATGTTGATACGAATATCTTGAATAAAATATTCCGTCAAAATCTCTGGAATGTCATACTGAGAGTCAGCCAAAGGCCAAAATATGACTGGCACTTCACCTTTCGCCAGTTTTTTTCTCATATTTAGCACTTCCTCTTTATCATTCAATGAATATTATTCTACCTGATTAGACTAGATCTAGTGATTCCTTATTGCTTCATTAGATTCAATAATATTGGTAGAGAATTAACTTATCAAACTAGAAGATGAATGACCCAGGGGTGGTTCAGAGAATGACCTACACCTCGGGCTATCTTTTGATTGAGAAATTATTTCACCTACTAATGGTAAATCATTAGACATGACTGGATTCACATTTTCAAGTGCCTCAAGATAAGAGGGATTTCTCGTCACTGCATTGTCCTTTGAAGAATTTTCCAGGTAATGTGAATTACTACTGCGGAGAGGAATTTCACAGCTAAATTCATTATCATGGGGAGGACCACCATGGTGGGTTACAACAAAAGATGAAACCTCTTTCTCCTAAGTCTTCTGGACACACAGAGGGTTATCGTGGCTCTCATTTGAAGGTGATACTTCTAGATTGACCGAACTGTCATGAAGAAAGCCTTCATGAGGAAGTGTCTGATGAAGACCTTCAAAATTAATGTTCCCACTATTGGTAATTGAGAGAGTAGAATCTTGAGTTGCAACAGATAATTATCTGAGTGCATCAAGATCTCTAGCATTGAATAAGGAATTATTACAGATTGGCTCTTGGTTTCTTGACTGTGCTGGACGAGTCTTATTCTTAGACACCTTCTTACTCACTTTAGGAACCACTTGTTGACAAAAGTGGTTATTATGGGCAGGTGTATGTGCATGCTCAGGAGAAATAGTTAGGTTAGGCTGATTATCTCCACTCAAACCAGGTGTATGTGCCTGACTTGGTTGTCCGTATGACATGGAAGAGTATGCCCCACAACCCTCTTGGACTGGAACAAAGGTGTGTGTCTGTTCCAGAGTGAACTGTTGATGTGTAACTCCACTGTTAGGGATAGATTTTCATTTATTTCCCTGTGATGCTGCTGAAGATTTTATAATATCCTGGAAGGCATCCAGAATATGAGCAGGGATTTGATTCTGCTCCTTCACCATTGTTAGAATGTGTTTGGTGACTTCAGCTACCGGAACAGGAATATACGTCCATTTTGTGCTTGGAGTAGGTGTCTATTCCTGCTCCTGTCCTCCTTTTCTTGTCATTGAATCCTGACAGTACTCATGTGTGGGGGCAGAGAGTTGAGTATGCCTCCTGTTTGTCATTGGGGATTTCCAATTGAATTCTCCAGGTGCTACCAAACGAGACTATTGGTAGACTTAATCAATACTAGAAGGTGTATGTGCCTGCTGATTGCACTCCACCAAACGTGGTTGATGAACTTCCTTCAATACTGGAAGACGAGGCTGCTGGCAGGATTGATGAGTGTAAGCAGGTGTCTGTGCCTGTTTACCAGTTGTCAACACATTTGGTTGGTGGGATTCATTGTATGTAGTCAGAAAAGATTGCTGACTAGCTAATGATTTATAAACAGGTGTATGTTCCTTTCTATAGTACTCTTCCAGAATTTCCTGGCGGGAATGGCATGTTGCTGCCAGATGAATCTTCTGGAAAACAGAATTAAAACGGATGGGTGTGTGTGCTCGCTCATTACTTTCCACCGAGTTAGGTTGGTGGACTTCTCTGGAAATGGTAGAGATAAGAACCTGCTCACTGTTGACCAGTCATCGCCTCTGGTGGTTCGTCTTTCCTGCTCGGGTTCGAGGAACCTGAGCCGAACGCCTGGAGACGACACCCTCATCATGTTGAGGTCGCACTATTGCATGAGTCTGGCAGCGATTGTTTGTGTGAGACTTCGGGAAGGACTCCTGTCTCCTTGAATTAAGTCCTTCAGTGACCTTCTCATTCACCTCCCCAGAATATGGGATGGAATGGTGATTGTGTTCTAGGGATAACGACCAAAAACGATTGAAAATGGTGGTTGGAACCACCTGCTTCTTGATTGCTGGTCGTCGCTGTCCGGACAACCAGGGTGAATTATTGACTTGAAGGGATTGTCGAGCAGCCTCCAGAGTTAGAATGGTACCGTGTTGATGGTATTCCTTAACCAGTGCATTTGATACCCAGCGTTGAAGACGCTGAGTAGGTGATGCGTCCTCAGAGCGGATGATGATCCAGTAGGAGTAGCAACAGAGGTATTCACAGTAGAGGTATTCACAGGTGTGAACTTTAAAGAAGCCATTTCTGTAACGCAGAAGATCTTGGAAACGATTTCCTGTTTGATATAACAGAAATAATCAAGATAAGTTTGGCCACTACATCTTTTGGATGAACACATATGTTATTGATTGTTTTGTTGGCCCTCTCATTGAGTTTAAATAGGGGCCTAACAAATAAGTAAAACATCATTTTAACTTGGTTAAGGATTCACGTTGGGTTCACCATTTTTTGTTTCCTCTAGAAATGGGGATGACCTTGTTTTTTTAAGGTTCAAACATTCCAATCGGTTTCTAACGGGTTTATTCGTAGAACCGGAAACATCCAATGATTCTATATCCATTTGGACCTACTTTCCAAAGGTATGTTCTCATTAGTTGTGGACCAATGAGGATTAAGAATTTTCATTGGTCGAGAGGATGGGAGGTCAGACTCATCACACCTTTTTTGGGGGAATTATTGTCTACTCCAGGACTCTCTTTATAGATTTAAGTTATGTTCGTGAATCCTTATTACATTACCAAGTATGAAAATGAGCTTTCCTTTAGATCTGACAATAAATGATTAATATGTATAATATTTAGATAATCTTTTATATGTATTTGAGGTTCTTAATCGACAGAGAATCATCTGTATTTGTTAGAGATTCTTAGTCAATGGTATCCTTCAATACATTACATAGAGATCTCTTGGTCATTATGATAACCATACTGGTTTTAAAGACACTCAGCGGGGCACTTGAAATTTATTGTCATTCAGAAGGACATGGATTATTTCAGAGTTGGGATCGTACCCACAGATGGGATACCTACGTATCCTTGTTTAGAAAAGGAATTAGAACCCATGTAGTTCGGGAATTAAGATATAGTTTAATTTCATATGGGACAGATGAGAGTTAATGGGTGATGGGATTGAACCTCAGAAAGGCTTCCTACTTACTCCACTTTTAAGGTAGAGATCAAAGTCCACGTAGTTTGGTTAAGAATTGTGGGGATTATGTATTATTAACAGCCCAAGGAGATGTGTCTTGGTTACTTTTACACTCTAATCTCATGTGAGTCATGCTCGATGTGAGAAACAAGAGGTATCAGTAAACCTAAAAATTTGTGCCATGAAAGATGTAGTCACAAAGAATGATATGGGGCTTATGTATGTATGATTGCCCAAATAGATAAAGATTAGGACTTACTTTAGAGAAGAATCCCAGGAACAAGGTCCATAAAGGTATATGTGCTTTATGGATATTTGGATACTCGAACTTGGGGCTTACTCCTGAGGAAGATGCCCAAATTAGGAGGGGACTTGTTATTGGGTTTTATTCCTGAGAAGGAAGCCCAAATCAAAAGAAGTTAAGTCTGGTTAAGAGAAATTATGACTGGGGCTTATTCCTGAGAAGGAGGCCCAGGTTAAAGGGACTTGAAAACTGAGGCTTACTCCTGATAAGGAGGCCCAGGTTAAGAGAATTTGGAATTTGGGGCTTACTCCTAAGGAGGATGCCCATATTTGGGAACTTGGCCTAGGGCTTAGTCCTGAAAATGAGGCCCAGGTTAGGGGAATTATGATTGGGGATTACTCCTGAAAAGGAGGCCCAGGTTAAGAGAAATTATAACTGGGGATTACTCCTAAAAAGGATGCCCAAATTAGATATCATGGAATGGGGCTTACTCTTGAAAATATGGCCCAGGTTAAGAGAACTTGGACTGGGGATTACTCCTAAAAAGAAGGCCCAAGTTAAGATCTTCTCATTTTAAAGAATGAGGTTGAATGAATAAAATCTCTAACTCCAGTGACATAAAGATATGTAATTCACTAGGTTTTGAGAGATGTTCCATAGAATTCCTTTTAGATAAGGAATTAAAACAAGGAATCATGCCATAAATGGATTTGAAGAAGATTCTAAAGTCTAAATCTTGAATAAGAGATGTAGATTTGAAGAAAAGAGATGAATGGACAGGAGGGGAACCCAAAAGAAGGTAGGTGCACAGGTCCTGTTTGGGCGCATATGTCTTGGTCGTGCAGGTATACCTGCACGACACATAGGTAATTGCGCGACGGTTAACCCATAGTGTAATACTTGGGCGAGGCTTGGCTCAATCCTTTAGTATGATCCCTAAGGGCTTCCAAAGGAGTGGCGTGCAGGTTTTGTTGAAGGAATAAGGTGGCGCGCAAGTGTCTTCATTTCCCTTAAGGGTTAGACACTTAGGCGCTCAAGTGTTGATGAATTTCAACACTTAGGCCTTGTTCTCCCTCTTTAGATCTTCCATTCTAGGTAAGAAATTACCTTAGAAGTGTTCAGAAGACTTCAAGAAGAGACTAGGGCACCGAGAGCTGAAATCTGAGTTTTTGGATTTTTCGTCCCCGAAATGGGGGCCCACAAGGGGTATTTATAGGCTAATGAAGACCCTGGGAGAAAATTAAATAGGGCGCGCAAGTCACCTGCATTCCCAAAATGTGGCGCGTAGGTATACCTGCACAGCCATCATGGAACTTGCGTGGCCCATGTTCAAAGCAACCCTTGTTCATGCCTTTGTCGATTTTTGATGTTTCTTAAAAGGATGAATCAATTTGTGTTCCATGTATTTCCCTGTTCATTTGTTAGACTCCATGATGGAAAGGAACTTCAACACTTGTACAAATCAATATCCATAGTCTAGTAATGTGTGCTTCTTCCACATAATTTGATCACAATAACTGCTTACAAATATCTATTCATCTTCTATAGTATACAATGTTGTAGAGTTATACTTTTTACTACACAGATAAACTAGAGACTTACTCAAGATATGATATATTCTAGAGGTGATTTTCCTATCTAACTTATATCCACCAAAATCAGTATCAGAATAATTAAATAATTCAAATTCATGGCCTCTAGAGTAGAATAGTCTAAAATTGGTTGAATTCTTGAGATATTTGAAAATAATTTGAACAACATTTAAATGAGATTCATTTGTATTTTTTTGTAAATAAGAACACTTATATACACTAAACATAATATCAAGACAACTAACAGTTATGTATAGTAAAATCTCAATCATACCACTATAAGTAGTCTGTTTAACTAATTTTCCATTTTTATCCAGATCTAACTTACAACTTGTACTCATAGGAGTATTAATAAATTTAGTGTTATGCATAACAAAGCATTTTAGAAGATCCTTTGTGTATTTACTCTGATTTAAGATAATTTAATTTTTTGGATGAACCAAAAATAACACCATCAACATAGATTTAAACTACTAAAATATCCTTTTAAATTATTTTTATAAATAGAATAGGATTATACATTCATTTTTAAAATCCACTTTAAATCAAGAAAGAGCTAATACTCTCATACTAAGCTCTAGGGGACAATTTTAAACTATAAAGAGATTTAGAAAGTTTAAAATGAAGAATTTTAAATCTAGGGGGTTTATCAACAAAAACATCCTCAACAATATAAACATGAATAAATTCACTCTATAAATCCATTTTATATAACTTGAAATTAAGATGCGCTACATTTTAAAGTATTATTCTGATGGATTCATGTCTAGATACTGGTGAAAAGGTTTATTCATAATTAATACCTTATTATCTACTATACCCTTATGCAACCAATCTATCATTGTTTTTAACTTTTATGCAAGAATCATAAACCTTGTTTCTATATACCCACTTGGTTCTAATAGTCTGGTATTCTTTAGGTTTATCAACTAATTTAAAAACTTTATTTATTTAAAAATAATTTAATTATTTTTTGTATAGTTATCATCCAATAATCATCATTGATTTCTTCATGATGTTATTAAGTTTAATTTGAGAAAAAATATATTAGTGTTCAACTGGGTTTCTTAATTTGGATCAGGTTTGAGTACCTTCATCTAGGTCTCCTATTACAGTATATAGGGGTAGTTTTTGAGGGTTCTAATGGTTCTAGGAATTGAACCACTTGGTTATTCCAAGTTTTAATCTAAGCTAAGGAGATATTTATGGTTTCTTCTAGGATATTTATCATGTAAATAAATATCTAGTTCAGAGGTTTTGGAGGTATTATTGATATTCAAATTTGATATATCATCCACAAGGTTTTATAGAGAAGGTTTGGGATCATATGGATCTACACCATCAAAAGTGAAATGTACAGATTCTTCCAAAACTTTAAATTTTTATCAAAGACTCCATATGATTTAATAGTGGTTGAATAACTAAGAAAAAATATTTCATATATATTTGGTTCAAACTTTTCCATACTTTTCTTTATTTTTAGAATGAATATTTTTCAACAAAAAACTCTAAAGTAATTTACTTTGGGTTTTCTATAATTTCATAACTCATATGGATTCTTTCTCAAGATAGGTCTAATGAGAACTATCTTTATTACATAACAAGACATGCTAATAGATTCAACCAAACAATAGGTAGGTAAGTAATACTCAATGAGCATAGTCTGAGAAATTCTTAATTATTCTTTCAACAACCCCATTTTGTTGAGGTGTTTGAGATAAAGATAAATTGGGATTATATCCATGTTTTTAAAAGAGAGATTAAAATTCTTAGTTCTCAAATTATCATCCACAATCAATTCTCAAGGTTTTTATTATGATTCTATAAAGGTTCACTATTAATTTTTCATATTTAGTAAAATAAGAAGATTCTTCACTTTTACAAGCTGAAAAAAGCTATGTATATCTCAAATAATCATTAACAATTACATAAGAAAAATGCTTTCCTACTAAACTAGAAGCTCTTGATTATCCAAAAAAATCCTTGTGAATCAATTATAGTGGTTGATAGGTAAAAATACATTTATTTGGTTTAAAATATATTTTATGCTGCTTTATATTTTGATAAGGATTTCACACTTTGTCTTTAGGGAATTCTATTTTGGGTAGGTCCCTGACTAAACCTTTATTATTAAGATTTATAAGTGACTGTATTTTGTAGTGGCCTAGCCTCCTATTCCATAGACATTATTCTCTTTGAAATACACTCAAGCCAAAAATATTTTTAGAAAATAAAAATCTAAATCAACAGTATAAACATTATTATTTCTTAAGGTAGTAAATACTAAATCATACTTGAAATCACAAATTTTACAATTTCAAACTTTACATGATATCCATAATCACATAACTAATAAATACTAATCATATTATATTTTAGGTTATCAACAAATAAAAATTTATAAATAAGAACTGATTTAGAGTTAGTGATTTATATAGGTCCAATAATCTTCCCTTTTCATTGTCACCAAATTTGGCATGTCCACCATCCACTTTCCCAAGGTTATTAATGATTTAATAGTGTCTAGTCATATTAATAGAACATCTAATGTCTAGATACCATGGAATTCTACTGAATCTTTTCAAAATTTTTTCATAAAAAAATAAAACAAGAAGTAACTTTGGTACCCATATTTTCTTGATTCTAGAAAATTTATCAATTAAAACATTTGGAATCCATATTTTTTTCATAGTCTTATTACTAGAAAAATAAAAATATTTAGACATGAAATACTTTTTTAGGTCCAAAAGTTTTATTTTTTTTCAAACTAGAAGTTACTTCAGGCTTAGAGATTAAGATATTATTCTTTTAACTAGGAACAAACTAATTTTTAAACAACTTACTTTACTATTCAGACTTATATCCAATTCAAGATTTAGATTTAGGTTTTTTTATTCACCTAGAACAATATTAAACATTTTTAAACTTTCAAAAAACTATTCCAAATCTTTTCTAAGATATTCATTTACTATTTCTAGATCATTATTTTATTATAATATATTTAAATTCTTTTCCTTTTTAATACAAAGATCATATTTATTATCGCACATAAAACATGAACCTTTTTAATATTTTTGTATTTATAATTTAATTCATTCATGGTGACTTACAATATAGAAAAATATTATTATAATTATTCACTTAACATTTCATATTCATTAGTTATATGATCAGAAGAAATATATTGGACCTCTAAAGTAGTATCTATAAAGAATATATTTTATTTTTTCATTTACATCTTCTCAACAAGATTCTGAGTCACTAGATCTATCCTTAGATTCCCTCCAAGCAGCCTTCATTTATTTCTTTGTTATTTTATATTTATCTCTATACTTATTTTTATACTTAATCTTCATAAAATCAGCTTTTATATTTCCTTTCCTATGGTACTCATAGAAGGTAATGCCATCATAGGAATCGTCTATTTTTATGTCTTTCCTATGTATTCCTATTTTATCATACTTTACTTTGTAAATTTATTTTCAAAAAAACTTATTCTATTTAAAAATATTCTTTAATATTCTGAAAAATTGATCCATTTCCTTATCACCATCTTTGTTAGCTTCAATTCCACTTGTTTTTTCTTCTTTGAAAAATTCCTTGGATTTTGGATTGAGATGATTTAAAAGAAATATATTTAAATTTTTTTCATCATATTTATTGTTAAATTTTAGAATTTCTTCACACATCATCAGATTGATAATTAATTCCTGAACTGACAGTTTTCTGATGTCACATGAATCTTGAATAGGGACTGTAGTACCTCTCCAATGACCTTGTAGGCATATCAAGATCATTAGTAATTGAGATTTATCATCCACCTTTTGTCCAAGTTAAATCGTAGAGTTTTTTATTTCATTAAAACAAATATACATGTAAGAGATAGATTCACCAGCCTTCATTTTGATAGTATCATAATTAATAGTATATATATTTAATATCATTTATTTAACATTAGAAATTCTTTTATGATACATAGAAAGAGTGACCAAAATTTGGAAAGTAGTATCACAATAACATATTCTAATAAAACCACCCTCTCCTAGATCACAATATAAGGCATTCATGACTTTATATTCAGAATCATAAAAAAAATTTAGTTGGTTTATACCACAATTTCCTAGTAGTTTTAGGTTTTCATATTTATATTCAATAAATACCAAAATTTCAAAACCCTTGATCTCAATATGAATTTCCATTTTTATTTTCCACTAAGAATAGTTCTAACCATTAAATTAAAGAGGTTTATTTATAGAATAAAATTCAGAATTAGCATCAATAGTAACATAATAGGGAATAAACAAAAATTAAAAAGATATTATTTAAAGAACTTGATCAAGGCCAAAGGTAAACAAAAAGAAAGAAAAACAATACTCTGATTCCAAATATTAGTCCTAGTAGACAACTCAAGAGGGGGGGGGGGGTAATTAAGCTTCCAATTTAAAATTTATATTAAAAACTATTTAAAAACCCTTGAAATAAAACAATTGAGTTAAAAAATAAATTAGGTATAAATAATTTGATGGTTAATTTTTCAATGGTTTGAACAAAACTCATTTAAAATTATTTCAAAATAGATTTAACTTTTGAAAATATTTTACTCATACCAAATAGAATAAATCACATATAAATGTTAGCTGTCAAATATTTTTTTTTCAAATCATAATTTTGAAATAAAATTAGTGAAGAATAAATAAAAAAATATAACCAGTGAAAATAGGTTAAAGAATAGAGTAAGAAAGGAAATAATAAAACACAATTTTTTTTTTTAAAAATAGGTTAAGTTCTAATATGGAACTAAATCCTCTTAACTTGATAGTAAACCAATGGAAATCATGTTTATTAAATCCTAATAAACTTGATCCACAACCTAGATCGGGTTTTATATATACAACCACATACAGGGTAGTCCAGGATATAACCATCCTCTTCTATAGGTATTCATGGGATGACTGGTGTAAAAAGAATGAAGAAAGAGTATATAGTACTCTCTGATATAAAGAAGGTTCATGTTCTAATATATATACAAAATGAAATATACAAAACTCAAAATTAAATTAAACATAGAAATCATAACGAGTGAATAGGGTGTTCTGATGCAGTTCAATCTCTGACCAGCTTCAGCTGATCAATTGTCTTTTAACATGTCTTTGAAAAATCTTCAAATGAATATTATAGTGAGAATTAAAAGAATAGAGTTCCATTGAAGTACAAATCCAACTAGTCACTCTGATCTCAGAGTATTATCTACGTGTCATGAACTTCTATCCATGAGAAACTCTTATTATTAAAGATAAATAATTCTCTAATTAACTATTTAAAAATATTCATAAAACAATCCTTATACTAGTTACTCTGATATTTTAGTCTTAAATTATCTGAGTCAAATAAAATACTCCAAAATATACCCATTTTAATTTAAAAAAATCATTACTATTTGAATTAGACATAGTCACTTCATCTTCATGGTAGGTACGAAAAATAGACATGGGGTCACTTGATGCAGTCACTTGATTTCCTTAAGCGATCACTTATGTTATTCATGTGGTAGGTTGATTTAAATGCATGGTAGGTTCAACACTTAGAAAAATATTACTATTTTTCTACATGGATGGTTTAATTATTTGTGTAGTAAGATAAATCCTTTGCATGATTCATTGAATATGTCATGTATTTAGTTCAGTACTTATGCAGTTAGTTGAGTACTTAGAGAATTTTTACTTATCCTAAAAATGGTCACTTGTCTGTTCATGTGGTCACTTAAACTTTCTCTTGTGGTTACTTCAATATGATCTATTTTCTTTCATAGTCAGTTGAATTTCTTTGTAAATTAGGTTGATACGGTCAGTTCAAGAATTAACCATTTTTTTATATTTTCTATAGGAAAAACATTTTACTATCATAAAACACATAAATAATTAATAACATAAAAAATTATTTATGATAATTAAAAAAAGGTGTTTTTGGAATAATCCAACAATGATGATGACAACCTGATATTGTGTGTGTATTACTAGAGGATGATCATGGTCATAGTGAAGAACAAGTATCCATTTCCACAGATAGATGATTTTTTTGATCAGTTGAGAGGAGCCTGATGGTTCTCCAAGATCGATATATGGTCTAACTATCATCAGTTTTGGGTTAGGGAGGATGATATACCAAATATGAAATTTTGGAGATGGTATGGGATATATGAGTAACTTATGATTCCATTTGGTCTTAGTAATGTATTGACTATGTTCATGTCTCACATGAACTAGATTTTTTATCCCTACCTAGACTCCTTCGTCATGGTGTTCCTTGATGATATTTTGGGGTATTATCAAACTTGGGAGTTATATGTTGAGTACCTAGAGATTATGTTGAGTAAACTTTGAGCGCTTTGATTGTATGAAAAAACTTGTTAAGTTTCACTTATATATTCAATAGGTACACTTCCTTTACTAATTTATATCAATAGTGGGAATTTATATTGATCCAGAGAAGGTGAAATAAGTGACATCTTGGGATAGGCCCAGGAATGTGTTTAATATCAGAAATTTCCTTGGTCTTTCTAGCTATTACATAAGATTCATTTAGAATTTCTTTCACATGGATGCCCCCTTACTGATATTGACTGATAAGGGGGGTGAAATTTGAATGAAAAAATCATTGTGAAGACACATTTTAATAATTAAAATTGAGTCTTAAATTTACTCTAATTTTAATTCTTCTAATCCCTAAAAAGATTATACTATGTATTTTAATGCCTCTAAGGTTGGTTTAAGATTTTTATTAATGTAAGAGGATAGGGAGTCACTTATGGATATCTTCAGTTATAACCCCATGATTTAAATTACCTTAACCATGATTTATATCTATCTATAGTGGTACATTCCCTAAATTATTGGTGGAATTATCTTTTCAAAGAGATATTTTCTTGTCTATATAGACCATAAGATCTTATGGTACATATTATCATAGTGGTACTTGAACCTACAATAGAGTCATTGAGTTGAGTAACTATCCAATGGACCAAAGACCTTCATTTTTTATTGATTTTGATAATCCACCTTTCAAGGGGTGAGGTGGAACCCTTACAAGGCCCGTAGGTGTAAGTATTACATGACCCGTAGGACTTAGAGGAATTCATTTTCCCGTAGGCTTCAAACATTACATACAACCCAGACTAACTACTTTGAACTGCTCCTCCCCATCATCTTCATCGTGAAATCAGCTCTCCACCTTCGCATGGCTATTTGGCTAGGCATTTCCGTGCATGCACAGGCTTGTCCCGATGGCAGGTGCCATGACCTCTCATTATTGCAATCCGTTTAGCTTCTGTTGTGGTGAAAGATCCTTTCTCATCCTCCTTTTAGAGCTTGTTCCTCGTAGGTCTTCTGGTTTGCATCTGCACTTAAGGTGGCCTGAAGGCCTTACTGACCCAAAGGCCGGGGTGGCCCGAAGGCCTTAAAGGACTCAGGGACCAAATTGGTGGCCCGAATGCCCAAACAGGGGAATATTCCTGGCTACTACAGTGCCAAAGAGTACCTTCTATAGTCCCTCTACAGTACCTTCTATAGTACCGCTACAGTACCTGCTACAATACTGCTATAGTACCAGAAATATTATCTCCGCCTGGATTGGATCCCGGGTCTCCCAGATGCACTTATGGAGTCCTTACCAACCGGGCTAAGGCTCATGTTCATTGGGTGGAATAACTATAGATTCTTTATTTTGATACATAGTATACCCCAATAAATGGGAACAACATAGAAAATGATCTCAATAAGAATATGCAAGAGTGGGTGGTTTGGGAGTCTAGTGAGGAATGAAGGTTAATGAATCCTTTTGAAAAATGGTGGTTGGATATGATATAAGGGAATGTGTCCATGAATTTTTCCCCGGGTCATGTCTTCCTCACTATTGGATCCCATGAAATCCAATAATAAGCCCAATTCAGACTATTTTATGATGTAGGATCATCTCAAGGGTGATGACTCAATTCTGTTTTGCTCTTAAGATCCGGATGGGGGTGCTATATATCTACAAAAGGATGATGTTTCTTGATTCTATGAGATAATAGTTGATAGGGTACCCCCTCTATATTGATGGTCCATTCACCAAAGTTTGACCAATATATACCATGATATCGAGCATCACTTATGTTGGATTATTATAATAAAGGAAATCATGGGTTTTTTTGGCTCATTGAATGATTTATAGAGGGTGATATCATAGAATCATCGACCTATGGGTTTTATCATACCACTTCTAGTTCTAATGTTGATTTGGGATGAAGTGACCATGGAATTAATCACTCGGTTACCAAGGAATCTAAGGGGTTGTTATGAAGTTTGTGTTGTGGTTGACCTGTTGATGAAGTTCATGAATTTATTTCCTATTTAGGAGACTCAGTCAGTGAATGAGTTGAGAAAATTATATGTGTGGGAGATAATATATCTTCATGGGATAATTATGATAATACTATTAGATTTGGATTCCAAATTTACATACAGATTCTATAAGATCTTATAGAAATACATGTGGTCTCAAATGAAGCTAAGAAAATCATATCACCCATATAAAGATGATCAATTTGAGAGAAAAACCTTGATCATCATGAACCGAACCACTAGGGACTACCTAGATGACAGTATTCCAATTATGAAACCCCAATCCAACCTCCAATAGGATAGGGGTTGATGAATAGCACCAGGTAGGCATGCCACACACATGGGAGACATTATCCTAAGGTACTTACACACACACACACACACATCTCTAAGGACCAATATAATGCATAAGAAAATATACAACTATTACCAAAATGAATGCATACAAATATATCCCAAATTAGAGTACAACACAAGTATGGGAAAGTATAAAGGGACAAATACAAGCCCAAAAAAACTGTAAAAGAGTCCAACATTCTAGTATGGAAGGGACTTCTATCAAATGAAACACCTGGAACTGACTACATTCAGTCTAGCTCAACTATGATCTACTTGCTTCTAGTCCACCTAGGTCTTCGTCTAAAGGCCTATCATTTTCATAAGACATGATATTTGTAGGTAGATCCCACATAGGGGTGAGTGTAAATATACCCAGTAGGACACCCTAAAATCACCAAATATAAAGCATCAAGGGAGGTAGAGTTAGCTCATAATAAAGGATAATATCAACAACCCATATATACTCAAATAGACACCAAGTATCAAAGTAAGGTCACAACCATACCGCCACTCTAGGATTATACTAAATGCTTCAAGGTAATAATAATTTGGGAGAACTCACTCCTCAAGTCTTGATAACACTGATTGAACTAATCCAAGAGGTCATGACCTTTGGGCCTCACCATGAATAAGTACACACTAGAACACATGAATATGTAGATACACATGTTGGGGATCACACCCAAGGCCTATGGGGAATACCTAACTCTATACAGATTAACTAGATATGAAGGGGGTCAAATGCCCTGATAGTCGATAATGGGATACTTAACCCTACCTAGGGATAAATGATATAGGATCACACCCCAAGACACACAGAGGGATAACTGACTCTATCCAGGATTAACCCATAGAGGGGATCACTCATCCTATGTTTAGGATGGATACCTCACTATACCCTCATAGAGATAGACCAAGGAAATTCACCCTATATATAATCATATATAATGAAGAGAATAGGGGCCTCAAACTTCCTTGGATAAATTAAAAAATGTGTACAATGAATATACAGTGCGTCTTGGATAGCCCAGGTATACCCATTTCCTCTAGACCATGGTCATTTACTCCAGCATGTGCTCATGTACACTGGCCATAACTATGTACTTTGTCCATATCCGGGTACTCTGGCCATGCTCGTGTACTTGGTTGTTCCAGTGTACCTATCCGTACTCGTGTACCTAGTTGTGACAATGTACTATGGATGTGCCCATATACCTGGATGTGTCCATGTCTGTGTTCCCCAAGGGTACATGTCGGGTCACCATCATTGGGCTACATAGTGTGTGGCCTTTCTACATGATGTGTGATATTTATCTCTACGTGTAACCCTATCCACCATATAAAGGGGGCCACATAAAAAGAGTTTATATGAATTACATGTGGTATACTTTAAAAAGTTCTAGAAACTGATAAACTCTCACGCGTCTTCACCTACGCCACTATTTCCTATGATCTAGCCAAAAAATCCCCCAAATAACTCAGATATGAGGTTGAAAGAACCTGAATCATCACTGGTGGATGGATTTCGGCCACCCGATATGATAATGGATTGTCCCCGTTGAACCAAAACACTAAAATACCAAACCAAAGATAAAAAAAACCTCAATATAGTCTTCAATATATGCCCAATCTTCTATCACATTGTATCATGCATCAATCATGCTCTAAATTCTAAACCTGAACCTGAAAAATGATTCATTTCACCAAAGACTGATTGCAAAATGATTAGTTTCCAGGTATTGTTTAACTGATAGTCAAACATAACATTGATTATGAATGCATGAAGAATAAGGGGGGAACATCATGAAACACAAGAGTAAGGAACAATCATTGGCTATTTTTATCTCAACCTCAATCCATTTATAGAGAAAGAATCAAATGTAAGGAATAATCAAGGATTATCCAATATTATCAATTCCTAATTCTATAAAGATAAATCAATAATCGACCCATGAATAATTTTTTTAAAATAATTGATACATGTCTGATATGGGATAAACAAAATAGGTATTAAATCCAATGAAAACAAACACCTTTCTTTGATATTGGACTAATCATCGATGAAGAAAAATTCTATTTCATTGTCATTTTAAAGATTGAAGAACTCATTTTTGAATATGAAGCCCCTGAAAAAATTATCCTTAACCCATGACCTTGTTGACGTTTTTTAGAGTACTCCTACATAGACCTCTCAAATCCCTAGGGTTATGCGGATAACCCTAGGGTTTGGATATAATAATGATTATATAGAGAGTGATTAGGTCTGGGCATTTAATATATAAATAAATAAATAAATTTATTTATCTATTAATCTTTCAAAAAACACTCTTAAACCAAACACTCGATATACACAAAGGTTATATTTCACTTAGAATAAAACCTACATTACAAATTTAAAGGTGGTATCAGTTTTATCAACTAGAAAACTATTTGGTAGATATTATATTATTTAAGAAAAAATATGTGTGGGTGATATAATATATTTAATATTTTTATCATATCAACTCTTAGGATCCCCGGACACCAGAATCCCATTCCTAATCTGCATTTGACTCTAAAAATATTCTTTAAAATATTCCAAATTTTTATAAGGGGAAAATAGATTCGTTACATTCTCCTAACCTCAGGGATTTTCATCATGAAAATAAAAAATCCTACTAAAAAATATGAGGATACTAAACTCGCATATGGTTTTCCTTCTCCCAGGTGCTCTCCTAAATATTCTCATACTTCCATCAGACGCATAACAAAGGAATCACTTACCCATAAAGGATATTCTCCTTATGATCCTCAATCTATACTAGATACTCTGTGATGGTAGCTATATCTTTGATGTATAGGTCTCCCAAGTTAATGACATGTGATGGGTCAAGAATGCACCTCCTTATTTGTGACATGTGGAAGACATCATATACCTTGTCCAAATAAGGTGGTAGGGCTAAGGGTTACACCACCTCACCAACCCTATATAATATCTTTAAAGATCCATTGAATCTCAAAGATAAACTTCTACCCTAAACAAATCCCAAAAAACCTCACTGAGGTGAGACCTTTAAGAACACATGGCCCCCTTCTTCAAACTCCAAAGGCCTCCATCATCAATCTTCATAATAATTTTGAAAGCTATGAGCAGTCCTCATCCACTCTTGGATGATATTCACCTTATCTGTTATCACTTACACCAACTCTAGACCCATGAGTGTGAACTCCCCTAGATAAGTCTAGCACAGTGGTGACTTTTAGGGTCTCCCATACAAGTCCTCGAATGGTTCCACAATTATGTTAGAGTGGCAACTGTTGTTATATAAAAACTCTACCAAGGGTAATAAATCCTCCAAACTATGGCCAAATTCCAACATGTAAGCCTAAATCATGTCCTCTAGAACCTGAATGTTCTACTAAATATGACCATCTTTATAGGGGTGAACCACCATTATCAACCGAATCTAAGTCCCAAAGGTCTCCTATAATCCTCTCTATAATTATGAAGTGAATCGAGCATCACGATTGGAGATGATCATTGATGGTGCTCCATGAATCCGAACTATCTCTTGCACATAAATGCATCCCAAACTCTATATTGAAATTTTATCTTAGATGGATAGGAAGTGAGATGACTTGGTGAGTCAGTATATGGACACATAGATAGTTTCATGACCTATAAATGATCATGGATGTTCTATCATGAAATCTATAGACATACTATCCCACTTCCACTCCAAAACCTCAAGGGGTTGATCCAAAACCACTAGAATCTTGTGTTTAACCTTCACCTACTGACAAGTCAGACATTTAGATACAAACTCAGCTATGCACCTCTTCATCCATGACCACCATAATTGAGATTAAAGGTAATTTTACAAATTTTACACTCATGGATGTACTGATAAGAGGGATGTATGAAACTCCCTCATTACCTCTTCTAATTGCATCACTGGTACCATTGTTCACCCTCATAAACGGATGATATTCTACCCACCTTTATAAAATCCATCAAAAGCATTTCTAATGGAAACATGGCCACATAATTCCTCACGATTGATATATTCAATATAAGCCTCCCAAACATGCTAAATAAGTGGAGGGGTATAAAACATTTATTGAAGGTAAGATACACCATCCCCTTTCACTAAGTATAAATATAATGAGGCCAACTACTCTGAATCCTCTCTCAATAACTACAAAAAAGATCTTCTGTTGAGAGAATATTCCACCATGTTTCCCTTCTCAGGAGTATAGACTATCTCAAAGTTATAGACCTATAGGAAATCTAGTAACCAACTCCTTATCAAATTAATATATTTATGAAAAAATATATATTTAAGACTATTATGGCTAGAATATATGATAATCCTCTAACCCATAAGATAGTTTCATCAAATCCTTAGGGTAAAGTCCACTGCTTCTAGCTCTAGGACATAGGCCGTACAGTTATGCTCATGGGGTCTTAGCTATTGGTATCCATAGAAAATCATCGTCTACCTATATATCAAAAAAAATCCAATCCTAGTTTCAAAGTCATCATAGAAAACCACATAATCAACACACTCCTTTGGCGGTCTCAAGATGGGGGCACTCATCAAACTCTACTGTAACTCCTAAAAATCCTATTTTCACTTTTCTATCCACATGAAAGGATACCCATTTTAGGTCAAATAAGTCAAGGGTGAAAAAATACTAGATAAATTGGGCATGAATCTATATTAGTATAATACTAAGCCAAGGAAGCTTCGCACCTATGAAACACTCTTGGGTGGATCCCAAGATATCACTATCTTGACCTTTATTAGGTCTAATGCTAATCCCTCTTCTGAGATGACATATCCTAATAAGTGGAACTCTAAAATATAAAATTTACACTTAAAGAGATTTCCATAAATATATTTCTCTTGGAGTATATCTAGAACTATCCTTAAATGTCCCACGTGATCCTCCTCTGATACTGAGTATACAAGGATGTCATCGATGAATAATACCATGAACGTGTTCAAGAAGGGTTGAAATATCTTGATCATAAGTTCCATGAACATAACTAAGGTGTTAATTATACCAAAGGTCATCCCCAATTACTCATAGTGTCTATAGAAACATCATAACTCTATCTTTGATATATATCCTCATCTTAAACTTGGAGTTGGTGGTAGCTTGATCTAAGGACAATATTTGAAAACCACCTCACCCCTTTCATCTAGTATAATAAGTCATAGATTCTTGGAAGTGGATATTTATTCTTGATGGTCACTTAATTTAGGAGATAATAATTAATACACAACCTTAAGCTCTGATCCACCTTATTGGTGAACAAAACCGGGGCTACCTAAGGAGACACACTGGTTCTAACAAATCCATTCATCGTTAATTAATCTAACTAAAAATTTGACTCTAAAAGATCTATGGTGGCCATAAAATATCCTATAATATATATTGGGATAGTCCTTGGGTGCAGGTCTATAGAGAATTTGATCTCTTGGTGGGGAGGTATTATTGAAAAATCCTCAAGGAAGATGTCCTCATACTCTACCACCACTACATGAAGCTGAAAGCTCATAACATATACTGATCTAAGGGTAATACTAGAAAAATTATGTGTAAACGAATGAATCCTCATATGTATGAGCCCATAAAAATCCACATGAGTTTCATACTCACCAAGAAAGGAAAACCTTATCCCATCAACTTAGACACATCATATTCTTTACTTGAAACATTGAATATGTTCATGAACTGAAGATAAAAAGTGAATACCTAGAATTATGTCATAAGTCCTCAACTTTTCCATGAAAATATCCCAAAATAATATGTCTCCTCCGAGAGTCAAGTCACAATGTCAACAAAAGTGTGTGATAATTGAATCTACTATGGTAGGAGTCTCCAAATGCAAGGGTTGAGATAAAGTATCCACTAGAATATCTATATTTCAAACAAGGCACATAACAAGAAAAAGTGGCTCATTACGGTGTCTATAAATACTAAAATAAAGTATATAAGACATATATCATACCTAAAATCATCCCTAGAGCCTTTGGTTCATAAGTCTCCACTACCTACAACTACCCTCATACCTGAACACCAGTTACCTGAGCTTGGTGTGGACCACCTGGGGGTGGTGCTAAACACAGATCAAAATATCAACCACCTCCCACTACTTTCCAAGTTCCTCTACCACATATGTTACCCTGTGGACCTCCCTGATCTAGATGCGGTCTCTACCTAGGTGTTCCATCGATTGTCTCCCTATCTTCCACAAGATGGGTCATAAAATCCTATGGGAGATATCCCTACCCATCACAGGAGTAACATCACCTCTCCCTCAGCTGGCTAAAACCATCCTAAGATCCCTAAACTGTAGAACCTCTATCCTAATAATATCTATATAAATACCTCACATGTCTAGATCACTAGGTTTTCCATCAGATACTAGCTACTAAAGTATCAGCTCCAGAGTGTCCACTAATAGCACCAAATTCTAGTATCTACTCAGCCAAAAATTTATCCACCACAAAGGATATCCTAAGTAATAAATCATAAGTACGAGTTCAAATAGATACCACAATAGCTTGTATTTATAAATTAAGGTCATAAATTAAGGTCTATGATATAAATTACGCATCATGAACCATATCTATAGAACACCATGAGAGGTTAGTAAACCTAGACGCATACTATTCTACTGACATACTACCCTACTGGAGCTCTAGAATCTCCTTGGTATGGACTAATATCAATATCACTAGGTATAACTCCTACCCAAATATATTATCAAAATCTTACCAAGGGATAGTTTCCTCATCATGCATTTAATTAACTGAACTCCAACATCACCTTGTGGAACTATGTAGAAGGATCTCTGCAAAGACCACCATATGATTTCAAGGGGTTCAGATAAGGTAGAAAACTCACCCAACTAACTCAAGTCAGTACTCTACTACTTAGGGATTTTGATCACCTAGAAACCCAAGGGGTATATGCCTTTGGAACTTATGAAGTGTGGTCAACCTATACACATCATATTCTGATACTATCGGGAAAACCTACTGCTCAACAGGTGGAGGTAAGACCGGAAAACCACCCGGAGGTACCACCTCCTGAATATGTCTCTGCACCAAAGCCACATCACTAGGTGAATCGTCATCACAATCCTATTGTATAACCTAGCTAGTTATAATTGTGGAAGCCTCCTATATAAGTCAAGTAGTAGAAAGTTAGAAGTTTATATTTGGGGATATGACTCAAGGACATGGAAACCACAACTCATTCCTATATGATGTATTTACCAATGTTTTCCTTGTAACCAGTGCCTCAATGTACCCATTTTAAAAAAATATTATCAGATTCTTGGTGGATGGATACATTGGTCAATGCACTAATACTAGGTTCCCTAGTATGATAACTAATCTTGAGAGACTTTAACACTGTTACCCTAAGTTCTAAAACACACCTCACAACTATAAAATATCTAAACTATGGTTCTAAGATGAACCCCTATTCTGATACCACTGTATCATGACTTGACCCACTGGGGACCACCTTTTTGGTGGTATTCCAAGTGTGACACCCCAATTCCACCTCCAATAGGTTAGGGACTAACGACTAACACTAAGTAGGAATAAAACACAAATGGAAGGCATTAGACTAAGGTACCTACACACAGACACACACATCTACACGTACCGATATAATACATAAGGGAAGATAAAAATGATACCAAAATGCATGCATACAACTATATCCCACATCAGATCATAATAAAAGTATGAGAAAGATTAAAAGGCCAAATACAAGACCACTAAAACTATAAAATATTCCAACCTTACAGTAAGGATGGGACCACTATCGAATGAAACACCTATAACCGACTATATTATATCTATCTTAACTATTCTCCACCTACTCCCAGTATACCTAGGACTTAATTAAAGGCCCATCATCTGTATAAGACACAAAATGTGTGGGAAGATACCACATAATGGTGAGTATAAACATACCTAGTAGGACACTCTGAAATCACTAAACATAAAGCATAAAGGGAGATAGAGTTAGATAATAAGAAAGGATAACATCAATAATCTGGATATTCTCAAGATATACACAAATTCTCAAAGTAAAGTCACAGCGATACTAGATTCCACTCTATGTTTCAAAGTAATGCTCATATTGGAAAACTCACTCCTCATATCATACTAACATTGATGGAACTCATCTGAAAGGTCATTCCTATCTAGCCTCTCTATGAATAAGTTCACACTGGAACACATAAATTCTTCCATAAATAGGTAGGGGATCACACCTAGGGACTATGGGTGATAACTAACCCTATTTTGATTAAGCCACTAAGATAGGGATCACATTCCCTAATAATCGGTAACAGGATGCCCAAACCAACCTAGGGATGAATGACTGAGGATCACAACCTGACCATATAGAGGGATACCCAAATCTATCTATGACTAACCAATAGAGAGAATCACCCATCCTATGAACAAGATGTGATACCTCACTATAATCTCATAAGGATGGACCAAGGAAATTCACCCAATAGATACTAATAAGAATGAAGAAATAGGGGAATCAAAATTCTTTGGAAGAAATACATAGTGTGTGTAGGGAATACACAACATGTCTTGGGAACCTCAGGTACACCTATGTCCTCCAAAACATATCCATGTACTCTGAATCATGCACATGTACTCTAGCCATACCCATGTACTTTGGCTATGCCTAGGTGCTCTAGAAATGTTTAGGTACTCTTCCTATGCCCATGTACCTGATTATAACTGTATACATAGCCGTGACCATATACCAAGACATGCTGATGTGCCTGGCCATGCCCATGTACTATAGATGTTCATGTGTACCTGGCTATGTACATGCCCATATTCCCTAGGGGTACATGGAGGGTTTCCAACATTGGGTCACATGGCGTGTGGCCTTATCACACAAAATTTCATATTTATCTATACATGTAAACCTATTCATTGTGAAAATGGGGCCACATGGTGTGTGTTCATTCAAACTACACACTATTTACATCATAAAATTCAAAAAACCCATAAACTCTCATGTGTCTTCACCCACACGGCCGCTAACTATGATCCAGCCAAAAAATCTTCCAAGGAACTTAGATTTGAGGTTGATCGAACCTGAATCATCACCGGTGGGTGAATTTTGGCCACTCCATCTACTCACTAATTGTCCCCATCAAACTACATTGCTGAAATGACAAAAAGTGGGAAAAAAACCTCAATCTATTCTATGATCTATGTTTGATCTCCCATCACACCACATAACACCTCAATCATTCTCTCGTTCCTGAACCCTAACCCATGAAAATGATCTGTTGTGCCAAATATTGATTGTACAATTATCATTTTCTTGGTATTATTGAATAACTATCTAAATAAAACACCGATGATGAATGCCAAAGAAAAAGGGGAGAAAAGAATTAAATTCAAGAGTGAGGAATGAACATTGGATATTATTTGGGTTGAATTCAATCCATTGATGGAGAAAGAATAAAATTCATGATATAATCAAGTATTAAACAAAATTATTAATTCCTAATTATATAAATATAAATTTATAATCATACCATGAATCAATTAGTTAGGATAATTGACCCATGTTCAACATGGGATAAAATAATTATAGATTAAATCTAATGAAAAAAATCATCCAGCCTTGAGATTTGATCGATCATTGACTAAGAACAGTTTTGTGTTATAAAGACCCCAAGCCTAGTAGCCTAGAGATGGTGGTTTCTTTATTACATTGTAACTAGATACAAGTTATCACATCCTAAAGGACCGATAATTTTAGTAGTATCAGTAAACGAGATACATACTTGAATATCACATTGTATTTGAAAACATAAAATACAAAACACAGTGATATTAAATATTCTACATCCTTAAAATCATTCAAATATTCCTTCTTCATATCCTAGGGAAAGGAAACAAAATAAGGGTTAGCTCAGATGATCAGTATTGGTTATGTATAATATAAGATATCATGAGTAAATAAGGAATAAACAATATGACAAGGTAAATAACTGAATCACATACCATTTAATCAATAACTTGATCATGAATAATAATATGAAAAGATTAAATGAGGATCAAATGGTGGAATATAAATAATAACATGAGCTTAAAAACTATCCATGGATATAATAACTAATAAAATAATCACAAGTACATAAAAAATTGATATCATAATAATGGAATTCATAATTTCATACACCTAAAACTTATCGTCAAGTCCATGTGCACATATAGTTTAAACTATGGGTAGGTATACACCAAAAACCCATTTTAATAAGGTCAAACAACTACTTTGTCTTATGAAACCTACCAATTCATCAATGTTTTATGACCCCCACCCATCACTTAATAAGTCCAATGAATTAATCATATGAATAAATAATACAATTTAATCAACATTCCTTATTCAAAAATTGCCTATATAAGAAGAAATAGTATAAGGAACGTCAATAATTTACCCATTCAAACTGATCATAAAACATCCATAGAAAGAATAAGGATGTTATCATTACAACATATCTTGATCCCATGTCAGGAGCCTCTGAGCGGTGGCTACCATTCTCTGTGCAGGGCTAGGGTTTTTCTTCGGAGTCGCATCCTTCCCTCCTTTGGCATGGCTCAGTGTGGATCGGCGTTGTCTCCCCTAGATAGGCTTGGGTCGACATTACTTGGAATTGGATCTAGCTATCTGCTCCGTCTTGTATCTTGGTATTGTCTTCGGCGTGAGCTCATCCTGGCGTCGACGCAGCTTGGCGATGGCTCGGCTTGGTGTCGGCACGACTGAGCGTCGACTCCGGTGTGCTTCTGGCTTTGTCATCCAGTGTGGCTTGGCGTCGGCTTTGAAGTGGATCAGAGGTGGGAGGTCCATTTCTGGTTTTGGATTTCGATGTTGCTACAACTCTTTCATAGGTTTGATTTTAGTGGTTTTGAATTTTTTTTGATGGATTTAAAAGTTACGGATCTATTGGCTTGCGGTGTGGATTTCACTGGTTCAGTCCTTCCCTTACCCTCTCCCTCGCTTCTCGTGGATTGGTTCCTCAATGGATATGGTGGTGGTGGGAGTCTCATGGAGCATGGGGGTTCATCCAAAATGAGCTTGGATTGCTAGTCTATGATGAATCCAGTTGGTTGGTGTTCGGGTGGTTGGCTAAGCATTAGAGGAGTTGTGAATCGCATGTCCGGTTTTGGTGTTTTTTGTCTACTATGTTGAAGGCTTGGGATTAGTGGATCTATTGGTTGAATGTGGAATCAATGGAATTTATTTTTATTTTTGAATCTTTGGGTCTCTATGGTTCGAGGTTTGTGAGCGCCGCATCTGTCTCACAAGGGGTTGTCTTTGAAATTTGAGGTTGGGATGTGGTTCTTTGTGGAGTAGGACGCGGCGTTAGGACAACATGGTATTCCTTGACCTGGATTCTTCATTGGCCTTCTGTGGATGTGTTCTTATTGGAGGATTTTTAGAAGTACATATCATGTCGCTGGAGGGTTTGGGTGACCTACGACTGGAGTTCGCTGGCGGGTTGGTGGAGTTGGGCTGGTGTCGATGGTCGCATCATTGGTGTTCGAGGAGGCTGGTTCTGAGGTTTGTTCATGATTTTCTGAGGTTCGTGTTTTCTAATTTGTGGTGGTTCATTAACCTTATCTTGGGTGATTCCGGCTCCTGATATGGAGATTTTCAATATTAATAATGGTTTGGTTGATTTTGTATGTTGAATGAGTTGTTTGGTTGGACATTGTCAATGGTGTTTGAAGTTTGTTGTGAAGTCATGTATGGTTTACCACTTTTCCTCAAAAGTGTTTGTTGGTTTCTCAATTTTTCCTCAAAAGTGTTTGGAAAATAAAAATATTAATTTTCAGCATTACAAAATATCTTCAATGTATAATAAAATGGTTATTTTTGATGAATATAAATACCATAAAAATTTTATTAAAAACATTCTTGATGAAAATACCCTTTTAAATTTAAAATCCACTTTTAAAAAATAAAATTTCCATAATATTAGGGAAAAAATTTATTTGAAAATAATCATGGAAAATTGTGATTGAATATTTAGATAAATTAGTGGTCATAATGGTAGGAAAATTTCATTTATACTGAGTATGTTAAAACAAATATTCCTTTCACATTTTTAGTAAAAAGTTAAAAATTAACTCGTTTGGAAAATGAAAATAAGATTCCTTTTAAAACATTTTATAAAAAGTTAAACATTGGTAAAAATATTTTTAATGAATTATTATATAATATTAAAAATATTATTTAAAAATTTTTAAGGAAAATATGTATATGGAAGAAAAATATTCCCAACCGAGTAGAAAAATAAGCTAGTTTTCCTTAAAAACATGATTTCAGTATCATGATTACTTAAAGAGTATAAAATTAAATTAAAAATTATAATTTCAAAAAATAACCATAGTAAAATAAAATAGTTTTGGTTTAAGAAATAAATTTCAAATAATTCCCCCATCATTGACTTAAATAATCCCAAATAATGATGACATTGTGAAGTAAACCCTTACCACTTTGGTAGCTTTTGAATCATAACCACCATGAAATAAATAAATTCAAATGAAACATTAAATAACATGAATATAAAGTTATTCATGATATTAAATATCTAAGGGGTAGTATATACACATTAAAAATAAATAGGTGGATAATACCAAATGTGTCTCAATGGAGTGGAAATTGAGATGAAATCTCTTACAAAGATCATACTGTTGAAGTGAGAATTAATCAATGAATTGATTATGTATATAAAATTTAAATCCACATAAAACAAGTTTAAATAAAATATAAAATGATAAAAATTAATTACACACATAATCTTATAATATCAAATGAAATGAAGAAGTAATATAACCCAATGAAAAGAAATTGAGTTATGAAACCCCTTACCTCAGTTCCGACTTATCACATACATTATTTATCTTTAATAATAAAATTATGTTAATTATTTACTTTATTAAGAAACTTTTTAATTTTTACTATTCATTTTATTTTATTTAATACCATGTTATATTTAATTACTTAATCAATTAGGTTCACATTAGATGTTTTGATGATATTCAGGTCATATGTCCAAAATGACTTCAGTTGTTTGACTATAGTAAAAGAGGTCACTTTTCCATAATCTATATAAAAATATTCATGAAATAATTATTATTTTTATACATAAATTATACTTTTTAAATAAACCATGAAATAATTTTAAGAAAAATGAACTATGTTATAATCATGGAGATGATAAGACGTACGTACGCATGAGTACCATTTCCATTTTTAAATGATTAATATGGAAATAATATAAGTATTATTTTATATTTATATAATTATAATTAAAAAATAAATGTCATATTATTTATTTAAATACGTTTTTATATATTATTCATGTGATGTGGTTATGAATCACATCGCTTCATGGAGGTAGAAATCCACATGTATGCATGAACGACATTATCATTTTTAAATGAATGGAAATGTAAGAAATTATATGATATATTATCCTTATATAATTATAAATATTAAATTAATAATATATATATATATATAGTAAATACATCATTAAAACCATCCATGAGTAGTGGTGATGAAAAATGAATTACATCGGTTCGTGAGGCGGTAGTCCACCATACACACGAATGCTGATTTCATTTCTTATTTGATGGAAGAAGAGATGGATATAGGGTAAAAAATTAACATAAAAACATCTAAGTATATTTTATATAAATAAATTATTATATCAAATTGTTTGAATAATATTTTAAGTAGGTGTAATAATAAATAAAATAAAAATTCTAGGTTAATAATGGCATATCTTCTTTAGACAGCCTCAAAGGTTTTCTAATAAAAAAGGATAATAGGACGTGGAAAGGGAATTAATGAATGAATTTGGGTAGTTATTGGATAAAAAATGCTTTATAAGTGTGATGGAAATAGGAGAGTAGGTTCCCTTTTATAAGTGATGGGAGGGGAACTTTCAGAATTTCTTAAAATATTAAATTAATATAAATTAATTTTCCTAAAAAAAGGATCCAAAATGATATAATTAAAATATAATATGAGTATGTGTTGAAATATTATCACATAATAAAATTTTTACATGTTTAGATTGGTTTTTTACCATTATCTTTTTATTTTAACCCACGTTAACCATTTTTGACAATTATTGTGATAACAAAGTTTTTACTCCTTAGGGGTCAAGATAGTTACTATAAAAATATAATTGGATAATAAATGAACCATAGTTGATATTTTAAACCATATACCAATAAATTGACCAAATATAATATTTTTTTTTTAATTTTAAATCATTTAATAAAATATTATTTATTTTAAAATATCATTAATGTCATTTTTGGAACTATTTATTTAAATTGACTTTGAAAACAACATGAAAACATTATAATTTGAATATAATAATTTAACACATAACTAAAATTTTATATTTGTCCAAAAAATTATCTAACATAATAATTAATTCAATTTATATTACTTTTAATATTTTTAAAATCATTTATTTTATTTTTATATTAATTGAATAAATATTGTGTCAGCGTTGCATAAGAATTTAAGGTAATTATTTCATTACTAAAAATTATAAATAAATTACCATGATAAAAAATAATTTATCTTTCAAATTAATATTTATAACCAAACTTAAGTTTTTTTTACTCCTTTCACAAAATATTATAGTTATTAAAAGCAAGAAAGTGACATTTTTGTCTTTATTTTTTACTTAAATATTATAAAGGTCAAAATTAAATAAATATGGAACCAAGTGGACATATATTCAAGAATTAGATGAAAATTTCCTAAATAAACTCATCCAATAGGATAATGTTAAATGTTAGGGTCATTTTTTAGTCCTTATCATATTATTTTTTACCTTAATTACCTGATTTACCCTTTTACCATGGTGATATTTTTTTTACTATTTTTACTATTCATTATGACCAAAAATTAAGTTGACCATATTAAAAATTATAATTATTTTTATTCCAAATATGAAATCCATTTTATGAAATTCAATCACTATAAATTTTAGAAATTCATTTTATAATTATCCCACAAAGCGTGATGGAAAAACAGTTTTATGAAAAAATGCAGTTTTACATCTAAAAGTATTTTTATACTACTATCAAGTATAATTTTAATTAGCATGTAAATAATTAGATTATTTATTAATAAAAGATACTTATATTAATTTAGGATCAACTTCAAAAAATAATGGGACTTTTTCAATGAAAATAAATGACAGTATTTGAAAAATTAATATTTTTTTACTAATCACCGTAAAATATACCTTTTTATAAAAATCCCAAAATTTCACCCTATGTTAAATTTTATATGATGATTTAAAAAATTATATTCTTTTTATAAAATAAAATTTCTAAAATTGGAATAAATTAACTATAATTCCAGCACATAAAATGAAAAATAAATCTATTTTTGAAGAAAATGTTTTTTTGTAGTATAAAATGATTTTACTAAAAATTAAGTACTTATTTATTATTAATAAATAAATTATATAAAACCATTATACATATTTTCATAATGTGGTTAACCTTATTCATACCAACCAATTTAATGGTTGGGTTATATCAGTCATATTTAAATAATAATATTTCATGGTTTGTTTAAGCTCAGTGTTGCGTATTGTATACGCTTTGAAACATAGTGTTCTTTTAAAATATAGTGGTGTTAAATTATACCCAACTTAAATAAATTTCATCCTCACAATTTTAACTTGTTCTTGGAAATAAAGGGTTTGAAATTTAAATTTTTTTATGAAAAAATCACATCATAAAAGGGTTAATAAAACTTCCTCTTAAAAAGAGGGAAAGAGAAATACGAAGGTTATATAGAATTACAAAAAACTATGTTTCCAAATAGGATAACATCAATGGGAAGTGAAAATATGGACATAGAGTAGAAAAATAACACCCAATTACTAATCCAGAGTGATTTTGAACATGGTTAGGATAAACTTAATAACCACAAAGCCATAAATATTTGATGGGTGAAAAGACCTTTTATTCATCAAAAATGAAGTTAAATGTATAATTTTTTTATTTCAAGATTATTTTCCTAAAGCTAAGTTATTATTTTACTATCAAGATAGAGAACACCAAAAAATATACTTTATATCTTTTTTATTTTATAAGCACAATTTCAACCTTCAGTTGAGCTTTGATCAATTTACACTTCATTTATTACTCCAAGAAATGAATCTAAAAGATGATTCTTTATGTATTAATAAACAAAATTAAATTTTAATGGATCATAAGATACATAAAGGAGTGAAAAGTTTTTCCATATTTCTCTAACTATTTATCAAAACCAAAATGTTTAGCACAAGTTATCTAATATAATATGTTAATCTCTAAAACCAAAATAGTAACACCCAAAGTTAAAATTAATCATTTTCATAAGTATTTATCATTAAAAACCTTCCAAAATATGTTTGAACAAATTAAAAGTTCAAAAATTTAGAAATAAGGTCACTAAATTTCAAAAATCAACTTATGATTAATCCCCCAAACATTATAAAGTAACTCTTAATGTCACATACCAAATATTAGAATAACTTGATCACCATAAAATCTTAATGAAAATATAACTCCTTACAAAATTAACTATATCCTTATTCCTTAAATAAAATCACATATCATCAAATATATTACATGAATTGGAAAATTTAGTAAACTACATCATAAATTAATTTTTCACTAAAATAATTAATCATTTCAAGGTCACCAATACTATTTAACTTACTTCATTAGTGTCAACAATCTATTATAAACATTATTAGTTCAAAATCAGGGGCATAGGTCCTTCCTTGGTCTAAGAGTTAACCCTTGGATATGGTCATTGACTCAAATAATGACCATGTTCCCTACATAGAATATATTGAAATCCTTGGAAACTTATGGATATATGTATTTTATTTCCACATAGAAAACATATTCCCCTTCATTTGATACAACCTCAAGGTGTATTTTTGAATATTAAGGAAACTAATTCTTCTTTCCTCTATGGTATCCACTATCTGATCTCTCAAAAAACTCTATCCTTCTCTTTTTTTGGTAAGTATAATAATTGGTTAAGGTGAAAGTTATTAATAATATATCTTGATAACTAATTAAGAATAATGAAAATATCTTTTTATCTAGTCATCATACAATTTGGTTTTTTATAATCACCACATTATCCATCAAATTCCATTTTAATATGATTACTCTTAGTTTCATCGATTTATTGAAACAAAAAAGAATAGTATGACAAAAAATAATCATAGTGGGAAACCACATGATAATTTATAGGATGTCTAAATCATGGAACCTTTTTTCCACTCTATGAAACCTTATGTTTAACCTAGGTAATTCATTGTAATTATATATTAAATCCTTCATAATGGTTTATAAGGAAAATGTGAATTAAACTAAGCATATCCCCTCGGAGTGTCAAATTATGTGCGTAGTAAGGGCACACTCACAATTTTCCAGAATGATGGCCAAGATATACTTGACCAACTGTTTTTAGGGTTATTGTCCCTATATGCATCTGTTCCAAAACCACACCAACTTTTAGTATCCATACATAGATGTATTTATAGGAAAACAACATATTCTATACCTTACGAAATTATTTTTATACTATACTTAATCTTATCCCCAAAGTCAGTTATAGGATTATGTTCCCTAATCTATGTTTTCTAAATCTAGCTCCCAAGGTTTCTAATAAACTTTATCTAATACCAACTAAAAAGAACCCAACACCAGTAGCCCAAAGCTGATAGTTTCTTTATTAAATTGTAACAAGATACAAGCGATCACATCATAAAGGACTGAGAAGTTTATTAGTCTTGGTAAACTAGATACATAATTGAATTTGAAATTACATTTATAAACATAAAATAAAAAACACACTGAGAGTAAATATTACGTATCCTTGAACTCTTTCAAAGATTACTTCTTCATATCCTTGGTAATGGATATAAAATAAGGATTTTATCAGATTATCAGTAAGAGTTACGAACAACAAAATCTATCATGAGTAAATAAGGCATAAAATGAAGGTTATAGGCATAGTTGAAGCTTGTGATGGGTCGTGCCCAACTTTTCTTTTTTGTCACGATCGATGATTAATATGAGATTTATACAATGATGAAAACCATGATAAATGTAAATAAATCAAAGAATATAGATTATGGATAAATATCAGAACCAAAGAATAGGACCATCACATATTATTTATAATTAATTTAAGCAATTAAAGAATTACCTTGTGAGAAATTATTTCTTCATTGGTGGATCTAAAAACGGATCTATGTTATACCATTATTTCATTGTAGGAATCAAGAATATATTCCCTCTAGATGTGATCCACAAGTGTTCCATAAATATTCAAACATCACCATAAGAATCTCTGGGTGCTAGCACGATAGATCCTATTTCTTACGTTGTTCGTCTTTGATCACCCCAAGAATTAATTCCAAAGTATTCCCTTTGATCTCTCTTGAATTTATAGTGGAAGGTGGAGGAAGATAACTCTCCATTCTTGGGAGCATTATTAGAGAAGGGATATCTCTTGGGATTCGAGAGGATTCTTAGGACTTCATTGTGCACAAAAAAAGAAAACCAATTAGTTATATTGAAAATTAATATAATTGGGTTTATATATACCACTATATTTAGAAATAAATAATTAGAAAAGTTCCATATATTATTTATTTATTCCCCACAGAACCCCATTTCTATAATAATAATAACATTATTATTTCTTTACATGCACTAAACTCGTGAATTGTAATTAAATATTATTTATTCAAATAATATTCAATATATATATTACTTCTCACTGGATCATTAAACTCGGTCTTCCATTACTTCACAATATTTATCAAACCTTGATTAATGACTATATATTTGGTAAATAAATATCACTACATTATTCATCAATAAATAAATAAATATTATATCCACTAAATTGAAAATAATTATTTATTAAATATCCCGCTCACATATCATTCTATCGAATAACTGGTGATGGAATATATGAAATCAAGAAACCATGAAAAATTATTAAACCACATATAGGAATAATATTTAGTCAACTTATTAAATAATAAATAAATAATATATTATTTAACTAATATTCTGGATACACTTAGTGTGTGACCCTCTAGGTTTATTTTCAGTAGCATAGGAAATGCAGCCTAAAGTCCAAGGTTAGCATCTGGAAACACACCAAAAAACCCATATAGAAATAAGTTAACACCACAACCACATAATACATCATACAGATTCTCAATGGGTAATATAATCCCTTTATCATGATATCTCTAATTAAATAGGTTATATATTGGTGAGATAAACCTATATACTCGATGTCTCTTTATTTTAATTTATATAAATCAAACTTTCCTATAGAACACCATGGAAATGGATTTATTTAGCCTATATAATTTCCATCAAAGGGATTGAGATATCAACATCTGTTAAAGAACAGAAGGGAAAAATCCATTGTCACATTATTCATTAATAAAATATTACTCATGATGCACCAAAAATATCCTACCTCACCGTGAACATATGTCAAAATAGATTTCATCAATACATAAAAGTAAGTGAATTATAATAATAATTAATAATAGTCTTGAAGTATAAGTATTGATACAATCATCTACATATAGAAACATCCGATGACACATATAAATTCAGATTTCCTACTAGTGGGTCTCATTCTCATAATATCCTACATTGGATATTACCAAGGGTGTACAACATGAGAAATGCCTCAAAGTACCATGAGTCTCCACCCATGGTATCTTATATAATTTGTGTCCCTAAAATGATTTCATCTAGATATAGAACATATATTTAAGAATATTATCATGGAACTTCCAAGTTCTCATCATAGTAGGGAAATTTTATGACCTTTCAGTGAGACAACTACTCTTAGGACATTATCACATTCTATGTCACATATAAGAACAATCATGATGTGATAAGGAGTTTATTAATATTAAAAAAAATTAATACATGTTATCATAAAATACACAAAAGTTGGTTCTAGGCCACTGACTCTAACAGACTCCCACTTGCACTAGAGCCAGCTGCTAACAACCTTCAGTCTGATAGTTATCACATGATACTTATGCTTTTGATGATATATGACTTTAGTAAAAAGGTCCACCATGTTTTCTTATATGGTAACTATGGTTACTAAAACTTCACCCCTCTAATATAAATCCTTCAAGAGGTGATACTTCCAGAGCTTGTGATTTTCCTATTGGCGTGACCTTGGCTCTTTAGCAAGATCCACCGCTGTTTTATTATCACTATACATTGTGATAAGGTATTTATTTATAGGTACCAAATGAAGATCCTAGACAAATTTTCATACCCAAATTAATTCCTTGGATACATCAGAAGCTTCTATATACTCGAATTCCACTATAGAATCAACGATAACTGGCTACTTTGAACTCTTCCATCTCACAGATCCCCTGTTGAGACATAATAAATATCTTGACCAAAAATTTAGATCATTCTGATCTATTTGAAATCTATAATCAATATAAACCCCAATTACTATCTCCTAATCTCCATCATACACCAGGAACATATCCTTAGTTCTTCTCAGATACTTAAGGATAACTTTGACAATAGACCAATTTTGTTCTCCTAGATCTTCTAGATATCTATATACCATTATCAGTGCATAGACAACATCAAGTCTAGTACATAACATGACATACATGATTGATCCTATCGCTGAAGTGTATGAGATCTTACTCATTGTATATTTCTCTTGTTGTGCCCGAGGACACATTTTCTTAGAAAGATGTATACCATGTGACACTAGAACCAATCCCCTCTTAGATTGTTCCATACTAAATCTATTTAGTATATGGTCAATGTATATGCTTTAACTTAGTCCGAGAACCCTCTTGGATCTATCATAAATTATCTTTATCCCTAGAATATAGGTCGCTTCACCTAAGTCCTTCATGGAGAAGCGCTTATTTAACTTATCCTTAATAGTATGCAAGATTGGTATATTATTTTCAATAAGTAATATTTCATCAAAATATACTACTAGGATAATGATCACATTCCTACTAAACCTCTTTTAATCAATGGTTCACATTCATTATTAATGAAACCATATTATTTTATAGCTTCATTGAATCTAATTTTCCATGAGTTAAATGCTTACTTTAATATATAAATGGATATATGATACTTGAAAATAATTTTAGCATCAACTGAAGTCACAAACCCTTCTGGTTGTGTCATATAGACATATTCCAGAAGGTTCCCATGAAGGAAAACTATTTTGACATCAATTTTCCAAATTTCATAGTCATGGTAATATTCTATAACAAGTATAATTATGATGGATTTAAACATGAAAACTAGTGAAAAGGTTTCATCATAGTTAATTCCTAGACACTATTTAAACCCTTTAGTCACTAGCCTTACTTTATAGGTATTTACCTTACCTTCCATGTATAATTTTATCTTGAATACCAATTTTTAACTTTTAGGCTATACATCAACTGTTGTATCAACCAGAAACTAAACATGGTTCTGATACATGGATTCCATTTCAGAATTCATGGATTCTTTCCATCTTACAGCTTCTGAGATCTACATTTCCTCTTTGTAGAAGATGGGTTCATAATTTTTAACCAATAATGAGTCACCATCTTCTATGACTAGAAAACCATATCTTTCTGGTTCTTTTACCTCTCTAGTACTCATACACATTACTTTTGTTTTAGGAGCTACATCTTCCATGGGGACCTTTGGAATCCGTTCCTATAAAATCTCTTGTGTATATTGATCATAAATTTAGTTTAAGTAAATCATTCTCCCACTATCCTTTTTGAAGATGTGGCCCTCAAGAAAGATGACTTTTATGGTGACAATCTCTTTCTTGTTTTATGAGTTGTATAGGTAGTATCCATTGTTTCCTTAAGATACCCTATAAAGACACACTTTGTGCCTCGTGGTGATAGTTTATTTCCTAATAAGTCATTATCAAATTCCTTGAAATCCCATACACCTATATGTGAAAATATGGGTTTCTTTCCACTCCATAACTTGAAGGTAATTCCATTTTCCACTTTATTTGGTACTCATTTTAATTTATATAATGTTGTTTGTAGCACATATCCTTAAAAGGATAATGGAAGATTTGCATGACTCATCATAGACTTTACCATGTCTAACAAGGTACAATTTCTCCCTTCACTAAACTTTTATACTATGGTGTGTATGGTAGAGTGAGTTGAGATAAAATCCCAAATTCCTATAAAAGGTTAATAAACTCTTGGTTAAGATATTCACCACCTCGATCCAATCAGAGCTTCTTTATCTTATTTCCAAGTTGATTCTCTACTTCATTATTGAATGCTTTGAATTTATAAAAGTACTCAAACTTATACATCATCAAGTAGACATAGCCATATCTACTCAAGTAATCATTAAGATTTATTAAGTAAGAATACACACCTCGAGATTATACTGGAAATGGTCCACACACATCAGTGTGTATCAATCCTAAAAGCTCTAGGGCCCTTTCACTCTATCCACCAATGACAGTTTGTTCATTTTTACTTATAAACAATAATGAAAACTTTAAAGTGGTTTTGGATCATAAGATTCTAAATAACCATCATGATAGATATTTTCAAATGCTTCTCATTTACACGACCAATATGGTGATTCCATAGTTAAATGTTATTTGATTCATGTGAACATGATTCATTATCTACTTCTAATACTTGGTTTTTGAAATTTAATATATAAAGACCATTATTTTAATATTCCATACCATAACATATGTTTTCTTTAGAAAAGAAAAAACTTTTATTTCCAAACTTAAAAATAAAACCATCTGCATCTATGCATAATAAAAAAATTATGTACTTGGTAACAATAGGTATATAATAAAAATCCCATGAAACCAATATAATTCTTGTTAGAAATGAAATGTGGTAGTCACCAAAAGCTATATCAGCTAGTCTCGCACCATTGGTAGCTCACAAATCCAACTCTCCTCTAGCAATATTTGGAAATATACTTGTTTCCTAGATTTGGATACAGATGTGACCACTAAAAGTTATATATAATACCAAATTTGTAGATATTGAAAGACCACACTAGATAACGAGTAGACATTTAGCTTCCCATTTCTTTTGGGTGCAGTTTCTCTTCCAGTGGCCTTTCTTGCCACTTAAAAAACATACTACCTTCTTTTCCTTACCCTACCTATAGATCTTCCTCTTCTTAGAAGGACATTTATTAGAATATTTAGACTTTTTATGAGTATTGGGACCCTTTTAATTATTATTCCTTTTCTTATTCACCATAAGTACCACATGTTTGTCATGAACCATGTCCTTATCCACTTGGAAAATTAGAGTAAGAAGTTCTAAAAGACTCTTCTCATTATTTATCATGTTATAATTAATAATAAAACTAGTGAAGGTACTGGGTAGTGAGGAAAGTATGAGATCTATGCGTACCTCATCTAGGATTTTAATCCCTAAGATGTCTAAGCATTCAATGTTTCCAATAATCTTGACTAAATAAGGCCCAGTTGATGTCAAATATCCAAGATTAGTTGTAAATAGAGCAATGGAGATCTCATATATCTCTTGTCTCACCTTATATTGATAGAGACCCTGAAGGTAAGATATCATGCTATATGAATCCATGTCCTCATGTTGCTTCAAAATCTCATTGGTCATGGATGATAGCATGAAACAATAAACATTTTTAGCATCATTAAAATGTTTCTTATAGAGAGATAACTATTCCTCACTAGCCTCATTACCAGGAACATTAGGAATAGGTCCTTCCAATATATATACTTTTCTTTCATGGTGTAGGATAACGAGCAAGCACATTTTACACTCTTGGAAATTTTTGGTGGTGAGAAATTTATACTTATCAAGTCTGAATCACAGTGATATGTTTGAAGTTATTTTAATTACTGTTTCTATAAAAAAGATGATCATAGATTTAGGATTTTATCTGATAAAATTTAGTCAAATAAATAAATGTTATATTTATTAATATCTCACTATGTTATCAAAACCCAATATCTATCACATTGGCTTCAGGAATATCCTATTTATTGTAAATTATAGTGGAAAGGATCCATATTCCCCTTATCATCACCCCAAATTTGTCTGGTTAAGAAATTTGAAGGGTTTTAGTTAGGCATTACAAATTCCATCTGCATTAACTCATAGTTCCTTGATCTATTGGGTGGAATCCCCAATCTTGAAATTCTTAAATTGGATTTCCTCAACCCTTTGCTCCCAGTTACACCGATTCCTGCTTTATAAGATAATCCTTGATGTGAACTAAGTTAAGTCAACATAAAACTTCAAGTTATAATTCTATGATAATTGAAAGCACCCCAACTTTGGCTAGTCATGTACTTTGAACTATGGTTTGATTTTAACTAAAGTAGTGGAAGTCTATACCAATTTAATATATATAATTGAGGAATTTTATATTTTATGAGTAAATTTCCAATTATTATCTTTATTACATGCTTGTTAATATTAAGTGGATTTTCTTAATTTATTAACCATGTATTATATAATATTTATGCATAATCTAATATATTTTAGTTCTATCTTGTATTCTTATTAATTAATTAATTCATGTGATTTCAACAAAAACATCCATAATGAAATAACCATAAAACTTGAAATAAATAAAATAATAAAGCGGTATGATCATGAAATTTTACTAATGGTTATTTTATCTAGAAAATGATAAACTAACCATCAAACTAGGGGACAAACACCATGAACCAATTAAGGTTCATATTGCAGCTTTCCACCTGTCCACCTATATATCACTATTGGATTGGTTTCTCCTCAACTCCAAACTTGAACCACATTCACTAGCTTGGGAGCTCCATCCATTACATATTCTTTAACTCACATGCAAGTGAGGGGAAGAGGTTTAAATAAAAGAAACCATGGGCATGCATACCCTTACATAATAAGAGGAGAGATGACATGCAGACCAATAATTTAATTTAATAATAAATTAAAAAAAACTGATCACATGAAATAGTTTGGTCTAAGATCATGATTATCCATACGCATGAAATGGATTATGAAAATAATAAAATTAGCATTCAATTATTAATAGTTATTATTTAAGATAAATTTTACTCAAATTAATTAATTATATTCTTTAATTAATCAATTTTTTATCTTACTTATCATCCAAATTTCCTTGAGATTCTCATACATCATAATTTTAAATAAATTAAATAAATTTATTTAAAATTAACTGTGTAAAAAATATACCTTTGGGGTAACACAATGAGTACCTATCTAAAATACCCAACATGTATTATACTCCTATACTGTTAACTCTTGCGACATGTGGCATAAAATACTTACCAAATAATATCACGATGTGTACTATCAACTTAATGATCATAGAGTTTACATGATTCCATTTTTTTAACGTAGTGTTTAATGCTTCAATGTGCAAAGTAATAATTGTAATACAACTTATACATGATATGTCAATACAAACATTATACAAAAATTAATTAGGAATTTATATATATAAAAACACATCACATGGCATGTTCTATCAACTTAATAATCACACACAAGGGCATGTTGATAAGGTTTATATAGTATAATAAATTAATTATTAATTCTTCATAATTTAGTATATGTACACAACATGTACAAGAAAACTATATAGTGTGTACTATTCTCACAATCTATCTGAGGCACACTCCTAGGTACTCGGTGTGTAACTATGCCATGAAAAATATTGGAGTACACATCGTGTATATGGAATACATGGTGTATGGTCTCTGATTTACATAGTCACCACTTCGGTAGGCCATGTAAGAATATGCACAACCTGTCTATGATTATGGACTACACACCATGTACAAAAGTCACACAGTGTGTACTTCAACTGATCGTGTGCCAATCTGGCCTAGTCAACATGCAGTGTATAATTAAATTCATCGAATGTAATAAATGAAAATAACTTTAATTAATTATCAATTAATTCATGGTTCATTAAAAACTAGCACACAACGTGTACCTCCAGGTTACATGACATGTACTATTGTATTATCTGGCCATATTCCTCATCACCTATAGATGAGATCTTTAAATTTATTTCATTCATAAAATTAATCAATTTGATTATACTTAAGAGAAAATAAGAAGAAGAATTATATCTCACAATTACGATTTAAGAATTATTGAATTAGAATTGAAAAATAAATTACAAATGTGTAAATAAATCAATGATATTTAAATAATTATAAATAATTATGTGACCCCCTTTGATTCCACTTGAAGGTTTTGGGCATAACGAAAGTGTGTGATGGGTTGTGTCAAACTTTTCTTTTTGTCATTATTGATGATTAATACGAGATTTACATGAAAATAAACATCGTGATCAATGGAATTAAATAAAAGAATATAGACAATAGATAAAAACCAGAACCAAAGAGTAGGATCATCACATATTATTTATAATTAATTTAAACAATCAAAGAATTACCATGTGATAAATTTTTTATTTTTTGATGGATCTGACAATGGATCTAAATCGTACAACAATTATGTTTTAGGAATCAATAAAAAATTACCTCCAACAGTGAATCACATGTGTTCCATAAATATATGAATGTTTCCATAGGAATCTATGGGTGCTAACATGAAATATCCCATCGTTTGCATCATTCTCTTTTGATCACCCCAAGAATCACTTCCAAATGATTCTCTTTGATCTCTCTTGATTCGATAGTGGAAGTTGGAGGAATATTTATCTCAATTTCTATGAGAGTTATTAGATAAGGGAGCTCTCTAGGGATTCAGGAGGATTATTCAGATTTCATTGTGCACAACAAAATAAAATGATTTGGATCTATTGAAAAATAATATGATTGGGTTTATATAACACTAGAATTATAAATAAATAAATACACATGTTACCTTTATTATTTATTTAATCCCCACATAACCCCATGTCTATACCAATAATAAAATTATTTCTTTATAAGTGCTAAAATCATGAATTAAATTTAAATATTATTTATTCAAATATTATTCAATATATATATTATTTTTTACTGGACCATTAAACTCAATCCGTCATTCCTCTACAATATTTATCAGGCCATAAATAATGACTATTTATTTAATAAATATATATCACTACATTATTCTCCAATAGATAATTAAATATTATTTCCACTAAATAGAAAATAAATATTTATTAAATATTCAACTCACATAATATTCTCTAGAATAACTGATGAATGAATATATGCGATCAAGAAAACATGAATAATTATTAAACTACACGTGGTAATTATATTTATTCAACATTTTAAATAATAAATAAATAATATATTATTTAACTGAGATATTGGACACACTTAGTATGTGACCCTCTACACCTCTTTCTTAGTGGCATTAAGTGGAATAACCTAAAGTTCAAGATTTGCATCTACCAATATTCCAAGACACCCATAGAGAAAGAAGTTAATTTCCCAATGACATAATACCTCACATGGATGCTCACTATGTAATATAATCCCATTATCACTATATCTCTAATCAAGTAGGTTATACCCTGGTGTCATCAACCTATGTTATTAATGTATCTTTATTTTACTTTTTGGAAATCAAACTTTCCTATAGAACAACATGGACATGGATTTATTTAGGCTATATCATTTACATAAAAGGGTCTGGGATATCAAATTTTTTTAAAGAACATAAGGAAAAAATCATTTCTTGAATTATTCATTAATGAAATATTAATTTTGATGCGCTCAACATATCCTACCTCATTGCAAACATATGTCATAACAATTTTCTTAAATACATCAAAGTATGTGACTTATAGTACTCATTAATAATAATATTAAAGTCTAAGGATCAATACACACATCTACAGATAAGAACATCCAATGACACATATAATGTGGATTTCCTACTGGTGGGCCTCATTCATATAATATCCTACACTGGATATTACCAATAGTGTAAACCATGAGAAGGTGCCTCAAAGTTTTATGAGTCTCCACCCCTGATAACCTATATAATTTGTGTCACTCAAATTATTTCATATGGATATAGAAAATATATTTAAGAATTATATCATGGAACTTCTAGGTTATCATCACAGCGGTGAACTGCTATGACCTTTCAGTGTGACAACTATTATTAGAACATTATCACATGCTATGTCATACAAAATAAAAATTAGGATGTGATAATTAGTTAATTAATATTAAAAATAATGAATATAGGTTATCATAAAGTACATAGAAGTTGGTTCTAGGGAACAAAATCCAATATAAACAATATGTTAATATAAATAATTGAAAAACATACCATTTAACCAATAACTTGATCATGAAGAATAATATGGAAGGTGTAAATGAGGATTCAGAGGATTGTACGTGGAAGCTATTTTATATTATTTGAAAATGAAAGAGTTACATTAACCAAAGTATTAGTGTTAGATATGCTTGCATAGAGTGAAACTACGTAATAGAATACCTAGCAAGAAAATGTGATACTATAGTTAGTATCTACATGTTTTTACATATATGGTCCTTACCAATTGAATGTGATTTAATTGTTAATAATTATTCCCTTGGTCTACACCACTACCAACCCCTGTAGGTTGGGTCCCTGTATCTATTTATCTTCACCTTTCAATAAAAAAATTAACCATGAGTGAGTGTAAATGAGGATCAAATGATTAAAAATAAATAATCCCATGAGGTTTAAAATTATCCATGGATATAATAACTAATCTAATAATCACATGGACATCAATAACCAATTTCATAATGATAAAATTCATAATATAGAACATATTAAACTTACTATCGTGGCATTGTACCAAGATAGTTTAAACTATTGGTAGGTATACACAAAAAACCCATTTTATAAGGATATCCAAATAGTTTGTCTCATGATAACTACTAATGCATCAATCAGATATGTAATTTTGATCCCCACCCATTAATTAATAATTCCAATGCATTCATCATATGAATAAAAAATACGACTTAATCAACATGCCTTATTCAAAAACTATACATATAGAAAGATCAAAAATAAAAAACAAAAATAATTTCCATAGTAAAACTAATCATAAACCATATAAAGAAAGAATAAGGATAGTATTATTACAAAATATCCCTAGTGGTGAACAAAAGGGATATTATTTTTTATAAATATAAATAAAATAAAAATATCATTAAATTTCTAGAAAAATACACTTTTCATATTGAAATCCATTTAAGAACTAAAAAGTTATAGAATATTAGGGGAAAAAATTCTTTGAAAATAATCATGGAAACTTGTTAATGGATCTTTAAAGAAATTAGATGTCATGATGGTGAGAAAATTTCATTCATGTTGAGTATGTTAAATCAAGGATTACTTTCATATTTTCTGTAAAATGTTAAAACGTACCTTGTTCTTAAAATGAAAAGAATATTCCTTTGAAACCATTTTTTTAAAATTAAGACATAGGAAAAATGTATTTAATGAATCATTGGATAATATTAAAAATATTATTTAAAATATTTTAAGTAAAATATGGATATGGAAGAAAAATATTCCTGACCTAGTAGAAAAACAAGTCAGTTTTCCTTAAAAAAATGATTTTGCTCTCTTGAGTTTATAAAGAGTGTAAAATGAAACAAAAACTTATAATTTCTAGAAATTACCATAGTATAAGAATATATTTTTTTAAGATATAAAGATCAAATAATTTCCCCATCAGAGACATAAACATAAATAATCCTGGATAAGGATGAGATTAGGGAATAAACCCTAAACACTTTGGTAGATTTTGTATAACAACCCCCATGAAACAAATAAATTCAAATGAAACATTAAATAGCATGAATATAAATATATTCATGATATAACATATCAAAGGGGCAATAGATACACCCCATAAAATTAAATATGTGTATAATACCAAGTACGACTCAATGGAGTGGAAATTGAGATGAAATCTATTAAAAAGATTGATAAAACAAAATTTTATTGATAATAAATGAAAAAATTTCCTCACATTGTGTTAAATATGTTTATCTATAAAATATTTGGGATTAGATCATTCATTTGAAAATTTGATGAAACTTTCAGTTTTACCCTTTAAAATTCACTGTAGAAATTTGGGAATAAATATTTTGATATGTATTATTTGAACATGAAATTTTGTAAATATATTCATTACTTAATGGTATAAAACTTTTATTAAAGGAATTTGAGATAAATGGTTCATTTTATTGGTCTTAATGGGCCATGAAGTCAAAGGTAGGCTAGACTCGCCAGATTGGACATCAGTTCTCTATTTGGGCCATAAAGTCTTAATCCGTAATTGTATTAGGCCAAAATGTTGAGAGGATATTTAAGACTAATTTTTACATAAATAAAAATTCTGGAAAGACAGATGATTCATGCATTTTGGATGTCAAATGGTCGGTGAAAGTTAGCTTTAAATATTTAGCCAATATTCCCCCATTCAAACTTGAAACCACTTTGAACCTAGCCTCCCCTTCACTCTATAAATTGACGTTTTTATCATTTGGAGGGATTGGGGATGTTAATTAGGAAGTTTAAGGAATATTAGAAGTGGTTTCACACTAATTCTCTATGCAATTAAATAAGGGTAGATCTTGAAGTAAGGATCCCTTCATTAAAGCCTTCTTCTTCCTCATGTTGTAATGTTTTCATTTGTGTAATAAACTTCTTTGTTATTCTTTTATTTATTCTATTTTCTTATGTTTTATTAAAATTTATTCTTCTATTAATCTTCTTAATTAGTCTTAAGTCAATATTAGAAATGATATTGTGTTCTACCCTCTTTAAAACTTTTCCAATGAAAAACGTTTCTACGATGACCACACCGCCCATGGAAGAGCAGTTATTTTTAGTAATCGATCTACCTCGATCCTTATTCATTAATTTATTTTGAATCAATGATATACTATAATTAATATAATATGATATATTAATTTAGTTTTTAATTTTATTGAAACTAATAAATTAATTGAACAATTAACACAAATCATGCGAGGTTAGGAATTGTGTGAATTGTGAGAGCGCAACCTTAATCGGTATTACAAAACCATACGGGATCAATTTTTAGTGTTAAAATATAATCCATAAACTCAATTAATTCTAATTTCCAAAGAGGAAATGTGCCTTAATTTACCACTGACCATAATCTAACCTCATAACATCAATCAAAGTAGGGTTCTGTGATTGCATGTTCTGAAGTTAGCTTAGGGTTAAATTCACTTAATCTTAGTGGTAAAGTTAATTCTCGCAGGGTTTAGGATTTAAAAAATTAAGGGATCATAATTAAGTTGATATTAATTTAAATTATAATGATTAATAAATTATTTAAGTGGTATTGTTAGATATATTACTCCTTTTTAAAATATTTTCTAAAAAAACATCTTCTTGTTGTGTCATTTTAATCGAACTTCATTTCAAAAAAAAAACAAAAAATAATAATATTCTTCCAGAAAAATTATTCTAGATTTATAAATGATAAAAAACCCTCATATTTTTAATTAGTGTTCTTATTTCCTTTTATTTTATTTTCAAAATACCTTTAATATGTTGTTAAATTTACTTCGTCCTTTGAGATACAACCTTGGTCAGCCACTCTGATGCACCTAAGTACCCAACAATCACATATCATTTTAAATCACCCATGAAAGAACATTTAAAATTGGCACTGTTATTAGAGAGGCAATTAATTATTTCAACCAATTAGAAGTATTTATTTTATTTTACATTTTATTCTCTTCTTCTCTTCTTTCTTCCTTCTTTACCCAATCTGATTTTTTTCTTTCTTCTTATTCTTCTATTTTCTTATTCTTCTTTGTTGACCATAAACTCAAACTTCTAATTTTTATTTTACTATAGTTCACTTTCCTTCTTTAAATTTTTATTTGATTTATGACATGAACTAATCCTGAATATCTCTTAGACCTTGACTCTAAGATTGAACGCAACCTTCTAGCCCGACTCAGACATTTTCAGTCTACAGGAAGTTTAAAAATTTAACTAGTTGGAGAATATCTCCACTACAAGAACATTGAAATTGGAAAAACTTCTAAATAAAAATTAAATTTAAGAACCAATGGCTGAAAATAATGGAAATGAACTTAATAGAACCATTCGATAATTGGATGCACCAGATATTATCTATCAACCAAATTGTATTGCATACCCAAATATTGAATCAGACTTTGAAATAAAATCATGGTTAATTCATATTCTTCCAAAGTTTCATGGATTATCTAGTGAGGATCCAAAAATAAATTTAAAAGAATTTAATGTGGTTTGATCAACCTTAAAAGAAATAAATTTCTCTGAAGATCAAATCAAACTAAGAGCATTCCTATTTTCACTTTATGGAGATGAAAAATACTGGATGTATTATTTACAACCTGATTATGTCACATGTTGGAACGATTTGAAATACATTTTCTTGTAAAGATTTTTTCCAGAATCAAGGACCAAATCCATTTGAAAAGAGGTCTTGGGGATCAAGCAAGTCCAAGGGGAGTTAATGTATGAGTACTGGGAGCGATTCATGAAGTTTTGCGCAAGATACCCACATCACCAAATCAGTGAGAAACTCCTTATCCAATACTTCTATGAAGGAGTCACACCTATGTAGAAGAGCATAGTGGATCCCATGACTGGAGGAGAATTGGTGGAAAAGGCACCAGTAGATTCACGTGCATTTATTGAAAAGATGGCACAAAACTACCTAAAATTTGGTGATCGAGGTACACTACATGTTAGAGGAGTGCATCAGGTAAGTCCTTCTTCTATTGAGAGTAATTTAATTGATACTCAGTTGGAATAATTTACCACTATGGTGAGGAAGATTTCTCTGGATCAAAAGACATCCCAACCCCATCCTTCAAGGCTTTGTGGCATTTTCACTGAGACAAGACACCCAACTGACTGTTTCCCCCAACTACAAGAAAAAAAGATTGTGCAACAGTGTTTCCTGGTAGACCATATCAGTAGAAAAAACAACCATATCCCCAAAATAAGTTTGATTCCTTTGCTAAAACATACAACCAAGGGTGTAATGATCAATCAGACATGAGGTATGCCTCTAGAAAACAACAAATTCCCCCCTTTAAACAAAACTTCCAGCATCCTCTACCTTACCAATAGGGTTTCCAATAACCCCAAAGGAGATTTAAATCTCAAGAATCAAAAAGTCAACAACAAGGGACTTCTCAACCAAAGGTAGATTCTAATACTGATGATATTTTGAATAAATTTTTTCTTAATCAATAGAATGAGTTTAAGATTCAAGGTTCAGAGTTGAGGGAGTTGAAAACTCAAATGAGCCAGATTTTCACCACCCTCCATGAACTAGTAAGTAAGAATTCTAGAAATCTACCTTCACAACCTACTCCAAATCCAAAGGGGAATGTCAGTGCCATCACACTGAGAAGATGGAATCAAACAACTAATGCTTCACCACCTACGATTCCACTAGGATTCACCTCAACTTTAGAGAATCCCCATTCAAGAACAACTGATGAACAACCCAAGGAGAAAGATAAAGGTAAGAAAAATATTTATGATGTTCCTCCTAAACCCATTCCCTTTCCAAACAGGGTTGTACAAACCAAGAATATGACTGAGGAGGTGATGAAAAAGGAGTTTTTGGACACATTCAAGCATGTGGAAATAAACATCCCCCTTATTGAGGCCATTAAGCAAATCCCAAGGTATGCCAAATTCCTAAATGAACTTTGTACTAATCAAAGAGGGATCAAGGGGAATGAGAGGATAAATCTTTTAAGGAATGTGTTAGCACTAATTACAACAACTCTAGTAATGCCAACTAAGTGCAAGGATATAGGTACATTCACCATACCATACACTATAGGGGAGTCACACTTTTCTGATGCTTTATGTGATTTAGGATCTTACATAAATGTGATGCCTCAATCTGTATTCTTTTCTTTATAGGTTGGTGAGTTGAAGTCGACAAGAGTAGTGGTGGAGTTGGCTAATAGAGCTACAACATATCCAGTGGGAGTCCTTGAGGATATACTTGTTTGGGTAAGAGACATGATCTTTCCATTAGACTTCTACATTCTTAACATGGAGGATGAACAAGTAAGTTCTCGTGCCCCAATTATCTTAGGTAGACCCTTCCTAAAAACTGAAAAAACTATCATAAATTTCCATAAGGGTACACTTTCCATGGAGTTTGGAGATGGAGTTGTGATATTTAATGTTATGGACTCCATTAAGTAACCCTTAGAGTACCATTCTGCTTTTATTATCTCCCATTTTGAACAACCAAGTAAAAACCCCATGGAATTTTATTTTACTATGCTTAGGGAGATTATGAGCATTAGTTCTAGTTTTATGTCTAAGAACACTTACACACCCATTTATAATGAACAATACTCTCTTAGATTTGATTTTGAAATAGATTCATATTCTGATTTTGATCATGTGAACTCTGATTATGACATGGCTGTTGAGTATGCTGATGGATTTGATGAACTATTATATGATTTTGATGATGTCTATTATGATACTGATGCTCTTTGTGCACATATTTCAGTTCCTTCAAAGTCTCCATTCATACATCACCCTCCTACATTAGAACTCAATCCATTTCCACCTAATCTCAAATACTCATATTTGTTAAGTGGTAAGAAATTACCTATTATCATTGCTAAAATCTACCTTTTGAACATGAATAAAAAGTTTTGAATATTTTGAGGGAGAATATTATGGGAATCGGGTGGACCTTGGTTGACATATCAAGTATAATCCCCTCCATTTTCATGCATAGGATTCTTTTGAAGGATGGGGATAAAGTGGTTAGGTAGCGAAAAAGGAGACTGAATCCAAGTCTTTTGGAGGTTGTTAAAAATGAGGTTGAAAAATTGCTCGAGGCAGGTATAATCTATCCCATTTCCTATTCCCAGTGGGTGAGTCCTATTCAGTTTGTACCTAAGAAAAGTGTTGTTACTGTTGTTAAAAATGATAATGAGGAGTTAGTTCCATTGAGGGTGAAAAACAGTTGGCGTGTGTGTATTTATTATAGGAAACTAAATCAATCCACTTGCAAGGACCATTCCCCCCCTCCCATTTATTGATCAAATGCTTGAGAGACTAGCTAGGAAGACACATTATTATTTATTGGATGGATTTTTTTTGATATTTTCAGGTTCCTATAGCTCTGGAGGATTGGGAGAAGACAACATTCACTTTTCCATTCAGAGAATTTTCCTCCTAGAGGATTCCATTTGGACTTTGCAATGCCCTTGGTAACTTCCAGAGATGCATGGTGAGTATTTTTTCTAATTTTCTTGAGACCTGCATGTAGGTATTTATGGATGACTTTACAGTATATGGATCCTCATTTGATGAATGTTTAAGTAGTTTGGGAAAGGTTTTGAATTGATGTATTGAGAAGAATATGGTCGTGAACTTTGAAAAGTGCCATTTCATGATTGAGCATGGCATTGTGTTAGGCCATGTAGTTTCAAAACATGTGATAGAGGTAGATAGATCTAAGGTAGATATCATTTCATCCTTAACCTATCCTTTGTGTGTGCGTGATGTTAGATATTTACTAGGGAATTTAGGGTTTTATCGGTGCTTCATCAAAGATTTTAGTAAGATTTCTCTTCCTTTTTTGCGATTACTTCAAAAGGATTCTGATTTTGTGTTTGATGATTCATGCATGGTAACATTTGATGAGCTGAAGAAGTGTCTGACCACTCCACCAATCATATAGCCCCCATAATGGTACATTCCTTTTGAGATTATGTGTGACTCATCCAACTTTGCGGTTGGAGCTGTATTATCATAGAGGGTGGAGGGATGTTCACATGTGATTTCCTATGAATCGAGGACATTGAATTCAACACAATCAAACTACACTACCATGGAAAAGGAGTTTCTTGCAATCATATTTTCTTTAGATAAATTCTATTCATATTTATTGGGCTCTAAAGTAGTTGTTTTTTTCTGACCATGTAGCTCTGAGGTACCTTTTGAAGAATCCAGATGCAAAGTCCAGACTTATCCGATGGATGCTTCTTCTTTAGGAATTTGTTATTGAGATAAAGGACAAGAAGGGGTCAGAAAACCTGGTGGAGAACCAAATGAGTAGGCTTACCCACAAATTAGAGGCTAACACCTTGGACCATGTACCACTTTAGGACACTTTCCCCGATGAGCATCTTTATTCCATCTCAGGTACGCATCCTTGGTATGATGATTTAGTGAACTACCTTGTTGCATCCGAAATCCCTACAAATTTAAAGAAACGTCAAGTCCAAAAATTAAATATTGAGTCCAGATTTTATGTTTGGGATGATCCATACCTCTAGCGAATGTGTAGTGATCAAGTTATTAGGAGGTGTGTTCCTGACCATGAGTTTGAGTCTATTCTTCATTTTTTCCATACACTTTTATATGAAGGACACTTTGGACCCCAACGGTCAGCTAGGAAAGTTTTAGACTCTGGATTATATTGGACTAGCTTATTCCATAATGCTCATGTGTTTTGTAAGTCGTTCTCTCATTTCCAACATACTGGGAACATTTCTAGGAGACACGAGGTGCCCCAAACACCCATTCTATTTTGTGATATTTTTTATGTATAGGGAATTGATTTTATGGGTACTTTTCCAAGTTCTTTTGGTTTCTTGTACATTTTGGTTTCTGTTTATTATGTGAGTAAATGGGTGGAGGAAAAGTCCACCAGGACTGATGATTATCATGTTGTAGTGGAATTTGTAAAGACACAGATTTTTTTATAGGTTTGGAGTACCAAAGGTCGTCATTAGTGACCAAGGGACACACTTCTACAATCGTAATTTGGCTTCCCTCCTTCAGAAGTATAGGGTGACACAAAAAACATCAACACCATACCACCCCCAAACAAATGTCCAGGATGAGGTTTTAAATCGTGAGTTGAAATGAATTTTGGAGAAAACTGTGCAGCAGAATAGGAAGGATTGGAACAAGCGTTTTGATGATGCGCTATGGGTATATAGAACAACATACAAAACTTACATCGGTATGTACCCATTTCAGATTGTTTTTGGGAAATCCTATCATCTACCTGTAAAGGTTAAGCATCACGATTAGGGATATAAAGAAATGCAACATGGATTTGGCCCAAGATGTAATTCAACAGAAGTTGAAAATTCAAGAGTTTTAGGAGATTTGATTATTTTCATATGATAACTCAAGGCTCTACAAGGAAAGATCCAAAGCAGCTCATGCCAAAATGATCTAGAAAAGGGAATTTTATGTTAGGGAGAAAGTCCTTATATACAATTTACAACTGAAGATGATGCCTTGTAAATTGCGTTCCAGAGGGTTGGGTCCTTATATTGTATCTAATGTTTTTCATTATGGTGCAGTGGAGATCACACAAGAGGACACTGGAAGGAGATTCACAGTCAATGGGAAACACATGAAGAAATACATTGAGGGACTTCCAACTGATGCAGTGGATTTCATCACACTACATTACCCCATCATCACTTGATCATATTAGGCTGTTCCTAACCCTTTCACTTTTATATTATTTTTCCTATTTAAAATTATACATTTCATGTGTATATATCATGTCATAGGTCCACATTGAGGACAATGCATTATTTTAATTGTGGGGGAGGGGATAAAATTTTGGGGTAGATATTTAGGATTTTCATTTGTGTGTTTTGTGTGTATTTTCTATTAAGTTTTTGTTTAAAATTTTCAAAGAAAAAACAACAACAAAAAAAAAAGATATACATCATGTAACAGTCTCATGTGGAACATATGAAAAATGAATGCTTTCAAAATTCATTGGTAGAATTATAAGCATGAGTAATATTTCATCATCAAGGGTTGATTTTTATAAAAATTGAAGTTGTTAATGATATGAATGGTTGGGTCATTATAAATCATTTTAGATTTTGAAAACATTATTTTTGATATTGGTTCATGATAAATTATTTCATTGATTTATCCACACAAATTTTCACTCATCCATGACCTATGAAATTTTTCCTACTCAATTGAAGTTATAGTCAAGTTAGGTAAAAATAATAATTAGTTGATCCATACGTTCATTTCTCTTCTGATCAGTTTCATTACTATACCTAATTGAACTATGTGTGTGTACTTGTTATCCGAATATTGTAAACCCTCAAAAAAATATGGGTTGTGTCTTGGACAGGTGAAAAACCACTCTTCATCGACCTTTGATCTTGTTATAACTATTGCAATTAGTTTTGCAAGGAGATCAAACATGGGTTGAGAGTTGAGTGTGAGATTTTTTTCTCAATAAAACTTAAAAAAAAATAATAATAAATGAGGGGAGTGATGAAATGTAGAACATATGGGGATATCTAGGTCGGTAGATTAAGGTTTAACTTTTCAGAATTCTTAAGTGAGTGGGTCTTGAAATTCGATTACAAAGGAATGTAGAACATGTTTGGTGAGTTAAACCAGGTAATAATAATTATTTTACTTGACCTGAATTTACTGAATAAAGGGTGGGTTTATGAGCTTATAATGTTTGGCACAAACACACGTAGAGAATTAGTGGTATGGTAGACCCATGATTTGTTTCACTATGATTAGTGTTATGAATCTCACTAGATTTTGTTTTAACACAATTTGCGAGATAATGAATTTAAAATTTATTGATATTGAATCTTTATGGGATTCTTACTTTTCCTATATTTTCACCATGGATTGAGAAATATGAATATGCATATCTTGTCAGAATTTTTTCGAATACATGATATAAGGTTTTTCCTAGGAGTGAAAAAGGGTAAGTGTGGGAGAGTTGATAAAACATAATTTTTTTTGTATATTTTATTGATAATAAATGAAAATTTTCCTCAAATTGTGTTAAATATGTTTATTTATAAAATATTTGGAATTAGATCATTCATTTGAAAATTTTATGAAAATTCCAGTTTTACTCTTTAAAATTATCTGTAGAAATTTGAGCATAAATATTTTGATATGTATTATTTAAACTTAATTTTTTTTAAATATATTCATGAATTAATGGGATACAAATTTTATTCAGGAAATATGAGCTAAATTGTTCATTGGATTGGAATTAATGGGACATGAAGTCAAAGTTGGGTAGGACTCGCAAGATTGGACATTAGTTCACTATTTGGGCCATAAATTCTTCATCTGTTATTTTATTACGCCCAAATTATTAGAGGAGCTCGAGGAATCATTTTTTTATAAATCATACTTCTAAAATGACAACTTATTCATGTGTTTTGGAGGTCAAATGGTCGGTGCAAGTTGACTTAAAATATTTAGCTAAGATTCCCCATTCACACTTGAAACCACTTTAAACCTAACCTACCATCCACTCTATAAATTGGTGTTTTTCTCATTTTGAGGGGTTGGGGACATGAATTAGGAAGTTAAGGGTAGAGAAGAAATGGTTTCTCTCCAATTATACAAGAAATTAAATAAGGGTAGCTCTTGAAGAAAGGATCCCTTCATCGAAGACTTCTTATTCTTCCTCATGTTGTAATGTTTGCATTTGTGTAATAAAATTATTTGTTCTTATTTTATTTATTCTATTTTTTTGTTCAAATTTATTCTTCTCTTAATCTTCCTAATTGGGCTGGAATCAATATTATAAACAATATTGGGTTCCACCCTCTCTAAACCTTTTTTAAATGAAAAATGTTTCTATGATGACTACACTACTCATGAAAGATTAGTTCTTTTTAGTAATTAATCTACCTCTATCCTTCTTCATTCATTTATTTTGAATCAATGATATAATATAATTGATATATTATGATCTATTAATTGAGTTCTTAATTTAATTAAAACTAGGGAAGCAATTGAACAATTAACACAAATCTTGCGAGGTTAGGAATTGTGTGAATTGTGAGAGTGAAACCTAAATCGGTAATACAAAACCATACGAGATCAATTTTTAGTGTTAAAATATAATCCATAAACTCAATTAATTATAATTTCCAAAGATGAAATGTGCCTTAATTTACCACTGACCATAATCTAACCTTAGAACATAAATCAAAGAATGGTGCAGCGATTGCATGTTCTGAAGTTATCCTAGGGTTAAATTCACTTCATCTTTGTGGTAAAGTTAATTCTCATAGGGTTAGGGATTTAAAAAATTAAGGGATAATAATTAAGTGGATATTAATTTAAAGGATATTGACTAATAAATTATTTAATAGGTAGAGTTAGATTGATTACTCCTTTTTAAAACATTTTCTAAAAAAACATTTTCTTGTTGTGTCATTTTAATCGAATTTCATTTCAAAAATAAAAACAAAAAAATATAATATTCTTCCAAAAAAATTCTTCTAGATTTATAAATGATAAAAAAATCCTATACTTTTAATTACTGTTCTTATTTCCTTTTATTTGATTTTCAAAATTCCTTTAATATGTTGTTAAATTTACTTCCTCATTTGAGAGATAACCTTGGTCAGACACTCTACTGCACCTAAGTACCCAACAATCACATATCATTTGAAAGCACCCATGACAATGCCTTTAAAATATTGTAAAATTGATGTGAGAACTAATAAATGAATTGATTATATGTATAAAAATTAAATACAAATAAAAAAATTGGAAATAAAACATAAAATAATCAAAAGTAATTACACACATAAACTTATAATATCAAAGACTATGAAGAAGTAATATAACCCAATGAAAATAAATTGAGTTATGAAACCCCTTACCTCAGGTCAAACTCATCATGTATGTTCTTTATCATCCTGAATAATAAAATTATATTAATTATTTACTTAATTAATAACATTTTTCATGTTCATTATCCCTTTTATTTTATTTAATACCATGTTATATTTACTTACTTAGTCAATTAATTTTACATCAGACGTTTTGGAGATATTCAGTTCATATGTCCAAAATGACTTCGATAGTTTTAATATGGTAAAATTGGTCACTATTCAATCATATATAGAATAATAATAATTAAATAATTATAATTTCTATACATAAATTATAATTATTAAACTAACCATGAAATATGGTTATGAAAAATGATTTAAGTTGTAATTATAGAGATGATAAGTCAAACGTATGCATGAGTAACATTTCCATTTTTCAACGATTAAGATAGAAAGAACATAAGTAATATTTTATCTTTATATAATTATAATTAGAACATAAATATAATATTTTTTTAAATACACTTATATATAATAGTCACGTGATGTGGTTATGAATCACAGTGCTTCATGGAGGTGGTATTCTACACATACTCATGAATGACGTTATCATTTTAAAATGAATATAAAGGTAAGAAACTATATAATATATTATATTTAAATAATGATTAAAATTAAATTAATATTATATATATATATATAGTAAATCTATCATTACAACTATCCATGAGTAGTGGTGATGAAAAATGAATTACAACGGTTCGTGAGGCAGTAGTCCTCCGTACACACGAATGACAGTTTCATTTCCCATTTAATAGAATAAAAGATGAATATAGGGTATAGAATTAACACAACAACATCTCAGTATATGGGAGATATTGATTTCATTATACTTTCATGGATGAATAATATTTTAAGGTAGTGGAAGAATAAATGAAACAAAAATCTAGGTAAAGAATGATACCTCTTCTTCAGACAAGCTCTTTAGGTTTACACCAAACTCCTTCCTATGAGGGGTTTATAATAAAAAAAGTTCACTATGATTTGTTAAGGTAAGTGTGAAAGGGATCTGGGTAGGTATTGGCTGAACTAAAATTATTTTTCAGTGTGAATAAATTAGTAAAGAAGGTTCCCTTTTATAAGTGGGGAGGGGGACTTTTGGAAATTCCTAAAATATTAAATTAATATAAATTATTTTTCATGGAAAAGGATAAAAAATGATATAATGAAAATATAGGATGAGTATAATTACAAATAATATCATTAAATAAATATTTTACAAGATTATATTATGTTTTTACCCTAATATATTTGTTTTAACCCGCATTAACCCTTTTTGAAAATTATAATGATAACAAAGTTTTTACTCTTTAGGGGTCAAAACAGTTTCTATAAAAGGAAAATTAGACAATAAATGGATAATGGTTGATATTTTAAATCATAACTCAATTAATTGGCCAAATATATGGTTTTTATTAAATTTAAATCATTTTATAAAATATTATTTATTGTTAAATATCATTAATATCATTTTTGAAAGTATTCATTTAATTTGACTTTGAAAACAACATGAAAATAATGGAATTAAAATATAATCCTTTCACAAATCACTAAAATTCTATATTTATCTAATTTTTTTAACACAATAATTAATTCAATTTATAATACTTTTAATATTTTTAAAAACATTTATTTTATTTTTCTATTAATTGAATAAATACTGTGTTAGTGTTGCATAAGTATTTAAGGTAATTATTTCATTAATAAAAATTAGAAATAAATTTCCATGATAAAAAAAATCATTTATATTTATAATTAATATTTATAACTGAAAATAAGTTGTTTTTATCCTTATCACAAAATATTATAGTTATTAAAAGAAAAAATTGACATTTTTGCCTTTATCTTTTAATTAAATATTAGAAAGGTCAAAATCAAAGAAATATGACACTAAGTTGCCATATATTTGAGACTTGGATATACATGGATAAATTAAACATGTAAAATAGGATAAATGAAAGTGTTAGTGTCATTTTTTAGTCCTTAGTAGATTATTTTAACCTTAATTACTCGATTTACCCATTTACTGTGGTGATAAATTTTTTCTATTTTTATTATTCATTATGAAAAAATTAAGTTCAATTTATTAAACATTATTAATTATAATTATTGAAGATATGGAATCCATTTTACCAAATACAATCTCTATATTTTTTATAAATTCACTTTATAAATATCCTGTAAAGGGTGATGAAAAAACAGTTTTTTTGAAAAAAATTCCTTTTTAAGTCTAAAAGTTTTTTTATACTAAGATCAAGTATAATGTTAATTAATATGTAATTAATTATATTATTTATAAATAAAGGATTATTATATTAATTTAGGATAATATTAAAAATATTATGGGTCTTTTTCAAAGAAAATAAATGACAGTATTTGAAAAATTGTTATTTTTTTACTAATAACTGAAAAATAAATATTTTCAGAAAAACACCAAAATTACACCCTAATTTAAAATTTTTATGATGAATTAAAAAATTATATTATTTTTATAAAATTAAATTTCTATAAGTGGAATAAATTAATTATAATTCATGCACACAAAATGAAAAATAAAACAATTTTTTAAAAAATATATTTTTGAAGTATAAAATGATTATACTAAAAATTAAGTACTTATTTATTATTAATAAATACATTATATAAAACATTTATAAATATTTTAATATTGTTTTCCCTATTTATATCCTCAAATTAAAAATCTAGGTTATAACAGTCATATTTAAATAATAATATTTTGTGGTTTGTTTAAGCTTGGTGTTACATATTGTATAAACTATCAAATATAGTGTTATTTTAAAATCATAGGGTGTTACATGTATCATTTTCATTGGAGAGACTCAATATATCATTTATAAAAGATAAATCCATTGGAAAATGGATTGTCATCCCACAATCTCGTTGTCGTTCATTCGAGCTCTCCTTCACGACCAACTCAAATCCCTAGGTTTATGTGGCTAACCCTAGGGTTTGGATATAAAAGTGATTATATAGAGAGGTATTAGGTCTATACATTGAATGAATAATAAATAAATAAATTTATTGATTTATCTTCCCATGATCACTCTTAAATGAAACACCTGACACACACAATGATTATGTCGCACTTAAGGTAAAACTCATATTCCAGATTTAATGGCAGTCATAGTTTTCCCAACCGAAAAACCATTCAATAGAAGTTATATTATTTCAAAAAAAAATTATGAATTATTGATATAATATATTTAATATTTTTATCATATCAACTATGAGGATCTACGGGCCCTGAAATCACACGTTGAATCTATGATTGGATTTGAAAATATTCTTTAAAATATTATAATGTTTTATATGGAAAAAAAATTTTCATTACACTAATACATGAAGATATACTTAGGGGATGTGTGTTGGATTTTAGTGAATCATGGGGTTAACAAATGGCCTTGTTATATTTTTCTTAAAAAATTGTTTTTTAGGATTTGATGTATATTAATCCCTATGAGGCCTTTTATAGACAATAATTTCACTTACATTTGTGTTGGATAGAGTTAGGTGAGTCAGTGATCATTAGGACAAGTTTGGTGTAGGAGATCACTGAGTGGGTGCTGTTGATCATGAAGTAGTTGGTTACTAATCAGTACAAGTGGTTCTCAAATTCCAATAGAAGTAAATGAATCTTAGAGTTTTCCATGAGTGATTATTACATGTATCACCTATAATGGGGAATTAGAATCTGAGGAAGTAGGAGAAGGCCACACTATGAATTTTTTAATTTTTTTGAGTTTGTAGAGTAGATAAGGACTTTATATTATTAATTAGTTATTCCTCTAAAACATCAGGGTATGCTTGATTTATTCCATGTGTCTCAACTCTAGAATTATGAGTTGGATTCCTTGTACATGGTTGGAAATGATGATATCAAATTAGAGGTAGAAGTTCCATTTGAATAATTCCTAATGTGTATCATCAAAAAATTAATAAGGTGATGTTGGGGAATATATTACCTCTTAATCATGTGTTGTAAAAAAATTTCTATATCTAAGAGGATACTTGGGAGTAGAAGTTATATTTTTGAGCCTAGTGGCCAGAGTCATTCAGAGAGAATCCATGGGGACACTTCTTGAGGATGATAAGAACTCAAGAGGGAAATTTTTAATGACTCTTGAATTTTGTGGTATTATTCAAAGATCATTTTTGGATTTTATTTATTTAATCTCGGTTGATTTTGGATGTGCTCAAGTGATATTGGGATATGTTAGTGTTTTATTGAGGGGTATCAGGGGAAATATTTTTGAAATATATAGTTGGAGGGAACTAGGTACCCATTTTAGAGATACCAGATACCCCATGGCCTATAAAAGGATGATATATCCACTAAATCCCCACTAAATGACCAGTGGGGTTTGGTCTAGTGTCCAGTTGGATTGTTTTTTGAAAACATGTTCAATGTGTTTCCTTATTAATTTTGACTTCAATTATTATTGTTTTTTTTTGGATTTCATGGGACTCAATAAATACCCCCTCAAAATTAAGTCTATTTGGAATGATATGTATCTGATTCTAAGGAAGTAGAAAATCTAACATTGTTTATGTGGGGTTCACTATGGTAGAACCATATATATATATATATATATATATATATATATATATATATATATATATATATATCGACTGGGTCCCACATCATTTTATCCTTTTACTTGGAGATACTATGAGATTTTATTTGGTGAACTAAATCCCTCTCACATACAAACTCAAGTCCTATGAAAACTCAATAATAATTTCTCCATGAAGTCAGTACAATGTAACCAACTCATGGTTAATGGTATGGAATCATGGTTTACTTAGTCACTTAGGCAGCTAGAGAAGTCACCTCACAGTTTGTGTGGTTGTTGAGTGAGGCGATGCTGCTCACATAGTCAACAACATAGTTCACACGGTGACCTCTCAGTATATATAGTAAACCACTTGATTAACATAGTGATCTCACATGAAGATGAATTTTATCCTTTAAGTCTTATTTTTCATATGATAACTTTATAATCATTTAATTTCACTCCATTTTTCAGAACTTAACTTCATTCTTACTCTTTTTTTTGAAGATGACTCTGAACCAAGTTTCCCATATAATAAATTTAATAATAGATGAGATAATCAATGATATTTATGCCTATCAATATTAAATTTTTGTACTATTACATAAATTTCTATTAGATTTGATGGGAACAATACTTTGAGTATACTCGATGTCAGATAGGCTACCCCTTTATGGGTTCTGATTATTGAACAATGCAACAATTCTAGAAAAATAATTCATAAATCTTATAATTAGCTAGATCATTCAACATAAAAATATTCTTTGGGATAACATCTATATTAAAGGTCATTTCATCTAGGAATTAATATGCTCAAACATATATACTATGGGGTACTTTACCTTGTATTTGGAAGGGGAAATATGCACACCATAGGAGAAAAACCACAACTTCAATCATGAAGGGGTATAAAACTAATAATAAGTTGGATTGGTCACCCAACTTAGATTTAAATTCTACTGATACATTTGGCATAGATTGGGGTTTTCCCTTCTGGTTACACTAGAGCTGTGTTGAGTTTGAACAAGAAGTAAAAGTTGTTGCATCATATGAAGTTGTTCGGATTTCATAGTCCTTTTACTTCCATAATTGTCACATGATTACATAACTATTTATCTTTTAGATCCTAGATACAAACACATTCTATCTAACACATGGATAGGCTGGGATAAGCCTTTGGGATGTGTATATGATCAGTAAATAACCAATCCTGGTAGATATGTATGATGAGTTCTTTCTTCCCACCTCTTCATGAGATAACATAGAAAATAATCCTACAAAATAAATGGAGTTGTTCAAATAGGAATGAGATATTTTGGATGAATATCCTCATCCAAAGATTGGCATCCCTTTTAGTTCTTGTGTTGGAAAATACATCAAGTCCACTAGTCAAGAGCCTGAGGTGAAGAGACTAAGGGCCTATCCATCTTGGAAGTCTCAAAGTCTCCCAGTTACATAATGGACAATTGTAGAAGAATGGGATTATACAAAATGAAGTTGGGAAGACATCGTTAGGATTGATAGACCCCTCCACCTGACAACATTTCTCACCATGTTCATCAGTGGATATCTTTTTCTAGTGAGGGAGTCACATGCCAGAGTCAAAGTTGGAATATTTATAATGGAAACATAGCTATACACATAAAAGTAGGTTAACTTGTAAGTACTAATATTATCCAATTTATACCATCTTCTCAGGCATGTTCATATAGGTAATTACCCTTTTATGATCATAGGCCCCTTTTAAATTCTATGGGGCAGGATCATAGTATATATGATAGGCTACTAGTTCATCAATGACTGGGTGATCCCAAATGCTTGGTTCAGGCCCTATATTTATTACTTGGGTGGGTTTAGGCCCTCCTAGTTAAAGTAACAAGACATCAAGTTCATGTTGAATTAATATGAAAATTTCTCTCTCACTATATACTCTTCACCTATCAAAACTATTACAAATAAGTCAACTGATACTCATGAATAAAGGAAATACTTGTTATCTTTGAGAGAAATTTTACTAGATACAATAATTGGTGGGGAGATGATCTGAAAAGGATATTCCCCTTTTAGATTCAGATAATAATTTTTCTATATCTAAAAGAGATATCCCATACCTACTTGCTTCGTATGGGATGAAAATCATCTAATGGATGGGCACTATTTTTTTGATGCTTATGTGAGAAGATACAAGCATTCATGTTTTCCTCCCACTTGATGATATCGATATAAATCTCATGATTGATTATGATCAAACTTGGATATGGTCATATCCAGATGGGTAAATGGATTGTCTCATGAATCAACCAAAGGGACCACCGATGTCTGAGGATAAGGATAAAATGGAAGATTAGAAAATAATAGAGTCCCCCAAAGAAATAGTCACTCTAGGAAAATCTATTGCTGCCTATATATCATAGATATGGTCTAAAAAGATGCTAAGGAAATAGGCTAGTGATATAAAAACTTCCCCCTTGACAAGCAAGGTGATTCCTTAGACAAGGGTGACTCTCCAACCATCAGTTCATGTGAAAAAAAACCTTCTCAGTATCCTGGATTGAATTAGACTCTTAGAGGGGTGCTCTATCAGATAAGGTGTCTTGGGAGCCTCTTTATAGGAAAGAGAGAAACAACATGGGTCTCGAGTTATATTTTCAACCAAGACCTTCTTCTAGGTATATTGTTCCAATGAAGTTAATTTTTATCTTTGGAATCTCAAGGCCATAATCTGTAATACCAAATAAAGGATATGGTATTTAAAGTAAGTTGTTGGGATTCTAAGTCCCCAATAGATTTGATTGATGTAGGAGAATCCAACAAAAGTACTTCTTTAAAATAGGTAATACAGATAATTATATTTCTTACCATACTAGCTATTATTATTTTCATTAAATAATTTATGACTATTTTAGGATACTAAAGAGAATAATTTTCCCATTTATTCTCTAGAATACTTAGCTAGAGGGATGGTGATAGGTGATGGTGTTGATCCAGACACTAGGGTTGATGAAGAATTTTATCCTAACTTAATAGAGAAAATTGAGGCATTATACTCCAACATTCTAAGAGATTCAGTTCCATTTCCAACAGTCATTCCTGTAGATCTATCCCCAAAGGGTATTAGAAAATATAAGCAAACAAGTAAGCTAGAGACCCAAATTCATTCAGGGTTGTGGAGTGAGTATATCTATCTAATCATATTTTAATTCAATTTTTTAGTTCCATGCTAGATTTTTTATTTGTCCAGGGACTTCCCAAGGTCACACAATTATAATAACATCACATGTTTAAAAGGGTATCACCTCCCACTTGGATGTATCTATCATTTTTCTTGTATAATTAAGGCTAACAGGTTACCTTATAGAATTATTAGTCTCTATTTGTATATATATGAGTCCATATGATAATATCAGGATTATTTTAGACCCTAAGGCACCTTCTTCTCAAGATAATGTGATCCATTGTCATTTGTTGGGGGACTATGTGGAAGAGGAACCTATAGGACTGGATGGAGTGGAGGATCATTGGGATCTAGAACTAAGTTTCAATTAGGAAAAATTGGTTATTATCCTTGTGCGTCTGAGGATGATGGAGGATCTGATGGAGATTAAATTTTGATCAATCTATTTTGGAGTGTAACTCATAGACTTTGGTGTATTGTTGTTAGAAGGTATATTTCCTCAAGTATATGTACTCGTATTTGTATCATGCTAATAAAAATTCATCTAAAACCCCTTCTTGGAAATATTCATCAAGCATGAATTCAAGGAGTTCCAAATGGGATATTGATTCTATCAGAAGATACATCTTCACCCAAAAACATTCCTTCTATTATTTCTGGAAAAGTGATAGTGATGGATGAGGCTAACATCCCCTCATAAAATAGTGAGGATCCATATTTCTCAATCATAATGTATTATCATATTTCTTGACTAATATTCCTTTCACATTTGATTTTTTCAACTTCTCTTCATGTCTAAGAGATCCAGGACACAACCATCCTAATGCCTCAATAAATGAGGACGGTGGGAGAACAAGCTAACTCGATGCTAGTTCAGCCAGAAAGTGTTGAGGCTAGACCTTCTCTGGATGATCTGGTTCTAGAGTATATTCCATTACCAGAGAGAAACTCCAATACTAAACAGGAGTCTCTCAACACTCATCAAACCACTCACAATTCCACATGGAAGAGTATTTAAAAGCTTGTTTCATAGACTTATTTGGATGAGCTGCTAGTGAAGCTATCAATACTTCATCATATATTTACAATATTAGGACATGATAGGTTTTATTATCAATATATTCATGATGCAATAAAATATATCATTTTAACATAGAAGCATGAATGAGAATCAGGGATGAATTTATATACAGTAGATTCATCAATATTCACTACAAACCTCAAGGCTACAGTATTAAAGGAATCCTCTTAGCATGTGGTGAAAATGGTAACATGTAAACATTACATTATAGAATAATATTCTTTAACTAATTAACTTCATTAAGAGTTTTCCTATCCCTATAATAAAATTTTTACCAAGGATAGGGATATCTATGAGAACCAAAAGATAGTTGAGGAAGTGGGGAAGGAAATGATGGCTTCTACCATGGATGATGAGACACTACTTCTTCAAGAAGAGGTTGAAACTGATAGTATTTATGAACTTGGAGATCATTTCAACCAATTATAGTAATAAATTGAGAATAAATATTCTTATATAAATAATTTACTTGAATAAGAGACTCTAAAATATGGATACTCCTCCTCTTTTATTGAAACTGAATAAAAACCATTTTTTTGTTCTCATTTTTCTTCATTTTCTTTATACTATGTATAATTCTATTATAACCTATAAAAACCTGAATGAAAATACCAAAATAACTTAGAACCATCTGAACACTGAATTTGAAATGGACAACATCAATCATCATCCCCACACACTTGAGTCAGAATGATTTCCTTCTAGGAGTAGCTCATAGATGAGTATAGGCCTAAATTCCATCACCATAATAGTAGATTTGATCCATTTGGATAATTTTTTTCCCTAGGTATGGATCACATATGGATATTGTAATAACCTAAGTTTTAGTAAAATATTCCTTCTTAAATAAATACCATGTTCGATAACTTGATCCACATACCTAATCTAAACCAAAGAAATATAGAAAATTATAATGTAACCCTAAAGCTAGAAGGTATAAATAGTGGTAATATAATTATTAAATATATATATATATATATAAATTTATATATTTATATAAAATAACAAAAAAAATCACTTTAAATATCGACTCAACTAGTGAAACTAAGCAACTAATAAAATATTTTTTCAAAAATTTACATTTTTTCATGTATAATATATTTTGTTATGAATAAAGGATTAAAACTAGTTTAATTATAAATTTATAGTGAGTAGAAAGAAAAATAGACAATCTACCAAAATTCATTTTCTATAAAAAATAGTTTTTCTCTATATTTTTTTGATTTTAATTAAAAAATAAAATTTATAAATTTAAGGACATGAATTTGAAAAAATGAACCTCATTTTTTGATTTATCAAGGAAATAATATCTTAAGATGAATTTTTGATATTTTTCTAAAAAAATTGATTTTTAGGTGAATAAAGAAATATACTACTTTTACAAATATCATGTCTTTTATGAAATTTTTAGTTTATAAGAATGATTTTTAAATTTATTAAAAAAATTTATAGATTTAAAATTTATCTTATGATTTATATTATAAATTTAAAATATTTATTCTAATTTTAAAACCTATATTTTATGTTTTAGAATGTAAGTATTATTTATCTCAAGAAAGTTTTTTAATACATTATATAATTATTATTTTAAAATTAATTTTTATCACTTTTAGAAATAAAATAAAATAAATGGGTTTCAAATTTGGAATCATTTGGTCTAAATTATATAATAAGGACTATTATATTTTTAACTATAAAGGATAAGTTACTTAGGTAAAAACTAGTTAGCAAAATAAAAACTAAATTGGTATAAGTAAACATTTATGAGTAAATGACCTCAAATATGTTTAAAACATGTTGGGTAATGTGTGATTGAGTAATTTCTAGAACTTATCACTTATAATATCCATTATTTCTCAATTTTGGATCCACTTTCTCTGATATTTAATTCTCATTATTAAAAAGTTATTGGTATTTACAAAAAGGCCATCTCTTTTCACTTATGAAAAGGGATCTCCTCTCATCATTTCCCCTCGTGCCACAACCCCCTATGTTCAGAAAAAAATATACCCAAATCCTCTCCCTAAGACTCCTATATTCCTTTAAGAGGTTTTTTTCTTCTCAAAATACTATCCCTCAAACGTTTAACCCTCTTTGAAAGGGAGAAAATCCAAGGAGTGAGGTATAAATTTCTAAACGCTCCTTTATATTTTCTATTTATTTATGTGCACTTATTATTCCTAAAATTACATTAAAAAAACATAAAATGATGATATTGGTATCAATATTATACTGATATGTTATTATAATTAAGTTATAATCATCAACCATCCTTCCATTGTCCATTAAGAAAAATGAAAATGTGAATCGTGCATATGTGAAAAATACCACCTACACGAATAAACATGTTTTTATTTTAATTAATTGACTAACATGGATGGTATATAAGAATAATTTAATAAATAATTATAATATATATTATATATTTAAGTTTCTTAAATAAAGAACCATATTTCTACTTTCTTTAGTTCCTTGAAAAATGAAATCATTATCCATGCATACATGTAGACAACCACCTCAATGGAACAATGCATTCTATTTTTCTCTACCACTTTCATGGATGGTTTTTGTTTATAATTTATGAATATATATGATCTATATGAGTATTATATATCATTAAGAAGACTATTTATGAAAAAAAATTAATTAATGATCACTATAAGCCAATATGTCGATACCGACAAATAACCCAAAACTAGTTCGTCGTCAAATTCTCTTTCACAAGAATGAAAAAAAACTTTCATGTAATGGAATTATAGAAATATAAGACATTATAGAAGATTATTTTTAGTAACTTTAATGGGGTTTTAATGTTTAACTTTTGGAAAAGAGGAAAGTTCAACACCACTATTACAGAATTAGTACAAAATTATCAACACCTATTTATAAAATCCTAATACATGAAGATAATAATTACAAATTAAGGATATAAATGGAAATTTATAAGAATAAGGTTATTTAATTGGTAATTAAGATTTTTATATTTATGATATAGGAATTTGAAACACTTCCTTTGTAATCAAGAGTGAAGGTAATGCACACATGAGCCTTAGCCCGATTGGAAAGGACTCTGCAAGTGCATCCAAGCAACTAGGGATGAAATCTAGGTAGAGGCAGAATTTTCGGGCACTATAGCGGGAACTGTGTTGTACTGTAGTGGGAACTATAGCAGGCACTGTTTGACACTGTAGCAGCCGAGAATATGCCCCCGTTTGGGCCTTCAGGCCACCGATTTGGTCCCTGAGTCCTGTAAGGCCTTCGGGCCACCCAGGCATTCGGGTAAGTAAGGCCTTTGGGCCACCTCAAGGCCTTCGGGCCACCTTTACTACAGATGCAAACCAGACAACCTACAAGGAAGAAGATCTACAAGGAGGATGAGAAAGGAGCTTTCACCACAGTAGAAGCTAAACAGATTTCAAGAATGAGAGGGTATGGATCCTGCCATCGGGACAAGCCTGTGCATGCATGGGAATGCCTAGCCGAACAGCAATGCGAAGGTGGAGAGATGATTTCACGATGAAGATGCTGGGGAGGAGCATTTTTAAGTAGTTAGTCTGGGTTGTATGTAATGTTTGAATCCTACGGAAAATGAATTCCTCTAAGGCCTATGGTCCATGTAATACTTATGCCTACGGGCCTTGTAAGGGTTCCACCTCACCCCTTGAAAGGTGGATTATCAAAAAATCAATAAAAAATGAAGGCCTTCGGGCCATTGGAGGAAGAGTGAAGGTAATGGAATTTGTGTAACACCCCAAGACATTACAATATTTTCATTTTTGAATAAATTTAATTTTCTTGCTAGCTTTATTTATATGCAACACCAAGTTAAGATTACTCTACACACAAAAAAGAGTTGTCTTTCATTTCACGTAAGGAAGAGATTCACCAAACAACCATATATTATTAAAATATTATTATTTAATATAATAAGATATAACCTAGATGTTAAGTTGGTAGTTACGAATAGTATTAAATAACTTATGAAAATATATGATTGAATTCATTGGTTAAAAAATAATTATAAATGAATATATGAAACAACTGAATATATAGGAATTGTTTTTATAAAGAACTACTTTTATGCTTTCAAAGGAGTTTAGTCTTCATAAATTAAATTAATTAAAATTAGTGAATTATATTAATGAAATATATATATTATTTATTCAATAAAATATTTTTTACATTAAACTAATATATTTTATAGGCATAAGATAAGAATAAATCTAATTTTATTCTTAAATATTGTATAATTCTAAAAAGGCAGTTTTACCACCTTTTAATGGAAAACCTATTTTAAATTAAATTTTGGACACTTTTATATATTAAATTTGAAAAAAATAAACTTCTTATTTTAAATATTAATATAAAAATTTAAATTGGTTAATTTTTTGGTATTTTTATGATAGTTTTCATGTTTTGATGACTAGTGAAAAATACTAAATTTTAATTGAATTTTTTTTATAAAAATAATTTATAATATTAAATTTTAATTTTAATTATTTTTATATTATAATTTGAATATTTTTTTTAATTAATCCAATGTATGTCATCAATTTCACATCAAATTTTGATATAAAAACGGTTCAATCTTTTGCATGTTTTAAAATTTAACAACCCTTTTTCTCACACCGTCAATGAGATTAATTTTAAATTAAGTACTAAAACACCTGTTTTTTTTTTTAATTTTAGAAAATGGATTAAATATTTTGAATAAGTGAGTAAAAATTATATTAATAGGTTTATTTTATTTTTTGTTATATGAATAGTAAATTTAGTAATATTTTAATTACCACGGTTAAGGGTAAATCAGACAATTAAGGGTAAAAATAAAATTATAAAATTACCCTAAAAAATGTACTAATTTTATTTAATGAGATATTTTAGACCAAAACCATCCTTGGGCAGATTTTATGGCATCTTGGAGCCACTTGGATGACTTTAATCCTTGTATAGTATTTTATTCTAAGGTAAGTCCAATATATCAGAATCTCATTTTAGTAAGTATTACATTTTTTATATATGGTTATTTAGAAGATATCTTATAATATAAATATTAATTTTCAATATAAAATGTTTATCTTAATTATGGTAATTTATTTATATTTTTTATGAAATAAATAATTAAATTAAATGGTGACATAATGATGATGTAGTAATTTCTTAATTAAGGGAAGAATTAAATAAATGATATTAAAAATATTAAAATAAATATAATTTTATATAATTAATGTCATCCAAGAATTTTATCAACCAATTTTACATATTATAGATTATTTAAAAAGTTTTTTTGAAGATATCATGTTTTTATGATATTTTTTAAAATTCAAGTAATGAATGGTGTCAAAATTATCACAAATGATATTTTAAAATAAATAATAGTTTATTAAATGATATAAAATTCATAAAAATATAAAATTACTCTAAATAATTGAGATAAGTTTAATTTTTTCATAAAAAATCCATTTTTGGTTCTTTTTTTTTTATTTTATAATAACTATATTAAACCTTAAAGAGTAAAAATGCTATGTTGTCGCGGTAAGAGTTAAAGGTTTTAAGTAAGGGTTAAAGACAAAAGATAAGGGTTATAATGTGACCTAAACTTGTCTAAAAATTATTATTTGAGTGGATTTAGATCCATAATCATATTATCTTTTAAATAAAGTAATTTTGAGCCATTTTTAATTAAAAAGTAAATTATATTAATTTAATATTTTGAGAGTTTCTAAAAGCGACTCTCGCCTTAATTATAAAAGGGAACCTCCTCCCTCAATTACTAAAACCTCTCAATCCACTTTTTATCAACCAATATATTCCCAAATAGCTTTTAAAAATCCATAACCTCTTCCTAGAATCACCCCTTTGGTAAGAAATCCATCCAAGGAAGCCCTTTTGTGAAAACCAAAAGGAGTTACCCAAAGAAGAGGTAACATATTTCCTCAAGATATTTAGTTTTATTTCCATTATCCACCCATAAACTCTACTTATTACATTATTATATAAAAACAAAATTATAATAAATATACTAAGATATTTTTTATTCTAATTTTTCTACATACACTTACACACACTTCCATCTAATGGGTAATGAACATACTGTTTATGTATACGACCAACTACCGCCTCACAAAACAATGATTGTTCAGTTTTCCTTTACCACCTTTCATGGTTTAGAATTATGATGGAAAATATGTTTACATATGTTATGAATGATATTTATTATTTATTTATGATTCTATAATTATTTTATAACACATACCCTTATTCTTTTCATTTTGTATAGATACGATAACATCGTTTGGGGAAGTGTGGACTACCACCTCCCCAAAGCGATGCGATTCATTCATGATATACATGGAACATATTAAGGACGATTTTAATAATAATATGAGATATATATGACATAGATATGATAATTTAATTATAATATTCATATATATCATTTACTTTTCATTCTTTTAAAACTGAAAAAGAAATGGAAGCAACATTCATGCGTATATACGACCTACCATCTCAATGAACAGTCCATTTCATTTCTTATCTATGAATATTATAGAGTATTATAAATACATGTATACTATATATATATATATGATATTTAGATCATTTTTTACATTTTGTATATGATTAAACCGTAATATAATTAATGGAAACAATAAATAACAAGTCAAAACTTACTCAAGAAACTAGGCAATTAACACCTAAAATAGTGAAAATAATGAAATATTACTAAAAAACATATAACAAAATATTTTAATAGGATCATATATGATATCATAAATATTAATATTTCTTTGGAATAATTTATTAACATTCTTAAAACCATTATACAGGATGTTAAAGGACGTTCACCCTAAAGGAAGTGAAAGGTAAGTGTTAATTTCAAAATCTCGTTATTATTTGGGATTATTTTTACATAAGTATCTATTGGGAAATATTTATCATCCATGTACATATTTCTTAGAAATATTTTCAATTTTTTTAATATATTACTAAAAATTCTTAAGGTCTTTGAACCCACGTTCAAATTTTATAAGACGAGTTGAAAGGAAACTTTTTATCATTTTCCATCCATCCAATGGCCTGAAGGCCTTCATTTTTTTTAACTAAAACGGTATGAGAATATTTTTCAACCGTCATGATATATTAATGTCTTGAATCGTACTTTATAAGTTTAAAATATTCTTTTTAATGAATATTTTTTATTTTAAAATTGTGTGTCCTTTTAAATAAATGATTTCAAAGTAAAAAGGAGTATTTCTCTCAAGAAATTTTTAATGATTATATAAGAGTATTTTCATCTATGTAAACATACATTATTAGATCTTATGATTTATTGAGTTTGATTACATATGATATCATTTACCATATTTCATTGAAGGGTTTATGATCATTTTTACTGTGGATATGCTATTTTGATACAATTCATGGTTTATGGTTTAAGTATTCACATTTAATATGCTAGATTTTCAATACAAATGTTTATAGTGTTTATGTTTTCATATGAGGAATTCATTGGAATTATTAAGTAGTGTGCGGGGACCACTATAGCTCCTTGGTGCATCGGTATGTCTCATGAGATGAAATTAGTTGTAAAAAAACCCTTTTTGCTTGTTTCTAGATAGTTTTAAATTATTAAGAGGATAGATCTTGACACAAATTAGACCGATTTCTACCCACAGACTTAAAATATCTTGAGAATAGATCTTGATTGTAATTATATTGAGGATATATCTTAATAGTGTTGATTTCCAACATTATGCATTCCATCATTATTATTGTTCCATGTGATTATTTTATTAGTTAGAATATCCTTGGTTAAGTTTCCTAGATCATGTGATTATTTAAATAGAATTTGTATCCATTATTTAACTTACCATTTTTTTATTCCATATTTACTCATAGGTTTTGTTTTATGCTTACCCTTACTGGGTATATGAGATCACCCATTTATTATGTTTTATTTTTCCCTGGATGCCAAGATGTGTAGTATGACTGATAAGAAGAGTTAATCTAGGAGAATAATGGATGTATCAAAGGATTTTATATGTTGTATTTTATGTCTTAAATTGTAATGTAAGGTTCATGTATGTAATATAGCTTCCAAAACTATTAAACTGGTTGTTCCTTTGGGATTTTATACTTATATTTATGCCAATGTAATAAAGTGAGGCATCGTATTTGGGCTTTTGGGATCGGGGCCAATACAGTTTGTATTAGAGCAAGTTTAGCAACAACTTTAAAAACAAGATTTAGAAAACATAGATTAGGGAAAATAACCCTAAGGTAGACTTTGAGTATAAGTATAAAAAAACATCCCAAATAAAACATTGTTAATCGGAGTGGATACTCAAGAGGGGGTGAATTGAGTTCAAATTAAAATTTGTGTTAAAAATATCTCTCTTAAAATCCCCCTATTTAAAAACAAAGTTAAACTGTAGTGAATTTATACAGAGTGTAAATGTTCAATTAGTTTCTCAAAGATTTATTAGATCTCAGTTAATTTAATCTGAAGATTAAATTGACTTTTGAAACTAACTTACTAGTTTACAATAAATATAAACACTTGCTAATTTAACTATCAAAGTAACTTTAAAACAAATTATATTTCAAAGTAGTTAGCAGCGGAATATGAAATATATAGTATACTTATGACTTAAACTAAAATTCACAGCAGATGTAACCAAGAGGTTCAGTCTCAAGCCGAGACTTAGTCCTCTCAAACAATTTATATAAATTGATTCGCACCCTAGATCGGGGTAAACAACAATGAAAAGACTGTCCAGGTTCAAAGACCTCTACCACAGTTCTTCATGGGAAAACAAACAACAGCTCACAACTGTCCAGGTCTTACTCAACCTCTACCACTATCCATAGTGGGATACAAGGGAGTTATAGAGTTTGAATGAGGATTTAAGAATCCTCCAGCTTAGCTCAGGAGACAGTGTGTGTGTCAAATAAATAGGGTACACACACTGCTCGAAATGTAAATAAAAGAATCACTAGAGTAAGTATGAAAGAGTTTAGAAAATCTTTAGTGATTGGCTGTGCAGCTCTGGACTCATTTGATTAGTCAGAAAAGATTCCAAGTCCTTCTCAGGTTGTTTTCTGAAAAAGAAAGTGTCGTTTTCTTCCTTGGTTCTAGGTTCAGCTTAGCAGCCTGAGTGCATGAAGTGTTTGATGTAGTTCTTCACTCAAGATTCAACTTGTATTCTTCTCTAGAAATGAATTTCTTTGTGTATGTCCAGTGCTCTTGGAGTATGGATGTATCCTTTCTATATGCGCCACTTTTCAGTTCTTTCTTCACACTTCAAGCGCCTTCTTAGTTTCTTGATTCTCTATATGAATTTTCTTGGTCTTTATCTTCACTTTTATAGCTTTTAGCTCTGGAAAAAAAGAATGATTACCTTTTTCATGGGTACTAGGTACATTTCCCTGACATGCCAACAGATATCATTAAATAACATTAACTGCATTAAAAACATCAAATATAACCATTAGATTAATAAATAAATAATATTCAGAGTATAGAGTTTGACTGGTTGGTCAATCATTAGTAGCTCCTGTTGGTAGATGTGTGCGGTGGACTTTGTGTAGCAGTGACCTTCTATCGGTAGCTCTTTAAACTTGTATCGGTAGCTTCAATTTGTATCAGTGACTCTATATATCAGTAGCTCTTGGTCTATTGGTAGTTCTGCTTTGTATCGATAGCTTTGTTCTGTATCGGTGACTCTGTATATCAGTAGCTCTTAGTCTATCGGTAGCTCTGGTCTATCGGTAGCTCTATGTATCGGTGGCTGTCTGTATCGGTATCTCGCTTAGTTCCAGTGATATGTGTATCGATAGACTTATGCGTATCAGTAGATCCATTTTGTACTATTAGAAGACTTGTTCCATTGGTAGCTATCTGTATCAGTGACCTTAGCTTATCAGTGACTCTATCTATTGGTAGACTAATTCTATCGGTAGAATAAGTACCGGTAGCTCTTTATCAGTAGATATACGCAGATCAGTGACTAACACTTATCTGTTTTATGAAAAACATATCTGATTGAGTTATAATTACTTCAAAAATTATATAAACAAAGATAAACATTGATTAACATATTTCAAGGGTTATTTTAATATTATTATCAGATAGAATGTCATAAATTGAGAAAATTAGAATATAGATAAACATTAATTGGGATTATCAAAGTATGTGAAAGCATAGTTGGGATTATCAAAACTTGTGAGGTCAACAATATCCCCCTTTTTGATAATCACAACTTATGATATTATAGTTTTTAAAATAGTGAATAACTATATCAGAGGATATATCATTAAATCCAATTGTCTCAGAGAATAGTATATTATAGAACATAGTGTATCATAGGTATAATTAAAAGCAATTGTATCAGAGGGGAAAAGCATGGTAGCTCTTCCTTAGATAATTTTTCTCCCCCTTTGATACTTTTATAATATTTCTCCCCCTTTGTGATAATCAAAAAGTGGAAAACAACAAAGAGAAGATGAATAAATTGAGAAAGAGAAGAAATCCAATTGTATTATATGTTGTAAAAAGATATAGAGAAAGAAAACAAAATACAAGGGATTCCTATCAAACATCTTAGCCACCTATTCAATCCACATCCTCAATGTGTTATTTTATCTTCGGATCAGAAGAGGATTCAGACTGTGTGGACGCTGGTGAAGGCTTGGGAATTCCGAAAATGATAACAGGGGGCCGAGCCACAGAAACTGTGCCTGGACTGTACTGAGGAGTTCTTTGAGTGATCATAGGTGTAAGGTTTCGAATGGCTTGAGCAGGAGTCATCTGAATAGGAGAAGCAGTAGAGGCAGAGGCAGGTAAAGCTGGAGGTACAATCACTGGCCTAGCATTGACATGCAGGAAAGGCAGAAAAAGATTTCTGAAAACCATAATTATTCCTCCTCCTATCTCCATAGCATATATGAAACCATCCTTGTTCTCCATGAATTTTTCCAAGGCTGGAGTCAATTCCCGTAGTTTTCTGACTTGCTTCTTGAAGGCTTGATTGACATGAGGTAACTTCAGGTTTTCCAACAGAAGTTTGAAGTGATTGTTGAGTTGATACTTGGTGTAAATATTTTGGAAATAGGAGTCTACCTTGTCTTTAACTTCTTTCTAAGAGGCAGAAGATTCTCTCATATAGTCTTAGACTATCTTCATTATTTCTCTTGATGAATCTCTAGTAGAAATCACCACTTTGCTCAGGTCAGATGAGTCTACAGAGCCACTGGTTGATGCTGAACAAAGATCCTCCTTCATCACAGCTCGAATCAGATTCAAATCCACTGAAGGTCTAGAAGCAACATAACCAATAGATAAGGTTACTATTTCTTTGAAGTTTTTGGTTAACCCACTAATAAGATTTTTCACTTGGGAATCCTGGGTGCTGACATGTTCTTTCATATAGGTTTTAAAAACTTCAAAGACAGATACCATCTGGATCACAACACTTTTGACATAGGCTAAGTCCTTGTCTGCTTGAGATTTTGAACTCATGTAATATTCTAAAGAGATAAAAGATTTATTTATAGCTTCAACATCCTCTTACACTCTAGATAATTGAGTTTGGTAGGCTATAACTTCTTTTACTATTTCTGCCATAAATGTTGACATATTACAACCGAGAGAGAGTTCAAAAGATTTTTCAAAATTTCTTATCTCTTCAACAAAGTAGTGATTCAACTCAGCAATAGAAGCACTAAAGGCCTCTTTCAGCTCATCCTTTTAAGGATTCAAGGTCATCCCAGGTGATCATGTCAGTAGGAGAAATCACAACAGGTGCTCTTTTAGATGCTATACTAGCCACTGAGTCAGTCATAATGGATTGTATTGATGACACCGGTGAAGCTTCCATCTTCATTGTCTCTTCCACTAAACGGTCCTTAAGATTTTTCTTCAAATTATCCAGGTCATGAATTCTGACCACATCTCCAGGTAACAACTCGGTCTCAACATCATAAATTATTTTTGGTCTATTTAGAGATGCCTAATTATCAGAATCAGGATAGTCTAATCCACAAACCACAAAACCTGGGTCTTCTGCCCAGTCCTCAATCTCAACAGCCACTGAAACACTTCCAAACTTGGTTTGATGCTCCCCCTCAATGGGTGAATTCCCATGTACAACAAAAACATTCTCAGCAGGTATTTATTCCTCAGAAGAATCTTCTACTATCAATTCTTTCTCTGCAACAGTAGTAGGGTCCTCTGGATTAGGTACAACTTCTTCCATTTCTCCTACTACATCCTTAGTAGGCACAACCGAGCTTCTAATTAATGGTCTTAGACTTAAGCAGACAGAATCAGAGGCTTCAAATTCATTCTCCTTTTCTTCTTCATGCTCAAGGGCTGTCTGGTCTTCCTTATCAGCAGGAGTCTCTTCTTCTAATAGAGTTTCCTTTCTAGAAGATACAATTTCAGCAGAAGGACTTGGAGGTAAGTCTGGATCTCTTCTATCATTCATAGAAGTCTCTTCTTCTTCAGTCTCATCACTGTACCCAGGTTCTTCTTCATCAGGTCCTAGACCTGAATCCCTCACATCCTTAGGTCTTGAAGGATGATCCACATGATTGAATTTATCATATACCTTCTTGTCATCATTAACCCACTCTCCTTTCCATGGGTTCCAATTTATCTTCATGTATTTTCACACTGTGCTTGTGATACAGAAGTTGTTTCTTACTACCACTATCTCATGTTGAGACTCAGCTACCCCTTTCACTTTGATAATCACTGAGATCAACTTGGCAAAGAATAGGGCATTAGTCTTTGATTTTGGCCTTGTCATGTCTTCCATTTGAATCATCAACAATCTGCACAGATTCACTTTTACACAATGTCTCAAGAGATGCAGGAGATAGATATCCTGATATCTTAAATTCGTAAAGTCCCCTCTCCTTGGTATTAAGACATGATGAATAAATTTGAACAACAATCTGTTCTCTCCATCCATTTTAGCAACCACTACTTGTATTTGATTTCCATCACCGGTGAGCTCCTTCAAGGCAGTCTCATAATCGAATATATCACTTGTAGGTGGTATAACTTTCGAGACATATCTAGATACACCTTCGTGTGGAACCTTCAGGCATTCATCCCACTCAACAGATGAAAAAGACATCTCCTTTCCATCCACAAAATAAATCACTCGGTTCTCATCTTCAAACTTCTCAAAACTCACAAACTCATAAAATTGTTTCACTAGCTTTGGATATTAGGGGCCATTGTTGTTCGAAAAGAAATATACCCACTTTTGATCTTCCAGCACTTCAAGCACTAATGATTTGCTAGGAAACAACCATTCCACAATAATCTCTTTTTCAATCACAATAACTCTATTCTACAAATGAGTGTTCACTGGTCACCTAACCGACCTAGTTCTACCAACACTACCACTTTCTTCTGGCTCAGACTTTTTCTTCTTTGCATTCATCTCAATAGTGTCATCTCTGATGGTAGGAATTTCAGTTTTTTCTATCTCTGGTTTGAGGGATTTAGGGTTTTTGAGAGATTCGGGAGTAAGGCTTGAGGGTAAAGGATTTGAGGCTTGGTGGATTGAGAAGTAACTAGAACTTTGTTTTATCATTTAGGAATCACAAAATAAATAAATAAAATAAAATAAAGTAAAAACGATTCAGATTCTGGCAGCAAGACAGAAGTTTAAAACAGTGCACTCATTAGTAGGGTTTTTTGGTGAGAATTATTATCATTGAGGTCCATCGGTGAGGTTATATCGATGAGGTTACATCGGTGAGGTTACATCGGTGAGGTTACATCGGCGAGGTTACATCGGTGAGGTTACATCGGTGAGGTTACATCGGTGAGGTTACATCGGTGAGGATACATCGGTGAGGTATCTACCGATCAAGTTTAATCATTCCCAACTCATGCCTAATGTAACTTAACCTATCCCAACTTAAAGGTTTGGTGAAAATGTCAGCTAATTGATGTTCTGTACCTATAAACTCGAGATTAATATCACCCTTTTGGTAATGATCTCTCAAGAAATGGTGCCTTACATCAATGTGTTTGGTCCTAGAGTGAGATACAGGGTTCTTTGAAATGTTTATTGCACTAGTGTTATCACAGTTGATTTAAACATGATTAAAGTCATATACATAGTCCAAAAGAGTGTGTTTCATCCACAGAATTTGTGCACAGAAACTACCAGTAGCTATATACTCTACTTAGGCAGTGGACAAAGCTACATAATTCTGTTTTTTACTACACCAAGATACTAAGGATTTTCCCAATAAATGACATGTTCCAGATGTGCTCTTCCTATCTAACTTGCAACCAGAAAATTCAGCATTTGAATAACTCGTTAGATCAAAATATTGTCCTTTTGGGTAAAACAAGACTAAGTTTACAGTGTGTTTAAGATACTTAATAATTCTTTTAACAGCAAGTAAATGAGATTCTTTTGGATTATCTTGAAATCTTGCACACATACACACACTAAACATAATATCTGGTTGACTAGCAGTAAGGTAAAGTAATCTTCCAATCATACCTCTGTAATTGGTTTGATCCACTGGTTTCCCAGTTTCATCTGCATCCAATTTACAGACTGTATTCATAGGAGTATCAATTTCCTTAATACTATCCAGACCAAAAAGTTTTAAGAGATCCTTTGTATATTTACTTTGATTCAAGATAATACCATTTTCATTTTGAAAAACTTGAAATCCAAGAAAATATTTAAGTTCTACCATTAAACTCATTTCAAATTTATTTTTCATACTCTTTGAAAAATCAGTACATAAGGAATGTTTAGAAGATCCAAAGATAATATCATCAACATAGAGTTTTACTATCAAAACATCTTTAGATATTCTTTTAATAAAAAGAGTTGGATTAGTAATCCATTTAATAAAACTTTTTGAAATAAGAAAATTACTAAGTCTATCATACCAAGCTCTTAGAGGTTGTTTTAAACCATATAAAGATTTAGAAAGTTTGAAAACTTTATTTGGAAAATGAGGATTAGTAAATCGAGGTGGTTGTTCAACATAAACATCTTCAATTATAAAACCATTTTGAAAATAACTTTTGACATCCATTTTATATAACTTGAAATTCAGATGAGCAGCATAGGAAAGTAAGATCCTAATAGCTTCTAATCTAGCTACAGGGGAAAAGGTTTCCTCATAGTCTATACCATACTCTTGACTATATCCTTGTGAAAATAACCTAACTTTGTTTATAACTATACTTCCAAATTCATCAACTTTATTTCTAAAAACCCATTTAGTGCCTATGGTTAAACTGTCCTTGGGTCTGTCAACTAATTCCTAGACTTCGTTCCTTTAAAATTGATTTAGTTCTTCTTGCATAGCCATTACCCAAAATTCATCATTGATAGAATCATTGATATTTTTAGGTTATAAATGTGAAAAAAAGCTTGATGTTGAACCTGGTTTCTTAGAGAAGCTCTAGTATGTGTCCCTCTATCAAGATTACCAACAACATCATCTAAAGGATGATTCTTTAGAATCCTAGTTGATCTAGTAAGGGTAGGACTATAAATTTAAGATTCATCTATAGGTTCAGGTTCAACAGAAGCAGATTCTGGCATATGTCCAGAACTGGATGTTTTTACAGCAGGTTCTTTAGTTAAAGGCTCTATAGGCATTTCTAGTTAAAGAATAACCAAGAAAAATTCCCTCATCACTTTTAAAAGCAAACTTTTCTAGATTATCCTTTGTATTGAGGATAAAGACTTTGCATCCAAAGATTATAAAGTAACTAACTTTGGGTTTTCTATTATTCCATAGTTTATATGGGGTCTTCTTGAGAACAAGTCTAATAAAGACTATTAATAATATAACAAGCTGTATTCACAGCCTCGGCCCAAAAATAAATAGGCAGATCATACTCATTAAGCATAGTTCTTGTAATTTCTTGAAGGGTTCTGTTTCTTCTTTCTACTACAAGATTATTCCGAGGTGTCTTAGGGGAAGAAAAGTTATGATTATAGCCATTATGTGAGAAATAAGATTCAAACTCTTGATTTTCAAACTCATGGACATGATCACTTATCAGTGTCTTAATCTTAAGTCTACTAAGGTTTTCTACAGACTTGGAGTATTTAACAAAGTAAGAACAAGCTTCACTTTTGTGAGCTAAGAAGTATACCCAAGTATATCTAGAAAAGTAATCTACTAAGACATAGACATAGTGATTCCCATTTAAACTATAAAATCTAGAAGGTCCAAACAAGTCCATGTGAACCAACTCGAGAGGTTGATAAGTTGAAACTTCTTTCTTTGATTTAAAAGAAACTTTATGTTGCTTTCCCTTTTGACAGGGATTACAAACTTTGTCTGATGGGAATTAAAGTTTAGGTAGGTCTTTAACTAAGTTCTTCCTAGTCAGTTTTCTAAGTGAATAAATGTTGCAGTGTCATAATCTTCTATGCCAAATCCAAGACTCTTTATGAAAAGCATTTAAACAAGTAACATTTTGTTTGTCCAAGGAATTTAAATCAACAACATAAAAATTTTCATTTCTCAAAGAAAAAAATACCAAAACATTTTTAGAGTTAAAAAAATTAAAAGAATCATTTTCAAAATTAACATTAAAGCCATCATCACATAACTGAGAAATACTCAACAGATTATATTTAATTCCATCAACAAATAAAACTTTAGAAATTAAAACTGAATTAATGTTACTAATCTGGCCTAGGCTGATGATTTTTCCTTTAGAATTATCAATAAAGGTGAAATAGCCTCCATCAACCTTTATTAAACTTTTAAAGCATGATTAATCTCCAGACATGTGCCATGAACATCCACTGCCCAAGTACCATACCTTTTTGTGAGAACTCTTCAAGCAGGTCTCTTACAAAATAGGTTTAGATGGAAAATGACTTTGGTACCCCGATCTTCTTAGGTACAGAAAGGTTATCAATCAAGGCTTTAGGTACCCAGATTTTTCTTATGGGTCTCATATAATTTATAGAATCAATATATTTTGAAAGATAGACTTTATTTGATCTATAAACATATGAATAACTAGTTGGAGCATACGAATTTCTAGAACTTGAACAAGCAGAATTTTGTCCATATTTAGGAATAAATCGATTTTTGGTAAACTGTCTCTGTCTAGATTGGTATCCCAAACCAGTAGTGTACTTTGGTGCCAATTTTTTACCTAACATTTGAGTAAGTGTATCTTTTCCCTTTGTGAACTTTTCTAAGTCCTTTTTCTCATTAGACATTTTTAGTTCAGTATTTTCTTTCAATAGTTGAGCATTCTTTTCCTTTTATATATCAAAGGAAAATTTAACATTGGCAGTGAGAGCATGCTGTTTCTTCAATGACTTATATTTGTCCTTAAGTTCATTACATGTTGCTTCCATCATGTTACAATATTCAGATAATTCATCTTTAGTCATGTATTCAGAATCAGAATCAGATTCTGCATCATCTCCAGATAATAGGAATTTCAAACAGGAGTATTTAAGGTTACCTCAGATGTGTTGGTCATGAAACACATGTTGACACAATTCTTTTCAGAATCAGAAACTTCAGATTCACTTGTGCTATCTTCTGAAGCACTCCAAGTATCTTTCATAGCTTTCCTATACTTCTTGTCCTTATAATCATATTTCTTTTTGAATTTTAATTTTGGACAGTCAGACTTGATGTGTCCTTTCCTCTTTCATTCATAGCAGACTATATCATCTTCCTTATCAGATTTCTTCCAATCCTTCTTCCACTTACCTGTATTGTCATACTTACATTTGTAGTTTGATTCTATAAAGAATTTCTTCTTCCTATAGAACTTCTTAAATCTCCTGGATATTTGAGCCATTTCCTCATCACTGTCAGAGTCTGAATTCTCACTTGTTGAACTTTCAGTAGGTACATTCATTTTCTCCTTGTATTTTCTCTTTGAAGCATTATACTTGAAAGCCACTGATTTTCTCTTGGGTTCATCATCTTCTTCTTTGTTCACTTTAAGTTCTTCCTCATACATCATAAGCTTACCTATTAATTCCTCAACAGGGAGTGTGCTAATGTCGCACGATTCTTTAATGGAAACAGATGTGCCTCTCCACCTTTCTGGTAGACATCTTAATATCCAAATAATTTGTTCCTTTGACGGAACAACCTTTCCAAGAGAGCTCATAGTATTGAAAATCTCATTGAACCTGAGATACATGTCAGAAATAGGTTCATTGGATTTCATTTTAAAATTATCATATTTAATAGTATATGTATTCAATCTCATTTCTTTAACATTGGTTGTTCCTTCATGGGAAATATCCAAAGTGTCCCATATTTCATAAGCAGTTTTACACGCAGAAATTCTATTAAACTCTTCATCTACTAAAGCACAATACAGGGCATTCATAGCTTTATAATTATTATTGTAAGCAGTCTTTGTAGGTTCATCCCAAGTTGTTCTTTCAGTTTCTAGAATTTTATATTGTGACTCTATAGCAATCCAAATATCAAAACCCATACTTTCCAAATGAATTTTCATTTTAAGTTTCCACTGGGAATAGTTTGTACCATTAAAGAAAGGTGTCATGTTGGTAGCAGCACCTTCTAGTCTATTGTCCATAACTAGATTTTAGAAAATAAATTTAAAGAGATATAATTTAGAACTAACAGAAATTTAAGATCTTTAAATATGCAACTAAAACCACAGTTGAAAAACAGAATGTTTTGAAAACTTGTATTAATAAAAACAACCTATGATACCAAATATTGGTCGGAGTGGATACTCAAGAGGGGGGTGAATTGAGTTCCAATTAAAATTTCTGTTAAAAATATTTCTCTTAAAAACCCCTATTTAAAAACAAAGTTAAACTGTAGTGAATTTATATAGAGTGTAAATGTTCAATTAGTTTCTCAAAGATTGATTAGATCTCTGTTAATTTAATATGAAGATTAAATTAACTTTTGAAACTAACTTACTGGTTTACAATAAGTATAAATACTTGCTAATTTAATTATCAAAATTACTTTAAAACAAACTATATTTCAAAGTAGTTAGCAGCAGAATATGAAATATATAGTATACTTATGACTTAAACTAAAATGCACAGCAGATGTAACCAAGAGGTTCAGTCTCAAGCCGAGACTTAGTCCTCTCAATCAATTTATATAAGTTGATCCACACCCTGGATTGGGGTAAACAATAGTGCAAAGACTATGCAGGTTCAAAGACCTCTACTACAGTTCTTTGTGGGAAAAAAAACAACAGCTCACAGCTGTCCAGGTCTTATTCAACCTATAGCACTATCCACAATGGGATACAAGAGAGTTATAGAGTTTGAATGGGGATTTAAGAATCCTACAGCTTAGATCAGGAGACAGTGTGTGTATAAAATAAACAGAGTACACACACTACTCAAAATGTAAATAAAAGAATCAATAGAGTAAGTATGAAAGAGTTTAGAAAATCTTTAGTGATTAGCAGTACAGCTCTGGACTCATTTGATTGGTCATAAAATCTTCTGAGTCATTATCTGGTTTTTGTCTGAAAAACAGAGTGTCATTTTCTTCCTTGGTTCCAGGTTCAGCTTAGCAGCCTTAGTGCATGAAGTGTTTGATGTAGTTCTTCACTCAAGATGCAGCTTGTATTCTCCTCTAGAAATGAATTGCTTCGTGTATGTCCAGTGCTCTTGGAGTATGGATGTAGTCTTTCCTTATGTGCCACTTTTCAGTTATTTCTTCACACTTCAAGCACCTTATTAGTTTCTTGATTCTCTATATGAATTTGCTAGGTCTTTATCTTCCCTTTTATAGCATTCAGCTCTGGAAAAAAAGAATGATCACCTTTTGCATGGGTACTAGGTACGGTTCCCTAGTATGCCAACAGATATTATTAAATAACATTAACTGCATTAAAAACATCAAATGTAACAGTTAGCTTAATAAATAAAAAATATTGAGAGTATAGAGTTTGGATGGTTGGTCAATCCTTAGTAGATCCTATTGGTAGATGTGTGCGGTGGAATTTGTGTAGCAGTGACCTTCTATCGGTAGCTCTTTAAACTTGTATCAGTAGCTTCATTCTGTATCGGTGACTCTGTATATTAGTAGATATTGGTCTATCTGTAGCTCTTCTTTGTATCGGTAGCTTCATTCTGTATCGGTGACTCTGTATATCAATAGATCTTGGTCTATCAGTAGCATTGGTCTATCGATAGCTCTATGTATCGGTGACTGTCTATATTGGTAGCTCGCTTAGTTCCAGTGATATGTGTATCGGTAGACTTATGCATATCGGTATCTCCATTCTGTACTATCGGAAGACTTGTTCTATTGGTAGCTATCTGTATCAGTGACCTTAGCTTATTGGTGACTCTATCTATTGGTAGGATAAGTTTATCAGTAGACTAAGTACCGGTAGCTCTGTATTAGTAGCTATACACAGATCAGTGACTAACACTTATCTGTTTTATGCAAAACATATCCGATTGAGTTAGAATTACTTCAAAACTTATATAAACAAATATAAAAATTGATTAAAATATTTCAATGGTTATTTTAATATTATTATCAGATAGAATGTCATAGATTGAGCGAATTAGAATATAGATAAACATTAATTGGGATTATCAAAGTATGTGAAAGCATAGTTGGGATTATCAAAACAGGTGAGGTCAACAAACATGTTTATGATTAAGAGACTAGGTAAACATAAAAATTTCAATTTATGTTAAGTATTTTTCAATTTTTTAGATTATACATTATGATATGATCTATCCTAGTGTATTCCATCATTTAGAAATAGTACATAGAGGAATGAATGTGAGCCTCACCGATTCATGTGATCCAAAGAGTTATAAGAATCATATCTTTCATGGTCTTAAGACAATATTTTAAAGGGAAATTGTCTCCAAAGAATTCTCATCATATGAAGAAATGGTATCATGTGATAAAAATACAAGTAAAGAGTACTCTAAGTATTATAGATTTGGAGGTAAGCACAAAAATTAGAGGAAAACTGAGAAAACTATGGATAAAGTGATGAAGGGAAAAAAAGTATTTTCCCACATGTAATAATTGAGGAAATAATCACACTGGTACTTTATTAAAAGGAATGGGATTTTTCAACAAGTGTGGATAGAAAGGCCACCATTCTTGGTATTTCAAGGATAAGAAAAAAGTTTCTAATGTACAATGCTTTAACTGCAAGGATATGGGACACTATGTAAATCAATGTCTCATGCGTCAAAGAAGTATACCCCAAACGAAGCTAATGGATCATGATTAAGATTACGATACTACCACAAATGAATATGAATGATTAATGTTCTTATGTTGGGATTGAAGAATTATGTCATTTGAGTATTTTATTAATGATGTGCTAGTTATAAGAATTATGTAATATATAAGAATTATATTGCAGTACTATTTCCTTAAGGATTTGAGATTATATATTTACTAAGAAAAGTGGCTTAGTACAATTTTTTTGGAAAACATATGGTCGAGGGAAAGATAACCCTTTATATGTTCCTGATACTGAGATAATAATGTCAGAATAAATAGGTGATAGATTTGGATAAAGTAAATTGGATAGTACCAACTACCTTAGAACTTGTTAATGGTTTTTTTGAAAAAGAGGTTTATTCCATCATTGATGGAGTTCACAACATTTTTGGGCTTAAGGAGTATATCGAATAACCTATGTTCTATTTAAGGAATATGGGAGAATTCATGCTTTCAATAAATTTTTATTATAATTAAATTTATTACCATGTTTTAAGAGAATACATGATGAAGGTATTTACATGTATAAAATGTGTCAAATAAGAGATGATTCATGTTATGGAAGGATTAATGATAAGTTAATTTAGGAAATTTTAACCATTTATAAAATGGTTTAAGTTGAAATTTGGATATAGTTTTAGAGGTCAATGTATTACTTCACCATATGATGCAACCTGTGCTAAGATATAAAGTATAAATAGTTCAATGTGAAATCAAAAGGTAATATTGTGTTTATAGAAATGTACATTCACTTATATCCTTATAGAATGTAAAAATTTCTCAAATCTAGGAAAAGGGTCATAATTTTTTTCCTATTATCATCATTTTTTATGATATCAATGACCTTTATTTATACCTCTAGTTTATAGTTTTGTGGTCAACAACTTTCTCATGAACATGTTCTCTACCACTCTCCATCAGAACTTGATGGTTTGATTTCTCTTCCATATCCAATTTTTCACTAATATTATCCTATTTGGAATCCTAGTTTTGTGGTAACATTCACATTTCCCTTTAACTCTTATTAAGTGGATGTTTTATTAACCCTATTTCTGATGTGGGTTTCCCATAAGGAAATTTTTAAGAATTATCCATTGTTTTCTGAATGCAATTTTAAATTGTGAGGACACAATTTATTGAAGGAGGAGAGAATGTAACACCCCAAGACTTTACAATATTTTCATTTCTGAATAAATTTAATTTTTTATAGCTTTATTTATATGTTACAACATGTTAATCTTATGCTTCACACAACAAATAGTTGGATTGTGTTTCACACAAGGTTGAGTTTTACCAAACAACGCTATATTATTAAAATATTATTATTTAATATAATAATATATAACATATCCATTAAGTTAGTAGATATGAATAATATTAACTAAATTATGAAAATATATGGTTGAATTCATTGGTTAAAAATTAATTAGAAATGAATATAGGAACCAACTGAATATATATGAGATGTTTTTATAAAGAAAAATTTTTATGCTTTAAAAGGAGTTTTGTAATGATACATTAAATTAATTACAATTAGTGAATGATATTAATGAAATATATATGTTATTTATTCAATAATTTTTTTACATTCATCCAATATATTTTATTGACATAAGATAAGAATAAATCTAGTTTTATGCTTAAATATTGTATTTTTCTAAAATGTAGTTTTACCAACTTTTAATGGAGAACCTATTTAAAATTAAATTTTTGACACATATATTAAACTTGAAAAAAAAATAAAATTATTATTTTAAATATTAATATAAAAAATTACTTTGGTTAATTTTTTGGTATTTTTTTGATAATTTTCATGTTTTTATGTATAGTGAAAAATAATAAATTTTAATTTAATTTAATTTTCATCAAAATAATTTATAGCATTAAATTTTAATTTTAATTGGTTTTAAATTATAATTAAAATATTTTTTATCAGTTAATCATATTTATTTCATCAATTTAATATTGAATTTTGATATAAAATCGTTTCAATCTTTTTCATGTTTTAAACTTTAATAACCCATTTTCTCACCCCGTCAACAAGATTAATTTTAAATTAATTACAAAAACTTATGTGATTTTAATTTTAAAAAATGTATTCCATATTTGGAATTAGTGAGTAATTTTTTTTAAATAGTTTTCTTTTATTTTTGGGCATACGAATAGTAAATTTAGTAATATTTTAATTACAACAGTTAAGGGAAAATCGGGTAATTAAGGGTAAAATTAAAATTATAAAATTACCCTAACAATTGTCCTAATTTTATTTTATGAGATAGTTTCAACCAAAATCATACTTGGGCCGATTTTATGGCCTCTTGAAGCCACTTGGATGAATTTAATCCTTTTACAGCATTTTATTCTAAGGGAAGTCCAATATGTCACACTCTTATTTTAATAAGTATTATAATTTTTATATATATTTATTTTGAGTATATATTAAACTATAAATAGTAATGTTAAATTTAAAATGTTTTTATTTATTATGGTAATTTATTTATAATTTTTAGTAAAGAGATAATAAAATTAAATGGAGACACAATGACGATGCAATAATTGTTTAATTAATGGAAGAATCAAATAAATGACATTAAAAATATTAAAATAAATATAATTTGATATAATTAATGTCATCCATAAATTTTATAGACTACTTTAAAGTATTATAGATGATTTAAAAGATTCGTTTTGAAGATATCATCATTCTATGATATTTTTAAAAAGTCAAGTAATGAATAGTGTCAAAATTGACTTAAATGATATTTTAAAATAAATAATATTTTATTAAATGATATTAAATTAATAAAAATTGAAAATTAAGAAAATGGATTTTTATAAGGGTAATTTTGTCATCAATGATCCATTTTGGGTTCTTTGACATTTTATAGTAACTTTATTAACCCTTAAAGAGTAAACATACAAGTTGTCACGGTAAGAGTTAGAGAGTTTAACTAAGGGTTAAAGAAAAATAATAAGGGTTATAATGTGACCTAAACTTGTAAAAAAATTATTGTTTGAGAATATTTAGATCCATACTCATCTTATATTCTAAATAAATCACTTTGGATCTATTTTTTAATTAAAAAGTAATTTATATTAATTTAATATTTTGAGAGTTTCCAAAAGTGACCCTCACCTCAATTATAAAAGGGCACCTCCTCTCCCACTTTCTAAAACCTATCAAGACACTTTGTATTAAAAAATATCTACCAAAATAGCTTCTAAAAATACCTCACCTCATCCTACAATCCTCCCTTTGGGAATAAATCCATACAAGGAATCCCTTTTGTGAAAACCAAAAGGAGTTACCCAAAGAAGAGGTAACATCTTTCCTCAAGCTCTTCAGTTTTATTTCCATTATCTAACCCCACAACTATCCCTATTACATTATTATATATTAAAAAATAATCCTCAATATACTTATATATTTTTATTTTGAGTTTTCTACCTACACTTACACACACTTCCATCTAATGGGTAATGAACATACTATTTTTGTGTACGGTGAACTACCACCTCACAAAATAATGATTATTCGTTTTTTCTTTAACACCTTTCATGGTAGGGAATTATGATGGAAAATATGTTTATATATATGTTATATATGATATTTAATATGTCTCTATTATTCTATAATTATTTTATAACACATACCATTATTCTTTCCATTATGTACAAATAAGATAACATCATTTATGGAAGTGTTGACTACCACCGCCCCAAAGCGATGCGATTCGTTCACACTATACATGGAACATATTAACGATAATTTTGATAATAATATGAGATATATATGAAATAGATATTATAATATAATTATAATATGAATATATATCATTTAATTTTAATTCTTTTAAAAATGATAAAAAAATGGAAATAGTGTTCATGCGTACATACGACCTACCGTCTCAATGAACGATGCATTTCATTTCTTATCTCAAATTATTATGTAGTATTATAAATACATATATACCAGATATATATGATATTTAAATCATGTTTTACATTTTTGATATGATGAAACCATGATCTAATTAATGGGAACAACAAATAACAAGTTAAAACTTACTCAATAAACTAGACAATTAACATCCAAAATAGTGAAAATAATGAAGGATTACTAAAAAATGGGTAATAAAATATTATAATAGGATAATATATGATATAATATAAATTAATATGGTTATTTAATAAGTTATTAACATTATTAAAACCATTATACATGATTTTAAAGGATGTTCACCCCAAAAGAAACTCAAGGTAAGGGTTAATTTTACAATCTCATTATTATTTGGGATTGTTTATATGTAAGTATCTATTGGGGAATATTTATCATCCATGCCCATATTTATTAAAAATATTTTAAAAAATATTTTTAATATATTAATACAAATTATTAAGGTCTTTTAACTCATGTTCTACTTTTATAAAACTATTTTAAACGAATCTTTTTAACATTTTCCAAATGAGGTACTTTATGAATTTTTCAACAAAATACAGAAGGAATGTTTTTTTAACTAATATATCATGAGATAATTTTAATATTTCATTAAATATTAATTTCTTGAAGATTCCTTCACAATTTTACAAGATTATTTTCAATAAATATGTTTTGTTTTAATATTGTGTGACATTTTAAATAAATGATTTCAAAGTAAAAAAAGAGAATTTCTCTCAATAAAATTTTTATGATTTTATTAGAGTATTTTCATATATGTCAATATGATTTGTTGTATCTTATGATTTATTGAGTATTATTTCATATGATATCATTTAACACATTTCATTGAGGGTTTTATGATCATTTTCACTATGTATGTTCTATTTTGATACCATTCATGGTCTGTGGTTTAAGTATTCACATTTCATATGATAGTTTTTCAATAAAAATGTTTACGCTATTTATGTTTTAATATGAGGAATTAATTGGACTTATTAAGTGATGGTAAGGTCCCTCTATATCTTATTGATGAATTAGTTGGTCTCATGAGACGAAATCAGTTGGTGAAAAACCCTTCACATTTGTTTCCAAGTAGTTTTAAATTTTAAGGAGGATAGATCGTAACACAAATCAGATGATTTTATGCCCACATAATTAAACTTTCATGAAGATAGATCTTGATACTAACTATATTAAGGATATATCTTTATATTACAGATGTCGAAAATTATGAATTCCATCATCATCATTATTCCATGTGATTCTTTGATTATTTACAATATACATTGTTAAGTTTCCTAGATCATGTGATTATTTAAATTCCATTTGTATTAGTTATTTAACTGAAAATATTGTTTATTCCATATTTACTCATAGCTTCTACTGTACGCTTATTATTACTAATCATATAATATCACCCCTTTCTTATGTTTTAATTTTCCTAGGATTCCAAGATGTATATTATGACTAATATGCAGGTTTAATATTAGAGAATAATGGAATTCTCAAAGGATTTCGTATGTTATATTTTATGTTTTAAATAATAATGTAAGGTTCATGTATGTAATATAGATTCTAAAACTGATCAACCCTTTGGGATTCAACACTTATATCTATTACAATGTAATAAAGTGAGGCACCAACTCCGGGCTTCGGGGGTCTGGGTTGTCACAATTTGGTAACTCAAATATCTTTGTTTGAGTTAGGTGGTTTCTTTTAAATTTACACCTTCAATGTTATATATATTAAATAATATCATTTTTATATATTATTTAAAATTTTATCTCTATAGGGAAAATGAGTTCTTAATTTAAATCCCCTTCCATGAATGGTTTTCTTTTCTATAAAATTATAACATGTTTTAAATAATTTCTATCATTTAAGTGTTGATTTCTCTTTAATGGATCTTTGTTTTTAGTCCATATTTTCACTTAACAATATTCCTATTTCTTATTTCTAAATATAAATATTTATAAATTCATGTGATATTCATACTTTATTTTTAAATATAATCTTTATTACTATCTTTTATTATTTGGATTTTGTTTTCCTATTTATCTCAAAAGGATTCTATTTTCCATGTTATTATGTTTTATAAATGACCCTCTGAATGATTTTATGAAGTTGCATTTTTTGGTGATTGAATTTGGTATAAATTGATCTAGTTTTTGTTCTTATTTATGTGATACATTTTGAAATTTAATGTGAATCCCATTCTTATTCATGGGTTTTAATGATGTGATCATTAGATGTTTTCTTATGGAGCACATGACTATGGTTATAAGTGATGTGTGGGACATATATAACCTTTCAATGCATTGGGAAAATCTTTAATTCTCATGAGATAATGGTGAAAATATTATTAATGATATATCCAAGATGTATAATAGGTTTTTATTCCTGATCTTCTACTAGAAACTGGTTTGGATTCTCGATCCACTTTGAGAAATAGGTGGTGATTCTTGATCCAAAATGTTGTGTTTCTATTCTTATATTGGTTCCAAACTCCTTTTATATGCACCTTTGTTATAATTCATTTTTTATTATTTAAGTGTCATGTTTTTGTAGTCTTTATGGAATGTTATTTGTATGAGATTACTCATTCTTATTTCATGTCATACAAATCATTTTTATGATTCCAAGTTATTTTAACTAGAGATTTATCTCATATTTATGTTTTCTCATATGATTTTGATATCAACATGGGTAACATATTGATATGTTTATTTATCCCTTATTGGGAATTTTAGATCACCCCTTTCTTATGTTTCCATTTCCTAGGGAATGAGGATGAATTTAACTTAGGGGAATTTTAGAATAAGATCTAGTATAATGAAATTATGGGGAAATGTTCACAAGAATTATAAAATAAGTTTTATTATATAACTAGTCTCCAAAGACACTAAACCTATAGATTTTAAATATATTGAGTTTATTATTTAATGTAATTAAAATATAAAAATTATATAGAATAAAGACATGTTTAGCTTGGACTACCTCAATTGGTATCAGATCAAACATTTAGTTTTTTAATAGATTAGTTTAGTCACATTTGGTATTATAGTTATAGAACCTTAGTGAAAACCCTATATATGAGTTTAAGTAATAAATGATATTCTAAAATATTGGTAAAGTATTAAGTAGTTAGTTTTAGTAGAAATAAATCCCTCTCTGGATACTAAAAAGTGGATGCAGCTGTAGCATAAATTCACTTAGGGATAATCATACTGAAAAGGGGTGGTTGCGTATTGAATCAATCATCACAATGACGCATGATAAGTGAGATTAATACTGAATACATGGTTGGAAACTCCTAGGTGATATGATTTTTTGATCATATTCTCTTCATGAACCACTTTGAAGGATTAATTTCCAATTCACTTTGAGGTATTATGTTAAGAAATATAATATAACCCAACTTAAAGTTAGCTAGGTTAAACTAAGATTTATATAAGTTTAACTAAAGGAATTATTGGCTAACATGATAATGTAAAAGGGTAAAATGTTTTAAGGTTGAATATATTTAATGTTATTGATTATGATAACCCCCTATGGTGTTAAATGTTTATCACTCATGCTAAACAATTTTGGTTTTATAGATGGATGAAACTAAAAGGAATCATATTAAAAAAGAGTGTGAGGGAAAATACTATAAATACCCCAATGAAAAACCCAATGGAATGGGGGTTTGAGTATAAAACCTCATCGAAATGGCCGACCAAATATTACATGCTATGAATAAAAACTCAAATCGTGTTAGTCTTCCAAACACACCAATAAAAAAAGAAGTATTATATCGATTATTTCATGTGACAAAATCCAACTTCCTTCAATGGATCTTATAATCCACTTATTTTTGAGTGATGGATCAATGTGTCTTTTCATTGATTATCATGAGCTTAATAAAGTCATAATAAAAAACAAGTATCCTATAACCTGTATTAATGATATGTTTTATTAACTATGAGGACATAAATACTTCTTAAATACTGAAAATAAATTTTTATATCATTAATTAATAGTTAAAAAGAAGGATATTTCCAAAACAACCTTCTAAATGAGATATGGACACTATGAATTTATAGTGATTTCATTAAGGCTGACTATTGATCCTTTAATATTTATAGATATAATGAATAGAGTCTTTAGAGACTACCTTGATCAATTTGTGATTGTATTTATATATTATATTTTTATATACTCAAATTGAAATGAAGAGCATAAATATCATTTTCACATTGTGTTAAGACTGTGAGAGAGAAGAAATTGTATTCCAAATTTAGAAAGTTTTAATTCTCATTGTAGAAAGTATCATTCTTGGGTCTTGTAATCACATGAAATGGAGTATTCGTAGATCTATAAAATATGGAAGTTATCAAGAAATGGCATAGAATGAAAACTATAACTACAATCCATAGTTTTCTTGGGTTAGCGGTATATTATCGACACTTTGTGAGAAATTTCTCATGTATATAAAATTCACTAACCAAGTTAACATGAAATGGATTAAAGTTCCTTTGGACATAGGAATATGGAGAAAGTTTAAAGAAACTAAAAAAGTGGTTGGTCACCACTCTTGTACTTACATTATCCTATAGTGATGAAGGGTTTGTAATACACAATGATTCTTTGAAAAAATTCATGGGTTGAATCCTCATATAGAATGATAAGATAATTTCTTATGACTCACACTAATTAAAGACTCATGAGAACAATTACCCAACATATGATTTGGATCTAATAGTAATGATCTCTGTATTAATGATTTAGAGACATTATCTATATGGAGAAAAGTGTGATATATGTACTTACCAAAATATCTTGAAATATATATTCACACATAAGGAGTTAAATATGTTCCCAAGAAGATAGTTTGAGTTAATAAAATATTATGACTGTTCAATACATTATCACCTTGAGAAGGTAAATAAGGTGGCTGGTGCTCTGAGTAGAAAAGATCATGCTACCCTATCCATGATGAGGATATAAAAATTAAATTCATAAAGGAAGTTAAGAAATTTTATCTTTCAAAAATTAATTCCCAACCATAAATTAACATAAAGATCAAATAATCCTAGAAATATGATGTAGAGATAAAAAATGGTAGCAAATATTTCATAGTTTAACTTTGATAATGATGGATTTATAAGGTTTGGAACCCATATATGTGTCCCATAAAAACCAGAATTGAATAAGGAACTTTTAGACAATTCACATAGATCATCCTTATTTATTCATCCATGAAGTATAAATATGTATAGATACTTAAAACATTAATTATTATGGGATAACATGAAGCAAGAAATTATAGAATACAAATATCGATGCTTGGTATGCTAGGAAGTTATGATTGAATTATAAAAATTTAATGGTATGTTGTAACCATTACCCATAATAGTATAGAAATGGGGTAAATCGCTATAGATTATGTCATATTAATCTACAAGAGTTTAAAAGGCCATAATTATATTTGGTTTATAGTCATTATTTTTAAAAAGTTAGCGTATTTTATTTCCATAAAAGAATATTTATCCCTTGACCAAATCACCAAGATATAAATAAGGAAAGTGGTTAGGCTATATGGAGTATAACTATACATTATATATGATTGGGATTAGAGGTTTACCTTTATATTCTAGAGAAGTCTTCAAAAATAATCAGTGACATAGTTGAGTTTCAACACTTCTTATCGTCCATAGATGGATGGTTAGTTTGAAAGGACCATTCAAACTCTAGAGGATATGATGAGATCTTAATCAATGATTTTAAAAAGATTTTGGGATCAAAAAATCCCCTGGTATAGTTCTCATGTAACAAAAATTTCTTTTCTAGCATTCATATGGATCCATATGAGGCTATTTTTTGGAAGATATATTGGACTCCAACAAACTGGGATCTAGTTGGATAGAGGAAGCTAATAGGTTTTGACCTTGTCTAATAAATAATGGAGAAGGTTTAAACCATTTAGTGTTATATTAAAGAGGAAAAAAGTTTATAGAATAAATTTACATATAATCATTGATGATATCTAGAGTTTGAAGTTATGATAAAGTATTCCTTCAGATATCCCTGTGGAAGTGGGTTATTTGATTTTGGGAAGAAAAGGAAGTTGAGACCTAGATACATTGGTCCATTTGAGATCTTTGATCACGTTGGGGTCATAGACTACCACTTAGCACTCATTGAACACCTATATCAAGTGCACAATTTGTTCTATGTATTGCTTTTGAGGAAGTACACACTAGACCCATCACATGTACTAAGATCAAAAGATGTACAAGTAGAACATGACCTTTCATTTGAGGGAAAACATATAGAAATCTTATATAAAAATTAAAATAATATGAGAAAAAAAAACCACCCATCTAGTTAACGTTTTATGGTGAAATACTAAGTTTGATGAGGCTACATAGGAACCTTAAGACATGATGACAGAAAGGTTCCCTCACTTGTTTTCTTCTATGTAATAAAATTTTGAGGACTAAATTCTTTTTAATGGGGTAAAATGTAATGCTCCAAGTTTTAGTATAATATTCCTCCTTAAATAAATACTATGTTTGATAAATTTTTCCACACATAAAACTAAAACCAAAAAAATATATATCATTGTAAGGTACCCATAGAATTGGTAGCTATACACAATGGTAATGTAATTATGAATTTATATATATAAAGAAAAAAATAAAATAAAGTTCACTTTAAATATCGACTCAACTAGTGAAACTATGAAAATAATAATTTTTTTCTTCTAAAATTTAATTTTTTTCTTTTATAACATATTTTGGTATGAATAAAGGATTAACACAGGTTTAATTAGTAATTTATAGGAAACGTGAAGAATAATAGATAACCTATCAAAAGTTGTTTCCCTATAAAAACAGTTTTTTGATATATTATATGTTTTTAATTAAAATATAAAATTTATAAAATTTAGGAATTTAATTTGATATAATTAAAACCATTTTTCAATTTATCATGGTAATATTATCTTAATATTATTTTTTTTGATATTTTTTGGAAATTTTTTAAGGTGAATAGTGCAATATACTGCTTTTATAAATACCAAGCCTTTTATGCCATTATTAATTTATAATAATAATTTAAAAATTCATGAAACCATTTTCTAGAAAAAATATGAATCATATGATTTATATTATAAATTTAAAAATAGTTATTCTAGTTTATAAAACTATATTTAATGTTTTATAACTTAAGTAATATGTTCTCAAGAAATTGTTTTTAATATATTATATACTTATTATTTTAGAATTAATTTTTATCAATTTTAGAAATTGAATAAAATTAAATAGATTTTAAATTTGGAATAATTAGGTTCAAATTATATAATAAAGACCATGTTATTTTTTAGCATAAAGGATAAGTAACTTAGGGGAAAACTAGTTACTCTGGTAAAAGCTAAAATGGTAAAAGTAAAAATCTATGAGTAAATGACCTAAAACATATTTAAAACATGTGGGTAAATGTGAGGTTTATGAATTTATCAGCCTTATCACTTCTACTATATATTATTTTTAAATTTTGGAGCCACTTTATTTGTGAGTGACTTACCATTTTTAAAAATTTATTGGTATTTACAAAAGGGCCATCCCTTTTCACTTATAAAAGGGAATACCATCTCTTCATTTATATTCACACCAAAATCCCCAAAGTTCAGTAAAAAATCTGCCCAAACATCTCCTTAACACTCAAATACACCATAAATAGTTTCCATTCTTCTCAAAATACCATCCCTCATATTTTTAACCCCCTTCACAAAGGAGATAATCCAAGTTGTGATGTATAAATTTCAAACCACTCCTCTCTATTTTCTGTTTATTTATGTGAAATTATTATTCATAAAATTCTGTTAAAAAATCTTAAAATGATAAAATTAGTATTAATAGTACAATAATATGTTATTATAATTATGGTACAAGCATTAAATTCCCTTCCCTTTTTCATTAAGAAAAATAAAAATGTGAATCGTGCGTATGTGATGACTACCGCCTACATGAATAAACATGTTTTTGTCTCCTTAACGACATAAAATGGATATTATAAAAGAGTAATTTAATAAATAATTATAATATATATTAAAATTTTAATATTATTAAATATATAACCATAATTATTCTTTATCCAGTTCCTAGAAAAATGAAAGCATCATCCATACATATGTCCAGACTACCGCCTCCATGGAACGATGCATTCTATTTTTCTATACCACCTTCATGGATCATTTTAGTTTATAATTGATGAATATATATGATATATATGAGTATTATATATCATTAAAATGACTATTTTTTACAAAAATAATAATTAATGATCATCAGAAAGTAATATATGGATACCAATAAATAACTCAAAATTAGTTCATCATCGAATTTTCCTTCATAAAACATAACAAAACTCTCATATAAGGGAATTATAACATTATAAGATATTATATAACCTCAATAATAGTAACTTTAATGTTTTTTAATGATTAATTTTATGAAAAAAATAAACTTTAACATCACTATTACAAAATTTATTCAAACAACCATTTATAAATATCTAACATATAGAGATAATTATTACAAATTAAGGGTTTACATGGAAATAAATATAAATAAATTTATTAAATAGGAAATTATTATATTTATATTTATGACACAAGATGTTGAAGCACTTCCTTGGGAATCAAGAGTAAAGTTAATTGAATTTGGTAACTCAAACATATTTCTTTGATTTGTATAGATTCTTTTGACCTTCAACCTTTAATGTTCCATATATTCAATGAGATACTTTTTAAATATGATGTAAAATTTTATCTAGCTATGGAAAATGAATTTTTAATTCAAATCCACTTCCATGAATGATTTTATTTTCCATAAAATCATAATATGTTTTGAATAATTCCCATCCTCTTAAGTCTTTATTTCTTTTAATGGATCTTTCTTTCAAGTCCATGTTTTCAATTCACATTGTTTTTTTTATTATTTTGATATATATATATATATATATATATATATAAATTCATGTGATATTCACACTTTCATTTTAAATATATTATTTTTTAATCTCTTTTAGGATTTGAATTATGTTTTCCTCTTTATCTCAAAAGGGATCTATTTTCCTTGATGTTATGTTTTATAAATCACCCTATAAATTATTTTACAAATTTCATATTTTTGGTGATTCAATTTGGTATCAACTGATTGGGGTTATGTAGTTATTTATGTGATACGTTTTTAAATTTAATGTGAAACCCATTTTTATTCCCAGGTTTTAATGATGTTATGGTTAGATGTTTTCTTGTGGAATACATGTGTATGGTCAATTTTTAAGTGATGGGTGGGCCCTATATATCCCTATAATGCATTGGGTAAAGCTTTACATATCATGATATAATGGTGAAATGAGTAGTGATGCATGATATAAAATAATAAATAGGTTGTGATTATTGGTCTTCTATGGGAAATACGTTTTAATGCTTTATCCACTATGGGAAATAGGTGGGGATTTCTGATCCATAATTTTGTGCTTCTATTCTTATGTTAGTGAGACACTCCTTTCATATGTGACTATATTATACTCCCTAGATCATGATTTAGGGATCATGTTTTCCCAGTCTTTACACCATGTTATATGTTTGATCATGTGGGATTACTCATTCACCTTTCATTCCATATGAACTATTTTTATGATTCTAAGTTCTTATAATCAGATATTTATCTCTTACTTATGTTTTATTATATTATTTTAATCTCACACTGGGTAAAATGTTAATATGTTTATTTCTCCCTTACTGGTCATTTGAGCTCACCCCTTTATTATATTACTATTTCCTAGGGCATGAGGATTATTTTTACTTGGGAGATGTTTAAAAGAATTTCCAATATTATGAAATTATGGGGAAAGGTTCAAAATCATTGTAAAATAAGTTTATTATGTTTCTAGTCTCTAAATACGCAATACCTATGAATTCATCAGATTTTGAGTTTATTATGTAATGAATTTTTTAATTAGAGAAATTATGTATAATAAATGCATGTTTATCTTGGGTCCCCTCAGATATAAGATTAAATACCATCACCATAACAATTTGGTCTATTTATATAAATTATTTCCTATCAGTCATAGATAATGGATGAAAATAAGCATGAATACCACCATCGTTACACTAGAGTCAGTCTATTTGGATAAATGATTGGTTGAATCAATGTGATAAGGACCAAAAATTTGAAAATGGAATGAGGGCCTTAATGTTCAATAGGGTTTGAGTAACCTAAAATTACACTCAAATGAGATTTATATAAATATCCAAATTGATGTTCTAAGAATAGATAAATTATAAAACTTTTCCTTGGGCCATGAGACCTGGAGAGCATATCTTGACTTCTGCTGGGATATATGGTAGACCCCATAAGCTTTGTGTCTTATTATTTATTAACCTAATTTTTTATTAAGACTCATATTGGGGAGACTTAGAGGAAAATGACTCAGATTTTTCTTAAACATCCACTTACGAGTTTCTAGTCTAACAAGTTTTGTGCCTTTTCCATTCAAGTGCTCAATTTCTCCCAGATCATGCAAGGTGAATTTATAATGATTGAAGACTAGTTTTTTCCCAGGATTACCTTTTTGGTTGTTGCCTAGTGATTTTTTATCTCTTTTCTTAAGAATTTTAAGTTCATGAAAGTAAGACCACTAAATTTAGTGTTTAAGGTTTGATAACTTGAATAAAATTTGGAGAAATCTGTGTAGTAACATGGGTGTTTCTGATGATTTCTCTAAGGAACATGTGTAGTGAGCATTTTCATTGCCCCACATTCCTACTTTCAAAAGGTTGGAGGATTTCATCACTTTCATCGGTGATGTATGATCTTTGATTAAAATAAGATGACCGGATGTTGGTTCCTCCTTCCATGGATTCCTCCTTAGAGATCATTTCATAGTCCAGGTCTCCCTCAAATATCTGATTCATGTTTTTGGAACTAATTCTTGGGGCCATATTTATGTGGACGTTGATTAACTACAATGATTATTTCTTAATAGGGAAGCAACCTTCGGTCAGGAGAGTACTCACCTTGGGAATCTCTTGGCATGTCTGGAGTGTTAGTAAATTTTCAACTGGGCCCAGATACAGAAAACCTAGGTGTCACTACATATCCCATGAGGATGAGAATCACACCACACATAGTTCTGAAACATGACATGGTAGAAGAACAATACTTGTGTGGATAATCCTCTCTATTGAGGGAATTGAGGTATCCCACATTTTCTATGTAGAATTCCATGTTTGGGGCACAAGGTAAGGTTTATTGACCATCCCATACTTATCGTATGAGTCATCCCAGTTTCAGACAGGGTAAAAATTATCTATTATTTATAAGGCATCTCGGTTTTAGATGGGGTAAACATAATATTTCATTTAATATTTAAGATTCATCCCCGTTTCATATAGGTTAAGAACAATATTTAATGTATTATGTTGAGGATATCAAGATTTGTAGTTTAAAGTCATACAACTTGGTCTATAGGGGATGCAAATTGTTTAAGGTCATAATTATTGGACCTCTAGTAAATAGTTTAAAGTCAAGTTACAAGGACCATAGGGTCGATATTAGTTTATGGTCTTAAATATCAGACCATGGGATATTAGTTTAAGGTCATAGAGTTTGTACCATAAGTGATCATCTCAAATAGATATGTATAGTGTATCGGAGTGACAAGACCTAACATGAATTGAGGGAAAATGAGGTCCAATGCCACACAACACATTCCAGATAAGAATCACACATAGTTTAAAGTCATGATACTTGGACTTGGGATCATAGTTTAAGGTTATAGAGTTTGAACTATTTTATCTCCTTAAGATAAGTATTTCTTGAGAAACTTAGCATTTGTGGGAGGTGTGATATGCTCTCCGTCCATGGGATTAATGAGTATGACCCATTGGAATAGAACTTATGAATGATGTAAGGTTATTCCTACTTAGGATATACCTTTGGAGGATTCTTACCAGGCCTCATTGGAGTTCAGAGAGCTAGTACTATGTCACCCTGGAGAAAGGAGTAGAGGTGAACATTCTTGTTGAATGCTCTCGCTATCCTATTCTGGTGCCTCTCTAGATTGTTCAAGGAATGTAGCCTATTTTATTCAAGGAATTACATCTTATATAGATGGACTTATACCATTTTTTCTGGTGTATTATGGTCCTATAAATCTATTCAAAGTTAAATTAATTGAACCTCAATGGGAATGACTGCCTTTGTTCTATATACCAGGGAACATGGGGTCACCCAGGTGGAATTCCAAGTCATCCTCTGATAGGAACAGAGGGAATTGGGGATATAATATAGATACCTCTTGTTGTTCTATCCTACCATATTCTATATAATGTTAGAGAGGGTCTTGATGAATGTCTCAATCTGTCCATTTTCCTACGCATAGTAGCAGGATGTATGGTTGGAAAAAATATTGTAGTTGGCATAAAATTTTTTCAACTCAGAAGCCTGAAAGTTGGTTTTGTTATTTGTGAGAATAGCTTGAAGAACTCTAAATTTATGGATGATATGGGATCTCATGAACTCGATCACAAACCAGGCTTTGACTTCCTTATGGTAAATGGATTCTAACCACTTGGAAAATAATTCTGTTGTGGTCAAAATGAACCTACACTGGCAAGAAATTACTGGTGGGTACAACCCTACAACGTCGAGTCCCCATAATACAAAGGGCCAAGAATACTTGGTGGTGTAACTACCACAAAACTGGGTAAGGCATGCGCCTAACTTTATCAGCGCTAACGGAAAAGCGCTGATAAAGGGGCGGGCCTTTATCAGCGCTAAAAAAAGCACTGATAAAGGTCCACTTTATCAGCGCTAAAACAAGTGCTGATAAAGGTGTACCCTTTATCAGCGCTTGTTTTAGCGCTGATAAAGGGATTATTTATCAGCGCTTTAAATATCCCTTTATCAGCGCTTTTATTAGCGCTGATAATATTTATTGTATACATTAAATAAAAAACACATGTTATAACTATATATATATATATATTAAATAATTATAAGATTAATACTAAATATATTTATTAGATTTATTAATTCAATATATACTTATTATTTTTATTAATTTGTTATATATTTATTAGATTTATTAATTCATTATATATTTATTAGATTTATTAATTCATTATATTTAATATATATTTCTTATATTTCTTTATATTTAATGTATTTGTTTTATTTATAAATATATAATTCGTTCTAATATATATGTATAATTGAAATTATTGAATATATATGTGTTTTCCAATGAATTGGGATCAATCAATATCATACATGCACGCATCTATATATATGTGTTTTTCAATGAATTGGGGTCAATGAATCATACATGCGTATATATATGTGCATATTAAATAATGTTCATTTATAGATTATAATTCATTATGTTACCCATATATAATATATATATATATATATATATTAATTAAATGTACACATAAAATTAAATTATATTTAAAAAATAAATATATATTTTATTATATTTTCAATGATATATATTTAAATATACCTTTCAAACAATTTTATAAGTATAAATAGAGATATATATATTTATATTTAAATAAATATATAATAATATAAAGAAATTCTTAAATTGATACATTTATCAGCGCTTTTATTAGCGCTGATAAACTACGTATTTATCAGTGCTAAACAAGCGCTGATAAAGAGTGTCGTTATCAGCGCTAAAATGAAAAGCGCTGATAAAGTCACTCTTTATCAGCGCTACAAAAGTGCTTATAAATTCCGGCCTTTATCAGCGCTAAAAAAGTGTTGATAAATGTGGTATTTATCAGCGCTTTTCATTTTAGCATTGATAAATACACCCTTTATCAGCGCTTTTTACTAGCGCTGATAAAGGCTCACGCGGGATTGATAAAAACCCTCGGGTACTCTTCCTCCTCCCCGCACCCTGTCAAGCTCTTGCGGAAGCCCTCCTCTATGCCGTTGCCACCTCCTCCTCCTCCTCCTCCACCACGGCCTCCTCCTCCTCCTTCTCCTCCTCCTCCTCCGGCCGCCGCCTCCTCCTCCTCTGGCCGCCGCCTCCTCCTCCTCCGGCCACTGTCTCCTCCTCCTCCTCTGCGCCTGCTCCTCCTCCTCCTCCTCCTCCTCCACCGCGGCCTCGTCCTCATCCTCCTCCTCCACCGGCGCCTCCTCCTCCTCCTCCTATGCCTACTCCGCGGCCTCGTCCTCCTCCTCCTCCACCGGTGCCTCCTCCTCCTCCTCCTACGCCTACTCTGCTGCCTCATCTCCATCGCAGGTCCTCCACCGCGGCCTCCTCCTCCTCCTCCTCCTCCGCTGCATCTGAGCTGCTTCTGCTACCTCTGCTGCCTCCGCCCTGCCTCTGCCCTGCCTCTGTGCTGCATCTGGTGACTCCACTGTCGACGCCTCCTTCTCCTCCACCACCGGGTCCTCCTCCTTAAGGTTATTAAAATTTAATTTGAATGAATTAATTATGTTTGCATTGTGGTGACCCCTTGCATACTATCCAAAATTATGAATATTTGATACCCATTATCTTTTTCCTCCTAACATTTTGATAGAATCCATTGTATGCATACTTGGAGGTTATAAGATTTGTTTGGATGTGAACAATTTACAATTTGTGTGGATGTAGGGTGGATGATGACAACCTTGGTAAACCTCAATGTTGACTCAAAAAAATGGTAGGTAGGAAGTTCCGGTTTGTCCTTTACACATGATACCGTGAGGAGTATTTATGATGGAATATAATTACACCATTATTGATTATGATTTCATGTGGGAGTGTGTATAACGAGATACCTATATTGATTTTTGGATTTTATGAGTGTTGTTATTGTGGGTAATTGTTATGTTTGGATTGTGATCACATGATGTTATGTGTTATATTATATACTCATGATAATATGACATTACAACTTGAATGATTCACCTCGTATGTGTGTTACCATGCATGGTGTTTATATGTTGTACATCAAAGAAGTGGACCATCATGAAATTAATATCCCTTAGTAGGGTACTACACTTGATATGTGATGATGAAGACAGAGAACCTAAGCATAGGGTGGAGGTACAACATATCCATGGTGTCGTGTCATGGGTGTGCTTGAGGTACCCAGTATTTTCTAGGTCCCATTCACTATGAGATGCATAATTTTTTTCAATAACCACATGGATCTATCTCATACATAGAAAAAGGGTAAGAAGGTCACTGATTTCCTGGATTCTTAGTCCTCTCTAGGTAACCTGTGTACCATATTTAACATCATAGGATACCTCCCCCCAAGCTTGTTAGTTTAGTTAAAGAATATTCCCTTGGGATAAACTAATTTATACCTCCTTTGACTGTTTTTAGCCTTGTCCCCTTCTTGAAATAAAATATATCAACATTGGATGTGTTGAAATAAAGTTCATGACTGAGTTATTTAAGCTATAACCCAGGGTTTGTTGTGCCCCCCCTCCACTACTCCCTCTTCTCCCCACCTCATCCGTGCCTTCCCTCATCCCTCATATCCCTCTCCTCTAACTAAACCTCCTCCCCTTCCTCCACCCATACCCACTTCCCTCCTAGAACCATGATTTGAACTAAGGGTAGGTGCCTTCCCCCATCCAAACACATAGCTTATGGATCGTGGCCTATTGCAGCTAAGCACTAGACCCAAACTCTAAATCCACCATCTCCTTCACCCTCTTCTTTTCCACCACCATTGGAAGATTCCATCTCGTTGGGTTTTGATTTTCCTTTTGCATCCCACCACTCACAAGATGTGGTTCCACCTACCAATGTTCATCCCTATTTTCACTTTGAGGAAATGCAACACTATATGTGCTTGGACCATTTTCAATCCAAGTCAATTTTCACCAACAAATCCATGGATTTGGTCATAATACACAAGGTCCTCATCGACAAGGATGTTATGGTAGCCCTTAGCATCAATGAAACACTCCCAAATTATTGATGTTCCTGAGGAGACATTTTAGGAGCTCTTTTTAGAGTCCCTTACAACTTTCAAGATAGAATTAATCTGTATCACCTTCAAACTAGGTGGTAGGGATTGGGATTTGACACTGGGTGAGTTCAGAGTTATCTTGGGGTTTATTCTTCTGACTTTGCTACATCCACTACCTATGTTTATTTGTGTCTTGATCTGAACAAGACAAATACACTAAAGAGTGGGGTTTGATCACTCATGAGCCCACGAGCATCCATGATCCTCCCACATCCAAGAGCACCCAGATGAAGGGTTATTATCTAAGGATTAGTCATTGTGCCTTAGCTCATGCCTGGATAGCATGGGGAGACTCCCACATAACCATCACATAGACTAAGGTGGACATTATGGCCACTTCTATGGGTGCCCTTGTGGAAAACATATACTTATTATTACTTATGAATTTGGTCCCATGTGTTTCAATCAACTTTCTACACTTTTACTTTTGATGCACATGTTAGGATACCTATTAGCCTTACCCATGAGGTATTTCCTTGTACGGACACCCTATAGAGATTTCCCTATGAGATTGATCCACAAGTTGCACTGATTATCCTGCTTCCTCACAAAAGGTATGGTTATCCCATGTCTATAGTGGTGAACCCCACTAACACACTATAAAAAACTCCCAAAAACCACCCCTCATCAGGGGTGATCGAAGAGAGGAAGAGATTGGATGAATCCCAAGAACCACCCAAGATTTGCTATTAATGAGCACGCCCCCTACCATTTTTGAAGTATCTTGTTTTTTATCTAAATTATACTCATATTCCTTCTCCCCTAACCTATATACTCATCCTATGGATTTCAAATAGGATGAATATAAATAAATAATGGATGAATTCCAATCGGTTGACAAAAGAGTATGAAGAAGGTGTGAAAGAGTTTATCAAGTTTGCAAAAGATCATGCATGTGACTCTTCTCAAATCCTTTGTCCATGTTTACGCTGTTGTTATTCAAAACAAATTAGTCCAGAGGAGTTGGAAGAACACTTGATCTATCACGGAATAGATCAGAGTTATACATGTTGGAATAAACACGGGGAAACAACAAATGTAGGTAGTGACTGGGATGACACTGCATTTTATGGATCATCTGATATAATTACAAACATGAACAATGAAGATGACCGTATAGAGGATGTGATTACAGATGTGAATGATGATGAAGATCGTATTGAGGATATGACAAGTATCATCGAAGATGAACTTCGTGATTGCCCAAAATTGTTTGAGAAGTTAAAAAATTGTGCAAAGACGCCATTGTATGCTGGTTGCACTAAATATACAGCATTGTCAGCCGTACTGAAGATGAATAATTTGAAAGCAGACAACGGGTGGAGTGACGACAGTTTTATGAAACTACTTGCCCTCATGAATGACATGCTCCCAGAAGACAATGAGCCCTCGAGCCAAACATACGATGCCAAACGAATGCTACGCTCTATGGGTATGATCTATGAAAGAATACATGCCTGCCCGAATGGCTGTATACTGTTTCACAAGGACAACAAAACACTTAAAAGTTACCGAAGTGTGGTGCTTCTCGATACAAGAAAGATGAATCCAGTCCTACTAAAGTTGTATGTTACTTTCCAATGATTCCAAGGTTTAGACGCCTATATGGAAGTGAAGAGACTGCAGAACAATTAACATGGAATGCAGATACAAGAATTAAATATGGGATACTACGTCACCCGACAGACTCTCCTCAGTGGAATAGAATCGATCATGAGTATCCTGAATTTGGAAATGAGTCTAGAAACCTTCGTCTTGTGTTATCTACAAATGGAGTGAATCCTTTTGGTTTTCAAAGCAACAGTCATAGTACATGGACGGTTATGTTTATAAATTATAACTTACCACTATGGTTATGCATGAAACGAAAATACATCATGTTATCTATGCTTATATGAGGACCAAAACAACTGGATAATGATATTGATGTTTATTTAGCTCCCTTTATCGAAGATTTGAAATTATTGTGGGATTTAGGTGTTACATTGTATGATGCTTACAGAAAGGAAGATTTCACTTTGAGAGTCATGTTGTACGGGATGATAAATGACTTCCCTGCTTATGGAAATTTGTCAGGATATAGCTTTAAAGGAACTCAAGGCTATCCTGTTTGAGAAGAAGGTACACAATCAATTAGGTTGAAACATTCATCGAAAACCGTGTTTCTAGGACATCACAGATTTCTACCGCGACGACATAAGTACCGTTCTTGGACGAAATCATTCGATGGAAGTTCAGAAGAGTGTACAACACCGTCTCCACTAACAGGCGATCAATTGTTTGAGAAATTTAAAAATTTGGACACTACTTTTGGTAAATCGTCTTCGAAAAACCTTATGAAAATCAGTTGAAAAAAGAGATCAGTTTTTTTTGAATTACAATACTGGAATTGTCTGTATGTAAGACATTTTCTTGATGTTATGCATGTAGAAAAAAATGTATTTGATAGTGTTATCGACACGTTTCTAAATACATCTGGCAAAACAAAAGATGGAATTAAGGCTAGGTTGGACATGGTTGAGATGGGAATACGAGAAGAGTTGGCACCAGTGAAGGGTGAAAAATGAACATTTCTTCCTCCTGCTGCTTACACTCTTTCCAGGTAGGAGAGATATCAATTTTTCAACATCTTGAATGACATAAAGGTTCTAGAGGGGTATTCGTCAAATATCAGTAACCTCGTGTCAATGAGCGACTTGAAGCTAAAAGGTCTGAAATCACATGACTGTCATGTTTTGATGCAAAATCTCATTCCAATTACTTTACGTTGCATTTTTACCAAGAATGTCCGCCATACATTAATGAAACTGTGTTTCTTCTTCAAAGCTATATGCAACAAAGTTATAGACCCGTCGAAATTTCCAGCTATGGAAAAAGAAATTGCCGTCATATTATGTGAATTAGAAATGTTATTCCCGCCTTCATTTTTTGATATGATGGTTCATTTGATGGTTCACTTAGTGAGATAGATTCGACTATGTGGTCCTGTACATTACATATGGATGTACCCCATTGAACGGTATATGAAGATTTTGAAAGGGTATGTCAAAAATCGAAGTCGGCCAGAGGGTTGTATTGCAGAGCGATATATTGTTGAGGAAGCCATTGAATTCTGTATCGAATACTTGTCTGGTGTGGAAAGCATTGGATTACCGAAATCTCGTCACACTAGGCGGCTTGAGGGTGAAGGAATTTCTGGAATACAGGTTGTCACAATCAATATTACATATCGGGAGCAGTCCCACCTTTATGTTTTTCATAATAGTTTCGACGCTAACCCATATGTTGAAATCCACAAAGAACAACCCGCGTGAGAAGATCCACCCCCCACCAGCTTTGAGGCGAGCCATTCCCCTCAAAGACCTGACTTAACCGAGGTAGTCAATGTTCTAATGTTCATTTTTGTAAAATTTGAATCACATAGACACTGATACCTTTCATGTAATGATATTATATAGGGTGAAAATGACTGTGATTTATATCTGTCAACTCCCACCCATTGCCTTGTAGTGAGGGCTACGGTGTTCAATATGCAGAATGACCCACTACACTCCAGACCACTTCCAATCGGTCATGTCAAAGTGTCAATTAACGTAGCTCATGAGCCGAGCGCCGAGATACCCGTGCCAAATGACAATGACGACATTCATACAGTGGAAAGAGCTGTTGGAACATTCGTTGCATGGACGTCGAATCTTGGAAAAAAACATTTCGACCAGGAGGTATTCATTTCCAATTCAATTTTCAAGCAGAAACTTTAACATTAAATTAGAAAATGGCTGAACCGATGAATGTTATTATAGAAGGAAAAAATGGAGGAGCTAAAACGAAAGAGCGGCTCCAACATTGGATCAAACAACCGATCAAAATGATCTACTGAGAGCGCGTTCACCCCGCCCATTCTATATCCACATTTAATATCATTGCCAGCTCATGTGGATACAAAAATGAAAGACGGAAAGAGTTATAAAATTGTTTGTGAAAAAGATATGTATGAAGAGGAAACGTTATATTTCATTAGTGCAGATGCTGTTGATGAGATCAACACATACAACTGGCTAGGCGCCTCAGTTATAAATGTATAAATGAGGTATGTTTTCGTGATTTGATTTTACAGAAGCTAATATACTTTGATAATTATGGATAAATACATCTCATATTTTTCACAGGCGTATATATGAAAAACAATTGAAGGTATTTTTCCATGAATACAAATTTGTACTCGTTAGTCCTCACACCATTTCTACACAACAAGAAGAAATAGATTCTGATTTTCAGGCTAAATTAATGTCAAATCTTCTCAGAAAGTTTTAAAGAATAATTATGACTGATAGACTCTTTTTAATACCAATGTTACAGGGGTAAAACTATACATTTTAATCATATAAATTATATTTTCATTTATATCAGTACTTATTTCTTTTTGTGTTTTTAGGGAACATTGGATGCTCATTGTAGTCAATTTGGATACTCCAAAGATTTATTTTCTGGATTCACTGCATGGATATCCAACTAACTGACCACACATGATGGAGATTGTCAATTTTTAATACACTAGATCCAACATTTTAGAACTAAATATCTAGTTATATAATTTATATTATATTTTAATGAGGATTTTGTTATGATAGGGCGGTGTATGATTATCGTCTAAAGGCTGGAATGAATCCAGGGCATAAGGATGACAATGCCCACAATATCTACAAATGGAGAAGTATCTGGGTATATATAATTATATTTCACTATCCAAATACATATCAAAACAAATTACCTATTTTTCTCGATGTTTCTGCAGTGTCCGAAATAAACAAACGACAAGGACTGCGGTTATTATGTTTGTAAATTTATAAAAGAGATCATATTTCATGAAAAAACTAGCATCCCTAAAGAGGTATTTTTGAAAATAATTACTAATTCATTTAAAATAATTATTAATCCTTTGTGTATTTATATTTTTTCAGTACTACTATGACTATTTCAAAAACTCCTATTCAGAAGATGATATAAATGTGTTTAGAAACGAATGGGCTGCGTACCTGATGGAATAATGTAAACAAATAGGACAATGAAGGTGAATTACTAATACTTATGTTATATTTATATGGTCATTGATATCTACCTTTACACTTATTGAGCATCTATGATCTCTCTTTCTTATGTTTCATATCCTTAGATTAGTGAATTCCTACTAATCAGTTTGAAATTGACATAACTTTAGAAAACAACATAAGTGACATACGGAAAACCGATAAAATGAATTCAGATTGTTTTGATACTTTAGGACAACGATCCATGAGTCATTTGTGACGTGTATGAATCGACCACACCTCAATCCGATGCACAGTGTGACCGGTATGGCTAATAGTGTCTGATATCAGTTTCAAATTGAGATAAACTTTAGAAAACAACACTACTGACATATGGAATACCGAGCAAACGTGTTCGGATTGTTTTGATACTTTATAAAAACAATCCATTAGTCATTTGTGATGTGTATGAATTGAATTCACCTTAATCCGACATATGGTGTGACCGGTATGGATAAAAGTGTCTGATATCAGTTTCAAATTGATATAAACTTTAGAAAACAACACAAGTGACATACGGAAAACCGAGCAAACGCATTTGGATTGTTTTGATACTTTAGGAAAATGATACCTGAGTCATTTGTGATGTGTAAGAATCGACCGAACCTCAATCCGACGCACGGTGTGACCGGTATGGCTAAACGTGTCTGATATCAGTTTCAAATTGAGATAAACTTTGGAAAACAACACTACTGACATACGGAATACATAGAAAACGCATTCAGATTTTTTTGATACTTTAGGAAAATGATACATGAATCATTTGTGACGTGTACAAATCGATCGTACCTCAATATGACGCACAGTGTGACCGGTAAGGATAATAGTGTCTGATATCAGTTTCAAATTGAGATAAACTTTAGAAAACAACACTAATGACATATGGAATACTGAGAAAACACGTTCAGATTGTTTTTATACTTTAGGAAAATGATACATGAGTCATTTTTGATGTGTACGAATTGACCGCACCTCAATCCGACACATGGTGTGACCGGTATGGCTAAAAGTGTCTGATATCAGTTTCAAATTGAGATAAACTTTAGAAAACAACACTACTGACATACAGAATACAGAGTAAACGTGTTCAGATTGTTTTGAAATTTTAGGACAAAAATCCATGAGTCATTTTTGACGTGTACAAATCGACCTCACCTCAATCCGATACATGATGTGACCGGTATGTCTAATAGTGTCTGATATCAGTTTCAAATTGAGATAAACTTTAGAAAACAACACTACTGACATAAGGAATACCTATAAAACGTGTTCAGATTGTTTTAATACTTTAGGAAAACGATCCATGGGTCATTTTTGACGTGTACAAATCGACCACACCTCAATCTGATGCACAGTGTGACCAGTATGGCTAAATGTGTTTGATATTAGTTTCAAATTGAGATAAACTTTAGAAAACAACACTACTGACATACAGAATACCAATAATATGCGTTCAGATTGTTTTGATACTTTAGGAAAAAGATCCATGAATCATTTGTGACATGTACGAATCGACCTCACCTCAATCAGATGCACGGTGTGACCGGTATGGCTAATAGTGTCTGATATCAGTTTCAAATTGAGATAAACTTTAGAAAACAACACTAATGACATACAGAATACTGAGAAAACGTGTTCGGATTGTTTTGATACTTTAGGAAAACGATCCATGAGTCATTTTTGACGTGTAAGAATCTATCGCACCTCAATCCGACGCACGGTGTGACTGGTATGGCTAAAAGTGTCTGATATCAGTTTCAAATTGAGATAAACTTTAGAAAACAATACTACTTACATATAGAATACCGAGAAAATGTGTTCGAATTGTTTTGAAACTTTAGTAAAACGATCCATGAGTCATTTGTGACATGTACGAATCGACTGCACCTAAATCAAACACACGGTGTGACCGGTATGTCTAATAGTGTCTGATATCAATTTCAAATTGAGATAAACTTTAGAAAACAACACTACTGACATAAGGAATACTAAGAAAACGCGTTCGTATTGTTTTGATACTTTAGTAAAATTATCCATTAGTCATTTGTGACGTGTACGAATCGACCGAACCTCAATCCGACACACGGTGTGACCGGTATGGCTAAAAGTGTCTGATATCAGTTTCAAATTGGGATAAACTTTGGAAAACAACACTAATAACATACATTATACCAAGAAAACGCATTCAGATTGTTTTGATACTTTAGGAAAATGATCCCTGAGTCATTTTTGACGTGTATGAATTGACCGAACCTCAATCTGATGAACAGTGTGACCGGTATGGCTAAAAGTGTCTGATATCAGTTTCAAATTGAGATAAACTTTGGAAAACAACACTACTGACATACGGAATACCGAGCAAACGCATTCAGATTGTTTTGATACTTTAGAAAAATGATCCATGAATCATTTGTGACGTGTACAAATCGACCGCACCTCAATCTGATGCATGGTGTGACCGGTATGGATAAAAGTGTCTAATATCAGTTTCAAATTGAGATAAACTTTAGAAAATAATACTAATGACATACAGAATACCGAGAAAACGCTTTCGGATTGTTTTGATACTTTAGGACAACAATCCATGAGTCATTTGTGACGTGTACGAATCGACCGCACCTCAATCCGATGCACGGTGTGAACGGTATGGCTAAAAGTGTCTGATATCAGTTTGAAAATGACATAAACTTTAGAAAACAACACTACTAACATACGAAATATCAAGCAAACACAATCGTATTGTTTTGAAACTTTAGGAAAACAATCCATGAGTCATTTTTGATGTGTATGAATCGACCGCACCTCAATCTGACGCACAGTGTGACTGGTAAAGCTTTTTATTAGATAAAGAATCAGTATTTATTAAATGAGATAAATCAATCAAAAACATATTGATTTTACATTATTCCCTTTCATTGTTATGAGAATGAAAATATTTGAGTTTAAAATTTCATATTTTAGTTTCACATTTCCATATTAATGTATTCTTTCATATTACTATTTTAATTTCTTTTATTATTGCATTACTAACATAATATTTGTTTTCCTATATAGGTGAATTTTGTTTCCTTGAGTTCGGATGATTTGTTAGGCAACAAATACCGTCGAGAGCGGATCACGGATATCAAAGGATGAAACATGAATGTTTATAACTATTTTTGAATAATTGTAATTATAACCATGTAAAACAATGTTTGAAATGTATATAGCAATGTGTTTTTTTTGTATTCATGATGTTAAGTAAATGTATATACCATTGTCGGTCAAAATATTGTGTGCAGGTGATATGGTGTGCAGGTGTGCATGTGCTACTTTGTGCAGGTATTCTGGTGTGCAGGTGTGAAGGTTCTATTTTGTAGGTGCAGGCGATAGTGCCTATATCAGCACTTTTTTGAGCGCTGATAAAGGACACCTTTAACAGCGCTAGAGGAGCACTAATAAAGGAACCCTTTATGAGCGCTCTGACAAGCGCCGATATAGGAGACCTTTATCAGTGCTAAAAAACGCGCTGATAAAGGGGGTCCTTTATCAGAGCTTTTTTTAGCACTGATAAAGGTATCCTATATCAGCGCTTCTTGGAGAACTGATAAAGAGGACCCCCCCTTTATCTACGCTGGCATTAACAATGCTTTTCTAGCGCTGTTAATGCTAGTTTTTAGCACTGATAAAGGGCCAAGTTGTAGTAGTGTGTGAATAAGCTCCAGTGGTCGATGCACAAAGTTGGAATGGATCTGACATGCATAACACCTCTTAAAAAACTTAATGTATTCATGCACAATGGAGGGGAAAAAGTATGCCAACCTCCAGATTTGGTGGGATAGTTTCAATCATGCCTAATGGGAACCATAGGACCCAACATAGACTTCTTGCATAACCTAGGTGATCTCATCTCCTTATATGCAGCATAAGATAACCGCATAAAACTCATGTCTTTAGAGAGTTTATTCAAGGTTAGGTCCGCTGTAGAGTGTCAATTTCATTGCATGTCGATGGATTCACTCACACTTAGCACAGTTCGGTGGGATAATGAAATGCTAGAGATACTTAATGGAAGGAGTTGTCCAATCAGGTGCCTCCTCTGCTATGGGGGAACTTGAGGTTCCTGATGCAGAAGTACCGGTAGCCATTTGGTTTACCTATTTCCTAACATCATCATCATCTAAAATGATGAAATAAATGACCCTATGATGTTCCACATGAATGATCATGTCATCCTGGTTGGGTTCTTCAAGAGTTGTGGCTAAACTATCCAAGGCACCAACACAACCATTATGTGACCGAGGGACATGAGTCACTTTTGGATGAGCAGGAAACTAGGCCATTAGCTTACATGAATTCTACAATAGGGGAACAATCTATTTATTTCTGATGATGTAGTCACCATTAATCTTTTTTATAACCATCTCAGAGTCTTCCTTCGCATGCAAGTGTGGGACATCAATCTTAAGGTCCATCTCGAGACCAGTAATGAGAGCCTGATACTCTGTCTCATTATTGGTGAAACCTTATAACAACAAGAATGAGTATGGTAGGAAGGCCTATGTCAGGGTGATTTAGGCATTCCCTAAGCCCACTCTGTTGAGATTAGGATTGTTGAGATTTCCATATGTTGGGCTCTAGTAGGAACCATCGAAATGAATTTTCCAATAAGGCATAGTATGATCCACTGAGAGGATATCCTTTTCTTGGGAATTAACATCTAGGGGTAGTTATTTAGGGTATGGATGGGTATCCATGAAATATACCAATGCCTGGCCTTTGATGGACTTCTAGAGAATGAACCTGATGTTGAAATGCTTAAGTATCACAACCCAGTATGCCAATCACCCCATCAACATGGGGAAATTCAGGATATACTTTAACATGACCACCAAATACACCAGATTTATCTTATAATTTTTTATATAGTGCCACAACTTTTGCACTAAAAAAACCAGTGCAAGGAATATTTTCTCGATAGGGGATTAATTGGTCTCCATATTGAGGAGCATGCGATTGAGATAGTATAAAATATTTTCTCTACCCTTATTATTATTCTAGGAAATAATAGAACTGAGGGACCATTCCAAGGAAGTCATTTAGAGGACCAAAGGATTCCCTAATATGGGTGGCATCATAACTGGAGGTTATAGAAGATACTAATTAATTTCCTAAAATTCGTTATGGAACTCCTCATCCCATTAGTAAATGATTCCTTTATTCATGAGACTCAATAAGGGATACACTTACCATACATATTTATGATAAATCGGAGTATGAATTCTAAGTGTCCTTTTAGACCTTGCAGCTCTCAATGGTTTCTCAGTGGAGGAATTTGACTGATGGACTTGATCTTCTCCTTGTCGATCACAATACATCTATATCTTATGATTAAGTTGAAAAACTTCCCAAACATATCCCCAAATTTACAATTCAAGGGGTTAATAAACTAAATATAGGAGTGGAGGAAGCCAAAAAAATCTATCATAGACTCTGAGATGGTCCTAAAGCTAGTGAGATTTGACCACCAAGTCATCAGCATAGTATTCCACCAAATTCCCAAGGATTGTCTTCAATATGTGGTACATGGATTTATGATAAGTGGAACCTACATTTTTCAAACTGAATGGAATCACCTGATAGGATAAGGTCCCTTGTGGTTCCCTAAAGGTAGTGGAATCCTCATCCATAGGGTCCATCTAGATCCGATTGTACTCAAAATATCCATCCAAGGAGAGGTTTGAGAACTTGGTGGTGGAATCGATCAACAGCTCTTCACTGGATGGGGAAAATCATCTTTCAAAAAATGGTATTTGATGTCCTAGAAGTTGATATAGACTCTGATCTATCCATTCTTCTTCCTGAATGGGATGACATTGGCTAGACACTTGGGGTACTAAAACTCCATGATGAAGTTGTATTTGATAAGATTATCAACCCTAGCCTCGACTATAACACTATGATAGGGGTGAATCTTCATAGGATACTGTTTAAACCCACGATGACCCACTAGGAGGCTGATATGGTGACCAGATACCTAAGGGTCCAGTCCTTTCATCTCATCATAGCTTGAGGAGAATTTATTATGGTGTTGTTTCAGGAAGTCCACATACTTATAATTTTCCTCTAGATACATGGTTTCATTGATCAATGTTAGCCTCATATCTTCATTGGTACCAAGTTTTACCTAAATTAACTCATAAATGGTGAAGGATACACCCTCTTCAAATGTAGGAGGCATATATTTCAAATCCTCTTTGTCATCTGAGGTATGGGAATCTGTGGGAGGAGGTGAATCTTCCAAGCCTATTGACTCGGAGGGGGAACTAGTTCCTTCTTGAGAAGAAACAAAATCCTCACTGAGGGGTTCTTACTCAACCAAAAATGTGGAAATAGAAGATTTCAAGACAATTCCATCTGTCTCTCGACCACATGGTCCATGATTCATGTCAAAGCAATGGTGGTGTGTCAGCTTCGAATGATTCAAACTTGATCTATAGAATAAGAAGAAACACCATGAAATAGTGGCTATAGGGAGAACTTATCAACACTTCATAAGAGTTGGGGCTTCTTGTATCACCTGGTCCTATCTAGTGTAGGAGTATGAGGTAATTTGTGGATAATACTTTTTATTAGGGATACTGAAACACTTTTTCTTAGAGATGATAAAGAAATATCATAGATCTGTAATTATAGCCTATAAATGATGAATCGGGAGAGTGAAGGAATCATCCAAGTCTTCATAGGGATTGAATGTGGTGGCCATCAGATCATTTAGAGAATTGATTCACTCAACCCCATTGGTTTGAACCTTCTTCCCTTCTCTCTTCTAATAGTTGAAATCAAGATAGTGATATTCAAAGTAGTAAAAGGGGAAAAAATCACCCTTGATCACCCTTAATCGACCATTTATGGATTACTTGAGACACTGTTGATATAAGGAGGGGACTGTCACATGCAAATGAACCTAGGGCCTACCCAACAATGTGTTGTAGGAAATGTCCTATGAGACTATCATGAATTCGTCACTTGATATCAAGAAACCAAACTTGGTATTCAATCGAACCCTTCCACATGGTTTATCCTTAGTCTTTTTGTAACCCAAAATTTTCAAGTTGGATGGATTCAGATCTACTTCTATCAAGAATAACTTATGGAGCATCTAGGTTGAGATGAGGTTAATCTAAAAACTAGTGTCCACTAGGAAGCATAATATTTCCACTCCATTGAACTGGATTGTAATATAAAATGGGTATATTCACCCCTACACGAGGACACCCTAATATTCCTTATAAAATTAGATGATGGATTGGTATTCCTCTCGTTCATCCCCCTCTTCATAGTAGGCCTTTGTGGAATCTAACTATGGTTAGAACTATAGAGGTATTTCCAAATTTTATGCAAGGGACTCACATATTTATTTCGACAAGAAAATATTCTCAAGGATTGAAATCCTTGTAGGTATACCGGTGAGTTTCTTCAACACATCATACTTCTGCACTAAACACACATTTTTTCCTAGGTGGTTACTCCTTGGTGGGGGGCACAACAGATACAATCGGATGGACCACTGAGGTATGGCTAGTGCTGGAAATATTCAGCCACTACCTAGAAGTATTTCTTTTAATAACTACTGGGTGACTATCCTTTGGATGATTGTTTTTTGGACGAGGTATGGATCTATAAAGATGTGGATGATTATGGTGCATTTGTGGATGAACTTCTTGATCAACTAATATGGACAGCTGTAGAGGTGTAGCTGATAGGGTGGACTGGGAGGATAGTTCTTGATGAACTCCACACAGAACCTATTACCTGGTATCAGTAGCATGAATGACCTAGCTAGCCTAAGTATTCTGACGACTCGCATTTCCTCATACATTCCTTTTATAGCTTCACCCAGGATCACCGGGGGGTTTTCATGGAATTCCTCATCATCGAGCATTGTGGAGTAGTCTACCAACTCGATGGAGTTCACAAAGGCATACTCTCACTCATCATCATTGAGGTTATCCAATGTTGGGTAGACTCTGGGTACATTTCCCAACTTAGAGGGAATGAAGATTGCGAGATGAATTCAGCACTGACGGGGTACTTTGATATCCCTTACACTGTTAATGCCTATTCTTTTGGGATTTGGATGGCTATGACGTGGATGCATAGGTAGTAGCTGGAAGGGGTGAAGAAACCACATGAGGTGCTAGCCTACCTAAGTGAGAAAATATGAGACCATGGGAATGAAGGACTACTATGTGATCCAATTGGTCGTTATATTTCTACATCCCACAAATAGAAGCATGCTACCATTCACCTGATCCCTGACTGTCACTATTAAGGTCACTAGAGACATGGGTCACCTGCACTAGGACGTCACCCAACTTGACCAAGCCATGATACACTTGGTCCTAGATACAATACTTAAATACATATAATTCCATGATATAATATGTTCTAGGATCCTGTGGTATGGGAAATGGTCAAGGAGGTCAGTGTGTCCAGCTTCCTAGGGCTTCTTACACTCTAGAAGCTTTAGAATCCCCTTCTCCAGGGCATAAACAAAATATCCTGGGACATATGAATATTTTAATTAATAGGTATGGTTCCTTATATTTGGTAATGTAACACTATGAGTTTGGACTTGAAGTATGGTTGGATCTACATTTTCATATATAGGCAGATGTGCCTGGTGAGGCGGCACCTGAAGGTTATATGTTGGGTGAGGCTATGCTTGATAAGGATTTACTTGGTGAGGATCCTCTAAAAAATGGTCCAATAACTCTACCATCTTGGGGGGCCTCTACCAGTAAAGTGGTAGCAATATATTCTTTGTTCGGTATCCTTGCAGGAGATGAAAGAGGCAACAGGCGTGACTCTATAGTCTACTGCAAGGCTTCCACTAGATGTTAGGCCTTATAAAAAAGATCATGGAACTGATCTAGAATGTTCTGGGTGATGATTTTAGGGACTATTTCAGTCTTGAAATTCCCCATACACATCTTTATAAACTTCTCTTGAGTCAAAGACATGTTGAGTGAATATGGGAGGCATTTCCACAAGTAAAAAAAGTTTGTAACCTTCTCAACAATACTTTTCTTGCACTTTGAGAGTTTTATAATACATTTATTGTATGTGGTGGAGGATAATTATTAGAGTAACTTCCTATGAATGTTTTTCCAACTAGAAATGGACCTTATGGGCAGCTGATTGTACCAAATCAACATGGGTCCTTCCATCATATAAACAAAACATCAGATCTTGGTGGCCTCCTATTATTCTAGGGTCCTCATCATAGGTCCACACCTTAATATGAAGCATTAAAAGTGCTACAATAGGTCACCCATCCCATTAAATGGGAAAAATTTGAGATTTAAAAACTTTGGGGGTGCTCATATGTTTTCCGCCCATGTCAAGTATGGTTTTCTGTTAGGTGGGATTTCCACTTTTCAGATCTCCAAGGCCTAATGGTGAGTGTTGAGAAAGTCTATAAATTTATCTTGGTGAGGGTACCTATATTGGAAAGGGACCCTGGGTAACAATGTCCTAATAAGGTCATCAAATTGGGGAGTGAGCTCATCAACTCAGGGAACAACATGACCTAGATCCCGAGGAGGGTAGTTATGCTTTTCAGGTGAGTTTAGAATCTCATACCTTGGTCGTATTCTATAAACTCCTAATTCTTCCCTGAATAGCTTCATGGGGCCACCAAGGTCGAATAGGGGCATATGGACAAGGATGAATTACTACCCCACTGTAGGAGAGATGGGGTCCCATGGGGAAGTTCCATAATTTGGGCACTGATCAGCAATGAGATCAGTGATGATACTTTTATGCTCTTTGAGATACCAGAGCAAGGTGGATACCATGGGTTTTGTCTTTGCTTTTGGTGAAACTTTGAATGGATCAGATGGTTAAGAATGTTCCTTTCCCTTGTTTATATTTTTATAGGAAGGAAATGTATCATTAGGGGGGATTAGGGCCAATGTATTCCTTTTCTGACGTGTGAGAACACCTACTAGAGGGTCTTCCTGGTATTGTTTCGCCCCTTCAGGAAGATTTTTCCTATCATGACTTACGTTAGTGCTCCTGTTCCTCTGGTCCTCAGGCTATTAACGACCATATTAATCGTGATGGTTACCAGAGAGGAACCTTTATCATTGTTGAATAGGTAGGTATGTCACAAGATAGGGATGAACTGGAGGGTAGTGTATTATCCCCAACCTCTGATCTGCACACGTGAAGACGCTTCTTCCATGACTCGGTAGAGAACTATAAGGCTCCTAATGTAGGTCTATTGAAGGTTCTGGTGGTAATTGTACAAAGTGGGGTGTTGATACACCTGAACTACTATAATTTAAACCCTTTAAAACTTATATTCAATGGATTTTAGGTTATCCTTAATCCTCAGGCTGGACAATTGATGATCTCATAGGCAGTGAAATGTCACCCAAATAATCTAGCAAAAACACACATCCTGACTCTCGGTGAGGGACTCTGGGATGACAACGTTTGGATTTATAGGCATCTAGAACACCATTAATAGCTAATCACCTATTAAAACATCCCGCATTCCCTCTTCCATGGAGGAATTATCTTGTTCTTGGTCATCCTAGGTCCTAATTGGAGCAAGCTGAGGCACGGGAGGCAACACCAATGTTGATTGGTTATGCTATTTGTTTATTGGGAGAGGAGTCACAACATGAGTCAAATTTTCATTTCATGCTAGAACATCTTTTAGGGGAAGTACCAACCTCATCATCACATACCTATAGGATTGGGTTTTCATCACTACCTTGTGTTCAAGGGTAGTGAAATCCATCTATGGATTGATAGAATGCTCATCATCTGAATGTGTCATCCTAGAACATGGCATATCTCCCACTTCTTAGGTGGAGGTGAGAGGAGGGAAACCAGAAGTGATAGAGATGACTATACTATGATTCCATAGATGGGGGATAGAACATCCTCCACCTAAAAGAACCTATAAAGGAATTTGGAGACCCTATGGATATCAACTTCTAGGATTTCAAACCTCATCTATTGGGCCCCCACCCCAGACTCTAGTAGTTGGGGTCGAGACTCCATTATTGAGTCCTCAGTCACCTCATAATATGAAATATTAATGAGGTCAATGAAGAATTTGCGTTTTCTAGGATTTTACCTTCAATGGAGAGTATTTTAACTTCTACCCTAGGATGGTTCATCTGGGAAGGGAATGTCTTCAGCATGAGGAGGACCTCCATGATGGTAGTTTGGAGCACATGGAGGGCCTCCATTTTTTTTGGTGAAGGAGTGGGGAGGACCTCTACTCTGATTGGTAGGATCACGGGGAGGTCCTCCATGATAATTGTTGATGAAGTGGGTAATACCTCCACTTGAGTTTTTTTTGGAGTGGGGAGGACCTCTGCTTCGGTTAGTAGTGTCATGAGGAGGACCTCTACTTTGGTTGGAAGTGGCACATGGTGGACCTCCATGATAGTTTTTGAAATAGTGGGGAGGACCTCTAATATGGATGGTGATGGTGTAGGGAGGGTCTCTACACCACAAGATATCCCATGATGGATATTGGTGGAGACAACAATTGAAATAATCAACTCGTACTACCTTTGAGGTTATTAGGGTCTTGATATCAGGGAAAGACAGATCCCTATTTGCTTGTCATAGGTATTTGGAAAGATACGCTGGTGGTGGTAGGGGCCACTGGATCCATGGAAGATTCCCCTTGTCGGGTAGCATCCTGATCCTTCCCTTGATGTTGGAATCGAGTGTTTTAGACTGAGGTTGGTGGTGTAGGGGTGAAGTCCACTAGATCTTTGACCTAAGGGATTAGTCACTGTTGTCATTGATGAGGCCAGGTGGGAGACCTCCTTGGTGGATCCCAGGTGGTAGTCACAGTCAACATGACTTGAACATCCCCTACCTCCTTAGTGTATGGGAGTGAGTCATCAAAACATGTTGGAGAGAGACTCCATAAGTGGTTCATTATAGGAACCGAGGGTGGTTTCCCCCTTCAAGACCCTCAAGGGTGGTGGTGTTGATGATACACCAATGACTCTAGATCTTGGAGGACCATATCTCTTATGTAAATGACCCATCTTACTTGTATCTGTGTATGATAGAATTGATCACCCTCATATGGATGATCTCAGAGGGTGAGAAAGGGCGTGGGTGCTCAGTAGCTGAAGTCGTGGAGGGATTTGTGGAATATGTGTATTTTTTTGGGATTTACGCATCAATATTTGTCTTGACCTGGTACCTATAGAAACTGAGTTACTAATTTCCCATATCATGATTCCTATACAGAATGTGGATTCATCTTCCATTACAGGTATAAGAAAAGTGATTCCAAATCCACCAATTCCATCCAATATTCTGAAGCAGAAAAGGATCCACGCTAATAGTGTAACATACCAACGATTCCCAATGCTAACTACCCCAACACAAATGTGAGTTTTATGCTGGGCCCACCAATTTCTTGGTGGCACATAGCACTGAATGTTTGAATCTGGTGACATGAAAATACCTTAATTCCCCAGACACTACTAGTCCCCCTGATTAGAGGAGAAGAGTTTCGCATTGGATTCACCATTTCTTAGTGAAGCCTAATTCAAGTAGTGTATGAATCCAATAAAAAATCTAGTGTCCAATACTCTTAGTCCCCATGGTTGTAAGAGAATAGTTTCATGTTGGGTTCACCATTTATATTGGTGAAGCCTGATGTCAACAACATATGAATCCATGGTGAGGGTATTGAGGTGCGCAACAAAAGTTGATGGGTAAAGTATTTCAAAATATTTCATCATCAGAACGATGTGACTTTATTGTCTCTTGTGATCCAAGACCCATTAGTGGTCCAAGGATCTCGGGTGAATTACATAATTACAAAAATAAATAAACAAACAGTTACCTTGTTTGATTCGACGACGTGATTCAATGCAGCCTATTTTCAGTAATCATTACTTGAAGGATCCAAAGTCAAACCCCTCTAGATCATCGAAACATTCTTTAAGAAACCATGTTAACTCCGATCATCAAATTTTTATTGCTATCACAGAGCTCCGATGATTTATTTGACGTTGTGATGATCACATTGACTATGTTCCTATGATCCATGAAGATATCCTTGTATCAATTACTTGAATGATGTCTTTCTCTCACAAGGATGTGGGATAAGGAGAGATGAGATCTCAATCTAATGGAATGAGTTTCTTGCACACCAAAAAATGAACTCATCATCTACTTATATAGTGGATGTGCAAAATACCTGGTTAGGGTTCTCGACCCATGTATATCTTTCATCCACTTAAATAAGTAATGAATAAATAATCATTATGTACCAACTGCATCATTTATTTTATTTATATTTTATCACATACTTATAATATATATTAAATATATTATGTGATAAACCTGATTCATTAGATCAACTCGTAATTCCTGCTAATATTAAATGAACCTTGAATATTAAATAGAATATTCATTTATTTAATATTATTCCTAGTATTTACTTAAACACTCATAAATACTTTTATTAAATAAATTAAACTCAATTATTATATACTGAAATAATAATGAATTTATTTATTTATTGGTGATCGATAAATCTCGAACAAATATCAAACCCTATGGTGGGGCCCACCATGTCCTATATACCTATTCTGCAAAATAGGGATGAATTTTGAATACTCTATTGTATGTGTCCCTCTAGACCCTAATCTCAATAGCAGTGAATAATATTCATAGACCAAGTGTAGAGTCTGGAAACCCATCATGTCCCCTAAATAGATAAGGAGTATTCATATAAATGACAACCAACCTATGAACATGCACTGTGTAATATAATCTCTTTGTCATATGATATCTTATAATGCATGATGCAAACTTGTGCAATCATTCTTTCCTTGATTTCTTATTTTTTATATTACTAGATGGAATTACCTTCGACTACCATGGGCATGGTTTTAATGAAGGTACTACTATCCTGATCAACCAGGCCAGATATATCACTTCCTCAACTCAGAAGTGATTAATTCTATCTAGATCATTCAACTAATGTCATACCACCAATGATACACCCAACACAAACTACCTCTCCACAACTTCATTGTCATGGTTTTCACCTTGCATCAAAGTACACGACCAAATGAAACTCATTCATAATGATCTCAAGTTAGGAGATCAATACACATGTCCATAGATATGAACAACCAATGACACCTAAAACATATGGTGTTTCTATTAGAGGGTTTGTCCTTATGATCTCACCTACCAGAGATCACTAAGTGAGAACTTCATGAGAAGAAGCCTCAATGCTTATGAGTCCCCAACACTTGATAGTCTAACATCAACTATGTCCTATCAGTATGATGTATCTAGATCATTGGACATATATTTAAGATTAATTTCATACTATCTTGAGGTTCTCATTATAACTTGGTATCTTCCATAACCTTATGAGACAATAATTAATATATGGAAATTACCATTTAAATAGTGGATGTAATAATGTATACACTAAAATGGTAGGTGTACATCATGCATAACTCACTTGTACACATGGTACAGTAATTAAAAGTACCGATAAAGTTGGGTATAGGGAACCCACTTTTACAACACTCCCACTTTCACTAGAGTCAACTTGCTAACCATCCTTGTTATCTCTCACATGATTAAGATAATGTTTCTAATGATTCATGGATTTAGCTAATCGGTTTGTCATGTCTTCACTGTATGGCCATTATTCGATATTTTACCTCACCTCCTTGAGTAAAAACATTTCAAGAGATGATATCCCTGAGTATTTCACGTTTTTTCCACTATCAAAATTTGGCAATTTTGGCTAGTACTGTTAGTAGAATTATCATAATCTACAGTATGATAAATCTTTAACCACTAGGATCAATTCAAAGAACTGTAATGAATCGTTTTTATTATATATTTCTTTTATAGCTTCCATTGAACCTAAAACATACTTAGTATTTATAGATATGGATACCACTGGATTATATGACCATATCTCTCTCATCAACTTAGCTTGACTATGATATTAGATCATATTGATAAAAGGAATACTAGTTTCCCCTATTTAAATTAGTATACCTTACTCTCCACAAACTAGGTTCATAGCCTTTTTACTTTATTAAGTGAAATTGGATAGTTTTGAATGCATCCCTTACAATCCTCATGGATATAACTAATATTTCCCATACCATAAAAATTATTTTGGAATTATTATTTCTTGTAAATAGCATGGAATATGTGATTGATCCATCATAGTAGAATACGAGATTCAACTTACTACATTAATCTCTTCCTATATGACACACATGCCCTCTTGGAGATATTTATGCCATGTTACTCGGGTAACAATTCTCTCTTGAATTTTACAAACTTTTATTTTAAATACATTGTCATTATATTTACAATTAACTAGGTCCAAGCATCTGTTGGATCTACCTTAATAGATATCATTCCCTAGAAATTAGGTTTCTACTTTAAGTAAATCTATGGAGAGATGGTTTCATTCTGGTCTTAACTAACTATAACACCAATAGACATTTTCCCTATGTTACTAAACATACTTTTCTCGGAAAACTATGTCACTCCCATTAACCTATGGTAGAAACATGGTAAAGATTCATTCCAAATTAATATCCTATGATTTAGTTTCTTACTTTAATCCTAAACTATATTTCAGTAACTTTCACTCTTATTTGAAGTTCCCAGTTAGGATCCAAGTATCATTGAGAGGGGGAGGGGTGAATATGTGATATCTTTTCCTTTTTATGTTTCCTTATTTTTGAAACAACCTTTGCCTCATGTTAAATAGTTCCTTACCCACTGAACGCATACAACCACATGAACATAATATCTACAAGGTTCACTACTCAACAAGGTAGTTACGTCCTTGGTATGGTATGAAAACAATCTAGTACCACACAATCCACTAGAAAACAATCCTTTGATGTGGAATACAATGAGTAGGATATTCCCTTACACCCATGTATCACTTTGAAAACAATCAAATAGTGTGTTTTCTCCCTCTTATCACAAATAGGGTAATACAATGTTTCTCTGCTTCTTGAAAAACTTTCACAAATAAAATCTCTCAAAAAAATTCTTCACTTTCCTACCCAGAAGATGGTAAGAACCTCCTGGTGCAAACATCTTGCGTGCCTCCCTATTTTCGCGCCTCCCTACTTGCGCACATCCCTGCTTGCATGACTCCCTACTTGCGTGCCTCCATACTTGTGTGCCACTAACTACTTGTACGCCACAATTGTGAACAACTCAAAATTTTCATGCCAATTATAGCTTATACACAACACACTTCTTGCACACAACTCCCTGCTTTCATGCAACTTTCAACTTGTGTGCCACTTCTTCTTGTATTCCACTCTTGTGCATAACACACAACTTACTTTACACTTGAGCTTGCATGCCACTTTTTTTGCATAACACACAACTTTCATGACACTTCAGCTTTCGTACCACTTTCTACTACTTGTGTGAGTAGAGCTCAAATTTTCTCTTAAGTGTTGGTATTTTATAAAAATGAGGAGGGTAGTCGTTTATTTATAGGCATTTTGGTGACCCTGTGCATGAGGAATACAACTCATATTGTGCACCACTCCATGACTTTCATGCCACTCCATGGCTTCCAAACCACATACACTTGCGTGCCATTCCTTCTTGCACACCACTTATACATGCGTGCCACTTCCTACTTGCATACCACTCTTTAACTTACACACCACTTTATTTCCTTTGTTATATTTTGATGTGATGATTTTTAAATATGATTTACATGAAACATACACTTTTACGCCACTTATACTTGTGCACCACTTTCTAATTGCATGCCACTTTCTTTCCTTTATCAAAAACACTTCCTTACTCCCACTATACTTCATAAGGATAACATCACAAGTTCTCCAAACTTATGATATTTGTGAAATACAAATCAGAAAAGCATCATCATAGTTTCTATGACCTTTTACAAAGTGAATCGATTTATCTTCTTTGAAAAAAAAAGACAACACCTTCTTTAGCCAACTTGGTCCCAACATTATTGGCATTCCATGATATCACCAACCCTTTTGGTTGTGCTATATAGACACCATCCACAAAAGTTGGTATTGACATCCAATTCACAATAAAATGATAATAGAATTTATCTATGAAAATTAAAATTCTAACAGATTTAGGCATAATGAATTAGTTTTACCTACTGAGCCTTAATGGAACTAGGTTTTCACCATCTATGTATAGTTTTGCGTGAATAATCACTGCAATATTCAAAATAATAAGCTCCTTGTACTTTGATACATGGAATTCATTATTGAATTTAATTGATATTGTTAATTCTAGATAATTTCCATATACTGGTAACTTGTAGGATTTATTATTTTAAATGAATAATGTATCACCATTCGTGGTAAATACAAAACTGATACCATGGTTTTGACCTTCCTACGTAGTAAGTGTCTCTAGAACATTACTTTTCTACAAGGTCTCATGGAACTTGTTCCTATGTCAACTATTTATTCATCTCTATCATCGAGTAAATCCAAGTCGATCTTGCTCCCACTGTCTCAAATAGAGATGCGAACCCTTTTATAGAAATATATTCTAAAAATTGACTATAACTATTCTATGATAAGGATTTTAGGTAATATACAAAATGAACTTCAGGATATTAACTGAGATGTACATTGTGTTTTTCTTGGTGCAAGTTAGTTTATATTCTTAATGAACTATTTACATCCAATCATAATTTTCTTATGACATAATGAATTTATATCATACTATAACTTATATGATATCCATTTATCATTATAGTTGGCATGTTGTTAATGGATAAAGACATTATTTGCGATGCATGTCTTGAAAAATAGAAGTTTTTTGTGATGCATTAGTTTTAACATTGATGTTCATTTTACTTACTTCATGACTCTTATGTGTATAAGGATCTTGTGTGAATTAAATAAGCACAAAAAACAAACATGTACATTGTTTTATTCAACAACGTGATCGATTGCAACTCATCATATGTGATCATTTCTTGAAGGATATGAATCAAAATCCCTATATATCATCCACACACCCTTCAAGAAACTACGAAAATGCTGATCATTGAATTTTGATTATTAGCACGGAGCTCTGAAAATTCCTTCAACGTCGTGAATATCACCTTGACTCCTTTCCTATGATCAAAAAAGACACCCTTGTATTGATTGATTGAACAATGTATTTATCTCTCAAGGATGCGGGAGGAGGATAGAGGAGCTCTCAATCCGTTGGAAGGAGTTTCTTGTACACCGAAAAATGAGCTCCTCATATACTTATATAGTGTATGTGAAAAATACCCAGTTAGGGTTCCCAAACCCCATATATCCGTCATACACATAAATAAGTAATGAATAAATAATCATGAAAAACTAAATTCATCATTTATATTATTTATATATTATCACATAATTGTAATATATATTAAATATATTACATGATAAACCTGAGTCATTAACTCGACTTGTAATTCTCACTAATATTAAATGAACCTTGAATATTAAATATAATACCAATTCATTAAATATTATTCCATGTATTTACTTAAAAAATCATAAATAATTTTATTAAATAAATTCAACTCAATTATTATAAACTCAAATAATAATGAATTTATTTATTTATCGATGATGAATAAATATTGGACAACCCTCGAGCCCCGTGGTGGGGCCTACAATGTACTATATACCCATTCAGTAGAATAAAGAAGAATCTTGAATGTGATATTGTGTGTGACCCTATAGGCCCTTATCTCAATATCAGTGAGTAATTTTCACACACTAAGAGCGGAATCTAGCAGCCTCTCATGGACCTTAAATATTTGAGGATTAGTCATAACAATCACAACCAATCTCAAACACACACTATATAATATAATCTATTTGTTATACGATATATCATAAAGTAGGAAAAAAACTTGTTTCATCATCCTTTCCTTGATTTATTATTTTTTGATCTAATTGGACGAAATTTCCTTAAGCTACAATGAATATGGATTTAATGAAGGTACTACCATCCTAGTCAACCAAGATAGAGATATCACTTCCTCAACTCGGAAGCAAAAAATGCTATCTTGATCATTCAACCAATGTCATAACATCAATGACACACCTAACATAAACTACCTCTCCATGAATTTATTGTTGTGGTTTTTGCATTGCATTAAAGTACATGATCAAATGACACACATTGATAATGATCTCAAGTTAGGATACCAATATACATGACCATATATAGAAACAACCAATGACACCCAAAACATGTGGTGTTTCTATTGGAGGGTCTATCCCCAGGATATCACCTACCAAAGATCACCAAGTGTGAACTTCATGAGAAGAAGTCTCAATTATTATGATCCTTAAGCACCATATAGTCAAACATCATCTGTGTCCAGTTAGTATGATGTATCTAGACCATATGATATATATTTAAGATTAATTTCATAGGATCTTATGGTTCTCATTATAGTCTGAGATTTACTACAGCTTTTCGATATGAAAATTAATCTATGGAAATTACCATTTAAATAGTGGATATAGAAATTTATACTCTAAAATGGTAAGTTTACATCATACAGAAATCAGTCGTATACATGGTATGGTAATAAACAATACTAATAAAGTTAGGTCTAGGGAAACCACTTTTAAAACACAAAAATTCACAAAATCTGACGGTGTAAAACATTATTAGTCCCCATGGTTGTAGGAGAATAGTTTCCCATCAAGTTCACCATTTCTATTTCCGACTCTTTTGTTAGGGTCCATGTGCAGCATGCGTTTTTGTTGACTTTCATTCCCACTTTCCTAAGGTGGAGGGATTTCATCACTTTAATTGGTGATGCCTCCTCCTTAATCAAAATGGTATGATGGGATGTTAGTTCATCCTACCATGGATTCCTCCTTAGAGTTTGTTCCCTAGTCCAGGTCTCCCTCAAGGATTTGATTCAGGTACGTGGAACTCATTTTTAGTTTCATCTCTATGTTGATTCTGATTAATCACATTTCTTCTATCTTGATAGGGTAGCAACTTTTAGTTAGGAGAGTAGTCACGTTGGACATCTCTGGGCATGTATGTACATTGGGAACATTGGTCATCTATGAATCTTTCTCTTGAGAGGGTATCTCATATGAGGCATCTTAGGCATGGAACACAAGGCATCCCATGTCGATCATGAGATAATGACACCAGAGGTGTAAGTCATCCAAGGATTTTTACCTCAGGCATCCCATGTGTATTACATGGGGTATTTATTCTGGGTTAGGTCATAAGTTCTACATCCTATGGAGATGTATCAAAACATTTGGTTGAGATGGATCGGTGCATGATTTTAACGTATTGTGAATATGGATCAGAAAATATAGTTGATATGGATCAGGGCATGAGTTTAACATCTTGTGGAGATGGATCAGAATTCCTAGTTGAGATGGATCAAGTAAAACGTTTAATGTCTTATAGAGATGGATCAGATTACCTATGGATGAGGAGCAAGGATGTGTGTCCCTAGGAGGGAATATATCACCCATTGATAGTTTACTGATGAATCATAATGTTCCATGAAGGTAGATCCAGGAGGTGTATCACTAGGAAGGAACACCCGAGTTTACCATTGGATCAGAACACCCCAAGGAGGTAGACCTAGAAGGTTCATCCCTAGGATGGAGCATATAAGTTTACCAATGGATTAGAATGCCTCATAGAGGCAGATCAGTAGGTTCATCCCTAGAAGGGAACATGAGGAAAATTTACCAATGGATCAAAAAACCCCATAGAGGTAGATGTGGGAGGTTCATTTAAAGGAGGGAACACCTGATTAGTTTACCAATGGATCATAAAACCCTGTGGAGGTATATCTGGGAGGTTTATCTCTAGGAGGAAAAACCTGGATAGTCTAATAATGGATTAGAATGCCCCATGGAGGTGGATTTGGGAGGTTCATCCCTAGTAGGGAACACCTGAGTTGTTTTACAATGGATCATAACACCCAGTGGAGGTAGATTCTTGAGGTGCATCCCTAAGAGGGAACACATGAGTTTACTATTGTTAGGATTGAACCTTTGGTAGGCATCCTACATACCTTTGTTTGAAAGTCATGGATCAAAAACCACATAGTTCAATGTCACAGATTAAGGTTGTGTGATTAGACCAATCCATGCATTTTAACATCATGTGATAAGAACACTCATATCAAAAAAAGAGCATCTATGAGGGATGGTGTGGGGATTATGTGTAGAATTTTCCCAAAATGAGAGGCTTTTCCCCCATGGTGAGAGAGGTTGGAATCCCATGGTGATCATAAATGAGGAATCCTATGGTCATCACACAGGGTAAGGCTATATTTTTATGTCATGTGTTTAAGATGCTATCATTCAGTTTAGTTTCGTACAACTAGGACATGGAGCTAGGTAATTGTACATCATGTAGCTCAGATGTGGTGGGACTCACTCCTAAACCCTAGGTATTATGTTACCACCACTCATGCACCACTAGGAAAATAATGGTGTTGGAACTACCATGGATGAGTGGTCAATAATAAGGTCAATGTTAGGGTCCCTATGATTATAAGAAAAAAGGGTTAGGGTACGTATGCTTAGCAGAAATAGGAATATTGGGGGAAAGGACACACTTGGAGTGAAGTAGACACACACAAGAGTGGGTGGAATTGGTCATGTAGGGACTCGAGGTGCATCTGAATCAATCCTAGATTGGTATGGGGCCCCGTAGCACTCGACCTTTGTGAAGGGGTGTGAATAGGAGGGAGAAACCATGGAGATGTCCATAAGAGGTGCTTCAAGAAGATTATAGGTTCAAAAATGAGGGTCTCACAAAGGTTGGGGGTCCTCATGAAGGTTATGGGCTTTACAAAGTAGTAGGCTTCGTGAAACCAGGTGACCCTGCTTCTGAGTGAAGTTCTAGTTTCTAGGGGGAGAACTGCATGAAGGCTAAATTCTTCATGAAGCCTTAAGTGCCTCATAGGGCATTCTTCTTACATGGAAGGAATTAGACTTTTCTAAAGGCATCTCCAATTTTGGTGGAGGGTCTTAATAACATAAGGGAGGTGGTTTCATGATGATTGGATACCTTGGGTGATCCATTTTCTCTTTCGTTTATGAAGCTTAGGTGGTTTGTGAATAGGGAGTAATTTTCTGAAGTTGAAAAGTCTCCATTCATCCTTAAAAAGTCATAATGAAGGGGTATTTATATGAATGGATATTTTTTAATGATTGTAGGATGTCACAAAACTTTATGAGATTCCAAAATACACATGATCCACAAGTATGAATGTTTCTTCCACATAGATTACCATCAACCCTTCACGCCTTCATGAAGCACTCCATGAATACAAATGTTACTGCATGGAGGTTATGACTTGGCCTTCATGTGTTCATGAAATATATTCTCATCATAGGATATTAACAAGCTCTAACCATTCATAGAGGAAGTGAGCTTCATGAAACAACACCTTAGAGGGATTATTTGGGCAGTTTTGTCTCAAATTCACCTCGAATCAGCCATGCCTTCCTTGACTATTCCATGTAATACATATTTCTACACCACCAATTGGACTAGAAAAACCAATGTGAATGAAGGACTTGTTCCATTAAATATCTAGATAAGAACATATAGTTTAATGTATTAGTGATTGTACATGTGTGGATAATTTATTAAGGTCTAACCACTTTGAACAAATGGCATTGATTTTATGGTTGTGCATGTTTGACCAACAACCGCGAGACAGTCTAGATGATATGAGATAGAAAAAACACCTCATTAATAATAATATCATTACTAATACATACCATATCAGGTATAATGAAAATAGTTTAAGGTATTTATGCTTTGACCAATATTATTTACAGTTTAGGGTCACATGATAAGGACCATAAAAGGTTCAAGAATGAGATGTCACATCCTTTCTTTGAAAATGGGAATGATTCATGAAGATAAAACATAGAGGATATCAAATACACATAAATAGTTTTATTATGGATTGTGTAAATCACAGATAAAGGATGTTTGAATCAAGGATGATGAGATGGGGAACATATATTTAGGATGACCATTGAACACATTCAAATGGAGGGTTAAACTGCAATGGTGTCAAGGAATATAGAGATTATAGGACTTCCTCCTTAGGATGAAAACATGCCTCTAGATGACAGGTGAAATTTGGGGCATGTATATGGATCCATATGAGGAGAATACATGCATAGTCAAATAAAGGTGTCCCTTGTAGTCAAATACACTTGTTGACGATAACTATGATAGGTTTTTGGAGATTCAAATACTTGGGAAATGAAGTAGGTTTGTGGAAAATAGGCATTCAAGGAGGGTTATAGTACCTTAAGGATTATGTCACCATGCATTGGAAACATTATTAGGGTGAAAAAATGTGATATTCCATTGCTATAACTTTTTCATAGACAAGTTGGTCCAATGAGATTAGTTTCAATTTTTTTAGGGCCATGTGGTGGGTCCCACAATTTTTGAGCCTTTTTTATGCTCTAACTTTTACATAAGACCATAAATTGGATATCTTAGAAAGTTGAGACTTGATTTTTTTAGGTTTACCTTTATGTGTTTTCAGTCTAACAAGTTTTATGTCTCTTTCATTAGTAGTCTTAAGGCCTTGTAATTTAGACCATTGTGGGTTTAGTTTAAGGTCACACAACTTTGAGTAAAAGTGTTGATTTTAAGGTTGTGAAACTTGGACCAAAGGAAAGGAAATACATGGGGCATGAGAATGGTACCACTCAATGTGATTAAAGGGCATATTATTAACATAAACTACATTAGGGTGTGTATACATAGTTTAAGGTCCTGATTCATGGATTATTATGTGAAGGGTATTTGGAAACCGACTTCCCAAATGGGGATTAAAGGTTTAAAAACCTCCAACATCTTATAAACAAGGAGAGGTAAAATTTTAAATCATAACACAAAGTTTTTTTGGACCAGAAGTGGTGACATGGTCCAGAAATGCAAAGGATGAATATTGATCATGTTTAAATAGAGGTTTTTTCTACGATACTGTAAGGGAATACAAAGATTAAAGGACCTTGTCCTCAGGAAAAAATGTGCCTCTAGTTGGAATGATATATTGGGTGAAAATATGATGATATATATGAGGGGAATTTATTTATAAATAAATGAGGCATCCCTTAGATTCAAATACACTCATTACTGGCAGCCATTAGAGGTTTGTAGCAATATGAGACACCTGATAAGTGAAGTATAGTTTATGAAAGTGGGATGCCCAGACAAGGTGGTGGGGGGATTCTAGTTTTGAACTTACCATGTCTTTGTGGTTATGTTCCTTTAGGAATGAGGGAGAATGGATGATGGTTATGGTAGGCCCAAACACTGGGGTTTTAGAGAATAAATAAGTGTTTTACCCTGGTGCAAGATCCCGTATATTGTGCACTCCCACATAGATTAGGATCTCATATAGGATAGTCAGGTTATCTATAATGGTTTATTATGAGTATTTTATGGTCATGAAACGTAGACTATATATCATGAAGTTTAATGTCATGCGATAAGGACTTGGAAGTCGTGCAGTTTAATATCATATGACAAGGACTCGGATGTCGTGTGGTTCAACGTCATGCAATAAGGACTTATATTTCATGAAATTTAATTTCATGTGATAAAGACTTGAATATCATGTAGTTTAACATTAGAAGAAAAGTACTTATATGTAATTCAGTTTAACATCATGCAATAAGGACTAAAGTGTCTTGTAGTTAAGTATCATGTGACAAAGACTAAGATTTCATAAAGTTTAATGTCATGGGGGAAGGACTCATATTTCATGAATTTCAACATCATGTAACAATGAATTGAATTCCATTCTATATAACATCATGCAATAAGGACTCATATATTGTGTAGTTTAGAATTATGCAATAAGGACTCAGATAGATTCATTTTATTGATAAACCTATGAAGGAAAATACAATGTGAATGAGGGGATATAAACACTTTAAAAATAAGGGGTTTGATTATTATTTGTGGCTAATATTAATACATGAGACCCTAGTGTCACTACATATCCTATAAAGGATAGAAATCTAGACACACATTGTTTTTATAGGGAACTTCCACACATAGATCTAGCTCATATGCAGTGAAAGGGGTATTTTTTGTTTTAGTCAGGATTTTTTGCTAGGACTGGGATAAGTGATCTAGGAATTATTACATATCTAGTGAAAACAGTAATCAAGACATATACAGTTCTTAATTCTTTAGTGTAATAGTCCATTGGGAATGACTAAATATGAATTAAGAGTACTATGATACTAGTATGAGGGTGTTTTTTGTTTTCATTAGTGGAGGTTCACTAATGAGTATACACTAGAGGCTCCTACATAGATATATATCATACATAAAAGATAGAATCATTTTGATTGGTGGAATTTATGGCTGGGCCTTGGATTGGAGATCGAGGCATCACTACATATCCTATAATGATAGGAATCAATCCACATGTAGTTCTTGAAGGTAAATGGAATTTTTTTTCTAAATCTTGATCAATGTGCCAAAATTTATTACATAATTTTTTATCTCATGTAAGAAAAGTATTTTAACAAAAAACCATCTCAAATGGATTGATAATTCATGTATCGTAGACTTTATGTTCCACATTTTAACACCATGCAATCAGGATGTAACTTCTTATCTTTTGAATATGTTGCATCTTAATAAAACTAATTAGAGTGATTCACTAGGGCCTATAAGATCATGTGAGTCATTATTGGTGTGAGAAATAAGATATGACTAAAAGGTTGCTAGTGTTTTCTATAAGTGCATGATATGGGAGAAATATAAATTAAAGGGGACTTTCAGTCTTCATTTTTCATTTTAAAGTAGGAACACCTATATGGATATGGACCTCATATAATGGATTAAATCCATGTGAGGTAGGTTTTTTTGAGTATTTTAAGGTATTTAAAGGTAGAATAAATGATATTTAGTTTAACATCATATTTCTAGGAAAATTACATGTTTTTTAACATCATGTTCCAAGGATAAAATGACACACAATTTAAAGTCATGTGGACAAGACAAGGGGAAGTCCCAAATGAAGTGATTAGTGTGTGAGATCACTTTTAACTATTTTTAATTACAAGAGGTAGGGTCAACCAAACCTTGTGCTAAATTGAAAGAGTTTGGTGTCATTTAAAACATGTGTCTGGGTCCGTGATAGGTGATCTCGAACATAACTATGTATCCTGATGGAATAAGAATCAAGTCATATATAGTTCTTGGATAATACTTACATAAATATAGATCATATACAGGGGAATGTGGAATTTTTTAGGCATATGTTTATTAATAAGTAATTGTATTTTAAAGTCTCAAACATATATCTATCTCATATCTAGGAGAGGGGTATTTTCATGCTTTGAGAACATAGACCCAAGTGACATATGTCTCATGGGCACTACTATATATCATACGGTAGAAGGAATCAATCCACATGTTATTCTTAAAATCAGTTTGATAGGATTCCAATGTGAAGGGAAAAATACCCTCTTGAATGAGTACAATGGTTGTGTAATATAACATCATGTGGAATATATGATGTATTATAGTTTAATGTCATGCGGCCAGGATGATGTCATGGAGTTTTACATAATAAAATAAGGAATTGATGGTTTTTAGTTTAAATTATTACATCTAGAAATTTAACTATTTGGTTTAACATCTTACACAAAAGACGATGGGGGAAATTTTATACTATTTATAGTCTTGTATCCCAGACTATGTCTTATAGTTTCACATCCTGTGACTAGGATGTGATGAATCAATTTGAAAATTATAAGAAGTGATTTTTTAGGAACCTTTCATTGGTGGCAGTCATGATGCACTCCCCATCCATGTGATCAAAGAGTAAACTCTATTGGAATAAAACATATGTATGGCATAACATCCTTCCCACTTTCATTTAAGTTTTGGTGTCTTCCCCATGTGTATCATTAGAGTTCTGATATATCAAACCAAATTTCCCTATAGAAAAGATAAAAGAAAAAATTTCTTGATAAAGGTTCACACAATTTGATTTTGATGGATTTCTATTTTTTGTAGTGTGAGAAACCATTTCTCATTGAGCCACTCTAACTCATCAAGTCACTTTTGGGATTATTTGTCTCCTGAGAGTTGACCGTATATGGAAACAAAAAGTCAGGGAAACTGAACCTTAATGTTTAACACCACCTATGTTCCATAGACATATGAATATGGGGTTTATTTCATTAAAGTATGATTTGTGGTGAGATAAACCCACATGGTATGAAATAGTTTATTCGAAAAGGAATTCTTGTTATTATCCACAATATTCTATAGGATATTTTTAAGAGACTTGTTGTTGGACTCTATCTTTCTATTTTCCAGTATAGTGGGATGATTGGAAAGATTGGATGTTCTTTTCCTGATACACCCCTTTCAACTTGAAATAATAGGAATTTATTTCATTTTACACCAGTATTCTATGATAGACACACAATCTAGTGATGATTTTTGATTTCATAATGTTGATTATAGTCTTTATTATGACTTCCTTAAGGGGTATAAACTCAACCCATTTAGAGAATATGTCATTGGAAATAAAAATATACTTGAACTATCTGGATATCATTAAGGGATATTTCCCTATAAAATCTATTCCCTATATGAAAAATGGACACAAATATCTGGTGACATGTAACAAATCTAGAGGGTGATGGATGAAATTGTAATGTATTTTACAATCATGAATCTTCTTTGTGAATCCATATAAACTTGTATCATCACTGGCCATAAATATCCAAGTATCCTGATTTTATGGGAAATATTGATCCTTAATTTATGAGAACCATATGATCCAACTTGAATTTCCTACATAATAGTGAGGGTTTCTCTTTATTTAATGCATCATAGGAGGTCTCCATCAAAACCTAATTTTTTGAGGACTTTATTTTCATTTAGTCTACCATAGAAGAAAAAGTTTTTTTCCTAGTGTTAAATTTGTTACTTCTTGGATCAGTCTTATAGAAGAAACTTTCTTTATAGATAGTATGTTATGGGGACATCCATCCAGTAATGGTAGCAATGAAAAGGATATCATCTTGTCTTATTGCAGGGTAGTGTTGAATTCATTGATTTACTCCATGTAATTGATGGTGGTTAGGGAGACCACCCTACGGTGTGTGATGAAGATAATTATCTCATCCATGTAAATATCATCTAGGTCCATGTATTTAGTGGCTAATGCATTATCAAGTTAATTTTTCAAGTAAGGGATATGATTTAGAATTTGATCAAAGGGGAATTCTACTATCAACCCTCTTATATAATCAAGTAGGAGAGCTAACTTTTCTTATTAATAAAATATTCACCATTAATCTTCTTAATTACCATTTTTGAATCATCCATAACATTAAAATGGGATAAATGAAACTATAGTGATAAATACAATCCTATGATGAGATCATGAAACTCTACCTTATTGTTGGTGTATCCTTTATATAATAGGAAATAATAAGGTAGAACCACCTTGGTTGGGGAGATGAAGACAATCCCTAGAATAACTATATTGAGATTCAGGTTTTCTATTATTTCCCCTATTGGGATTTGATAGACACTATAAAACTAAATCTCCCAAGTTTGAGGAGTTTCATGGATAGATAAAACCTTATTATCTAGGAGCTTAGTATTCACTATTATGCTTTATGGGGAAGGGTGTGTTGTAAGAAAATCAACAAATTCTTTCCCTTTGATTGAATTTTGTAATAATAACTAAATATAAAAGTACTATAGGATAACCAAACGTCAATATAAGTATCCATTCAACATCATAAATTTGTGGAAGTACTTGAGTAGTTCAAAACTAGATACCAAGTATACCTCATAGTGATGCAAGTAGTGCTCAAATTTTATACTACAAAAATCAGTGTGTGGCAGGCCTTCTTGATGTCAGAATATCAAGTCTCAATATCTTAAATTGTCCTACTAAGATAATAGAGACTATTTTCCTTCCCTATATCATTTTTATGTACAAGAATAGCATTAATAAATCACTTCATAGTGTCCACATATAGAATAATCATTTTCCCTTATAATAGCAGAATCAATATCGGTGGGTGAAACAAATATTTCATGATATTTTCAAATGATTCTTGATATTATTTTCCCCATAAATAGGTGATCCCTTTATTCATTATCTTTATAAAGGGGAGGAACTTATGGTAAATATTTTCTATGAAATTCATGATGTACATGAGGAATCTTCTAAGACCTATCAACTCTTGAAGGTTTTGAGGAGTCAAAATTTTAAGGATCACCCTAATATTCATAGGGTCGAATTCAATGCCATAATTTCATACCAAGAAGACAAGGAATTTTCATAAAATCACCATGAAATCACACTTTAGGGGGTTCATCTTGAATATATTCTATCGTAATTAGCTGAAAACTATCTCAAGATCAGAAATATGATTGCAACATTGGTGGGATTTGACCGTCATATCATCAACACAAAATTATATGATCTTTTCAAGAAGAATATTAGATATCTGGTGTGTGGAACATTGATATTTGGTGCCTATATCTTTTAAACCAAAGGTCATGACCTAACAGAAGAACACCCCTTGTGGTGCACCAAAAGTGGTGACTTATTTTTCCTCATAAGCGATTCTAATATGGTTGTACCCTGAGTATCCATCCATAAAGAAGAGGGACTAGAAGCCTATAGTTTCATCAATTATAAGTTTTTTAATTGGGACTGGGAAATAATCCTTAAGAGAGTTCTTTTCAAGATCCCCGGAATTGATGTAAACACCGACCTAGATGTTCTTTTTCTTAACAAGGACAATGTTGGTGATCCATTTTGGGTACTAAAATTCAAGTGTGAAGTTTTTTAATGATATTGCAAACTTTTTATTTTATATTAGAAGTGTGGGATGGATTCACACTCCTAGATGACCACTTAAAACCACAATGATCATCCAGTAGGACAGATGGTGGGTTTCCACATCAATATCCAATCTAGGAATTTCTATATAATTCAATGTGAACATATCACAATGATGGTTAAAGAAGGATATATATATTTCATTCTATTCAAGAGGAATGGTTTCACTAATTAATGTAGGTTTTGGATCCTCATTTAGACCTATATTTACTTGTTTGAGCTCATTAATCATGGTAGAGACACCCTCCTCAAATGATAGAGGTGCATCTCTAAGATCATATACCATCACTTATTCTTTATCGATGTCATCAGAAGTAGTATGGGAGAGTAAATTTTCATTTCTTGAGAGTGATGAAGATATTTATTTGGGTTCCAATGAGATTGTTGTGGAGATATCATCACCAAGGGAATTACAAAAAAAGTCTCTACCTCACTATCATTGGGTGTAGAGGCTGCACTAACATCTTGAGATTCATGTAATGAAGCGAGGGAATTTTCAGCTCCTGGAGATGATGGAGAAACATATTTAGGTCCCACACATGATTATGTTATGACATCTCTAGAATATGAAAATATTGGAGGGACACCATCATCAAGTGAATTTTTATTCTTATCAGAATTTCACACCACTTTCATTTAGAAATGTTCCCCTATCAAAGATGATATCATCATAATTCATATAGATAAAGTATCCTAATAACTTTTTTATATCCATAATGATTACTTTAACCAGATTGATGTGAAATATATAAATCTCATCAATCTCATTAAATGAGTTCATATGATCCATTTTAAGGCTATTGGGGGTGGCAATTTCAGTATAATTTCCTACCATTGGCTACTTCCCATCCATTTGGTAGAGTCCTGTATCTATATATTAGGATTAATGAGACTCAAATGGAGAATTATCACCAAATGACACTCCTACATGTCCACTGATTGAATACTTGAGGCACTAATGGCATGAGGAAGGCACTGCTACATGTTTATGAAGCCATAATCTTCCTAATAAATCATTGGAATAAATATCCTAATGAATAATAATGAATTCAAATTTATATACTAGGTTCTTGAACTAGGCTCTGAGATTAATTCGAAAAATAGGTTTCTATTCACTCTTATCATATCCTTGTATTGTCAAATTGGAGGGAGATTGGTTGGAATCATTATAGCTTAAACATAGTAGTTTTGAGACCAATAAGTTGTTTATTTTGGAACCATTATCAATGTGGTATCTATGAATGTAAATTTCATTAATATTTCAATAAATGTACAAGGGTATGATGTGCACCTATATGGAAAACGCCCCATATTTCTCTATAAAGAAGATAACTACATAATATTCCATAGGATCAGTCTCGACATGGTAGAACTTAGTTGATCCTATCTCATCCTCAAAATATTGAGGGATTAAGAGGGCCTTAATGAGTTATTCCCATGGTTATTTTAAAAGGTGAATGGAATCCAATATTAGGAGAATAAATGGGACAATAATGAGATGTTTCAAGATATCATACTTTTGGACTAGGGGTATTCATTTTCCACCAGGAGTATACTTATTTATTTGAGACTTTGAGGATGATGTAGGATTTATTGATGACCCCTTACTCTAGATATTATTTGGATTCATGTCTATTGTTCATGGATTAGACTAAGATGATATTTCCATAGTCTGGTGACGACTAGATTGGGGTCCATATTCTAATAAATCCAATATTTTTAGGGGATATTACTGGGATTTGGATAACTAAAAAGTGAATAAACTCTCCTAAAGATCCCATTAAAGATCCTATCTCTACATTTTTGTAGTATATATGGGTTCATTAGAAACATTTATGGGATGTCAGGATTCTTTTTGACCCCTTGTCCCTCAAACACCTCAGCCTCAACAACTTCTTACTCACCATACCTAATTTTGGTTAGGGACTTCAAGTTGATATTTAATTTCCTCATTAGTGAATGGGTCTATAAAGTGGATAATATTGAATGATTCATATAATAATTCTTCATCGATTGAGTGTTCCATTTGGAGGGGTGGTTCCCATCCTTATGATAATAGGGGAATAAAGTATTAAAGAGTATTAAATGACTTGGGAACCGGTATGAGTTTCTTCTCTTGTGTATTTCCATTACTATGATGACTGTATCAGATCATGGAATATTGAGATACTTAAAGGGATGATTTAGATATTTCATGGGTAATTGGAGAAAAAAATAATTGGTTTAGGTGGTCCCACGGGATTTCTTATATCAAGTCAGATGATTTTATGTTCATCCAATCATCCAACTTCTATACATTCTTACTCAATACTTCCTACCCTTATCCTCCCTTATTTGGTGAAATGGTAGAAAGAAATACTACCTACAATGAGGGTTTTCCAAACTTAACCTTACTAGAATCAAATATCCCATAATAGATGTATTTGAAGATAAATCACTCCTAGAAGTTATGTCCCAAAATCCAATGGAAGGGGTAGTTGTTTAGATAGTTAGTGAGACTAACCTCATTATGTTTTATAGGATCCAATAACTTTAGAAAGTTATTTTCTATCATTTTAATGAATTATTCTAGAACTTTATCCTTTTATAAATAATAAATCTTATTCTTTAGAAAATAATGGACTTAGTTGTTCCTTTAATTCATTCTAATGGGAATGTTGCAGCTGTCACTACCATTTAGGGGGAGGAGATGTATGATGTTGTATGATCTTAGGAATCAGGGTTGGTACTGAAACTATCTTAAATGTAACTAAATCATTTTTTATTTATTGTAATTCTTTAATTAGGTTGTTAAAATCAACCTAGATTTGTACCTTATTCATCAAATAATATCTTTCAACCTTTTCAAAACTACTACTAGCTCTTGAAATCCACCAGGATATTTTAGTGGTATTAATAGTGTTTAATAATTATTATGAATATTTTATATTTTGATATCCAGTATAATATCCTATTGAATTTATATATTTAAGGAGTAGGATAAACCCTTCCATTAGGAAATTATGTTTGCGACCCTCTATTTCTATAATTGGTTATAACTTGTGAGATCAAGTGTTGTCTTATTTTTTAGTATTGATCCAAAATAATAGATAAACATTCGATGGGGATCTTCTTAATCAGTGATAAGATCAGTTGGTAACCTGTAATACTAGACAAATTTTGGTCCTTCCAGAGTTTGCATGAAGCATTTGATCTTGGGTGTATCTTTCTTCTTAAGTGTTTCCATCATAGTGCCACACCAACATACAAAATGTGATAGGTGATTCTAGGGGTATCCAATGTCGTTAAATATTGGAAAGGTTTTATTTACAATGTTGGATGCAGGTGGGGTTTCATCCAACCACCCAAGATACAACAATATTTATAGTTTCACTGGTGCTTGACATCCTTCTATAGACTCTAATTAGTAAGTTCGATACTTGATGGAGTCAAGAAGTTCTGGTGGAATATTCATCTAAGCATATCTTTGAGTAGGGGTGATGACTGGGGTATGACATGGTTTATCCCCAAACGTCTATTATTGATTCCCAACATGAGATGATTAAGAGTATTTCACCTAACATGGATCTAATTGGTTCCTCGTAGAATGAAAATATTGGTAATTTTTGTCTTTCAGGATAAGGTAAATTGGATTCCTAGATCTGGATCCCATTGAAAGGTTATGATATATTTTCATTGGCTAAGAAATTTTATCTTGATGGATATAATCTAAAGTGGAAATATTGAATTCCTCATGGGAGTTATACTCAGTTATAATATTTTCCCTAATTAATTTGGTGTTGATTTGTTTTATTATTTCAAACCCGACCTCATATCGAGATAAACTTTCCTCGATAATGAATTTTTTGGTATACTCAAGTATGTGTCCAATCCATTTCCCTTTTCTTTGGCATAATATTTTTGAGAAGACAAATATTTCACAATTAAATAATCCCCCAAATTCTAATTTTGTCTCTGGTGTCAGGTATGCATGCATTCTTTGAATGTTTTAGTGTGTATTATATTCTATATTGTTACTTCCTCATCATGATCTTCTATTTTGATCTCTTATTCTAATTTATTTGTAAGGGAGATGCTGAATAAATTTAACAATGTATAATATAGTGCAATAATAATTTAATAATCTTAAAGATAAGGTGATTTTTCATCCTCCATATATTTTTCTAGGGATAGACTATAGTTTCACCTTGTTCAAACCTTCTTGATGACCTCTACAGGGTTTTTACTTTGTTCTTGAATTCTCTCATGGAAGTGGTATATAGAGGGTGATAATAAGAGAATACCAAATAATCTACATTGACTCCATTCACAATGGGGATGCAGTATCGTAAATTATAAGGAACTGATAGACAGAAACCCATGATGATTCCCCTACTCTAGAGAAGTATGACTTTCTTTATATAGGATAGGATGATGGTATAAACTCCCCCATCCATGAGGGATGAGGATTTATTGAATCTAACACTGCTGTGTCTTGAATTAATTTGTGGTTTTATGTCCTTAAGTATGGTGGAAGTGGTAAAAAGGATGAAAATAACCCCAACGTAGTGGGATGGGGTTTCTCCTATATTTTTGTGTTGGCAGCTATCACAACCTCTCTATTGATCTTCTGGGATCTTGTTTGATTATGAGCTGGGTGAAGGGATTATTCTAGGTTTGAATTGTTGAATATTAATGGTTTCTCTATAGTTAGAGTCTTTTCCATCCTCAGATGACAAGACTACTCCACCTTTTTTTAATCTTGACATAATAATTTCAAAATTTCCCACTCATGTTGGGTACACCATTTTTAGACTTTAGAGGTGGTGGGATTATACTAAAGAGTCCAGTCAGTATATAAAAACCTCCAGACTGATAATTTTCTTGAGATAATGACTTTCATGATACCCTTCTGGTAGGACTCTTCAATCTAGGGAGTAGAGTGAAATGAAAAATTCCATGTTTTCCCCATCCTATAATATGTGCATCTGAAGGAAAGTTAGTAACTAGATGGATTAGATCTTTTAAGGCACAATGATAGGTATTATGGATATCTCTAGGTTATCTTCACAACATTAGGTTCCATTTAGATGAAAGGGAAACCAAGTAAACATGATAGTATATTTATCTAATAATATTAATATGGTTGGAATACTCCCTAAAAAATAAATATATTTCCTTAAAATGGTGATAAGTTATCAATAAATTCAGATGAAGATATTGTATGCATTATTTTTTCAAAGGTCATAGAGTGTCATACTAATGAGTGGATATGGGCTAGAACATAATCGGTATGTTATTGTTTTCTAATTATTTTCTCATGATCATAATTTTTTTTCATCTTTGGAAAGTGATTGAACCATATGACATGACCAATGTGGTCATTTACAAGTTTTTATATAAAATTTAGAAGAACTATCTGGGATCTCCTCCATTACATTTAGGGATAAGCATTATGAATTTGGCATGGATGATGGCCATTTAATTGAGCTATACCTTGGTCATGATATAGTATCACTGGTTAATGAGGAGGTACCTGATGTTAGGGGCCTATAAATATTAATAATATCTTTAAACGAGGAAGACTTAGGGTAAAATTGATAAGGGGAGGACATTATTTTTAGAGTAAGATGCCACTATAGTGAGGAACTTCACAATAGATTCCATGGGGAGGACCTTAATGTTTAGTGGTGATTGATGCACTATAAATGGTAGGACATTCTGGATAATTGATATTTTGACCATGAAGATGATTTTTGTAACACACACCCTGATAATAGTTCCCCTGATCAATATCTATGTCATCATGGGGAGGACCTTTGTAATGAATATTTTCGGGAGGACCTATAAAATTATTGATTGTATTAATGTGGGGATGACATTCACAACTACAAATTCTTTACCTTTTTAAGAGGATTTATCAGATTCTAGGGCCAATAGTAAAATATATTTTAGAGCTCCCAGAACCTCAACATCAATTGGGGTATAAATATAAGCCTACTCCTGATTTGTGCCTTTCTATGAGCAAGATTTACTTTTGAAATTTATATGTTAGGAAGTTGAGGTTATTAATTGTGTATAATGGCCTTCATAGATAAGATCCTCATTAGGTGAGTTATATGTTACTATTGGAATATATTGATGAACATATTGGGGATAGATAGGGATATAAGTCTTCTCTTTTATGGACACCAGAATATGTCAGCGGATCTCCTTGGAGTGGGAATAAGTATGGTATTACCTTTTTGATGTCATTGGGATATACCTCTAACTCTACTTGGATTGAGGGGTAGTAGGTATATAAGCACACTCCTGAGAAAATTCTAGTGCAAGTGATGATTTATAGTAGTGCTGGAAGGAATAAGAGTCTGCAATGAAGTGGTTATCAGAATATGCTGACTAACTCCTGTTGGAATGAGAATATAATCCCAATTGTAACACCCCGAGATTTTATGAAAAATATTCTTTTAATTTCATTAATGTCTTGTGTTGTATTCTACACCAAGATTACCTTGCGCTATACGCAACACCGTATTAGCTTGCAGTATACGCAACACTATTATTGGATCGTGTTACACACAATTTTGATAATAGTTATTCTACGCAACATTGAGTATATATATATATATATATTCAATTTATAAATGAAATGTGGTTGGATTATGTTATACGTAACAACTAAGGATTATTGCACAGCATGCAACCCTGACTTGGCTTGCATTACACGCAATCACGACCTTCCTCGATAGCGTGTGTTGTACGCAATACCGGGTTTTACTAAACAATGATATATTATTATAATATTATTATGAACTAGACGTTATGAATATTATTAACTAAATTTTGAATCTTATAACATTATTATTCATCTTACACATTTTCTGAAACATGGTATAAGAACAAAATAAATTTTTTGTATAAAATAAGTATTTTTCAAAAAATGCAGTTTTGCCGCCTTTTGATGGTGCACCCACTTTAAATCTAGTTTTGACATTTTTATAAGTTAAATTTGACAAAATAAAATTCTTATTTGTAATCAAGAAATAAAAATTTACTTTGGATAAAATTTTCATATTATTATGGTAACTTTCATATTTTGATGAATAGTAAAAACACGCTATATTTTAATTAAAAACAATTTTTTTCATCGCAATAATTTATATGGTTAAATTATAATATTGAATGGTTTTAAAGTATAAATAGAATATATTTTTACCATTTAATATAATTTATTTCATTATCATTGATTCTACCTTGAATTCATAGGATAAATCAATTTAATCTTTTGCAATGTTTTAAAGAAAAACATGTTTTCTTTCGACAACGGGATTAATTTTAATTTAATTTCTGCAACTTTTTTTTATTGAATTTGGAAAAATGGATTCCATATTTGGAATCCGTGGATCCAAATTATGTTAATAATCTACTTTTTATTTTTGGGAATTATGAATAGTAACTATGGTAAATTTTATTTACCATAGTTAAAGGTAAATCGGGTAATTAAGGGTAAATATAATATTATAAAATTACCCTAACACATGTCAAAATCCTATTGGATGACTAAACGTCGACCCATATCACCTAAGGGTCGGATTATATTCATTTAATAGACTTTTGTCCATGAAAATAATTTAATTATTATTAAAACCAAAGAATGTGACAACATGTCACTTTCTTAAATCTTATAAGTATAATAATTTTAATTTAGTGATAAACTTCATGAAACTTCAAACATTAATAGTCTCCAGAAATATAATACAATTATCTACATCATAGGAATTTATTTAGAATTTTTAGGGATTAAATATTTATCATTTATTATGACACAAAGATGATGCAGTAATTGTCTTATTAATGAAATATTGACATAATTGATGTTATAAATACCCAAATAAATGTAATTTAATACTTTTTATGAATAAAACTAATTTTATAGGTTAATATGACATGTTAGTATTGATTTAATTAACTTGTTTCTAACTAATAATTCTGTTATGAGTTTCACAAAAATCAATTACTAAATAGTGTCAAAATTGGCATAAAATAGTTTTTAAAACAAATATTATATTATTAATTGTTATTTTATTCCTAAAAATATAAGGTTCTGCCAAATGACTTAGATAAGGTTATATATATTAATAATAAACAACTTGGGGTTGTTTTGTCTTGATATAGTAAGTTTATTAACCTTATAATATAAGAACACAAGAAGACACAGTAAAAGTAAAGTTATTTAACTTAATGTTAAATCTAAATGATAAGGTTAAAATAGGAACCTAAACTCGTCTAAATTCTATTGGATGAGATAATTTCGACCCATCCCCACCTTATCTTCGAAATAAATCAATTTGGAGCTATTTAAAACCGAATTTGGCTTTATAATAAAATAATATTTTTAGTTATTCCAAAGGTGCCCCTCTCCTCCCTTATAAAAGGGAACCCCCTCCCTCTCTTCTTCACACCAATTTGAGCCTTCAAGCTCGGCCAAACTCTACCAAATTCTCTTCTCCACTTCCCTAGAAACATACTAGAGGTTCTGGGCTTCCTCAAAGACCAATTTTAGTGCCCTAAGAGGAGGTCTCAAAGAGGCGCTTCAAAGAAGAGGTAATTTCCGTTACCGATTCTTTCATCTTTATTTCTTCCTCCACTTATTCTTCTTTAGTTGTTTCATTATGAAGTAATAACATCATTATCAATCATATACTGATATGTTATTATAAGTATGAAACAACCCTATTTCACCATCTATCCATCCTACGGAAAAAGAAATCACCGCACGTGCGTACGTAGGGAATACCGTCTCCACGCCGTGGTGTAATCTATTTTCCACCACCACCTTACTTGGATGGGTATAATGGTGTAAATAATGACTATATATGACTATTATAAAGTGATATTGATTCTGAAATAGTATACATACACTCCAATACAATTCCACGATCATAGGAATGATATCATCACTCGTGCGTACGTACGGAATACCGTCTCCACGATGTGATGCGACTCGTTCTACATGATCTTCATTGCATAATGATTATATAAATGAATTGAATGAATTAATATGATATATATTACACTAATACCATTCTGGAAATGAGTTATATATAACCTAAAGAGAATAATTAGAATTTATTCGACAAAACACGCATAAGAACAAAAAGTAATAAACACCCGAATAACAAGTAGTAATGAAATATTACTAATAAGAAGCTAAGAATATGACCACATATGATATCATAACAATAAGTATGATTCTGGAATAATTCAATAACATTATTTAAATCATTATACAGGAGTTTCGGACACTTATGAAGCAAATCAGATCTAAGGTAAGGGAAAATATCACAATCTCATTTTTATCCGAGATTGTTTATACTTTGGTATTTACTGGGGTGTATTTTATCATCCACATCCATGTTTCCTCAATATGTAATATTATTTCCATCCACCTCCAATTGTGTAAATCCAATTTTACCCTTCGGTGAGTTTTTAGTAAAAGATATGAAAGGAATCTTTTGTCATTTTTTGTACGAGGTACTTTTTGACTTTTCTGAAAAAAGTACGAGAAGAATTTTTTTTAACTTATATGGAATGAATGGATTTTTAAAACATTATTTCCAAGAAGCTTCCATTACAAGTTTTCATGTTTATTTTTCATAAACTTCTTTTAGTTTAAAATTGTATGACATATTAAGAAAGGAAAATGTTTTTTAAGTAGAAAGGATATTTTCCTCAAGAATAGAGTTCAAGTGTTTTATCAAAATTATTTTCCATCTAAGATAATATAAGGTTCTATTTCTATCCCTATTATTACATTGATTTTATTATGTTGTGATGGAATTATTTTTATGAATTCCTTTATCTTAAATTAAATTTTTTATGATGTCATGTTGTTTAAGAACCCCATTTTTATTACATGGGTTATGCAATGATGTATGATTTATGAATTTGTGGCACACATAAGAATGGTATCATTATGAGATGGGTGGGACCTATATCTCCCTCCAATGCATTGGGTAAAGATTTTATATCTCATGAGATAGACATGTCTGGAACGGTAGGTTAAACCGGTTCAGTAAAACAGGATTGAAACGAGGAGTGGACTCGGTTCAGAAATGGACTTTGTCCACTAAGATAGTCTTGGAAATGAGTCTTGACTAATAAGAAATGATTCTATATGATTATGTGTGTATGCCACAAAGTTTCATGTTTTATGTTATGATTATTGGGATTACATTTCACTACTATGATTTGTCGCATGTTATGATTTTATGCTCTCTTTTGCAGGTTAAGATTTCCAAAATGTTATGTTCTTATGAATATGATGTGATTGATATTTCTTTTGTTTACCCTTACTGAGCATTTGAGCTCACCCTTTTATGTTTTCTTTTCCCCAGGATATAAAGAAAGGTTTTAGGTAAAAAAATAAGATCTTTATGGGATATGTTGAAGATCTTTCACCACGATTAGAAGATTATATTCCGAGTTTCAAAAGACACTAAACTATTACGATCCTTGTGTGTGTGTTTTTTGTTATGTACTAAGTATTCCGCAAAAGTAATGTAATGTCCATATACGTCAAGATTTGGGTCTCTACAGTTAGTATCAGAGGAAAGTTTTAGTCAACCTTTGGAAACTTGGATGCGAAAACATTAGTGAGATCCGTAGAGATATTTTTAAGGTATGTCTAGGGATGTCCCTAAGGTTAAGTATAAGTATAGGTTATAGTCCTATAATTACGGTAACGATATTATAATTAAACCTAGGATGTTAGATGTTGAAGGTACTCCCCCTTGATTATGTTATTTTCTTTGTATGATTTTTGCCCCTCACAGAATTCTTTTTTTGTTTTAGTCAATGGAGGGAACCAGAAGGAATTCGGTTAACATTGAATCCAATGGACAAATTGGTGACTATGAGCAAAAAAATTGCATAATGCCTAGAGAGAAAGATATTGTGATTATGCCAAATCAGTCATCTCGATATATGATTCACAAGGTGAAATTTAGTGGTATGCCTAATTCATCAAATAAGAGGAAGGTAGACTTTTATGCATGTTCACATGTTGAGGAGCATAAAGAAAGGAAGATTGAGATTTCTAAAGAAGGGAAGAAGAACCTTGAGGAATACCTCAAATGGAGGGACCGATGTTATCTGTGTGGATAAAAGGGTCATAAAGTGACAGACTGTTATGGAGTTCAATGTATTATTTGTGGAGAACCTGAGCATTACCCAAATCAATGCCCTGACCTAAAAAGTTACTTCTAAATCAAGAAGGACTTATTCCAGTACAATGATTGAAGAGGATGGATTGAAGTGTTTATGTATTGGTATTCAAGAATAATGTTGTTGAGGTACTTTTATTGTGTATTGGAATATTTTTGTATTAGTCTATAGTGGTTTTCAATAATTTTAAGGTACCGGTAACCATGAAAAGTGATTCAAATATTTTGGAAAGCAGATGATATGCGCATAATGAAGGGATAAGGAGAAAATGAAATGTTTGATAGTATTCATGAGATCATGATTGATATAAGGACTAAGTGATATCATGGTTTGAGTATATAGAATTTTGAGGATTTTGGTATGTGGAAAGTGTTAACTTTTAACTGCATTCATGTTTTCACTCTGGTTCAACGGGTATTCATTTTTCAAGAGAATACATGATTAAGGTATTCACATGATTGGAATGTGACCAACAAGATATATGGGGGATAAATGATGGTATTCACATGCTTGGTTGATGACATTTCAAGTAATCATTTTCTTTATACTATGATCTTGAACCGAAGTATTTTAGATAAGCCTAAATATTGGAATGGATTATGTTGGACATAAGTTAGTATTGTTTAAGGATAGAATTTTTTTTCAATATTATTGATGGGATGTTATAGTAATATAGCTTTAGAAAAAGGACAACCTGCAGGATGGGTGACAACCCATCACATCGGACAAGGCTGTGGGAATCGAACCCACAACCGAAGTGTGACTGGCCTTTATCACATACCACTGGCCTACAGGAAGTCCCTGTTTAGTAAAAACTAGTTTTATTATATTAAGTAGTATGATATATGAAGTATAAGTCCATTTTAGGAACCATATATGATTAATCTCACTATAGATCGACTTATGTATATTTAATAAGTTTTGCTAACCTTTTGTTTGAGACAGATGGAATGACCTGTCATTCTATCACATGATCTGCTAACACTTCACGAATAACAAATTCAACTTCATTTCTTTAAGAGATGAAGTGGAAATTGTTCAAGGCACGAACAACAGTGAGATTGTACCAAAATAAAGTAAGTATTTATTCTAATTCAAATTCTTCAACTTTAGGGAAATCATCTTGAAAACCAAAAATGTTGTCCTAGTTCCCTTATATCCGATTAATCAGATGGTACCTTAGATCATCACAAATCAATAGCTTTGTGATTGTTGGTTTTTTCATAGCCATGTTCTCTACCACTCTCCATCAGAACTTGATGGTTAGATTTTTCTTCCATATACATATTTTCACCTATGTTCTCCTACGTGGAAACCCAGTGATGAGTTAATTTGGGTAACCGTTACATTTCATACTTTAGTTTTTAAAGCCATGTTTTGGTATTCCTTTTTATGATGTGGGTTTCTATTAAACAAACTTTCGAGTAGTAAACCATTTATAACCCCGACGAATTTCGAGGGCGAAATTCATTTTAAGGGGGGTAGAATGTAACACCCCGATATTTTATGAAAAATATTCTTTTAATTTCATTAATGTCTTATGTTGTATGCTACACCAAGATTACCTTGCGTTATACGCAACACCGTATTAGCTTGCAGTATACGCAACACTATTCTTGGATCGTGTTACACACACTTTTGATAATAGTTATTCTATGCAACATTGAGTATATATATATATATATATATATATATTCAATGTATAAATGAAATATGGTTGGATTATGTTATACGAAACAACGAAGGATTCTTGCACAGCACGCAACCCTGACTTGGCTTGCATTACACGCAATCACGACCTTCCTCGATAGCGTGTGTTGTACGAAATACCGAGTTTTACTAAACACCGATATATTATTATAATATTATTATGAACTAGCCATTATGAATATTATTAACTAAATTTTGAATCTTATAACATTATTATTCATCTTACACATTTTCTAAAACATGGTATAAGAACAAACTAATTTTTTTGTGTAAAATATGTATTTTTAAAAAAATGCAGTTTTGCCGCCTTTTGATGGCGCACCCACTTTAAATCTAGTTTTTGACATGTTTATAAGTTCAATTTGACAAAATAAAATTCTTCTTTGGAATCAAGAAATAAAAATTTACTTTGGATAAAATTTTCATATTATTCTGGTAACTTTCATATTTTGATGAATAGTAAAAACACGCTATATTTTAATTAAAAACAATTTTTTTCATCTCAATAATTTATATGGTTAAATTATAATATTGAATGGTTTTAAAGTATAAATAGAATATATTTTTACCATTTAATATAATGTATGTCATTAGCATTGATTCTACCTTGAATTCATAGGATAAATCAATTCAATCTTTTGCAATGTTTTAAAGAAAAACCCGTTTTCTTTCGACAACGGGATTAATTTTAATTTAATTTCTGCAACTTTTTTGTATTGAATTTGGAAAAATGGAGTCCATATTTGGAATTAGTGGATCAAAATTATGTTAATAAGCTACTTTTTTATTTTTGGGAATTATGAATATTAACTACGGTAAATTTTATTTACCATAGTTAAAGGTAAATCAGGTAATTAAGGGTAAATATAATATTATAAAATTACCCTAACACATGTAAAAATCCTATTTGATGACTACAAGTCGACACATATCACCTAAGGGTCGGATTAGATTCATTTAATGGACTTTTTTCCATGAAAATAATTTAATTATTATTAAAACCATAGAATGTGACAACATGTCACTTTCTTAAATCTTATAAGTATATTAATTTTAATTTAGTGATACACTTCTTGAAACTTCGAACATTAATAGTCTCCAGAAAGATAATACAATTATCTACATCATAGGAATTTATTTATAATTTTTAGGGATTAAATAATTATCATTTCTTATGACACAAAGATGATGCAGTAATTGTCTTATTAATGAAATATTGACATAATTGATGTTATAAATACCCAAATAAATGTAATTTAAGACTTTTTATGAATAAAAATAATTTTATAGGTTAATATGACATGTTAGTATTGATTTAATTAACTTTTTTTAGAACTAATCATTCTGTTATGATTTTCACAAAAATCAATTACTAAATAGTGTCAAAATTGACATAAAATAGTTTTTAAAACAAATATTATATTATTAATTGTTATTTTATTCATAAAAATCTAAGGTTCGGCCAAATTACTTAGATACGGTTATATATATTAATAATAAAAAACTTGGGGTTTGTTTGGCTTGATATAGTAAGTTTATTAACCTTATAATATAAGAACACAAGAAGACACGGTAAAAGTAAAATTATTTAACTTAATGTTAAATCTAAATGATAAGGTTAAAATAGGAACCTAAACTTGTCTAAATTCTATTGGATGAGAGTATTTAGACCCATCCCCACCTTATCTTCTAAATAAATTAATTTGGAGCTATTTAAAACCAAATTTGGCTTTATAATACAATAACATTTTTTGTTATTCCAAAGGTGCCCCTCTCCTCCCTTATAAAAGGGCACCCCCTCCCTCTCTTCCTCACACCAATTTGAGCCTTTAAGATCGTCCAAACTCTGAAAAATTATCTTATAAACTTCCCTAGAAACATCCTAGAGGTTCTGGTATTCCTCAAAGACCAATTTTAGTTCCCTAAGAGGAGGTCTCAAAGAGGCGCTTCAAAGAAGAGGTAATTTCCGTTACCGATTCTTTCATCTTTATTTCTTCCTCCACTTATTCTTCTTTAGTTGTTTCATTATGAAGTAATAACATCAGTATCACTAATATACTTATATGTTATTATAAGTATTAAACAACCCTATTTCACCATCTATCCATCCTGCGGAAAAAGAAATCACCGCGCGTGCGTACGTACGGAATACCGTCTCCACGCCGTGGTGTAATCTATTTTCCACCACCACCCTACTTGGATGGGTATAATGGTATAAATAATGACTATATATTACTATTATAAATTTATATTGATTTTTAAATAGTATACATACACTCCAATACAATTCCACGATCATAGGAACGATATCATCACTCGTGCGTACGTACGGAATACCGTCTCCACGATGTGATGCGACTCGTTCTACATGATCTTCATTGCATAATGATTATATAAATGAATTGAATGAATTAATATGATATATATTACACTAATACCATTCTGGAAATGAGTTATCTATAACCTAAAGAGAAGAATAAGAATTTATTCGACAAAACACGCATAAGAACAAAAAGTAATAAAACACCCGAATAACAAGTAGTAATGAAATATTACTAATAAGAAGCTAAGAATATTACCATATATGATATCATAACAATAAGTATGATTCTGGAATAAGTCAATAACATTATTTAAATCATTATACAGGAGGTTCGGAAACTTACGAAGCAAATCGGACCTAAGGTAAGGGAAAATATCACAATCTCATTTTTATCCAAGATTGTTTATACTTTGGTATTTACTGGGGTGTATTTTATCATCCACATCCTTGTTTCCTCAATATGTAATATTATTTCCATCCACCTACAATTGTGTAAATCCAATTTTACCCTTCAGTGAGTTTTTAGTAAAATATATGAAAGGAATATTTTGTTGTTTTTCGTACGAGGTACTTTTTGACTTTTCCGAAAAAAGTACGAGAAGAATGTTTTTTAACTTATACGGAATGAATGGATTTTTAAAACATTATTTCCAAGAATATTACTTTACAAGTTTTCAAGTTTATTTTTCATCAACTTCTTTTAGTTTAAAATTGTATGACATATTAAGAAAGGAAAATGTTTTTGAAGTAGAAAGGATATTTTCCTCAAGAATGGAGTTCAAGTGTTTTATCAAAATTATTTTCCATATAAGATAATATAGGGTTCTGTTTCTATCCCTATTATTACATTGATTTTATTATGTTGTGATGGAATTATTTTTATTAATTCCTTTATCTTAAATTAATTGTTTTATGATGTCATGTTGTTTAAGAATCCCATTTTTATTACATGGGTTATGCAATGATGTATGATTTATGAATTTGTGGAACACATAATAATGGTATCATTATGAGATGGGTGTGACCTATATCTCCCTCCAATGCATTGGGTAAAGATTTTATATCTCATGAGATCGAAATGGCTGGAACGGCAGGTTAAACCGGTTCAGTAAAAAAGGACTGAAATGAGGAGTGAACTCGGTTCAGAAATGGACTTTGTCCACTAAGATAGTCTTGGAAATGAGTCTTGACTAATAAGAAATGATTCTCTATGATTATATGTGTATGCCACAAAGTTTCATGTTTTATTTTATGATTATTGGGATTACATTTCACTACTATGATTTATCCCATGTTATGAAATTATGCTCTCTTTTGCAGGTTAAGATTTCCAAAATGTTATGTTCTTATGAATATGATGTGATTGATATTTCTTTTGTTTACCCTTACTGAGCATTTGAGATCACCCTTTTATGTTTTCTTTTACCCAGGATATAAAGAAAGGTTTTAGGTAAAAAAAGAAGATCTTTATGGAAGATGTTGAAGATCTTTCACCATGATTATATGATTATATTCCGAGTTTCCAAAGACACTAAACTATTAAGATCCTTGTGTGTGTGTTTTTGTTATGTACTAAGTATTCCGGAAAAGTAATGTAATGTCCATGTACGTCAAGATTTGGGTCTCTACACCAATCATGATATTAATTATTTACTAGAATACACCAATGATCCTCTTAAATGGGATTGGTAATACGATACCACTTCTAGTTTTCCCCAAGAATATGATGGTGGGATTACTTTTCTACTACCACTAATCCTAGAATATACTGGTAACTCTACAAGGCATGAGCATAAATATGATCCTACCCCCTATTGCTATCAGGATATGCTGACGTGCTTCGATGATAAAAATGAGGGATATTTTCCCATTTCTTGGTGAAAGTGGGGATATGGATCCACTTTGATCCTCCATTCATCATTGGGATATGCCAATGGTATTTAGAGGAGAGGGAGTGGATATTCCCTATATGGATACTAGGATATAATAGTTTTTCCCTACAGATAGGTCTAAGGTATATTGGTAGAATTACTGAGCATGATAATGGATATAGGTCTTCTATTTGGTTCTTGATATAGTGTGTTGATGTACTTATTTTTTGGATACATGGATATGACCACAATCCGTATCTCTTCTAGATCATACTCCCCATATAGATTTCCTAGGAACCTGGTCCCAAGTGGCCAAAGTTGAGATCTCTTGGGTGGCACCCTCACCAGGATGTTGTGGAGTTTAGTCCACAAGATGCTATTGGTTCTAACAACCAGTAGAATCCCTTCTAGGTGACTCTTGATATGGGGGTGAGGTTATGATCAACCTCATATTCCATATCTCTAAGATAAGGGAGGAATTCATTGTCTCTCTCTAGGTAGAGGCTCCTAAAGTGGTTTTCAGTGGCCACATGAACCTTTTCATGATCCTCTTATGTTGACGAGGTGATATGTGGGGTTTGACAATCCAAAAGATCTATCAATTAGTTATTAATGTGTGGATAGCAACGTTGAGGTGGTACTCCCTCACGAGTGCATTTATAACATGTTAATAGAGACATAGTGTTGGGGAGAGAATCCTCTTAGTTTCGGGGAACAAATCTTGGGTATTATAGATGGAATTATATTTTCTATTGTATGGTTACATTTATTTGGATTAAAGGGGGATCTTGTCAGAGGATTCATGTGAATAAAAACCAACACAAACAAGAAAACCCCTAAGTGTAGCATTATAAGTAAGAGCATGTTTGATAAATCATCTTCATAGTTAAAAGATCCACATTGGGTTTACCATTTTGTTTCTAATGGAAACATCCTTGTTTGGAAAATGAAATTCCTGAAATTTAATTCCAATTGACCATTGGTGGATATTGAATTTTCATGTTGGGTTCACCGTTCTGTTTACAAATGAAACTTATATGGTTTGAAAAAAAATCTTGATGTATTATTCCAATAGACCATTGGTGGCTATTTAATTTTCATTATGGGTTCACCATTTTTTCTAATATAAGCTGCAATAGTTGGGAAATGAAATATATTATTTGATTTTAATTAACTATTGATGGCTATGGAGTTTTTAGATCGGGTTAACTTCTATTTCTAGAATAAACATCCATGGTTCGAAAATGAAATTCTTGATATATAATTCCAATAACAATTTAAGGCTATTGAATTTTCACATTAGGTTCTTCATTCTATTTCCAATGGAAACTTCAGACATGTGACCACATCACTCTCATTTTGATTCAGGGTAGACCTCCTTTCCAAAGGAAGGTGGTTGTTAGAATTTCATCAGTAACAACTTGGATGCGTGTTGGTTGAGATAGTGGGAGGTCGGGCACATAATATCTTTTTAAATGGGTTAATTCCTATTCTTGGACTATATTATAGATTTAAGTCATATTTATGAATCCTTCCCAAATCTTAGTGTGAGACTAGTTACCTATATGCTATTGTTTGGTCGTTAACATGGATCAATGAGAACATATATATATATATATATATATATATATATAAAAGAGTTTCTCTATATTTATTATTTTATTAATTAATGATTATTTAGTTTTTGGGTATTAGGGTTTAAAGCCACACAACTAGGAAGCTTGAAGATTATCGCCTTATAGGGAGGTGGTAAGTGTTGACGGACTTAGGATTATGACCTTTAAAGGGGCTTCCTACATATACTTATAAAAATAATCCCAACCCATGTAGTTTTATGAAACTTAATGAGACACATTTCACCTTTTAAGGTCATGTGATGAGGACCAATCCATGCATTTTAGCATCATGCAATAAGGATGAGTGAGAAAAATAAATTCAACAATGTTTGGTTTCATAAGGAATATAGACATGTGGGGAATGTGGTTGGTTGGATGGTAATATTATGGACCATTGAGAATAATATGGTTTCATTAGAAATATTTCATTAAGAAGGAAATATGATGATACTTGGAGGGGATATGGACATCCAGGTGGGGCATGTTTTCATCCATCATATGACCTGTTGATATAATGGATTAGAGGGAATATGTCCCTAGTGTAAATATAGTTTGATGATGGAGGACATAAGTGGATTCATGAGGAATATGGTTACATAAATATTGATATGAAAAATTATGTTGGGTTTGGACCTCAAATAGGAATCTTATGTATCTTTATCAAGAATAATAAAATCCCATATAGTTCAAGTTATAGATTTTAAGTTCATGTGGAAGGATCATACCATGCAGCTTAGTATCATATGGTAATGATGTTTTTCTACAGTTTTATATCGTGTGACTAGGATGTTGGATATGTATTTTAACATCATACTTTAGTTATGTTGAGGGATGACTTAGTCATGCCAATGGAATGATTAATCAAAATCTATAATCCCTCATGAGTCAAGATCAGTGTGATAAACATGGGATAATGGAAAATCAATCATGGTGAATGAAAGGTTGGAGGGAATATATCCCTTTCAAGAGGGTTTTCATAAAAGATAGGGCTGTGAAAATATGAGTTAGGGATTACACATTGGGGATTCCCATGGATGAGTGGTCCTAGATGATTGATGGTTCTTGGTGATGAAATCATTAATAGGAACTATCTTGGGTTTTATACCTAAAAATAAGTCCCAAGTTATGAATCAAATGAGATATGTGTGAAAATTACACCTTATTAGGTAGCCCAAGTTCTCTTGGATCATTGATTGGAATTGGGGGAAAGGATGAGAATATTGATCCAAGAGAGTTCTCACCACTGCCTTTATGATTAGGGCCCTCATTATTAAGGGATTTCATGATTTAAAATCCCATGGTTTCCTTATCAGTTAGGGAAGAAAATTAGGGGGTTCATTTTATCAAGGGAATTCATAATCAAAGGAGGGGTAGTCTAGCATTCCAAGTAGCCGGATCATGTATGTATGGTGTCTTTTAAAGAGGCATCACTTTTTTATTTTTAGGGTTACAAAATTTGTGGAAGGAATCCATGAAGGTATTTTTTATTAGAATGGCATGAAGAGGAAGCCTGAGGTAAATGATGGATGGGAAGGGTATCCATTCCCCAACTAATAGAGTGCTTCTTGACAATAGGGAGAGATATTGGACATCCCATAGGATTATCATTTAAAATTAATATCATGATAGGGAGTAAAGTTATCTAATTGGGGGACCCTTTTCAAAAGGGAGGTCTATGAACTAGCACCTTCAAGGTAACCTTGGGAGCTAGCCTCTGTGAGGTTGGCCTCATGGACTGAACCTCACAGTATGGCCTCATGAGGTGGCCTCTATGGGATCATCCTTAAGGGATTGTCCCCATGAGGTAGCCTCATGATTTTGGCCTCTCCGAGCTGGGATTGGGATGTTGTACTTCATGGGCTTGGCCTCATTGGATAGACCTCCATAGGCTTGACTTATTTGTTTTGTTTTTTTGTAAGTATTTACCTCTTAGTTACATATGGATTTGATAGAGAATAATTTTAAGAATCAAACACTTTTTGATCTCATATACATATTCCTATATCTCTCATATCCCTTCATGTGTTCTATTTTGGAGAAGTAAAGGGGTATTTATAGGCAACCCTAGGTAACTGAATTCTCAAAATGGGTGGACCAGTTGAGATTCTGCATTTCCATAGAGAGAGTCAAGCTAGAAAAGGAATTACATATAATTATTAGATAGTGTAGATAAAATTACCTATTTATATATATGAGGTGTGATTATTTATGAGTTTTAACACTTCATGAGGTGATCCCATGATCTTGACCTTCATCCCACCATAAAGTCACCATGAGACTCATTAAAAAAGATCCACTAATGTCACGAGGTCTGGTGATCTATGAGGTATGGCTCCTCATGGTGATACTTCATGGTGTGGAGGCTTCCATGAAATTGGAAAATTTTCTAGGTCAGGTGATTCATGAGGTTGGATTGTTCTTTAAGAACACCTTCAATGTTCTTTATTCTAGATTTTGACTTCAAATCTTGTTGTTTTTTTGGAATTCATAGGCCTCAATAACTGTGATGGATTTATACTTTGGAAGGAACCTATAGGGAGTGTTTTAATTTGGATTATTTTAGAATTTGGATATGTTATTCCCTCCTTATATTTATTTTATGTGACCAATGGATACAAGATATAGCCAAGAGACCATGGTAGAGCCCCATGATGGATTGACCATTGAGAGGGGAGGGGTGAAATAGAGGTTTCTTTTTACAAATTACATTTCTTTTCAATTAAACCACTTAAACATGTTATGTTTCTTGACCCAAAAAATATTATATCTCAATCTCACCTCATGTTCAGTTCTAATAACGGAGAGAGAGAATCACACAATATTTAATTTTTTTTGAAAAAATCCAACTCCTTGATGCAAACGGTTATTCCCCCAGTTATATATTCTTCAATAACAAATAAGTGATTGCACTATTCATAGAAATAACTAATAGAATTATATTAATTTTAGATATAACTAAAATACTTCTTCTCTAGCTCCATCCAAGAGACTCCTTTTTCTTTTGGATCCAACTGAAATATTTCTTGCACTGCCACCAACTGAGAGACTCCTTCTGCTCCTAGAACTAACCAGAAGACTTAGTATGCTCCTGAAACCAAACAAAATATTTCACCTTTCCTTGAGGATTGATCCAATATAGGAGGATATTTTATCTTCCTGCATGAGCTTTTAGGATCTGACTTTCTCCTATACCTTTTTGAGTACCTTAAACAAACTCTGATCAATTTTATCAGTCTTTCTCAGATTCTGATCACCTTTAATGACCAATTTCCTCATTTTAAAAAATTCTTATGCTAAAATTATTCATTCCGTTGATGTACCAACCTCACTTATATGTGTAAAAGAAATGCACAAAAATATTTAATGAGGTTTTATGCAATAATAATCTTGAACAACTCAATTAACTTCTTCTAGAATTTATAACCTGATTTTAAGAACCCCACTTCATGCACTAATGATGTATTTCATGGTATATTTTATAAACCTTAAAACATATATATATATGTGTGTGTGTGTATTTTGATTTTATGTGATTTTTTCGCTGTTCGAGTTATGTCCTTAAGTGGTTCTTTATGTGTGCATGATCATGAAAAGTTATTCATACAACAATATGAACACACTATCCACTTATTCTCACTTTTTTATAAACATAGATACATGAACACACATGGACAATTTCTTATTTTTTTAGTTAAATTCATGTGTGGAATGCATGTGCACATGTACTGTCTCCTTTGCATGCACCAAAGTGTGTTATTGATCATGAAAACAAGAATGATATCTTATATTTTATTTGTGCGAGTGACTTCTTACTGCATGTAGTGTCTCAACACACTTTGAATAACCAATATTTGAAAATATCAAGGTTCTTCATTCAAGATAAGGATGTTACATGTAAGGGTGTCACATTCTCTTGATTTTCTTCATGGAATAAGTTCTTCATGAAGAAAAATTAATCTTCTTTGCACAAGTCAACTACCCATGATATCATCTTATACTTCATATAAGAATATCACAGGGATGGCATCTTCTTTGTGAAGTAGAATGCTATGTGGTGATTTATTTTCATTGTAAAATGATATAATTATCACAATATCTCATCAACACACCTTATATTTGGGTTTTTTATTTATATGTGGATTTCACCTTCTTTATATCTAAGAATAATTCCACACCATATCTCTAATAAATATGCAATGTAAAGACATATTATATCTCACCGAAACATCACATGTTTCTCTAGTATATGCTGAGTTTTTTGGAGTCATTTGTTATGTGATTTTATGATGAATTCTATATGAACTCTTGTCTATGCTCAAAATCATCCATGTATATCAAAAAAAACCTCTAAAATTTGTTTTAATTCATCCTAGGTATGTCTTCGAGTTACCTACATTCATGAAAGATGTAGATTTCATGCATGGAATCAGATTGATCATGAATTCCTCATCCCTTAAACATCATTATAGAAGATAGAAATTTTTTTGAACACTGGAGTTTGATGAAACACCGAAAATTAATTGAGAGGCTAAGGATGATGAGTTTATTTAAACTCACATGGTGTATGAGATTGGACGGTGTGGATCTCTCAAATTGAAAATTCATTGTTATGTCTATATATATTTTTAATATGGGTAAATAGTAGCATGTTATCCCATCCCATAATGAATATATGTTCATTCATCATTCAGTTAATAATAGATCTTGTGCCACTATCGGTTTGAGATGGAAGTTGGGTATCAACACCTACACATACCATAGACACACATACCACATGGGTCGTGCCTCCATCCACTGGACCACCTACCCAGAACCATGTACTCTAACATGAGAATGCTTATATAATAATATATACATCCCACTCTCTCTCATACCACCATGACTAGTCCCTCGATTCAACTCTCCCATGGGGTTGGCCCTCAGGTCCCCCATACGTGTTTGATGGGTTGGCCCTAGTGTGCTTTAAATGGTTGGCCCCATATTTTTTTGTGTAAATTACATCATAAAAATACTTCGATTATATTCTAAGTGTAAGATATTATATCAAGATATTTATCACCAGTTAATTCCAAACCAATTCAAATCTTACTTATAAAAATATATATTTTGTATGGCCATCTTCCAATTCTTATTCTTATTCTTATCCAAATAGTATAGTAAACAATGTGTATTACTTAACACAAGTCTTTGAAATTTGATGATCCATTCAAATTAATCACCACATTTAAAACGTGGATAATTTCTAAAGAATAAAATCCAATTACGCTTAGTGAATCCATAATAATTCTCCAAGCATCACCACTTCTCACTATCAACTTACCAAACACATATTGAAACATCATTGACCAAAATTGAAACATTGGGACCAAAAATTCCCCCTTTTTATTTTGTTGTCAATATCTCTTTACATATTTAAAATTCAATATATATGCTCAAAATTTACCCCCTTATTGGAAATAATATACAAAGTGTGTGTGGGGGTCTTCTCATATCAATTTTCTTCATAATAACATGATATTATACCTTATATGATTTTTTGATAACTTCTACAAGAGGGATGATGTCATATGGTTCTCTTAGAAAATAGCCTTTAGTTAATCAACTCTAAGTAAATGTGGGAAAAACCTATATAGAAATATATATATATATATATATATATAAAACCTAGGTTTTCATGCTATCCATAAACTACCATTCATGTGAAATCATGCATATAAATTCTCAATTTTCATGCAAGGGGTTGCAAGTAAATATATTTATTAATAAAATTATAAATAATACACAATTCAATAAACACATCAAAAAGTTCATATAAAAAAGATATCTCCACCTTTGCATCATTTTACAATCAACATATAACTACCCCTTAATTGATATTATTAATATAATTAAGAATGAGGGATGAAAGTGAGATTAGAATACCTCATCTTCAAATTTTGTAAAGTTGTTTAGAAATTCCAAATTCACTATATAGGAAATATTTAACCAATTTTATTCATCAATTCCTACTTAAAGGGTTGCATCTATCTCCATCAATTCCTTACATGTGAGTATAAAATCACACACACACACACACATAAGGGAGTAACGAGGGAAATTTTTTCTCTTTAAGAGTAACATTCATTCTGATAACTATATCTCAACCAAGCCCATTCTTTTCTCATAATCTTAGTAAACTTCTCATCATTTTTTTGGAATAAATTTTTCCACCTCATTTTCTGTATCCACTTGATTTCCTTTAGATTTAGTAAGTTTTTAAGCTTCCTATAATTTCTTACATGCCTCCCATTTTGTTATGGTATTATCTTCACATTATTAGATGATTTATTCATGATTAGTACATACCATCACTCATCATAATAGAGAACACTTATATTATAATACTCACAAATATCTTCAAAGTATACAAATCTGTTCTTTGTAGAAATATTCATTTTTTATGGGTTTATCCTCTCTAGTGCAGGTATTCTATTTTATCCATATTTTCTCCCCTAAATGTAAGCCCGCTATTATCCTCATGAATTTTCATGTTATGGAAACATTCCAATTAATTATGACCAAATTTACAATAATTCAAATAATATTATATGAGATTTCCTCTCTTCCATTGGGGTGTTGTTTTTTTATCTTTCACAGATTGTGAACCTTGCATCTTTTAGGTAAAACCAACACTCTTTAGGACACTACTTGGGGAAAGAATCGTCATGATTATTTTCACATCCACCATTAATGTGGTGGGTTAATGAAATTTCTCACCATACATAATTTCCCAGAGAATGGATTAAGACCTATACCAGTACTTGAATCAACACTAGTACACAAGATAATTTCTGGGTTATGGGATACCTTCTTCTTAGCGGATGTTTCCATTTGGTTAGATAATGATATAATTATATTATTGGAATCATGATCCTCAAAGAAATATTGTGTAGAAGCATCTATTTTTTCATCAATGTGGGATGTTCCAGCTTGTGGTGATTCTTGATCCTTCAACTTCATCTCCAGCTATAGACATTTCATGTTGAGTTATTTTTTCTCACTCTCGTCAATTCTCAACTTCTCTTCCCAATCCTCCTTCAAATTCTTCATTTTTTATTCAAGAATTTTTCTTGATTTTTTAAAATAATAATAAATATCCTCTAACTTTATTTCTTTAATATCTATTTGAGCAACATCAAAATCCATAGACACTTTGTGCAATTTTTTAAAAAACTCATATTTTTCTAAAAGGCGGTTTATTCATGCTTTGCACACATAATTTAAAATTAATATTTTAGAAAATTTATATGAAAAAATTATATTTTTTTATTAAATATATATTTAAAAATTATATTTTTTGTGATTTTTTGTTTTTTTTCTAAAAATATTAATTTTTTGATGAATAGTGAAAATACATGTTTTTATTAAAAGCTATATTTTAATTTTAATTATTTAAAAAGTTAAATTATAATTTAAATTGTTTTTAAAGTAAAATTAGTTCAATTATATTAAAATATAAAAAATTTAGGTCATTGTAATCAATTTAATATTTAATTTGGATATTAAAACATTCTAGACTTATGAGAATTGTTTGTTTGGAAACCCACATTTCATCATGTCTACATGTATAATTTTAAATTGGATTATGTCACTACTATAAATTGAATTTGGAAAAAAGGATTCAATATTTTAAATCGCAATAATTTATATTATCTAATAATTTCAAATTAATTTTTTACTATTATAAAGATTAAAAATAATAAAAATTAATTACTATAGTTAAGGTAAAAATGGGTTTACCTATGGGTTAAACTAAGAAGATAAGGATTTAAAAAAACCTAAAACTTACCCAAAACCATTTTTATGGAAATAATATGACCATATAACCTCTATTTTTTAATAATGACCCATTTTTTGAGGCTTTTGGAATGATAAAAATGTGAGTGTAATTGATTCTTTTAAAAAATACTAAGTGTGTCCTCTCCCCAACTTATAGAAGTCCAACCTCTATCCTCCCCTATTTACAATTCTAAATCCCATTATTTTGGAAAATAACTACTTATATACCTTCCTTAAATCCCTAGAAACATTATAAAGGCCTTTTTTATATCATAAAACAAGTCTATAATGGATTTAGGTTAAACCTAAAGAGGTTTCATAAAGAAGAGGTAAAGTTTTTAACTATGTGTTTTTATTTTACTTATTTTTATAACTCCTAAAATTCTTAAACTATGATAATTTAATATTACCATTATAACCTATATACTAAGATTTTATTGTGTTAATTTCATAATCCATATCCATCTCCACTTCAATCAAATGGGAAATAAAACCATCGATCATGTGTACGATGGACTACCACCCCACAAACTGATGTATTTTTTTTCTATCACCACCTTTAAAGGCTATATATAATGATGTATTTAACATATTTATACAATATTTACGAAATTATTATAATTTTTAATTTATCAGATCACATATAAACTCTTACTTTCCATTCTGTGGTGGATGCAAAGAGGTCACTTGTGTGAACAACAGACTATTGCCTCACGAAGTGATGTGATTTGTTTTTATCTTACTCTTCAAATGAAAGGTATTGAGGTTAAATGTAATGAATATATATGATATTTATTATATAAACATACTTATGGAAATATAATATCACATATAACTTCTTATATTCCAATCCATTGGGGAAATAATAATGTCGCTCGTGTGTATGCGTCGACCACTGCCCCCACGCAGCGATGTGAAATGGTTTTAAATTTATTTTTATATGGATGGTAATAAGGATTGATTTTATTAATATATATTATATATAAAATAAAATTAATTCTTTAAAATAAAATTAATATTTATTTTTCTTTTATTTAATTTGTTGAAAAAAATGGAAACAACGTTCATGTGTACATACAACCTATCATCTCCATAAATGGTGTAATCTATTTTTTGTATATAAATTTTATAGATTATTATAAATAAATATATAATAAATATATATGATATTTATATCATGGTTAAAATTCTGGATTTTATGTAACCATGATCAAATTAAAAGGAAAAAAAGTATCCAACTAAAACATACATAAAGAACGAATTAATTATTATACAAAATAGAGATTTTAACAAATAGTTATTAATAAACAGGTGATAAAAGACTATAATTAAATCATATGTGGTATTAAATATATTATTTTTGTTATATAATATATTTATAATAAAACTATATTTATTATACAGGAGGTTCATACACAAAAAAAGGAATTCGAACTCGAGGAAAGAGTTTCTCATCTCACTTTTACTTCCATGATACATACACTATATTAACCACTTATTCATTTGTGTGCCGTATATACCACCAATTTTTATATATTATATCATTACTATATTTATTTTCATGGTATTTAAAGTTTCATTTTATGATTATATATTTTATGTGGCTTAGGATTTAGAAGTTACCAAAGTGGTAAGGGTTTATTTCACAATCTCATCATTATTCAGGATTATTTTTTAAGTATCCCGTGGGGATATTATTTGATATTTATTTATTAAAATTGATATATTTTCTTATCCTATGATTATTACTTATTTTATAAAAAGTAGTACCATTTTTAGACTCTTAAGTACTTAAAATGATTGAGAAAATGTTTTAAAGAAAATATGACTTTATACCTCTCTTTGGTCGAAAATCATTTATCATCAAAATCCATATTTTCTAAAAATGTTTTCAAAAATGTTTTTAAGAATTTAAAAATTATTTATTAAAGGAATTTTTTATCCATTTTAACTTTTTACAAATTTTTTGAAGAGAATATTCATGTCGTTTTCAAAACAAGTCATGTTTGGCAGTAACTGAAAGTTTAAATGGAATTTTCTTCCGCCATGACCAATAAATATTTTAGAGATTATATTAAATGTTATAAAAGGTTATTTTTAAATAAAATTATTTTCAAAATATTTTTTGAACTTTTTTTAAAAAATATTTTCAAAGTGAAAAGGTTATTTTCCTTAAAATTATTTTAAAGAAAATTTTATGGTATTTATATTCATAAATGGTGTAAAACTTTTATTGTGATTATAATAAATTGAGGATATGATGTATTTAAATCACCCTTATTATTTATTTGGATGTTTTATGATCATTTTTATTGAGGATGTGAAATTTTATCACCATTCAATATATTACTTTAGATGGTTTATGATTATGTTTATTTGACTGGGGTAAGTATTAAAATTTTATATATTAGTTTTTAATATGAATGTTTATGTTTATTATGTTTCAAACCATTCATATGAGTAATTAATTAGAATTATATGTTATGGGTATAACCCAATTATAGATATCTCCTTGATGCATCGATAAATCTCATGAGACAAATCAATTGGATAAATTGGATAGGTTTCTACCCATAAATGTAAATTGTCTTGAGAAAGGTCTTGATAGCTTTATATGTCCAAAATTATAAATTACCTCATTATAAGATAAGTTATTGCCATGTTATCATTCTATTATTTATAATATCCATGGATAAACTTAAATATGATGTGATTTTTTATACATATTTATTTGATCATCATTTATTTCTACCATATTATACTCAGTTTATTGATTAAATGGAATGTGTTTTAGTTATTTACCTTCCTATATTGATTATGATTATTTATTCATGATATATTCCACTATGATCTTAACCTTAATTAGTATATAATATCACCCATTTCTTATATTTTATTTCCCACAGGATACGAGGAAGTGTTTTTTGATTGATATATAGGGATAATCTATGAGGAATAATGGTAGTCTAAAAGAAAACAATTTGTGTATTTCATGTTTTCAAATGTATATGAAATTAAATTATGTATCTAGTTTAAAATGTCTACTAAACTCTTTATCCATTCGGAATGTGATACCTTATATATAGTGCTAATGTAATAAAGTAAACACCAACTCTGGGTTAATAGAACTGATATCATTACAATTGGAATCAAAGGTAGTTTAGTAGAAACATTGGGAACTAGATTTATGAAAACAAAGATTAGGGAACAAAAACCTATGATATAAATTAATTATAAGTATAAATGAACATCCTAAAGTTTTTTAAGGTAGATATTATGTGGTTTAACTAGTAATAAATCTCTTCCTGGATACTACAAGTGGACATGGTTCTAACACATATGTACCTAGGGGTAATAACTCTGAAAAAGGTGTGTTGGGATTGACTCGAGAATTACCTAGTACACAACAACAAGCCTTAATGTGCACCTAGTTTTTCACTCATATGGTATATTCTTAGGATACTTCAGTTTTTCCTTATAATCCATTATTAAAAATTAGAAAATATTTTTATGATTTGGAAAATTTTCTAAAGAAACCATGTTTATGATTATGATATTATCTACGCGTTTTTTATTTATTTATGTTAAGTGTTTTAGTAGTTTTGGGATTATACATTATGATACATAATGTTATGATCTAATATAGTGTATTACATTATTTAGAAATGGAACCTATAGGAATGAATGGTAATCATATCCATGCACATAAACTAAAGAGTAAAAATGATCATTTCTTTGATGGTATTAAAACAATATTTCAAAGGAAAATAGTCACTCAAATATTCTCATCATACAAGGACATAATATCATGTGATATAAAAATAGATAAGGAATTATATAGGTATTATGTTTTATAAGGGAAGAAAGGGAATATGAGGATGAGAGTGAAAAAAATGGATAAGGGGAAGAATGGAAAGAATGGTTTTCCCAGATGTGATAATTATGGAACAAAACACACTAATACTTTCTTGAAGGGAATGAGAGTTTGTTGCAAGTGTGGTGAGATAGGTCATAATTATTTTAATTGTAAGGTTAATAAATAAATTTACAATGTTCAATGATTCAACTATAAGGATATGGGGTACTACACAAATAAATTCCCTAAGAGTCAATGGAATATACCTCAAAAGAAGCTAAGGGATCATGGTCAAGCTTATTCTATTACCATATAAAAAGTGGAATGATAATGTGATTGTGTTTTGATTCAAGAATTATGTTATAGGATTATTTTATCAATAATATCTTGGTTATAATAACCATGAAATGTATAAGGATTGTCTTGAAATACTATTTTTAAAGGATTTGGGAGCATATGTTGAATGGTACTGATGACCCATAAAAGTGATTCAGTGACAAGTTGAACCTATTGTAAAAAATTATTAAGGAAGGATAACCCTTAATATATTACTAATGTTTAGATAATAATAAAATTTTTATGGGATAATGTTTTTGACCATGAAATTGGTTATAGGTTTGGTGGTTTATGTAATATTTTCTAGAGTTTACTACCAATATTGATTTATAGAATATATTCAATAACTTGATATTTTTTTGGAAGAATGTATGTTTTCATTAAGTTTTTATAATGATAAAGGTATTAACTTATTTGGAATATGACATTAAGATCCAATTTGTATTATCTAGTGAATATAATATTGATTTAGTGACATTCCTTAAAAATTTATAGACTTTGAATTTGGAATGGAATATTTTGGATGAGTATTAAAGTTAACTATATATGGAATAGACTAAGTTTAAATTTTTATGTTATTCTATAACTTATTGTAACCATTTTTGTTTTGGAGAATATCTAGATACAAGAGTATTGAATTGTCATTATAATGATATATTAAATGTGCTTTGGGAATAAAAATTCATTTTGGATATTCATTTATTAGAGTAATAAATGATGTGGGAATTAATCAAAGCAAAACTAAAGGATCAAATTTTTCCTATGAAATAGAAATATATCAAGTAAGTATATTTTCACATGTTCTTAGTCTAGATAGTAAAGTAATTCCTCAACTCTAGGAAATTGATCTTAAAACAAAAATGTTATCCTAATACCTTCATTTCTAATGAATCAAATGGTTCCTTAACTCATCATAGATTTATAGTTTTGTGATTTTTGACTTCATCTTTATCATTCAATTTCTTTTTATCAATGATATTATCAACATCCATAATTATTTTTTCATTACTATAGAGACCCGGGCTTAACATACATGGATATTACATCATTTTAGATGAATATTAAACACATTATAAAAAAACATGCCTTAGGACCATAATAGTTTAGTGTCTTTGTTAAATTGGAACAAAATATTCTAATTTGGTGAAAGATATTTAAATTATCCCTTAAGGATATTACCATTCAGTAATACTACTTAAAACCTTTCTTCATAACCCGAGGAAATGAAACATAAGAAATGGGTGAGCTCAGATGCTAAGTAAGGGTAAAAATAAAGTAGATACATAAACATAAAAAAATCATCAGGGCATTAGAACATGAGAATAACATGGAAAATAATTCCCTTCATATCAAATAACATAAGCATGAATAATGGAACAAATATTGGAAGTTCATAAGACTCGAATAAGAAGGGAATGAGGAGCATAATCCATGAAATCATAACATAAGAATAAGACATGGGATTATGGTAGACACATAAACATATGAAATGATTTCCATAGTATTCAAGGAATCACTTCTAAATCTATATTAGTGGTATGGGTTCACTCCCAATAACATCTTATTGGACTAAGTCCTTTACTGAACTAGGGTTACTCCTTGTTCCAACTCTATATTACTAAACTAGGTTCAGTTCCCGTTCTATCCCTGTATTACTGAACTTGGTTCACTTCCAATTCCAGCCCTATCAAATTGAATTGGGTTCACTTCTCATTCCATACCTATCATGATAAACTAAGTTCACTCCTCATTCCATCCCTATCATATTGAACTGAGTTCACTCCTCATTCCAACCCTCTCTTACTGAACCAATTTCACTCATGGTTCTAGCCCTATCAAACTAAACCGAGGTCACTACTCATTCAAGACCTATCATATTGAACCAGGATCACTTCTTGTTTCAGCCTTGTCATACTCATGAGATATAAATCTTTACCCAATGCATTAGAGAGAGATATAGGTCCCACCTATCACATAATAAAATCATACATCCATGTGGCACAAAATAATAAAACATTCATCATATCTTGACCCATAAAAAGATATGGGTTTCATAAATATCATATCATAACCCATGAAATGAAATGGATATTATAAAAACTTCATCCTATTATAACATGTGTAAAAGATTCAGGATTCACTATAATTTCATCATAGAATAATCTATGAAAAGAAGTGGGTTTCATAATCATTTAATCATTGTATAACACATGGAATATAAATAGGTTTCATAAGGAACTTTTCATCATAAACATTAACCATTAAAAGAAATAATAATAATGGTGTCCTTGGATCCTATCCAAAATAAAGCATAAACTATATCCAAGGATTTAATCTCAAAAGGAAAATATTTTTTAAAGGATCATTTAAAGCATTTCTTTAAGAAAATAATCATAAAACATGTCAAAGTGTCCCATACCACTTTGAAACATTTTAATCATAAGTATATACACATTTTAAAATAATATAGGTTCATAACATGGAATTTGTATTAATGAAGGAAAATTGAGACAAAATTATTTTACCGATTTGGTAACTTTTGAACCATAAACCCCATGAAATAGAGATCATAAAATGGATATGTAAATACGAATAAATTTAATATTAAAAATCATAGAATAAATTCATTGGAAGAATATAAAACACACAAAAGAAATTAGTGGTGAATAGGTAATAATTCATGTATAAATAAAATTGAGACTAGAAATCCCCTAACTATATGAGTAACCTTTAAATTGTGATCCCTATGAAATAATAACATGGATTAAAAATTTAAATATCATGAAATAAAGTAAATTCATGATATAAAAAGTTTTATTTCAGTATATACAACAAAAAATAATAATAAATAGTGAATATAGAATATATCTCATAGAAATAAAAGTGAGACGAGAAAACTCTTACCTTCAGTCTTGACTTTCTTTGTACATATTAAAACCTCCTCTTTTTCAGGTAACTCCTTTTGGTTTGAACCAAATGGATTCATTGGTTGGATTTATGATTGAATTGAAGAATCTAAGGTGAGAGGATGGATTTTTTGAGCTTATTTTTGTAGGGTTTGGATGTGCCAAAGTGTCTTGAGAGGTGTGAGGAAGGGGAAGAGTGAATGCCTTTTTATAGATTATAAGGGGTGGATTTCTTAAAATTACTAAAAGGTAAAAATTATTGGGAGGTATTCCTTACCTAATGTACTTCAAAAAATGAACAAATAATGTATTAAAGGGTAATTATGGTTGTGAAAAACCTCCACCACACAAAAAATAAGTGTACTTTTATAATTTTTTTCTTTAACTTCTATGTTTCCCCACTTTTATAATTTTGGTTTTTTATTAAGGCAACTAGATTTCTAACCTAAGTAATTTAAACATTAATACTAAATTTAAGTGAGATATATTAAAAAAATATAGACCTAATTTATTATAAATATGATATCTAATTTATAAAAATTAAATCCCATGTGTTTTGGAAAGTAATTTTAAAACCAACAAACGTATCGTGCAAAAACACTACTTTAACCCGAACCATGCTAATAATGTTTTTTATATTTAAAGGTAAATATGTTAATTATGAAATAAAAATTGGTACATAAATGGAACATATTTTATATTTATTAAAATTTTCAAATAAATTGTCAGAATATAGGTTTTTTAATAATTTTAATTCGTTTAATAAAATATCAATAATTGTAAAATAACATTAATGTCAATTTTGACATTATTTATTTCATTTTAAATTAAAAATATCAAAAAAAATTTGGAATTAAAATCTATTAAGTTCGCATATGTGTAATATGACATATTCATATACAAAAATAATGGAATTAAATAGTTCATTAAATTTACTTTACTTTTAATGTTTTTAACATCATTTATTTTATTTAATTAATAACTAAATAATCCTTACGTTAGCGTTTGTTAAGCGTTTAATGTAATTATATCATATATAAAAACTAAAGTTAAATTAAAATGATAAAAAACTAATTTAAATTTCAAAATAATGTTTATAACCAAAACTATGTATCTTCTTACATACTCCAAAGCTTTATAAATGTTAAAGGTAAGGATGGTTCCTTTTTTGTCTTTTTCTTTACATAAATTATTATATAGGTCAATTTCATGGAATAGTATCCAAATAACTAATAAAATTATAACCAATAGGGTATATGGTATAACTATTGGAATAAAATGTCTTTTGGACAAGTGTATATGCCATTTTGTCCCAAAAGTTTAAGGTTTAGCCCCCTGTTAAGCTTAATTTTACCTTAACTGCAGTAATTAATTTTAATTACTTCCACTAATATTTTTAGTCAAAAAATAATTTGATATTATTGGAATATAATTATTATACTTATTAAAACCATGTATTTATATTTTTCAAAATTCAATTCATATAAGTGGAAAATTTAAATTTAATGTTAATCCCACAAACACTGCGAGACAATGAGTTTTTAAGAAGAATAGTTCAAATGTTTGGAATGTATCTGTATCCAATTTCAATGTGAAATTGAATAAATTTACATAATTTGGATTTATTAAATTAGAATTTAACTAATAATAATTATTTTAAAGTGAATTAAAATTTATTTTCCTTTCATTCAATCCATTGATAAAAATTGAAGCAACGTTCATGCGTACCTATGACTTACCGTCTCCCTGAATGGTGTAATCTATTTTAAATATATAAATATTATATATTGATATAAATACATATATAGTGAATATATATTATATTTATATCATGGTTAAAATTATTTATATTATGAAACTTAAAATTTCCAAAATTATCAAACCAAAACATACACAAAAATGAAGCAATTATCATATGAAACAGTGATTTTAAAAAATATTTGTTAATAAATTGGTGATAAAAGACTATAAGTAAATATTAAATGGTATGAAATATATGATTATGGTTTTTTAATATATTTATATTAAACCTATATGTATTTTATATGAGTTTCATACCCAAATAAAGGAAGTTTTACCTGAGGTAGGGGTTTCTCATCTCACTTTTACTTTAGTGAGACATACGCTATATTCACCACCTATTATTTTGTGTGGTGTATATATTACCCATTTTGATATGTTATATCATCAATATATTTACATTCATGGTATTTAAATTTTAGTTTGATGATTATTTCTTTTATGGGGCATACGATTTTGAAGTTACCAAAGTGGTAAGGGTTTATTTCATAATCTCATCATTATTCGGGATTGTTTTTATTTAAGTACCCCATGGGAAAATTATTTGATATTTCTATCTTAAAATAAATATATTTTCTTATAATATGGTTAGTCGTGAAATTTTTCAATTAATAGTACCATTTTATAATATTTTTATATAAAATTATTGAGAAAATGTTTTTAAGAAAATTTGACTTTATTTCTCTCTTCAATCAAAAATATTTTTTCATCAAAATCCATGTTTTCTATTTTTTTCACAACTTTTTAACCTTTTAAAAATGATTTATTAATGAAAATTTTACCTATTTGTTATTTTTATAATTTGTTTAAAGTAATATTAATGTAATTTTCAAAACAAGGCATGTTTGGATTTTATAGAAAATTTTAAAAGAATATTTGTTTTAACATATCGATATGAATATAATTTTATACTTTCATGACCAGTCAATGTTTTAAAGATTATTTTAAATGTTTTCAAAGGCTATTTTCAAATAAAATTATTTTCAAAATACTTTGTGAACTTTTTTTAAAAAGATTTTTCATATTGAAAAGGTTAATTTCCTAAAAAATGTTTTTAATGAAAATTTTATGGTTTTTATATTTATCAATGAAATCAACACTTTATTGTGCTTATAATACACTATGGATATATTATATTGAAATAATACTTATTCTTTATTTAGATGGATTGTGATAAGTTTGACTAAGGATGTATAATTTTACTACCATTCACCATATTAATCTAGATGGTTTATGATTATGTTTATTTGATTGGGGTAAGTACTAACATTTAATATATTAGTTCTTAATATGAATGTTTATATTGATTATGTTTCACCCATTTTTTATGAGGAATGCAATATAATTAGTATGTGATGTGTGGGTATCAGTTATAGATAGCCCCTCAATGCATCGACAGGTCTCATGAGACTAATCATCTGGCCAAATTAGATAGGTTTATACACATAGATTTAAACTCTCTTGAGGAATTTATTGACTGTTTTAGATGTCAGGAATTATACATTACCTCATTATGTTATCCGTTATATCCTAGTGATCATTATATTAGTTAAAATATGCATGGATAATTTTCAAGCTTGTGTGATTTTTTATATGGATTTATTTGATCGTCATTTATTTCTACCATATTATGCTCAGTTTATTTATTAAATGATATGTGTTTCAATTATTTATCTTTCCATATTCATTATTCTTATTTATTCATGATATATTCCATTTTATGCTTACCCTTACTGAGGAGTTGAGATCACCCCTTTTTATGTTTTATTTTCAACAGGATACTAGGAAGTGTTTTGTGAATGATATGTAGGTATATGCTATGAAGAATAATGGCATTCTAAAAGAAAACACTTTGCGTATTTCATGATTTGAAATTTATTTTAAATTAATGTATATATATAGTTTACCAATACTACTAAAATATTCATTACTTTGGAATGTAAAACCCTGTATCTAGTTCCAATGTAATAAATTAGACTCCAGCTCCGAGTTACTAGAGTGGAGGTTATTACATACACATTTTGTGTATGTGTAGACCATGATTTCTAGGACTTAGATAAGTGAAAGAGACCCATGATCAATGACATATAATCACAATTTTATTAGTGTAGAGAATAAAGATATTGTGTAACATCTCTGGTAAATGAAGAATAAGAGATTTTCATATTTATTAATATTTGTGAATTAAATATTAATTTTAATTTAAAATGGTTGTTATTTTTGATAGCATACCCGATACGCAACAACAGGTTTCTTTGAAATCTTACGTAGCTCACTAATAATATAATATTATAATTTTAAATGGTAGTTAACTCCTAGTCATTGTATTGGCAGGAATGAACAAAACTAACTACAATATGATTATACATGTTTGTTAAATGTATTTACTTTTATCCAATAAAAGTTAGAGGCTTAAAATATGAATGAATCTAATTTTAAGCATAATTTACATTAAAAGGTCGATTTACCACCTTTTAATGGTGAACCCTATTTAAATATAGTTTTGGTCATTTTTATATGTTCTATTTGACCAAATAAAATTATTCTTTAGATTTGGGACATCACATTTTACTTTGTGTAATTTTTTGGTATTTTTTGGATAAAGTTCATTTTTTAATGAATAGTGGAAAATATTGTATTTTAATTCAAAAGTGCCTTTTAATCCAATTTATTTATATAATTATATTATCTTTTTAATTGGTTTTAAAGTGTAATTAGAATATATTTTTACCATTTAATCCAATGTAGGACATTGGAATTAATTTCACTTTGAAATTGTATATAAACAAGTATCAATCTTTTCATAGTTATTATTTCTTAAAAAACACGCTATTTGTTTTGATAACGGGAATTAATTTTAAAATTAATTAATGCCTCTTCTATGTTTTTAATTTGAAAAAATAGACATCATTTTTGAATTTGTAATAACAAATATATCTTAGGCTGAATTTTTGGTATTTTTCTGAAAAACTTCAATTTTTGATGAATAGTGAAATCACTTAGTAGTAAAAATGACTTTTTCATTTAAATAAAATTTTACCTCTTTTGTGATTTGAATTTAAAAAATAAAAAAGACATAGTTAATATCAATAATTAAAATGTTATTCAATAAGATGAAAATATTTTTTGGTGAATAGTAACTTTTGACTTTTATTTACCGCGGTTAAAGGTAAATAGTGTAATTCAAGGTTAAAAGAATATTATAATAATTCAAAATTTACCTTAACACTTGTCCTAAACTTATTGGATGAGTAATTACTGACCATGGGAATCTTTAGGTCTATTTTGGGACCCCATGGAGCCACTTATGAAAGATAATGACACTTTAGATTAATTAATTTAATGTAAAGGCAAAAATGACATAAACAAAAATCTTTTAGTAAATTACTTTTTATATGGTGTTATATAAATTATATTTTCAACTATAAATATTCATCAAAAATATAAAAAGATTTCATACATCATGGTATTTTTTATATAATTATTAAACAAAAAATAAATAAAATTATTTATGACATAATAATGATGCAATGTTTACCTCATTAATAAAAGATTCAAATAAATAAGATTATAAATATTAAAATAACATCCAGCACCTATCCAATTCCTATTTTATGATATTATTTAGACTATGATTCATCTTATATTATACTTTAATGATTTTTGGACCTTTAGAAACCGAATATAATTATATAATAAAATAATATTTTCACACTTTCCTGAAGAGCCCCTCCCCCCCCTTATAAAAGGAGACCACTTATAACCAATTCGTCACACCTATCAAGCCATTTAGCTCATCCAAACTCTGCCCAATTAAGCTCCCTACATCCATTTACTTCACCTAGAAGCATTACCTTAGGCATAAGACACTTCAAGAATTCTTTTAGGTTCAAATCAAAGGAAGTTACGCAAATTAAAGGTAACAATTTCTCTTAACTTGTTTTCTTTTATTTTACTTCTCCAACCCACTAAAATATTTTTATTCCTTTATTTTGTAACAACACTAGTATACTCATTATACTAGGATGTTTTTATGAGAATTATTCTAACTAAAATTATACACACCTCCATCTAATGGGTGAAGAACATAATGTTTCTCTGGATGGAAAACTAACTCCTCACGAAACGATAATTGTTCGATTATATCCTACCGCCTCTCATGGTGGGAATTATGATGTAACTGTATTTATATATTATATATATTATGTTTATGTTTTTTTATGCTTCTATATTTTCCATTTATATCATACCTTTATGTTTTCCATTATGGGTAAACGCGATAATTTCATTTGAGGAAGTGCGGACTACCGCCCCCTCAAAGTGATATGACTCGTTAATGCCATATTTTGGGCATATAAAGGATGGAGTTAATGATATTATATATGATATTATATATGAAATTATACTGGAATTATAATATACCTATGTATCATTATGTTTTAATTCCATAGAAATGAAAGTAGCGTTCATGCGTACATACAACTTACTGTCTCCATGAACGATGCATTTCATTTCTTACCTCCAAATGATATGTACTATTATAAATATATATATATATATATATATATATACTGGAAATATATAATATCTAAATAATGAATTTCTTTCTGGATATAATGGACTATTGACCACATGGACAACTTGTAAATATAAGCTGTTCATTTTTTACTCAAGTACCAAATATCGAAAAAATGAACGTTATTAACTTAAATGATTACATAATGTTTATAACATGGTAATAAGTTATATAAAAGGAATTATAAACTTGAAAAAGGTTATTAAGAAAGTATAAATTAACTTTATTTTATTATTCAGGAGATTAAAGAATGATCAAGTCAAGTGGGACACGATGTAAGGGACTTCGTCTCAATCTCCTTTCTTTGAGGCATATTTAGTTTTATACACAACTTTATTTTATACGGTGTATAAACCCCTTTGATTTTTCATTTCATTCAAAGGTAATATTTTTCTATGAATCGTTTTACTAAATGAAAAAAAGAACGTTTCTTTTTAACGTAAGCGGTGCCAACAACCTTTCTGCCGCCGTGAGTATTATTTGTTCTTTGGATTCCTTAATAAGACGAAATGTTTTTTAAGGAAAATAAATACCATATACTATTTTATGTATTTTGGTATTGAAAATTGTTTTGATAATGGATTTGTTATGTCAATATATTTAAGTGATATATTTTTATTGAAATGTGAAAACATTTTCTTTCTTTTATATTTGTTTTATGTGTTATGATTTTATAATGGTACTTGGACATTTGACGGGTGGTTATGTAATAAACCAAATAACGGGTGGTGTTGTGAATACTAGGACAGGTGCTTACGTTATAACCTCTAATGCATTGGGTATGGAAGTCGGATGTATGGCTATTACATTTAGTGACATGTGTGGAAGTCGACCGTATGGTTATTCCATTTAAGTATGTTTATGTCCCAAGTTACATTTATATGTTATGTGTTCTTTATATGGGTAATATTTTGGTTACAAAAGGGTAAGTAGTGATCTTTTATTTAGTGAAGATTATTTACTACTTCATAAAGGTGAAAAGTATTACTTATGTTAAAGTATTCATGGTTTACTTGTTGTTTTGAAAAACTAACAGTTTTCTTTCTTTGTGTATCCCTTACTGAGATATTTATGCTCATCCCAAGTTTTTGAAATGTTTTTCACAGGACATAATGTTGAATAGGGTCAAGGATTGGATCAAGGAAAAGTCATGTTGTCTTAGACATGGAACTAGACATGATTCTTTTTTTCAAGAGTTCATGTTTGGTAAAAAAAATGGAAACTGTGTAGAAGTGTCTACTTTATAGTCTTTTGAGATGAAATAGTTATGTCCTAATTCTCTAAAACTCTAAACCTGAAAAGATCCTCAATGTGAGTTATTCATTTAATTCAATATTATGTAAGGTTTAAGGATATGTCCTTATATTTGGTATCAGATTTTGTTTTAGATAACTTTAGGAGTTAGGGTATTGTTAAGTAAATGTCCATAAATTAATTTATGGTAATATTGAAATGATATAGCATTCATAGATTACCATGTTAATTCACCTAAGATATTTCTTTGTTCAAAATGGTTTTCTGCAGAGGAAACATGGAAGCTATGTTGGGACAACATCAGGAGGAAGACAACCTTCCAAATCAGCAACCTGAGATGGTCAGAATAGGAGTTGAACAGTTTATTTCAGTGATGGAACAATTGACTCAAGCTATAAATGGTGGTGGTATCCATGCACGAGATCAGCCAGATCAACCCCAGTGGAACATGTCAGTAGTGGAGCATTTCATGAGGAAACATCCCCCATCATTCATAGGATCATCTAACCCTATGCTAGCTGAAGGGTGGATTAAAGCACTGGAGAAGATTTTCGATGTCATGGGTTGTTCAGAACATCAAAAGGTTAGTCTCGCTGTTTACCATTTTGAAGGTGAAGCCGATCAGTGGTGGTCGATGGTGAAAAATATCAGGTATAGTGAGGAGATTGATGCTCTTGATTGGGATGAATTCAAAGGTATGTTTCTTGAGAAATATTTTCCTATGGTGGTTCATCTTAGGATGGAAAAACAATTCCTAGAATTGATGCTGGAGGATGACTCGGTAGCTGCTTATGAAGCAAAGTTCACTCGACTGGAAAGGTATGCACCAAATTTCATCCAAGATCTTGATCGTAAGATAAATCGATTTTACTTAGGATTGAAGACATGATATCAAAGAGATTTAGACTCTCGTGAGTTCAAAAGTTATGAAAAACTTGTTCGATGTGCGAAGAAGGTGGAAATGGAGTTTTCCAATGATCAAGTGTTCTTTGACAAACAATAGAATAAGAGATCCAATTGGTAGGCAAAGGGGAAAAATTCATCAGAGAAGCCTAGAGGTAAGAAAATTAAATATCCAACTTGTGATAAGTGTGGTAAAAATAATCCTAGAGAATTTTTATCAAAGTCTAGAAAGTGCTTCCGGTGTGGTAAGTCAGGTCATATTGCTCGTAATTGTAAGGAAGATGATCAAGCAAGCAATGAAAATCCATCGGTAAGATGTTTTAAGTGTAATGAAATGATTTATTATGAAAATGAGTGTCCAGCAAAGAAATCAATTGAGGGAAAGAATCCAGACTACAAGCAAAAAAGGGGAGCTGAAATATTTTGCAACTACTTCAGCAGATGTTGGTCCATTGAATGAAGTAGTATTAGGTACACTGTTTGTTTGTTCAGATTATGCCAATGTGTTGTTTGATTCAGGGTCTATACATTCTTTCATTTCTGAGAAGTTTTCTAGTAAATTGTAAATTCCATCTCATGATATGAATACTAAACTTATGGTAAAAACACCAGGAGGAAATGTTGAGACAAAAAGAAATTATAAGAACCTTCTTGTACTTGTGTGTGGAAAGAACCTACCTGCAAACCTTATTGTTTTTCCTCAAGTAGAGTTTGCTATTATTTTGGGCATGGATTGGATTTTTTTTATCATGCTAAGATTGATTGCAGAGATAAAGAGGATTCTTTTCAGAAATATTTACATTTTGTGTAAAAGAATGAACCCTTTATTTTTATAACATATTAGGAAGTTGAGAAACTAGTAAAAGATAGAAATTAATGTTACCTTGCACATATTGTTGAAAATAAAGGAACTATTCAGATTAATGATGTGCCAATGGTAAATGAGTACCTTGATGTTTTTTCTTAATGATTTTCCTGGTATAATACATGATCGAGAAGTTAAATTTATTGTTGACTTAGTTCCTGATGCTAAGACAATTTCAAAACCCCCTTATCGAATGACTCAAATTGAACTTTTATAGTTAAAGAATCAGTTGCAAGAGTTATTAGATAAAGTTTTCATTCGACCTAGCACATCACCATGTGGTACTCCTATATTGTTTGTTAAAAATAAATATGGTTCAATGAGACTTTACATTGATTATAGATCACTGAATAACATCACTGTTAAGAATAAGTATCCTTTGTCTCATATCGATGATTTGTTTGATCAAATCCAGGGAGCTCAGTATTTTTTGAAGATTGATTTGAGTTTGGGGTACCATCAGTTGAAAGTAAAGGAAGAAGATGTTCCGAAGACCGCATTTCATACTAGATATGGACATTATGAATTTTTAGTTATGCCATTTGGGTTAACCAATGCACCTGCTGTATTCATGGATCTTATGAATAGAATTTTCTGTGAGTTCTTGTATAAGTTTTTGGTTATGTTCGTTGATGATATTTTGGTTTATTCAAAAAGTAAGGAAGAACATGAAAGTCATTTAAGGGTTGTCTTGCAAACATTAAAATAAAATAAACTATTTGGGAAATTCAAAAAGTGTGAGTTTTGGTTACAAAAAATTTCTTTCCTTGGTCACATTGTTTCAAAAAATAGAATAACTGTTGATCCTACAAAAACAAAAGTTGTTGAAGAATGGCCAAGACCCACAAATATAACTGAGATTCGTAGTTTTATTAGTTTGGTAGGTTATTACCGGAGGTTTTTTTAAATTTTTTAACGGTTATCTAGTCCAATGACTAAGTTAACTCGAAAAGGTGTTAAGTTCATTTGAACAAAAGAATGTGATGATTGTTTTCTAGAATTGAAAATAAGATTGGCGAATGCTCCAGTTTTAGCACTGCCTTCCAGAAATGGTGAGTTTGTTATCTACAGTGATGCTTCGTTGAAAGGACTTAGTTGTGTCCTTATACAGAATGATCTGGTAATTGCTTATGTTTCATGTCAGTTTAAACCCCATGAGTTAAATTACCCTACACATGATTTGGAATTTGCTACTGTTGTTTTTTCTTTAAAAATTTGGAGGCATCATTTGTATGGAGTGAAGTGTGATATATATACTAATCATAAAATTTTGAAGTATATATTCACTCAAAAATAATTGAACATGAGACAGAGGATATGGTTGGAATTAATCAAGGATTATGATTACACGATCCATTACCATTTGGGAAAAGAAAATAAAGTGGTTGATTCTTTGAGTCGAAAAAGTAATGCTTCATTAACTATGTTTAGTTTGGAACAAGATCCTTTAGTTTTTGATTTGATGAACTTTGGAATAGGAGTTGTTGGTGCAGGAAATTATTCTTTTTTGTATCAGGTGTCAGTGAGATCATCTCTATCAGACAGAATAAAGAAAGCGCAGAAAGAAGACAGTGAGTTGCAGAAAAAGGTGTAGTTAGTTCAGAAGGGAAAGTTTCCTGAATTTAACATTGATAATGATTGTGTTTTGAGGTTTGGAAATAGATTATGTGTGCCTTATGATTCATAGTTGAAGAATGAGTTTTTATGTGAAGCTCATAGTTCTCCATTTTTAGTTCATCCTGGTAGTACTAAGATGTACAAAGATCTTTGGGAGTATTACTGGTGGGATGGAATGAAAAGAGATATTGCTGATTTTACTGTGAAGTGTTTGACTTGTCAGTAGGTCAAAGCAGAGTGGTAGTTACCAAAATGAATACTTTAACCTTTACCGGTGCCATAGTGGAAATGAGAAAATATATCCATGGATATTGTTGTGGTATTACCGAAGACATCTCGAGGTAATAATTCAATCTGGGTTATTGTTGATTGATTGACTAAATCTGCTCATTTCCTTCCTATTCAAGATAATTTGTTTCTAGATCAACTTGCTCAGTTGTATATTAAATAGATAGTCAGGTTTCATGGAGTTCCCCTCTCCATTGTATCTGATCGTGATCCCAGGTTTACTTCTAACTTTTGGAAAGGCCTTCAGAAGTCATTGGGTACTGAATTAAATTTTACTATAGATTTTTATCCTCAATCAGATGGGAAATCAGAACAAACAATCCAGACATTGGAGGATATGTTACATTCTTGTTCAATAGATTATCAGGGAAGTTGAGACCAATATCTTTCTTTGGTTGAATTTTTATATAATAACAGTTTTCATTATAGTATACAGATAGCTCCATTTGAGGCATTATATGGAAAGCGTTGTCGAAGTCCAGATTTTTGGGATGAAGTAGGTGAAAGGAAGCTGATGGGATCAGAATTGGTAGAAGAGATGGCAGAGAAAGTTTAGATGATTCAGAAGTACATGAGAACAACTCAGAGCAGACAGAAAAGTTATGAAGATAACCGGAGGAAGGATCCTTCTTTTGAGGTAGGTGATCATGTCTTTCTCAAAGATTCTCCATGGAAAAGTGTGATTCTTTTTAGTAAGAAAGGAAAGTTGATTCTGAGGTTCATTGGACCTTATGAAATTCTGGACAAAGTTGAATTAGTTGCATACAAAGTGGATTTACCTCAAAGTTTATCCCATGTACACAATTTTTTTCATGTTTCGATGTTGAGAAAATATATACCAGATCTATCTCATGTTTTGAGCCCAGTGGTAGTTAAGTTGGAAGAGAATCTCTCTTATGAAGAACAACCAGTCCAGATTCTTGACCGTAGAGAGAAAGTGTTGCAGAATAAGGTAATTCACCAGGTAAAGGTTTTTTGGAAAAACCATATGGTTGAAGAGGCAACGTGGGAATCTAAAAATTCTATGAGGAATAAATACCCCCACTTATTTTGATAAGTGAATAAAAATTGCGGGGATGCAATTTCCAAAAGGGGGGAAGGATGTAACATCCCAGGTAAATGAAGAATAAGATATTTTCATATTTATTTGTATTTTTGAATTAAATATTACTTTTACTTTAAAAGGGTTTCTATGTTCTATAGCATACCCGATACGCAACAACGGGTTTTTTGAAATCTTACATAGCACACTAATAATATAATATTATAATTTTAAATGGTAGTTAACTCCTAGCTGTTGTATTGGTAGGAATGAAAAAAACTAAATACAATATGATTATACATGTTTGTTAAATGTATTTACTTTTATCCAATAAAATTTAAAGGCTTAAAATATGAATGAATCTAATTTTAATCATAATTTACATTAAAAGGTCAATTTACCACCTTTTAATGGAAAACCATCCTTAAATCTAGTTTTGGTCATTTTTATATGTTCTATTTGACCAAATAAAATTCTTATTTATATTTGGGACATCAAATTTTACTTTGGGTAATTTTTTGTATTTTTCGGATAAAGTTCATTTTTTAATGAATAGTGGACTGACTGAAAATTATTTTTTATTATTATGTAAGAAAGTAACCCCAGGGGAACAAATCACGGGGGGGAAAAATAGTGGAGACCAAGTGAATCCTTTCGGATCACATTAACACACTCGCACGAGAGGGAATTAAGACTGTCAAACACTATCAAGGTCTCCTCCGGCCTGCCCCCGCGAGCTAACACATCTGCCGCAAAGTTGGTTTCCCTTACACTGTGATGGATCAGCTTGCCCTGGTTGGTCTCCACTTTGCATCTTCTAAAAACATACAGCAAGCTCCATGTCACGTCGCATTTCCCCTTAAGGGACAGAACTAGAATCTCTGAATCGGATTCAACCTCCACCACTTGAAGACCTCTTCTTCTTCATAAAATGATACCTGAGAGGAGAGCTCTGAAATCTGCACCTAACGAAGTGCCCGGTCCTTAATAAGCGTTGAAAGCAATGTGAACTGAACCCTAGCTATCCTGAAGGACACCACCACCTCTCATAATCCCCCCTGAACACGAGCCTTCCACATTTAATTTTAATCCTCTAGTTGGGGGCTTCCACCGAACCCATCTCCCATGTTGTGGTACCTGAGCCCACTGTCCCTCTGTAAGGTTCCCCAGAATACCCGCATGCATGCCATTTTTGAAGATACTGGCCAGCTCTACTATGAGCAGTTTCATACGGACCTGTAGAGCCAGCAACAAACGTTTTCCTTCTAATCTTACCTGGTTACGTGCTTCCCACAGAGTCCAGCAAATGGAAATCAAAATGATCAAACCTGCTGACCGGTCCTCAACCCTGTTGCCAAATCCCGACAGCCATACCACAAGACAATCACGTACCGAAGGACTCTCCTCCTCAGGAACTCTGTATTGAGCGAACCGAGACCATACGAACACTGCCCACTGCCCCTGAAAGAATAGGTGTAACGTTGTTTCCGACGTTGGGTTCTCACAACAGTAGCAACGCGAAGCCATGCTGACCCCTATTTTCTTAATGTTCTCCTCTGTGGATACCGCTCAGTTTTGAACTCTCCACAGCAGGAAGTTCATTCTCGTCGGGATTGGCTTACACCATGTCAAACCATGCTCTGCTTCCCTGGTTGATGTCCTCTGATCAATTCTCCTGAAGCCGTTCAAGCTGAACCGGCCCGACCCAGTAACGGAAAAACAGCACCTGTCAGGTACGTCACTCATAACCACACTATTGAAGGAGAGAAGCTGCGAAGGGCTAAGATTTTCATGAATAAACTCGTAACTCTCACACGCCTCCCTGAAATAGTGGAAAATATTGTATTTTAATTCAAAAGTGTCTTTCAATACAATTTATTTATATGGTTATATTATCTTTTTAATTAGATTTAAAGTGTAATTAGAAGATATTTTTACCATTTAATCCAATGTTGGTCATTGGAATTAATTTCACTTTGAAATTGGACATAAACAAGTATCAATCTTTTGATAGTTATTATTTCTTAAAAAACACGCTATTTGTTTTGATAACGAGAATTAATTTTAAAATTAATTAATTACGCTTATATGTTTTTAATTTGGAAAAATAGACATCATTTTTGAATTTGTAATAACAAATATAACTTAGGCTGAATTTTTGGTATTTTTCTGAAAAACTTCAATTTTTGATGAATGGTGAAACCACTTAGTAATAAAACTAATTTTTTCATTTAAATTAAATTTTACCACTTCTGTGAGTTGAATTTCAAAAATATTAAAGACACGGTTAATATCAAGAAGTAAAATTTGGTTTAATAAGATGAAAAATAATTTTTGGTGAATAATAACTTTTGACTTTTAATTACCGCGATTAAAGGTAAATTGGGTAATTCAAGGTTAAAATAATATTATAATAATTTAAAAATTTACCTTAACACTTGTCCTAACCTTATTTTATGAGTAATGAAAAACCATGGGAATCTTTGGGTCTATTTTGGGACTACATGGAGCCACTTATGAAAGATAATGACACTTTAGATTAATTAATTTAATGTAATGGAAAAAATGACATAAACAAATATCTTTTAGTAAATTAATTTTTATATGGTGTTATATAAAATATATTTTAGACTATAAATATTCATTTTAAATCTAAAAATATTTCCTACATCATGGTATTTTTTTATAATTTTTTGACAACAAATAAATTAAATTATTTATGACATAATAATGATGTAGTGTTTACCTCAATAATAAAATATTTAAATAAATAAGATTATAAATATTAAAATAACATCCAAAACATATCCAATTACTATTTTATTATATTATTTCTACTATGAGTCATCTTATCTTATACTTTAATGATTTTTGGATCTTTAGAAACCAAATATCATTATATAACAAAATAATATTTTCACACTTTCCTAAAGAGCCTCTCCTCCCCCTTATAAAAGGAGACCACGTATAACCAATTCATGACACCTCTCAAGACTTTTGGCTCATCCAAACTCTACCAAATTAATATCCCTACATCCCTCTTCTCCTCTTAGAAGCCTTACCTTAGGCAGAATACACTTCAAGAATTCCTTTTGGTTCAAACCAAATGAAGTTACCCAAATTAAAGGTAACAGTTTCTCTTAACTTGTTTTCTTTTATTTTACTTCTCCAACCCATTAAACTCTTTTTATTCCTTACTTTTGTAACAACACCAGTATCATAAATATACTAGTATGTTGTTATGATAATTATTCTAACTATAGTTACACACACCTCTATCTAATGGGTAAAGAACATAATGTTTTTGTGGATGGAAAACTAACGCCTCACAAAACGATGGTTGTTCAATTACCTCCTACCACCTCTCATGGTGTCCATTATGATGGAAATGTATTTATATATGATATATATTATGTTTATGTTTTCTTTATGCTTCTATATTTTCCATTTATATCATACCTTTATGGTTTCGATTATGGGTAAATGCGATAATTTCATTTGAGGAAGTGCGGACTACCGCCCCCTCAAAGTGATATGACTCGTTAACGCCATATGTGGGATGTATAAAGGATGCAATTAATGATATTATATATGATATTATATATTAAATTATACTGGAATTATAATATACCTATGTATCATTATGTTTTATTTCCATAGAAATGAAAGTAGCGTTCATGCGTACGTACGACTTACCGTCTCCATGAACGATGCATTTCATTTCTTACCTCCAAATGATATGTACTATTATATATATATATATATATTGGATATATATAATATCTAAATAATTAATTTCATTCTAGATATAATAGACTATTTACCACATGGACAACTTGTAAATATAAGGTGTTCATTTTTGACTCAAGTACCAAATATCGACAAAATGAACGTTATTAACATAAATGATTACATAATGTTTATAACATGGTAATAAGTGATATAAAAGGAATTATAAACTTGAAAAAGGTTCTTAATAAAGTATAAATTAACTTTAGTTTATTATTCAGGAGATTAAAGAACGATCGAGTCAAGTGGGACACGATGTAAGGGACTTCGTCTCAATATCCTTTCTTTGAGGCATATTTAGTTTTATACACGACTTTATTTTATACGGTGTATAAAACCCTTTTAATTTTAATTTAATTCAAAGGGAATATTTTTCTACGAAGCATTTTACTAAAGGACAAAAAATAATGTTTCTTTTTAACGTAAGTGGTGACAATGACCTTTCTTCCGCCATGAGTATTATTTGTTCTTTTTCTTCCTTAACAAGTTGTAATGTTTTTTTAAGGAAAATAAATACCATATACTCTTTTATGTATTTTGGTATTGAAAATGGTTTTGATAATAGATTTTTTATGTCAATATATTTAATTTATATATTTTTATTGAAATGTGGAAATGTTTTCTTTCCTTTATATTTGTTTTATGTGTTATGATTTTATATTGGTACTTGGACATTTGACAGGTGGTTACATGATAAACCAAATGACGGGTGGTTATGTGAATACCATGATAGGCGGTTACGTTATAACCTCCAATTCATTGGGTATGGAAGTCGGTTGTATGGCTATTCCATTTAGTAATATGTGTGGAAGTCGACCGTATGGTTATTCCATTTAAGTATGTTTATGTCCCATGTTACCTTTATATGTTATGTGTTCTTTATATGGGTAATATTTTGGTTACAAAAGGGTAATTAGTGATCTTTTATTCAATGAAGAGTATTTACTACTTCATAAAGGTGAAGAGTATTACTTATGTTAAACTATTCATGGTTTACTTGTTGTTTTGAAAAACTAACAGTTTTCCTTCTTTGTGTATCCCTTACTAAGCTATTTATGCTCATCCCATGTTTTTGAAATGTTTTTCAGAGGACATAATGTGGAATAGGGTCAAGGATGGGATCAAGGAAAATTTATGATGTCTTAGACATGGAATTAGACATGAATATTTTTTTCAAGAGTTCATGTTTTGTAAAAAAATGGAAATTGTGTAGCAGTGTCTACTTTGTAATCTTTTGAGATGTAATAGTTATGTCCTAATTCTCTAAAACTCTAAACCTGAAAAGATCCTCACTGTGGATTATTCATTTAATTCAATATTATGTAAGGTTTAAGGATGGTTCCTTATATATTGTCCAAGAGAGAGACACAATATATTTTTATGTATCAAGTTATCCTTTTTTTAATCATTTTTATTTGTATTTTTTGGGCATATAATTGATATATAAAGTTTCTTATTTATGCATGACTCGTTTTTTCATGTAAGATGTGCATATTTTATAAATTTTTACCATATTATATTTTTTTTGTTTCATGTATTATTATTACATGTTTCACTTGTTGTTTGTTTTTTGTATTATTTATTATTCAATTGATCACTATTTGTATTTAATACCTTGTCGGTAAATCACCTTAAAATTATTTGATTATAATCCTTGACACTATTTGTCATTATTATAAGATCATGGAGCATGCTTGAGGGATCATGGCTACCTTTCTCATAAAATATTAAAATTCATGACACGGTTCATTACACTTTTCATATCCTTTTTTAGTAATTTCTATAATTATATAATATTTATTAAGTATGTGTTGGTACCGTTGATGAGTTTAGATTTACTTGGTTTAGAAAATAACATTGTTGATGTTATAATAAATTTATAGAGAATTATTTATTCTAGGAAAATTTCTTAGTTCATTAATAAATTTTTTATCCAAAAAACTTACTTTTTTTCATTTAATAATGTAATATATTTGAATTTTATTATATATAATTATGGCTAAATATTTAGATAATTTTCAACTTACTATCCACAATTTAGTGAGTTGATGAACCCTATCTAATATCTTGAATCATCCTTTTCAATTTGAAAACTAGCAATAATTTAATACCTTACAATGATTTATTTTTCACCTTTTAAGACCAATAACTTATCCTTAGTTTTTCTCAAATAATTATAGATACTCTTGATTGTGACCCAGTTAATTTTATTAGGGCCTGATTGGTATCACCTATTTATTCTTAAAACATATGTTTTATTAGGTCAATTACATTATATGAATCATATGATCAGTCTTAGTTTAAATATATTAGAAATATTATTCCTACGTTCCATTTATATATCATTAAATATAAACCATGACTTCATTATTCTATTTTTATGAAACATTGGTAAATATTTTTTCTTTTAAATTTTAATGTAAAATATATATATCACTTAATATATATATATATATTATAACTCAAATAAAATATACATTTTTATCTACCCCTATATATCTTTATACCAACTATGTAATCCACTTCACCCATTTTTTTCATTGAAAATGATTTACCCAAAAGATACTTTAAAAAATAAAAATTTGGGGTGTTATTTTTGATAAGAAGTATTTCATCTGCATAAAATACCAAATACTTGATTTTTCTCTCAGTTAAATTCTTTCAAACATAACATTTTTCTTTATTATTGATGAAATATAAATATTTCATTTCAATATTGAAATGAATATTCTAACTCTGAGTGACTTGCTTCAATCCATAAATATATTGTTGTAACATTCAAACCCAAACCACACCATTACAATATTCAAATATTTTAGTTTTTATGATATAAAATATCCATTGAGTTGTTATTATAGTCATAAAATGATTATTTGATAAGAAAAATCTATATGGATTTTATTATAAAATATTGTGAAGCAGTTTGTTCAGATTTTATATCATGACTTAGTTTATAATAAAAAATTTATATATGGTACTTTTAGGTTGGTAATCTTCCATCCCAGTTAGTTTTCTTCTTGAAAACCTATTTTCACTCTTTGAGTCATACTCCCTCAGGAAGAATAATAAACTTCCAAATTAATTAATAAACATGGAACCAAATTCAAATTTCCTATTTTCTCATTATCCTTCATAATAAAAATATTCAATGAAATTTTTGTAGGAAGTAGGTTCATCCTCTATGAACATAACTTCATTGTCATTCTTAATAAGAAACCCTGATCATTCTAGCACCTAAAAACCCTACCAAACATTCAATGTTCTTATGGAATATGAGTCAGTTCATTTTATATAATATCTTACGAAACTATCCCACTTTACAACTAAGAATGATTTCATATTTGTTAGTATTGAAATTTACTAAGATTAGGTTTACACCCATTAGTTACTTGGTAAATATATTATTTATAAAGAAATATTCCAATACAATATACATTCAATTTTTTCCCAAAAGGGTGATAAAAATAATATCCTTTTATTTCTTTGGGATACCCAAAAAATAGACACTAGTTAAATTTAAGATCAAACTTAATTAAAATGATACCTTTAATATATAATTAAAAATCCTAAACTTTTATAAATGATAAGTAGGGAAGTATCCTAATCCATATTCCACATGGTATCTTTTCAGTTATTATAAATGAAACTAGATTAAGTGTGAATGTAGTAGTTTATAAAGTATAAACCAAAATAAATAAAAAGTTTTTCATGAAACATTGTGGATCAAATCATGCCTAAAATGGTATAATTCATTCATTCAGACACATTATTACATTATGATGTTCCTTAAAGAGTGAGTTGTGAAACAATTATTCATGCTTTTAGATGATTAAATATTCTTGGCTTAAGTATTCCATGCCTTGATCTAGTAAAAATATCTTAATACTCTTAAAAAATTGATTTTTCAAATTTAATTTTTAAACAATTTGAAAAAATCAAGGGATCTAATTTTATGCCTCATTAGAAACACATAACCATACTAATAGTATTCATAAACAAAGGTTATGAAAAATTGGTAACCACAAATTTCCCATGCACTCATCAAACCACATATATCATTATGTATTAAGGTAAATAAATCAAAATTAATTTATATATTTTACTAAAAGGATATTTGTTTATTTTTTATAATAAAAAAATACTCACAAATATTGAATGATTTATAATCAAATGATTCCATTAATGTTTCCTCATGGAGTCTTTGGAGATTTGTTTTTCATTTATATGACTAAGGTGACAATGACAAAGTTAAGTGGTATTTGAATCATTACATTGAATATTTTTATGTAATATATTGAATTATAAAATTATATAATATATAAATAATTAATCATATTTACAATTCCTTAAAAAAAGTATTCATGCATATAAAAAATATTATTTTATAATATAAAAAAAACCCATCTCATCTATAGGAAAAACAAAAAATTAATTTTTGTTTATGGAGGTAACATAATAAATTATTTATAATTTATAAAGAACTATATTTTGTATTAATACCCACCTCTAATTGAGAAACTCTTGATCCATTATCAACACATGATTTTACTTCTTCTTTTCAATCAATTCTCTTTTATTTTTGAGTCTTGATATATTTATACAAATGTGTGATGCATTGTTAACATATAATAATCATGAATCTTAATTATAGAGATTGATCTCGATAACATAAATTTATTTATACTAATGATACTTAACCTTCTCCTTTTTCCATTCAATCACGCTGAATGCTTCCATATTTTCATATAAGTTCTAAATCATAGAAACTGTAGTGTATAACTCAAGAAATATCATTCCATATATTTCATCTTGTTTTTTCTTATAAAAATATCCTTTCTCATGAAATAAATAATTATCCATATTATAATATATGAATTAATATATAATGTTAAATTTATATTCATAAGTGAGAGAACTTATCAAGTTATAATATAAATCTAATATTTTTTATTAAATTTATCTATTTTAGGGATTGATATCAATAATATATTGGAGATTTTGTTTAATATAGTTATAATTTATAATGAAAAAATATTATTAGAGACTAGTATTTTAAAAAATAGTCACTTTAAAATTTTATTGATTATACTCCCACTGAAACAATACACCTCAATATTATAAATTCTCAATGGGTTAACTCCATATTTCACAATGTTTTGTGTTTGATTTTTTTTATCTCGAGACATAATTATTTATCTAGATATTTATTAATTATATCATATAAAACTCTTAAATAGTTATACGATTTTTTTCCTAAATTCATTTGATGAATTACCCAAACCTAATTTATAGTATTTCAAGATTTATAATTAAATTAAATTTATATTATTAGATTTAAGTGAAGTTTAAATTTGGTAAAATTGGATTAAATTTTATCATTAAGTTTTAATAAAATATATTGTGTTTTTTATCATTTTTGAAATTTATAAATGGATGAAATTATCTTAAGGTTTAATCTTTTGTAAGTAGAAGGTGTTCATTGAAGTCAAAATCTAAAACAATATGAAGAGGGAGTATTTTTTTCTTCACATGAATTATATTTTGTAATTTGGGAAACCATTCATTGTAAAAAAGAATGTTTATCAAAAGTAGGTAATTATTTTTCATGTTTTTGATGTGAAATATGTAAAAAATGTTATAAAAATTATTCCAAAATTAAAATCTTTATTTATTTCATTATTTACCCTACTTCATCATCCATTTATCCCCATTTATTTTATTTTTTAACTTAGATCTATGGATAGATGGTTCATGGGGATATATTCCATGAATAAAAGGTAATTCAGTCTATCATTTCTCATATTATCTTATACTTTATCCCTCTAACTATTTTTATTAATAAGGTTTTTGATTTAGGTATTTGGTAGTTTAGTTTTCTTATAACAATGGTGAAATCCACTTAGAAGATAAATTTGTTTCTTGTTTTGGCCGGAGATGGGAGAGAAAAGGTGAAAACCTTTTTCAGATCATAAATTTTCATCATTATACTACTCAGTAAGTATTTTATCAAATTGAGACATTTCAAGTGGATTTTATGAGAAATATCATGATTGATTTTTGGAATTAGTAATATGATTTTTAAGGGTAGACATGTGAGTTAAATATTTTATGTACATAGTTAAAGGTAGAAATTCTCACTCATTTTGAGTAAATATTGTAAATTTGTGATGAATGTAATTTCTTATTAGTTCTTTTATTATCTTTGATTTATGTTTTTATCATCAAAAAATGGTATACTAAAGTCCCATTAATTAAAAAGGAATTGATATTATTAAAATCCACTGAATATTTTATAATGAAAATTAAACTATTTATTTAGGTGATGAATTAATTGACTGAGTATTCTTAGACATTAATATAGGATAACATAATTTATTTTGTTATATATAAGGGATGTTATGTTTTTATGTGAATTAATAGTTTTTTTATAAATTATTTTGAATTAATTTTGAAAATGTACCAAAAGGTTGAATTGGGTGACTTGGTTCTGTAACTTATAAATTGTTTTATATTTAGAATTATGTTTTGGTTATGGGAATGGATTTATAAAAAGATTATTTCATGATTAGTCAAGTGACTTTTTATAAATTAATTACTTTAGAAAAAGTTTTATGAAAAAGTTTTATAAATGATTTATCAAATGAAATAAAATTTAAAAATTTATTAATTTGTTTGTTTCTAATTATACTTTTGAGACTCATAAATCCATTGATGAATGAATTTTTTATAATAAACTAGCATTTTATGAATGAAATTTACCTTCTGAATTTATGTGTGTGTTACACTTGGTAATATAGTTTAATATAAAACACATGCACTACATAATGAAAATCAACAAGACTTTATTATATTAATTCAAACATTAAATTTAGAGAATAAATATTTCCAAAAGAATTGAAAGTGTTAAAATGGGATAAAAAATAGAAAATAAGATAAATATAATATGAAAATTTAGATCTACTCAATCCCCTTGAAAGATCACAGTCATGAAAAAAAATTTAGAAATTAAATAGAATTTTAGTAATGTAATAATCATGTTCAAAATGAATAAATATATATATATATATATATATAAACTTTAGATAAAATTGAATTGAATGAAGAATTAAGGAAATATGATGTATTTATAGAAGGTAGGGAACCCATATAACAATAAAATATAAGAACGTCTAAATAGTAATCTAATAGTTGGAAGAGTAATATGATCATTAGGAAGAGTAACCTAACCATTAGAATAATAACCTCACATATGTAATTGTGATGTAATATTTAGTTATCTTATAAAATTAAAATATAGAAATTTTATATCATAATATGAATAAATAAATGTTTTAAAAATGATAAAATAAGGTTTTTTATTTTTATAAAACACATATTTTTTATTTATAATTTTATGATAAATAAAAATATTTTAATTTTTTTTATAAAATGGGTTTGTAAAATAATATTATGTTTCTTTATAATGATAATATAATTTTTTGAGACCATAATTAATTTTCCAATGGGTTAGAAAATTAATCATAATATTAAAATTTGTATTTTTAAAATAAATAAGAATTTTATTTAAAAATTAATTTTATTATATTTATAAAATTATTATCATAAAATCTATTTAATTTTTAGAACCTACACATTGAAAACTAGTTTGAGTATTTTTTTTTGGGTTTTTGCTAAAATAGTTGATTTTTTGGTGGGTAGTAAAATATGAAAAAATAGTGTATTTAACATTATAAGATAAACACATGAATTAATGATTCATGGATGATGTATGAAACTAGTATCTAAATCTCACATTCAATAATTACTATATTTATTCACAAGAATCATCCCTACTTGTAGTCCTGAGCAAAAATAATAAACTAATCACTACTATATTAAAAAAACACCCCTCTCCACTAATAAATACCATCCCTCACCACCCCTTCTCATCATTAATTATCATTCCTAAATCATGGAAAATTTCTACTTAATTATCTTCCCAAACCTATCCTCCTTTCTTCTTAGTGATGGTATCACCAAAAGGCAAAACCAAAATTCCCTAACATGTATTTCTAGAGATGACATTTAAAGAGGAAATATTCTCAATATATATCTTTTAAATTCCTATCTTCTTCTACCTCCTATTTAGTTCACCATAAAACATGAAATAATGAATATATAATAATAAATATACTAGAATGTTATTTTTTTAATTAAATTTACATTATGCATCATCTTCTCATTTCATTCTAAAATATAATTGTTGTTTACTATATGGTCTATTTACCATCGCCATAAACACCATAATTTGTTTTTCACCACCTCTTTCAAGGATATTTTAATACATTTATTATGGTAAAAAATTATCTAAATAAATATTTCCTATTTTATTTCACATTCTATAATGGATATGTTACCATAATATTAAAGGAAACCCAATAGGTTCCTCATAGTCAGAAAACCCTTCTAAATGAACTAAGAATATAAAAATATCACCTATACACTATGAACCATTGTTATTTTTGAGTGATATTTGATAATAAGAACCATTATATATTTTTTTAATACATTAAATACATATCATTATACTTATGTATTTATGGAATCATTTCATAAAGAACATCCAAGATCTTCCCCAAGTGATGCACCCTTAGAACCATGAAACAAATGACATTGGGAGAGTAAATAAAAAATCAGTATCTCAATTAAATGACTATAAAAAACTATAAAATATTAATAAAAAATTAAATATATTTGAATAAGTTCTTATTCAAGTTTTTATTAAATCTAATTTTATTATTCATGAATTTAAGTGGAAGTGCAGAATGAATCTAGACCAGAGGTAACAGAACTCTTCAGACCATGCTATTTTCTTTTGGATATTAATTTTCCTCTATGAATTAACTTTTCTATCTATTTAATGTTAAGGAATTCATATAAATTTTTTATATACTTCTATTACATACATTCCTATATTATTCTCCTTTTTTTTCTAGCATCATGAGTCTGGTTCACTAACAAGTAACCTAACCTGAGAGTTACTTAGCCTCAAGCACACCTCCCAATACACTAGAGGATACCGACTAGTAGTGAGGGGTTGTGATGATATGGCGGGGAGAATATAACCTCATGATGAGATAACAACATAGTGGTGTAATAAAATAATAATCTATGGAAACAAATATAATAATAAGGTGTCATAATTAGTGAATCATCCAATTATAATAGATAGACTGTAATAATAATATAAAAACCATATACAATATCATATACAAAACTGATGGTCATTTCATGCTATGAAAAATGGGAAGACACACAGGTAAAAATAAGTAGACATATACAATATGATATAAAAAAGTAAAAAAAGACAAAAAACTATCTCCAACATCATCATGAGTATAGGTTTAGTCCTCTACTCCCATACTCTATCCTAGTATAGAGAATGTGTCATCCAAAGATAGACCCTTCCCTTTGTCCCTACTCACAACCATAAAGTTTGTTCAAGTACCAATTAGTGGACTAAATAGTGTGTGATATATAATAAGTATGCCACCACCAAAGTTGTTTATAAAAAATCCAGTTTATGAATATAATCTATAACAATGTGAAGGTATAATAGTAATAAGGTTGTAAATGGTAAAATGATACTACCCAAATCAAAAAGTAAATGATGTGACAAGTTGTTTAAAAATAAATGGTAATTTTGAAATGGTGTACATAATCAGATAATATATACACTGATGTATCAAGTATCATACCTACGAGGGCCAGGACCTAGGGCCATTGACCAAGGAATCCACTTCAAAACCAAGGATCTCATCCATAGAAAAATCATTAATATATAGAACTACATGGGCCAGGACCCAAGGAAATTGAATAGTGTTCCCTTTTTGAGTTCATGGATATCATCTATAGTAAAATTGGGATATAATTGGGTGGAGCCAAGGAGCATGTACAAGGTTGTCCAAGAAAGAGAGATCCAAGGTAATAATCTAAGTAATAAAATATAAAAGAGTTGTCAGCTACATATTTCAATGTTGGTTCCATATTGAAATATATATAATTAACCATTTTATATAAGGGATCAAGGTGTCATGTTAGTTTCCATGCCCTTTATCAATTTAAATCATCAAATTCATTTCATTAATGAATTCACTTATAAGTAATAACTGTAGGGTACATGTTAATGTCCATGACCTTTTAAATATTAAATTCTACAACATTATAATCATTGATCAATTCAATCATCACTGATAAAAGGAGGGGCCATGTTAGTGTCTATACTACCATAAAAATAATTTACATTAAAATTCATAAGTTAATCTATCATATATCTCATTTCATAATCCAAATTAAATCATTTCATATTCCCTTTAATTTATAAATGATAATGTTCCATAAGAGGTATTCAACCTTTATGTTATCCCAAATTGGTTAAACACCCTAAGGGGGGGGGGGTGAATCAGGGTGTCACTAATTAAAACAAATGTCTCTTTGGATATTGTTTCATTGTTAAATAAAACTCTCTTCTATATCTTTCTTGTAGCACAAAATAAATGGAAATTAAAACATGCACAATATACAAAGATTGTACTTGGTTAACCCTCACTAGGTTATGTCCAAGGAGAATACAAAGGAAATGTTTTGATATACTAAATACACTAAAGTTAACTGTTATTACAAGGTTTAGAGCAGACTCACTTTCCTTCCTGGTTTACAAACATTCATAATTTGAATTATCATTACCCCCTCTGCTAAAGTGAACGCACTGATCCTCCAATAGAATATTATGATTCAAAATTTTGTGTGTCTTTATTCTTTATTTTCATAAATGATATGATAAAGAAATTTCCCAAGACTTTTCTTCTTGGAGCATGTAATCCTTTCTCAAAAACCTGTCATGAGAACCCGCCACAAGACCTCTATGCGAGACCTATTCACAAGACTCCTTCGTGAGAATGCTCTGCGAAACCCCTCCATGAGAACTTCATTTATCCATGATGATTGTGGGTATTTTTTCTATTCATGTGGATTTAAAGACATTGTTTTTTTCATATATATTATGTAACTCTGTTCAATTCATATGGATCATGTGACTCTGGCCTGTTTATGTGGATCGTGTTACATTGGAATAAGAACTTTTTTAGGTTACATAAATTATGTGATATCAGTGGTTTGAACTATGTGATAAATAACCCAATGCATACTTCACTTCATGATACTCCTTTATGATATCCTTTCACAAGACTTTTTAATAATTAAGGGGATCAAAAGACTCCAGCACAAGAATTTTTTTAGGTCATGAAAAATACTTTTTATTCAAATCAAACCAGATAGGAAAAATTCTCTAAAACATAAGGATTGGTTAGGGGATATTTATAAATATAAATCCACTACCTTAAATACACAAATCAAATTTAGATATAAATCACACTACCTCATTAATCCACCTCACACGCTTCATGTGATCACTTTTCATGATTACTTGCTGCATGTCACAAGCACTTCACTTGATCACCTTCTACATGTCGCAAGTGATTCATGTGATCATCATCATTATCTTCAGTAACTTCACATGATCCCATCATGATATCCAAATAAAACTATGTGGCCAGTGCCATTATCTTCCAGTGCTTGAGGTGACCCCATCGTGACATCCAAAGACAATCACGTGTTTGTGTGATTTAAAACAATTGGGAGATACCTCTATCATTTATATCCTTTCTAACTTTATGTTATTCATGTGATACCTTCAAAAGATCAACTTAAAATCATGTTTTCTTCATGTGAACTCACCACGAGATCATTTAACAATTATGTAGTGCTTCATGTGACTATTTTGTGAGATCAGTTATGACATTCATGTTCTGCGTGATCAGTTTTGACATTCATGATCCATGTGATTAGTTCTAAAATTCATTATTTGCATGATTAGTTCTAACATTTTTTATCTATGAGATCAATTATACATTCATCTCCATGGGATTAGTTCAGAAATTCATGCTCCTTGAGATCATTTCAGACATTCATGCTCCTTGAGATCAATTTAGACATTCATTCCCACTCTTCACACCTCATTTGACACCCAACCTTATTTAACCAACTAAAACCATAAAAATAAACAAAATCAACCAAAATCACCATAATGATATATTTTTTACAATTATATACCCCTTTGGGTTTATTGAAAAATCTTATAATCATCAATAACTAACTGGTTGACAAGTCATGCACATGCGAAACCATTTTTATTTTACAACCTTAGATAGTGATCAAGGACTTACTTAACACATACTCTAAGCCCACATGACTCAATATTGGCATGATAAATAATATTATCATGAAAATTTTATCAATAAATTACTTCATTCTAAAATATTCCACTAGAAAGGTTCTCAACACCAAACAATAGAACAATATCAGCTTTCAAGATCACTTCTTAACCTAAACATGTCTACTGCTTACATCATGAGCCCAAAGGCCACTCATTTTCATGATTATTCTTCTTTGATAGACCTATTTTAACATCATAATTTTTAAAACTCCCCCTATTTCGATGCTCCCAATATCAAATTCTCCCTCAGTCTTGATTAAGACATTTTCACCCCCTTTGTCAATGAACCAAAGGTTACTCTTTTATGGAATACAAAATGGTAAAGAATACATATCAGTATATTGGGGAAAAAACTCCAAAACATTAGGATAAGGGGGTCCCACATACACACTATTTAAGTATGTGGGGGTAAATTAAACTCTAAGATCCAGTTGATGTCGTTTAAATTCTCATCTTGGTATGGTATTCACCAAGATTTCTGCAACCTATAATTCAGTTGGAACATATTCTAGCTCCACAAGGCCATGATCCACTTTCTCGTTGATAAATTTATATTTTATTTCAATGTAATTTTTCATTGAGGGATGGATTGTATTTTTTATAATATTTATAGAACTTGAGTTATCACAATAGATTTTGATAGGATACGTTACTTCAACTCTTATATCTTTAGTTGCTACTTTATCCAAAGTAACTTCATGCAAGATGGAGTAGCTGTAATATATTCCAGCTTCTGTAGTGCTCAAAGAAATGGAATATTGTTTATTACGTAGATAGGAAATACATATTCCACCAAGATAGAATTTACCACTTGATGTTGACTTTTGATCATCTACTGAACCAACCCAATTTGCATATATAAATCCCAATAACTCTTGCTGAGGTTTTTTATTTTATAGTAAACCTAAATCCACCATTCCTTTTATATAATGAAGTATTATTTTTTATAATTAAAGTAAGTGGATTTATTTGGGATTACTCTAATATCTTTCCGTAGCATGTGGAGAAAAAAATATCAAGGCGTATCATTGTTAAGTATAACATACTACCAATGATATGTCTATATTCAATGATATTGACTTTTTTCCTTCACCATCCCTTGAAAATTTCATCTGTGTAGAAACAAGATTTTTCATTTATTTGGAAGTTTCCATCCCAAATATTATTAAAACATACTCAACATATTTTGATTAAGAAATAAATGTCCCATTTCTTCTTTATGTTACCTATAAACCAAGGAAATTTTTTTATATCCCCAATCATTGACATTTCAAAGTCACATTTCATGAATTAGGCAAACTATTTTCACTACAATTTATTCATTCCACCAAAAATTTTGTCATCATCATATACCAGAATCATCATTATTTGATTAATCTTGTTATTTAAATAGAGATTATAATAAACTCTACTACATTGGAAACTAAGCTTCTTCAAATACTGATTAAGTCATGAATACCATACTCTTTGTGCTTTCATCAACCCATATAAATCCTTATTTAACTGATTTTTTTTCATATTCATGAATATTTAAACCATCTAGGCATTCAATATATACTTATTATTCAAGAACCCTATTCAAAAATATTGACTTAAAATCCATCTGGAAAACATTAAATTTCCTTTTCACTGTTATGACCAAGAATAATTGAATTTTCTCCAGCCTTGCAACACGTTAAAATGTTTCATCATCGTCAATACCCTCTATCTAAGAGTATCTCTTTCACACAATTCATGATTTATTTCTAATTATTATGATTCCTTCATTCATATTGTTATATGAAACCCATTTGGTCATGATGACATTCTTATCTGTTGGCCTCAAAACAATCTACTGTGTCTGATTATTTTATATTTGGTCAATTTCATTGTTTATTACTTGAACACAAATCTTATCTCTTGAAACTTCTTCTAAACACTTTGTCTCTACCTATGACAATAAATATTCTTGCTATAGAGTCTTCATCCTCCTCATCTATACTAAAGATGTTTGATCCCCAATGATATTCTTCCCATAAATTTCGTCTTGGATCTTTAGTTTCTTTATAGGTTTATTCCATTAATCATATAAACATTCTTCCAAATATCTATCAGGCACTTGCACTCCCCTTGAAAATCTAAATTCTGCATCACTATCCTCCTGATACTGTTCATGTATATATTGATGACTCTTCTCATTTTATATCACAACATTATTATTTCTCTCTATAAAATTTTCTAGCTACTTATATAAGCATTTATATGATTTTATTTTTCCTCAGTAACCAAGAAATATCCATTCATCTCCATAGGATTCGAACTTCCTGTATTTCTAATTATTAATAATAAAATACTAACTCCCAAAAACTCTAAAGTATTTAAATGTTGGATTTTTTCTATACCACAGCTTTATAGAATATTTTCTTCTTTTGGACACAATAATGCTATGTTATAAATGTAGACCGATGTCAACACTTCCTTTATCCAAAACTTCTGTCGAGGGTATTTCTCGATAATTATCGTTTTGGCCATGTTTTTGATAATCCAATTTCTTCTGTCAACCACTCCATTATTCTATGGAGTTATTACTACTAATACTTGGTGACTTATTTTATTATTCTCAAGACAATCATACACTTGGATATTTATGAACTCTATTCCGTTATCAGTATGTAACTTCTAGATCTTTTTATCTAGAATCTTTTCAACTTCCCTTCAATATAGTGTTATGCAATTTAACACCATTTACTTATGGGTGATAATTAAAACCCATTCCATTTTTTCTGAAATAATCAATGAAAAGTACATAACATCTCTTCCCATCAACTTCTCTTGGTGACATAGGTCCACACACATCAATATGCACCGGTTCAAGAATTTTTGTTGACCTTTGATCTTTTTTCTTTATATGTTTTCTGAGTAATATTCCCTTATTGAAAATCATCACAAAAATGAGTATGATCATGTCATAACTTAGTGATATCTCAAGAAATATCACATTTTACCATATTTTTCAAGTATAATTGGATCAAATGATTTAGAAACATATGCCATAGATAGTTTTCTTCTTCATTAGATAGGAAATATATGTCTTATTCTCTAATACCAAGGGAGAGATTCTCCTTTATCCACTTTTCTTGAAAAAAAAACTAATACATATTTTCCCTTGATGATACAAAACTTTTTGCTAAAGATTATAGCATTTATTGAGTAACACAACTGACTAATTCTTAACAAGTTGTGATTGATACCTTCAATAACCAATATATCAACATGTCTTATGTTTTCCCCAAACTTAACTTTTCCCAATCCAATTATCTTTAGGCCTTCATAATTTAAAACTATTATGACACCTTCCCAATATTACCTAATTACTATCACTATATTCTTATTTTCTATCACGTGGGAAGTGTATCCACTATCAATAATCCATATTCCATTAAGATCTGATAATTTGAAGGAAATCTCTACAAACACTTCCTGGTAAGATCTTTTCTTTTTGATACATGTATTTGGCTTCATAATTCATGCATATTGATACTATTTATATTCCTTAGAGTATGATTTTATAAACTCATCTTACAAAGATGAAAATTGATTTTGAGTTGTTAACTAATTTTATGATCCCTTGGGTTTCTATGTGCAACTACTTTGGGTCTTCTTTAGAATTTTTCTTTACATTTTTATGAGCAATATATGGTCATGTGTCAAAATCCTCTACACCAAAAACAATGAACATTAAAATAATTCCTATATTATTGAACTCTATTTGGATTCCTTTGTTGCTCTTTCTACTATTGATTCCTCTTGGCTATGGAACTAAAATTTTGGGAATGTCCCATATTTCTATAGAAATAACACTTGATATGAGGTGTATTCCTATGCATTATTTATTTATCACTGATTTTCTCTTGAGTTCTCTGAATATTATGATTCTAATTCATACCAAAATTGATCTTAAAACTCACAGTGTGACCTTGTGGTCTGACATCAACCATTACTTCATTCTGTTTATGACCAACTCCCATACCAGTAGTTTCATTATAATGTGACAACTTATTCTAAAAAATTATTTTAATTACTTTACTAGACCTCCAAATTATAATTTCACATTTTATATCACCTATACAATCTTCTTTTCCAATATCATATTAGGATTCAAGAGTTTGTCTTGATCATTAACCTTTCTTTGTAGGCTGAAAAATTCTTCCATAATTTCTTTGATACGTTTGGATTGATGTTTTATTGTGATATTTAAACTATTGATAACCTTGCATTGTTCTTCAACCTTGAGTTTGAAATCATTTAATTTATCTAAGATATATAGATTTTCTGATTTGAGCTTTTAAATTTTAGAATTTATATCATACTTCTCTTCTTTCTACTATTGTATATATAGTTTTTCATTATGAACCACCCTATTAGCTTACTTTGTTTTGGCTCTCTAAACATCTACATCCACAAGTGAATCTTCTAATTCAACCTAAAGGTAAACTCTTCCCTCAAATTATCCTTCATCATCATAAATTTGTTCCCTTGAATGAGGATTACCCATAAATACCACCATATCATATTCTTTATGATCCTTACAGTATTCTATTTTTTAATTAAAAAGTAATTTATATTAATTTAATATTTTGAGATTTTCCAAAAGTGACCCTCACCTCAATTATAAAAGGGAACCTCCTCCCCCACTTCCTAAAACCTATCAAGACACTTTGCCTCAAAAAATATCTACCAAAATAGCTTCTAAAAATCCCTCACCTCATCCTATAATCCTCACTTTGGGAATAAATCCATACAAGTAATCCCTTTTGTGAAAACCAAAAGGAGTTACCCAAAGAAGAGGTAACATATTTCCTCAAGATCTTTAGTTTTATTTCCATTATCTAACCCCACAACTCTCCTTATTCCATTATTATATAATAAAAAATCATCCTAAATATACTTATATATTTTTATTTTTAGAGTTCAACCTACACTTACACACACTTCCATATAATGGGTAATGAACATACTATTTTTGTGTACGGTGAACTACCACCTCACAAAACGATGATTGTTCATTTTTTCCTTACCACCTTTCATGGTAGAGAATTATGATGGAAAAAATGTCTATATATTTTATATATGATATTTATTATGTATATATTATTCTATAATTATTTTATAACACATACCATTATTCTTTCCATTATGTATAAATAATATAACATAATTTATGAAAGTGTGGACTACCACCTCCCCAAAGTGATGTAATTCTTTCACACTATACATTGAACATATTAAGGATAATTTTAATAATAATATGAGATATATATGAAATAGATATTATAATATAATTATAATATGAATATATATCATTTAATTTTAATTATTTAAAAAACAATAAATAAATGGAAAGAGCATTCATGTGTACATACGACCTACCGTCTCAATGAACGATGCATTTCATTTCTTTTCTATAATTATTATGGAGTATTCTAAATACATATATAATGAATATATATGATATTTAAATCATGGTTTACATTTTGTAGATTATGAAACCATGATCTAACTAATGGGAACAACAAATAACACGTTAAAACTTACTCAAGAAACTAGGCAATTAACATCCGAAATTGGGAAAATAATGAAGGATTAATAAAAAATGGGTAATAAAATATTATGATAGGATAATATATGATATCATATAAATTAATATGGTTATTTTATAATTTAGTAACATTATTAAAACCATTATACTTGAGTTTAAAGTACGTTCACCCCAAAGGAAACTCAAGGTAAGGGTTAATTTTACAATCTCATTATTATTTGGGATTGTTTATATGTAAGTATCTATTGGGGAATATTTATCATCGATGTCCATATTTATTAAAAATATTTTAAAATATATTTTTAATATATTAATAACAACTATTAAGTTATTTTAACTCATGTTATACTTTTATAAAACTAGTTAAAAGGAATCTTTTTAACATTTTCCAAATGAGGTACTTTATGAGTTTTTCAACAAATTACAGAAGTAAATTTTTTAACTAATATAGCATGAGAGACTTTTATTATTTCATGAAATATTAATTTCTTGAAGATTCCTTCACAATTTTACAATATTCTTTTGAATAAATATGTTTTGTTTTAAAATTTTGTGATATTTTAAATAAATGATTTCAAAGTAAAAAAAAGAGTAGTTATCTCAATAAATTTTTTTATGATTTTATTAGAGTATTTTCATATATGTCAATATACTTTGTTGTATCTTATGATTTATTGAGGCTAATTTCATATGATATCATTTAACATATTTCATTGAGGGTTTTATGATCATTTTGACTATGTATGTGCTATTTTGATACCATTCATGGTCTATGGTTTAAGTATTCACATTTCATATGATAGTTTTTCAATAAAGATGTTTACGCTGTTTATGTTTTAATATGAGGAATGCATTGGACTTATTAAGTGATAGGAATGTCCCTATACCCCCTTGATGAATTTGTTGGTCTCATGAGATGAAATCAATTGGTGAGAAACCATTCGCACTTGTTTCCAAGTAGTTTTAAATTATAAGGAGGATATATCTTAATACAAATCAGATGAGTTTATACCCACAGAATTAAACTTTCATGAGGATAGATCTTGATACTGACTATATTGAGGATAGATCTTTATATTACAGATGTACAAAATTATTAATTCCATCATCATCATTATTCCATGTGATTATTTGATTAGTTATAAAATACATTGTTAAGTTTCCTAGATCCTGTGATTATTTAAATTCCATTTGTATTAGTTATTTACCATAAAATATTATTTATTCCATATTTACTCATAGCTTCCACTTTACGCTTATTCTTACTGATCATTTGAGCTCACCCCTTTCTTATGTTTTAATTTTCCCAGGATTCCAAGATATATATTATGAGTAATATATAGGGTTAATATTAGAGAATAATGAAATTCTCAAAGGATTTTGTATGCTGTATTTTATGTTTTAAATTATAATGTAAGGTTCATGTATGTAATATGGATTCTAAAACTTCTAAACTAATTATTCATTTGGGATTCTACACTTATATCTATTCCAATGTAATAAAGTGAGGCACCATCTCTAGGCTTCTGGGGTCTGGGTTGTCACAATTTGGTAACTCAAATATCTTTTTTTTTGAGTTAGGTGGTTTATTTTAAACTTACACCTTAAATGTTATATATATTAAATGATATCATTTTCACATATTATTTAAAATTTTATCTCTATAGGGAAAATTAGTTCTTAATTCAAATCCCCTTCCTTGAATGGTTTTCTTTTCTATAAAATTATAATATGTTTTAAATAATTCCTATCATTTTAGTGTTGATTTATCTTTAATGGATCTTTCTTTTTAGTCTATATTTTCACTTACCAATGTTCCTCTTTATTATTTTTAAATATAAATATGTATAAATTCATGTGATATTCATACTTTATTTTTAAATATAATATTTATTACTTTCTTTTATGATTGGAATTCTGTTTTCCAATTTATATCAAAAGGATTCTATTTTCCATGTTATTATGTTTTTAAGTCACCCTCTAAATGATTTTATGAACTTACACTTTTGGGTGATTGAATTTTGTATAAATTGATCTAGTTTTTGTTTTTATTTAAGTGATATATTTTTAAATTTAATGTGAATCCCATTCTTATTCATGGATTTTAATGATGTGATGATTATTTGTTTTCTTATAGATCACATGTTTATGGTTATAAGTGATGTGTGGGACATATATATCCTTCCAATGCATTGGGAAAATATTTAAGTCTCATTAGATAATGGTGAAAATAGTATTTATGCTCGATCCAAGATGTGTAATAGGTTTTTAGGCCTGATCTTCTACAGAAAACTAATTTGGATTCCTGATCCACTCTGAAAAATAGGTGGTGATTCTTGATCCAAAATGTTGTGTTTCTATGCTTATTTTGGTTCCAAACTCCTTTGATATGAAACTTTTTTATGATTCCTTGCTCATTATTTAAGTTTTATGTTTTTGTAGTCTTTATTTAATGTTATATGTATGAGATTACTCATTCTTATTTCATGTCATACAAATCATATTTATGATTTTGAGTCATTTTTAACTAGAGATTTAGCGCATGTTTATGTTTTCACTACTGGAAAATGTACCTATCCCCACGGTTTTCACCAAAACCGTGGGGATAGACACCCCCTATACCCACGGTTTTGGAAAACCGTGGGTATAGGTGAATTTTCATGACCTATACCCACGGTTTGCCAAAACCGTGGGTATAGGGGGCTCTATCCCCACGGTTTTGGGAAACCGTGGGGATAGGTCCTGAAAAGTCACCTATACCCACAGTTTCCCAAAACCGTGGGTATAGGGGGGGTCTATCCCCACGGTTTTGGGGAAAACCATGGGGATAGGTCTGGGATAAAATACCTATACCCACGGTTATGAAAAACCGTGGGTATAGGTCAATTTTGTGTGCGCGGGAAATTTTTTTTCCGCGGGAAAGAATTTTTTTTTTGGCAGGAACCCTATACCCACGGTTCTTCCCTCTATACCCACGGTTTTTATAACTATATTTAACTAAATATATATATATATATACATATATGTGAAGTTAGGGTAGTGGATAGACGCGGTGTTTACAGCGAAGAGGTTGCGGGATCGAAACTCGGCGCTTGCATTTTTTTTAGGACCTATACCCACGGTTTTGAAACCGTGGGTATAGGTCGTTGAAACCGTGGAAATTGTCTAAGTTTCGGTGACACTGTGGCAGGACACCTATACCCACGGTTTTCCAAAACCGTGGGTATAGGCTGGGGACCTATACCGACGGCATTCCAGCCCACGGTTCCCAAAACCGTGGGTATAGACTATACCCACGGTTTTGGGGGCTATACCCACGGTTTTGAACCGTGGGTATAGGCCGTTTTTCCAGTAGTGTTTCTCATATGCTTTTGATATCAACAATGGTAACATATTGATATGTTTATTTATCCCTTATTGGTAATTTTAGCTAACCCCTTTCTTATGTTTCCATTTCATAGGGCATGAGGATGAATTTAACTTAAGAGAATTTTAGAAGAAGATCTAGTATAATGAAATTATGGGGAAATGTTCACAAGAATTGTAAAATAAGTTTTCTTATATAACTAGTCTCCAAATACACTAAACCTATTTATTTTAAATATATTTAGTTTATTATTTAATGTAATTATTTAATTATAAAAATGATATAGAATAAAGGAAAGTTTAGCTTGGGATGCCTCAATTGGTATCGGATCGAACATTTAGTTTTTAATAGATTAGTTTAGTCACCTTTGATATTATAGTTATAAAACCTTATTAAAAACCCTATATATGAGTTTAAGTAATAAATTATATTAAAAAAAATTGGTAAAGTATTAATTAGTTTATTTTTCCTAGAAATGGATCCTTATCTGGATACTAAAAAGTGGATGCGGCTGTGGAATAGATTCACTTAGGGACAATCATCCTGAAAAGGGGTGGTTGAGTATTGAATCAATCATTACACTGATGCATGATAAGTGATATTAAGACTGAGCACCTGGTTGGAAACTCCTAGGAGATATCATTTTTTGATCATATTCTCTTCATGAACCACTTTTATGGATTAATTTTCAATTTAATTTGAGGGATTATGTTGAGAAATATAATATAACCCAACTTAAAGTTACCTAGGTTAAGCTAAGATTGATATAGGTTTAACTAAAGGAATTATAGGCTAGGATAACATGATAATTTAAAAGGGTAAAATGTTTTAAGGTTAAATATATTTAATTTTATTAATTATAATAAAACCCTATGATGTTAATTTTTTTTCACTCATGCTAACCCATTTTGGTTTTATAGATGGATGTAACCAAAAGGAATCATATTAAAAAAAGAGTCTGAGGGACACTGCGATGAATAACCCAATGTAAAACCTAATGGAATAAGGGTTAGAGTATAAAAACTCATAGAAATGGCCGACCAACTATTACATGATATGAATAATAACTAAAATTGTGTTATTCTTCCAAACACACCAAAAAAAGAAGTATTATATTGATTCTTTCATGTGACAACATCCACCTTCTTTCAATGGATCTTCTAATCCACTTATTTTTAAGCGATGGATCAATGTGTCTTTGCATTGATTATCATGAGCTTAATAAAATCATAATAAAAAACAAGTATCCTATAACCTGTATTGATGATATGTTTGATCAACTATGAGGACCTAAATACTTCTTAAATATTGAACATAAATTTTTATATCATCAATTAATAGTTAAAAAGGTGGATATTTCCAAAACAACCTTCTAAATGAGATATGGACACTATGAATATATAGTGATTACATTAAGACTGACTAATGATCCTTTAATATTTATAGATATAATGAATAAAGTATTTAGATACTACCTTGATCAATTTGTGATTGTCTTTATAGATTATATTCTTATATACTCAAATTGAAATGAAGAGCATGAAGACCATTTGCACATTGTGTTAAGACTGTGAGAGAGGAGAAATTGTATTTCAAATTTATCAAGTTTGAATTCTCATTGTAGAAAGTATCATTCGTGGGTCTTGTAATCACATGAAAGGGAGTATGCGTAGATCTATAAAAGATGAAAGTTATCAAGAAATGGCATAGAATGACAACTATAACTATGATCCATAGTTTTCTTGGGTTAGCAGTATATTATCGACACTTTGTGAGAAATTTCTCATGAATATCAAATCCACTAACCAATTTGACATGAAAGGGATTAAAGTTCCTTTGGACATATGAATATGAATAAAGTTTAAGGAAATTAAAAAAGTGTTTGGTCACCAATATTGTACTTACATTATCCTATAGTGATGAAGGGTTTGTAATACATAATGATTCTTTGAAAAAAGGCTTGGGTTTCATCCTCGTATAGAATGATAAGATAATTTCATATAACTCGCACTAATTAAAGACTCATGAGAAAAATTACCCAACACATGATTTGGAGCTAATAGTAATTATCTCTATATTAATGATTTGGAGACATTATCTATATGGAGAAAAGTGTGATATATGTACTTACCAAAAGATCTTGAAATATATATTCACACATAAGGAGTTAAATATGTTCCCAAGAAGATAGTTGGAGTTAATAAAATATTATGACTACTCAATACATTATCACCATGAGAAGGTAAATAAGGTGGACGATGATCTGAGTAGAAAAGATCATGCTACACTATCCATGATGAGGATAGAAAAAAGGCCTAGTACTCATGGATTTACAAAGGATGAATCTTGAATTCATAAGAGAAGTTAAGAAATTTTATCTTTCCAAATTTAATTCCGAACCATCCATTAATATAAAGATCAAATAATCCTTGAAATATGATGTAGAGATAAAAAATGGTAGAAAATATTTCATAGTTCAACTTTGATAAAGATGTATTTATAAGGTTTGAAACCCAGATATGTGTCCCATCAAAACCAAAATTGAATAAGGAACTTTTATATGATTCACATAGATCATCCTTCTTTATTCATCCATGAAGTATAAATATATATAGATACTTAAAACATGACTTATAATGGGATAACATGAAGAGATAAATTATAGAATACAAATATCGATGCTTGGCATGCCAGGAAGTTAAGATTGAATGATAAAAAATTTAATGGTATGTTGTAACCATTACCCATAATAGTATGTAAATATGAAAACATCACTATATATTATGTAATATTACTCTAAAAGAGTTTAAAAGGCCATAATTTTATTTGGTTTATAGTCATTCTCTTTACAAATTCAATGTATTTTATTTCCATCAAAGAATATTTCCCCCTTGATAAACTCTCTAAGATATAAATAAGGAAAGCATTTAGGCTATATGGATTATAACTATCCATTATATATGATTGGTATTCTAGGTTTACCTTTATATTCTAGAGAATTCTTCAAAAATAATCAGTGACATAGTTGAGTTTCAATACTTCTTATCATCCTTAGATGGATGGTTTGTCTGAAAAGACCATTCAAACTCTAGAGGATATGATGAGATCTTATTCAATGATTTTCCAAATATGTTGCGATCAAAAAATCCCTTGGTATAGTTCTCATGTAACAAAAATTTCCTTTCTATCATTCATATGGATCCATATGAGGCTCTTTATGAGAAGATATATAGGACTCTAACATACTAGGATCTAGTTGGATAGAGGAAGCTAATAGGTTTTGACCTTGTCTAATAAATAATGGATAAGGTTTAAACCATTTAGTGTTATATTAAAGAGGAAAAAAGTTTATAGAAGAGACTTACATATAATCATTGATGAAATCTAGAGTTTGAAGTTATGATAAAGTATTCCTTCGGATATCCCTATGGAAGTAGGTTATTTGATTTTGGGAAGAAAACGAAGCTGAGCCCTAGATACATTGGTCTTTTTTGAGATCCTTGATCACGTTAGGGTCATAGACTACCACTTAAAACTCATTGAACACCTATATAAAGTGAAAATGTGTTCTATGTATTTCTTTTGAGGAAGTACACACTATATCCATAACATGTACTAAGATCAAAAGTTACACAACTAGAACATGACCTTTCATATGAGGGACAACCTGTGGAAATATTATATCAAAATGAAAATAATCTGAGAAACAAAAACACCCATCTAGTTAACGTTTTATGGTGAAATACTAATCTTGATGAGGCTACATGGGAACCTGAGGACATGATGACAGAAAGGTTCCCTCACTTGTTTTCTTCTATGTAATAAAATTTTGAGGACTAAATTCTTTTTAATGGCATAGAATGTAATGAGCCAAGTTTCAGTATAATATTCATCCTTAAATAAATACTATGTTTGATAAAATTTTCCACACATAACACTAAAAACAAACAAATATATATCATTATAAGGTACTCGTAGAATTGGTAGGCATACACAGTGGTAATGGAATTCAGAATATATATACATAAAGAAAAATAAAATAAAATAAAGTTCGCTTAAAATATCGACTCAACTAGTGAAACTATGAAAATAATAATTTTTTTCTTCTAAAATTTAATTTTTTTCTATTATAATATATTTTGGTATGAATAAAGTATTAACACTAGTTTAATTAGTAATTTATAGGAAACATGAAGAATAATAGATAACATACCAAAAGTTGTTTCCTTATAAAAATAGTTTTTTGATATATTATATGTTTTTAATTAAAAAATAAAATTTATAAAATTTAAGAATTGAATTTGATATAATTAACACCAATTTTCAATTTATCATGGTAATATTATCTTAATATAATTTTTTGATATTTTTTGGAATTTTTTAAGGTGAATAGTGAAATATACTGTTTTTATAAATACCAAGCCTTTTATGCCATTTTTAATTTATAATAATAATTTAAAAATTCATGAAACCATTTTATAGAAAAAAATATGAATCATATTATTTATATTATAAATTTAAAAATAGTTATTCTATTTTATAAACCTATATTTAATGTTTTAGAACTTAAGTAATATTTTCTCAAGAAATTGTTTTTAGTATATTATATACTTATTATTTTAAAATTAATTTTTATCACTTTTAGAAATTGAATAAAATTAAATAGGTTTAAAATTTGGAATAATTAGGTTCAAATAATATAATAAGAACTATTTTATTTTTAAGCATAAAGGATAAGTAACTTAGGTGAAAACTAGTTACTCTGGTAAAATCCAAAATGGTAAAAGAAAAAATCTATGATTAAATGACCTAAAACATGTTTAAAACATGTGGGTAAATGTGAGGTTTATGAATTTATCATCCTTATAACTTCTCTTATATATTATTTTTAAATTTTGGAGCCAATTTATTTGAGAGTGACTTACCATTTTTAAAAATTTATTTGTATTTACAAAAAGGTCATCCCTTTTCCCTTATAAAAGTGAATACCATCTCCTCATTTCTATTCACACCAAAATCCACTAAGTTCAGTAAAAAAATCTTCCCAAAACTCTCCTTAACACTAAAATACACCATAAATAGGTTCCGTTCTTCTCAAAATACCATCCCAAATATGTTTAGCCGCTTCACAAAGGAGAGAATCCAAGTTGCGATGTATAAATTTCAAACCACTCCTCTCTATTTTCTGTTTCTTTATGTGAAATTATTATTCCTAAAATTCCATTAAACAATCTTAAAATGATAAAATTATTATCACTAGTACACTAATATGTTATTATAATTATGGTACAATCATTAACTACCCTTCCCTTTTTCATTAATAAAAATAAAAATGTGAATCGTGTGTATGTGCTGACTACTACCTACATGAATAAACATGTTTTTGTCTACTTCATGACCTAAAATGGATATAATAAAAGGGTAATTTAATAAATAATTATAATATATATTAAAATTTTAATATTATTAAATATAGAACCATAATTCTTTTTTATCCATTTCTTAGAAAAATGAAAGCATCATCCATATGTACGTCCAGACTACCACCTCCATGGAACGATGCATTCCATTTTTCTCTACCACCTTCATGGATCATTTTAGTTTATAATTGATGAATATATATGATATATATGAGTATTATATATCATTAAAATGACTATTTTTTTGACAAAAATAATAATTAATGATCGTCATACGGTAATATATGGATACCAATAAATAACTCAAAATTAGTTCATCATCAAATTTTCCTTCACAAAACACAACAAAACTCTCATATAAGGGAATTATAACATTATAAGTTATTATATAACCTCAATAATAGTAACATTAATGATTTTTAATGATTAATTTCAAGAAAAAAATAATCTTTTACATCACTATTACAAAATTTATACAAACACCCATTTATAAATATCTAATACATAGAGAGAATTATTACAAATTAAGGGTTTTTATGGAAATAAATATAAATAAATTTATTAAATAGGAAATTATTATATTTATATTTATGACACAAGATATTGAAGCACTTCCTTGGGAATCAAGAGTAAAGTTAAGTGAATTTGCTAACTCGAATATATTTCTTTTAGTTATATAGTTTATTTTGAACTTCAACCTTTAATGTTCCATATATTCAATGAGATCCTTTTTAAATATGATGTAAAATTTTATATCTCTATGGAAAATTAATTTTTAATTCAAATCCACTTCTAGGAATGATTTTCTTTAACATAAAATCATAATATTTTTTGAATAATTCCTATCCTCTTAAGTATTTATTTCTTTTAATAGATCTTTCTTTCAAGTCTATGTTTTCAATTCACAATGTTATATTTTATTATTTTTAAATCAATATATATATATATATATCAATTAATGTGATATTTATACATTCATTTTAAATACAAGATTTATTACTCTCTTTTATGATTTGAATTCTGTTTTCCTCTTTATCTCAAAAGGGATATATTTTCCTTGATGTTGTGTTTTATAAATCACCCTATAAATGATTTTACAAAGTTAATATTTTTGGAGATTCAATTTGGTATCAAATGATTGGGTTTATGTGGTTATTTGTGTGATACCTTTTTAAATTTAATGTGAAACCCATTTCATTCCTAGGTTTTAATGATGTTATGGTTAAATGTTTTCTTGTGGAACACATGTGTATGGTTAATTTTTAAGTGATGGGTGGGACCTATATATCTCTCAAATGCATTGGGTAAAGCTTTACATATCATAAGATAATGGTGAAATGAGTAGTGATTCATGATATAAAATAAAAAACAGGTTGTGATTCTTGGTCTGCTATGGGAAATAGGTTTTAATGTTTTATCCACTATGGGAAATAGGTGGGGATTTCTGATCCATAATTTGGTGTTTCTATGATTATGTTAGTGACACACTCCTTTCATATGTGACTATATTATACTCCTTAGAACATGATTTAGGTCTTATGTTTTTCTAGTCTTTATACCATGTTATATGTTTCATCACGTGGGATTACTCATTCACCTTTCATTCCATATGAACTATTTTTATGATTCTAAGTTCTTTTAATAAGATATTTATCTCTTAATTATATTTTATTATATTATTTTAATCTATCACTGGGTAAAATGTTAATATGTTTATTTCTACCTTACTGGTCATTTGAGCTCACTCCTTTATTATATTTCAATTTCCCTGGGCATGAGGATGATTGTTTACTTAGGAGATGTTTAATAGAATTTCTAATATTATGAAATTATGGAGAAATGTTCAAAATCATTGTAAAATAAGTTTATTATGTATCTAGTCTCTAAATACATTAAACCTATGAATTCTCAGGATTTTGAGTTTATTATGTAATGAAAATTTTTAATTAGAGAAATTATGAATAATAAATGCATTTTTATCTTGTGTCCCCTCACATATAGGCTTAAATACTATCATCATAACACTTTGGTCCATTTATATAAATGATTTCCTACTAGTCATGGATAATTAATGAAAATAAGCATTAATACCACCACCGTTGCATTAGAGTTGGTCTATTTGGATAAATGATTGGTTGAATAAATATGATAAGGACCAAAAAATAGAAAATGTAATGAGGGCCTTAATGTTCAATAGGGGCTGAGTAACCTAAAATTACACTCTAATGATCTTTAGATAAATATCAAAAGTGGTGTTCTAAGAATAGATAAATTATAAAACTTTTCCTTGGGCCAAGATACATAGAGAGAATATCTTAAATTCTACTGTGTCTTCTTATTTATTAACCTAATTTTGTTTATTAAGACTCATATTGGGGAGAATTAGGGGGAAATGACTCATATTTTTCTTAAATATCCACTTACGAGTTTCTAGTCTAACAAGTTTTGTGCCTTTTCCATTCAAGTGCTCAATTTCTCCCAGATCATGCAAGGTGAGTTTCTAATGAGTGAAGACTATTTTTCCCCCAGGATTCCCTTTTTGGTTTTTTCCTAATGATTTTTTATCTCTCTACTTAAGAATTTTATGTTCATGAAGGCAAGACCACTAAATTTAGTGTTTAAGGTTGGATAAATTGAATAAAATGTGGAGAAATCTATGTAGGAACATGGGTTTTTCTTATGATTTCTCTGAGGACCATGTGCAGTGCGCATTTTCATTTCCCCACATTCCTACTTTCCAAATGTGGGAGTATTTCATCACTTTCATCGGTGATGTATGATCCTTGATCAAAATAGAATGATGGGATATTGGTTCCTCCTTTCATGGATTCCTCCTTAGAGATAGTTTCTTAGTCCAGGTCTCCCTCAAAGATCTGAGTCATGTTTGTGGAACTAATTCTTGGTTCCATCTCTATGTGGACACTGAATAACTACACTGATTATTTCTTGATAGGTAAGTAACCTTTGGTCATGAGAGTAGTCACCTTTGGAATCTCTGGGTATGTCTGTATATTTGGTACATTAGTCACTTATGAATCTTCCTCTTGGGAGATAATCCCATATGAGGCATCTTAGGCACAAAACCAAATCCAGACCATGTATATTATAAGGTAATAATGCTTAATTAATAAGTATTACAAGGTTTTTAACCCCAATAATCCCATTTGTATTTCATGTGGTAGGCATTCTAGGTCAGGTCACATGTTCTGCATCCCATAGAGATAGATCAGAACACCTGGTTGAGATAGATTGGAGAATGAGTTTATCATCTCATAAAAAAGGATCAAAATGTCTGGGTGAGATAGATTGAGGCATGAGTTTAATTTATTATGGAGATGAATCATAATTTTTGGTTGATACAGATTTGGGAATGATTTTAACATCTTGTGGAGATAGATTAGATGCCCTAAAGAGACAGATTGAGGAGGAATGTACATAGAAGGGAAGACGTCACACCTGAATAGTTGACCGATGGATCAAAATTCTATATAGAGGAGGATCTATGAGGTGCATCCCTAGGAGGGAAAATCTGAGTTTAAAATCATATCAAAACTTATTATGGAGGTGGATTTGGGAGGTATATCCCTAGGAGGGATCACCTGAGTTTACCAATAGATCATAACACCCCATGGAGGTAGATTTGGGAGATGCATCCCTAGGATGGAACACATGATTTTACCATTGGATCATAACACCCTATGTAGGTGGATCCTAGAGGTTCATCCCTAGGAGGGAACACCTATATAGTTTACTAATGGACCATAATTCCCTATAGAGGAAGATTTGGGATGTGCATCCCTAGGAGGGAACAATAGAGTAGTTTAACAATGGATCAAAACACCCTATGGAGGAAGATCCAGGAGGTGAATCCCTAGGAGGGAGAACATGTATATTTTACCAATGGATCATAATTCCCCATGGAGTTGGATCTAGGAGGTTCATCCCTAGAAGGGAACACCTGAGTAGTTTACCAATGGATCAGGACACCCTGTGGAGGCAGATCTGGGAGGTGCATCCCTAAAAGGGAACACCTGAGTTTACTATTTATGGGATTGAACCTTATGGAGGCATATTAAATGACCTATATAGAAAATGGGGATAAAAAACCACATATTTTGATGCTACATTTTAATGTTGTGTGATAGTACTGGTCCATGCAGTTTAATGTCATGTGGTAAGAACACTCACATCGTGAAAGGAGCATTTATGAGGGATGGTGTGGGGATTACACATAGAAGATACCCAGAATGGGAGGCTTTTTCACTATGGTGGGAGAGTATGGAATCCCATGATGTTCATAAATGGGGAATCCTATGCTTATCACATATGGTAAGACTACAGTTTTACATCATGTGTTGATGATAGTGTCATGTAGTTTAATATCGTACGGTTTGGACCTGGATATTGGAAGTTTTATTTCATGAATCTTGGACATGGGGGGACTCAATCCTCACCACTAGGGATTATGTGACCACTTCTCATGAACCTCTAGGTGGGGCATGTCATTGGAACTTCCGTGGAGGAGTGGTTAATCCTGAGGTCAACGTTAGCATCCTTATGATTTAAAGAAAAAGGGGTTAGGGTACCTATTCTTAGAAGCAACAAGCTGATTGGGGCCCAGGATACACTTGGAATGATTTGGGAGGACATAGGAATGGGTGTATCTGGTCATGTAGGGACTTGGGGTGTAGCTAGACCGGTCCTGGATTGGTATTGGGGCCCCATGGACTCAACCTTTGCGAAGGGGTTTCAAAGGAGGGATGCACCATAGAGAGGTTTATAAGAGGTTATTTGCAAAGATTAGATGTTTGAGAAGGAGGGTATTGTGAATCTTGGTGTCCTCATGAAGTTCATGGGATTCATGAATGAGTAGGATTCATGAAATAGGGTGACCTTACCTTGGAGTGAAGTCTTGGTTTCTAGGGGGAGATCCTCATGAAGGTTGAATGCTTTATGATGCCTCAAGTGCCTCAGAGGGAATTATTCTTCTATGAATGGCATGGGACTTCATGAAATGAATCTTCACTTTAGGTGGAGGTTCTCAAGAATACAAGGGATGTGGTTTCATGATGATTGGATACCTTGGGTGATCTATTTTTTCTTTCATCTATGAGGCTCAGCTGGTTCGCAAATAGGGATCGATTTTTAGAAGTCAAAATATCATTGTTCATCCCAAAAAATCACAACCAAGGTGGGTATTTATAATATTGGGGATTTCACGACGATTTGAGGTCATCATAAAGCTTTTTGATCTTCTTGAATGGATAGAATTCATGAGTTATAATATTTCTTTTGCAGAGGTTATCATCAACCCTTCACACATTTTCAAAGCACTATGCAACTCTGAATGTCACCACATGGAGCTTACCATCAGGCCTTATTGTATTCACGAAGGTGATTCCCAGCTCAGGAGCTCTGTGAGCTTTGACTGTTCATGGAGGAAATGAGATTTGTAAAGAAGATCCTTAGAGGGATTTTGGGCTATTTTGGCTCATATTTTCCCTGAACCAGCCATGCATTTCTCATCTATTCTTGCGGAACACATATTTCGGTGCCAAAAAATACTCCCCGTTATAATGGGATCTAGCAGGGGAAAGTAAAGTCATATTCTAAGGGAGAATCACTAAAAATTGGAAATCATATTCCTTTCACAAAGCTCATTCATGACACTCACTTTGAGAAGACCATCATGAACCTGTGGCTAGTCGTATGCCTATAAATAGCAGAGGGGACCCTTAGAGATACCACCAAACTTTCATGAAAATAAAATTTTGTGATCTCTTTTAGTGAATATCACACCCTTCATAAGTGCTTTATGATTTCTATCCTCATCACTCATGAGGATCACCTTCCCCGTGACCTGAGGTCCCTGAATAGTTCTCCTTGAATAGTTTTATATGAACAATTATCCATGAACAATGCTCTATGAACCAAAAATTCACAAAACGAATGCCACAAACCCATCCTTTGTGAACTGATCTCTACGAGCAGAGTTCTAAAAAATAGAACCAAAAAACCCTTTTTCTTGGATGAAATGGCTTCTCAAGGATCCAATGATGTTACCTCTCTTCAGGAAGAAAAGGATATTAACATAATGATTGGGGAGATAATTTAGAGAATCTTAGACCATGAATCTCTCACTATGCTACTAATAGAATCTCATAGGGAGTATCCAATATGAAAGAGGCTGCCAATTTATAGTTTAATGCTGAGAGATGATGGCTTTATCTCTATGGTGATAAGAGATGATCCTAACTAGTGGTTCAAGAGCTCACCTGGAAAAAAACTATGGAACATGGATACTGGAGGAAATATTTAGAAGGATCACGTGTCACTCAGGGGAGATAATATGTGGAACTACATCAATAATATTTACTGGGAGAATATGGTGGAAGAGGAATCTACCCCACAGTATGAGATGATTCTAAAGGTGGGTTTGGGGTATTCTCTCAAAGGTTGGATGAACAACTGGGGCCTATGCTAGGGTGGCAATTTCACTAATGAGTGGGTCTAGGCCTACTGGGTGTGCACATCATGTAGTGAATTTGAGGACAAGTTGAAGTAAGTGGGGATCTACAAGGTAGCATGGGCCTCAAAGTTTCATGTTTTACTGCCACTCGAAAATCATGCCATAGTTACTTAGAAGGTGGTCTCTAGGGACCAATAATGTCCACATGCATCATGGGATGGTTAGAATAAACATATGGAATCTTCACTAGATTGCAAGGATCCCAATATAAGGGGCTATGTATGATGAGTTCCTCCCTGTAGAGAATGTTTGGGAGGACAAAGAGTAGATACCAGACTTAGAAAAGGAACTGCTGGACTTAGTGAAAGGAACCAAATAACATAAGCCTAGGGTAAAGGACATCCCATTCAATAAATAGTTCAGTTATTTCCCTAATGAGCCAGCAACAAAGAAAATTATAGGGGATTAGCTAGTATAAAAGATACCAAGGAGGTCTCACACTTTCCTTGGGTAATACTAGCGGGGCAAGGAGAAATCCTACTAGCAGATCTTAGAGGGAAGCTGACGATGGCTATGGGGATACAACATAAATCCAAAAACTCTTGTGGTATGAATGGTAGGGTTCATTAGTACACTAATCTATGGATTTATTCTCCCAATGAGGGATGCACATATAGTGGTGTGATTGAGAACCTTCATTATGGAAGTGATGCTGGAAATGGGAAAATGCATCAATTTGGATGTCCCAGTATTAGCGAAGATATATAAGGTGCTCTACTACATCATCCAAGGGAAGACTCTTCTTTACATGTGTGAGCCACTCCACTTTTTGTAGAGTTGGGTGGTTGTGCACATGGGGGGATATGATTAACAAAACCCCATCTCCCCTCCAGCTGCAAACTTCTGACCAACTATAATGAACATTTCCAGGAGTTCAAACTATACTTAGGGATCAACCACCAACATCTACATCTAATTCGATAGTTCCTAAGGCTAAGGAGGAAATAATAGGTTCTATTCTCATAGAATAAGTGGTCGAGGAGACCATAGTGTTTGGGGCATCTGTGGAGGTACCACTAGAGGGGACCACTTAGACTATGACCTCAATGGAGGGGGTTGAGGTGGGGTCTATGAAAAGGTTGGATGGTGAAGTTGTGGTAGAAAATATGATCATTGAGGTTCCACCTGAGGTGGATATTAGAGTTGAAGAAATGATGGAGGAGGTGTAATGTTTCCAAAATCTTGAGTGGATGGGATGGCTGGGATGATGGCGTCCACCTAAGAGGTTTCACAAGGTGAAATAGAAGATTCTACTACAAGTGAGGAGGTTGATGAGGATTTGTTCTTGGGTTTCATCTTTCTTGCACCTAATGATATACTTTTAGATGATCTGGACACTGATGTACTAGTGGTTTTATATCCTTATGATCCTACAAAAATAAAATATTTTAAATATTCTAGATCAGATTCCATTGACGAGAACCAGGTTGTGCATCACAAGGCATGGAGGTATGTGCAGAACTTCATCAACTGTACCTAGATAACTAACTTACCAAACCAGATGGGACCTCCCCACCACTTTCTATTCATCTTATGAACTGGTAGGGTATACTCCTGAAACCTTCACACATTGGATCAAGACTTCCTAGTTGAGAGGGTGCATGATGAATAAAAGGTTCTTGATGTTTCCTATAAGAAGCACAAGCCCAAGGTAATCTAATTTCTTTAGTCATTTGAAGGATATATCACCTACCTAAAATGTTGGTGCAAGATCACATGATGGTCACTACTACTTAGGTTGATATCATTAACAGTTTGAAAGCTTAGTTGGCAGCAGCCATGGCCAAGGTGGAGGATGAAACATCCTTGGTGTATTAGTGTCGGGCCGAGCAGAATCAGTTGTGGATTAGGTCCGAATAAGTCCTCCCCAAAGCCAAATAAGAAAAATAAAACTCAGAGTAGCAACAATGGAACCTAGAGTCCACTGAACAGAGGCTGGTTGAGATTGAACGTATGATTTAATGGGTCTATCTTTAGGGTAATTTTGCAAATGAGAGGCTCCAATATATGGAGGACCCTCTAAAACTTTGGTTTGTTTTAAACTCCTATATTCTTGAACATATTCCTTTTTCCTTAACATCACACTCCAATCATATTTGTGAAAAAATCAATGACCAATCCCTAAGATCACATTAGTCATGCTCAGTGTGAGAAACAATGGATGACCATGTGATTGATCATTCATATGATAGTGTTAGATAATCATTGACCACTTGGGTTTTCATTTTCTAACTAACCACCAAGAGTGTTTGGGCCAATAGGGGTTGTGGCTGGAAAATGGGGGTCTCTGTATAACTGACTTTCTTTTCCAATGTACACTAGTGCATGAACTAGGTAACTCCATGGGTGTTAAATTATACCTAATCAAAGGGGAATGGGGAGCATGAATCGTGTTGCCAAAAATCTAGAACACAAGGGGAGTGGTGTGAAGGTGGAGGATAACTTCTGACCATGTTCAAAAAAAAAAACATCCATAATGATTATATGGGAATGGGGAAAAACAACTGAGGTTCAACCGCTAACCATGTTCAAAACACAGAACCTATATCATGATGTCATCCAAATTCCTCTAGGGCATTGGTCCAAGATGGTAGGTGAGCCATTTTGGCTAGGCACCATTTCTGTTAGGGGGACTATTTGAATGTGGAATAGGATGAGGATCCAGATTAGGGGACACATAAAGCATAGAGATGAAGTGATGGAATGTTATTATGGATTCCAAAACTCCTGAAATTACACTACTGTGACTTGGAGCACATTGGGTAGGAGCATTAATTTGAGAAAAGGTCAAACTCATCTTCTAAGGGGAGCATTGTCTTGGATGAAAAATGATGATCATAGAACATGAACGATGTGATAAGTGACAACCACCGAAGAAAGGGCTTATTGGGTGAGGGACTTAGGTGTCTCATAGTTTTAAGTCATGTATTAGGGATAATAAACATACAGTTTAGCATCATACAGTGAGGATGATGTATCACACAATTTAGCTTCATGTGATCGAGATGTGGTATGCAGGGATTATACCCTAAGCTTCCCATGATTGCTTCCTCATGTTAGTTCAAGAGGGAATCCCACTTCCATTTCATGAGGTTGGGTTACAGTTTTACATCATGTGAAAGGATGTGTGAACCCACATGAATGGGGATCCCAGGAGGCCTCTTTACATAGAATATCTTGGAGACACCTTGTATGAACATAATTTAAGGCCGTGATTATTATACCATGAATCTTAGTTGAATTTCATAGAGTTTGGACCAATGGGATGTTTGTGTCAAAGGAACATGTGTGACATTGGAAGAGGATAACCTGACATGAATGGAGGGACCTAGGAGGAAACTTGATTCCACACAAAACATCTTCGAGACAACTTGCACATATTTTAAGGTCACAATGTTCAAATGATGTCTTATAATTTAAGGTCATAAAGCTTAAAACTAGAGTCGGAACCCTAGAAAGACATTTGTAGCATGTAAGTGTGACAATATAACACAAATGAGGGCTAAAGAGACCCCACACCATGCAACGCAAAAGGTTCATAATGGTCGAACCACAGAGCACCTTAAGTGGTTATGTATAGTGCGACGAGTTGAAAAACACCACATGAAAAGGGACTAAGAAGGGACCAACACCACACAATAAATTCCTAAGGAGAATTTTATATATTTTAGAGTCACGATGCTTGGAATTCAACTCCTAGTTTAATGTCATAGAGTTTCGACCATTGGTGTTCATATGCATCAACCTTGCTTAGTGGAAACCCCCTCTCAACCCCTAATCCTGCATGATCCATGCTCAGTACGGGAAATAAGTAGTATGGAGATCCCATAGATCATAGGGGAGAACAAGACTAGGGCCAAAAGTGGATGAAAATCCCATGAGGGTGATTGTGACTTCTTGGATCTAGATAGGGAAAGAGGGGAATAAATGAAATATGGGGAACAACTGCTAACCATGTTTAAAATTCAGGTTGTGTATAGGCATCAATAAGAGATGAGGTGAAAAAATGTAATATCTACCATTAACTAAGTTCAAAACATGGGATCTAATATTTTCTATTGAATATCCTTCAAGGTGGGAGCCCATGATAGTAGGTGATCCATCATTCCTAGACACCATTTCCATTATGGATCTTCTTAAAGTTGGGAGGATGGTGGTTATCCAAATTGGGGAAAGCATGAAGCACCAAATCAAGAGTGGGGAATGTCCCAAAAATAAGTTGATGGAAGGCCTGGTCCTGAGATAGAATATCTAGGCATCACCATGTATCCCAATAGGATGGGAATCAATCTAAATTTAGTTCAGAGACATGATGTGGTAGGAGACCGACTATGGAAGGGTGGCATCCTCTCTGGTGAGGATATTAGATCATATCACATTAGGAATCACCCTAATCTATATAGGGTAACATGTGATTCATCTCATACTTATCACATGAATAATCCCAATTTTAGATGGGGTAATATAATCATTCATCAAGAGGAAACCCTCTTTTTTATGGGGTAAGGATATAGATTAATATCGTGAGCTAAGGATGTCAAGATTGTAATTTTGAAGTCATACAACTTGGACTGGGCATGTTACCAGTTTAAAGTCATATATGTCAGACTGTAGGGGGACATAGGTGTCTCAATAAGTCTTGTGTGGCATTGAAGAATGATAACCTAATGTTAATGGAGGGTTGAATGGTCCCTTTTCCACACAAATATCAATATATCATATCCCAAGTCAACATCATGTCATTAGGGAAGATAGGACCCCATAATGAGTCAGTGAAAGGGATAAACCCAAGATAAAACACTCGTGCATCACTACGTATTCCATGAGGATGGGTATCAAGCCACTACAGTTCTAGAACATGGAATGGTAGGGGAATGATTCTATTAGGGGATACCCTCTCAAATGAGGATATTGAATCTTCCCATACTAGGATATGAGGCATCCTAAATTTATATAGGGTAAGTTTGTAGTTTAATGTTGTGGACCAAGTGCATGTTTATTCATCCCATACTTTCCATTTGGGGCATTTTAATTTGACATGGGGTAAAATCATCTCTCATGGAGATTCATCCTAGTTTTTTATGGGGGTAATATCATAGTTTAACATTTTTCATTGAGGATGTAGTGTGTAGGGATTATGCACTAAACTACCCATTCTTATCACCCTCATATAGAGATATGTGGGAATATTGAACCGATGATGAGTCAAGGTAAATGAATGGGGCTTATATATATAAAGGAGGCCCATGGGAGAATTTCAGGGTGATAACACCATAGGTAACAGAGGTTTTTGTGGTGAATTTGTGGCTGGCTCTGGAGACAGAAAGTCTAGGTGTCACTACATATCCCATGAGGCTAGGAATTAAGTCACACATAGTTTTGGATAGGCATGCAGGGATTTCTAGAACACCAAGGGTGAAAACAACCATGTAGATAAGGGAGAAATTCACATAGTTTAAGGTCGTAATGATCAAACCATGGGGAGGTGGATTTGAAGATTCTTGTGAATTGTAAGAATTATAACCCAATGTGAGTGGATCCAAGTAGTATTTACACCACATAAAGCGGTCCTAAAGTAGGTTACACATAGTTTAAGGTCATATGATCTGGACCATGGTTAATAGTTTAAAGTCATGATACTTAGACTAGGGAGAGAATGTTTGTTCCAAGGGTATATGTGTGTCATAAACTATTTAAAAACCAATGTAAATGGATCCAAATTAGGCTCTCATACGACATAACTACTAAGAAGAAAACAAAATATATTTTAAGGCCATAAAAATTAGGCCCTGAAAAGGTGTAAATCAATTTAAAGTCATGATACCTAGAATGGGGAGATGTTGGTCTCAAGGGTGCATGTTCAGAATAGTAGAGGTAAGACCCAACATTAATGGAACAAAAGGGGGATCTCATACCACATGCACACCTTGAAAAAAACTACATGAAGTTTAGGATTGTGATGTTGGGGACATAACTGGGGACAAGGGGCTGGAGTGTTAGTAAATTTTCAGCTGGGCCAAGAGATAGAAAACCTAGGTGTCACTACATATCCCAAAAGGATGGGAATCAAGGCACACATAGTTCTGAAACATGACATGGTAGAAGAACAATACTGGTGTGGATAATCCTCTCTAGTGAGTGAATTGAGGTATCCCATATTTTTTGTGTGGAATTCCATGTTTGGGGCACAAGGTAAGGTTTGTTGACCATCCCATACTTATTATATGAGTCATCCCAGTTTCAGACAGGGTAAACATTATCTCTTATTTAAGAGGAATCTTGATTTTAGATGGGTTAAACATCACATTTAATTTAATATTTAAGATTCATCCCGGTTTCATATAGGTTAAGACCACTATTTAATTTCATGTGTTTAGGATGTCAGGATTTGTAGTTTAAGGTCATACAACTTGGTCTATAGGGGTTGAAAATAGTTTAAGGTCATAATTATTAGACCTATAGTAAATAGTTTAAATTCATGTTACAAGGACCATAGGTTGGATATTAGTTTAAGGTCTTAAATATCAGACCATTGGATAATAGTTTAAGGTCATAGAGTTTGTACCATAATTGAGCATCTCAAATAGATATGTATAGTGTAGCAGAGTGACAAGACCTAACATTAATTGAGGGACAAGGAGGCCCAACGTCACACAACACATTCATGATAAGACTCACACATAGTTTAAAGTCATGATGCATAGACTTGGGATCATATTTTAAGGTCATAGAGTTTGGACTATTGGATCTCCTTAATAGAAGTACTGCTTGAGAAATGTATCATTGGTGGGAGGTGTGATATGCTCTACGTCCTTGGGTATTAATGAGTATGACCCATTGGAATAGAACTTATGAATGATGTAAGGTCCTTCCTACTTAGGATCTACATTTGGATGATTCTTACCAGGAATCATTGGAGTTCTGAGAGCCAGTACTGTGTCACCCAAGAGAAAGGAGCATAGGTGAACATTCTTGTTGAATGCTCTTGTTATCCTATTCTGGTGCCTCTCTAGATTGTGCAAGGCATGGAGCCTATTTTATTTAAAAAATTACATATTATCTAGATATAATTATACCATTTTGATGGTTTATTACGGTTCTAGAAAGTTATTCAGAGTGAAATTAATTGAACCTCAATGGGAATGACTACCTTTGTTCCATAAACCAGGGAACATGGGGTCACCCGGGTGGAATTCCAAGTCGTCATCTGATAGAAACATAGGGCATTGGGGAGATTATATATAAACCTCTTGTTGTTCTATCCTACCATATACTATATAATGTTATAGAGGGTCTTCATGAATGCCTCAATATGTCCATTTTCCTATGCATGGCAGCGGGAAGTATGGTTGGACCGAATATTGTAGTTGACGTACAATTTTTTCAACTTAGAAGCCTGAAAGCGGGTTCTGTTATCTGTGAGAATATCATGAGGAACTCTAAATTGATGGATGATGTGGGATCTCATTAACTCGATCATAGACCAAGATTTAACTTCCCTATGTAAAATTTATTTTAACCACTTGGAAAATAATTTTGTTGGGGTCAAAATGAACCTACACTTGTGAGCTATTACTGGTGGGTATGGTCATACAATGTCGAGTTCCCATACTACAAAGGGCCAAGAATACTTTGTGGTGTTGAGGATATCCAGTGGTCGATGCATAAAGTTGGAATGGATCTGACATGCATGACACCTCTTAAAAAACTCAATGTAGTCATGCACCATGGAGGGAAAAAAGAAGCCCAACCTCCAGATTTGGTGGGATATTTTCAATCATGCCTAATGGGAACCACATGACCCAACATGGAATTATTTTATAACCTATTGGATCTCATCTCCTTAGATGCAACATAAGATAATATCATAAAACTCATGTCTTTAGAGAGTTGATTCAAGGTTAGGTCCGCTCTAGAGTGTGAATTTCACTGCATGTCAATGGATTCACTCAAACTTATCATAGTCCAGTGGGAGAATTCCATGCTAGAGATACTCAATGGAAGGTGTTGTCTAATCAGGTGTCTCCTCTACTATGGGGGAACTTGAGGGTCTTGATGCATAATCACTAGTATCCATTTGGTTTACCTATTTCCTAACATCATCATCATCTAAAATGATGGGATAGATGACCCTATGATGTGACACATGAATGATCATGTCATACTAGTTGGGTTCTTCAAGAGATGTGGATAAACTATCCAAGGAACCGACACTACCATTATGTGACCGAGGGACATTAGTCACTTTTGGCTTAGTAGGAAACTGGTCCATTAACTTACATGAATTATGCAATAGGGGAACAATCTCTTTCTTTCTGATGATGTATTCATCATTAATCTTTTTTATGACCATATCAGAGTCTCACTTAGCATTCAAGATGGGGACATGAATCTTAAGGTCTATCTCAAGACCAATAATGAGAGCCTAATACTCTGTCTCATTATTGGTGAAACATTATAACAAAAAGAATGAGTATGGTAGGAAGGCCTATGTCAGGGTGATGTAGACATTCCCTAAGCCCACTCTGTTGAGATTAGGATTTTTGAGCTTTCTATAGGTTGGGCTATAGTAGGAACCATAGAAATGAATTTTTCAACAAGGCATAGTATGATCCACTGAGAGGATATCCTTATCTAGGTAATTAACATCCAGGGGTAGTTATTTAGGGGATGGATGGGTAGCCAGTAAATATACCAATGCCTGGACTTTTGTGGCCTTCTACAGAATGAACCGGAAGTTGAAATACTGAAGGATCACTACCCAGTATGACAATCATCCCATCAATATGGGGAAATTTATGATATACTTTAACATGACCACCAAATACACCTGATTTATCTTATAATGTTGTAGATATTTACATAACTTCTGCATTACAAAAACCAGTTCAAGGAATATTTTCTCTATGGGGGAGTAATTGGTCTCAATATTGAGTGGAATTTTATTGAGATAGTATAAACTATTTTCTCTACCCTCATTATTATTCTAGGAAATAATAGAACTGAGGGACCATTAAGTCATGTAGAGGACCAAAGGCTTCTCTAAGATAGGTGGCATCAAAACTGGAGGTTGTAGAAGATACTAATTGATTTCCTCAAATGCGTTATAGAACTCCTCATCCCATTAGTAAATGATGTATTTCTTTATGAGCCTCAATAATGGATTATACTTAGCATACATATTTATGATAAATCTTAGTATGAAGTCTAAGTTTCCTTTTATACCTCGTAGCTCTCAAAGGTTTCTCGGTGGAGGAATTCGAGTGATGGCCTTGATCTTCTCCTTGTCGATCTCAATACCTCTATATCTTATGATAAAGCTGAGAAACTTCTCAAACATATCCCCAAATTCACACTTCAAGGGGTTCATAAAAAATCTAAGAGTGGAGGAAACCAAAAACTCTCTCATGGACTCTGAGATGGTCCTAAAGCTAGTGAGATTTGATCACCAAGTCATCAGCATAGGATTCCACCAACTTCCCAAGAATCGTCTTGAAGATGCGGTACATGGATCGCTGATAAGTGGAACCTACATTTTTCAAACTTAAGGGAATAACATAATAGGATAAGGTCCCTTGTGGTTCCTTGAAGTTGGTGGAATCCTCATCCCTAGGGGCCATCTAGATCTGATTGTACTCAAAATATCCATCCAATAAGGATAGGGTTGGGAACTTGGTGATGGAATCGATCAATAGATTTTCATTGGATAGGGAAAATCATCCTTCAAAAAATGGAAGTTGAGGTCCTAGAAGTTGATACAAACTCTGATCTATCCATTCTTCTTCTTGAGTGGGATGACACTGGCTAGACACTTGGGTTACTAAAACTCTATGATGAAGTTGTATTTGATAATATTATCAACACTAGCCTCAACTATAACACTATGAGAGGGGTGAATCTTCATAGGAGACTATTTAAACCAGCGATGACCCACTGGGAGGTTGATATGGTGACCAAATACCTAAGGGTCCAGTCCTAGAATCCCATCATATCTTGAGGAGAATTCATTATGGTGCTATTTCAGGAAGGCTACATACTTTTGATGCTCCTCTGAAGACATGGTTGCATGGATCAATGTTAGCTTAAGATCTTCCTTGGTACCAAGTTTTACCTAAATTAACTCATAAATGGTGAAGGAGAAACCCTCTTCAAATTTAGGAGGCAGATCTTCCAAATTTTCTTTGTCATCTGAGATAAGGGAATCAGTGGGAGGAGGCGAATCTTCCAGGCCTACTAAGTCGGAGTAGGAACTAGTTCCATCTTGAGAAGACACAGAATCCTCACTGAGGGGTTCTTAATCTACTAAAAAGGTGAAAATAGAATATCTCAAGCTAATTCCATCTGGCTCCAGACCATGTGGTCCATGCTTCATGTCAAGGCAATGGTGGTGTGTCAGCTTCTGATGATTCAAACCTGATCTACAGAATAAGTAGAAATCCCATGAAATGATGGCTATAGGGAGAACTTATCAACAATTCATAGGAGTAGGGGCTTCTTGTATCACATGAGCCTATCTAGTGTAAAATTCTGAGGTAATTTGCAGACAATCATTTTTATTAGGGATGTCGAAACACTTTTTCATGGATATGATAAATAAATATCCCAAATTTGGAATTGTAGCCTTTAGATGATGAATCAGGAGAGTGAAGAAATCATATAAGTCTTCCAAGGGATTGAATGTGGTGGCCATCAGATCATTGTGAGAATTGATTCACTCAACCCCATTGGTTTGAAACTTCTTCTCTTATATATTCTAATAGTTGAAATCTAGATAGTGATATTCAAAGGAGTAAAAGGGAGGACCATCACCCTTGATCACCCTTAATCAACCATTTATGGAGTACTTAATACACCAGTGATATGATGAGAGGATCGTCACGTTCAAATAAATCTAGGGCCTATCCAACAATGTGTTGTAGGCAATGTCCTACGAGACTATCATGAATTCGTCACTTTATATCAAGACACAAAACTGGGTATTCAATCGAACCCTTACACATGGTTTATCCTTAGTCTTTTCATAACCCAAAACTGTCAAGTTAGATGGATTCAGATCAACTTATATCAAGCCTAGCTTGTGGAGCGTCTGGGTTGAGATAAAGTTAATCTAAAAACTATTGTCCGATAGGAAGCATAATATTTCCACTCCATTTAACTGGATTGTAATATAAAATGGGTATATGCACCCCTACACGAGGACACCCTAATATTACTTGGAAAATTAGATGATGGATTAGTATTCCTATTGCCCATCCCTCTCTTCATAGTAGGCCTTTGTGGAAGCTAACTATGGTTTGAACTGTGGAGGTATTTTCAAATATTCTACAAGGGACTCACATATTTATTTCAACAAGAAAAGATCCTCGAGGATTGAAATCCTTTTAGGTATGCTGGTGAGGTTCTTCAATACATCATACTTCTGCACTAAACACACATTTTTTACCAGGTGGTTACTCCTTGGTGGGGGGCACAACAGATACTACTGGATGGACCACTGAGGTATGGCTAGTTCTAGAAATATTCTGCCACTACCTAGAAGACTTGCTTTGAAGAACTTCTAGGTGACTATCCTTTTTCTAATTGTTTGTTGGATGGGGTATAGATCTAGCTAGATGGGGCTGATTATGGTGCGGTTGTGGATGAGCTGCTTGATCAACTAATATGGCCAGCTATAGAGGTGTAACTGATAGGGTGGGATGGGAGGATAGTTCTTGATGAACTCTACACAGAACCTATTACTTGGTATTAGTATCATGAATGACCTAGTTAGACTAAGTATTCTGATGACTTTCATTTCCTTATCCATTCCTTTTATAGCTTCACCCAGGAGCACTAGGGGGTTTTCATGGAATTCCACATAATCGAGCATTGTGGAGTAGTCTACCAACTCGATGGAGTTCACAAAGGCATACTCCCACTCATCATCAGTGATGTTATCCAATGTTGGGTAGAATCTGGGTACATTTTCCAACTTATAGGGCATGAATATTGCAAGATGAATTCAGCGCCGATGGGGTACTTTGATATCCCTTGAACTGTCGGTGCTTATTCTTTTGTGATTTGGATGGCTACGATGTGGATACAAAGATAGTATCTAGAAGGGGTGAAAAAGCCACATGAGGTGCTAGCCTACCTAAGTGAGAACATATGACACCATGGGAATGACTAACTACCCTGTGAGCCAACTAGTCATCATATTTCTGCATCCCACAAATAGAAGCATGCTACCATTAACCTGAGCCCACACTGCCACTATCAAGGTCAGCAGAGACATGTTTCACCTACACTGGGATGTCACCCTACTTGACCAAGCCATGATACACTTATTCCTAGATACAATACTTAAATGAATATAATTCCATGATATATTATGTCCTAGGATCATGTGGTATGAGAAATGGTTGAGGCAATCAGTGTGTCCAGCTTCCTGGGGCTTCTTACACTCTAGAAGCTTCAGAATCCCCTTATCCAGGGCATAGATAAAATATCCTGGGACATATGAATCATTGAATTAATAGTTATGGTTCATTATATTTGGTAATGTAACTCTATGAGTTTGGACTTGAAGTAGGGTTGGATCCATATTTTCATGTATAGGCAGATGTTCCTGGAGAGGCAACACATGAAGGTTCTGTGTTGGGTGAGGTTGTGCTTAATAAAGATTTAATCGGCGAGGCTCCTTTTGAAAATGGTCCAATAATTCTACCATCTTGGGGGCCTCTACCTGTATAGTGGTAGTAGTATCTTCTTTGGTTGGTCTCCTTTAAGGAGCTGAAAGAGGCAACAGGCGTGACTGGCTAGTCTGCTGTAAGGCTTCCACTAGATGCTAGGCCTTATAAAGAAGATCATAGAATTGACCTAGAATGTTATGGGTGATGAGGTTAGGGACCATTGCAGTATTCAAATTTTCCATACACATCTTCATAAACTTCTCTTGAGTCAAAGACATGTTGAGTGAATATGTGAGGCCTTTCCACCAGAAAAAAAAGTTTGTAACCTGTTCAAAAGTCATTTTATTTCACTTGGATAGTTTTATATTACATTTATTGTATGTGGTGGAGATAAATTATTAGAGGAACATCCTATTAATGTCTTTACAACTAGAAATGGACCCTATGGGTAGCTGTCTATACCAGACCAACATGGTTCCTTTCATCATCTAAACAAAACATCAGAGCTCGGTGGCCTCCTATTATTCTAGGGTCCTCATCATAGGTCCACACCTTAATATGAAGCATTGAAAGTGATACAACAGGTCACATATCACATTAAATGGGGAAAATTTGAGATTTAAAAACTGCAGGGGTGCTCAGATGTTTTCCACCCATGTCAAGTATGGTTTTTTGTCAGGAAAGATTTCCACTTTCAGATCTCTGAGGCCTAATGGTGAGTGTTGAGAGAGGCTATAAATTTATCTTGGTAAGGGTACCTATCTTGGAAAGGGCCCCTGGGTAACAATGTTCTGATAGAATCATCAAATTGGGGAGTGAGCTCATCAACTTAAGGAACAACATGACCTAGATCACGAGGAGGGTAGTTATGGTTTTCAGGTGAGTTTAGAAACTCATACCTTGGTCATATGCCATAAACTCCTACTTCTACACTGAATGGTTTCATGGGGCCACCAAGGTCATATTGGGGAATATAACCATGGATGAATTACTACCCCACTAGAGGAGAGATAGGGTCCCATCGGGAAGTTCCATAATTCGAGCGCTGATCAGCAATGAGATCAGTGATGATACTTTTATGCTCTTTGAGCTGCTAGAGTAAGGTGGATACCATGGGCTCTGTCTCTGCTTTTGGTGAACCTTTGAATGGATCAGATGGTTAAGAATGATCCTTTCCCTTGTTGAGATTTTTATAGGAAGGAAATGTATCATTAGGTGGTATGAGGCCCAATGGATTCCTTTTCTGACGTGTGAGAACACCTACCAGAGGGTCTTCCTGGTACTATTTCGCCCCTTGAGGAAGATTTTTCCTATCATGACTTACGTTGGTGCTTCTATTCCTCTGGTCCTCGGGCCATTAACGACCATATTAATCATGATGGTTACTGGAGGGGAACCTTTTTCACTAGTGAATAGGTAGGGATCTCACAAGATAGGGATGAAATGGAGGGTAGAATATTATCCCCAACCTCTGATATGCACATGTGAAGACGCTTCTTCCATGACTCGGTAGAGAACCCTAAGGCTCTTGATGTAGGTTTGTTGAAGGGTATGGTGGTAATTGTACGAATTGGAGTTTTGATCCACCTGATCGACTATAATTTAAACCCTTTAAAACTTATGTTCGATGGATTTTAGGTTCTCATTAATCCCCAGGTAGGACAATTGATGATCGCATAGGAAGTGAAATGTCGCCCAAATAATCTAGCAGAAACACATAGCATGACTCTCAGCGAGGGACTCCAAGATGTCAAAGTTTGGATTTATAGGCATCTATAACACTACTAATAGCTGATCACCTACCAAATCATCCCACGTTCCCTCTTTCATGGAAGAATGGTCTTGTTCTTGGTCATCCCAAGCCCTGATTGGAGCAGGATGAGGCATGGGAGGCAGCGCTGTTGCTGATTGGTTCTGCTATTCGTTTATTGGGAGAGGAGTCACAACATGAATCAAATTCTCATTGCATGCTGGAACATCTTTTAGGGGAAGTACCAACCTCATCATCACATCCATATAGGATGGGGTGTTCATCACTACCTTGTGTGCAAGGGTAGAAACATCCATTTGTGGCTCGACAGAATGGTCATCATCTGATGGTCTCATCCTAGAACTTGACATATCTCCCAATTCTTAGGTAGAGGTGAGAGGAGGGAAACTATAAGTGTTCGAGATGACTGCACTATGATCCCATAGAAGGGGGATAGAACATCCTCCGCCTAAAAGAACCTACAGAGGGATCCTAGGACCCTATGGATCTCAACTTCTGGGATTTCAAACCTCAGCTATTGGGCACCCACCCCAGACTCCAGTAGTTGGGGTGGAGACTCCATTATTGATTCATCAGTCCCCCCATAATATGAAATATTAATGAGGTCAATGACGAATTTTCATTTTCCAAGATTTCACCTTTAATTAAGAGTATTTGAACTTCTACCCTATGATGGTTAATCTGGGAAGGGAATGTCTTCAACACAAGGAGGACCTCTATGATAGTAGTTTAGATCATAGGGAGGGCCTCCGTTTTTTTCGGTGAAGGAGTGGGAAGGACCTTTTCTTTGATTGGTAGGATTATGTGGAGGGCCTCCATGCTAATTGTTGATGAAGTGGGGAGGACCTCCACATGAGTTTTTTTGGAGTGGGGAGGACCTCTGCTTTGATTAGTAGTGTCATGGGGAGGACCTTTTCTTTGGTTGGAAGTGGCACATGGTAGACCTCCATGATGGTTTTTGAAAGAGTGGGGAGGATCTCCACTATGGATGGTGTTGGTGTTGGGAGGGTCTATACACCACAAGATATACCACGATGGCTATTGGTGGAGACAATAATTGAAATAATCAACCCGGACTACCATTGAGGTGATTGGGGTCTTGATATTAGGGAAAGACAGATCCCTATTCGCTTGTCACAAGTATCTGGTAGGATACGCCAGTGGTGGCAGGGTCCACTGAATCCATGGAAGATTTCCCTTGTCGGGTAGCATCCTGATCCTTCCCTTAATATCGGAATCAGGTGTTTTAGACTGAGTTCGGTGGAGCAGGGGTGAAGTCCACTAGATCTTTTACTTGAGGGATTAGTCATTGTTGTCATTGACAAGGCTAGGTGGCAGCCCTCCTTGGTGGATCCCGGGTGGTAGTCATAGCCAACATGACTTGAACATCCCCTACCTCCTCAGTGTATGGGAGTGAGTCATCAAAACACTTTGGAGAGAGACTCCAAAAGAGGTTCATTATAGGAACCTAGGGTGGTTTCCCCCTGTGTGACCCTCAAGGGTGGTGGTGTTGATGATGCACTGATGCCTCTAGATCTTGGAGGACCATCTCCCTTATGTAAATGACCCATATTACTTGTATATGTGTATGAGAGAATTGATCACCCTCATAGGAATGATCTCAGAGGGTGAGAAAGGGTGTGGGTGCTCAGTAGATGAAGTCGTGGAGGAATTTATGGAAGAGGTGTATTTTTTTGGGATTTACGCATCAATATTTCTCTTGACCTGGTGCCTATAGGCACTGAGTTACTGATTTCCCATAGTAGGATTCCTATATGAAATGTGGATTCATCCGCCAGTATAGGTGCAAGAAAAGTGATTCCAAATCCGCCAATTCCATCCAATCTTATGAAGTAGAAAAGGACCCACGCTAACAGTGTTACATACCATGGATTCTTAATGCTAACTACCCCAATTCACATGTGAGTTTTATGCTGGGCCCACTAATTTCTTGGTGGCACCTGGCAATGAATGTTTGAATATGTTGACATGAAAATCCCATAATTCCCGAGACACTACTAGTCCCCATGATTAGAGGATAAGAGTTTCGCATTGGTTTCATCATTTCTTAGTGAATCCTGATTCAAGTAGTGTATGGATACAATCAAAAATCTAGTGTTCAATACTATTAGTACCCATGGTTGTAGGATAAGAGTTTCATGTTGGGTTCACCATTTCTATTGGTGAAGCTCGTTGTCAACAACATCGGACTCCATGGTGAAGGTATCGAGGTGCACAACAAAAGTTGATAGGTCAGGTATTTAAAAAAAAATCATCATCAGAAAGATGTGACTTCATTATCTCTAGTGATCCAAGACCCATTAGAGGTCCAACGATCTTTTGTGAATTAAATAAGTACAAAAATAAATAAACAAATAGTTACCTTGTTTGATTCGATGATGTGATTCAATGCAGCCTGTTGTCAGTAATCATTGCTTGAAGGATCCAAATTCAAACCCCTCTAGATCATCCAAACATTCTTTAAGAAACCTTGTGAACTCCAATCATCAAATTTTTAGTGCTATCATGGAGCTCCAATGATTTCTTTGACGATGTGACGATCACGTCGACTCTGTTCCTATGATCCATGAAGATATCCTTGGATCAATTACCTGAACGACGTCTTTCTCTCTCAAGGATATGGGATAAGAAGAGAGTAGATCTCAATCTATTGGAATGAGCTTCTTGAACACCAAAAAATGAACTCCTCATCTACTTATATAGTGGATGTGCAAAATACCTAGTTAGGGTTCTCGGCCCATGTATATCTTTCATCCACTTAAATAAGTAATGAATAAATAATCACGATGTACCAACTACATCATTTATTTTATTTATATTTTGTCACATACTTGTAATATATATTAAATATATTATGTGATAAACCTGATTAATTAATTCAACTTGTAATTCCCACTAATATTAAATGAACCTTGAATATTAAATAGAATATTTATTTATTTAATATTATTCCAAGAATTTACTTAAACACTCATAAATACTTTTATTAAATAAATTAAACTCAATTATTATATACTGAAATAATAATGAATTTATTTATTTATCATTGATTGATAAATCTTGGACAACTCTCAGACACTATGGTGGGGCCCACCATGTCCTATATACCTATTCTTTAAAATAGGGAAGAATTTTGAATACTTTATTGTATGTGTCCCTCTAGACCCTAATATCAATAGCAGTGAATAATATTCAAAGATCAGGTGTAGAATCTAAAAACCCATCATGTCCTCTAAAGAGATAAGGAGTATTCATAGAAATGAAAACCAACCTATGAACATACACTGTGTAATATAATATCATTGTCATACAATATCTCATAATGCAGGATGCAAACTTGTGTAATCATTTTTCCTTGATTTATTATTTTTTGATCTAACTAGATGGAATTACCTTCAACTACCATGGATATGGTTTTAATGAAGGTACTACTATCCTGATCAACCAGACCAGATATATCACTTCCTCAACTCAGAAGCGATTAATTCTATCTATATCATTCAACTAATATCATACCACCAATGACACACCCAACACAAACTACCTCTCCACAACTTCATTTTCATGGTTTTCACCTTTCATTGAAGTACACGATCAAATGACACTCATTGATAATGATCTCAAGTTAGGAGATCAATACACGTGTCTATAGATATGAACAACCAATGACACCCAAAACATATGGTGTTCCTATTAGAGGGTTTTTCCTTATGATCTCACCTACCAGAGATCACTAAGTGAGAACTTCATGAGAAGAAGCCTCAATGATTATGAGTCCCCCAACACTTGATAGTCTAACATCCACTATGTCCTATTAGTATGATGTATCTAGATCATTGGACATATATTTAAGATTAATTTTATAGTATCTCAAGGTTCTCATTATAACCTGGTATCTTTCACAACATTTTGATACGATAATTAATCTATGCACATTACCATTTAAATAGTGGATGCAACAATGTATACACTAAAATGGTAAGTGTACATCATGCATAACTCACTTGTACAGATGGTACAATAATTAAAAGTACTGATAAAGTTGGGTATAGGGAACCCACTTTTACAACACTCCCACTTTCACTAGAGTTAACTTGCTAACCATCCTTGTTATCTCTCACATGATTAAGATCATGTTTCTGTTGATTCATGGATTTAGAAAATGGGTCTTCCATGTCTTCACTATGTGGACATTATGCTATATGCGACATCACATCCTTGAGTAAAAACTTCTCAAGAGATGATATCCCTGAGTAGTTCACTTTTTATCCACTACCAAAATTTGACATCTTGGATAGTACTGGCAGTAGAATTATAATAATTCTCAGTATGATAAATATTTAATCACTAGGAACAATTAGAAGAACTGGAATGAATCATTTTGTATTATATATTTCTTTTATAGCTTTCATTGAACCTACAACATACTTAGTATTTATAGATATGGATACCACTAGATTATATGAGCTTATCTCTCTCATCACCTTAGCTTGTCTATGATATTAGATCATGTTGATCGAAGGAAGACTAGTTTCCCCTATTAAAAGTAGTATACCTTCCTCTCCACAAACTAGGTGCATATACTTTGTACTTCATCAAGTGAAATTGGATAGTTTTGAATGCATCCCTTGCAATCCTCATGGATATAACTAATATTTTCCATACCATAAAACTTATGTTGGAAATATTATTTCTTATAAATATCATGGAATATGTAATTGATCCATCTTAGTATCAAATGAGATTCAACTTACCACATTAATATCTTCCTATATGACACACATGTCCTCTTGGAGATATTTATGCCATGTGACCTGGGTAACAATTCTCTCTTGAATTTTACAAACTTTTATTTTAAATACATTGTCATTATATATACAATTAACTAGGTCCAAGCATCTGTTAGATCTACCTTAGTAGATCTCATTCCCAATAAATTTGGTTTCTACTTTAAGTAAATCTATGGACAGATGGTTTCATTCTGGTCTTAACTAATTATGACACCAATAGACATTTTCACTATGTTATCAAACATACTTTACTCAGAAAACTATGGCGCTCCCAATAACCTATGGTAGACACATGGAAAATATTCATTCCAAATTAATATCCTATGATTTAGTTTCTTACTTTAATACTAAATTAGATTTCAGTAACTTGCACTCTTATTTTAAGTTTCCAGTTAGGATCCAAGTATCATTGAGAGGGGGAGGGGGTGAATCTGTGATATCATTTTCTTTTTATGTTTTCTTATTTTTGAAAAAAACATTCACCTCATGTTAAATATTTCCTTCCCCATTGAATGCACACAACCACATGAACATAATATATACAAGGTTCACTACTCAACAAGGTAGTTACATCCTTGGTATGGTATGAAAACAATTCAGTACCACACAATCCAATAGAAAAAAATCCTTTGATGTGGAATACAATGAGTAGGATATTCCCTTAAACTCATGTAGCACTTTGAAAACAATCCAATAGTGTGTGTTCTACCTCTTGGCACAAATATGGTAATGAAATGTTTCTGTGCTTCTTAACAAACTTTCACAAATAAAATCTCTCAAAACAATTCTTCAATTTCCTACCCAAAATATGGTAAGAACCTCCTGGTGCAAACAGCTTGTGCACCTCCCTGTTTGCGCACCTCCCTACTTGTGTGCATCCCTGCTTGCACGCCTCCTTGCTTGCATGCCTCCCTACTTGTGTTCCACTAACTACTTGTGTGCCACTATTGTGCACAACTCACAATTTTCACTCCAATTATATCTTATACACAACACACTTCTTGCACACAACTCCCTGATTTAGTGCAACTTACAACTTGCACGCCACTTCTGCTTGCACACCACTCTTGTGCATAAAACACAACTTGCATGAAACTTTATCTTGCGCGCCACTTTTTTTCATAACACGCAACTTTCATGACACTTCATCTTGCACTCCATTTTCTACTACTTGTGTGAGTAGAGCTCAAATTTTCTCTTTAAGTGTTGAGATTTTCTTAAATGAGGAGGGTAGTCATCTATTTATAGTCATTTTGGTGACCCTGTGCATGAGGCTTGAAACTCATCTTGCGCGCCACTACATGACTTGCATGCCACTCCATGGCTTGAAAACCACATAGACTTGTGCGCGATTCCTTCTTGCACGCCACTTATACTTTTGTGCCACTTCCAACTTGTGCACCACTCTTTATGTTACACGCCACTTTCTTTCCATTGTCATATTTTGATGTGATGATTTTGAAATATGATTTACGCACAACGTACACTTTTTCACCACTTATACTTGCGCACCACTTCCTACTTGCGCGCCACTTTCTTTCCTTTATCAAAAACACTTCCTTAATCCCCCTATCCTTCATAAGGCTTGAATTGCAAGTTCTCTAAACTTATGATATTTGTGAAATACAATTCAGAAAAACATCATCATAGTTTCCATGACCTTTTACAAAGTGAATTGATTTATCTTTTTTGAAAACAAAAGACAACACCTTCTCTATCCAACTTGGTCCCAACATTATTGGCATTCCATGATATCACCAACCCTTTTGGTTGTGCTATATAGAAACCATCCACAAAAGTTTGTATTGAGATCCAATGCACAATAAAATGATAATATAATTTAGCTATGAAAATTAAAATTCTAATATATTTAGGCATAACGACTTAGTTTTACCAACTGAGCCTTATTGGTACTAGGCTTTTACCATCTATGTATAGTTTCACTTGAATACTCAGTGAAATATTCAAAATAATAAGCTCCTTGTAATTTGATACATGGAATTCATTATTGAATTTTATTGATATTGTTAATTCTAGATAATTTCCATATACTTATAACTTGTAGGATTTATTATTCTAAATGAATAATGTATCACCAGTTGTGGTGAATATAAAACTGATACCATGGTTTTGACCTTCTTACGCAGTAAGTGTCTCTATAACATTACTTTTCTACAAGGTCTCATGGAACTTGTTCCTATGTCAACTATTTATGCATCTCTAGCATCGAGTAAATCCAATTCGATCTTTCTCCCACTATCTCAAATAGAGATGTGGAACCTTTTATAGAAATATATTCTAACAATTGGCTATAATTATTCTATGATAAGGATTTTAAGTAATATCCAATATGAACTTTAGGATATTAACTGAGATGCACCTTGTGTTTTTCTTGGTGCAATTTAGTTTATATTCTTAATGAACTATTTACATCCAATCATAATGTTCTTATGACATAATGAATTTATATCATACTATAACTCATATGATATCCATTTATCATTATATTTGGCATGTTGTTAATGGATAACACCATTATTTTCAATGCATGTCTTGAAAAATAAAAGTTTCTGTGTTGCATAAGTTTTAACATTGATGTTCCTTTTACTTACTTCATGAATCTGATGTGTATAAGAAAATAATAATTTAGGAATTTCTCCACACTAAATTTTATTGATCAATTTTAACATGTAAGACTCATCATCGATCCTCCTTATTTACATCAATTCGATGATGAGGATAAGGTAATGTGTGTTTAAGAATTACTCCATGCTACATTATATTGACCCATGAGTGCTTAGTCAAGATATTCTTCAAAGTACAAACCTGAAGAAACTTATACCATTTTACCATGAATATGTTATACTTCACATTGATATTACTTAAACACTTAAAGGAATATTATGGAGTATACTTACCACTAGTTTACCCTTGGAATAGTTCATGCTCTCTAGCTGATCTAATTCTGAAAGCTATATGGCTTACCTTTATTTCTATAGGTTTCTTTTTCCAAAACTAATTATATCGATAATACCTATGATATTTAACTATGAGGAGTCTATAACCATACTTGGTATATCATTGAAAACTGCTTATTTTTTCTTGTCAAAGTATTATCCTTCCACAACTGGGTAAATAAGTCTTACATTCTTTTATATTCATCGGGTATTGCCTACGATTAAAGCATTACTGAACTTATGGTTGAGTATTAAACACCACAAAAAACATTAATTACGAAACTTGGAATAATTTATCCTTGTGTCCAAAGGAAACACGAGATAAATGTTTTGGTAATACTTAACAATAGTTAATCTAGAATCATTAAACATGTAAATTAAAAGTTGTGTGCTTCTCACTGTTGACTTAGGAAACACTCTTCTCCAGTTGCTTGGAAAACACACCAGACTTCTTGTAACGTTTCTATTACTTACTTGGTTACTTTATTTTGAGACACATGTGATAAACATATTGTATTTAATACCCAAAAAGTATAACAGAAACATTACTTACAACTGATGAATATACGTGATTAAGAAGTGATTACTTTCTTCTTTAATCCAGTTCATTGCATTTAAACTTCCATAGATTTATTTCATGATATACGAAGAAAGTGACCTTCTATTAGATAACCAACCTATTTGAATTGAAGGATTCTATGAAGGTGCCTTTGGTGTTAAACCTACCACTAACGTTTTCACCTTGCCTTTCAACATTTTCACCGTAAAAATTAAGTATTTAGTTCTTATTTACTTAGAGAAATTTTACCTAAAGGTAATAAAGTGTTTTCTCCATTTACTATTTATTTTGTAATATTAAAATAAAATGGAGTACATGGATGAGAATAATATAAGAATGGGATGTATTTAAAGATCATGATCCACCTTTCATATTTACACATAACCAGTGTAATCATCACAAATTTATATATTGCTTCACTTTCTCCTCTTAAGCTTCTTGGAGATGAGATAACATGTGTAATTATCCTTGCATAGATGTAGTATCAACAACTCACATAGGAAAATGAAGATACAATTATGACATAACCATCCTGTGAATCATACATCAGTCTCCTGTAAGCATTTTCACCCTCACTTCCTTAAGTGACTCAACAAGTAATGGGGATTCCAGCACCTTGAATTTTCTATGTCATAGTACTTTTTTCAAGCACCTGTACTACTATTTGGAAATTTGTGCTAGTTTGGAAATTCGCTTTATCCAATAGTTATCGTAGTGTGTTTTTATATTAATTTTCATTTTATACAAAAAAAATCTAGCATATCATCACTTTTATCTTGATTACCTATTAGACATTATCGGTTAAATAAATTGTCAAATGTCTCTCACTATTTTTTATCAAACTCCAGCAACCCTCTCTACTATAATCAGAATACTATGTCACCTGAGTATTTTAGTGGAAAAGATCATTGAACCTCCCCTTATAGTCTACAAGCTTTGATTACACCACTACTAGAAGAGTTCAAGGCAGTCGTTTGACTGGCCAATTGTATTAACTCGCGACTCTTTGATCTGTTGAGTGAAGTCTCAGCTTCTAAAACCATAAATACAATTTACTCAAATATTTCCTCTAAATTTGTATCAAAACAGCTATGGATACTTCTTTGCTTCCAACTTTAGTTAAATCAACTCATCATTCTCATAAGAACTCTCTGGTAGTAGGAGGTACCCTCAACTTTGGCTGATGATCCCATGTACACCCGATTTTGTGCAAATTCAAACGATGGAAGGTGTTTGAGACTTAATATTTCTTTGAGAGTTTTATATTTTTCGACGAATGTAATTTTTTTATATTAACTTGTTCATACTATGTTGTCGTGCTCACAACTAAACATTAGCAGAAAGAACATTCATAATGTATTTATGTATTTTATCTATTTATTACTTTATGTGTTCCTATAATAAATAATCACATGCATAAAATAATAAACAAAACATAAATGAAATAAATTACCTGACTGGTCTTGAGCATCTAATAAGGGTTGATCCATTTAAAATCAATGGATCAACTGTAACCTAGGGGTATCATATCTGAGCCGAAGCTTGACTCCTGACGCAACTTGTCCCCTTTTAGTATGTTCACTTCTCATCTGAGATATCGCCTCATCTTGGTAGAGTCCACGTCTTATAGTGTCATTATCAAATGTACAAATATACTCGTACATAGGCGAGAAGGTATTGGGAGAACAATATATAACTGATAAATTGGACACGGAAACCCTTATATATATTGAATTTAAAACGATGATGCACATATCATCTTAAATTAACTACTTATTACAAACATCACACACAGTAATAACTAATAAAATGAAATTAACCAGACATATATGGGTTTGGTCAATTGCTCAAGACCAGTCGATATAAAAAGTAAATGAACGATAAAATTAAATGTTATAAATTTAAACTTGAGAGCTTAAATATACATTGGATGAATTGAACAATTCAAATGATTTATTTTCTTTAGTATGACCATTAATTTAATTCCTATACTCCAAAATTTAAATTAATCAACTAATTTAATTTAATACCAAAATTAAATTAATTATATTAAATAATAAAATAATTATTATTTCAAACCAATAAATTAATATTTAATTAATTTAATTTAGGATTAAAATAAAATTAATTATCTAAATTAATTATTATTAAGTAAAATTAACCCAGGCCTTGAAAGCTCCATTTTGACCCGGGTCTTGGGTCAGTCTAGACCTGCTTTACCTATGGTGCAGTCGGATCTAGGTGCGCGAGGAAGAGATCTGGCTTCGGTGTTGTGGTGTGGCAGCTTCAGGTGCAGATCTGGTGGCGGCGAGATCCTAGTATGATGTTGCGACGGTGCAACGGAGTCGATGGAGGCAGTGTGCATCAGCTCTGACGGTCTGCGTGGCAGGGGTTTCTAGTGTCGCGACGGAGCTAGGTGGGTGTGGAGGGTGCGGGATCTCCGTGGTCGGGTGAGCTTCAGTGGGATCCATGGTCGGGGCGCGCGTCGGCGGCGTGGTTCCACTCTAGCTGGCGGTGACGCGGGACACACTTTGGCTAGGCCTTGGATGAATGGCGGAGGCAGACTTCGGGTGTAATAACCGAAGAGGGCCGCTTCATATATGGAGCAGGCTTGATCGCTGCTTGTCCAACATCCAAGGTCTTGACACCTTTGCTAAAATGAAGGTCACCCACCATTCCTGTTCCTTGTCTGACCATGCTCCGCTTCTGGTGGAGGTGAGTTGAAATAATTCGGGGAGGCGGGCTTTCCTTTACTCTAGAAATTGGAACCAGTTGGAGGGATTTTTGCAGACGATGAGGGCCTCATGGGATCGCGAGGTGGGTGGGGATGCATGGTGCAACCTTTCTTTCAGATTGCAGAGGATTAAGAAGGACCTTCTAGAGTGGAGGGATTCAAAACCGGATGCCTTTTTCAGTATAAATGCTATCTAATATGAGGTTGAGAACATAGAAGAGGAGATTCAGTTCTGCTGGGATGATAACCGGTTTGCTATTCTTTGTGAGAAACACAGGTTTCTTGCTGATAAACTCCTGGATGTGGAACAAGATTATAAACAGCATGCTCGGGTGCGGTGGTTGAAGGGGATCGTAACAGCGGGTTCTTTCATGTATGTATTAAGTAAAAGAGCAGAATGAATCTCAACATTGATCTGGGAAATGGTTTCTTCTCCTCAGACGTGGATGTGGTTGGGGGTCTGGCCTTGGAACATTTTGAAGGTCTTCTGGCAGGTGGGGTTCATGATAGGCAGGGGGTGTTGGATGGGGATGCTGAGGACGCGAGCTTCTGGAAATTCATTCCCAGCTTGGTTGGGTACGCGGAGAATGAGTTTCTTATGGACATTCCTAGTGAAGAGGAAGTTAAGAGGAAGGTTCTGGAGTTGCCTCAGGACAGTGCTCTTGGCTCAGACGGCTTTCCGTGATCCTTCTATACAGTGGCATGGGACATTGTGGGTCATCAAGTGGTGTTGGCTATACAAGATTTCTTCCATAGCAGTACACTGAATCAGGGGGCTGTGACTTCAAGGGTGGTGCCGATTCCGAAGGTTAAGGAGCCTAATAGCATTAATCAATATAGACCAATATGACTGTGTAATGTGTCTTATAAAATTCTGGAAAGTCTAATTTCAAAGAGTTTGAGCTAGTTTATTCCAAGGTTGGTGTCCAGGGAACAACACGGGTTTTTAAAGGCCGGAATATTCAAGGGGTTGTGGTCTGATCTTACTACAATAATGAACAGACCAATGAGAAATGAAGAAGAACAGTATGAGAAAATTGAACCCAGTTTTCCATCACTTCCTGAAATAAGAGGAATTTCTAGATCATATACATTGAAGACATTAATCCATGAAGAGCGGGAGATGGCACATCACACAGTTTTTTTCAACTGTGATTTATTCAATGACTATATCAGGTAACTAAATTTTATATGTATATATTACATATATATCTGTTAAACTATTCATATTTTTTATCTACAGGGAACATAAAACAATGATAAATAGAAAGCACCATTCTTTATCTTTGAGAAGGAGGGAGACTTTGCATAAAAAATAGTTTTCTGCTTGGTTAAAATTGAAGGTAAAAATATTACTGCTTAAAATAATTATATCAATATTTAATTAAGTTTAATAGTCATTTATATTGCAGGTACTGAGTTTGTCTGCTGACTCTGTCTCTGAGGAAATAAGAGCTTTGGCTTTTGGTCATAATACTGTGGTTCGTGATTGTAAATCAATTGTTATCAATGGGTACAAATTTATTATCACTGAACGAGCAAATAACATGATAGCATAACATGATGGTGTTATGGTTACTACCACAACATATTGTTATGTCAGTGCATCAGATAGTATACCACAATTTGAAAATGTGGGTTATTATGGAGTCGTTGAGAAAATAATAATATTGGATTATTACTCTCATGGATGAGTCACAATGATGAAATGCCATTTGTTTGATTCGATGAATAGACAGAGCACATTTATTGATGATTGTGGTTTTAGAGTAATTAATATGACTCATACTCTTGCTACCAAAGAACCATATGTGTTGGCATCAATGGCTAAACACATTTTTTAGGTCAAAGACCAACTTAGACCTGAATTTGGTGTCATAGTTGAAGTAATTCCAAGACATATTTTTGATGATGGTGATGATGGAATTGAAACTTTCCCTAGTGCCATTGGAACCAATCTATTTATTTCTTTTGATGACTCCAATAGCTCAATTTTTAGTGTTGATTGTGAACCTAAAGTTGTGGTTGAAAATATATAGAATCATTCATCAATGTTCTCAATTATTTTGGTTTACCTCGAGTTGGGTTGTTATGGTTGGTAATATTCAAATTGATTTAGTATTGATCACAAATATGTTTTAGCTGACTTGACCGTTATGTGAATTTTCAATGTTTATTAGTTGCAGTTTTATTTGAATTGCATTTTCTAATTTATAATTGAACTGTATTCAAACCTAGTTGAATAATATTTCTAACTTGGTGAACATTAAAACTTTTATTATTTATTAAATCCATTTAAGATATTCTAAAACAATTGATAGCTAAATTACCAATGAATCCCCCTATTACCCCATATATTTAGTTTTTTGGGTTACATATTAGTTTCATTTTTCTAATTAATTACATATTTGTTTTCAAAAGCAGTAAATGCAGCCAATTGAAGAGAGATGAAGGAAAAAAATGATGGAGAACAATCGTCGAACGACGGAGATGAGAGTTCCACAATTAGTTCCTACAGTGAGTACTTTATTTCAAATATATATATTTAAAGAATATATAATGTCATGTGATTAATTTTTTTGTAAACATTTTTGTAGGATCCACCTATAAGTCAACGGTTATTCAACGAGGATCCTAGTAATGGTCCTAATACTCAGGTCGGTGGTACGAGGAGGGTTCGTACCAGAGGTGGACGAGCAGCTTCGCATACCCAACTAGACCCTGCCACTCTTAATGACATGTCATCCTTCCCACATTCTGATCCCGGTGTGTCATTAGGGACACATGGGATATATATTCCTCCCATGTTCTCACCACCTTTTACATCTTATGGCCCATCTTTTTCATATCCCATGATGATTCCCACTCCCGAGTCAGAATCCGGTCATATAGCTATCCCATCTTATTTTCCTTCTACTTCTATCTCTCCGAGCTTCTATATTCCATATTCTTCGACTCCTGTTCCACCATAGGGTGTTCCATCAGTTTCTGTGGATCCATCAGCACTTAGCGATTAGACTGGCGCAGGTATATTTATAGAACCCTAACAAATTTTTATAGCAATATTTATTTTCATTATAACATGTTTTGATAAAATATTTGTTTTTATTTCATGAAAAATACATATACTTACAGGAGACGGGGGAGGGGGCGTAAATGCATGCATGCAGTGTGGAACCGCCACACACAGGTTATGGTGGATTACAATGAAGACAACCAAATGGTTGAGAAAATAGGGTAGCAATGTCGGAGTTTTTTGGAGATGCTTGCCAAATACTCCGACATCATTCCTGTCAGCCTGCTATCATGGAGAAATTTTCCACATGAGGTCAAGGATAGATCTTGGGTAGAGATATAGGTAAAAAAATATGTTGTATTTAATGCCATGAATTATTTTTGTATTTATATGAATTAATATTTTGATGTCAGTTTCGATTTAATTTTCCTGATGGTGAAGGTGCACGACTGGAACAACTAAAGGATTTAGGCAAGCTTTGGAGATCCTACAAGCATGAGTTATATATTGGCTGGCGTGCTAGAGTTGGCACTGAGTTAGAGGCGGTACCAGTCATGGATGATTGTCCTATAGAGTAGTATCGTCAGATGATTACTCATTGGACGACTACCCAGTTTAAGGTATTAATTACATTTGAGGTATTTAAATAATAACTTTCATGTTTTTTATTAATAATATCTTTTTAATTATCGAATTTTATTTAGGAATAATCTAGAAAAAATAAAAAAACATTGATGCAAAAAAATACCTCCACACACTGGGACGTACTACGATGCCCGATCATGAGAGGAAGCAGGTATGAAATTTTTTTATAAGTTTTCTTTATGACTTACACTTTATTTTGTTTCCTCAATTATTTAATAATTTGCTAAAGTTTTCTTATAACTTTAGTTTTCAATTTCATTTTATAGGAAAATAAAGAATATTTAAGGATGTGTGCCTCGAGCAAAACTGTTTTTCTTGAGTAGACGGAAAAAGGATGGAAGTACCGTTAAAGAAGCGACTCAGCAGCAGATTGTAAGTTTTAATCTGTTCATTTTATATTTTAATATCTATTTTTTAACTTAATAATATATTTATATTTGTAATAGGATTATTTAGAGGCCCTCGATGCCCAAGAACCAGACAATTTTGGTCCAACAGATCACTTACATCAGGTGTTGGGAGAGGAGCATCCTGATAGAGTACGCTGCTGACCTAGGATAGCCCCAACAAGGTATTAGCCCTCATCAGGTACTAGTTGTAGTTCCACCAAGATGAAAAAAGTTAGGGCACAGGTAGAACAGGCTGATAAAAGGTCCATAGAGATGGCAAAATAGTCTGCTAGGGAAAATAATGCATTTATGAAATTTATTGATGTTCTACATCCAACACTTCCATCAGAGGCCAACCCAGCTTTTGATGAATATATGTCGTCAATAAGTTCTATATATGGTGCACCAGGTGGTAGTTCTAGTTGTGGTCAAGACGATGTCCAGCCTGACGATGATGATGGCGAGGAGTCTGATGCGAAAGAGGAGGGAGAGGAGGAGGGTGAGACAGATGGAGAGGGCGAGGAGGAGGGCAAGGAGGAGGGCATTGAGGAGGGTGAGGATGAGGACGAGGGTGATGATGATGGTGATGATAGTGATGGTGATGTGGGACAAGTTGATCCGTTACATTTTTGACTAATATTACTGAGATTTGATGTTTAATCTATTCTATTTTTTGGTTTTATCTAGACCCATAGTATAGTATTGGAGTTGAGTTATTTTTATATATTTTATGTTTTCATGGATGTTGATGTCTTTTAGGGGTTGCGGTGTATCTTGAGCATGTTTATAGAGTTTTTTGTGTTTGGGAACTCCCTGGACAACCCCCCTCCTTACTGGACCCTGGAAAACCCCCCACCATCCTCCTTGGACCCTAGACATCCCCCCAGACAGCCCCCCAAACAGCCCCCGAACAGCCCCCGGACAGCCCTCGGACAGCCCCCCCACCCTCCTCCTTGGTCCCCGGACAGCCCCCTGAACACCCCCCGAATAGCACCCTAGACAGCCCCCACCCTCCTCCCTGGACCCCAGACAGCCCCCCAGACAGCCCCCCCGGATAGCCCCCCCCTCCTCCTGGGACCCCCAGACAGCCCCCACCCTCCTCCTTGATTTCACATGCCTTTTTTATTTCTCTAATCATGCGATGTTATTTAGGATTATTCCATTTTTTTATTTCTTGAATTATATGAATGTCTTGGTAAGCTTATTAGCTCAGTCTCATCAAATGCATGTGATTATATTCTTTAATTTGAATACAAAGCCTTGTTGTACATTCTCCATGTTATGTGAATTATTCCTTGTTTGATTTGGTTTACTTGTCAATTATTAGGATAAGACATGGGTTACATGTTAAGGACTCATGGACGAACTCGTCATGCTTAGGGAATTTAGACTTGAAATTCCAGGATGTATGCTTTGGTTTCTAGGTGAGGGATACCAGGATTGTGTTGATACTTTAGAAAAATTATCCATGGGTCATTTGTGATGTGTATGAGTCAACCCCATCTAAATCTGAGGCATGGTGTGGCCGATATCACTCTAACTGTGTCTCTTTTGTTTAAAATGGATGGGATTTTAAGTGAAAAGAACAAATGACATACGGAAAACCGACCAAACACATTCGGATTTTGTTGATACTTTATCACAACGATACATGGGTCATATGTGACGTGTACGAGTCAATCCCGGCTCAATCCGAGTCGCGGTGTGGTCGGGATCACTCTAAGTGTCTCTCTTATGTTTAAAATGGACAACATTTTAAGTACATACAGAAAACTGACCAAACAGATTCTGATTGTGTAGATACTTTAGAACAATGATCCATGGGTCATATATGATGTGTACGAGTCAACCCCTACTCAATACGAGGCGCGGTGTGGCTGGAACCATTCGAAGTGTCTCACTTTTGTTTGAAATGGATAACATTTTAAGTGAAAAGTACAACTAACATACGAAAAAACGACCAAACGCTTTCAAATTGTGTTGATACTTTAGGACAATGATCCTTGGGTAATTTGTGACGTGTATGAGTCAACCCAGCCTCAATCCGAGGCATGGAGTGGCAGACACCACTTGAAGTGTCTCTCTATTGTTTAAAATGGACTTCGTTTTAATTGAAATAAAACAACTGACATATGGAAAACCGACCAAACCCATTCAGATTCTATTGAAACTTTAGGAAAATGTTACATTAGTCATTTGTGACGTGTAAGAGTCAACCCTGCCTCAATACGAGGCCAGGTGTGGCCGGAACCACTCAAAGTGTCTCAGGTTTATTTGAAATAGAAAACATTTTAAATGAAAACAACAACTGACATATGGAAAACCAACTAAACACATTCAGATTTAGTTGAAACTTTAGGAAAACGATCCATGGGTCTTATGTGATGTGTAAAAGTTAACCCCGCCACAATCTGAGGCACAGTGTGGATGGAACCATTCGAAGTGTCTCACTTTTGTTTGAAATGGATAACATTTTAAGTGAAAAGTACAACTGACATACGGATAACCGACCAAACACATTCTTATTGTGTTGATACTTTAGGAAAATGATCCTTGGGTCATTTGTGACATGTACGAGTCAACCCAGCCTCAATCCGAGGCGTGGAATGGCCGACACCACTCGAAGTGTCTCTCTATAGTTTAAAATGGACTTCATTTTAATTGAAAACAACAACTGACATACAGAAAACCAACCAAACACATTTAAATTCTGTTGAAACTTTAGGAAAACGTTCCATGAGTCATTTTTGATGTGTACGAGTCAACCCCGCCTCAATACGAGGCCAAGTGTGGCTGAAATCACTCAAAGTGTCTCAGGTTTATTTGAAATAGACAACATTTTAAATGAAAAAATGACATACGGAAAACCGACTAAACACATTCTGATTTTGTTTATACTTTAAAACAACGATCTATGGTTCATATGTGATGTGTAAGAGTCAACCAGCCTCAATCTGAGGCACGGTGTGGCCGAAACAATTCAAAGTGTCTCACTTTTATTTGAAATGGATAACATTTTAAGTGAAAAGTACAACTGACATACAGAAAACGGACCAAACGCATTCGGATTGTGTTGATACTTTAGTAAAATGATCATTGGGTCATTTGTGACATGTAAGAGTCAACCCAGTCTCAATAAGATGTGCGGAGTGGCCGGCACCACTCAAAGTTTCTCTCTATAGTTTAAAATGGACTTCATTTTAATTGAAAACAACAACTGACATACGGAAAACTGACTAAACGCATTCATATTCTGTTGAAACTTTAGGAAAACGTTCCATGAGTCATTTTTGATGTGTACGAGTTAACCCCGCCTCAATCCGAGTCTAGGTGTGGCCAGCACCACTCAAAGTGTCTCAGATTTATTTGAAATAGACAACATTTTTAATGAAAACAACAACTGACATATGGAAAACTGACTAAACGCATTCAGATTCAGTTGAAAATTTAGGAAAAAGATCCATGGGTCATATGTGACGTGTACGTGTCAACCCATCCTCAATCCGAGGCATGGAGTGGCCGGCACCACTCGAAGTGTCTCTCTATAGTTTAAAATGGACTTCATTTTAATTGAAAACAACAACTGACATACGGTAAAATGACCAAACAAATTCGGATTCTATTAAAACTTTAGGAAGATGATCCATGGGTCATATGTGATGTGTACAATTCAACCGCGCATCAATCCGAGTCGCAGTGTGTCCGGGATCACTCTAAGTGTCTCTCTTTTGTTTAAAATGGACAACATTTTAAGTACATACATAAATCTGAACAAACGGATTTTGATTGTGTTGATACTTTAGAACAACAATCCATGGGTCATATATGACATGTACAAGTCAACCCCTCCTTAATCCAAGGCACAGTGTGGCCGACACCACTCAAAGTGTCTCTCTTTAGTTTAAAATGGACTTCATTTTAAGTGAAAACAATAATTGACATACAGAAAACCGACCAAACACATTCAGATTATATTGAAACTTTATTAAAATGATACATTGGTCATTTGTGACGTGTATGAGTCAACCCTTCCTCAATCCGAGGCACGATGTGGCTGGAACCACTCAAATTGTCTCTCTTTTGTTGAAAATAGACTTCATTTTAAGTGAAAACAATAAATAACATACGGAATACCGACCAAATGAATTCATATTCCGTTGAAACTTTAGGAAAAAGATACATGGGTCATATGTGACATGTATGAGTCAACCCTACCTCAATCCGAGTCCTGGTGTGGCTGGAACCACTCAAAGTGTCTCACATTTATTTGAAATGGACAACATTTTAATTGAAAACAACTACTGGCATACAGAAAACCGACCAAATGCATTCAGAATGTGTTGAAAGTTTAGAAAAATGATCAATGGGTCATATGTGACATGTAATAGTCCACTCTTCCTTAATCCAAGGTATGGTGTGATCGGAACCACTCAAAGTGTCTCATTTTTTTGAAATGAACAACATTTTAAGTGAAAACAACAACTGACATACGGAAAACTGACCAAACGCATTCTGAATGTGTTGATGCTTTAGGAAAATGATACATGGGTCATATGTGACGTGTACAAGTCAACCCATCCTCAATACGAGGTGCGGTGTGACCGAAACCACTCAAAGTGTCTCTCTTTTGTTTAAAATGGACATCATTTTAAGTGAAAACAACAATTGATATACGGAAAACCAACCAAACACATTTGGATTCCATTTAAACATTAGGAAAACGATCCAAGAGTCATATTTTATGTTTAAAAGTCAACCCTGCATAAATCCGAGGTGCAGTGTGTCCTTCAAAACTCGAAGTGTCTCAGTTTTATTTGAAATGGACAACATTTTAAGTGAAAAGTACAACTGGCATAAGAAAAACTGAACAAACACATTTGTATTCTATTGAAACTTTAGGATAATGATCCATGGGTCATATGTGATGTGTATGAGTTAACCTCACCTCAATCCGAGGCGCGGTGTGGCCGGAACCACTCAAAGTGTCTCTCTTTTGTTTCAAAAGGACAACATTTTATGTGAAAACAACAACTAACCTACTAAAAACCGAAAACACGCATTCGGATTCTGTTGAAACTTTAGGACAACGATCAATGAGTCATATTTGACATGTTCGAGTCAACCCCGCCTCAATACAAGGACCGGTGTGGCCATAACCACTCAAAGTATATCACGTTTATTTGAAATGGACAACATTTTAATTGAAAACAACTACTGGAATACGGAAAACTGACCAAACGCATTTTGAATTTGTTGAAACTTTAGAAAAATGATCAATGAGTCATATGTGACGTGTATGAGTTAACCCTACCTGAATTAGAGTCATGGTGTGGCCATCACCACTCAAAGTGTCTCATTTGTTTTTTGAAATGAACAACATTTTATGTGAAAACAATAACTGGCATACAGAAAACCGACCAAACGCTTTCAGAATATGTTAATACTTTAGGAAAATGATCCATGGGTCATATGTAATGTGTATGAGTCAACCCCACCTCAAATAGAGGCACGGTGTGGCTGGTATCAGTCCAAGTGTATGTATTTTTTTTAAATGGACATCATTTTTAGTAAAAACAACTGGTATACGAAAAACCGAACAAACATATTCGAATTCTTTTGATACTTATTCAGTTTTTTATGTATTTTATTGATAATTGATAATTAAATTATGTATGTATTCAATTATTAATCGAATTCTGGATTCCACATATAATTTTCATTTAAATTTTAAATTGAATTCTAAATCAATTATGCATGTTTATAATTACGTTATGAATTATGATTTAATTCTAGATGTGTATAGTTCAAGAATGAATTATATGTTAAATGTTTATGAATTTGTTCTCTATATGTATGTCTTAGTTTTTTATTACAGGTATAGTAATTGGAAAGGAGGAGAATGGACATCATTAGAGGCTGCTGTGCAAATTGCAAGCTGCTGTGCAATTTTCACAACATAACCTATGCCAACGGTTTCAAACCGTTGGCATATGATAGTAATAACCCCTTCCCAATGGTTTAAAAATCAATGGGAAAGGTTTCTAGGTATTTTTTTTCCAACGATTCAATGAGAACCGTCGGTAAAAACCATTCCCAATGGTTTCTAAACCGTTGGGAAAGAGTTGATTTCCTTAGTTTTACCAACGGTTTTGTGTAAACCATTGGTAAAACTTATGCCAATGGTTTGGCCAAACCGTTGGCATAGGTTAATTTTAATAACCTATACCAATGGTTCTTTGTAAACCATTGGGATAGGTTTTCCCAACGGCTTACTTCCCCATGGTTTTCAAAACCGTTGGTAGAACATATGCCAACGGTTCTGCAGGATTTCCCAATGGTTTAGAACTGTTGGGAAAGACCCCATTTCCAGTAGTGTTCCATGATTTATTATTTTTTTGATATAATTAGATGAAATTTCCTTCAACTACAATGACCATGGATTTAATGAAGGTACTACCATCATGGTCAACCAAGATATAGATATCACTTCCTCAACTCGGAAGCGACAAATTCAATCTTGATCATTCAATCAATGTCATAACACTAATGATACGCCAAACACAAACTACCTATCCATGACTTCATTGTCATGGTTTTTGCATTTCATTAAAGTACATGATCAAATGAAACACATTGATGATGATCTCAAGTTATGATACTAATATACACATCCATAGATAGAAACAACCAATGACACCCAAAACATGTGGTGTTTCTATTGGAGGGTCTATCCTCATGATATCACCTACCAGAGATCACCAAGCGTGAACTTCTTGAGAAGAAGTCGCAATTCTTATGATCCCCCCACACCAGATAGTCGAACATCATCTGTTTCCAGTTAGTATGATGTATCTAGACCGTATGACCTATATTTAAGATTAATGTCATAGGATATTATGGTTCACATTATAGTCAGAGATTTACTACAACCTTTCTATATAAAAATTAATCTATGGAAATTACAATTTAAATAGTGGATGTATAAATTTCTACACTAAAATGGTAAGTGTACATCATTCATAACTCACTCATATACATGGTATGGTAATAAAAAGTACTGATAAAGTTGGGTCTAGGGAAACCACTTTTACAACCCAAAAAATCACAAAATCTGATGGTGTACAACATTATTAGTCCCCATGGTTGTAGGAGAATAGTTTCCCATCAAGTTCACCATTTCTATTTCTGATTCTTTTTTTGGGGCCCGTGTGCAGTGTGCGTTTTCATTGACTTTCATTCCCACTTTCCAAAGGTAGAGGGATTTCATCACTTTCATTGGAGATGCCTGATCCTTGATCAAAATGGTATGATGGGATGTCAGTTCATCCTACTATGGATTCCTCCTTGGAGTTTGTTCCCTAGTAAGAGTCTCCCTCAAGTATTTGATTCATGTACGTGGAACTCATTTTTAGTTCCATCTCTATGTTGATACCGATTAATCACATTGCTTGTGTCTTGATAGGGTAGCAACCTTCATTTAGGAGAGTAGTCACGTTGGACATCTCTAGGAATGTCTGGACATTGGGAACATTGGTCATCTATGAATATTTCTCTTGGGAGGGTATCTCATATGAGGCATCTTAGGCATGAAACATAAGGCATCCCATGTCAATCACGATATAATGAAACCAGAGGTGTAATTCATCCAAGTATTTTTACCTCAGGAATCCCATGTGTATTACATGGGGTATGTATTCTGAGTCCGGTCATAAGTTCTAAATCCCGTGGAGATGTATCAAAACATTTGGTTGAGATGGATCAGTGCATGATTTTAATGTATTATGAAGATGGATCAGACCACGAGTTTAACATCTTGTGGATATGGATCAAAATGCCTGGTTGAGATGGATCAAGGAAAAAGTTTAACGTCTTATAGAGATGGATCATATTCCCTATAGAGGAGGATCAGGGATGTGTGTCCCTAGGAGTGAACATGTCACCCCTGGATAGTTTACTAATGGAATAGAATGTTCCATGGAGGTATATCCAAGAGGTGTATCCCTAGGATGGAACACCTAAGTTTACCATTGGATCAGAACACCCCAGGGAGGTATACCCAGGAGGTTCATCCCTAGGATGGAGTATATAATTTTACCAATGGATCAGAATACCTCATGGAGGAATATCCAGGAGGTGCATCCCTAGGAGGGAACACTAGGAAAATTTACCAATGGATCAAAAAACCCCATAGAGGAGGATGTGGGAGGTTCATTGCAAGGAGTGAACACCTGATTAGTTTACCAATGGATCAGAACACCCTGTGGAGGCAGATCTGGGAGATTTATCTCCAGGAGGAAGCACCTTTATAGTCTACTAATGAATCAGAATGCCCCATGGAGGTGGATCTGGGAGGTGCATCCCTAGGAGGGAACACCTGAGTAGTTTTACAGTGGATCAGAACACCCAGTGGAGGCAGATTCTGGAGGTGCATCCCTAAGAGGGAATACATGAGTTTACTATTGTCAGGATTGAACCTTAGGGAGGCGTCCTACATACCTTATTTAAAATTCATGGATCAAAACCCACATAGTTCAATGTCAGAGATTAAGGTTGTGTGATAGGACCAATCCATATAGTTTAACATCATGTGATAAGAACACTCATATCACAAAAGGAGCATCTATGAGGGATGGTGTGGGGCTTATGTGTATAATTTTCCCAAAATGGGGGGCTTTTCCTATATAGCGTGAGAGGGTGGAATCCCATGGTGATCATAAATGGGGAATCCTATGGTCATCACATAGGATAGGGATATAGTTTTATATCACGTTTTTAGGATGTTGTCATTCATATTAATGTTGTATAACTAGGACATAGAGCTAGGTAGTTTTACATCATGTAGCTCAGATGTGCTGGGACTCACTCCTAACCCCTAGGTCTTATGTTACCACCACTCATGCACCACTAGGAAAAGAATGGTGTTGGAACTGGCATGGAGGAGTGGTCAATCATGAGGTCAATGTTAGGGTCCCTATGATTATAAGAAAAAGGGGTTAGGATACGTATGATTATAAGAAACATGAAGATTTGGGGAAAGGACACACTTGGAGTGAAGTGGACATACACAAGAGTGGGTGGAATTGGTCATGTAGGGACTCAAGGTGCATCTGAACAGGTCCTAGATTGGCATGGGGCCCCTAAGCACTCGACCTTCATGAAGGGGTGTCAACAAAAGGGAGGCACCATGGAGAGGTCCATAAGAGGTGCTTCGTGAAGATTAGAGGTTCAAAAAGGAGGGTCTCACAAATCTTGGGGGTCCTCATGAAGGTTATGAGCTTCACGAAGTAGTAGGATTCACAAAATTGAGTGAACATGCTTCTGAGTGAAGTCATAGTTTCCTGGGGGAGAACTATGTGAAGGCTGAATTCTTCATGAAGCCTCAAGTGCCTCATAGGGCATTCTTTTTACATGGAGGGAACGAGACTTTACTAAAGTCATCTCTGATTTTGGTGGAGGATATCAATAACACAAGGGATGTGGTTTCACGATGATTGGATACCTTGGGTGATCAATTTTCTCTTTTGTTTGTGAAGCTCAGGTGGTTTGTGAATAGGGATCAATTTTCTGAAGTTGAAAAGTCTCTATACATCCTTCAAAAGTCAGACTGAAAGGGGTATTTATATGAATGGATATTTTGAGATGATTGTAGGCTATCATAAAACTTTATGAGATTCCAAAATACATAGGCTCCACGAGTCTGAATGTTGCTTCCACATAGATTACCACCAACCCTTCACGCATTCATGAAGCACTCCATGACTAAAAATGTTACTGCATGGAGGTTATGACTTGGCATCCATGTTTTCATGAAGTAAATTATCATCCTAGGAGATTAACGAGCTCCAACCATTCATAGAGTAATCGAGCTTCATGAAACAGACCCTTAGAGGGATTATTTGGGCCTTTTTGGCTCGAATTCACCCCGAATCAGCCATGCCTTCCTTGACTATGCCCATGGAATATGTATTTCAACACCACCAATGGGCCTATAAAAAATAATGTGAATGAATGACTTGTTCCATTAAAGATCTAAATAAGAACATATAGTTTAATGTATTAGTTATTGGACCTGTGTGGATAATTTATTAAGGTCTAACAACTTTGAACAAATGAAATTGAGTTTAAGGTTGTGCATGTTTGACCAACAACTGTGAGACATTCTAGACGATATGAGATAGAAAAAACACCTCATGAATAATAATATCATTACCAATACATACCATCTTAGTTATAATGAAAATAGTTTAAGTTATTGATGCTTGGACCAATGTGATTTATAGTTTAGGGTCACATGATAAGGACCATCAAAGATTCAAGAATGAGACATCACATCTTTTTTTTTGAAAATGGGAATGATTCATGAAGATACAACATAGAGGATATCAAATACACTAAAATATTTGTATTATGGACTATGTAAATCATGGATCAAGGATGTTTTAATCAAGGATGATGAGAAGGAAAACATATATTCAGGATGACCATTGAACACATTCAAATGGAGGGTTACACTGCAATGGTGTCAAGGAATATAGAGATTATAGGACTTCCTCCTTAGGATGAAAACACACCTCTAGATTACAGGTGAAATTTGGGGCATGTATATGGATACATATGAGGGGAATACATGTATAGTCAAATAAAGGTGTCCCTTGTAGTAAAATACACTTATTAACGATAATTATGAGAGGTTTTTGGAGATTCAGATACTTGGGAAATGAAATAGGTTCATGGAAAATAGGCATTTAAGGAGGGTTCTAGTACCTTAAGGATTATTTCACCATGCACTGGACACATTATCAGGGTGAAAAAAATGTAATATTATATTTCTATAACTCTTTCCTAGACAAGTTGGTCCAACGAGATTAGTTTGGCTTTTATTAGGGCTCTGTGGTGGGTCCCACAATTTTAGAGCCTTTTTTATGCTCTTACTTTTACATAAGCCCATAAATTGGAGATCTTAGAAAGACAAGACTTGATTTTTTTAGGTTTACCTTTATGTATTTTCAGTATAACAAGTTTTATGTCTCTTTCATTAGTAGTCTTAAGGCCTTGCAATTTGGACCATTGTGGGTTTAGTTTAAGGTCACACAACTTTGACTAAAAGTGTTGATTTTAAGGTTGTGAAACTTTGACCAAAGGCAAGGAAATACATGCATCCTATGAATGGTACCACCCAATGTGATTAAAGGGAAAATTATTAACATAAAATACCCTATGGTGTGTATACATGGTTTAAGGCCATGATTCATGGATCATTATGTGAAGGGGATATGGAAATAGACTTCCGAAATGGGAATTAAAGGTTAAAAAACCTCCAAAATCATCTAAATAAGGAGAGGTGAAAATGTAAATCATAACTCAAAGTTTTTTTTGACTAGGAGTGGTGACTTGGTCAAGACACGCAAAGGATGAGTATTGATCATGTTTAAATGGAGGTTTTTTCTACGATATTGTAAGGGAATACAAATATTAGAGGACCTTGTCATTAGGAAAAAAATGTGCCTCTAGTTGGAATGACATATTGGGGGAAAATATGCTGATCCATTTGAGGGGAATGTATTTATAAATAAATGAGGCATCCATTAGATTTAAATACACTCATTACTGGTAGCCATTGGAGGTTTGTAGCAATACGAGACACCTGATAAGTGAAGTATATTTTATGAAAGTGGGATGCCTAGAAATGGTGGTGGGGGAATTATAGTTTTTAACATACCATGTCTAGGTGGTTATGGTCTTTTGGGAAGGAGTGAGAATGGATTATGGTTATGGGAGGCCCAAACACTGGGATTTTAGAGAACGAAGAAGTGTTTTACCCTGGTGTAAGATCCCGTATATTGTGCAATCTCACATAGATTAGGATCTCATATAGGATAGTCAGGTTTTCTAGAATGGTTTATTATGAGTATTTTATGGTCATGAAATATGGACTATATATCATGCAGTTTAATGTCTTGCGATAAGGACTTGAACGTCGTGCAATTTAATATCATGTGACAAGGACTCATAAGTTGGGCAGTTTAACGTCATGCAATAAGGACTTAGATTTCATGAAATTTATTTTCACGTGATAAGGACTCGAATATCATGAAGTTTAACATTAGGAGACAAGGACTTATATGTAATTCAGTTTAATATCATGCAACAAGGAATGAAGTGTCTTGTAGTTAAGTATCATGCGACAAAGACTCAGATGCCATGTTTAATGTCACAGGGGAAGGAATCATATTTCAGGAATGTCAACATAATCTAACAATGAATTGAATTCAATTTGATTTAACATCATGCGATAATGACTCATATGTTGTGTAGTTTAACATTATGCAATAAGGACTCAGATAGATCCATTTCATTGATGAACCTATGAAGGAAAATACAATGTGAATGAGGGGGTATAAACACTTTAAAAATAAGGGTTTTGATTAGTATTTGTGGCTAATCCTAATACATGAGACCCTAGTGTCACTACATATCCTATAAAGGATAGTAATCTAGCCACAATAGTTTTTATAGGGAAATTCCACACATAGATTTAGCTCATATGCAGTGAAAGGGGTATTTTTTGTTTTATTCCGGATTTGTTGCTAGGACTAGGATAAGAGATCTAGGAATTATTACATATCTATTGAAAACAGGAATCAAGACATACATAGTTCTTAATTTCTTAGTGCAATAGTTCATTGGAAATGACTGAATATGAATTAAGAGTACTATGATACTAGTATGGGGGTGTTTTTTGTTTTCATTAGTGCAGGTTCACTAATGAGTATACACTATAGGATCCTGCATAGATATATATCATACATAGAAGAGAGAAGCATTTTTATTGGTGAAATTTATGGATGGGCCTTGGATTGGAGATCGATGCATCACTACATATCCTATAATGATATGAATCAAGCCACATGTAGTTCTTCAAGGTAAAGGGATTTTTTTATAAATCGTGATCAATGTGCCGAAAATTTATTACATAATTTTTTATCTCATGTAAGAAAAGTATTTAAAAAAAACTATCTAGAATGGATTGAGAATTCATGTATCATAGACTTTATGTTCCACATTTCACCATCATGCAATCGGGATGTAACTCCCTATCTTTTTAAAATGGTGCATCTCAATAAAACTAATTAGAGTGATTCACTAGGACCTCTAAGATCATGTGAGTCATTATTGGTGCGAGAAATAAGAGATTACAAGGAGGTTTCTAGTGATTCCTATAAGTTCATGATAGGGGAGAAATGTAAATTAAAGGGGAACTTGTAGTCTTCATTTTTCATTTTAAAGTAGGAACACCTATATGGATATGTCCCTCATATAATGGATTCAATCCATATGAGGTAGGTTGTTTTGAGTATTTAAAGGTATTTAAAGGTAGAATAAATGATATTTAGTTTAACATTATCTTTCTTGGAAAATTTCATTTATTTTAACATCATGTGCCAAGGATGAAATGACACACAATTTAAAGTCATGTGGAGAAGACAAGGGGAAGTCCTAAATGAAGTAATTGGTGTGTGAGAACACTTTTCACTATTTTTAATTACAAGAGGTAGGGTTAACCAAACCTTGTGCTAAATAGAAAGAGTTTGGTGTCATTTAAAACATGTGTCTGGGTCCGAGATAGGTGATATCAAACATCACTATGTATCCTGATGGAATAAGAATCAAGTAATATGTAGTTCTTGGATAATACTTACATAAATATAGATCATATACAGGGGAATGTGGAATTTTTTTAGGCATAGGTTGATGAATAAGTAATTGTATTCCAAAGTCTCAAACATAGATCTATCTCATATGTATAATAGGGGTATTTTCATTCTTCAAGAACACATACCCAAGTGACATATGTCTCATGGGAACTACTATATATCATATTGTAGAAGGAATCAATCCACATTTTATTCTTAAAATTAGTTTGATAGGATTCCAATGTTAAGGAAAAAATACCCTTTTAAATGAGGGCAATGTTTGTGTAATATAACATCATGTGGTATATATGATGTATTATAATTTAATGTCATGAGACCAGGATGATGTCCTAAAGTTTTACATAATACAATAAGTGATGGTTTTTAGTTTAAATTATTATATCTAGGAATTTAACTATTTGGTTTAACATCTTACATAAAGGACGATGGGATAAATTTTATACTATTTATAGTCTTGTATCCTAGACTATGTCTTATAGTTTTACATCCTATGACCAGGATGCGATGAACCAATTTGAAAATTATAAGGAGTGATTTTTTAGGAACCTTTCATCTGTGGAAGTCATGATGCGCTCACCATCCATGTGATCAAGGATTAAACTCTATTGGAATAAAACATATGTATGTCATAACATCCTTCCCACTTTCGTTTAAGTTTTGGTGTCTTCCCCATGTGTATCATTAGATTTATGATATATCAAACCAAATTTCACTATAGAATTGATTAGATAAAAAATTTATTTCTAAAGGATCACACAATTTGATTTTCAGGGATTTCCATTTTGTATAGTGTGAAAAACCATTTCTCATTGAACCACTCTAACTCATAAAGTCACTTTTGAGATTTCTTGTCTCCTGAGAGCCGACTGTAAATGGAAACAAAAAGTCAAGGAAAGTGAACCTTAATGGGAAACACCACCTATCTTCCATAGACATATGAATATGGGGTATCTTTCATTGAAGTATGAGTTGTGGTGAGACAAACCCACAAGATATGATAGAGTTTATTCGACTAGGAATTATTGTTATTATCCACAATATTCTATAAGATATTTGTAAGAGAATTGTTGTTGGAATCTATCTTTCTATTTTATAGTATAGTGGGATGAGTGGATAGATTGGATGTTATTTTCCCAATACACTCTTTTCATCTTGAAATAATAGGAATTGATTTCATTTTACATTAGTATTCTATAATGGACAAAAAATCTAGTGAGTATGTTTGATTTCATAATGTTGATGATAGTCTTTATTATGACTTCCTTGAGGGGTATAAACTCAAACCATTTAGAGAATAAGTCATTGGAAATAAAAATATACTTGAACTATCTGGATATCATTAGGGGATATTTCCCCATAAAATCTATTCCCTATATGAAAAATGGACACAAATATCTGGTGACATGCAACAAATCTAGTGGTTGATGGATGAAATTGTAATGTATTTTACAATCATGAATCTTCTTTGTGAATCAATGTAAACTTGTATCATCACTTGCCATAAATATCCAAGTATCCTAATTTGATGGGAGAGATTGATCCTTAATTGATGAGAACCATATGATCAAACATGAATTTCCTCCATAACAGTGAGGGTTTCTCTTTATTTAATGCATCCTAGGAGGTCTCCATCAAAACCTAATTTTTAGAGGACTTTATTTTCATTTAGTCTACCATAAAAGAAAAAGTTTGTTGCCTAGTGTCATATTTTTTCCTTCTTGGATTAGTCTAATAGAATAAAATTTCTTTATAGATAGTCCGTTATGGGGACATCTATCCAGTAATGGTATCAATGACAAGTATATCATCTTGTCTTATTATAGGGTAGTGTTGAATTCATTGATTTACTCCATGTAATTGATGTTGGCTAGGGAGACCACCCAACGGTGTGCGATGCAGATAATTATAGCATCCTTGTAAATATCAGCTAGGTCCATGTATTTAGTGGCTAATTCATTATCAAGGTAATTATTCGAGTAAGGGATATGATTTAGCATTAGATCAATGGGGAATTCTACCATCAACCCTCTTATATAATCAAGTAGGGGAGCTAAATTTTTTATTAATAAAATATTCACCATTAATCTTCTTAATTACCATTTTTGAATCATCCTTAACATTAAAATGGGATAAATGAAAATACAAGGATAAATCCAATCCTATGATGAGATCACACAACTCTACCTTATTGTTGGTGTATCTTTTATACAATAGGAAATAATAAGGTAAAACCTCATTGGTTGGGGATATGAAGATAATCCCTAAAATAAATATCTTGAGATTCAGGTTTTCTATTCTTTTACCTATTGAGATTTTAGAGACACTCTCAAACTAAATCTCCCAAGTTTGAGGACTGTCATGGATTAATAAAACCTTATTACCTAGGAGCTTAGTATTCACTAGTTTTCTTTATGGGGAAGGGTGTGCTGTGAGAAAATCAGCCAGTTCTTACCCTTTGATTGACTTTTGTAACAATAACTGAATATAAAAGTACTATAGGATAACCAAAAATCAATCTAAGTATCCAGTCAACATCATAAATTTTTGGATGTACTTGAGTAGTTCGATACTAGATACCAAGTAGACCTCATAGTGATGCAAGTAGTGCTCAAATTTTATACTACAAAAATCAGTGTGTGGCAGGCTTTCTTAATGTCAGAATATCAAGTCTCAATATCTTACATTGTCCAACTAAGATAATAGATACTATTTTCCTTCCCTGTATCATTTTTATGTACAAGAATAGTGCTAAGCAATAACTTCATAGTGGCCACGTATAGAATGATCAGTTTTCATTATAACAGCAGAATCAGGATTGTTGGGTGCAAAAAATATTTCATGATATTTTCAAATGATTCTTGATATTATTTTTCCCATAAATAGGTGATACCTTTATTTATTGGCTTCATAAAGTGGAGGCACTTATGGGAAATATTTTCTACAAAATTCATGATGTACATGAGGAATCTTTTATGACCTATCAACTCTTGAAGGTTTTGAGGAGTCAAATTTTCAAGGATCACCCTAGTATTCTTAGGGTCAAATTTGATGCCATGATGTCATACCAAGAATATAAGGAATTTTCCAAACATCACCCTAAAATCACACTTTATGGGGTTCATCTTGAATATATTCTATCATAATTTGCTGAAAACTATCTCAAGATCAGAAATATGATTGCAACATTGGTGGTATTTGACCATAATATCATCAAAAAAAATTTATGATCTTCTCAAGAAGAATATTAGATATGTGGTGTGTGGAACATTGATATTTGGTGCCTATATCTTTTAAACCAAAGGGAATGACCTGATATAAGAACAACCCTTGGGGTGCACTAAAAGTGATGACTTCTTTTTCCTCATAGTCCATTCTAATATGGTTGTACCCTGAGCATCGATCCATAAAGAAGAGGGACTATAATCCTATAGTTTCATCAATTATAAGTTTTTTAATTGGGACTGGGAAATCATCCTTCTAAGAGTTCTATTATAGATCCTCATAATTGATGTAAACACCAACCTAGATATTATTTTTCTTAAGAAGGAAAATGTTGGTGAGCCATTTTGGGTATTAAAATTCCAGGATGAAGTTTTTTTAATGATATTATCAACTTTTTATTTTATATTAGAAGTTTGGGATGGATTCATACTCCTGGATTCCTACTTAAAACCACAATGATCATCCAGTAGGACCAGATGGTGGGTTTTCACATCGATATCTAATCTAGGAATTTCTATATAATTCAATGTGAAAATATCACAATGATGATTCAAGAAGGATATATATATTTCATGATATCCAAGAGTCATGGTTTCACTAATTAATGTAGGTTGTGGATCCTCATTCAGACCTAGATTTACTTGTCTGATCTCATTAATCATGTTAGAAACACCCTCCTCAAATGATAGAGGTGCGTCTCTAAGATCATATACCATCACTTATTCTTTATAGATGTCATCATAAGTAGGATGAGAGAGTAAATTTTCATTTCTTGAGAGTGATGAAGATATTTATTTTGGTTACAATGAGATTGGTGTGGAGACCTCTTCACCAGGGGAATTCCAATTTTTTTTTTCTCTACCTCATTATCATTTTGTGTAGAGGCTGCACTAACATCTTGAGATTCATGGAATGAGGGGATGGAATTTTCAGCTCCTAGAGATGATGGATAAACATCTTTAGGTCCCACACATGATGATGTTATGACATCTCTAGAATATGAAAATAGTGGAGGGACACCATCATCAAGTGAATTTTTATTCTTATCATAATTTCACACCTCTTTCATTTAGAAATGTTCCCATATTAAATATGATATCATCAGAATTGGTATAGATAAAGTACCCTAATAACTTTTCATATCCATAATGATTGCTTTAACCGGATTGATGTGAAATATATAAATCTCATCAATCTCATTCAATTAGTTGGTATGATCCATTTTAAGGCTATTGGAGGAGGCAATTTCAGTATAATTTCCCACCATTGTCTACTTCCCATGCATTTTGTAGAGTCCCATATCTATATATTAGGATTCATGAGACTCAAAGGGAGAATTATTACCAAATGACACTCCTACATGTCCACTTATTGAATACTTGAGGCACTGATGGCCTAAGGAAGGAACTACTACATGTTGATGAAGCCATAATCTTCCTAACAAATCATTGGAATACATATCCTAATGAATAATAACAAATTCAAATTTATATACTAGGTTCCTGAACTGGGCTTTGAGATTAATTCGAAAAATAGGTTTCTATTCGCTCTTATCATATCCTTGTACTGTAAAATTGGAGGGAGATTGGTTGGAATCATTATAGCTTAAACATAGTAGGGTTGAGACCAATATTATGTTGATATGGGAACCATTATCAATGTGGTATCTATGAATGTAAATTTCATTAATATTTCAATAAATGTACAAGGGTATGATGTGCACCTGTATGGAAAACTCTCTATCTTTCTCTATAAAGGAGATAACTAGACAATATTCCATAGGATTAGTCTCTACATGGTAGAACTTAGTTGATTCTATCTCATCCTTAAAATCTTGAGGGATTAACAGGGCCTTAATGAGTTATTCCTATGGATATTTTTAAAGGTGAATTCCATCCAAGATTAAGAGAATAGTTGGGACAATAATGAGATGTTTCAAGATATCATACTTTTAGACTAGGGGTATTCATTTTCCACCAGGAGTATACTACTTGATTTGAGTCTTGGAGGATGATGTAGGCTGTATTGATGACCCATTTCTCTAGATATTATTTGTATGTATGTCTATTTTTCATGGATTAGACTAAGATGATATTTCTATAGTCTGGCGATGACTAGATTGGGGTGAATATTCCAATAAATCCTATAATTTTATGGGATATTACTAGGATTTGTATAAATGAAAAGTAAATAAACTCTCTTAAAGATCCAATTAAAGCACCTATCTCCACGTTTTTGTAGTATATATGGGTTCATTAGAAACATTTATTGGATGTCAGGATTTTTTTTGACCCCTTGTCCCTCGAACACCTCAACCTCAACAAATTCTTACTCACTATACCTAATTTTGGTTAAGGACTTTAGGTTGATATGTAATTTCCTCATTAGTTAATGGGTCTAGAAAGTGGATAATATTGAATTATTCACATAATAATTATTCATATTGTGAGTATTCCATTTGGAGGGGTGGTTCCCATCCTTATGATAATAGGGGAAGAAAGTATTAAAGAGTATTGAATGACTTGGGAACCAGTATGAGTTTCTTCTATTGTAGCTTTCCATTACTATGTTGACTGCACCAGCTCAGGGAATATTGAGATACTTAAAGGGATGATTTAGATATTTCATGGGTAATTGGGGAAAAAAATAATTGGTTTAGGTGGGCCCATAAGATTTATTATATCCAGTCAGATGATTTTATGGTTATCCAATCATCCAACATCCACACATTCTTACTCAATACTTCCTGCCATTCTCCTCCCTCATCTGGTGAATTGGTAGAAACAAATACTACATACAATGAAGATTTTCCAAACTTGACCTTCCTAGAATCATCTATCCCCTGATGGATGTATTTGAAGATAAATCACTCCTAGAAGTTATGTCCCAAAATCCAATTGAAGGGGTAGTTGTTTGGATAGTTAGTGAGACTGAAATCATTAAGTTTTATAGGATCCAATAACTTGAGAAATTTATTTTCTATCATTGAAATTAAGTATCCTAGAACTTTATCATTTTGTAAAGAATAAATATTATTCTTCTCTTCCAAAAATAGTGGAATTTTTTGTTCCTTTAATTCATTATAATGGGAATGTTGCAACTGTCACTACCATTTAGGGGGAGGATATGTATAATGTTGTATGAGATTAGGCATCAGGGTTAGTGCTGGAACTATATTGAATGTAACTGAATCCTTTTTTTATTTACTATAATTCTTTAATTAGGTTGTTAAAATCAACCTAGATTTGGACCTTATGCATCAAATAACATCTTTTAACCTTTGTTAAACTACTAACAACTCTTGATATCCACCAGGATATTTCAGTGGTATTAATAGTGTTTAAAAATTATTATGAATATTCTCTATTTTGATATCCAGTAGAATGTCCTATTGAATTTAAATATTTAAGTAGTAGGATCAACCCTTCCATTAGGAAATTATGTTTTCGACCCTCTCATTCTATAATTTGTTACAACTTGTGAGATCAAGTGTTGTCTTATTTTTTAGTATTGAACCAAAATAATAAAGAAACATTCGATGAGGATATTCCTAATTAGTGATAGGATCAGCCGGTAACCTATAATACTAAACAAATGTTGGTCCTTCCAGAGTTTGCACGAATCATTTGATCTTGGGTGTCTCTTTCTTCTTGAGTGTTTCCATCATAGTGCCACACCAAGATACAAAATGTGATAGGTGATGCTATGGGTATCCAATGTCATTAAATATTGGAAAGGTTTTATTTCCAATGTTAGATGCAAGTGGGATTTCATCCACCCACCCAAGATACGAATTTATTTATAGTTTCACCGGTGCTCAACACCCTTCTATGGCCTCTAATTAGGAAGTTATATACTTGATGGAGTCAAGAATTTCTGGTGGAATATTCATCTAAGCATATCATCGAGTAGGGGTGATGAGTGGGGTCTGACATTGTTGATCCCCAAACGTCTATTATTGATTCCCAACATGAGATGATCAAAAGTAGTTCACCTAAAATGGATCTAATTGGTGCACCATAGAATGAAAATATTGGTAATTTTTGTCTTTTAGGATAAGGTACATTGGATTCCTAGATCTAGATCCCATTGAAAGGTTATGATCTACTTTCATTGGCTAAGAAATTTTATCTTGATGGATATACTCTAAAGGGGAAACATTGAATTCCTTATGAGAGTTATAATCATTTAGAATATTTCCCCTAATCAATTTGTTGTTGAGTTGTTTTAGTATTTGAAACCTGACCTCATATTGAGATAAAATTTCCTCGATAATTAATTTTTTGGTAAACTCAAGTATGTGGCCAAACCCTTTCTCTTTTCTTTGATAGAATCTTTCCGAGAAGACAATCATTTCAAAATCAAATAAGCCCCAAAATTCTAATTCAGTCTCTGGTGTCAGGTATGCACACATTCTTTGAATGTTTTAGTGTGTATTATATTCTATATAGTTTCTTCCTCATCATGATCTTCTATTTTGATCTCTTATTCTGAGTCATCTATAAGGGCGATGCTAAATACATTTAACTATGTATAATATGGTGTAATAATCATGTCATAATATTAAGGATAAGGTGATTTGTCATCCTCTATATACTTTTATTGGGATAGACTATAGTTTCCCCTTTTTCAAACATTCTTGATGGTATAAATTCCCCCATCCATGAGGGATAGGGATTTCTTGAATCTAACACTACTATATCTTGAATTCATTTGGGGTATGATGTCCTTAGGTATGGTGGAAGTGGTAAAAAGTATGAAAATGACCCCAACCTAGTGGGATGGGGTTTCTCCTATATTTCTATGCTATCAGCTATCAAAATCGACCTTTTGATCTTCTGGGATCTTGTTTGATCATGAGCTAGGTGTAGAGATCATTGTAGGTTTGAATTGCTTAATATTAATGGTTTCTCTATTGTTAGAGTATTTTCCATCCTCAGATGACAATACTACTCTACCTTTTTTAAAGCATTACACAAAAATTTCAAAAAATTACACTCATGTTGGGTACACCATTTTTAGGCTTTAGAGATGGTGGGATTATACTAAAGAGTCCAGTAAGTATATATAAACCTCCAAACTAATAATTTTCTTGAGATAATGACTCACATGATACCCTTCTGGGAGGACTCTTCTATCTAGGGAGTAGAGTGAAATTAAAAATTCCACGTTTGCCCCATCCTTTATTATGTGCATCAGAAGGAAAGTTGGTAACTAGATGTCTTATACCTTTTAAGGCACAATGGTAGGTATTATGGAGATCTCTAAGTTATGTTCAAAAAATTAGGTTCTATTTAGCTGAAATGGAAACCAAGTAAATATGATAGTATATTTATCTAATAATATTAATATGGTTGGAATACTCCCTAAAAAATAAATATATTTCCTTAAAATGGTGATAAGTTATCAATAAATTCAGATGAAGATATTGTATGCATTATTTTTTCAAAGGTCATAGAGTGTCATACTAATGTGTGGATATGGGACAGAATATAATCGGTATGTTATTTTTTTCTAATTATTTTCTCATGATCATAATGTTTTTTCCATATTTGGAAAGTTATTTAACCATATGACATGACCAATGTGGTCATTTTCAAGTTTTCTTATAAAATGTAGAAGAACTATCTAGGATCTCCTCCATTACATTGAGGGATAAGCATTATGAAGTTGGCATAGATGATGACCATTTCCTTGAGCCATACCTTGGTCATGATATAGTATCACCAGTTAATGAGTAGGTACCTAATGTGAGGGGCCTATAAATATTAATAATATCTTTAAAATAGAAAGACTTCAGGGTAACATTGATAAGGGGCAGACCTTATTTTCATAGTTTGATGCCACTGTAGTGAGAAAATTCACAATAGATTACATGGGGAGGAAATTAATGGTTGGTTGTGCTTGATGCACTATAAATGGGATGACCATCTTGCTAATTGATATTTTTTACCATGAAGATGATTTTTGTAACACACACCATGATAATAGTTCCCCTGATCAATATATATTTCATCATGGGGAGGACCTTTGTGATGAATATTTTATGGAGGACCTATAAAAGTATTGATTGTATTAATGTGGGGATGACCTTCACAACTAAAAATTATTTCTTTTTTTTTATGAGGAGTTGTCAGATTCTAGGGCCAATAGTGAAATATGTTGTAGAGCTCCAAGAACCTCAACATGAATTGGGGTAGAAATATAATCCTACTCCTGATTTGTGCATTTCCACGAGCAATATTTCATTTTGAACATTCTATGTCAGGAAGTTGAGGTTATGAATTGTGTATAATGGCCTTAACATATAAGATCCTCGGTAGGTGAGTTATATGTTACTATTGGAATATATTGATGAACATATTGGGGATAGATAGGGATATAAGTCTTCCCTTTTATGGACACTAGAATATGTCAGTGGGTCTCTTTGGAGTGGGAAGGAGTATGGTATTACCTTTTGGATGTCATTGGGATATACCTCCAACTCTCCTTGGATTGAGGGGTAGTGGGTATATAGACACACTCCTAAGAAAATTCTAGTGCATGTGATGATTTATAGTAGTGCTAGAAGGAATATGAGTCTGAAATGAAGTGGTTATTAGAATATACTGACTAACTCCTATTGGAATGAGAATATAATCCCAATCATGATATTAATTCTTTACTATAATACACCAATGATCCTCTTAAATGGGATTGGTAATACGATACCACTTCTAGTTTCCCCCAAGAATATGCTGGTGGGATTCCTTTTCTACTACCACTACTGCTACAATATGTTGGTAACTCTGCAAGGGATGAGCATAAATATGATCCTACCCCCTATTTCTATCAGGATATGCTGGCGAGCTTAGATGATAAGAATAAGGGATATGTTCCCATTTCTTGGTGAAAGTGGGGATATGGGTCCACCTTGATCCTCCATTCATCATTGGGATATTCCAATGGGATTTAGATGAGAGTAAGGGGATATTCCCTACATGGATACTAGGATATACTGGTTTTTCCCTACAAATGGTTCTAGGGTATATTGGTAGAATTACTGAGCATGATAATGGATATAGGTCTTCTATTTGGTTCTTGATATAGTGTGTTTATGTAATTATTTTGTGGATACATGGATATGACCACAATCCATATCTCTTCTAGATCATACTCCCCATATATATTTCCTAGGAACCTGGTCCCAAGTGGCCAAAGTTGAGATCTCTTGGGTGGAACCCTCACCAGGATGTTGTGGAGTATAGTCTGCACGATGCTAGTGGTGTTGAAAACCTTTTTAATCCCTTCTAGGTGACTCTTGATTTGGGGGTGAGGTTATAATCAACCTCATCTTCCATCTCTCTAAGATAAGGGAGGCATTCATTGTCTCTTTCTAGGGAGAGGCTCCTAAAGTGGTTTTCAGTGGTCACATTAACCTTGTCATGATCCTCTTCTATTGATGAGGTGATATATAGAGTTTTACAGTCCAAAAGATCTATCAAGTAGTTATTGAAGTTTGTATATCAACATTGAGGTGGTAATCCCTCACGAGTTCATTTATAACATGTTAATAGAGACATAGTGTGGGGGAGAACATCCTCTTGGTTATGGGGAATAAATCTTGGGTATTATATATGTAATTATCTTTTCTCTTATATGGTTAAATTGATTTGGATTAAAGGGGGATATTGTCAGAGGATTCATGTGAAAGACAACCAACACAGACAAGAAAACCCATAAGTGGAGCATCATAAGTAAGATCATGTTTTCCAAATCATTTTCATAGTTAAAGGATCCACATTGGGTTTACCATTTTGTTTCTAATGGAAACATCATTTTTTGTTAAATGAAACTCCTGAAATTTAATTCCAATTGACCATTGGTGGATACTAAATTTTCATGTTGGGTTCACCATTCTATTTCCAAATGAAACTTATATGGTTTGAAAAAAAATATTGATGTCTTATTCCAATAGACCATTGGTGGCTATTGAATTTTCATGATGGGTTCACCATTTTTTTTCTAATAGAAGCTTTAATAGTTGGGAAATGAAATATATGATTTTATTACAATTAACTATTAATGGATATGGAGTTTTCACATCGAGTTAACTTATATTTCTAGAAGAAACATCCATGGTTCGAAAACAAAATTCTTGATGTATAATTCCAATAACAATTTAAGGCTATTGAATTTTCACATTAGGTTCATCATTCTATTTCCAATGGAAAATTATAACATGCGACCACATCACTCTCATTTTGATTCAGGATAGAACTAATTTCTAAAGAAAGGTGGTTTTTGGAATTTCATCAGAAACAACTTGGATGCGTGTTGTTTGAGAGAGTGGGAGGTCAAGCACATAATAGATTTTTAAGGGGTTATTCCCTATTCTTGGACTATATTATAGATTTATGTAATATTTGTGAATCCTTCCCAAATCCTAGTGTGGGACTAGTTACCTCTATGATATTTGTTGGTCGTTTACATGGATCAATGAGAACATCTATATATATAATAGTTTCTCTATATTTATTATTTTATTAATTAACGGTGATTTAGTTTTAGGGTATTGCAGTTTAAAGCCACACAACTAGGCAGCCTAAAGATTATCGCATTATAGGGAGGTGGTAAGTGTTTATGGACTTAGGATTTGGACCTTGAAAGGGGATTCCTACATATCCTTATAAAAGGAATCCTAACCCATGTAGTTTTATGAAACTTAATGAGACACATTGGACTTTTTAAGGTCATTCGATGAGGACCAATCCATTTAGTTTAGCATCATGCAATAAGGATGAGTGAGAAAAATAAATTCAACAATGTTTGGTTTCATAAGGAATATAGAAATGTGGGGAATGTGGTTGGTTGGATGGTAAGATTATAGACCATTGAGAATAATATGGTTTCATTAGAAATATTTCATTAAGAAGGAAATATGATGAAACTGGGAGGGGATATGGACCTCCATGTAGGGCATGTTTTCATCCATCATATGACCTATTGATATAATGGTTTAGATGAAATATTTACCTAGTAGAAATACAGTTTGATGATAGAGGACATAAGTGGATTCATGAGGAATATGGTTACATAAAGATTGATATGGAAAATTATGTTGGGTTTGGACCTCAAATAGGAATCTTATGTATCATCATCAAGAATAATCAAATCCCATATAGTTCAAGTTATATATTTTAAGTTCATGTGGAAGGATCATACCATGTAGCTTAGTATCATATGGTAATGATGTTGTTCTGTAGTTTTACATTGTGTGACTAGGATGTTGGATATGTAGTTTAACATTATACTTTAGGGATATTGAGTGATGTATTATTCATGCCAATGGAATGATTAATCAAAATCTATAATCCCCCATGAGTCAAGATCAGTGTGATAAACATGGGATAATGGAAAATAAATCATGGTGCATGAAAGGTTGGAGGGAATATATCCATTTAAAGAGGGTTTTCATAGAAGATAGGGTCATGTGAATATGATTCAGGGATTACACATTGGGGATTCCCATGGATGAGTGGTCCTATATGATTAATGGTTCTTGGTGATGAAATCATTAATAGGAACTATCTTGGGTTTTATACCTAAAAATAAGGCCCAAGTTATGAATCAATTGAGATATGTGTGAAACTTACACCTAATGAGGTTGCCAAAGTTCTCTTGGATAATTGATTGGAATTGGGGGAAATGATGATCATATTGATCCAGGAGAGTTATCACCACTTCCTTTATTATTAGGGCCCTCATCATCAAGGTATTTCAGGATTGAAAATCCCATGGATCCCTTATCATTTAGGGAAAAAATTAGGGGCATAATTTTATCAAGGGAATTCATGATCAAAGGAGGGTTAGTCTAGAATTCCAAGTAGCCAGATCATGTATGTCTGGTGTCTTTGAAAGAGGTATCACTTTTTGATTTTTAGGGTCACAATCTTTGTGGAAGGAATCCATGAAGGTAGTTTGTATTGGAATGGCATGAAGAGGAAGCCTGAGGGAAAAGTTAGATGTGAAGGGTATGCATTCCTTAACTAATAGAGTTCTTTTTGACAATAGGGAGTGATATTGTAAATCCCATAGGATTATAATTTCAAATTAATATCATGATAGGGAGTAAAGTTATCTAATTGTGGGACCCTTTACAAAAGGGCGATCTATGAACTAGCACCTTCAAGGTAACCTTGGGAACTAGCCTCTGTGAGGTTGGCCTCGTGGACTGAACCTCACATGATGACCTCATGAGGTGGCCTATATGGGATCATACTTAAGGGATTAGCCCCATGAGGTTTCCTCATGAGGCTGGCCTCTCCGAGATGGGCTTGGGAGGTTGTACTTCATGGGCTTAGCCTCATTGGATCGACCTCCACAAGCTTGACTTATTTGTTTTGTTTTTCTTTTTAAGAATTTAACTCTTAGTTACATATGGATTTGAGAGAAAATAATTTTAAGAATCAAACACTCTTAGATATCATATCCATATTCCTATATCTCCCATATCCTTCCATGTGTTATATTTTGGAGAAGTAAAGGGGTATTTATAGGAAACCCTATGTAACTGAATTCCCAAAATGGGTGGACCAGTCGAGATTCCGCATTTCCACAGAGAGAGTCAATATGGAAAATGAATTACATATAATGAATACATAGTGTAGATAAAATTACCTCTTCATAGATATGAGGTGGGGTGCTTTATGAGTTTTAACACTTCATGAGGTGATCCCATGATCTTGACCTTCATCCCACCATAAAGTCACCATGAGACTCATGAAAAAAGATCCACTAATGTCGTGAGGTCTGGTGATCTATGAGGTATGGATCCTCATGGTGATATTTCATGGTGTGGAGGCTTCCATGAAATTTTAAAATTTTCTAGGCCAGGTGATTCATGAGGTTGGATTTTTCTTTACGAACACCTTCAATGTGCTTCCTTCTTGATTTTGAATTCAATTCTTGGAATTCATAGGCCTTAATAATTATGATGGATTTATACTTTAGAAGGAACCTCCAGAGAGTGTTTTAGTTTGGATTATGTCAGAGGTTGGATATGTTATTCCCTCCTTAGATTTATTTTATGTGACCAATGGATACAAGATCTAGCCATGGGACCATGGTAGATCCCCATGATGGATTTATCATTAAGAGGGGAGGGGTGAATCAATGGTTTATTTTTATGAATTCCATTTCTTTTCAATTCAACCTCTTAAACATGTTATGGTTCTTGACCCACAAAATATTATATCTCAATCTCACCTCATGTTCAGTTCTAATAACAGAGAGAGATAATCAGAAAATATTTAAAAAGTTTGAAAAAAGCCGACTCATTGCTGTAACCAGTTATTCCCCATAGTTACAGATTCTTCACTAAAAAATAAGTGATTTCACTACTCCTAGAAATAACTAAGAGACTTATCTTACTTTCATATATAACTAAAATACTTCTTCTCTAGCTCCATCCAAGAGACTCCTTTTTCTTTTGGATCCAACTGAAAACTTTCTTGCACTACCACCAATCGAGAGGCTCCATCTTCCCCTGGAAATTACCAAAAGTCTTATTATTCTCCTGAAACTAACCAAAATATTTCACCTTTACTTAAGGATTGATACACTATAGTAGGATATTTTATCTTCCTCCATGATATTTCAGGATCTGACTTGCTCATGTACCTTTTCAAGTACCTTAAACAAACTGTGATCAAGTTTATCAGTCTTTCTCAAATTATGATCACCTTTAATGACCAATTGACTCATTTTAACAAAATTATTAGGCTAAAATTATTCATTCTGTTGATGTACCAACATCACTTATATGTGTGAAAGAAATGAACAAAAATATTTAATGAGGTTTTATGCAATAATAATCTTTCACAACTCAATTAAATTCTCCTAGAATTTATAACCTGATATCAAGAACTGCACTTCATGCATGAATGATGTATTTCATGGTATATTTTATAAACCCTAGAACATATATGTATATATATATTTTTTTATTATTTTGATTTTATGTGATTTTTTTCACTATTCGAGTTATGTCCTTAAGTGGTTCTTTATGTGTGCATGAGAATGAAAAGTTATTCATACAACAATATGAACACACTATCCACTTCTTCTCACATTTTTTATAAACATACATACATGAACAAACATGGCCTATTTATTATTTTTTAGTTCTATTCATGCATGTCATGCATGTGCACATGTACTATCTCCTTTGCATGCACTAAAGTGTGTTATTGATCATGCAAACAAGAATGATATCTTCTATTTTCTTTGTGTGAGTGAATTATTACTGTATGCAGTGTCTCAACACACTTTGAATAACCAGTATATGTAAATATAAAGGTTCTTCATTCAAGATAATGATGTTAAATGTAAGGGTATCATGGTCTCTTTATTTTCTTCATGGAATAAGTTCTTCATGAAGAAAACTGAATTTTATTTTCACAAGTCAACTACCTATGATATACTCTTCTCCTTCATATAAGAATATCATGGGGATGGGCTCTTATTTGTGAAAGTATAATGCCATGTGGTGCTTTATTTTAATTGTAAAATGAGATAATTATCACAATATCTCATCAACACACCTTATATTTGGGTTTTTTATTTATATGTGGATTCCGAATTCTCTATATCTAAGAATAATTCCACACCATATCTCTATGAAATATTCAATGTCAAGACATATTATATCTCACCCAAACATCACATGTTTCTCAAGTATATGTTGAGTTTTTTGGAGTCGTTTATTATGTGATTTCATGATGAATTCCATATGAACTCATGTCCATGCTCAAACTCATCCATGCATATCAAAACAATCTCTAAAAATTTGTTTTAATTCATCCTAGGTATGTCTTTGAGTTACCTACATGCATGAAAGATATAGATTTCATGCATGGAATCAGATTTATCATGAATACCTCATCCCTTCAGCATCATTATGGAAGATAGAAATTTTTTTGAACACTGGAGTTGGTTGAAACACCAAAAATTCATTGAGAGGCTAAGGATGCTGAGTTTATTTAAACTCACATGTTATAGGAGATTGGATGATGTAGATCTCTCAAATTGTACATCCAATGTTATGTCTATATATATTTTTAATATGGATAAATAATAGAATATTATCTCATCCCATAATGAATATCTATGCATTGATCATTCAGTTAATAATAGATCTTGTGCCACTACCGGTTTGAGCTGGTAGTAGGGTATCAACACCTTCACATACCATAGACACACATACCACATCGGTCGCTCCTCCATCCACTGGGCCACCTACCCAGACCCATGTGCTCTAACATGAGAATGCTTATAGAATCCTATACACATCTCACTCTCTCTCATACCACTATGGCTAGTCCCTCGATTTAGATCTCTCATGGGGTTGGCCCTCAGGTCCCCCATGTGTGTTTGATGGGTTGGCTCTTGTGGGCTTAAAATGTTTGGCCCCATATTTTTGTGTAAATTCCATCATAAAAATAATTCGATTATATTATAAGTGTAGGATATTATATCAAGACATTTCTCACCATTTAATTACAAACCAATTCAAATATTCATCATACAATATATTTTTTTTTTATTTCCATCTTCCAATTCTTATTCTTATCCAAATATTATAGTAAACAATGTGTATTACTTAATACAAGTCTTTGAAATTTGACGATCCATTCAAATTAATCATCAAATTTAAAACATGGAAAATTTCTCAAGAATAAAATCCAATTCCACCTAGTGAATCCATAATAATTCTCTAAGAATCACCACTTATCACTATCAACTTACCAAACACATATTGAAACTTCATTGATCAAAATTGAAACAATGGTACCAAAAATCCTCCCTTTGTATTTTGTTGTCAATATCTCTTCACATATTTAAAAGTCAATATCTATGCTCAAAATTTATCCCCCTTATTGGAAATCATATACAAAGTGTTTGTGGGGGTCTTCTCATATCAATTTTCTTCATAATAACATGATATTATCCCTTATATGATTTTTGATAACTTCTACAAGAGGGATTATCTTATATGGTTCTCTTAGAAAATAGTATTTAGTTAATCAAATCTAAGTCAATGTGGGATAAACCTATATAGAAATATATATATATATATATATATATATATATGTACAACCTAGGTTGTCCATGCTATCCATAAACTACCATTCATGTGAAATCATGCTTAGAAATTCTAAATTTTCATGCAAGGGGTTGTAAGTAAATTTATTTATTAATAAAATTATAAATAATACACATAATTCAACAAAAAAATCAAAAAGTTTAGGTGAAAAATATATCTCTGCATTTTTATCATTTTATAATCAACCAAGCACTACCCCTTAATTGATATTATTAATACAATTAAGAATTAAGGATGAAAGTGAGATCGGAATACCTCATCTTTTAATTTTGTAAAGATGTTTAGAAATTACAAATTCACTATATAAGGAATATTTAACCAATTTAATTCATAAATTCCCCCCTAAAGGGATGCATCTATCTCCTTCAATTCCCTACATGTGAGTATAAAAAAAACACACACACACACACACATATATATAAGGGAGTAAAGAGGGAACTTTTTTCTCTTTAAGAGTAAAATTTATTCTAAGAACTACATCTCAAACTGGACCATTCTTTTCTCCTAATCTTAGTAAACTTATCATCATTTTTTTGGAATAAAATTTTCCACCTTAGTTTCTATATCCACTTTATTTCCTTTAGATTTAGAAAGTTTTTAAGATTCCTACAATTTCTTACATGCCTCCCATTTTGTTATGGCATTATCTTCAAATTATTAGATGATTTGTTCATGATTGGTACATACCATAACTCATCATAATAGTGACCACTTATGTTATAATACTCATAGATATCTTCAAATCATACAAATCTATTCTGTGTAGAAATATTCATTTTCTGTGGGTTTCTTCTCTCTAGTGTAGGTATTCTATTTTATCTAGATTTTCTCCCCCTAAATAAAGTCCCACTATTATCCTCATTAATTTTCATGTTATGAAAACATTCTAATTATTTATGACCAAATTTACAATAATTTCAATAATATTCTATGAGATTTCCTCTCTTCCTTTGTGGTGTAGTTTTTTTTAGCTTTCGCAAATTGTGAACCTTGCATATTTTAGGTAAAACCAACACTCACTACTTGGGGAAATAATCATCATTCTTATTTTCACATCCACCATTGATGTGGTGGGTTAATAGGAATTTTTCACCCTCCATAATTTCTCAGAGAATGGATTAAGACCTATACCAGTACTTAAAGAAACATTAGTACACAAGATAATTTCTGGGTTATGGGATACCTTCTTCTTAGCGGATGTTTCAATTTGGTTAGATAATGATATAATGATATTATTAGAATCACGATCCTCAAAGAAAACTTGTGTAGAAACATCTATTTTTCCATAAATGTGGGATTTTTCAGCCTGTGGTGATTCTTGATCCTTCAACTTCATCTCTAGCTATAGACATTTCATGTTGAGTGAGTTTTTCTCACTCTCAACAATTTTCAACTTCTATTCCCAACCCTCCTTCAACTTCATCATTTTTTATTCATGATTTTTTTTAAAATAATAATAAATATCCTTTATCTTTATTTATTTAATCTCTATTTGAGCAATATTTAAATCCATAGACACTTTTTACAATTTTTTTAAAAACTCGTATTTTTCTAAAAGGCGGTTTATTCCTGGTTTGTGCACATAATTTAAAATTAAAATTTTAGAAAATTTATTTTAAAAAATAATATTAATTTATTAAATATATATGTAAAAAGTATATTTTTTTTTAATTTTTTTTATTTTTTCTAAAAATATTAATTTTTTGATGAATAGTGAAAAGTACGAATTTTTATTAAAAGCTGTCTTTTAATTTGAATTATTTACAAAGTTAAATTATATTTTAAATTGGTTTTAAAGTAAAATTAGTTCAATTATATTAAAATATAAAAAATTTATATCATTGGAATCAATTTAATATTGAATTTCGATATTAAAACATTCTAGACTTATGAGAATTGCTTGTTTGGAAATCCACATTTCATCTCTAATCAGACTATAAAGGAGGTCTTACAATCTCATCAACATGATCTCCCTAATAATATTGCACAAATTATTGATAATCATCTATTTTCTTCTGATGGTGATTTCCTTGTTTGGGAACCTTCTACAAATGGAATTCTAGATTCTAAAAACTATTACAAGCATAATTTCTCTGAGAATGAATCTAGTTTTCTATGGGTGAATCATTTTAAAAAACCCTGGATTAAACCTTCTAGGCTCACCCTTATTTGGCGCATTGCCCATAATAGATTACCAACGGAAACTAGTCTACAAACTTTTGGTGTTCAACTCTGTTCTAAATGTCGCCTGTGTAATCAGCATAGGGAGGATTCCAATGATCTTTTTCTATCTTGTGCGACGTCCTCTGCCCAAGGGAATTATATTTTTGAATTATTTAATTGAAGACAGTTCTTTACTGACTCAAACACCTTCCTTAAGTCCCTATAAACATTCTAAAGGCCTTTTTTATATCATAAAACCAATCTATAATGGATTTAGGTTAAACCAAAAGAGGTTTTTTTAAAGAAGAGGTAAAGTTTTTAACTATGTGTTTTTATTTTACTTATTTTTATAACTCCTAAAATTATTAAACTATGATAATATAATATAACCAGTATAACCTGTATTCTAAGATTTTATTTTTCTAATTTCATAATCCAGATCCATCTCCACTTCCATCAAATGGGAAATAAAACCATCGATCATGTGTACAGTGGACTACCGCCCCGCAAACCGATGTATTTTTTTTCTATCAACACCTTTAAAGGCTAGATATAATGATATATTTAACATATTTATACAATATTTACTAAATTATTATAATTTTTAAATTATAATATCACATATAAACTCTTACTTTCCATTATGTGGTGGATGCAATGACATCACTTGTGTGAATAGCAGACTACCACCTCACAAAGTGATATGATTCATTTTTATCTTACTCTTCACATGAAAGGTATTGAGATTAAATTTAATGAATATATATGATATAAAATACTTACAGAAATATAATATCATATATAACTTCTTATATTCCAATCCATTGGAAAAATAATAACTTCGCTCATGCGTATGTGTCGACCACTCCCTCCACGCAGCGATGTGAAATGGTTTTCATTTAATTTTTATATGGATGGTAATAAGTATGGATTTTATTAATATATATTATATAAAAAATAATAATAATTCTTTAAAATTAAATTAATATATATTTTCCTTTTATTTAATTTGTTGAAAAAAATGGAATCAACGTTCATGTGTACATATGGCATATCGTCTCCATAAATGGTGGAATATATTTTCTATCTATAAATTTTATAGATTACTATAAATAAATATATAATAAATATATATTATGTTTATATCATGGTTAAAATTCGGGATTTTATTTAACCATGATCAAATTAAAAGGACAAAAATTACCGAACTAAAACATACATGAAGAATGAAGTAATTATAATACAAAATTGTAATTTTAACAAATAGTTATTAATAAATAGGTGATAAAAGACTATAATTAAATCATATATGGTATGAAATATATTATTTTGGTTATATAATATATTTATAATAAAATTATATTTTTTATACATGAGGTTCATATACAAAAAAATGAAGTCGAACCCGAGGAAAGAGTTTCTCATCTCACTTTTACTTCCATGAGACATACACTATATTAAACACTTATTAATTTATGTTCCGTATATAACAACAATTTTTATATATTATATCATTAATATATTTATCCTCATATTATTTAATTTTTTATTTTATGATTATATATTTTATGTGGCTTAGGATTTAGAAGTTACAAAATGGTAAGGGTTTATTTCACAATCTCATCATTATTCAGGATTATTTTTTAAGTATCCCATGGGGGAATTATTTGATATTTATTTATTAAAATTAATATATTCTCTTATCCTATTATTATTATTTATTTTATAAATAATATTACCATTTTTACACTCTTAGGTACTTAAAATAATTGAAAAAATATTTTTTAAGAAAATTTGACTTTATACCTCTCTTTGGTTGAAAATCATTTATCATCAAAATCCATATTTTCTAAAAATGTTTTCAAAAATGTTTTTAACCATTTAAAAATGATTTATTAAAGGAATGTTTTATCCATTTTTACTTTTTACAATTTTTTTGAAAAGAATATTCATGTCATTTTCAAAACAAGTCTTGTTTGGTAGTTGCTGAAAGTTTGAATAGAATCTTTGTTTTAGTATGTATGACATGAATGGAATTTTCCTCTGACATAAACAATAAATATTTTAAATATTATATTATAAGTTATAAAATGTTATTTTTAAAGAAAATTATTTTCAAAATATTTTTTGAACTTTTTTTAAAAATATTTTCAGAGCGAATAGTAATTTTCCTTAAAGTTATTTTAAATAATTTTTTATGGTATTCATATTCATAAATGGTGTAAAAAATTTATTGTGATTATAATAAATTGACTATATGATGTATTTAAATCATCCTTATTATTTATTTGGATGTTTTATGATCATTTTGACTGAGGATGTGCAATTTTATCACCATTCACCATATTACTTAGGATGGTTTATGATTATGTTTATTTGACTGGGGTAAGTATTAAAATTTTATATGTTAGTTTTTAATATGAATTTTTATGTTTATTATGTTTCAAACCATTAATATGAGTAATGAATTAGAAATATATGTGATGGTTATATCCCAATTATAGATATCCCCTTCATGCATCGATAAATCTCATGAGACAAATCAATTGGATAAATTAGATAGGTTTCTACCCATAAATGTAAACTATCTTAAGGAAGGTCTTGATAGCTTTAGATGTCCAAAATTATACATTCTCTCATTATAATATCAGTTATTTCCATGTTACCATTGTATTATTTATAATATCCATGGATAAACTTAAATATTATGTGATTTTCTATACAGCTTAATTTGATCATCATTTATTTATACCATATTATGCTCAGTTTATTGATTAAATGGAATGTGTTTTAGTTATTTACCTTCCTATATTGATTATGATTATTTATTCAAGATATCTTTTGCTATAACCTTAACCTTACTTAGTATCTAATATCACCCATTTCTTACGTTTTATTTTCCCTAGGATACGTGGAAGTGTTTTGTGATTGATATATAGGGATAATATATGAGGAATAATGGTGTTCTAAAAGAAAAAAATTTGTGTATTTCATGTTTTTAAATGTATATGAAATTGAATTTTGTATCTAGTTTACAAAGTATACTAAACTATTTGGCCATTCTAAATGTGATACCTTATATCTAGTTTCAATGTAATAAAGTAAACACCGACTCTGGGTTACTAGAATTGAGATCATTACAATCGGAATCAAAGGAAGTTTAGTAGAAACATTGGGAATTATATTTATGAAAACAAAGATTAGGGAACAAAAACCTATGATATAAATTAATTATAAGTATAAATGAACATCATAAAGTTTTTTAATGTATATATTATGTGGTTTAACTAGTAATAAATCCCTGTATGGATAATACAAGTGGACATGGTTCTGACACATATGTACCTAGGTGTAATAACTCTGAAAAAGGTGTGTTGGGATTGAATCGAGAATTACACGATACACAACAACGAGCCTTAATGTGCACCTGGTTTGTCACTCATATGGGATATTCTTAGGATAATTCATTTTTTCCTTATAATCCATTATTAAAAATTATAAAATATTGTTATGATTTGGAAAATTTTCTAAAGAAACCATGTTTATGATTATGATATTATCTACGCATTTTTTTTTTCAATTTATGTTAAGTGTTTTAGTAGTTTTGGGATTATACATTACTATACATAATGTTATGATCTAATCTAGTGTATTACATTATGTAGAAATAGAATCTGTAGGAATGAATGGGAATCATATCCATGCACATAAACTAAAGAGTAAGAATGATCATTTCTTTGATGGTATTAAGACAATATTTCAAAGGAAACTAGTCACCCAAATATTCTCATCATAAGAGGACATAATATCATGTGATATACAAATAGATAAGGAATTATATAGGTATAATAGTTTATATGGGAAGAAAGAGAATATGAGGATGGAAGAGAAAACAAATAGATAAGGGGAAGAATGGAAAGAATGGTTTTCCCAGATGTGATAATTGTGGAACAAAACACACTAATACTTTCTTGAAGGTAATGAGAGTTTGTTGAAAGTGTGGTGAGAGAGGTCACAATGATTTTAATTGTAAGGGTAATAAATAAATTTACAATGTTCAATTATTTAACTATAAAGAGATGGGGTACTACACAAATGAATGCCCCAAGATTCAATGTAATATACCTCAAAAGAAGCTAATGGATCATGGTCAAGATTATTCTATTACCATATAAAAAGTGGAATGATTAATGTGATTTTTTTTATTCAAGAATTATGTTATAGGATTATTTTATCAATAATATTCTGGTTATAATAACAATGAAATGTATAAGGATTTTATTGCAATACTATTTTTTAAAGGATTTGGGAGCATATGTTGAATAGTATCGATGACCAATAAAAGTGATTCAGTGACAAGTTAAACCTCCAGTAAAACAAATGATTAATAGAGGATAACCCTTAATATATTAATAATGTTGAGATAATTATGAAATTTTTATGGGATAATGTTTTTGACCATGAAATTGGTTATAGGTTTGGTGGTTTATGTCATCTTTTCTAGAGTTTACTGCCAATATTGATTTATAGAATATATTCAATAACTTGAGATTTTTTTGTAAGAATGTATGTTTTCATTAAGTTTTTATAAATATCAAGGTATTCAATTATTTGTAATATGACATTAATATCCACTTTGTATTATCTGGGGAATATAATATTTATTTAGTGACATTCCTTAAAAATTTATGGACTTTGAATTTGGAATGAAATATTTTGGATGAGTTTTAAGGTTAACTATATATGGAATAGACTAAGTTTAAATTTGGATGTTATTGTATAACTTATTCTAACCATCTTGGTTTTAGAGAATATCTAGATACAAGAGTATTTAATTGTCATTATAATGATATATTAAATGTGCTTTGGGAATAAAAACTCATTTTGGATATTCATTTCTTAGAGTAATAAATGAAGTGGGAATTGATCAAATCACAACCAAAGGATGAAATTGTTCCTATGAAATAGAAATATATCAAGCAAGTATATTTTCACATGTTCTCAGTCTATATGGTAAAGGAATTCCTCAACTCTAGTAAATTGATCTTAAACCAAAAATGTTGTCCTAATACCTTCATTTCCAATAAATCAAATGGTTCCTTAACTCATCATATATTTATGGTTTTCTGGTTTTTGACTTTCTCTTGATCATTAAATTTATTTTTATGAATGATATTATCACCATCCATCATTATTTTTTCATTACTATAGAGACCCAGGCATAACATACATGGATATTACATCATTTTAGATTAATATTCTACACATTATAAAAAAAATATTCTTGAGGACCATAATAGTTTAGTGTCTTTGTGAAATTGGAACAAAATATTATAATTGGGTGAAAGATATTTAAATTATCCCTTAAAGATATTCCCATTCAGTAATACTACTTAAAACCTTTCTTCATAACCCGGGGAAAGGAAACATAAGAAAGGGGTGAGCTCAGATGCTGAGTAAGGGTTAAAATAAAGTAGATACATAATCATAACAAAATCATACGGTCATGAGAACATGAGAATAACATGGAAAATCATACCCTCAATATCAAATAACATAATAATGAATCATGGAAAAAATATTGGAAGTTCATAAGACCTCAATCATAAGGGAATAAATAGTATAATCCATGAAAGAATAACATAAACATAAAACATGGGATTATGGTAGACACATAAACATATGAAATGATTTCCATAGTAGTCAAGGAATCACTTATAAGGCCATATTAGTGGTATGGGTTCACTCCCCAACCCATATTGGTAGTCAAGGTTCACTCCCAATAACATATTATTGGACTAAGTCCTTTTCTGAATTGGGGTCACTCCTTGTTCCAGCTCTATATTACTAAACCAGGTTCACTACCCATTCCAGCCCTGTATTACTGAACTGGGTTCACTTCCAGTTCCAGGCCTATCAAATCGAACCGAGTTTACTTCTCATGCAATCTCTATCATGATAAACTATGTTAACTCAACATTCCATCCCTATCATATTGAACTGAGTTCACTCCTCATTCCAACCCTCTCATACTAAACCAATTTTACTCATGGTTCTAGCCCTATCACACCGAACCAAGGTCACTCCTCATTCTATCCCTGTCATATTAAACTGGGCTCACTTCTTGTTCCATAAATGTCATAATCATGAGATATAAATCTTTACCCAATGCATTTGAGGGAGATATAGGTCCCACCTATCACATAATAAAATCATATATCCATGTGACACAAAATAATAAAACATTCATCATATCATGACCCATAAAAAGAGATGGGTTTCATAAATATCATATCATAACCCATGAAATGAATTGGATATTATAAATACTTCATACTATTATAAAATGTGTAAAAGATTAAAGATTATCCATAATTTCATTATACAATAATCCATGAAAAGAAGTGGGTTTCATAAGAATTTTATCATGGTATAACCTGTGGAAGATAAACAGGTTTCATAAGAAACTTTTCATCATAAACATGAACCATTAAAAGAAATAATAAGAATGGTGTCCTTGGATACTATCCAAAATAAATCATAAAATATATACAAGTATTTCACCTCAGAAGGAAATAGTTTTTAAAGGATCATTTAAACTATTTCTTTAAGAAAATAATGCTGAAACATGTCAAAGTGTCCCATACCACTTTGAAACATTTGAATCATAATCCCCATGAAATAATAACATTAAATGAAGCTTATAATATCATGAAAAGAAATATATTCATGATATAACATGTAAAAGGTAAGCATATACACATTTTATAATAATATAGGTTTATAACATGGCATGTGTCTCAATGAAGGAAAATTGGGACAAAATTACTTTACCGATTTGGTAAATTTTGAACCATAAACCCATGAAATAGATATCATCAAATGTATATGTAAATAAAAATAAATTTAATAATAAAAACCATAGAATAAATTCATGGTAAGAATATAAAATACACAAAATAAATTAGTGGTGAATATAGAATAAGTCATGTAGAAATAAAAGTGAGACTAAAAATCCCCTAACTATATGAGTAACTTTTAAATTGTGATCCCTATGAAAGAATAACATGAATTAAAACTTTTAATATCATGAAATAAAGTAAATTCATGATATAAAAAGTTTTATTTCAGTATATAAACCACCCAATAATAATAAATATTGAATATAGAATATATCTCACAGAAATAAAAGTGAGACGAGAAAACCCTTACCTTCAGTCTTGACTTTCTTTGTAGATGTTAAAACCTCCCCTTTTCTGGGTAACTCCTTTTGGTTTTAACAAAATGGATTTCTTGGATGGATTTATGTTCAAATTGAATAATCTAGGATTATCGGATGGATTTTGGGAGCTTATTTTTTTAGGGTTTGGACGTGCCAAAGTGTCTTGAGAGGTGCGAGGAAGGGAAAAAGTGAATGTCGTTTTATAGATTAGAAGGGGTGACATTCTTATAATTACTAAAAGGTAAAAATTATTGGGAGGTCTTCCTTACCTAATTTGATTAAAAAAATTAAAAAAATTAATGCATTAAAGGGGAATTATGGTCGAGAAAAACCTCCACCACACAAAAATAAGTTTACTTTTATAATTTTGTTCCTTAACTTCTAAGTTTCCCCACTTTTATCATTTTGGGTTTTTATTAAGGCAACTAGTTTTCTAACCTAAGTAATTTAAACATTAATACTAAATTGAAGTGAGATTTATTAAAAAATATATACCCAATTTTATTATAAATATGATATCTAATTTATAAAAATTAAATCCCATGTGTGTTGGAAAATAATTTTAAAACCAACACATGTATCACGCAAAAAACACTACTATAACCCAAACCATGCTAATAATGTTTTTTCTATTTAAAGTTCAATATGTTAATTATAAAATAACAATTGGTAAATAAATGCACCATATTTTATATTTATTAAAATTTTCAAATCAATTTTCAAAATATAGGATTTTTAATAATTTTAATTCTTTTAATAAAATATCAATTATTGTAAAATGACATTAATATCAATTTTGACATTATTTATTTCATTTTAAATTAAAAATATAAAAAAAATATTGGAATTAAAATCTATTAAGTTAACATATGTGTAATATTATATATTCATATACCAAAATAATTGAATGAAATAGTTCATTAAATTTACTTTACTTTTAATGTTTTTAACATCATTCATTTAATTTAATTAATAACTAAATAATCCTTACGTTAGCGTTTGTTAAGATTTTAATTTAATTATATCATATATAAAACCTAAAGTCAAATTAAAAAGATAAAAAACTAATTTAACTTTCAAAATAATGTTTATAACTAAAACTATGTAGCTTCTTACATACTATAAAGCTTCATAAATGTTAAAGGTTAGGATGGTTCCTTTTTTATCTTTTTTCCTTACTTAAATTATTATATAGGTCAATTTCATGGGATAATATCCCAATAACTAATAAAATTATAACCAATATGGTATATGTTCTAACTATTGGAATAAAATGTCTTTTGGACAAGTGTATATGTCATTTTGGCCAAAACGTTTAAGTTTTAGCCCCCTGTTAAGCTTAATTTTACCTTAACTGCTATAATTAATTTTAATTACTTCCACTAATATTTTAGGTAAAAAACTAAGTTGATATTATTAGAATATAATTATTATAATTATTAAAACCATGTATTTATATTTTTCAAAATTCAGTTCATATAAGTAGAAAAATTAAATTTAACATTAATCCCACAAACACTGCGAGACAATGAGTTTTTAAGGAGAAAAGTTTAAAAGTTTGAAATGTTTCTATATCCAATTTTAATGTGAAATAGAATAAATTGGAATAAATTGGATTTATAGAAGTGTAATTTAACTAATAATAATTATTTTAAAGTTAATTAATCTTTATTTTCCTTTCATTCAATCCGTTGATAAAAATTGAAGCAACGCTCATGCGTACGTACGACCTACCGTCTCCCTGAACGGTGTAATCTATTTTTAATTTATAACTATTATATATTGATATAAATACATATAAAGTGAATATATATTATATTTTTATCATGTTTAAAACTATGTATATTATTCAACTTAAAAGTTCTAAAATTATCAAACCAAAACATACACAAAAAATGAAGTAATTATCATATGAAACAGTGATTTTAAAAAAGATTTGTTAATAAAAAAGTGATAAAAGACTATAAGTAAGTATTAAATGCTATGAAATATATTATTATGGTTTTTTAATATATTTATATTAAACCTATATGTATTACATATGAGTTTCATACACAAATAAAGGAATTTGTACCTGAGGTAGGGGTTTCTCATCTCACTTTTACTTTAGTGAGACATACGCCATATACACCACTTATTATTTTTTGTGGTGTATATACTACCCATTTTTATATGTTATATCATTAATATATTTAAATTCATGGTATTTAAATTTTAATTTGATGATTATTTCTTTTATGGGGCATTCGATTTAGAAGTTACCAAAGTGGTAAGGGTTTATTTCACAATCTCATCATTATTCAAGATTGTTTTTATTTAAGTACCCCATGGAAAACTTATTTGATATTTATATCTTTAAATCAATATATTTACTTATAATATGGTTATTCATGAAATTTTTCAATTAATAGTACCATTTTATACTATTTTTTACATAAAATTATTGAGAAAATATTTTTAAGAAAATATGACTTTATTTCTCTCTTCAATCAAAAATAATTTTTCATCAAAATCCATGTTTTATATTTTTTTTCACAATTTTTTAAACCTTTTCAAAATAATTTATTAATGAAAATTTTACCTATTTTTTATTTTTACAATTTTTTAAATGAATATTAATGTAATTTTCAAAACAAGGCATGATTGGCTTTTATAGAAAATTTGAAAGGAATATTTGTTTTAACATGTACGGAATGAATATAATTTTATACCTTCATAACCAGTCAATGTTTTAAAGATTATTTTAAAATCTTTCGAAGTTTATTTTCAAAATATTTTTTGAACTTTTTTTTTAAAATATTTTTCATAGTGAAAAGTTTCTTTTCCTAAAAATGTTTTTAATGAAATTTTTATGGTTTTTCTATTCATCAATGAAATCAACACTTTATTGTGATTATAATACACTATGGATATATTATGTTGAAATAATCCATATTCTTTATTTGGATGGTTTATGATAAGTTTGACTAAGGATTTATAATTTTACTACCATTCACTATATTACTCTGGATGGTTTATGGTTATGTTTATTTGATTGGGGTAAGTACTAACATTTCATATGTTAGTTCTTAATATGAATGTTTATATTGATTATGTTTCACCCCTTTTTTATGAGTAATTCATTATAATTAGTATGCGATGTGTGGGTATCGGTTATAGGTATCCCCTTGAGGCATCGACAGGTCTCATGAGACAAATCAGTTGGCCAAATTAGATAGGTTTATACACATAGATTTAAACTCTATTGAGGAATTTATTGATAGTTTTAGATGTCAAGAATTATACATTCCCTGAATATGTGATTAGTTATTTCCAAGTGATCATTCTATTAGTTAAAATATGTATGGATAATTTTCAAGCTTGTGTGATTTTTTTATATGGATTTATTTGATCATTATTTATTTCTACCATATTATGATCAGTTTATTTATTAAATGATATGCGTTTCAATTATTTATATTTCCATATTCATTATTCTTATTTATTCATGATATATTCCATTTTATGCTTACCCTTTCTGAGCATCTGAGCTCACCCCTTTTTATGTTTTATTTTCAATAGGATACTAGGAAGTTTTTTGTGAATGATATGCAGGGATATGCTATGAGGAATAATGACATTCTCAAAGAAAGCACTTTGTGTATTTCATTATTTCAAATTTATTTTAAATTAATGTATATATATAGTTTACCTATACTACTAAAATATTCATTCCTTTGGGATGTGATACCCTGTATCTAGTTCCAATGTAATAAATTAGACACTAGCTCATAGTTACTAGAGTGGAGGTCATTACATACACATTTTTTGTATGTGTAGACCATGATTTCTAGGACTCAGATAAGTGAAAGAGACCCATGGTCAATGACATATAATCACAGTTTTATTTGTGTGGAGAATAAAGATATTGTCCAAAATAGAGAAAAAATATCTTTTTATGTATCAAGTTATCCTTTTATTTTAATAAATGTTATTTGTATTTTTTTGGGTATATAATTGACTTGTAAAGTTAATTGTTTATTCCTGACTCATTTTGTCATCTAAGATGTGTACATTTTAGAAATGTTTACCATATTATATATATTTTTTATTTCATGTATTATTATTACATGTTTCACTTGTTGTTTGTATTATTTATTATTCAATTGATCACTATTTGTATTTAAAACCTTGAGGGTAAATCACCTTAAAATTATTTGATTATAATCCTTGACACTAGTTGTCATTATTATAAGATCAAGGAGAATTATTGAGGGATCATTACCACCTTTCTCAAAAAATATTAAAATTCATGACATTGTTTATTACACTTTTCATATCCTTTTTCAGTAATTTCTATAATTATATAATATTTATGAAGTATGTGTTGGTACCATTGATGAGTTTAGATATACTTTGTTTTGAAAATAACATTGTTGATGTTATAATAAATCTATATAGAATTATTTATTCTAGGAAATTTTCTTAGTTCATTAATAATTTTTTTATCCAAAAAACATACTTTTTTCATTTAATAATGTAATATATTTGAATTTTATTGTATATAATTATGACCAAATATTTTAATATTTTTTAACTTACTATCCACAATTTAGTGAGTTGGTGAACCATATCTAAGATCTTGAATCGTCCTTTTAAATTTGAAAACTAGAAACAATTTAACACCTTATAATGAGTTATTTTTCACCTTTTAAGACCAATAACTTATCCTTAGTTTTTCTCAAATAATTATGGATACTCTTGATTGTGACCCAATTAATTTTATTAGGGCCTGATTGGTATCACCTATTTATTCTTAAACCATATGTTTTATCAGGTCAATTACATTATATAACTCATATTATCAGTCTTAGTTTTAACATATTAGAAATATTATTCATGCGTTATGGTTATATATTATTAAATATAAACCACAACTTCATTATTCTATTTTCATGAAACATTGGTAAATATTTTTTCTTATAAATTTCCATGTGAAATATCTATATCACATAATCTATATATCTATTATAACTCAAATAAAATATATATTTTGTTCTACCCCTATATATATTTATACCCACTATCTAATCCACCTCACCCATATTTTTCATTGAAAATAATTTACCCAAAATATACTTTAAAAACTAAAAATATGGGGTGTTATTTATGATAAGAAGTATTTCACCTATATAAAGTACCAAATATTTTATTTTTCTCTCAGTTAAATTCTTTCAAACATAACATTTTTCATTGTTATTAATGAAATAAAAATATTTCATTTCAATATTGAAAAGAATATTCTAACTTCAAGTGACTTTCTTCAATCCTTAAATAGATTGTTGTAACATTCAAACCCAAAAAACACCATTACGATATTCAAATATTTTAGTATTTTTGATATACAAGTCCTCAAATAATTATATATTAAAAAAATATTTTTTTATATCCATTTAGTTTTTATTATAGTCATAAAATGATTATTTGCTACAAAAAATATATATGGATTTTATTATAAAAGCTAGTGAAATAGTTTGTTCATATTTTATATCACGACTTAGTTTATAATAAAAAATTTATATATGGGGATTTTAGGTTGGTAATATTACATCCCTATTAGTTTTCTTCTTGAAAAACCATTTCCACTCTTTGAGTCATACTACCTGAGGTAGAATAATAAATTTACAAATTGATTAATAAACATGGAACCTAATTCAAATTTCACATTTTCTCACTATCATACATAATAAAAATATTCAATGAATTTTTTTAGTAAGTAGGTTCATCCTCTATGAACATAACTTCATTATCATTTTTAATAAGAAACCCATATCATTCTAGCACCTAAAACCCTACCAGGTCTTCAATGTTCTTATGGAATATAAGTCAGTTCATTTTATATAATATCTTATGAAAATATCACACTTTACAACTAAGAATGATTTCATATTTGTTAGTATTGAAATTTACTAATATTATGTTTACACCCATTATTTCATTAGTAAATATATTATTTATAAATAAATATTCAAATACTGGATACATCCAATCTGTGCTCAAAAGGGTGACAAAAATAATATCCTTTTATTTCTATGGGATACCCAAAAAATATACACTAGTTAAATTTAAGATCAAACTGAATTAAAATGATAAATTTAATATATAATTCAATATCCTAAAATTTTATAAATGATAAGTTTGGAAGTATCCTAATCCATATCCCACATGGTATCTTTTCTGCTATTAGAAATGAAACTAGATTAAGTGTGAATGTATTAGTTTTTAGAGTATAAACCAAAATAAATAAAAAGTTTTGAATGAATCATTATGAATAAAATCATGCCTAAAATGGTATAATTAATTCATTCAGATACATTATTCCATTATGGTGTTCCTTAAGGAGTGATTTGTGAAACAATTCTGCATGCTTTTAGATGATTAAATATTATTGGCTTAAGTATTCCATGCCTTGATCTAGTAAAAATATCTTAATACTCTTACTAAATTTATTTTTTAATTTCATTTTTAAACACTTTTGAAAACTTCAAGGGATCTAATTTTATGCCTCATCATAAACACATAAACACACTGATAATATTTATAAATAAAGGTTATGAAAAACCGGTAACCACCAATTTCCCATGCACTCATCAAACCACATATATCATTATGTATTTTGGTTAATAAATCAAAATTTATTTATAGATTTTATTAAAATGATATTTGATTATTTTTTATAATAAAAAAATATTCACAAATATTGAACGATTTATAATCAAATGATTCCATTAATGTTTCCCCATGGAGTCTTTGGAGGTGTTTTTCATTTATATGACCAAGGTGACAATGACAAAGTTAAGTGGAATTAGAATAATTACATTGAATTTTTTTATGTAATAGATTGAATTATAAAATTATATTATATATAAATAATTAATCATATTTCCAATTCCTTAAAAAAAGTATTCATGCATATAAACAAATATTATTTTATAATATAAAAGAAAAAACCTGTCTCATCTATACAGAAAAAATTAATTTTTGTTTATGGAGGGAACATAATAAATTATTTCTAATTTATAAAATATATTGTATTTTTTATCATTTTTGAAGTTTATAAATGGGTAAAATAATCTTAAGGATTGATATTTTGGAAATATAAGGTGTTCAGTGAAGTCAAAATCTAAAAAAATATGTAGAGGGAGTATTTTTTCTTCACATGATTTCTATTTTATAATTTGGGAGACCATTATTTGTAAATAAGAATGTTTATCAAAATTAGGTAATTATTTTTCATGTTTTTTTATGTGAAATATGTAAAAAATGTTATAAAAATTATTCCAAAATTAAAATCCTTATTTATTTCATGATTTACCCTACTCCATCATCCAATTCTCCTCATTTATTTTATTTTTTTTGACTTAGATACATGGATAGATGGTTCATGGGGATTTATTACATGAATAAAAGGTAATTCAATCTATCATTTCTCATATTATCTTATACTTTATCCCTATACCTATTTTTATTGATAAGGTTTTTGATTTAGGTATTTGGAGGTTTAGTTTTCTTATAAAAATGGTGAAATCCACTCAGAAGATAAGAATTTTTCTGGGGTTGGCCGGAGATGGGAGAGACAAGGTGAAAAACTTTTTTAGATCATTAATTTTCATCATTATACTACTCAATAAGTATTTTATCAAATTTATACATTTCAAGTGGATTTTATGAAAAATATCCGGATTGATTTTTGGAATTAGTAATATGATTTTTAGGGGTTGACATGTGAGTTAAATATTTTATGGACATTGTTAAAGGTAGTAATTCTCACTCATTTTGAGTTAATACTCTAATTTTTTTATGAATATAATTTCTTATTAATTCTTTTATTATCTTTGTTTTATGTTGTTATCATAGAAAAATGGTATACTAAACTTCCATTAATTAAAAAGAGATTTATCTTGTTAAAATCCACTGAATATTTCATAATGAAAATTAAAATATTTATTTAGGTGATTAATTAATTGACTGAGTATTCTTAGAAATTAATATAGGATAACATAATTTATTTTTTTATGTATAAGGGATGTTATTTTTTTTGGTGAATTAATAGTTTTTTTATAAATTATTTTTAATTAAGTTTGAAAATGTACCAAAAGGTTGATTTGGGTGACTTGGTTTTGTAACTTATAAATTGTTTCATATTTAGAATTATGTTTTGGTTGTGGGAATGGATTTATAAAAATATGATTTCATGATTAGTAATGTGACTTTTTTTTATAAATTAATTACTTTGGAAAATGTTTTATGAAATTGTTTCATAAATGATTTATCAAATGAAATAAAATTTAAAAATTTATTGATTTGTAGGTATCTAATTATACTTTTGAAACTCATAAATCCATTGATGAATGAATTTTTATAATAAACTATCCTTTTATGAATGAAATTTCCCTTCTGTGTGTTACACTTGGTAATATAGTTTAATATAAAACACATGCACTACATAATGAAAATCAACAAGACTTTATTATATTAATTCAAACATTAAATTTAGAAAATTAAAATTTCCAAAATAATTGAAAGTGTTAAAATGGGATAAAAAATAGAAAATAAGATAAATATAATATGAAAATTTAGATCTACTTAATCACCTTGAAAGATCACAGTCATGAAAAACACTGTAGAAATTAAATATAATTTTAGTAATGTATTAATCATGTTCAAAACGAATATATATATATATATAAACTTTAGATAAAATTTAAGTAAATGAAGAATTAATGAAATATGATGTATTTATTGAAGGTATGGAACCCATATAACCATAAAATATATGAACGTTTAAATAGTAATCTAATAGTTAGAAGAGTAATATGATCATTAGGAATAACAATCTAACCATTATAATAATAACCTCACCTATTTAAATGTGAGGTAATATTTAGTTATCTTATAAAATTAAAATATAGAATTTTTATATCATGATATAAATAAATAAATGTTTTAAAAATGATAAAAGGGTTTTTTATTTTTATAAAACACAAATTTTATATTTATAAATTTATGAAAAATAAAAAAAATTTAAAAATTTTATTTTTATAAAATGGGTTTGTAAAATAATATCATGTTTCTTTGTAATGATAATATAATTATTTGAGACCATAAGTAATTTTTCAATAGGTTAGAAAATTAATCATAATATTAAAATTGGTATTTTTAAAATAAATAAGAATTTTTTTAAAAATTAATTTTATTATATTTATAAAATTATTATCATAAAATATATTTCATTTTTAGAACCTACACATTAAAAACTGGTTTGGGTATTTTTTTTGTTTTTTTCTAAAATATTTGAATTTTTTGGTGAATAGTAAAATATGAAAAAATAGTGTATTTAACATTATAAGATAAAAACGTGAATTAATGATTCATGGATGATGTATGAAACCAGTATCTAAAGGTCCCATGTACTAATTACTATATTTATTCAGAAGAATCATCACTACTGGTAGTCCTGAGCAAAAATAATAAACCAATCACTACTATATTAAAAAACACCCCTCTCCCCTTATAAATACCATCCCTCACCACCCCTTCTCATCACTAATTCCAATTATTAAATCATGGAAAATTTGTACTTAATTATTTTCCCAAACCTCTCCCCCTTTCTTCTTAGTTGTGGTCTCACCAAAAGGAAAAACCAGGATTCCCTAACATGTATTTCTAGAGACGACATTCAAAGAGGCAATATTCTCTATCTATATCTTTTAAATTACTATCTACTTCTACCTCCTATTTAGTTCCCCCATAAAACATGACATAATGAATCTAGAATAATAAATATACTAGAATGTTTTTTAATTAAATTTCCATTATCCATTCTCTTCTCATTTCATTATAAAATAAAACCGTTGTTTACTATATGGTCTATTTACCATCGCTATAAACACCATAATTTGTTTTTCACCACCTCATTCAAGTATTGTTTAATAACATTATTATGGTAACAAATTATCTAAATAAATATTTTATATTTTATTTCGCATTCTATAATGGATATATAACCATAATATTAAAGGAAACCCAACAGGTTCCTCATAGTCGAAAAACCCTTCTAAATGAACTAGGAATATAAATATATCACCTATACTCTATGAAACATTGTTATTTTTTAGTGATATTTGATAATAAGAACCTTTCTATATTTTTTAAATACATTAAATACATACTATTATACTTTTGTATTTATTGAATCATTTCATAAAGAACATCCACGATCATCCCCAAGTGATGCACCCTTGGAACCATGAAACAAATGACATTAAGAGAGTAAATAAAAAATCAGTATCTCAATTAAATGTCTATAAAAAATATAAAATCTTAATAAAAAATTAAATATATTTGAATTAGGTTCTTAGTCAAATTTTTATTAAATCTAATTTTATTATTCATGAAGTTAAGTGGAAGTGCAGAACGAATCTAGACCAGAGGTAAGGGAACTCTTCAGACCACCTAATTTTCTTTTGGATTTGAATTTTTCTCTCTGAATTACCTTTTCTATCTATTTAATGTTAAGGAATGCATATAATTTTTTTATATACTTATCTTAAATATATTTCTATATTATTCTCCTTTTTTTCCTATAGCATCTCGGGTCTGGTTCACTAACAAGTAACCTAACCTAAGAGTTACTTGGCCTCAAGAAGGCCTCCCCATACACTAGAGGATACCGACCAGTAGTGAGGGTCGGTGATGATATAGTGGGGAGACTATAACCTCATGATTAGAGAACAACATAGTGGTGTAATAAAATAATAATCTTTGGAAAAAAATATAACAATAAGGCATCAGAATTAGTGAATCATCCAACTATAACAGATAGACTGTAATAATAATGGAAAACCATATCCAATATCATATACAAAAATGATGGTCATTTCATGCTATGAAAAATGGAAAGATACATGGGTACGGATAAGTATACATATACAATATGCTATACAAAAGTAAAAAAGACAAAACAACTATCTCCAATATCATCATGAGTATAGGATTAGTCCTCTACTCTCATACTCTATCCTAGTATAGAGAGTGTGTCATCCAAAGATAGACCCTTCCCTTTATCCCTACCCAAAACCATAAAGTTTGTTCGAGTACCAATTGGTGGACTAAATAGTGCTTGATATATAATAAGTATGCCACCACCAAAGGTGTCTATAACAAATCCAGTTTATGAATATAAGCTATAACAATGTGAAGGTATAATAGTAATAAGGCTGTAAATGGTAAAATGATACTACCCAAATAAAAAAGTAAATGATGTTACAAGTAGTTTAAAAATGAAGAGTAACTTTGCAATGGTGTACATAATCAGATAATATACACCGATGTATCAAGTATCAGACCTATGAGGGCCAGGTTCTAGGGCCATTGACCAAGGAATCCACTTCAAGCCTAAGGATCTCATCCATAGAAATATCAATAATATATAGAACTACATGGGTTAGGACCCAAGGCCATTGAATAGTGTTCACTTTTTGAGTCCATGGATCTCATCTATAGTAACTTGGGATAGAATTGGGTAGAGCCCAAAGAGCATGTCCAAGGTGGTCTAAGAAAGCAAGATCCGAGGTAATAATCTAAGGAATCCAATATAAAAGATTTGTCTACTACATATCGAAATGTTGGTGCCATATTGAAATAATTATAATTAACCATTTTATATAAGGGATCAGGGGGTCTTGTTAGTTTCTATGCCCTTTATCAATTTAAATCATCATATTTATTTCATTAATTAATTAACTTATAAGTAATAATTTTAGGAGACATGTTAATGTCCATTCACTTTTAACTATTAAATTCTTCAACAATATAATCATTGATCAATTCAATCATAACTGATAAAAGGAGGGTCCATGTTAGTGTCTATACCACCATAAAAATAATTTACATTAAAATTCATAAGTCAATAGATCATATATCTCATTTCATAATCCAAATTAAATCATTTCATATTCTTTTTCATTTATAAATGATAATTTTCCATAAGAGGTATTCAACCATTATGTTATCCCAACTTGGTTAAACACCCTGAGGGGGGGGGGGGGTGAATCAGGGTGTCACTAATTAAAACAAATTTCTCTTAGGATGTTGTTCCATTGTTAAATAAAACTATCTTCTCTCTCTTTATTGTAGCGCAAAATAAATGGAAATTAAAACATTAACAAGATACAATGATTTTACTTGGTTCACCCTCACTAGGTTATGTACGTGGAGAATACAAAGGAAATTTTTTGATATACCAAATCCACTAAAGTGAACTACTATTACAAGGTTTAGAGCAGACTCACTTTCCTTCTTGGTTTACAAACATTCATAATTTGAATTCTCATTACCCACTTTGCTAAAGTGAACGCACTGATTCTATAGTAGAATATTATGAAAATTAATTATTAGTTGATTCAAACTTTTGGGAGTCTATATTGTTTTTTTCATCAATGATATGATAACCAACTTTTCCCAAGACTTTTATTCTTGGAGAATGTAATCCTTTCAAAAAAACCCATCATGAGAACCCACCACAAGACCTCTATGCGAGACCTCTTCACAAGACTCCTTCGTGAGAATGATACGCGAAACCCCTCTATGATAACTTTATTTATTCATGATGATTGCAGGTATTTTTTCCATTCACTTGGATTAAAAGACATTGTTCTATTCATATGGATCATGTAACTCTATTTAATTCATATGGATCATGTGACTCTGGCCTATTTATGTGGATCGTGTGACATTGGAATGAGACCTTTTTTAGGTTACACAAATCATGTGATATCAATGGTTTCAACTATGTTCTAAAAAACCCAATGCATACTTCACTTCATGAGACTCCTTTATTATATCCTTTCACAATACTTTTTACTGATTACATGGATTGGAAGACTCCATAACAAGAATTTTTTAGGTCCTAAAAAATACTTTTTATTCAAATCAAATCAGACTGGAAAACTTCTCTAAAACTTAAGGATTGGTTAGTGGATATTTATATATATAAATCCACTACCTTAAATCCACAAATCATAGTTAGATATAAATCACACTACCTCATTAATCCACCTCACGCACTTCACGTGATCGCTCTGCATGATTACCTGCCACATGTCACAAGCACTTCGCATGATCACCTTCCACATGTCGCAAGTGATTCATGTGATCATCATCATTATCTTCAAGAAATTAACATGATCCCATCATGAGATCCAAATAAAAATATGTGGCTAGTTCCATTATCTTCCAGTGCTTCGTGTGACCCCATCGCAATATCCCAAGACAATCATGTGATTGTGTGATTTAGAATGACTGGGAGATACCTCCATCATTTCCATCCTTTCTACCTTTATGTTATTCATGTGATAACTTCATAATATTAACTTAAAATCATGTGTGATTCATATGAACTCACCATGAGACCATTTAACAATCATGTAGTGCTTCACGTGACTATTTTGTGAGATTAGTTATGACATTCATGTTCTGCGTGATCAGTTTTGACAATAATGATCCATGTGATTAGTTATAATATTCCTTATTTTCATGATCAGTTATAACATTTTTTATCTATTATATCAATTATACATTAATCTCCATGGGATTAGTTCATAAATTCATTCTCCTTGAGATCATTTTAGACATTCATGCCCACTCCTCACACCTCATTTGATAGCCACCCTTCTTTAATCAACTCAAACCCTATAAATAAACAAAATAAACCCAAAATCACCATCATGATATATTTTTTACAATAATATACCCCTTTTGGTTTATTGAAAAATCTTATAATCTTTAAGAACTAACTTGTTGAAAAGTCATGCACATGCAAAACCATTTTCATTTTACAACCTTATATAGTGATCAAGGACTTAATTAACAAATACTCTAAGCCCACATGAATCAAGATTGAAATGATAAATAATATTATCATGAAAATTTTATCAACAAATTACTTCATTCTCAAAGATTCCACTAGAAAACTTCTCAACACCAAATGATAGAACTAGATCATCCTTCAAGATCACTTCTTAACCTGAACAAGTCTACTGCTTACATCAGAAACCCAAAGGACACTCCTTTTCATGATTATTATTCTTTGATAGACCTATTTTAACATAATAATATTTAAAAATCCCCCTATTTTGATTCTCCCTATATCAACTTCTCCCTCAGTCTTGATTAATACATTTTCTCCCCATTTGTCAATGAACCCAAAGGTCACTCCTTTATGGTATACAAAATGGTAAAGAATAAATATTAGTATATTGGGGAAAACAATCCATACCATTGGGATAAGGGGGTCCCACATACACACTATTTAAGTGTGTGGAGTCAATTGAACTCTAAGAGCCAGTCGATTTTGTTTAAATTCTTCTCTAGGTATGGTATTCACCAATATTTCTGCAACCTATAATTAATTTGGAACATATTCTTGCTTCAAAAGTCCATGATCCACTTTCTTGTTGATAAAGTTATATTTGATTTCAATGTGATTTTTCATTGAGCAATGGACTATATTTTTTCTAAGATTTATAGAAGATGAGTTATCATAATAGATTTTGACAGGAGACTTTACTTCAACTCCCATATCTTTAAGTTTCTGATTTATCCAAAGTAACTTCACACAAGAAGGAGTGGTTGTAATATATTCAGCTTCTACAGTGCTCAAAGAGATGGAATCTTGTTTATTACTTAGCCAAGAAATACATATTCCACCAAGATAGAATTTACCACTTGATGTTGACTTTTGATCATCTACTGAACCAACCCAATCTGCATATATAAATCCCAATAACTCTTGATGAGGTTTTTTATTTTATAGTAAACCTAAATACACAATGCCTTTGATATAATAAATTATTATTTTCTATACTTAAATTAATTTTATTTATTTGGGATTACTGTGATACCATTCCATAGCATGTGGAGAAAACAATATCAAGGCGTATCACTATTAATTATAACAGACTACCAATGATCTGTTTGTATTCAATGATATTGACTTTTTTCCTTCACCATCCCTTAAAAAATTTCATCTGTGTAGAAACAAGATTTTTCATTTATTTTGATGTTTCCATCCCAAATATTATTAAAACATCCTCATCATGTTTTGATTAAGAAATAAATGTCCCATTTCTTCTTTATGTTACCTATAAACCAAGGAAAACAATTTATATCCCCAATCATTGACATTTCAAAGTCACATTTCATGAATTCTGCAAACTATTTTCACTACACTTCATTCATTCCACCAAATATTATGTCATAAACATATACCATCACCATCATTATTTGGTTTATCTTGTTATTTAAATATAGATTATAATAAACTCTACTACATTGGAAATCGATCTTCTTCAAATACTGATCAAGTCATGAATACCATGCTCTAGGTGCTTGCATCAACCCATATAAAGCCTTCTTTAACCGTTTTTTTCATATTCATGAATAGTAAAACCATATAGGCATTCAATATATACTTATTCATCAAGAACACTACTAAAAAAATACTGACTTGAAATCCATCTGGAAAACATTTAATTTTCTTCGCACTCTCTGATTAAGAATAATGGAATTTTCTCCAGCCTTGCGACAAGTGAAAATGTTTAATCAATATAAATACCCTCTTTCTAAGAGTATCACTTTGTTAGAACTCATGATTTATTTATAATTATTATAATACCTTCATTCATATTGTTATATAAAACCCATTTGGTCATGATGACATTCTTATCCATTGGCCTCAAAACAATCTCCCATATTTGATTCTTTTCTATTTGGTCAATTTATTTGTTCATTGCATGAACCCAAATCTTATCTCTTGAAGCTTATTTTAAACACTTTGGCTATACCTATGACAAGAAATATTCTTGCTATAAAATCTTCGTCCTCTTCATCTATACTAAAGCTGTTTGATCCCCGATGATATTCTTCCCATAAATTTCAGCTTGTATCTTTAGTTTCTTTATAAGTTTATTCTACTAATCATATAAACATTCTTCCAAATCTTTATCAGGTACTTGCACTCCCCTTGAAAATATCAATTCTACATCACTATCCTCATGATACTATTCATATATTTATTGATGATTATTCTAATTTTCTATCAAAACATCATTATTTTTCTATATAAATTTTCCCAGCTACTTATTAAAGCATTTATATGCTTTTATTTTTCCTCGGTAACCAAGAAATATCCCTTCATCTCCATGGGATTCGAACTTCCTGTATTTATAACTATTGATAATAAAACACTTACTCCCAAAAACTCTAAAGTATTTAAATGTTGGTTTTTTCCATACCAAAACCTTATAAAATATTTTCTTAATAAAGATTTGTTATAAATGTAGACCAATGTCAACACTTCCTCTTTACAAAACTTCTCTGGAGGGTATTTCTTGATAATTATCATTTTTTCATCTTATTGATAATCCAATCTCCTCTGTTAACCACTCCATTATTCTATGGCGTTATTACTACTAAAACTTGGTGACTTATTCTATGATTCTCAAGAAAATCATACACTTGACTATTTATTTACTCTATTCCATTATCAGTTCATAACTTATAGATATTTTTATCTAGAATCTTTTCAACCTTCATTCGATAACGTGTTATGAAATTGAACACCATTGACTTGTGGGTGATAATTGAAACCCATGCCATTTTTATAAAATAATCAATGAAAAGGACATAACATCTCTTCCCATCAACTTCTCTTGGTGACATAGGTCCACATACATCAATATTCACTAGTTCAAGATTTTTTGTTGAGCTTTGATCTTTTTCCTTATATGTCTTCTGAGTAATCTTCACTTGTTGAAAATCATAACAAAAATGAGTATGATCATGTGATAACTTAGTGAGATCTTGAGAAACATCACATTTTACCATATTATTCAAGTATGATTGGATCACATGACCAAAAAACTTATGCCATAGCTATTTTCTTCTTCCATAGATAGGAAACATATGTCTTATTCTCTAATCCCAAGGTAGAGATTCTCCTTTATCCACTTTACTTGAAAAAAAACTACTCCATATTTTCTCTTAATGATACAATTTTTTTAAAGCTTATAGTATTTCATGAGTCACACAATTGGCTGACCCTTAACAAGTTATGATTGAGACCTTCAATAACCAAGATATCAACATGTCTTATGTTTTTCCCCAAACTTGAATTTTCCCAAGCCAATGATCTTTAGGCCTTTATCATTTAAAAATATTATGACACCTTCCCTATCTTACCTAATTAATATCACCATATTCTTATTTCCCATCATATGGGAAGTGTATCCACTACCAATAATCCATATTCCATTATAATCTGATGACTTAAAGGAAATATCTACAACCACTTCCTGATAAGATATTTTATTTTTGATCCATGTATTTGGCTTCATAATTCATTCTGATTGATACTATTTATATTCCTTAGAGTATGATTGTATAAACTCATCTTACAAAGATGAAAATTGATTTTGAGTTGTTAACTAATTTGATGATCCCTTGGGTTTTTATGTGAAACTACTTTGGGTATTCTTTAGAATTTTCTCTACATTTTTTATGATCAATATATGGTCATGTGTCTAAATCCTCTACTCTAAAAAAATGACCATTAAAATAATTACTATATTATTGAACTATGTTTGGATGCCTTTATTTCTCTTTCTCCCATTGATACCTCTAGGATTTGGAACTAAAATTTTGGGAATGTCCCATATTTCCATAGAAATAACACCTTATATGAGGTGTATTCCTATGAATGATTTATTTATCACTGATTTTCCCTTGAGTTATCTAAATATTATGATTCTAATTCATACCCAAATTGGTATTCAAACTCATAGTGGGACTTTGTGGTCTAACATCAACCATTATTGCTTTATGTTTACAACCAAATCCCATACCAGTAGTTTCATTCTGACGTGACAACTTATTCTAATAAATTATTTTAATTACTTTAATAGACCTCCAAATTGAAATTTCACATTTTCTATCACCTATAAAATCTTTTTTCCAATATCATATCAGGAGTCAAGAGTTTATCTTGATCATTAACCTTTCTTTGTAGGATGAAAAATTCTTCCATAATTTCTTTGATACGTTTGGATTGATGTTTTATTGTGTTATTCAAACTATCGATAACCTTGGTTTGTTCTTAAACCTTGAGTTTGAAATCATTGAATTTCTATAAGCTATCAAGATTTTATGATTTGAGCTTTTCAATTTTAGCATTTAGCTCATACTTATCTTCTCCCTACTGTTGTATATAGAGTTTTTCATTGTGAAACACCCTATTAGCTTTCTTTGTTTGGGATCTCCAAACATATATATCCTCAAGTGAATCTTCTAATTCATTCTAAAGGTCAACTATGCCTTTAAATTATCCTTCATCATCATCAATTTGTTCCCTTGAATGAGGATTGCCCACAACTACCACCATAGAATATTCTTTATGATCCTTACAGTCTTCCATTTCTTCTGCCTCATATTCTTTCAAACTATCATTCTCTTGTGAAAGAATATTATTTTTCTTGAATAAATTAAACTTCATATTTTTTTTATATTTCACATAGGCTAAATTTTTTTTCATGGGAATTCAAACTTCATTCCCATCATCATCTTATAACTTCTTGGAGAACCTTGATACAATATGTCCATCCTTTCCACATCAAAATCGTTCTAGAGTAAGTTTCCATTTAAACTTACCTTTTCCTCTTTATAGATTTGAGGAAAGGAATTACATGACCTCATCTGAATCTTATTTTTCCTAACCATCCTCTATAGTGAGATTCTTCATGGACTTGATAGACACCTCTTTAGATTTCCCTTTTTTTTTCAGAGACTCATTATCATCATTTCTTATCTCGTATGTGAAAAGAGTATTGTGTAAGATATCTAATGTTATCTCCTTCAGATCTTTATCTTCTAGTACACATAATTTTGTATTTAAATGATGTGTAGGAATTCTCAATATGTAATTAATTATCTTTACATATTCAAGGATTTCTCCGATAATATGCATGCCTTTTAATAAAATATTTACCTAATCAATGAATGAAATTACAGACTCATTGGTGTGTATTATCTGATCCTCATATTTGTTCGATAGAAAATATACTTTTTATTATTTGAATTTTAAATCACCTTCAAATATATTTAGTAGATATTACCTACATGTCATGTATTTAATTACATGACATCACCTTCATATATATTGTTTTTAATAAAGCTCCACCTAAGGCATTAATTCCTTTGGCATGAGAATCCAATTCTCTTAAGTCTGTTTCTGATAAAACTCCACTATCCACAATAGAAGAAATACCATACATTGAAGTAGTAAAGACATACATTCATAATGATCATAAGTAGTTCTTCATATGATTCTTTCACAACTAAAAATTATTTCCATCGATGATCAGAATACCTTTGTTATTAAAAACCTCTAATAAAACCATTGAGAAAAATAAACTGATTTTAACATTTCCCTCTGATACCAATTGTTATCTCAAATAGGATAGACACACTGAGGGGGGGGGGGGGGGTTAGGGTATGATAGATAAAAAATATCACTTTCGATCTTATTTCATCATTAAATAAAACTCTATTCTATCTCTTTCCCATATAACATAATAAATGTAAGCTAAAACACGCATCAAACATAGTGATTTTACTTTGTTCACCCTCATTAGGCTGCATCCAAGGAGCATCAAAATAAATTGTTATGATGTAAAAAATCCACTAAAGTACACTACTATTATAAGGTTTAGAGTGGACTCAATATTCCTCATAGTTTACAATCATTTAAGACTTTGTTCTATTCATGAAAATTATTTGAATATGTTCCGTTCATGTGAATCGTGTGACACTAGACTATTGATGTGGATTGTGTGACTATAGCACGAGACCTTGTTTAGGTCACACAGATCATGTGATATCAATGGGCCTTAATATTCTCTCAAAAACCTATTACATAATTAACTTCATGAGACTCCTTTATGAGATCCTTTCACAAGACTTTCTATTAATTATGCAGATCATAAGACTCCAATGTAAGGCTTTGTTAATGTCATGAAGAATATTTTTTCTTCAGATCTAACCACTTAATAAAACTTCTATAAAACCCAACGATGGGTTATGGGGTATTTATGTACATAAATCCACCTCCTTAAATCCTCAAATCATGGTTATAAATCTGTTCCACTACCTCATTACTCCTCCTTATGATCTTCACATGATCGCTCCGTGTGATCACCTATCGCATGTTACAAGCACTTCACATGATCATCTACTGCATGTCTCCATTACTTTATGTGATCATCATCTTTGTCTTCAATATATTTTCATGATCCCATATCAATATCCAAATACAATCATGTGGACAATAACTTTGTCTTCCAGGACTTCACGTGACCTCATCATGAGATCCAAAGGCAATCATGCGGCCATGTGATTTTGAACGACTACGAGATACCTCCATCATTTACAGCCTTTCTTCCTTCATGTGATTCACATGATCTCTTCACAAGATCAATTGAGAATCATGTTTGATTTTCATGAATTCACCGTGAGATCTTCTATAAATCATGAAGTGCTTTGTGTGACTGCATCATGAGATTAGTGCTAACATTCACACTCCACATGATCAATTTTAATATTTACACCCCATGTGTTCTTTTTTGATATGACCACTCCGCATGATCAATCCGAAAATTAATTATATATGAGATCATTTCACAAATTCATGTTCCACAGGATCAGTTCATACATTCAGTATTTACAAGATCAATTCAAACATTCTTGCTCCATGAGATTAGTTTAGACATCCTTTATCACTCTTCTCACCCCTTTGACAACTGATCTTCATAAAAAACCTCAAACATTATCAAAAAATGCAATATACAAAAAATAAATATAATAAGGTATTTTTTACAACACTTTAAAATTCCCATTTATTTCATAAATGACTTCCACTCATTTACGTAAATCTTAGGTCACCCGAAGGGGTGGAATAGTCCTAGGAATTCAATAAAACCCACCCCAAGGGTAGTTTTGGGTTGAGGTCGATGACCTACAACCATGTAAAAGGGAAACTTAAATATAAAAAAATGTTTTAATACATTTTAATTTAAGGAATTACTCATTTAGAAGCAATATAAAGAGGGTATGGCATGTGACACTATGGTGTGAGATATAAACATCAAGAATTTATTGGAAAAGGTACAGACCGCCCACATTAGGTGGGTTGAATATTCCTCATCCATTATTTCCCTAAAACTCAAGAAACAATAGAATAAATTTGGGAAATAGAAAAATACCATGAAAACATGTTATATTATCTAGCATATATTTATAATTCCACATAGAAATATTAATTAAGGAAGGAATAGGATTGAAGATTTTATCTGTATGGATCCAAAATGATGAATGATAAAGGAATCAAATGCTATATGAAGGTGGTATCTAAAATCCTACCTTGTGGAGAGGATAGAGATATCATAGAGGGGAAGAGTGTGCTATGTATGGGGATGAAATAAAAAGAGGTAGAAAATTTAAAGAAGGTAGGGTAAAATTTGGGATTTCACCCCTTTTTAAAGGATGTATGGTTTTGCTGCATGATTTTCCAAACAGTGCACCTAACCATGTAGGTTCATTGTCTAAGTAGAACTAATCGTGCCCATCCAATGCAGTCCCTATACAACACACCTACAAAAAAATGGTTTTGAAGCCTAACTTACATTGTTTTTCAAACCATTATCCTCTATATATGGGCCACACGGTTGATCTTCATGGTTACTACTAACCATGCACCGATTGCGCGCCTTATGCTTTTTCTCTAAAAAACAAGAGCTCTAGGATCTAGAAAAGGACCGAATGATACCAAAACCTCACTTAAATCTTTAAGAACATAAATTAGAATAAAATAAGATATTTATACTAAAATTTAAAATATACATACCTAATAAGAAAATTTGGAATCTTATAACCTACCCGCCTTAAAAAAACTAGTCCCTGAGTTTCAATTATGAGTGTGGTAGAATCCGGTGATCTGATTTGATGTGGTTGGTTGGATACCTCCCTTGTCATGGTCCGAGGCGTTGCAGTGACCAGCTTTACAAGGACGCGTGATGCTGAAACATGGTGGATGGTTCGTGGATTGAGGTGGTTGGAGGTGGATTTGAATTTTGATGTTTTGGTTTTTAATTGTTTAATGTGGTGTTAATTGTGTGATGTTTGAGACCCTGGTTCCCACCTACCTAAGGTGGATTTTATAAAATTCAAAAAAAATGGTGTGAGTGTGGTAGAATATAATTTTAGAATAACTCAAACCACTGATCATGTAAATTGACCTATCTAAAATAGGTATCATCATATACACATGAATGCTACCATATAAATTAAACTATAGGAACTAACTTTACTCATAAATCCTTTATTCTATGAACAACGATACACACCATAAACCTCATCAGGCCGAAAAATGTGAGACATTCTAAATAATAATGAAAAATCTATAAAACATGGAAGAATCTGTGAATGAATCAATACCTTTGATGTAACCACAATAAATAGGCTACCGACCCAACTCTCTCTATGATCTCAAAGGGTCTCATGAACCTAAACTGAGCTTGATCCATACACTTCTTGATAAGATATAATAGCTCCAATTTCTCCTATATGAGATGAGTTCTCAGTAGTGCTACCTATCCTACCTCTAACCAACATAGGGGTGAATAAAATGACCTGTCGAACAGGGAATCATAAGGATCCATTTTTTCGTTTATTGGAAGATTTTATTATAATAAAAATTGGTGAGTGGTAGGTTTTTCTCCTAAGAACTTACAAAATTGAGGACTCATTTCTGGAGAATTTCCTCCAACACCTATATCATATGATCATACTTCTGATTGATTCGTAAGTGATAGATTTTACTTAGAAGTACCTCTAAACCTAGTTCCCTATGTAAAACCTTCCAAAACTATGATGTGAAATGAGAATCCCTATCTGATATGAAATTTCATAGAACTCTATGGAGGCATATGATATACTTAACATATATCCTCCGTAGTTTTCCACTGAAAAGGTATCTCTGATAGGTAATAAGTGAGAGAAATTTTTCAAGCTATCTATGATCTACTATACCACATCATAACCATGAGGTGACTTAGGTTAACCCATCACAAAATCTATAGTGATGTCATCTAAATTATAATCAGGAATGGGTAATGGATGAATAATCCCCACAGGTTTCTAATGTTCCACCTTCACCTCATGGAAGATATAATACTGAGTAACAAAACCCATGATCTCCCTTTTCATACTTGGCCACTAATAATGGTGGAATAATTCATGGTATATCCTGATAAGACAAGGATGTACTGCCCAAAAATATGCATGAAACTTTTCAATCAACTCCTATCATATGTCTTCTAGATCCCAAACACTCCCATGAATGCACAATATCTCATCTGCTTCAACTATCTAACCATATGGTGAATACTCACCTAAAACACTCTCACATAGGCCCAATACCTTAGGATATGAAAGATTCCTCATCTTTACTCTATAAAAAATTAAATATTCCATCGCTAAATATATAGGAATAGGTTTCCCATTATGCTCATATGACTATAAATTCATCTTAGAAAACATATCCATCAACTACCACTCATTATTGGCCTAAAAAACTACCTGTGTATGTGTTTTATAGCTTAGAGCATCATCAAAAACATTTTATTTCACTGGAATGTAAGAAAAATCAAAGTCAAATTACTCTAGGTATTCAACCCATATTTTCCATCTGACATTTAAGTCATGCTACATAAAGATTTATTTGATTATTTTATGCTTTGTATACACCAAAACCTCTATCCCAATATATAATTCCTCCAATAATGTCTGTAATGAACCACAACTAATAACTCGAGATCATGAATTGGGTAATTCCACACATAAGGTATTAACTGATGGGACCCATATGCTAGGAATCAATCTACCTACATCAGAACGACTCAAAGAACAATTCCTGATGCATCACAATAAAACGTGAAGCCTCTACCAAGATTAGGTAAAATTAGGATCGGCACTGATGTCAAACTCCCTTTTAGATCCTAGAAGGTTCTCTCACATGATTTGGACTAGGTAAACCTGACACCTTTCTTATTCAATCCCGCGAGAGATGCTTCAAGATGTGATAAATTTTTAATGAAGTTCTTGTGATATTCCGAAAACCCCAAAAAACTCCATATGTCAAATAATTTCTTGGGATTATCTTAGTAAACCACAAATATCACCTTATCTAGTTCCATGGATAATCCTAATTCCAATATGATGTGACCTAGTAACTGAAACTTATCAATACAAAAGTGGAATTTTTCAAGCATGTCATAGATACGGTGATCTCTTAGTGTATTCGGAATGATGCCAATTTTTTTGTCATGGTCACATCAAGTATGATAATACACCAAGATTTCATCCATGAAGACTACCCAAAATGAATCCAAATATAGGTGGGAAACCAGAATTATCAAATCCATGAAAATGGTGGGCATGTTTGTGAGACCGAATGACATGATAAAATACTCATATAAGACATATCTAATATGGAATGCTATAAGTGGTATATATGATCATCTAAAATATACTCGATGGTATCCCGAAATCAAATTAATCTTTGAGATAACCACCACTCCTTAGATCTGGTTGAAGAGGTCATCTATATGAGGTAAATAATAAAAGTTCTTTATGGTAATATGATTCAACTTCTAATAATCAGTACACAACCTAAGGGTCATATCCTACTTCTTAGTTAAAAGTAGGGGTTAACCCTAGGGTGAAGTTCTGGGTATTATAAAACATTTGGCTTCTGAATCCTCTAACTGCCTCTTGAGATCTTGTAACTCAGTAGTAGCTAGACTATTAGGAAGAATTGACACTGGAGATACTCTTGGAAGCCCAATAGTAAAATCTACCTATCTCTCTTAGGAGGTAGACCAAAAAAATCACCAGGGAAGAAATCCTTGAAAAAATCTACCACAGGAGGGAAATTTGTAGAAGGGACAACACTCTGCTCCTAGGTATCAGCTACACTGTATGTATCTTTCCCAAACCCCAACCCTAAGACATATCCTGACTACCTTAGGTAGGCCCACTATACTAGAACTATAAATTTGGTTTCTGTATCCCTCAGTGACAACCACCTCTCCAGCTTGTATGACTCATAGTACTCTAACTACTTTCTTTGAAAGGAGATACTGATCCAACTCCTAAAGGTGGAGCTGGTGAAGATCCTCTTCCATAATATATAGGTGGAAAGGTCTAAAATATCTAAAGATTCTCCATTCTTCAATATTATCTACACTCAACTAGGGATCTGTTACACTTAAACTTCATATTTTCCCACTAACCACATTAATGATAGATCACATGGCTATCCGGGCATACACACCGGCTATTACTAGATCCTTGAGAAAGATAAAAGAAAAAAATTCTACCACTATAGGAACTAATTCTTTATCAAGGTACTAAACTACCATTGACCACACATCCAACCTCTCTAAGGTTATTATCACCGATGAGGGTCTGGTTCACTATCTCAGTGATGGCAGTCATACGAAACATGTTAAACTATGACCGGATAGTGTATACAATACCATACTCAAAATGTCTATCACTAGACAGATCATAACTAAGGAGAGTAGGAATGAAACACTAAAGCTCTATAAAATGAGTTGAATAATCAATGACCAATGGAGTTCCCTAATCCAGGTTCATAGACTCTCTAGATTGGTTAGCTATCAACATCTAAAGAAAGAAATAATTGAAAAAGGATATCTATAAATCCCTCTATACCATAAGTTGATGTTGTTTAACTAGGGTAAAAAACTTCCACCATCACTTGGATGGCCCTCTAAGAATATATTTTGGAGGCTTGGACCTCATATCTGGAGGAATCTCTTGATGGTAGAAGATAGATAAAATATCCTATATACTTGAATCAGTAGCTTGAGGATTTCCATCCCTTGAAAACATACATTAATGATGCTGTTGAAACTCAGTAATCAACTATGATATATTCAGGGCAGGTCATAGGGCTCCCTACATGGTCTAAATAATTTATAGAAAACTCTATTGAAACTGAGCATCAGTACCCATATCAAGAATAAAAGGAGGTTCCAATATCATCACTACAAGAAGTAATATTGGTGGATCAGGGCTCACAAAATCTAGAGAATGGTCATTTCCACCCTCCTGGTGTATGAATTAAAGCTGTTGTTGTGGTATATTTCTAAAAATTCCAAAAACAATTCTTAGAATAGAATTTAATAACTGAACAATCATAAAAAATATGACAGGTACAAGAATTTCTAAAATGTCACACCCCTCTTCCTACCCCTACGACCAGGTCTAAGTGATATAAAAAACCATAAAGAAACATAAGAGACACTCCAAACTTCTCACTAATAAGGTCATGTGAAAGGAAATTTCTTTGTTTCATGTTAGGGGTTTGGGTATATGGAGTTTCAATTTCATTTTATAGAGGAAAACTCCCTTTAAGTTTCAAATGTAAACCCCAGTTAATGGTAACCATTTCATTTAAGAATTTAGTTGTTCATAGATTCATATGTATATATATATATATCATGTTTCAGTTAGATGTGTCTACCATTTCTAAGTTATAAAGTCCTACACTTTATAAGTTTCAATTGGTACTACATGTAATTGCAACTATTCCTTTACGATGGATCAATTATAAGGATCACTATTCCCAATTTACAGAGGCACAAACACTCTTTAAATTGAAATTGGAATTAATTTAATTGAAACTGGTAATGTTTCATCCCATGTGACCAATGGTAAATCACTCAATGTACCATAATTTGTTAATTAAGGTATCACCATACAAATATATGAAAAAACACCATTTAGGTTGATGCAAACACTTTAATTAATTGAATATTTATACTTTTCTACAAGAAATGTTAGCTTAATACCAACATAACAATATAGGTACTATAATATGATAAAATTAATTCATACAGTAAAATAGACATGGCATGGAATATACATGTTATGTGAATCCTCAAGTGCCTACTATGATGCATGAGACATCACTTCCTTACCACAACGACCAAAGGTAAATAAATTCCATTATAATAATAACAATTCCTCAAATCATTTGTGTCACCCAACGGTGAAATCAGATAAACTGTAATAGGGAAAACTATAATATCAAGTGCCATCTTAGGAAATTATCCTTTTCCCTATATGTGGGTTAGCCACTCCTAAGAATAGGCTCATTACCAATTTTCGTCGCATTCCTAGTCACTTTTATAATAATACAAATAGTAAGACAAAAGGATAAAGTTCTATGATACCACTTATAGAATCCTAGATTCATTTCACTGATAAGTAACCTAACCTGATATCCACTTGGCCTCAAACATGCATCCCCATATGCTAGAGGTTTCCAAGTAGTAGTAAGTCTCTATGATGATATGGTGGGGAGACTATACCCTCATGATTAGAGAACATCAAAATAGTGTAATAAAAGAATAATTAGTGAAAATAAATACAATAAAAAGGATGTGGAATATGTGAATCATTAAATTGTAATAGAAAAATGACATAATAATGGCAGAACCATATCTAATATCATAAAAAAATGGTAATAATCTCATTCTATAAAAAAAGTATGATACAAGGTAAAAGAGCAGTATGAATATACAACATGCTATACAATAGCATAAAAGTAATCATAGGATCGGTCCTCTACTCCTGTAGTTTATCTTAGTATAGAAAATTAGGCATCCAAAGTTAGACCCTTCCCATTTTCCCTATATGAAACCATAAAGTATATATGGTTAGAAATCTATGGACCAAATAGGGTTTGATATATAATCAATTTTCCACCACCAATGGGGTATATAAAAAATCTATTCCGTGCATATAATATTTAACATTATGAAGGTATAATAGGAATAAGTATGTAAATGAAAAAATGACACTACAAAATCAATAAGTACATGATGTGAAAAGACATTTATAAATGTATATTAAATGTGTAAAGAAGTAAAGAATTATCTATGACATACACTGGTGTATCATGTATCTAATATATGAGGGCCAAAACATAGATCCATTGAACAAGATATCCTCTTTGAGTCCATGGATCTCATCAAAATAAAACTTAGTAATATGCAGACCAACATGGGCCAGGACACCAGTACATTGACCAAGGAATCCTCTTTGATTCCACAAATATCATTCATAGCAAACTCGGGATATACTTGGGTGGAGCCAAAGGTGAATGCCCAAGGTGGTATAAGTAAGCTGGATTAAAGGTAATAATCTAATGCATTTGATATAAAAGAGTCATCAGTTCCATATCGAAATGTTTATGCCATACCAAAATATTCATCATTAACCATTTTATATAAGATATCAAGGGACCATGTTAGTGTCAATACCCTTTATCACTTTAACTCATCAACTTCATTTCATTATTTAATTCACTTAAAAGTAATAAGATTATGGGACATGTTAATTTACATTCCATTTTAACTATTAAATTCATCACATTATAATCATTGGTAAATTAACTCACAAGTGATAAGAGGAGGGGACATGTTAGTGTCCATTCCACATTAACAATCATTTACATTAACATTCATACATTAATAGATCATCAATCTCATTTCATAATCCCAATTAAATCATTCCATAATACCTTTCATTTATAAATTACAAGGTGTTATAAGAGGTATTTAACCTTAAACATTCCCATTGAATTCATAAACAAATTCCACTCATGAGTGGAAAGATCAACTCACCCAAAGGGGTGGAATAGTCATAGGCATTCTATCAAACCCAACTCAAGGTATGTTTTGGGGTGAGGTCGATGACCTTCAGCCATATCAAAGGGTAAATTAAACAATAAAACATGTTCTACAACATTTTAATTTAATACATTACTCATTTATAAGTAATGAACAGAGTTTCCAATATGTGGAACTACAGAGTGAACTATAAACATGAATAAATTAATGGAAAAGGTATAGATCACCTAACTTAGATGGTTAGAATGTTCCTCGCCCGTTATTATCCAATAAATCGAGCTATAATGGAATAAATTAGAGAAATAGATGAATTCCATGAAAATAGGGTATATTAGACCTCATGGATCTAGCATTCCACGCAGTAAGATAAATGAATAAAGGAATGAAGATGATTGAATATCTTAATGATATGGATCTAATGCGATGAATGAAGAAGGAATCATACACATGATGAAGGAGGTATCTGAAAGCCTACCTTGAAGAAAAAAGGGAGATATCACGGAGGGGAAGAGCCTACTATGTGTGGATAGGAAAAAAAAGAGGGAGGAAACATTAAATATATTGGGGTAAAAATGATTATTTCACCCCTTTTAAAGGGATCATAGTTTGTTTGAATAGTTTTCAAAATTGTGTGGATAATCATGCAAGCTCACTACTTAAGTGTCACTAATCATGCGAGCTGAGAGCATGATTTTAGAGGAACATGTACATTTTGTGCGGTCCCTCTGCAACACAGCTACACCAAAATTCATTACCATACAACCTCTCTAGAATGGGTTGTTAAAATGTGGTCCTCTATATATGGGATTCATGATTGATCTATATAATTACTACTAACCATGTTCCAACCTTGCGCCTAATGTTGTTTCTCTAAAAAAATAGATATCCAGGCTCCAAACAAGCCTTAGATAGTCCTAAACCCTTTCTTAAACCTTTAATAAATTCTATTATAAGAAAATAATATTTTTAAACCAACACTTAAAATATATTTACCTTATATGAAAATTCGGTATCGTACAATTTCCTAGGTTTATACATTCCATATGTTCATTTCTCAATACCTTCTTTAAAATCAAACTTGATTAAGGGGATTTTTTTATCCATAAATACTTTCATATAATACTATTTTAAATTATTTTACCCATTTATGATTCCATAAAATAATAACTATTTTAGGGTTAACTAATTTGGTTTGCCTCTGGTTTTAATGAAAATTTAATATTATTACAATCTATAAAAGTCATTTATCGATTCCTTAAAGCACCAGTTTAAAGGTCTATATCTATACCCAATTCTCTACCTTTTCTCATTATTTTTCTTCAAATGTACTCTATATTTGAGACAAGTTCTTATTTATTAAAATATAAAGATATAAAATATTTAATTCTTCCCTCTATTTGGAATCTTTATTAAATATCCTTTGAATATGATTTGAGGTAAGGTTATGTAACCCATTACTTTCCGTGGTTATCTATTATTCTTATGCCTTATGTTTGATTATATTATGTGAAACACATGTGAATGAACATATTATTATTGGTACACATATACAGTTGTCCAATTCATTAGGTAAATTTTTTATCTCATGAGATGAAATTTATATGATTAGGGAGTAAACTTAATCCATGATGGGACTCTATCCAATATATTATATTATCTTGGCAGTGAGCCTTTACTTACACTTATGTATTTTTTTATGTTGTTTTCACATTACTATAATGATATGATCATATTATTCCATCTTATTTATGTCATGATTCCATATTATTATTCAGTATCCTTTTATTTTATGATATTATGTTATTATATTTGACTCATATGTTATGTTTTGTTTTCACATACATTCTCTTACCAGGATTTATAGCTCACCCATTTTGTTCATTTTTCCCCTAGATTATCCTATTTATTTTTATAATCTCAAAGGGATCTTGGATAAAATTATAGAGTTTAAAATAAAGTTGTTTTTAGTTAAATTTTGATGTAATACGAACCTAGTATTCCAAATACACTAGGCCTATCAATCCTTAGTTTTAATTTATTGGATATTTAAGTTAAAAACATGTAATAATATATATAAGAGGCCTGGGTCTCTATATTTGTATTATTTTTTGGAAATGGGTTTATATAATTTGATTTCACCAAATGATGGGTGAGTTTTTTATAAATAAAAGTGATTTAAAAAACTAATTATATGAAATTATTTTATAAATAATTTATCTAATGGAATGGAAATGTTTTTCATCCATTAAATGGGCTGGTGAATTAACTTATGTTTTTGAAATAGAAAGTGGAAAAATCAATTTTAAACATATTTTTTTAAAGTTAGTGTGACCTAACGGACTTATTAATGTGACTTATTTATAATTCATTTTGTGTTTTAATTTGTTATTTGTGAGGTGAGAGTCATAGGCATAGTTTTTTGGTGCATTTGTTTGTATTTTTAACCTAATAAGGGACTACTATGGGTAAATTAAACCTTGAAAGGGGGATAATGATATGAAATTATGAATCATAGTCTTTTATTCATTCCAAGGATGGAATCCAGTGTATTTTAGGTATATATACTTGTATTAGAAGTTATTTTAATGGGTTTTATAGGTTAAATATAAAAATAAAGCATTTATTAGAATCTTATGTCCTGATTTAATGTGTTGTGGAATAGTTTGAATATTCAGTTTGGAGAAACCATGTAGATATTGATATTTTATCCAATGATGTTTCATGGTTAGTTTCACTGTATGTAAAATGTTCACACAATGATTCTTTTCTTGTCCAACTTCTTAGAGATTGGTTATTTAATTTCATGGTAATTGAATAAGATATATAATTAGATCTATTGGACATAGTAAATTTTTAAACATTATGGAAGTATGCGATTTTTGGTTTGAGCAAGAACCATTGTCCTTGAAACTAGTATGCTTTCCCAGATATATAATTGCCACCTAGTCAACTTCTGAAAAAGAAGAATATTCATAGGTATAGTATGTATAATATAGTTGGTAGATATAGATATATATAATGAATCTATTATGTTTATGTATGGGTATGATAAGGGTCATTCCTTAATGTTAGTGAAGGGTAGCATTGGTGTTATAAGTAACTTACTCTTGAGGGTATGGGCATGTTAGTTTTTTGGAATTTCATAGGTGGTTTTCCATTCAGATGGTTACCTCATGGTTTTGAGGAGGAAAGATTAGAACATAATGGATGTGAAACTTTTTCTTTGAGTGTGTGTTACTCCATAATTTAAGTTGAGGAGTCAAATAGCCTTAACACTATTAGTATTTTTTTATAATCGAGATGGTGGATAAAAATTTAATATGAATTTTCATATTTATAAAGTTTTTCCTATAAGCTAGGGGTGAGATTCAAGGTTCTAGGGTTATAAATTTTAGTCACTTTGATTATGAGATACTCTATGATTGAGATAAAGGGGTTGAATGAACATTTTTCTCATAGTGTTGACTACTCTATATTCAAGAAAATAGAGATAGATCATGGGTGGTATTTCCTTTCACTCGTAAATTTTGGTGGTATATGACTGGTATATCCTTGTAAAGGAATTTAAGAATTGTAGGTTAATATCATTCCCAAAAAGTATGTTTCATTGACGGGTATCCTTTATGGGTGGGTTTTTTGTATGTTTTTTTGTTGTGCCTAAGAGTTTGGGATGGGTGGGTGGCCAAAAATGTCCAACCCTGATTAGTAGATTTAGTATCAATTATTTGAAACCCTAGTGAGTAGATTAAATGAATTTACTTTTGAATACATTATGTGATTAATGATATCTTTACGTTCTTGGGTTTCTTCCTTAGTCAATGAGTTATTTTCTATTTTATGATATGTGTTTCTTATAGTTATTATAATTAATTTTTTGATTGATTCTTGTACCTAAAGTATATATTATTTTGGTTATCAATTGCGTGTTCATAGGGATGGGTTGAGTTTCATACAAATATTTTTTACACATTAATACACATTTATCATACTCATCTATGTGCATTGAGGACCATAATATAATCTTATTGAGTCTATTTCACTCACCCACTACTCATGCATTAGGTATAGTTTTAATTTTATATGTATAGATTTTTTATATTATATAGGTTCAAATATTTAATTCTAGTTAGATATTTTGGATCATAGAAAGTGTATTCATAATGGATTTGGGTTCGATAAAATATTCTTAGGTCGAGTCAGAGGCCTTTCCACGTGTTTTAGATCATATATATGTCACAAGACATTTTTTATTTTTTTAATGAATGTTATATATTGGGAATGTGTGGATTTGACCCTACATAAATTTAGTTTATTTTTATGTTTAAATATTTAGACTTTAGGATGACCATAGGTAGCTCCCATTTTTGATTTTTCTATAGGGTCACATTTCCCATAAAATAATGGGAAATGATATATTTTTTAAAAATCCTATTATAAATTATTTTGGTTTGGTTTAAGAGGACATATTTTCCCAAATTTAAGTTAAACCCTTCATTTTTAGTTAGAAACATCTTGAATATGGAGAAGAACACCATATATTTGTGATTATCCATCTCAAAAAATAGACAAATACCAGGGTGTGGTATTATAACATTTATCAAAATGAGAGTTGGGATTTTTGAGATGAGTTGGTTACGTGTGGAGATAAAATGAAAGAACTTGGAAGGTACACAGGGTGCATGTTTGGATAACATGTTCATCTTTGAAACTCAATTTACAAAGAAATACCTATTATTGGGAGTAGAAACTTTATGTTGAGTGAGGTATATGTGTGGAAATACCAATTATGGGATAGGAAGTAACTTGAGGTTGGGTTATAGGGATCAATTATGACTTGGGTTTTTAATTTATCATGTATCATATAATGTAACCACAAAACATATGAATTTATGTATATATACTTGTGATTATTTATCATGTTAGGTTAAAGGTTTCAAAATATCATACATTAAAAGTTTTTTAGGGATAAATTGAGACAATGCAAACAATTTACAAAGACTTGAAAAGTTTGTTTCACTTTAAAAAGTAAAATAATTCTAAAATGAATTGGAAAAAATTAGAGTTGGGATTTTTTATATATTAGAATCTAAAATTTAAAATATAGTTATAATGTTTTTAATATAATGACTTTAGATATTGATTTATGATTTGAAATTATTATTTTTCACTTAAATATTGAATGAATGTTTTGTATTTTATGAATTTTGAAAAAAATTGGGAGTTATGGGTAAAACATGAGCTGATTTTTTTGAAACTATATGAAATAAATCATTAGATACTCAGTTGGAGGAACCAAGTAGCTAGTGAACCTCCAGTGTTAAGGCTGAGTCCACTAGATATCCACTAACTGATCAGTGGCCTAGGAATGTGTGATTGATGGACTACTGGGTATCAAATTCTATACAAGGCTATATTTTTAGGTTGATATTATTGTATTTTTTGGGATATAAAGATTATATACCATTTTCTATATTACTCCTTCCATTTTCATGACCCATGGTCATATCTTTTAGATATTAGTTAACCTTTAGATCTTATAAGTTTCCTTACAGTGTCAGTTTTTAGCACCAATAGTTTCATTTGTTTCCTTAGGTTAAGGATAGCCTCTCATATCCTTTATTACATATATGTTTCATGGGATAATATTGGGTTATTTAGGATTTATTTAGCTTAGTATTATAGTGTAATGAACCCCATTATATGGGTTTTACTCCCTTATCTGGCATTTTTAAAAAATAAAGAAAATAATATTAGATAAATTTCATCACTTCAAAATGAATCTATCTAAAACCCTAATTTATGAGGACTTTTTAATTTTTTCAATTTTGGGAGATCAAGGAAAAATAAGTCCATGATCTCCATTGAGTGTCCATTTATTATCTAGATGTCGATGGTCCCTTGGATTATCTCTTGTTTCATATGTGTTTTCACGTGTCTTGTGATATACGAACTTGGGAAATGGGTTGATACATATCAAACATAATATAAGAGGGTTAATATATGCATGATAAAATTAATGAGACCTATTAAATATATATAAAGAAATATACAGAAGTTATTTTGATTTTTTGAGTCACTTGGTAATTGTGTTGACCATTGAATTATATGTTAGTCTTGAGAGAGGACCCCATAATGGGTATCTAATATTGAGAGACTGATTGAGAGGTATTAGGTGGATTTTTGAGATAGGATGTGATACATCCTAACATGAGGTGATATATATCGAGAGTTAGAGGATGGATTCATCTTATAATTGGATTATGAATTGATAATCATTGGCTCAAGGGATAATGTTTATCTTCTTGATGATTATTTAGTATTATGAACCATGAGTAGAGTATTAAGGATAATAAGAGAGTCCACGAACACTTTCCACACATGTGATTTTATTGGATAGATAAAGGATATAGAAAATGGGGGTTTTTATAACATCTTCATTATTTTATTTTCTGTAAATCTAACATTATTGCGGTATACAAATAAAAAAAGTGTAGAAATGAGTATATTGACTCTATTTTTTGGGGGATATTTCCTAGAGGTTGGAAACCTATGTCACTTGATATCTAGAGAAATTGGTGAGATATGGATATGTTTATGCAATATCATTAATTATAGTATATTTTCAAAGGGAAATATGTCTATTCCAACCAGCTAATTTGAGGAATTATTGAGTCTATGCATGAGTCTACCATAGTAGTTATGAAAATTATACAAAGTATTCAAATAAATGTAATTTCTTAGCCAAAGTGGGAAATATTTTGATATTGGGGGATAAATATATGAAAGTTAGTACCATTATGACCTACTTGATGTGATCTTAGGAATTCATTTCCCGACACACTAGGAAAGATCTCCCCATCTCACTAGCATTAGTCAAAGAAGGTAGTGTCAATAATGAGGGTAGCTTAATGAGTATATGATTATGTGACTTTATTGGTGTGTATCGATTATTAATTGAATTATATAATATTATAATTGTACTCAGATATATTATTAATTATTATAGGGGATTTGTTTTGTGTTCTATTGATATTTGAACTCACGCCCTACACATGTATCTTAGTAGATGTGAAAACATCATGGTTCATGATATAGGTAAATTAAAGGACTTGATGATGGATAGTTTGCCTATAGTAGCGCAATAGGGATAAAGAGATAATATTAGATGAGTCCTAAGATTATTTTGCAGAGTTACATTAATTATTTTATTCATTTTCATATATTATGTACATGAACAAACCCTTGGTTGATCAATCATTTAATGTATGATTTATATGACATAATACATGGTTAATTTTATTATAACATGTTAATATGATATGGTTATAGTTATCTATACCTTGCTATTCTATATTATATTCTAATGTTATATATTATGGTAATTTCTTCTCCCTCACCTAAATTATATTTTTATTCAAACCTTAAAAAACTGAAGGAACGCCAAAGAGTCCCAAAGGTCTAAAATAATGGAGGGAAATCAAATAAAAACATATTATACATTTAAAAAAATCAAGGGTGAGTGAAAATACTAATGAAAATATAGGTTTCTTTTTTGGGATCACTACTAAAATCCAAGGAATCCGCCACCGCATTCCCCTCCATCCAAGCATGATGAATAATGAAATTAGAATCAATTATGTACTGACACTACCAAATGAATTAAATCATATAAAAAATAACAAAATAGATATTAGAAAGTAAATTGAAAATTAATAGAGAATCAGAATAAATATATGAGATAATTGTAACGCCTCACACTTGTATTGTGGTTTAATATTAAAGAAAAACAAGAATTTTTGAATTAGTGAACAAGTTGAATTTTGAAGAGGTATTCAAAATGGTTTTCTAAGAGTTTGAGATTCTAAAATAACGAATTTTAGATAAAAAAATAGGTTTAATTAGCAATGGAGGGACATAATAATTCATTGAATAAAGCCCTATGTGGATGATTCACTATTATAAAAACTGAAACAACCACTGATGATACAGTATCTATTCAGTGGCTAGAAAAAAGGACCCTTTTTATAGGGGTAACCTTGGCTAGCTGATATACAAATACTTACTAGAAAATAGGGGTATTATAGGTAAAAATCTCTATCACCTTTGAGTTTAATAGGGTTTTCCTCTATTTTTTCATTTTGTTTGTTTGTGAAATCCTGCTGAATCCCACCCTATATCTCTTTCTCCCCCATTTTTTTAGGGTGATATTGGATGAATTTATTTGTGATACTTGGTATGTTTTACCATCCTCTAACCTTTTTCTATCCTCTATTTAATCCTTTATAATTTTAATCTCTTTAGTTTAGGGTTTATTTGGGAATTACACTAGATCATAGTGGAATCACCCAATTCTCATGGGGATTTCAAGAATCATAAGAAGAGGAAGCCATGAGACATTGTCTTCATGAAGTAAATTAATGTTTTAATGAGGTATGTCACTATAATTATTTTTCTAATATTTACACTTAAAATTAAATTAATATGAAATTTAATTGATGTTGTGTGATAAGGATTCTTCCTGGGATGAGGTTGGTGGTCTAGTACGGACCTCCCATTGGATGTTGATCATGGTTCCGATGTTATGAGGCCATCAGTATATGAAACAATTATTAGAACTCCTAGGATTTTTTAATTAATTAAAAATGTATTAATTAATTTATAATTTATGTTTTGATTTATTTAGAGGTTCATGAATTGGAAGAGGCTTGGAGTGGACTTGGAAGGGGCTTAGTATGTTGGGGATACAACTATTGGCCTATGGAAATTTTGGGAAAAGCTTTAATTTGATGTATGTGGTCCCAATACTATCCCTATAGATTTATTATTTTGGTTATGTGGCATGAGTTATGTGGTCTTGAAACATTATATGATTCCCTTTTGGTTTAATTTATTATTTGATTTAAATTAAATGTTTACGTTAAATTAATTGTTGAACAATATGAATGCCTTAGATGAGCATACGAAATTTTTTGGGCCACAATGGTCCCAGTGCACTAGAATGACACCTTGGATACTAGTTGTTGAGGCATTGACCTTTGGTATTTTGTAAATTTTAGAACCCTAAGGGGAGTGGTCGAGATTAAGTAATCTTAGTGGCCTTAGTTTAGTATCCCATGATTGCATACTAGGGGAGGATTATTATGACTTGAGTTGACAAACCTAATAGGTCTAGAAGGAACCTTTGAGAGTTAAGGTGGCTTCCAAGCCTCTTTGTATGTGAGGTCAGACCTAATGTGACTTGTTATATTATGCATAAGTGGATGTTATGACTCCAAGATGGCAGTTAGTGTAGGCTTAGGGGACCTTGACCAAGTTTACCTTAGAAGGCCTCTCGCATGCCTTCGAGCTATTAGGTTATCAAGATGAGTAAAAGATGACCGATCCTCTCCCATCTTATGTGACCAAGACAAGGTGGACATACCTTGGATTAATTGTAATGGTCAAGTGAGAAGGCCATCCTAGAACAACCACATCCATTAATATGGGATATGTGTAATCTCTTTAGACCATTCATTTATAGTATATACTTTATGAGGATTTTGGTCTATGATGAACTTATGATAACACCAATAGATATACTATCATCGATTTATGGGTGTTAACCCAAGATACTAGATTTCAACTAAGGACTCTAAGTGGAGTGCCTCTGTATTATTGACAGAAGTGACCCCAGTAGGTTCCTGGTGATGGACCAACCCTAAGTGAGTGTATGAGAGATGGGAAGTAGATATTGTTTGTGTTCTATGGGACTCGAGTCACTTGGTAAGACCAATAATGATGAAACAATGTATGGATATGGGTAGGGATGACTATGGGTGTCTTATTATAATCCCAAGTTACATTGTGAAATGATAAGGCTATAGTGGATTAGGTTGGTCAATCGTTCAACCAACCCTCATTTATTTTTTACTTTCTCGTGATTGATTCCCCATGATTATAGATTCCCCAAACATGCATTTTATTTTTTTATGTTATTATTCTTGTCCCAAGAATGGGTAGATTACAAATGGTTCTTTAATATTTTATGGGGATGTGCATATTACCCTCGGTTTACTAGGATCATGTGCCATTGGTATGAGAAAATTACCCCTAGTAGACCTGTGCTACTTGGATAATCTAAGGATGGTTATATTTCACCCCAGATGTTATTACATATGAGGTGGTTTATCTATTCCACGAGGATGGGTATATTATCCCTGGTTGAATAAGACCACTTTCCATGATGATGAGTATATTACCTTAGGTGGGACAGTGATCTATGGATCACCTAGTATTGCCTAGGGATTAGACAAAGGTCCATGTTGGATGGAACAATCCACGTGACATGCTCAGAAACACCCTAACACTTGTTGAATCAGGTATGGTCAATCAATGTTTTAGACCTGAGGATCGAAACTAGTTACTATATTTTCATGGTCATCGTGTTTTTCTCAGAGACATTCTTACATCTACCTAAAGTTTGTAATGCTGGTTTGTTTTATTTATTTTTCAATATCTATAATTTATATGAGAATGAAACATAAAAATATCACAATATATTTTTGTTAGTACGAGACCATGTTAGTGGTTACCTACTAAGTTTTGTATTCATACCTTGATCAGATTTCCATTACACATGGGTACCTGAGAAGACATTCACTTAATGTAGGTATAGGTTGGGCTGAGGCCCATGGCTTAGATATGGATTTTTATCTAGATATATTGGATGGTGTCAAGAGAATGGGATGTGTTGTAACTTGGTGCATTCATGTATATGAAATATTTTATTCCTTTCCTTAATTTTTTTATATGTTTATGGCCCAGTGGTTGGTCAGTTGTTGTATGTATATCAGGGCTATTTAGGCCTTCACTACATTTCATTTATTATCACCTTGTTTATATTTATCTACTTTTACTTTTGGTTTATTTTTTGACAGATGATATTTAGTTATTTTATATTTCATTACGCACATTGATACAGGGTTATAACATCACCATTATACCTCCTTATACCCCCACTACTAGTCAGAAACCTCTGGAATCCAGAGAGGTGCGTTTGAGGTGACATGGGGAACTAGTTCGGTTACTATTCATAGAGTGAGCTCGGTTGAGATGTTACAAAGTGGTATTAGAAACCTTATTTTCTTTTAATATTATTGTTTTAGAATTTGGTAGAAAAGAGACATAGTAATGTGTTAGAGCTTGTGATAGAATATGAACTGGTGTGTCATGAACACCTTTTTGAATGGAATTCTAGGTTTCCATGGGCATAAGATTGATGTTTTAGAATTTTTATGTTCAGTTGCTTGATTTTATCCTATCATGATGAAAATGATGTTCAAGATTTATTATTTATGGGTTGTGGACTTTATCTCTTGGACCATTGGAAATAGGCTAGTTATTAGTTCTTTAACTCTTGACCTGTAGGGTTAAGAGGCATCACATGTATCATTCTACGCACATAATGATTACCATGACATATAGGGGATTACTTGTGTTTTTTATCTTTGAAGACTATGGATAAGCTATTTAAATTTTCCGTAACAGATCAAACTACATTTTATTATATAAGTACTTGGTGGAATTATACTTTGTTGGGGTAAATTGTGAGCATACTATTTATTCTAGTGTCATGTCCTGTGGATTCTACAGAGTGAAACTCGTTGATGGTGGTGTCATAATTCCTCAGTGTATGGGACATGCACTAAACCTATTAAGTCAATGTAAGCATTGTTTCCTTAGTAGTAAACCCCTATGGGGTGTTTGTTATTTAGGATCATTTACTTAAAGTGTCAGTAACAACCTATATGGTGTTTTCCCATATAGAATGGAATGAAATTCTACTTAATTAAACCCTATGACTCAATTTACCGAACAATGATCATCTATGATGATTTTGTTATATGTATATATATATAAATCTCGACTAATGAGTTTTTGATTCTCTAGAGGGTAGTCCATGTGGGGATGCTTGTGAGAATCTGTGCCCCTACGGTTAGGTGGGATAAAATGTGATGTTTTTAATATGTTGAGGCCTAGAGGTGGGTGTATTAGCATGTTTATTCCATCAGTTGATATGAGAGTGTGTATGACATTCCATGAGACGTGAAACTAATGTGAGACCTGATTGGTTAGGCTAAGTGGTCTGACTTAATTACCCTGACATGAGACATGATTGGTTTGGTTAGGTGGGAGACCTAGATAACCTTAGATTCATCTTGGTACTTTAATGAGTTTGTGTTTAGTAATATTTGAGGGAAACCCATCTAAGAGGTTATCCCGAACTTTTGGTGCCTTTAGAGGTTGTGATCATGGTTGTAAGATCATGTTTAGATCAATTCATAGATATTCCCTTGAGTATGTGATATAGGCATAGTAATGCCTTAGTTTCATAGAGAGATATCACCTTGAGTACCTTGGTATCAATTTTTTCTTCAAAGGATAGATTCATTTGGGTTCCTGACCTTGTTTACTTTGGATGCATTTTAGTTTGTGGTGAGAGTTAGAGTAAATGCTTAAGGACTTAGAATGAAGCTAGATAGAGGATAAACATGTGGTTGGATTAAATATTTATCATTTTGTGGATCATGGAAGGTCAGTTTTGATGATCTGAAACCTGTGGAGTCGTGAGTTAGGTTTTTGTGGTTGGTTGCAACAGAGGCATGCGAACCTTGGGGTTTTGATCATATCAAGGAAGTGTGTACTGGTAAGCATAGTTCCGTTTTAAAAATGGATTGATGAGAGGCTATATATGAGATGAGGGATAGGAAGTTTTTATGTGATTATTATGGTTATGAAAACTCAGATCTTGGATGAGGATTATGAATTATACCTTCATGGTATAGGATACATTGCAAATTTATCCAGTGTGTTGAAATAGTGAATTCATGGGTTTTTTATGGTAAGTGTTGATTGGGTTGAGGTTGTGTGTCTTTAAAGGAGTGGAATACATGTTTGGAAATGGATCCCATTAATATTTCACTCAAGGAGGGGTATAAGAGGATATATATAGTGGTGAGTGCACTATTGGATATTTGAGGGTTCACAACCCTCATTGTATTTTGGGAGTAGACAAAAATCAATGCTGTGATGGTGCTCAGGTATGATTGGGTTTGGCCACATCTGGTCATCATATTTAGGTATGGATATGGTGTAAACCATAGTGCTTGGGTTTTGATCTTTTGAATTGATGATAAGTACACTCCTATAGTGGGAATCATCCTTTATGTTGTAGGTGGTATAACCTAGTATGGGCAGGGTCATGGTTTTGAGAGACTAGTTGGTGGATGGTTCTAATGTAACTTGGATGATAATTTCCAAATGAGTTCCTAATATAAATTATATTTTTATTTATGCATGGAGTTTGACTGTGGGTGTTGGTCTTGGAATAGTTTATGATGATCATAATGTGTCAGGTCGGGAATGCATCAGTACTTGTTATAAGCATGACATGGGTTTAGTCAGAAGATAATTCAACTAAGGAGATCACATAGGGTGTCAGGTACATATGCCAGTGTGTGTACTTAGATGATCATGGGATTCATATGGGATTAACGATGTCATGATCAGGTGTTTTGGTAATGGGTTATTAGTGGGGTCAATGTGTTTTCAAGAAGGGTCAAATAAAGGAGTCAATACCAGTGATTTTGTGTGATATGAAATGCAGTGAGATGAAAAACACATAAGTTATGTTGTTTTAGACACAATGGGTATGTTTTGGAATTGGATAGATATTTCCATGGGAATATGGAATGTTCAGTTCCCTCATGTATAGGTCTTGATACTCATTATTTTTGGTTCAATATTGAGAAATAGGGGTACTACTAGTGTTTGAATGACATTTTCTTAAGTGGTTGGGAGTGTTAAGTTAAGAAACAAACTAAATAGGTCATTATACCACCAAAATTGTGTTTTGGTAGGAAATTATGATGGTGGAAGAACCCAATCCTTGGAATTGATTTTTATAAGATAATTCCCATGGTGGGGAGCTCTATAGGTTGGATGATTAATTGTACAAAAATGGTTCCATATATCAAGATGGATGGGATTGGGAATGCACCATCACAATGTTTTAGTGATGGTTAAAAGAATTGAATCAAGGTTTGGTAGAATAATAACCATAATTTGGATGTTGTTCTTTCAAAGAACATCAGACATAAGGGAGTGAACCACAACCATTTGAATGAGAGTGGATGACCATGGAAGATATAGGTGTATAATTAGAGGACCATCAGTACTTATTTGGGAAGATAAGTGCTATTATGGGGAGTTTTTAATGCCTCATGTATGTATAAGATTTAAAAATTCAATAAGTACTTGAATTTTTGGATTAGTGAGTGATTTTTATTTTGAACCATGATACATAAAAGTGTCCTAAGAGTTTGAGAATCTCAAAGGATATATTTTTCAAGGGTAATAGGATCTAATTAGCGTCAAAGAGTCTCATTCATGCATCTAAGGAAACTAGGGGTGGATGGGCCACCACAATAAAAACTAAATGATCCATTAGCTAGCTGGTGTATAGAAAATATAACCCCTTTGTATAGGGGTGCCACCAGATGATCGATATATTCATACTGGATATCTTGTAGGGGTATTTTGTGAAGAAGTCACCCCCCCCGAGTTCAAGAGGGACAACCCCCTCTTTTTTTCTTTTATTTGTTCATGTGAGATGGCTGACCCCCACCCTTCACCTCATTATTCCCCATTTTAGGGTGATTTTGGGTGTGTTTATCAATGATATTTGGTAATTTTATCCCTTTGATAAACTATGTTAAATCCCTCTTTGGAACTTTTAATTTTTTGTCTCTCCATATTAGGGTTTTGTTAGAAATTCCATCAGAGCATAGTGGAATCACCCAATTAGCACGGGGATTTCAAAAAGCAAAGGAAGTAGAGGGTATTTAGATTCTATATGCCCGTAATGGGATTATTTTTTCATGAGGTAAGTTTCCACTATTATTTTTTCAAATATTTCATATTAAAATTAAATTAATTTGAGATTTAATTGATTCCATGTGATAGGGCTTATTTCTAGGATGAGGTCATCGGCCTGCTGTGCACCTCCCATGGGCTGTTGATCATGGTTACGATGTGATGAGGTCACTAGTGAGTGAAATAATTATTATGCCTCCATGGATAAAATTATTTAATTAATTAAATATGATGTAATTAATTTTTTTCTTGATGTTTTTCTTGAGTTATAGGGTTGGACATTGAAAAAGGATTAGAGTGGACTTGGATAGGGATTGAAGGGTTGGGTTTTCAATTTATGGCCTATTGGAATTTTGGTAAAAGATTCAGTTTGAGTTAGGTGGTTCAAGTACTGTCACAATGGATTTATGATTTCAATTATGTGGAATACATTTTTTGGGATCTCCACTTTAGGTAATTCCAATTTGGTTTAATGGATTATTTAATTTAAATGGAATGTTTAAGTAATGTTAATGGTTGAAAAATATGAATTATTTAGATTTCAATACTAAGGTTCCTAAGAAATGATGGCCCATGTGCACTGGATTAACACCTAACCATTGAAGTTAGAGGCATTTGAATTTGAGATGTTGTGACTTTTAGACCCCTTAGAGGAGCGATTGATCTTTAAGAGACATAATGGTGCTTTTTTAGAATCCCATGAACACCACTTGAGGGGGGAGTGTTGTGACTTGAGATGATTGGACCAAGAGGGAAAATTGAGACCTTTAAGAGACATAGTGGATAAATGACCCATTAAGATTTTAGGCCATACCTAACGTGACTTGTTAGACTATTCATAGGGGCTTGAGATGCCTCCAGGATGGAGGTGAGTGTTGTATTAGAGAAACTTGAATGGATGGACCTTAGAAGACCTCTCATGTGACTTTGATCTATTGGGTTGTTGATAGGAGTGTGGGATGTGTGCTCCTATCTCTTATGAGGTGACCATGACTAGGTTGATAGATCATGGATGGGTTGGAATGGTTAAGTGTGTGGGCTAACAAAAAATGGCCACATACATCCATATGGTACATGCAACATCTCTTAAAAAAATGTTACTATTAAAAATACTTTGTGAGGCCTTGAGTCCATGATGTACTTATGATACTATTGAGATATATAATGTCCCTGAGTGTTAGATTTTAACTATAGAGACCAGATTTATACCGAGGAATCCAAGTGGAGTGCCTTTATTGTATTTTTACAAAGGGACCCCAATGTGTTTCCAATGATGAACCAACCCTGAGTGGGAGTATGTGAGATGGTTAGTGGTCATTATATGTGTTCCAAGTGACTTAAGTTACTTGGTAAGCCTGATGGGGCTGTAGAGAGGTATGGATATGGGTAGATATAACTGTGATTGTCACATGAGAATCCCTAATTACATTGTGATCTAAGAAGGATATAGTGTTTGAGGAAGGTCAGGCATGTGACCGACTCTCATTTCTTTTTTTTTACTTTCTGATACATGACTCCCTAGGATGATGGATGCCATAGGTATGTGTTTTCTTTTTTAGGTTATTATTATTATCCCAAGGATAGGTATATTACTCCCACTGTCTGATTATTCCATGAGAATTGGTATATTACCCTTGGTTGGATTATCCTACGTGCCATGGGCCTGGATATATTAACCATGGTAGACATTTACTGTAATGATCCGACCCTAGAATCCCGGTGCCTGCCCATTATTTTAATACATTGGCATGATTACAAGGAATCATATCTTAAAGTATCGACTAGTTTAACAGTCTTGGAAGACAAGATTACATTCTTGATTCCCATAATACATTGGGAAATGAAAATAAAACATGATACAATATAAAAAGAAATAAAAAACATCCTTGAATACTTATTCAAAGTTTTCTTCTTTATAACTCGGGGAAATAAAACATAAGAAAGGGGTGAGATTAAATGATCAGTAAGGGTTATTAATATAATTAAAGTTATCATAAACATAAACATTAGACATGGTGAAAAATTAAAAACACATGCCTTTAAAAATAAAATTGATCATAATATGGAAATAATTAAATATGAGTAAATAAAGCCATATAACTGATCACATGAAACTTTACCATGGATATTCTACTAGTAGAATACTCACATGACCTATCAATTACTAATATAATAAATAAGGAAATTCATATGCTGGAAATTATGAAACATAAAATCAAGGCCTTGTCCAAGATATCTAAAAATGATTGATACCTCAACCAAAACCATATCTGAAAATGGGAAAGCCCTCGACCAAGTCCATATCTGTTTGTCTCATGGGACCTACTGATGTATTGAGGGGATATAACATGCCCTGACCATCACTTGATAAATTCAATGCATTACTCACATTAATGGGGTTATAAATAAACATCATATATATATGAAATTTAAATAACTTTCCCCAATCTATAAACATAATTTCTAAACATTCAGGGTAATATGGTGAATAGAATCAAGATAACACATCCATAGTAAAACTAATTAGAAACCATGAAACAAAATATTTAAGGTGAAATCATAAGAGATAAACCTTAATGAAGTATAATATTTGATAAAGGATGTTGACAAAGATGAATATACTTTTAAATGAGACATTACAAAATTCTTGAGGAAATAATCCTTAAACATTCCAAAGTGTGCCATACCACTTTGAAACATTCAAATAATAATTCCTTAAAATATCATGAGAATAAGGATACTATTGAAATTATATATCAAAGGTAATTACATACACCACATGAAAGTAATAAGTGGTGAACAAGGCACATATCTCATAAAAGTTAAAGTGAGATGAGAAAAATCCTTTTTTACTTTGGAAAGAATATTTCTTTTGGGAAATCATTTGTATTTGTCATAAAATAAAATTGTAAACATGTATATCCCAAAAAATAAAATGGAAGGAAATTGAAATTATATTTTAGGCATAAATGATGTCCAACTAAAGTTAAATCATGTAAAAAACGTTTTTATGAAACTTTATATATAAAACATTTTAGTGCGGTTTAAGGAAGTGATTTTAGAGAGGAAATGAGTGTTTTCTTTGATAAAACCAGAAATTAAACAAGATTTTTTTTCATGATAAAATTTATGATTTTATAAAAATAATTATGTATTAAAAAAGATTACATAGTGAACTTTAAAATGGGTATAAATCCGAGAAGTTCCCTTAGATCAGGCTTGTTTATCGGGAAGAATTGAGAAGGAAACCATTTTAAAAAATGAGAATACCCATAAAATAAGGATGATATGATCTGGATATATGATTTTTGAACATATAAAAATAATGTATAATAAGGATACCAAAATAAATAATCATCACATTTGAGTAAAGGTAGAGAAAAAGTAACCTAAAGGAAAAATAGGGGTTCATGTTGATTTCTTTACCACATTGTAATCAATTGAATTATATGCCCCAAAATTAATAATCATAAATTTATAAATTTAATAAAATTAAAATAAATATATTAATTATATTATACATAAATTGGTAGTATAAAAACACCATAAACAAGAAATATTGGCGAATAAAGAGTATCTCACAAAAATGGAAGTGAGATGTGGAAACCCTTACTTCAAGTCCAAATGTGTTTTAAACTTGACCATAAGGTCATGGAATATGAAATTAGACTCATTAATAATTTAATTAATAATGTATTAGACATTTATATAGTTTATTATAATTTTATTAAGTTCATTTATGGCCTTTTTGATAAGTTATAATATCGAATTCCATCGTTTTGGAGTGTTCATTTCCTTGATTTCATGATCTGTTCACTTGATTATAAGAGAATTGAAGTTCATGTAAAATGGTAATTGATGTCCATAATTGAATTTATATGTTATTAATTATCATAAATAAGTTTAAATGATCATATGGATAATTTTGATATTTTGTGTGAGGATGAATTAATTAGATAAAACATTAATGATAATCGCTTGGATTATTTTGGGCGATTTCACTCACAATGAGCTTATTTTTATTTATTATTTCACATAATGTGTGTATGATGATTCTAGAACATTAAATAAGATAAAATAAATATATTATGATCTGTTTAAACCATAAAAATGGTTTCATTACCATCCATTATGATGGTAATAGAAATTGAAAACCCGTCATCCTAGAACGCGATAAATTAACACATATTAGATGCTGCTTTAATTATTTTTGTATAAAAGTAGGGGAAAGGAGAGATGATGATGAATTATTACATTAGAATAAAACAATTATAGTATATGTAAGGTATTGGAGATATCATACCTTTTTTATGAGGGGATTTTAAGAGAGAAAAAGAAAATAAAGGAACTTGAAAGAAAAAAAAAAGTTGAGGAATCCCTTATGAAAATTCGGTATCCTAACAACGTCACTTAAAAATTAATAAAATATTTTGATTAGAGAAAAAAGTTATATAATTTTTTTTAAATAATATGTGTTGTAATGGAGATATGGAATGCCATATCCTAACATAATCTAATGGAAATTAAAAAGGAATAACATAAAAGGAGTTCTTGAAAAAGAGAAGGGTGGTAGATTCCCTTACCTTGTAGAGTTACTCCTAAAACATGAAGGTTGGGACCTTGGGGGATTGAGGAAACCTTAGGATCACTCATAAAGAGATAAAAATACTAGAGATTTCAGGATGATGAATTTGGAATGAAAGTAATGAAATAAATGGGTGGGTATTTATAGCTAAATTGAGATATTTTTTTATTAATTTCTATGGACACCTCAGTAGTGGTATATGAAAAACCATGGGCTTTAACATGGTATTTTACCATGGTATTGGAAACTTGGGACACCTAATATCATATTTTAATGCTTAAAAGTATACCAGCATTTTATATTAATTATTACATCATTGTGATGTCATTAAACATACCGAAAACTCAAAACTATATTTTTATAAAATTATCATAAATTCAGTATAACTTAATATTGATATTATGAATTAAAAAATGAAATTTATTTCATCATAATTATTATATAAATATTAAAATTTTACCTTTTATCTATGAAAATTCTTATTTATTAAAAATAATAGTAGACATAAAATGCAAAGTAATTTTTTCGATACTTAAAAAAATTATTTTATCATTTATAATTAAAGAAGAGTGTTTTGATAAGAATATTTAATTATAATTAACATTAATAAAACAATAGTTTGATATAATAATTTAAATCTATTTGAAATGTACAATTTGTACCCAAAAAATAAATTTATCAAATTCAACATATTTTTAAGAAAAACTAAACTCAAAACAGAAATTATGGAACACAAATTTTATTTATACTTTCTTAGGTGAGGTTACAATTCAATTGGTAATATTACTATTCATAAGGGTAACATTACTATTCCAAAGGGTTAAGTTACTATTCATCAAAAATTTAATTTGATCCTATCAGACCCCAAATATCTTACTGATTGCAACCGTGTATGTACGTTTTTTGAAATTCAAAACACAAATACGGAAAAATTCTGTTTAAAGGCTAGGTTATAACTATATGATATAACAAAGTTTTATTTCACAGATACTAAGTGTAGCATGCATAATAATCTATCTAATTAATTGAAATTATTTAAGAAAAAACATACAATAAAATCTTGAGGTGTCATATTAATTGTGAATATATTTGTAACATAATTTAGTATTTATCAAAATAATTATAATACTCAATATATATATATATATTATTAAAATATTTAATTAAATAATCTATTGATAAAAATTAATTTTGTAATAAAAATACATATATTCAAATTAAAATATTATTTTACAAAAAAAATAATACTATAAAATAGTATTTTTTTAGAACATTAGTTTAAAATTAATTTAAAAGCTATAAATTTGAAATATAAGAATTATTAATTAAAAAACTTGAGTTTAAATTATTATTTATCATAACTAAATGTATTTAAAATTATAAAACATATTACTGGGGTGTTACATTATTCCCCCCTCAATAGAATTACATCCTCACAATTTGAAATTACACTTAGAATGTTAATTGTTGATACTTGAAAATTCCCTTGTCGGAAACCCACATCATAAACAAGATTAATAAAATATTATCTTAATAAGGGGGAAAGTGAAAGGAACAGGTTACCACAAAAATATGTATTTAAATAGGATAAAATTAGTGCGAAGTGAAAATATGGACATGGAAGAATCATCTAACCATCGCGTTTTGATGGAAAGTAATAGAGAACACGTTCAAATGAAAGTTGATTACCACAAAACCATAAACTATAGTTATAAAAAAATCATTGATATTATCAAATTTTATGATAATAGGAAAAAATTTAAGACTCTTTCACTAGAGTTTAGGGATTAATCCATTTTATAAGAGTATTAATATAATTTTCTATTTTTAAATAGAATTTTATCCTTTGATTGCGCCTTGAACTATCTATACTTCATCACATAGCACAGGTTGCGTCTTATGAAGAAGTAATACATGAACCTCTAGAACCTAATACAATGATCAACTCAAACCATTATTAAATGGTTAAACTTTCTAAAATATAAGGATCCAACACGTTATAAATAAGATCACTAAATTTCCCGGATTAACTTATCATTATCCCCTAATGAACATGAAGCATCTCTAAATTTTCACATACCAAACAAGTGAATAACTTCATCAGGAATCCTCTTGAAAAATGGTAATAACTCGAATTACCATAAAACCTTATTGGAAACATGAATTATTCTATATTCCTTAAGTAAGATCTATGTTATTGGATATATTCCTTAAATCCAAAAAGTGTTGTAAACTCCATCGATGATACCATAAACCACTTATTGAAAAGTCATTAATTAGTTCCAAGGTAGTCAAAACTTATCCAAATCAATCATTTCTTCATCATTATCTCAACATAAGGAATATATTTAGGGTTTTATTTCCTTAAATCATTCATTTTAAAAAAACTTTAACTTTATACTGAATATATTTTCTTGGTACTATTCAACATATGGTCTCAAATCCTTAATGAAAAAGTACTGCGGTACAATCCTCATATATTACATAATTCTTATAACCGATACATTTCTGATAAAATAATCAAATTATATAATTCATGAATATACATATTAATTATTCCTCTTCATATGTGGTAGCAGAATAACTTTATCATTATCCAATAGCATCATTTGGGGTATATTTCTTTGTTTCTTGGGACATTGATTCACATAGTATCCCATCTCCTTGTAGTTAAATCATTATAGATTGGAAAAATTTTTATTACCATTGAAATAATGAACTTGGTGTACTTTTTATTCAAACTTATAAAAAACTCCCATTCCCTTCAAGAATTTACTAGGGTGATTCTTTCCACAGTTATCACACATGGGAGAAAAAATTTTCTTTACATTCTTCCCTTTATCCATATTTTTCTATTCTATCCCCTTCTTCTATTTCTTCCTTGTGAATCCATAATACTTAGAAACCTCTTTCTCATTCTTTTTAGAACAAGATACTATCTCATCATACGATGAGGAAATTTGAGAGACTAGTTCCCTTCAAAAGACTGGCCTAAAACCAATGAAGAAATGAACATTCTTACTATTTGGATTGTATGCACTGATGCAGTTCCCATTCTATCCTCTAAGATCCATTTATATACAATTCCATACACTAGATTAGATCATATAATTATGAGACATAATATATAATCATAATAATAGTGAAATACTCAACATAAATTAAAACATTTATGCATAGAAATATCATAATCATAAACATGGTTTTTTTGGGATTTTATTCAATACTTATCTTCAAAGTCTAACTTAGGGTTATGTTCCATAATATAAGTTTTCTAAATATAGTTTCCAAGGTTTCTGCTAAACTCCCTATGATACCAACTGTAACGCCCTGACCCCAGAAGGCCAGATCTAGTGAATTATTTTAATACATTGGAAAGATTTCAAGGAATCAAATCCTAAAGAATCGATAACTTTAGCAGTATTGGGAGACCAGATTAGATTCATGATTACCATAATACATTGGGAAATGAAAATAAAACACAATACAATATAAAATTAAATAAACTACATCCTTGAAATATTATTCAAAGTTTTCTTCTTCATAACCTAGGGAAATGAATAAAAATAAATGGGTGAGCTTAGATTATTAGTAAGGGTAAGTAATACAATGGAAGTTATCATAAACATAAACATTAGGCATGGTGAATAACTGAAAACATATGCCTTTAAAAATAAAGTTGAGCATAATATGGAAAGAATGAAAGATGAGTAAATAAAGCCATATAACTGATCACATGAAACTTTATAATGGATATTCTACTAGTCGAATAATAAAATGATTTATCAATTAATAATATAATAATGAGGGAGATTCATATGTTGGTCATTTTGAAACATACCGTGAAGGCCCTGGCCAATACATATAAAAATTATTAAGGCCTCAGCCAAAACCATATCTAAAAATGGTCAAGGGTTCGGCCAAGTCCATATCTGTTTGTCTCATGAGACCTACCGATGCATAAAGGGGATATAAAGGGAACCACCCATCACCTTCTAAGTCCAATTAATTTCTCATATGAATAGGGTTATACATAAATATCATATACATATGAAATGTAAATAACTTTCCCTAATCTATAAACATAATTTCTAACCATTCAGAGTAATATGGTGAATGGAATAAAGATAGAACATCCATAGTAAAAATAATTATAAACCTTTCAAAAAATATTGAAGATTAAATCACAAGAGATAAACCTTAATTAATTACAATATTCGACAAAGGATGTTGACATTGATGAAGATACTTTTAAATGATACATTACAAAATTCTTGAGTAAATAATCCTTAAACATTCCAAAGTATCCCATAACACTCTGAAACATTCAAATAATAATCCCTTATAATATCATGATAATAAGGATAATATTGATATGATATATCAAAGGTAATTATATACACAACATTCAAGGAATAAGTGGTGAACAAAGAACATGTCTCATAAAAGTTAGAGTGAGATGAGAAAAATACTTTTACTTTGGAAGGAAGAGTTCTTTTTGGGAAATCATTGGTATTTGTCATAAAATAAGATTGTAAAAATTTATATACCAAAATATAAAAGGTAAGGACATTGAAATTATATTTTAGGCATAAATTATGTCCCACTTAAGTAAAATCATGTACAAAGAGTTTTTAAGAAGCTTTAGAAATAAAACATTTTAGTGCGGTTTAAGGAAGTGATTTTAGAGTAAAAAGGAACGCTTGTATTCATAAAACAAGAAATTAAAGAAGATATTTTTTCATGAGAAAATTTATTATTTTATAAAAATAATTATGGCTTAAAGAATATTACATAGTGAACTTGAAAATGGGTGTGAATTCGAGTAGTTCTCTTGAATTGGGCTTGTTTATCGGGAAGAATTGAGAAGGAACCCATTTTAAAACATGAATATCCCCATAAAAGAAGGATGATGTGATATGGATATATGAGTTTGGAACATATAAACATAATTTATATTAAGTATATAAAAATAAAGAATCATTACATTTGACTAAAGGTAGAGAAAGAATAACCCGAAGGAAAACAAGGGTTCAGGTAGAATTCCTTACCACTTTGTATTCAATTGAATTATATGCCCCAAAATTAATAATCATCAATTTATACATTTAATACCATGAAAATAAATATATTAATTATACTATACATAAATTTTTTGTATACATACAACATACACAAGAAATAGTGTTGAATAAGGAGTGTCACACAAAAATGGAAGTGAAATGAGGAAACTCATACCTTATGTATGAATGTGTTCTGCAATTGAGCATAAGGTCTTGGAATATGAAATTATACCCATTAATAATGTAATTTAAGATATATTATACATTTATATATTTTATTATAATTTTATTAAGTTCATTTATGGCCTTTTTGATAAGTTATTAGATTGAATTCTGTCGTTCTGGATTGTTCATTTCCTTGATTTCATGATCGGTTCGCTTGATTATAAGAGTATGGAAGTTCATGTAAAATGGGAATTCAAGTCCATAATTGAAGTTATATGATATTAATTATCAGATATAATTTTAAATGATCATATGATTCATTTTTATATTTTGGGTGAGGATTAATCATTAGATAAAACTTTAATGATAATCGTTTGGATTATTTTGAGTGGTTTTGCTCACAATGAGATTGTTTTGATTTATTATTTCACATAATGTGTGAATGATGATTCCAAAACATTAAATAAGATAAAATAAATATATTATGATCTTTTTCAACCATAAAAATGGTTTTATGATCATCCATGAAGATGGTAATATAAATTTAAAACCCTTCGTCCTTGAATGCGATAAATTAACACATCTCAGGCGGTGTTTTCATTTTTTGTATAAAAGGAGTGTAAATGATATATGATGATGAATTATTACATTATCATAACAAAATTACAGTATATTTAAGGTACTTTATTTATCATACCTTTTGGATGAGGGGATTTGAGGAGAGAAAAATAAAAGAAAGAAACTCGAAAGAAAAAGAGAAGTTGAGGAATCCCTTACAAAAATTCGGCAGCAAAACAACGTCACTTAAAAAGTCATAAAATATGTTGATGAGAGAAAAATGGGTCTATAATAATTTTTACATAATATTAAAATTATGTAGGATATTTAATGACATATACCGACCTAATACAATTGAAATTATAAATAAATAACATAAAAGGAGTGCGTGAAAAAGAGAAGGGTGGTAGATTACCTTACCTTGTAGAGTAAATCCTAAAACATGAAGGTTGAGACCTTGGAGGATTGAGGAAACCTTGGGAGGACTTTCAGGGAGGTAAATATACCCAATATTTGAGGATGATAAATTTTTAATGAATGGAATGAAATAAATGGCTGGGCATTTATAGCTAAAGTAAGAGAATATTTTCTTAATTTTTGAGGACACCTCAACAGTGGTATATGAAAAACCATGGGCTTGCCCATGGTAGATTCCGATGGTATTGGAAACTTGGTACACCTAATATAATATTTTAATATACACAAGTCTAATATAATTTTATATTAATTATTATATCATTATGATTCATTATGCATACTGAAAACTCAAAACTGTATTTTTACTATTCATGAAAAACTAAAGTATTTTATAAAATTCTCATAAATTCAGCATAACCTAATATCAAAATTCTGAATTTAAAAATGAAATTTATTTTATCATAATAATTATATAAATATGAAAATTTTAACTTTTATCTATGAAAATACATATTTATTAAAAATAATAGCGGTCATAAAATGTATAGTAAAATGCATAGTAAACTTTTTGACACTTAAAAACAATTATTTTATCATTTTTATTTGAATAAGAGTGTTTTTATAAAATTATTTAATTATAATAAACATTAATATAACCTTATTTTTCTATAAAAATTTAAATCTCATTGAAATTTTCAATGTTTACCTGAAAAATCAATTTATCAAATTCGTCATATTTTTTAGAAAAACTCAACTCAAAACAGAAATGATGGAACAACAATTTTATTTATACTTTCATAGGTGAGGTTACTATTCCATTGGTCATATTACTGTTCATAAGGGTAACATCACTATTTCAAAGTGTCAAGTTACTATTCACCAAAAAAATTAAGTTGATCCTATCAGACCCCAAATATCTTACTAATCACAACCATTTATGTCCGTTCTTCGAAATTCAAAACAAAAATGTGGAAAATTATGTTTAACAGCTAGGTTATAACTATCTCCTATAAGAAAGTTTTGTTTTTCAGAGACTCAGTGTTTCATGTATAATAAGATATCTAATGAATTGAAATTATTTAAGAATAGACATACCATAAAATCTTGGGTTGTCATATTAATAGTGAATATATTCATTACATAATTTTATATTTATCAAAATAATTATAATACTCAATATATATATTATTAATAACATATTTAATTAAATATTCTATTGATAAAAATGATTTTTTAATAAAAATACATATATTCATATTAAAATATTCTTTTACACACAATAATAATGTAAAATAATATTTGTTTTAAGAATATTAATTTAAAATTAATTTGAAAGCTATAAATTTGAAATATACATATTATTAATTAAAACACTTAATTTTAAATTATTATTTTTCCTAACTAAATATATTTAAAATTATAAAAACAATTGCTGGGGTGCTACATTTACTCTCTTGATTATATTGGGATATGTACATTTCCCCCAGATGGTATTGTTCCTGAGGTGGTTGATCTATTCCACAAGGATGGGTATATTACCCCTAGTAATATATGGTAGTATTCCACAAGGATGGGTATGTTACCCCTAGTAGGTCTATGCTCTATGAATCACCCATGATTACCTAGGTATTGGGGAAATGTCCATGTTAGTTGCATTGTTTGTGTGATGTGCTCAGAGATAGTTCGTCACTGTCTGAATTAGGTTTGGTTGATCAAGGTCTTAGACCTAGGGGTCAACACTAGTTACTATTTTTTCATGTTCATCGTGACATTCTTAGAGACATTTTTACATCATAACAAAGCATATATTGTTAGTTTATTTTATTTATTTTTCATAATTTATTATTTATCTAATCATGTCACATAAAAATATCACAACATATACTAGTCAGTACAAAAATTAAGTTGGTGGTGCACAACTGAGTTATGCACTCACACCTTTCTAATGCCACTATTTCACATGGGTACCTGATATGGCATTCACTTGATACTGGTATAAGTTAGTATGAGGACCATATCTTAGATGTGATTGTATGGTTGGATAAATTGGATGGTTTCAAGAGCATGGTATGTGGTGTGGCCCGACATAATCATGGAGTCAAACTCATTTATTAATTTCCTTTGGTTATGTATATGTTATCGACCCATTGGGAGGTTAGCTATTTTATATATGTCAAGTAAATTTGAACCTTTGATGCATTTCACATATTATAACCTTATTTATATTTATCCACTTTTACTTTTGGTTTATTTATAATGGGTGATAGTTGGTTATTTTACATTCCATTGAACAATATAATATAGGGGGTATAGCCTCCCCATGATACATCCTTAGACCCCTAGTGCTAGTCGGTAGCCTCTGAAATTCAGGGAGGTTCACTTGAGGTCACGTGGCAAACTGGTCTAGATACTATTCATAGATTAAGCTAGGCTGGGATGTTACAAGAATAATCACTCTTTACATGAATATAAAAATGGAGTGAAGTAGATATTTTTCCTCTGTAATTAAAGACATTCCCACAATAAGGGATTCCATAAAATCCATAATAAACAACAATTTTAATTCATTGACAAGGACTCCTACTCTTTTCCAACGAGCTTGTACCCAAGTGGTAAAGGATCCTAATTGGCATCCAAAAGATCAAGGATTGAATTACGGTAGGGATGAATTTTCGGGTTACTATAGCAGTGTTGCAGTAGGTCACTGTAGCAGTGGAGACACTGTAGCGGTAGAGGAATTGCAGTAGGAACTGTAGCGGCGGTGGTACTATAGCAGGTATTGTAGCATCTCAGGTACTGTACCAGTACAATTCAACGAAGGGCCCTTTGGGCCAAAAAACGGGATTTTACGCCTTGTATTCAGACCACTTGGTCTTAGGCCTTTGGGATATGTAATGGGTCTCCCTCTACTCAGTTAGAAATAGGTATTTTCTTTAAATAATAAATGAGGCTTCGACCCCAACTTTTTTTTTAAAAAAAGGCCTCCTACTCTTAAAATACCACTCACATAGGACCTGCCAATGTTTAATTTAAGTCTAGCATCTGAAGGAATCCAAAATACCCAAAATCTTCTAAGTAGAATATTAGTAGAATAAGTAACATGGATACATAACATCCCTATATTTTTTAGAAAGGGGGTTGAGTAAAACCCTTTAAATTTTATTAGTAGGGATCTAATTTGTAAAAAGGAATTGGAAAAAGTATACCATTGATAAATCCATTGCTCCCCATCCTATTTTCATTGCATGCTATCTGGATATGTTGACACCTTATTACAATCACTATATTATTGATAAAAGTCTTGAAGGAGTTAATATAAACATCTACTAACTATTAATACATAATATTCTCAATATTATTGAAGTTGAAATAGTGGTCCAGAATGCTTCCAAACATTTTCCTTAGGGAAGTCACCCAGGAACCTCACTAAAAAACATATGCAACAATAATCCCCTTATAAGACTCAAAAAATTATAATTTTGATACTAATTAGAAAAGTATCTTTAATATGGAAAAAATTAGTAGGAACAATACTAATGTGAATATTCCATAGTAAGAAACTCATTTTCATAGGAAAATATACATGAAAAATTGTTTTACCCCATTAAAACGTGGAAATTATCCAACATAAGACACTAAATAACACTTGATGTAATATTTTATGAAGCCATTACATAGAAAAAATATAATCCTTTTTATCTAATATGATTATATTCTTGATTAGATCTTTATAATCATCATCCAATATTACACTAATGGAGGATTTGTGTTGGAATACCATTTTGAATCAAATATATAGGAAGGGGAAACTAGGATTATAGTGTTCTTCCAACCCAATTATACTTAAAAAGATAATTTTAACCATCCCAACAACTCAATGATAATGATTTGTGTGCATCAGAATAGCCCCCCAGGTATCTCTATTATGAGGATATGTTGGAGCTTTTAATTTTCATGTTGATCATTGAATATTTTTTTCTCTTAGAAAAACGATCACATAGAGAAGAGTTAACAAAAAATTATAAATAAATTTAAGACTGTATGGATTACATGGTATCATGTAAACTATTAATATTAATGTATCATGTATTTAATGTGTCATGAACCAACTTGGGATACCCCTAATAAAGTATTCGAGCCAGCATGTGACAAGGACTAAAGGGAATTCCCAATACATAAAAGCAGGAAACCATTGATTGGGTATCAAGAACACACCTTGGGAATAATTTATCCCAAATAAATTCCAATAGAAGAATGAGGTTCATCTGGAGAACCTATCATGACCTTGATATATATTTGTGAGTCATGTATCTAAATAAACAGTGTGGATTACATACATAGGAACCAAACATAGCATAATCTAATCAATAAATCATAATAAAACTATAACATAAGTTGAAACTAAAACAACATCAATAATATTAAACATAATAAAAAACTGATCATATATGCATAGGATGATCTAATGATGGAATTAAAAGGAAAAATGGTATAGGAAGCTGACAAGGTGGTACATGAAGGATGAATCTACTAAGAAACCAAAAAAATAATCCACTATCCATCTCTATCTGATATAAAGGTCAACTCCCACCATGTCACCACCTCAATAATTGATCCAAGATAACAATAATATCCACTCCCTCCAAGTGGATGCTTTAATTTACCTTTATCTATCAAAACAAGGTCTATATACAACCAAAGGGTGTAATTAGGTTGTGAGAATTAAAAGTCCATTGGGAACCCATAATGTGTTCCATAGGTAACATTCATTAGATAATCTATAACATGATAGTTTGATTTTTAAAGATACAAAGGAAAACTTTTAATTTTAAAAAAAATAAGTATCATGGAATAAAAAAAGAAACAATCATTTTAAATAATCATGAATGAAAGTGAAGATAACAATAAAAAATATAACCTAAATAAAACATAATGGGATATGAACTAGGTAACTAAGGTCAATATTCCTTAGGACCCCCTTACTAATCCATAACATAACAAAAGAATATCATCAGCACATAGGCCACTAGATTCAGTGGCATTCTAATTAATATTGTATCCATTATCCAGAGAAAAATACTTCACTAGAGGTGAGATCAAGTGATCACTAGTTAGATTGGAATCATAACTAGCATTAAAACTCTAAAGGGATATATGACATAAATTAAATATTTGTATAAAATAAGTGCACAGTTACATCAGAGAATCAAGGGGTTCTGTAGAAATGGAGGCCCAGAGCATCACCAATGGAAATGTCCACACCCCCAGGGGGGAAGGGAACCAAAACTATCAAACACCATGAGGGGGACCTCCTGGGAAGCCTTTGAAGCCAAAAAATCAGCAACCTGATTGCCTTCACACCATGTATGTACTAGCTCTATATCATGGGAGAGATAATATTTACATTTTTAGATCAAATAGTTGATATACCAAGGTGTGGGAGTGAGGCCTTTGATGGAGTACCATATAATATTTGAATCCGTCTCAATCACCGATAAAGAAATCTGCTTGGAGAAGCATAAAACCAGGCCACTAAGCAAGGCCTCAGCTTCAGCCCGTAGTGAGTTTCCAGCCCCATAAAAAGAGATGAAACCAAGAACCACCGATCCCATATGGTCGTGGACCACACCACCACCCCGCATACTCCCTTGGTTGTATGAGCCGTTAGAATTTAACTTAAGTCCGAGGGTGGGGGGAGTCCATTTCACCCAATGGACCACTGATTGGGGCTGGGAGTAGTAGGACCTTTCCTTCTGGTCATAAAGTGCCTGAGAGAAGGGGAACCCTCCCATTGGTCCTTAATACTAGCAAAGTCCACAACTAGGCATTTATTTCTCACCATCAGGCCAACATCAGAGGAAGAGGATTTGTGGCGGGAGTGGTTCCTCGCCTCCCATATACTCCAGCAGCCCGCAGAGAGTAGGAGGGAATGTGCTCGCGCCTCCTGGTAATTACCATTTGAACCATTGAACCATTTTTTTAGAAAATACTCAGTTGAGTCCACAACCGAGTTATAACAAAAAAAACTCACCCAAAATTATCCACACCTTCTCATCCCACTCATATTGGAAGAATAGGTGGGTTGTAGTCTCCTTGTTTGGATACAGGAAGCAGGAGCACCAAGAGGCCAAGCAGATCCCTTTGCATTTGATTACCACTTTTGTGGGAAGATCAGAATTCATAATTCTCCAAATAAGAAAGTTAAATTTTTTAGGGATAGTTTTTTACCATAGATCCTCATCCCATAAGTCACTGACCTGGTGCGAAGAAGTTGCCTTCCTATAGGCTTTAGTAGAGAAAGTGCCCGATGTAGCACCAGTGAACATGCACACATCAGGAGTGTCCTCTATTTTAATGTCATCAAAGTCCTTCCTTTGGGTGGGATCAAGAATAGATTAAATAAAAGAAGGGAAGGAACAGGCATGCTTGAAAGTGAGGTTTAGGACGAGGTAGCCTTGGTAGCCTAAGACCTTTCCAACGTAGTTGAACTCCCAAAAACCAAAGTCACCACATCTAGCAATTCAACAGGAGCGTCGAAGAAGAACTAGAAAATGGACCTTCAAGGACTTCCACAAGGAGGAGGGTTGAATCCTAGCCATGCTCAGATCTCTACCATACTTTCCCTTAGTAAATCGGCTCCACAAGGATCGACCCTCGATGACCTCCCAAGCAAGTTTACCCTGAAGATGATACATAGTCCCCATCAAATTTCTAACATTGATCCCTCCATTCTCCACCGAACTCGCAATTTTTTTCCAGGAAGCCCAGTGGCACCTCCCCTTGCCTATAGCATCCCAAATGAATGCTCTAAGGATGTTGTCGATAACTCTCAAGACTATTTTTGTCACCTTGAGCATGGAGAGAACGTGCATAGGAATATAAGTCAACACACAATTCACATGTGTGATCCTTCCTCCAAATGATAAGAATAGATTATTCCAATTGGTGATCCTATTGGTGATCTTATTAACCATACCATCAAAGTACCTGATCTGGATCCAGCCTAGGGGCAATTAGAGCATCGAGGTATTCCATAGGGAAGGCCTTCTTCTGAATTCCCTACATTGAAATAATCATATCCCTACGACTGTGAGAGAAATTAGGGGGAAGGAACACATGAATTTTGCTTCTATTAATGACTTGGACACTCCATTTCATATGCTCTTCCATGATATCATTGAAATCTCTGATCGAAGAGCTACATACATTAATAAAAAAACATCTCATCGGCAAAGAAATTATGAGACAGGGTGAGCCCCACAGTGGAAGGGTTTGATGATGCTACGATGGAGGGAGGAGACAACTAATATGCTAAGAGCATATTGGGCCAGAATAAAGATGGTTGGAGAAAGGGGGTCCCCCTATCTTAGCCCCCTACTAGATTTCAGGAAACCATATTGCCTCCCCATGAAAGAAATGTTGAACCAAGGTGAGCTGTAACAACGGAAAAGCAGGTCGATGGTCCAATCTGATAACCACAAACTTTGCATAACCTTAATGATGAAATTCCATTCAAGGTGATCATAGGCCTTGTCTATATCCATCTTGATGAAAATGTTGGACCCCAACACCTTCTTATTAATGTCACTGATCATCTTTGGGGAAATTCCCATTGTGCCTTGGATAGACCGGCCTTGAATAAAGACATGTTGCTCTTCAGAGATCCATGAATGGATGAAATGGGAGAGAGTTATATTGATGGCAGAGGGAAGGATCTTTTAGGTCATGTTACACAAGCTGATGGGACTGTAATGAGAGATGAAAGAAGGATCCTTCACCTTCGGGATGAGGACCATGGTGGTAACACATGCAACCCGAGGGAGGGGTCCGCCACAGAAGAAGTCTTGAACAGCTTCAATGAGGTCCTTCTTGATAATGTCCCAGAAGCTGATAAATAAAGACCCCTGAAATCCATCTGGGCCTGGAACACTCTCCTGGTTGATGGATTTTGCAGCACCCCAGACCCCCTCTTCTTTAGGTGTTTTCTCCAGAAAATCATTTACTGTAGATGAAACCAAGTATGGAATTGAGTTGAACAGCTTGGGCTTCCCACTTGGGTAACCTTTATGCATAGATGGGTTAGGATTTTATAATAAGGAGTTAAAATGAGAAACAACCAGCCCCCTAATCACATCTGGATCTCTATAGTAAGAACCATCATCCAGGCAGATGTTCGGAGCGTTAACGTGAAGTTTTTTCCTTCAGGCATGCATGGAAGAAGCAGGAGTTCCATAAGGCCTACACATTTTCAATAGATTCCATTTTCATTGAATGTCCATTCTCATTTAAAGAGGCATTTCATGTTAGACAAATCCTTTATAAAACCATTTCATAAATTCATCAAATTTGAAACAACCATTTATGTATAAAATATCCCAATTAATTCCATCTAAAATGAAGTTAGTCATTTTAATAAACCAAATGTGGAAATCTTATAATTTCATATCACAACTTCATTTGGAGACCATTTTTATTACCCATATTTAAAGAGGATAGTTAGAAAAAATTATAATATCCCAGTTCTCAAAGATGTATTATAACTTTTTTTTAATTATTTTAAACAACATTTTCGAAAACATAGCATATAGGGTCCTTCAATCAATAATATCACATAAAACTAGATACCTTTATTCATTGAACCAATGGAAAATGATGTTAAAACACTAAAAGGATGGAGTAAGGTCCCATGTGACTTGATTAGAAGCCCTAATATAAAAAATACATAATATAAAATTCTAATTAACATGAGGAATAAGATACCATGGCCATATGATAAGAAGAAACTCATTAGAAAGGTGATTAAGAAGACACATAAAGGAATATGATACTATTTACTTAAGGGAACTTGATGATTTTGATGAAGAATGTACAGGAAGCAAGGACAATTAAAGGAGGAGTGAGGTACAATGATATAAGGGCCTAGATTATTTGAATAGATAATAAAGAAGACTAAATATGGGGATATATTAAAGGAAGCGAAAATATAAAATTTCATAGTTTCAATTTTGGGTAGTCCGCATAGTTTCGTAAACTATGTTCCAATTACATGAAGGGTTTTAGAATCCTAATAAAGCCACATGGTTTATAAAATCATACAAAAACTTTTTCAAACATCTCTAGAAAGAGAACCACCCCTAAAATAGTTAGGTTTCATGATTAGCACTAACCATGTGACATGTACTATATCCTTTTTTTTAAATTTCAAATAGATTCAACTGAAAATTTTGACTTAAGGGTGAAAATAAATAAATAATAGATTTCATACAGAAAAATGACATAGTAGGTGTTACGATTCTCCCAACTTTATCACTTTCTTCCCAGATAGAGTCAACCTAAGGATTTTTTATTAGAAAAGAGGTGAGTCCAGTGATCCCTCATATGAGTTTACTAGTCCCATGTTTCATAAAAATTGATACCATATATCCATAATAACCAAAGATTTTCATTACACTACTTTACTTTGAGAATCGATAATCCAGGTCGACTATTCTATCACTGAAGCATCTAACTCCAATTCCAACTCCTCCCAACTTATCACATGGGTGGGATTAAGATTATATTTCTTTAGTTGGGAGACATGAAAGATATCGTGAATGTAAATCATTTTATGTAGTAAAAATAGTTGATATATGACCTTCTCAGTCCTTTCAATGATCTCAAATGGGACCAAATACCTTACTATCTACTTTCTTTATCTTCTAAGACATTATTATCCCAAATGAGGCGATAATTATAAAAATACTTGTTCACCTACTAAAATCTCTAAATTTTAGTGATGATGATCAACATATAACTTCTAGTGGCTCTAATCCATCACCAACCATTTTTAAATTAGCTGGATATTTTCATCCATCTCTTGAATGATTCTTTGTCCCAGAAGTAAAGTCTCACCAATCATTGAAAATAAAATTGGAGACCAAAATTGCTTAATATATAGAGATTCTAAGGTATACATGTTGATATTGGATTACTAACTATCATTTTAAGAAAATTACACAAATTTCGAAAGGGTATTCCATGATCCTTCAAATTCTAGAACATAATCACAAAGAATATATTATATAATTTGGTTTTCCCACATACTATTTTGTTTCATTGGGATTTACTAGAATGAAATGGTTTTTATCATCAGGCTACCATTTTCACTTTTCCAAGAAACTCCCAATGGTTCCCCCATATGTAGTTGGGTATAGAACTGCTTTCCAAATACTGACAGTCATCTGGGTTTTCATGCCCAACAAATCTTGGGAACTCACATTGGTCAAGAGGATTGGAGGTTGGGATCACCAAACCCTTTTGGGGGGAATTATTTCTTACTTTGGGACTCTCTTATAGATTTAATATATTTTCATGGATCTCTTCATAATCCAAATACGAGACTGGTTACCCTGAAAAAATGGTTTATCCATTAATTCGCTTAGTAGAATAGGAAAGGGAGTCCCATTAATGGACCCATATGTATGTATCCAAGGTTCTTCATCCATTTACCTAGTGGAAAATAGTATCTTTTTGTGTTGTAATCATATAAAAAAGTTCTTTATAATGTTATTCCCTGAGAGGAGGCAATTAATATTTTTATGAGGGGATTGAGCCATTATGAGGCATCCTACGTATCCTGGATATTACATGAATAAAAAACCATGTAGTTCATTGATTCTCTTAGGATTGACCTCAAGGTTTATTCCCTTATATGAAGGGTATTCATTCATGATTCCTAATAAAATATTCATTCAATACTGGCACTAAAACAACTTCATCCCACTAAGGCTCCGAGACTGGATGGGTTCTATGCCCTTTTCTTTAAACAATACTGGCACATTATCAGTCCCGACATCTGCACCATGATAAAAAATATCTAGGATGGGAAGACTAGCATCACTTCCATCAATGGAACTGTCCTTGTCCTCATCTCCAAAATCAAGAAACCTCTGGTGATCCTTGATTTTAGACCTATCATCCTTTGCAATGTCTCTTACAAAATCTTCTCTAAGATCATTTTCAATCGGCTGCGACCTTGGCTACCTAATATTATCTCTGAGAATTAGAGCACCTTCGTGTCCAAGAGACTGATTACTAATAATGCAATTGTGGCCCATGAAGTGTTCCATTCTATGAAATCACGCTCCACCACGAAAAGAGGAACCATGGCCTGGAAACTGGATATGACCAAGGCCTACGATAGAGTGGAATGACACTTCATTCGTGTAGTCATGATGAAAATGGTTTTTTGTGATAAATGGATAGAGATGATCATGTAATGAATCTAGACCATCTCATTCAAAATCAAGGTCAATGGAAAGCTCACCAGAGGATTCGCCCCATCACAAGGCCTTCTCTAGGGAGATCCCCTCTCCCCCTTTCTCTTCATCCTGGTGGCTGATGTGTTCTCTAATCTTATTTCCAGGGATGTATCCTCTAAATCTATTCGTGGGGAAAAGGTCTCCCGTGTTATCCCACCAGTGTCGCATCTTTTCTTCACCGACAACTACCTCCTATTTTCCAGAGCAACAATTAATGAATGTCGGGTGATCAGCCAAGCGATCCAACAGTATGAGAGGGCGTCTGGCCCATCGATCAATCATGGAATATCTGAAATTTCTTTTAGTGCTGGGGTTCCTCTTTCTAATAGGGATGATATATTTGCATCAGTTGGTATCCATATGTTTGTGAAACATCAGAAGTACCTTGGGCTTCCCATGGTGATTGGCCGATCCAATAAAGAAATCTTCACATCTCTTGTGGATAGGATCGAGAAAAAAATTCTAGGCTGGTCCCCTAAAGGAATTTCAAAATATGGAAAAGATACCCTCATCAAATTTGTTATACAATATATTCCCATCTACTTTATGTCCTTGTTTAAGCTCCCAGTATTCATCGTCGACCAGATCCACACACGTACTGCAAATTTCTGGTGGGGGAAGAATGATGGAAGGAATCGAACCCATTGGATGGCCTGGGAGAAACTCTAAAATACCTAATCAGAGGGAGGGATGGGATTCCGAAATCTTCATCTCTTAAATGATGCACTTTTGGACAAGCAAGGATGGTTCTTTCTTTACCTCCCATCATCTCTTTGTGCACGGGTTCTCCGAGCTAAGTACTTTCCCCACACGGACTTTCGTGCTTCCTCTCTTGGTCCCCGTCCTAGCTTCCTTTGGAGAAGCATCTGGGGGGATAAAAAGCTCCTGTAAAAAGGAATAGGATGGAGGATCGGGTCTGGATCATAGGTCAATATCTGGACTGACACTTAGATTATTGATAAGGATGGTAGGCGGGCTACATCCCCCGTCCAACTAGGTCTTGAAAATGCCACTATCGACTGCCTCCTTTCCGACTAGGGACAGGGGTGGTGTCTAGAAAAAATCCTTGATTTGTTTAATGAAAGGGATCAAAAAATCATCCTTAGAATTACCTGGGTCCCTGATGTAGGCCCCGACTAGCTTTTCTAGACCAATGATTCCTCGGTCGAACACATGGTGAGGTCCGGCTACAGACTGGCTCTTGGAAACCACTCAGTCAGCCGAGATGAGGGACCATGGAATTTGGTTTGGAAGCTCAACGTTCCCCCTAAAATACGCCAATTTTGGTGGCAGGTCTGCACGGGTACTCTCCCAACCATGATCTTCCTCGCTTACTGACATATGTCAAGTACTGCTTTTTTCCCTTTCTTCCTGAACATTCCAGAAACTCCTTTGCACGCTATCATTCACTGCCCGGGAGCTAAGAAAATTTGGAATAAATGGGGCTCAAATTCTACTGCTTCAATGGCATCAGCCTCTGACCTTCCCGATCTTATGACGCGTTGGTGATCCTCTCTTTCATCGCCTTCTTCAGGTTCACTTTGCACTCTGGCATTGATTATTTGGGTCTAGTGCAACAATTTCGTTTTTCATCAAGCTCACAAACCCCTCGAATTATGGATTGAACGGGCCACCTCTTAGATTTAGGACTGTAAAGACCACAATGGAAATTTAATGCTAGGTGATACCCTCTTTTTCCCCCCTCATTGGAATCCCCCAATGGAAGGGACCCTTAAGATTAACATGGATGCGTTGCTCCCAAAGGATGGGCTTGTCACCCTAGGCCTCTTGACCTGAAATCATCTGGGGAAAATCCTTGCTGCAAAGTACGAACCACATCAGGATTTCTGGGAACCTGTAGTTGATGAGGCCATGGTCATCCTTGTCGGTATGTTTCTTGCCTTGGAATTTGGTTGGAATGATATCATTGTTGAGTCCGACTGCCTTACAGTTATTGATTATATTCACTACAATTATAGTGGGCTCCATTCATTAGGCATCATCATATGGATAATTATCTCACTTTTCCAACGCTTCTCTTTATGAACCTTCTCCTTTACCAAAAGGGAAGGTAACAACGCGGCCCATCAGCTAGTGGCCTCAGGCCCATTTGACTCCAACCAGATCAGGCTGGACAATTTCCCCTCATGGCCTTGCTCATGTATTTCTGCTGACTTTAGCTATTAATGTTCCATATTTTAATCAAAAAAAAATTATTCATTCACATCTCCCTAAGCCCATGTGAGCTATGCTTAGTGTGAGAAACAATGAGAATAGATGATTAGCCTCATGACGTATATATATGGGACATGTGTTTTGGGATAGTCTTTAGGATGTTTGTAATAAAGCTCAGGCCATGATAAGGCATCCTTGGTATCCTGAGTATAACAGGAATCATAGTCATCGTAGTTCAATTTATGTCAGGGATCACACACTGAGGCTTCCCTATATCATTATAGAGGTTTATAGGGTAGACGATATGATCATTGAAACTCCCTAATCACATGTGAGTCATTCTTGTTTGTGGAAAACAATGGATAATAAGTAATCAATGTCATTAATTTGAATAAGAGGCTTATATGCTGGTCTCTCTATGGATGTTCAGTATAGAGCTCGAACCTCAGGGAGAGGTGGCCTATGTATCCTAAATATGGTAGGAATAAAAGTCATCATAGTTACATTTATGTCAATGCTTACTCATTGAGGCTATCCAATATCATTTTGGAGGTTTATAGGGTAGATTATATGATCATTGCAACCCCCTAAGCCCATGTGAGTCATGTTCATTTGTGGGAAACAAGGGATAATAAGTAATTAATGTAATTGATTTAAACTAGGGGTCATATGTTGGTCCCTCTATGGATGATCAATATGGAGATCAAAACTTGGGGAGAGGTGGCCTACATATTATAAATATGGAAGGGATGAGAGTTGTTGTAGTTCCCTTTATGTTGGGTCTTACACACTAAGGCTTCCCAGTATAATTGTACTTTTGTCTGGAGGGTGTCACATGACCCAGCTGGCATGTCGTGGGACCCATCATGTGGCCTAGCCTAACAAATATGGGGGTGTTGCATGACCCTATTGGCATTTATTTGGAGCCATCAAATGATCTTGCTGACACATATGTAGGGTGTATCAAGAGCCAGTGTGACACAGTCCGAAGGATGTCTCATATCTTGGATGTCACTTTCAGAAGATATTGCAAGGCCAGAATAACATGTATGGAGGTCATCACAAGTCTCATCTAGCTTTCCCAGAGGGTTCCATAAGATCTTGGTTTTTATGCTCAGATGATTTCATGAGACTCAGATGACATGAGAGAACACCATTATATAAGTCATTCAATGTGTCTGGAGGATGTTGCAAGTCCTTGGTGATGGACCCAGAGGGTTCCACAAATTAGAGAGGCATCCTCGGGGGAACCATGTGACTTGTTATAACATGTATGGATTATTTCACATGTCCCAGATGACATGTTGATGGAGTGTCATGAGATCTAGGTGACATGTCCTAGTGTTGTCGCATGTATTTGAATGACACATGCGAAGTGTATGAGGGAAAATGATCATGTTATTCACTTAAGCCTTCTACCTTTGATCTTAGGTCTAACCCTTGTATTTTGAATGCCTTGGTTTTATTCAGTGACAGTTTTTCTTGAGTCTCGCATGATCTAACAGGCTTTCACGATTTAATTGTCATAACCTACCAGGGATCCTTCATGTGATATATGAATGATCACGTGAAGTGCTTTGTGCCTATCACATGAATACTCTGGCTACTCGCCGATGTATTACCTGATTGAAGGCTGGCCGGTCACATGATCAGTTACTCCAAGAAATCCTCTTTGATGATTGGGACATTGACTCTCGAGAGTTCCCTTCACATTGTAGTTGGTTCATTGTTTGTGCTGGAGTGGGGGATTTATAGGACTCTCCACCCTAAATACTCGCTAGTTTTTTTTGGCATATATGGTGTGAGTCCAGGATAGAATCGGAGAAGGGGCCTTACGCCACATGGTTTTTAGAGTCTTCGCTATAGACTGCTCCGAGCGGATCACCTAATTTTCAGCATTCGAGAGTCTCTTCCCTTATCAAATTATTGATGATTATTGAAGTTTTTTTTGATCGTGTGGACTTGTTAAAGGACATACATGATGTCATGTTGACATGTCCGAGGGTCTTCTCAAGTTCTATGTGCTTACTATAAGGCACTCGTGAGATGCTTGGTGACTTGTCTTGGAGTCTCGCAAGACAGGGATGGTCTGTCTGGGGGTCTCATGGGGACTGTGTTGTGGGTGTGCTAGGCACGTCGAATGCCTTTCAGTGACCGCAAGTACCTACCACCTCCTCCCTTTGTATCTCTTTTGTTTAATGTGACAAATGTTGGGCTTCATGCAGGATGACATGAGTGATGTTGTGGATATTTATTCAATTTTTCAGTGATGCTTCACGTGACCAATATGTGTCCTATGTGGGCGCGTGAGTATTTTTTTGAAAAAATCTATATGTTTTTCCTTTGAGTGACATGTAGTTGTTTGTATATGCTCGTTGAATTTTTTACGGTGAGGTTGACAAGCCAAGAGTCTTTCGAGAGATGAGGCAGACATGTCATTGGGGTCTCACGATGCTTCACGGATCGCTAAAATTGCACCACATATTCTTTAGCGACCGTGAGTACCTCTCACCTCTTCCCTTTTTATCTTATTTGTTTGATTTTATAAAGGTCATGGATTATGTGAGTTTTTATGAGTAATGTATAGGATATTTACACAATTTTTGGATGATTTCTCACTTGACTAATATGGGTCGTATGGAGCATGCACAAGCATGTAGTGGACATGTTTATCCATCTGTTCCTAGAGCACCAAAGGGGCTGCCTGGACATACTCGAGGACTTCTGTGTGGAATGGTTGATGTTGAGGACTCGCGGTGCCTTATGGGTCATCAAGGTAGCGTCACATTTCCTTCAGTGATCATGAACCCCTTTCGTCTCCTCCTCATTATCTTCGTCATTTTATCATATAATGATTCGAGGGTCATGTGAGTATTCTTAGATATCACCAAGGGATTTTATTCTTCCCGATGATAATTTGGAACATGAGATTTATGACCACTGGGGATCTTAATATTTTTAATGTTGTTCTCTTTATTTTCAAATTATTTAGGAGGTTTGTTGAGCACTTTATAATGAAAAACCATGTAGCCTGGGGTTGCTCATTCGGCTTTCATCATGTGGCCATCAATTGTTCAGAGGGACTTTGCAAGAGTTGTAAGGTTTATTGAAGGGGGATATGCAGGATATTCCATGGGTTATGCTCTATTCATGGAGACTTATCATGAACTTGAAATGGTTAGGAGATCATGATTCTTTTAGAGGCTCATGTGATCCACGAGTCCAGTTCATCCTCTTCTTCCTTTGATTCCGTGGGGAAAATAATACCCATATTCAGGTATTTATTCATTTTTGATTTTTTCTATGCTTATTTGGAAGGCATAAAAAAATAACCCCTTTAGAAGTGACATATTATGGTACAAGGACTCAGTTTTGAGGAAAACTAATGCTCTCCATAATTGTTGATGGTGTCACGAACCAGTAGTTCAGGTGATGTTTTGTATTCTGCAAAATGCCCTATATATGGGGGGTGGAGGATAATTCATTCCACTGAATGCCTTCTCTCAAGAGTACTCCCATTTTTTATCCTGTCACAAGACCTTTCTAAGAACCCTGATCAAAAACCCTGTTTTCAAGCCTTCTCCATGAATCCATTCTTCTAAAGCTCTTGCGTGAGTTTGCTTCAGACACTCCACTTCGATAACTTCTCGAATTTCATCTATGAGGGATATGGTTGTCCTTAAGGGATTCACAAGATATTCTATCATGATCATTCGACCATTTGTGATTCATGTGACCACATTCAGGTCACGTGATCATGAGTCCCTAGGGGGGTCATGCGGTTCACATGATTCTTTGTGGGGGTTATGTGACCCATGAGTCATTTAGAGTTCAGGTGATCTGCAAACTCTTTATACGGTCTGAAAATACCTTGCAAAATAATGTGATGTGAATGGTGTCACAAGAACTTTAATTCCACTATTTTTAAAAATATTATATGTTCTCTTTGTCTGACGTGTGACACTTACTTATTTTCAGATGGCTTCCAGTTTATACCAAGGTTCCTCAGTTGTGGAAAAAAAAGGTCCATGATCACTAGGAATCACAATGTTCATCCCCAATACTACATACATACTAATAATGGGGCCCTAAAGAGGTTCCTTCCATCTGAAATTCAGGATTATCCTTTATCTCATCGACTCCCCCTATATGGGTTCAATATAATAGATGATTCCTTTATACCTTCCCCATATTTTAATCTTTCATCTCGCTAGATGATAGGTTCTCTTGACAATGTTTAGGTGACGATTCCCAAGGATGATCAGCTAATCATAGCCCAGTCTCTAGGTTTGACTTATGTGTTGTCCAAATCCCCTCTAGGTTGGAATGGTCACAAATTTTCCTAGAAACCTATTGCTCAGAGTTATTCAAGTATATTCACCTCTTATCTAGAATTTTTAGTGGCAACTGGTATTATAACTGGGATCTCTGTTCTGTAAGAAATTTCTCCAATGAGTGGGCATGGCTTTTTTGGGTCCGACAAAGCTGTTTGGAGTTTGCCGATGACCTATATAGGGTTCAACTTTATGAATCCATATGGATCTCTCAATTTATCATATACCACCAGCCCGGCCTTCTTCAGGAAATGATTAGTCGTTGGTGTCTTGGGACCAACACATTCCATCTTCCCCATAGCGAGGTGGGTATTAATTTATGGGATATTCATTAGATGGGTGATATTCCCCCACTTGGAGAGATGTATGATGAATTCCTCCCTACTGTGGACATTTCGGAAGATCGTTTACAAACTACAATTTTGGCAAGGGAGATGCTTGTTATTGTGAAGAAGAAATTGGAGAGATATCTAATGGTGCACTTTATTATTTCCTTTATGTTCTAGATCAATATTTTTTTCATGGATATGGGGTTAGAAAAAATGTTATTTTCCTTCATCGGTGCCATTAACAACAAGTTTTTGATGACTCTGGTTCATATTGGGCCATTCTGGAAGCTGGAGACTACACCTTACGAGGCTATTGAGTGAACCTAAAGGTTTCTTAAGATCTTAGGTTAGGAGGTTTTCTTGTCATGTTTCTAAACAGGTGTATTTTCCCAGTTTGGGACACACGATCAGGAGTCCGTGTCAGCATATTGGTGATGGTGATGTGACTTGTGGAAGGACGATGCCTTAACCTATAATTACCAGTCCTTGTGTGCCTCTAATAAATACCAGGACACGTCCAACATGAAACACTCCTTATAAGATTAGTGGCCCCCTCTAGTTTTTTTTGGTTGGATAGGGGATTATTTCCATTGTTATGATTACTAAAATTCCTCTATGATCCAGGACTCCCCCTCCCGTATTAGATTGTTGAATATATCTGGGGTTGGGGTTATGCCCCTAAACACTATTAAGGTTAGAGGTGAACTATGAAAATTTGATAGTTTTGAATTTACCACCTTTTTTGAACCGAGTGGTGCAATTATAGATGTTGGAAGTGGTTACCTTGATGAAAGATCTTATATAACCTCCCTTTGAGATAGGTTTCTCTCAACTAGGGTGTTCGATTTGATCATCTAGGATCCATACACACCCTACTGATTTTCTCAACAGTTTGGCTGCATGAAAAGATTTTATCCCATTCATTTGGTCATTATCTGAGGGGAATGACATCCTAGGATTATTTACCAATTATGGAAGATGATATCACTTGAAGACATAGGGGATGAGATTATGATTTCTCCCACGGACACATCAACTTCCCTTACCTAGGATTATGCATAGTCTTGGGTGACAACTTATCCTAATGGTGTGTTAGGCCAGTTGATCCTTCATGTGTACACACCTCTTGCATCACCAACTCATTTATTTTTAGTGTCGATTGATTTTATTAAAAACCTAGGTGAGGAATAAAGGAAGAAAACCCACTCTGAAAATGGTCATTTGGACAATGGGTCATATTCTATTGAAGAGATTAGTTCTCTAGAACATGCTATAGGTGATAAGACTATTGAGAGAGAGGCATATGGGGCTTAATATCCCATTTTAGCATTGATTCAATTGGTTAGTCATCCTTTTATTGTGCATACCTCATCAGATGTTGAGGCTCAATCACACCATAATCTGATTTGGGAATTCATTCTTGTCTTGATTACTAATACCCCCTTGGAAATATTTTTCAACCAATGATGTGGGACCCCAGTGGGAATCACTAGGACACCAAGCCTAGGAACCCCACTAATTCTAGGCCCATAGCCCCACTACGACAACAATCCCCCAACCCTTCTTCGTAACTGGGAACCACTTGGACACCTGGATGAAGAACCCCATATATATGACAATTTTTTGTGAATAGATGATTTCAAACATGGGTCAACTTTAACACCGAGCCCATGGAACTCAATGACAAACACTAATATCTTCTCCAGTTATTTCATGAATTAGGGGCATATGACTTCAAATGGAAGCATTTGAATGAAATTATGTATTAGATCATGTGGACTCGAAGAGACTTGGCCATTAATGAAAGGGACCTATATGAGTTTATGAATGAAGCTTATTTTTCTAAGAAAATGAGGGAGATGGTGGAGGCATAGGAGAAGTTTAATCATCTTTTGTATGAACTGAAAGCTCATATGGATGCCTAGATAATGAATATATAGAGATATGAGGAGATTATTGCTCATTTTAGGTCCATCCTTTTGGAATCATCAACCTCACTGGCCACTCCACAAAGCAGGGTTGAAGAGTTAACTACTCTGGCCAAAGATCTCCATCCTAAAGAAAAAGTAGAAGAAGTGGGGAGAAGAAAACTCCAATGCTCCATTAGTGCCTCTCACTAGACCCTCACCAATCTTTCCAGTGCTGCTGACCATATTTTATCATGACTCACCTTTTTTATTGCACTCCATTTTTGATGAGGCTTTAGAGAGACTTTGGAATATGGATATTCCTCTCTCCTTTTCATATTATGGATGGATGAATTTTATGAACTTTCTATAAGACTATTTGACTTTATATTCCTCGTGATGTGTTTGATATCTTACAACTCCATCATTTTGGAAGTTTTCATCAATAGCTATCATATTATTCATATCAAATGAAATTTATTTCCTGGAATTGAATGTTACAATTCTTAGAGATTCCCTTTTGGAGATTCTCATGAATGATCACTCACATAAGATTCCATATCGGAATTATATTCCAGATATCTTGAGATTACTTGATCTGTAGAGGGATAACATGGGTAGGATATATGTTCTAGAGGGTGGATGATTTATCTCTTGATAAAGAGTGTAGGCTTGGTGATCATAGACCATTGACGCTAAGGCCGTATGGTGAGCCTTACAAGTTCCTGTAGACTGAATTTCTATTATGCTTTAGTTTATGGTCTTTTAGATTTGACTTATGTCATTTTAGTTTAGGGTCTTTTAGCTTGAACCATATATCTCTTTAGTTTAGGGTCTTTTAGCTTCAACATGCTACCAATTTAGTTTAGGTTCTTTCATATCATACCTTTTGTTTCTTTAGTTTAGGTACTTTTAGCTTGCAATTTTTTTAGTTTAGGGTCTTTTATCTCAGACCATCTGCCACTTTAGTTTAGGGTATTTTATCTCATACCTGATATTTATTTAGTTTAAGGTATTTTACCTCATAACTTCAATATGATCATGGGATATGGTGAAGATGTGATGGGAGTGACCTAAAAGACTCTGAGGTGCTTGGTTTCTTCGTGGTGTTGTTGAGTCTCATGAGGATCAGAATGCCCTTTTTTATAGATTACACATTTGGTTGATAGCCATAGGCACATATGAAGGAGCCATGGGAATGTATGCATAGTCAAGAAAAGGGTCCTTGAAGCTGGGTATCCTTCCCAGGGGCTATGGAGAATTTATGGAGGTAATATTGGGGTGATGAAACACTAGGGATACTAGGTCCACCTAGATTGTTGGGGTATGGATGATGTAAATCATAACCCAAAAGCTTGAGTCAATGAATATGAGATGGTATAGACATGCTGGGTATGTCCCATGACATTCTGAGATTCCCGGTTTCATCGTGGTGTTTCTAGGGCTCACAAGGAATGAAGCTCCTCTCTAGAAAGGAGAAGATGCATTTGGTTGGTGGGTTAAGGACCTTATGTGTCTGTATCATTCCAAGATAAAGGAAATCCCCACTTATTTCAGAGGGCCATAGAATATTTGTAGAGACTCAAACACCTACATGATGAAGTTAGGTATGGAAAGAAGACTATTTGGGAAGGGTTCTGGCACTCTAGGGTGATCAATTATTATATCATAAATCTTGATCCCTACACCCTATGGTTTTGAATCACAAGGTGTGGGATACTAAAGGCTCGAGAATATAATGCTACCTTCTGACCTTGAGAATAGGTACAAAATATGGTGACACAATGTGGTGGATATCGAATCCTCTTGGACAGTTTGGTGTGGGGATTGTAAATCATGATCTGAATATCTCGAGTCAGGAGGATGACATGGGATAATCATACATGAAGAAGTTTAGATACACTAAGGTGTTGAGTTCTACCATGATGATGTTGAGGATCACAAGGATTGGAATGTATTTTTTCAGAGTGACTCATTTACTTGATAGTTATAGGTGCATATACAGGAGCCATATGCATGAATTCATAGTCAAGAAATGGGTCCTTGAATTTAGATATCCTTTCTAAGGTCCATGGAAGGTTATGGTGATTCAAGACACCCTAAATCATGAAGTGTGATCTATAGAAGGTGTAAAATACAAGGAGGGTTCAAGTACCTATAAAATTGTGCCACCTCCTAATGAACATATTCTCATGAAGAGGATATGTGACAGATCATTACTCTATTTTTTTCCTAGACCAAGAGTTCCAATGAGCATAACCTAGATTTTACTAGGTCTAGAAAGTATACCCTATGAGCTTTATGCATTATTTATTTATGATTTTATTTTTTCATAAACTCTATAGGTGAAGACTTTAGTCGGTGGAAACTTTATTTTTTCTCAAGCTTCCCTTTGCAGGGTTTCAATCTGACAAGTTTTGTGTCTCTTTTGCTAGCAGTTTAAAGTCTTGTGATTTGGACCATCATGAACTAGAATTTAAGTTCATATAGATTTGACCAAAATATAGGCAGTTTAAGGTCATGACTAACATGGACGTAATATGGAGGATGATACAAAACATCCTAATTAGGATATCTAGTGTTAGGGGTACTCCGATATCCTTCTAAGAGGGAAGTGGAAATGTTGTAAATCATAGATCTAGGTCCTCAAATCATGATTGATGGTATGGGACAATCATACTAGGAGTCTTTTAGAAATTTTGAGGTGTTGAGTGCTGCTACGGTGATGATGTCAGGGTTCACAAGGATTGGAATGTCCCTTTCTAGAGTGAAACATTTGGTTGATGACCATAAGTATATATAAAGGATCCATATGCATGTATTCATAGTCGAGTAAAGGGTCCTTGAAGCCAGAAATCCTTTCCAAGGGCCATGTAAAATTTTGGTGATCCGAGACACCCCAAGTACGAAACTTGGATTATGGGTTAAGGGTGCTTCAGAAGATGGTGGAAGCACTTCATCCTCCGATCGGATGAGGTAAGGCTCTTGAATACCTTTAATAAGGAGAGATTATGCATGATGGTTTCCCCAGCTTAGCATCATGTGGTGGGGATATGCCTCGGTGTAGTTTAATGCCATGCAGTAAGGATGTAATTCCATTAATTTTAACATCATGCAGTAAGGACGTATTTCCATAAAATTTATCATCATGTGGTAAGGACGTAATCCCATGCAATTTGTTGTATTGTGGTATGGATGTACTCCTATGAATTTTAATGTCATGCGGTAAGGACGTGGGAGAAATGATGTGAATGTGGGAGGATGTTTCAGCTGGGCCTAAAGAAGGGGACTTGGGAATCACTACATATCTAATGAGGATGAGAATCAAGCCACACATGGTTCTTAAAGAGGAAATACCCTATATAGGTATGACCCATATGTAGAGGTGATAATTATTTCCATTTAACATTGAAACTAGGCCTAGATTTCAATATCTATGAGTCACTATATATCCTGAGATATCAGGAATCAAGATACACGTAGTTCTTAAAGTTCTATGCAGTTTAACAATATGCGATGGGGATGAAGGTGGGCCAATGTGAATTGGTGGGAACATTATGATTGGGACCAAGGATAGAATCCTAGGTCTCACTACATATCTCATGAAGAAATGATATCAAACCACACATAACTCTTGGAACACCATGCAGTTTAATGTCATGTGGTAAGGGCATGATCCTTCCATGACTAATATTCCTTGTTCATGCGGGGAATCCTTCATTATGATTCTTAAGCCCACATGATCTATTCTTGTTGTGGGAAACAAGGAACAACAAGGTTTCTGTGTAGAAAATGTGTATTTTTCATCATGTAGTGAATGGAAGAAGATATAAGATCAAGGAATCCCTACATATCTCATTGGAAATGAGAATCAATCCATACATAGTTCTTGGAAGAGACGTACAGTTTAACATCATGTGGCAAGGACTTAGGTGACTCGGTGTGAATGAAGATGGGTATCATGAATCCATGTAGTTTTATGTCATGCGGTAAGGAAATTGACTGTGTAGTTTAACGTCATGTGGTGAGGACTCATGGTATGCCTTTTATGATCTTGAATTTAGGATCGTGATAGACTTGTTGTGTACCTATACACCTTTATTGTGAGGTTGAGTCCCTTTAATGATTCCTAAGATCATTTGATCTATGCTTGGTGTGAGAAACAAGGAATGACACGGGTTTCCCTACAATGTAGATACAGAAGAGGGCACAATAAGGGATTTTATATCATGTAGTTGTTGGAATAAGATATAGGATCAAGGTGTTCTAATGTATCTCATGAGGATGAGAATCAAGACATATGTAGTTCTAGAAGAACAATGTGGTTCAACATCATGTAGCAAAGATGTTGACCATGTAGTTTAACATTGTTCAGCAAGGATGATGGATTATATGAAATAAAGGGGAGCTATGAATCCATGTTGTTTTATATCATGCGGTAAGGCTGAAAGGCGTCGTGCAGTTTAATGTCTTGATTCTCAGGAAAACTCCATAAAATTTAACATCATGTGGTTATGATGTTCCTATATAGTTTAACATCATGTAGTTAGGATAATTGACGGGGATTACTCGGATGTGGATTCCCTTTTTCTAATGGTTGTGCAAAGTATTTATTAAGAAATATCTTATTGGTGGGTGGTGTGACATGCTCCCCATCTATGGTGGAAAGCTAATATGCTCCATTATGATACAAAATATGTATTAAATAAGGTCCTTATGTCACGACCCGTCCTCGGGGTCCGTGTCGTGACTACCCCAAGCCCGCCTCCCATAGGCCAGGGGCTGGCGACTAGCACCAAAGGTGTAAATCCCGACAAAGGGGAAGGAATTTCCTTTATAAAGTAAAAAAACACCACAGAGTAAGCCATCATAAGTAAACACTAAGTAAAACTGGGTACAAAAGTAAGTGCAGAAAGTAAATGGGCCAGAATACAAACCCAAACTGAAAGTAATGTACAACTGGAAAGAAAGTACAACAACTGAAAGTAAAGCAGCAACGTCGAGCCGTCCACTGGAAGTCCCACCTGAAGGGTGGGTAGAGATAGACTCCTCAGCTGCTCGGGTCCAGCCGTCCACTATGTGTACATCCCACCCAGTGGTCCACCTCCAGGTACTGACCTGCTCCATAAGCCTCAACCACGATTAGCGTTGTCCATCATCTGCATCCAACACAACGTAGTGCGGGCATAGCCCGTGCAGGAGTGAGTATACGCTACTCAGTAGGGACCCCGAGACCCCCGACGGTCTCCCAGAATCCACCAAGGATAATCCACAAAGGAAAGATACAATCACGAAGTAACATCCAACACTACTTAGGTATATGCCCATACATATACCTAAGTCATCAATTCCAGTTCGACTCCAACATCCGAGCCCAAGTTCGATCACGTCCACATAGGATAATACAACCCAATCCACACAAGAAAGCACAAAACAGTCCACATAGGAAATCAAGTCAATCATATTGAAGATAATGATTGAAATTCAAGACTCATCTCACACAAGTATACTTCTTCGTAAGATAATAGAGATGATCAGATGTAGCCACTGATTCATCTAAGCTGGGAACCACATAGGATACTAAACCAGCTAAGCTGTCAGACCCACATAGGATACAGACCAGCTACTCTGCCAGACCCACATAGGATACAAGAACAGAGTCATACACTACCAGACCCACGTAGGATACAAGAACAGTAGTACTGCCGGACCCACATATGATACAAGAACAGTAGTCATCGCCGTCGAACCCACAAAGGATTTCAGTATGGTCTTCATTGCTGCCAAACCCACAGAGGATTACAGTGCAGTCTTCATCGCTGCCAAAACCATAGAGTATTTCAGTGTAGTTTTTGTCGCTGCCGAACCCACAGAGGATTTCAGTGCAGTCATCATCTTCGTCGCAGTTGCAGCCACCTCTAGGGTTCCCGCACACAATATTCTCGTTTCCGGGAGGGTCCGCTCCACGATCCAATGGGTCGATACATCAACTGACACTTATTCATAAGTTTATGTATCCCAAAGTTCCGTATTGAAAAAGGGAACTCAACACGACAGACGGCGCGTCAATCGGACACCCGGTCTAAGAGTTATTGGCTTTTTCGTTTCAGGGGCCCGTTAAGGTTTTTAAATCAAAACCAGCCCGACCGTACACCATATGCATCCAAATCTCGATAGTAGTAAGCCAAAAGGTCCGTCTCACTAAGAGTAATCCAAAAAATTTGACGGCACATCAATCGGACGTCCAGAGTTCAAGTTATAAGCGTTTCCGCTCCGAGGGCCCTGATTGGTTTTGTGCTTGAACCAACTCGGATGTACCCAAAGTTCTTCGAAACCTTGAGTGTAATATACCGAAATTACTGCCGTGATCCAAGGATCACATCGCAACTGAAGGTGCATCGATTGGAGGTCCGTAGCCCAAGATATGGGCGTTTGAACGGAATTGTCCAAAGATAGGGGGTTTTGGGCCCGGACCGACCCGGCCCAAGACCTCCTGGGTCGGCCCGAACCGGGTCGACCCAAACCGGGTCCAGGTCTGGCCCATTAGGGAACGGCCCAATCCGGTGGGTGCGGACCGACCCAACCGGCGCGGCCTGGCCTAGCCGGCGCGGCCCGACCTGGCCTGGGAGGCCCGGCCCGGTGCGACCGGTTGGCCTGGCGCGGGCGCAGCCTGGTGTGGCCAGCTCGGCACTGGCCGAGAAAAGCGGAAAGGGGGGGAGGGATTCCCCCCTTGATTGAATCCATAGCCCCATGTGGGGCCGCTCCTTTTCCATCCGGGGGTTATGACCCCCGACCTTCCTTCTAAAATGGTCGGCCTGGTCTGATTGGACAGTGCTGCCACAGGGGGACCCCGCGGTCCCGCCCCTCTGAGGTTCCGGCAGCTGGCGGTTCCGGCCGCCCTGCCTTGCACCAAAACAGCTTTGAGCCATGACCTTGTTTGACTGGCACGGTGCGACGACGCCATGCCCCTCTGCCGCGGCCCCGCTCTGGCTGCGACGCCTTCATGGTTCTCCGGCGCGGTGCGACGGTGCCACAGCTTTGTTTGGCCTCAACGGCATGGCGCGATGGCGCCAAGTTTCTTCGCCCATTGTTTTTTGTTTCTGCGCGGTGCCGTTTCACCACACCAGCTTTGTTCGTGCCGCGACAAACACATCATCAAAGGGGGAGGAGGTTCGGCCGTGTTCGTGCGGTCCGGCCCCCTCCCGTTAATCCGATATCAAGTGGCTAAGAAATTGACGTTTGGATGTTCAAAGAATATTCATGAACCAAAATCAAACCCCTACCTCGATGAAGTCATCAAACGAGGTTTGTCGTGGGAAAGGGACTTCACGGAAGACGGCGTCACGGAAGGAGGATTGTTGACGTCGCGGTACACGACATCGCGGTACATGGTGTCGCGGAGAAGAGGACCATCGGCGTCGCGGTACATGGGGTCACGTCGTCGATCTCTGAGGAATCAGCGTTATTCGTCTTCCTTCATCGGAGGCCGGAGTTCTTCATCAGTGACGGTGCGTTCTTCGCGTTCTTCAAGGAGGAAGATAAAGATTCCAAGGCTTGAGAAATTCCTCTCCAACCTTCTTGCACGATGAAATAATCCTTAAAGAAATAAGATTTTGTCTTTTTTAATTAACACACACAAGCCAACATTCAATTCGAAATTCAAAATGAATTCAAGAATTGATTACATTGAATAACTTAATTCAATTCATTAATTAAGAGAGTTGACTTGGAATTTAAAAGGGGGGTTGTAGGTGAGTTACACAATTAAAATGCACGTGGGAGGTTAAAAGGAAATAAAGGGGGTGGGGCTCGTGTGGGCCCCACCTCACTAATATCCTACCTAGTGGAGTTAGGATATTAATGGGTCCCACTCCAACCACCAAGCCTAGGTTATCACTACTTAGAATAGAAATAAAATTTGTACCACAATATTTTATTTTATTCTTTAGTTAACCAATTTAATTAATAACCTCACCCGAGCCAACACAACTCCGGAAAAGGGGTTCTTAAGAAATTACCGGCGCTGCGGTTTCGTCAGTGTCCTCGGATTTCGATTCTGAGCACCGGTTCAAAAGTTAGGAAAACCCACTCGTTCGTTCATTGAACGTACCCGAGCTAAACTTCAGAACATGATTCTGGGCACACTGGGCCTCGGAATCAGGTGCCGTTAGAAACTGCGTACTCTTAAAATCCCAAAGAAAATTTAGAAAAAAAATTTCCCTTGAAATTTATGGGTCTTTACATTACTCCCACCTCAGGGATTTACGTCCCCGTAAAGATACATCACAAACTAGGGGAACAAATGAGGGTACTGAGAACGCATCTGAGCCTCCCGCTCCCAAGTGATCTCCTGGAGGTTCCCGTGATGCCATTTGATGCGCACTAGAGGAATCGACCGCCCATGTAGGACCCGCTCCTGTCGATCCTCAATCTCCACCGGGACCTCTGCAAAGGTCACCCCATCATCAAGGTCTAGCTCCGCATGGTCGATGATATGAGTCGGGTCGTGCACGTATCTCCTCAGCTGAGATATGTGGAAGACGTCGTGCACCCGGTGCAACTTAGGTGGTAGAGCCAGGAGGTAGGCCACCTCGCCTACCCTGCTGAGGACCTAGAATTGTCCGATGAAGCACGTAGATAACTTGCCTCCCCGGCCAAATCTCTGTAATCCACGTCAAGGTGAGACCCGCAAGAAAACGTGGTCGCCATCCTTGAACTCTAGTGGCCTCCGCCTCCTGTCAGCATAAGACTTCTGCCGGCTCTGAGCTGTCCTCATCCACTCCTGGATGACCTGGACCTTCTCTATCATGGCCTGGACCATCTCTGGTCCCACATGTGCTGACTCCCCAGGGTCTGTCCAGCACAGAGGTGGTCTGCATGGACGACCGTACAATGCCTCGTATGGTGCCATCTCGATGGTGGAGTGGTAGCTATTGTTGTACGCGAACTCCACCAAGGGTAGGTGGTCCTTCCAGCTGCGACCAAAGTCGAGGACACATGCACAGAGCATGTCCTCAAGAGTCTGAATGGTCATCTCTGTCTGACCATCCGTCTGAGGGTGAAAGGCGGTGCTCAGACGTAGCTGCGTCCGGAATGCCTCCTACAACACCTTCCAAAGCTGGGAAGTAAAGTGAGCATCTCAATCGGAGACAATAGATGATGGCACACCATGAATTCATATGATCTCTTGAACGTAGAGGCATCCCATGCTCTCCACTGAGCCCTTCTCTCTGATGGGTAAGAAGTAGGCCGACTTGGTGAGTCAGTCGACAATCACCCAAATAGAGTCGTGACCACTGGAAGTGTGTGGAAGTCCAGTCACGAAATCCATAGATATCCCATCCCACTTCCACTCCGGGACCTCCAAGGGCTGTACCAAGCCAACTGGTACCTGGTGCTCTGCCTTCACCTGCTGACCGGTGAGGCATTGAGAAACTAACTCAGCTACAACCTTCTTCATACCCGACCACCAGTGCTGTCGTCTGAGATCCTGGTACATCTTCTCCACACCTGAATGTACCGATAAAGGGGAAGAGTGAAACTCCATCAGAACCTCTTCCTATAAAGAAGCTGGTACCATGGTACGTCCTCTGAAAAGGACATTGTCCTCTCCTCCTATAGAGAATCCATTAGGTGCCTGTTCTGAGGATATCTGTGTACGTCGCGTCTCATAGTCAGCGTCCCCACGCTGTGCCTCTCTGACCCGCTGCAGTAGTGGAGGAGTGACTGTGAGTGACTGAAGAAAGGCTTCTCCATCTCTATCCATGAAGGATATCTGCAAAGCGGCTAGTTGCTCCGTCGCCTCCCCGAGTAGCTGAATGCCCGTCCTCCTGCTGAGAGCATCAGCTACTATGTTCCCCTTTCCAAGAGTATAGACTATCTCAAAGTTATAGTCTTGGAGGAACTCGATCCATCACCGCTGTCTCAGATTCAGGTCCTTCTGCGAGAAGATGTACCTGAGACTTTGGTGGTCAGAGTAGACTTTAAAGCACTCAACCATCAGATAGTGTCGCCACATCTTCAGAGCGAAGACCACTGCTGCTAACTCCAGGTCATGGGTAGCATAGTTCTACTCATGCTGCCTCAACTAACGTGATCCATAGGCGATCACTGCCCGCCCCTGCATCAGGACACATCCGAGTCTGGTCCCTGATGCATCGCAGTAGACTACGTACCCTACTCCCTCCTCTGGTAGCCTCAAGATAGGTGTGATGGTCAATCTCTGTCTTAGCTCCTGGAAGCTCTGTTGACATCTGTCTGACCACACGAACGGTTCCCCTTCTTCATCAAAGATGAGAGTGGTGCCGCAACTCTGGAGAAGTCTGGCACAAACCTCCGGTAGTACCCAGCTAGCCCCAAGAAACTCCGTACCTTTGTCACGCTCCTGGGTGGCTCCCAAGCTAGCACTGCCTCGATCTTCGTAGGATCCACCACAACTACCGCCTCAGAGATGACGTGCCCCAAGAAGTGGACCTCACGTATCTAGAACTGACACTTCGAGAGCTTTCCATAAATCTGGTGCTCTCGGAGTGTGTCCAGTACAACCCGCAAGTGGTAGACGTGCTCCTCCTCAGTGGTCGAGTATATCAATATGTCGTCGATGAAGACCATGACAAATCGATCGAGGTATGGCTGAAATATCATGTTCATGAGACTCATGAACACTGCTGGAGCGTTGGTTACGCTGAAAGGCATAACAAAGAACTCATAGTGGCCATACCGACATCTGAAGGCTGTCTTCTTCACGTCTTAATCTCGAACTCTGAGCTGATGATAGCCTGATCTAAGGTCTATCTTTGAGAACCACTGTGGTCCCTTGAGCTGATTGAAGAGGTCTTCAATCCTCGATATTGGATACTTGTTCTTCACAGTCACCTGGTTTAGGCGATGGTAATCAACACACAGTCGCAAGCTCCCATCCGCCTTCTTGGCGAACAATATCGGGGAAGCCCAGGGTGAAACACTGGGTAAGATGAATCCCTTGCCGTGCAAGTCCTCCAGCTGTACCCGTAGATCTCGAAGCTTGGTGGGAGCCATCCAATATGATGGAGTGGATATCGGGGTTGTCCCAGGGTACAGGTCAATATAGATGTCTAACTCTCTGTGAGGAGGTAGTCCTGGAACGTCATCAGGGAAAACATCCGCATAATGATCCACCACTGCAGGAAAACTAGGACTCCGCACGTCAACTGCTCCTAGGATGATGCTAGCCAACTGATGAGTGATTGGTTGCCCTCTCCTATGCGTGAGTCCATCCTATGCTGCTAATGTTCCCTTCTCACCGGTGAAAGTAAATCTTCTCCCATCGGTGCGAACACATCGCACCTTGCGCCTAATACAGTCAATCTGAGCATGGATTGTAGATAACCAATCCATGCCCAAGATGATGTCGTAAGGCCTCGACGCTTCTACAAGAAGATCCCAGTCGAAGCTCTCCCCTCCTAGAGTATGCTCACACTAAAGGCACCAGTTTTTAATCGTCGAGTCCGCTCCCGTAGGAGTCTTTAGCCGTAAGGATCGAGCCAACGGCTCCGTCAGAATCTCAGAGCTCCGAACAAGGGCAACGAAAATAAAAGAATGACTCGCTCCTGTGTCTATAAGAACTGCAACAAGGGTGGAGTAAACACAGATGGTACCTCGAATCATCTCTGGTGCGCCGTGGTCGTAGGCCTCCACTGCCTGAAGTTGAGCCTGTCTCTGCCCGCCAGCTCCCTGTGGTCAGGGTGGACCTCATGGTGGTGGTGGTGGTAAAGCCTCAAAGTGTCGCCCACCACCTGCTGCTCGGCCAGCTCCCCTGCCTCGTCTGCTAGCTCTCGGCGAACCGCCACGTTCGATCCTATGCCTCTACCTGGATGGCCCCTCAACCGTCTACTTCTCCTCTGCACGGCGGGTTGGGCAGTCATGAGCCATGTGGCCCTGCCCACCGCATACGTAGCACTGTTTGCTCCTCGGAAGGCTGGCTCTGCGCCGGGTGCCCCGCACCTCTGAGCCAATGTCCTGAGGCCATCCTCCTGATGGTCTGGTCCGCCTGGACCCCTATGACATCCGTCGACTGCCAGATGCAGATGACTCTGCTACGCGCTGCCCTGCGGTAGGTCTCACTGCTGATGTAGGATCAGCAAGAAATCTCTCTATGAGAAGGGCTCGCTCCAGTACTCCTACCTGTGTCAAAATGATGAGGGAGATCATCGATGCCCTGATCTCATGCCTCAGTCCCTGATTGAAGGTCTGGGCCTGGAAGAATGGGTCCCATACCATATCCGTCGAATATCACGAGAGATTGGTAAATCTCACTGAGTACTAGGCGACCGTCATGCTGCCCTGCCGCAGCTGTAGTAGCTCCTGGATGCACACCGCACAAAGGGTGGTTGGGACGAACTCCGAGCGGAAGAGGCTCTAAAAGTCCATCCAGAGGAGTGATGCCTCTTCGTGCACCTGAAGTATCAAGCTCCACCATCTCCCTTCTGCCGCGTGTAGGAGGCTCGCTGCAAGGATCACCATGAGGTCAGCTGGTGTCCCCACTAACCTGAAAACTCTAACCATAGCCTCCAGCCAATCCTCGGCTGCCTGAGGGTCCGTCTCCCTGCGGAACTTGGGCGGTCTCTTACGCTGAAACTCGTGCAGTGCACTAATGCGACGTGCACTCTTAGCGGCTGGGGCTGGTAGCATTGGTGGCTTGGCGGGTAGAGGTACCGTCGGTGCCTCTGCTGAAAAAGGGCCCTGCACCGAGACCTCACCGCTCGGTGGGATGTCGTCTCACACAAAGCTCGGAACCCTAGCTGGCTGCCATCGTGGGGCCATCCTGAAAAGCAACAGGTGCGCCACGGTCAAAAAAATATACCTGGTGAGCTGACACAAATTAATCACAAATAAATCTTTTGAAACACACATGCAATAAATGTTTTCGTGCATTGAGTCGGAAAACAGAAGTCAGGGTCCTAGTGTACGAATACGTCGGACGCCGCACCAACACTGGACTCCTTGGACTGATAACCACACTCAATACCCTTAACACCATTGATTCACATAGAAGAAAGATCAGATTCCTGAGTTCTGTGGTAGAATCGAATTACTTTGATACCAATTTGTCACGACCCGTCCTCGGGGCCCGTGCCGTGACTACCCCAAGCCCGCCTCCCATAGGCCAGGGGCTGGCGACTAGCACCAAATGCGTAAATCCCGAAAAGGGGAAGGAATTTACTTTATAAAGTAAAAAAACACCACAGAGTAAGCCAGTAGAAGTAAACACTAAGTAAAACTGGGTACAAAAGTAAGTGCGGAAAGTAAATGGGCCAGAATACAAACCCAAACTGAAAGTAAAGTACAATTGGAAAGAAAGTACAACAACTGAAAGTAAAGCAGCAACATCGAGCCATCCACTGAACGTACCACCTGACGGGTGGGTACAGATAGCCCCCTCAGCTCCTCGGGTCCAGCCGTCCGCTCCGGGTACGTCCCGCCTAGTGGTCCACCTCCAGGTACCGACCTGCTTCAGAAGCCTCAACCACGATCAGCGCTATCCGTCGTCTGCATCCAACACAATGTAGTGCGGGCATAGCCCATATAGGGGTGAGTATACGCTACTCAGTAAGGACCCCGAGACCCCTGAAGGTCTCCCAGAATCCACCAAGGATAATCCACAAAGGAAAGATACAATCACGAAGTAACATCCAACACTACTTAGGTTTATGCCCATACATATACCTAAGTCATCAATTCCAGTTCGAATCCATTATCCGAGCCCAAGTTCGATCACGTCCACACAGGATAGTACAACCCAATCCACATAGGAAAGCACAACACAATCTACATAGGAAAGAAATTCAATCATATCGAAGATAAATATTGAAAGTCCAGAATCAGCTCACACAGGTATACTTCTTCTTAAGATAATAGAGATGATCAGATGTAGCCACTGATTCATCTAAGCTGGGACCCACGTAGGATACTAAACCAGCTAAGCTGTCGGACCCACATAGGATATAGACCAGCTACTCTGCCAGACCCATGTAGGATACAATAATAGAGTCAAACACTGCCGGACCCACATATGATACAAGAACAGTAGTACTGCCGGACCCACGTAGGATATAAGAACAGTAGTCGTTGCCGTCGAAACCATGGAGGATTTCAGTACGGTCTTTATTGCTGCCGAACCCATGGAGGATTACAGTGCAGTCTTCATCACTGCCGAACCCACGGAGGATTTCAGGGCATTCGTCATCACTGCTGAACCCACAGAGGATTTCAGTGTATTCATCATTGTCGTCACAGTCGCAGCCAGCTCTAGGGTTCCTGCACACAATATTCTCGTTTCCGGGAGGGTCCACTCCATGATCCAAGGGGTCGATACATCAAATGAAACGTAGTCCGGAGTTTATGTATCCCAAAGATACGTCTCGAGAAAGGGAACTCAACGCGACAGACGGCGCGTCAATCGGACGCCCGGTCTGAGAGTTATTGGCTTTTTTGTTCTAGGAGCCCGGTTGGTTTTTTAAGTCAAAACCAACCCGAACGTACTACATCTATGTCCAAACATTGAGCGGAGTAAGCCAAAAGGTCCGTCTCACTAAGAGGAATCCAACAAAGTCGACGACACGTCAATCGGATGTCCGGAGCTCAAGTTATAAGCGTTTCTGCTCCAAGGGCCCAGTTGGTTTCGTGATTGAACCAACCTAGCCGTACCCAAAGTTCTCCGAAACCTTGAGTGTAATATACCAAAAACAATGTCTTGATCTAAGGATCGCATCGCAACTGACGGTGCGTCGATCGGAGGTCTGTAGCTCAAGACACATGCGTTTGAACAGAATTGTCTGAAGATAGGGGGTTTTGGGCCCAGACCAACCCAGCCCAAGACCTCCTGGGTCGGCCCGAACCGGGTCGACCCGAACTAGGTCCAGGTCCAGCCCATTTGGGTGCGGCCCGGTCTAGTGGGCACAACCCAACCCAACCGGTGCGGCCCGACCCAGCCGGCACGGCGCGGCGCGGCCTGGGCGGCCCGGCCTGGTGCGGCCGGTCCGGCCTGGGCGACCGGTTGGCCTGGCATGGGCACGACCCAGTGTGGCCAGCTCAGTGCTGGCTAAGCCGAGCGGAAGGGGGGGGGGGGCTTTCCCCCTTGATTGAATCTGCAGCCCCATGTGGGGCCGCTCATTTGCCAGCTGGGGGTTATGACCCCCGACCTTCCTTCCGAAATGGCCGGCCTGGTCCGACCGGCTGGTGCTGCCGCCGCGGGACCCCGCGGTCCCGCCCCTACGAGGTTTCGGCGGCCGGCGGTTTTGGCCGCCCCGCCTTGCACCACCGCAGCTTTCAGTCGCGACCTTTTCCGTCCGGCACGGCACGACGACGCCGCGCCCCTCCACCGCAACCCCGCTCCGGCCGCGGCCCGTTCGCGGTTCTCCGGCGCGGCGCGACGGCGCTGCGGCTTTGTTCAGCCTCAACGGCGTGGCGCGACGGCGCCGCGCTTCTTCGCTCGTTCTTCTTTGTTTCTGCGCGGTGCCGTTGCACCGCGCTACCTTTGTTCGTGCCGTGACAAACACATCATCAAAGGGGGAGGAGGGTCGGCCGTGTTCATGGGGTCCGGACCCCTCCCGTTAATCCAATATCAAGCGGCTAAGAAATTGACGTTTGGACGGTCAAAGAATATTCATGAACCAAAATCAAACCCCTACCTCGATGAAGTCGTCGAACGAGGTTTGTTGCGGGAAAGGGATGTCACGGAAGACGACATCGCGGAAGGAGGATCGTCGGCGTCACGGTACACGACGTCGCGGTACACGGCATCGCGGAGAAGAGGACAGTCAGTGTCGCGGTACATGGCATCATGTCGTCGATCTCCGAGGAATCGACATTATTCGTCGTCCTTCATCTGAGGCCGACGTTCTTCGTCGGTGACAGTGCGTTCTTCACGTTCTTCAAGGAGGAAGATGATGATTCCCAGGCTTGAGCAATTCCTCTCCAACCTTCTCGCACGACAAAATAATCCTTAAAGAAATAAGACTTTGTCTTATTTAATTAACACACACAAGCCAACATTCAATTTGAAATTCAAAATGAATTCAAGAATTGATTAAATTGAATAACTTAATTCAATTCATTAATTAAGAGAGTTGACTTGTCATTTAAAAGGGGTGTTGCAGGTGAGTTACAAAATTAAAATGCACGTGGGAAGTTAAAAGGAAATAAAGGGGGTGGGGCTCATGTGGGACCCACCTCACTAATATCCTACCTAGTGGATTTAGGATATTAGTGGGTCCCACTCCAACCACCAAGCCTAGGTTATCACTACTTAGAATAGAAATAAAATTTGTAGCACAATATTTTATTTTATTCTTTAGTTAACCCATTTAATTAATAACCTCACCCGAGCCAACACAACTCCAGAAAAGGGGTTCTTAAGCAATTACCAGTGCTTCGGTTTCATCGGTGTCCTCAAATTTTGATTCTGTGCACCAGTTCAAAAGTTAGGAAAACCCTCTAATTCGTTCACTGAACGTACCCGAGCTAAACTTTGGAACATGATTCCGGGTACATCGGGCCTCGGAATCAGGTGCCGTCAGAAACTGCATACTTGTAAAATCCCAAAGAAAATTTTAAAAAAGAATTTCCCTTGAAATTTATGGGTATTTACACCTTCCTACATGGTATCAAACTTTGGGGGCTTATTTCCTAATATAATTAGGGTTCTGAGATCCAAAACCAGTTATCACTAAAGAAATGAGTAGAGGAAAACATTTTTATTGAAGGCTCATGCTATTAGATTATGATGAATCTCCAAATTGTGCAACATGCACAACCTTTTCTCATCTAGTCATTTGAACTCATCCAACTGCTTTTATAATTTTTCATCATATGATATCTATCCGCATATGGATATCTGAATTGTGGGTAACTAGAATTCTATGGGTAACACTGCCTCAGTCCCATACACCAGTGAATATGACGTTTCTTTTTTATCAGTACATGTGGTGGTATGGTAGGCCCATAAAGCATTTAGGAGTTTATTTGGACCAGCCTTCTTATCCTTGTTCACCATATTCTGGAGTATGTTTGATAGAGTCATATTGAAGGCCTTTATCTATCCATTTCTACTGCATGATAGTGAGATAAGTGATTGGACTCAATGTTGTACTCTTGGTAAAGCTTCTTCAACTCCGTGGAATAGAATTTAGTTTTGTTGTCTGTAAATATTATGTGAGGGACTCTAAACCTGATGGTGATATGGGAACTCATGATGTTGATGATATTCTTCTTCCTTAATTCCTTAAGGGGTATTGCCTCATCCCATTTTGAAAAGAATTCGGTAGCAATAAGGATGTACTTGAACTTCTTGGCTATGGCCGGGGGATATGGCCCCACAACATCCATCCCCTAAATGGAAAATATCCAGGAATATTTAGCTATATATAGAAATTATAGGGGTTGATGGATGAATTTTTTATGGATCTAGTATGTATAACATTTCTTAGTGAATTACACACAGTCTTGTATCATTGTTTTCTAGTAATACCCCAAAATGCTGATCTGGTGGGAGAGCCTGGTCCCAGATTGATGAGAGCCATACGATCTTACATGGAATTCCTCCATGACGGCGATAAATTCTCTTTATACTATGCACCTTAGGAAAATTACATCAAATCCATGTTTTTAGTTCACTTTTTGATCATTTGGACCATCCTATAGGGTGGAGTTTTCTGCCCGACACTGAATCTATCCCTTCCAACATGATCTATTAGGAGAGTCCCATCTTGAAGATAACCCATTATAGGATTCATCCATTCAGAGGTGGTTACTGGTTCATCATGATCTAGGGAGGTACTGAAAAGATTAGTCTCTTCTATATCACATACAAAAATCGATGACACCATTATTCGATGCGTAATATGGAAGGTTGCTTCATTCAGACCAGGGTCAGCCAGAATGACATATTCATTAGCCAGTGCATTAGCACGAGAATTCTATGATCGGGGAACATAATGTATTTTGGATTCAAAGGGGAATTCTACCATCAATCCCTTGATGTAGGCAGTGAGGAGGGCTAGTTCCTCCCTTTTTATAGAATATTCACAATTGAACTCCTTTATCACTAACTCTAAATCCCCTTTGATGTTTAGGTAGGATATTTGAAACTGTAGGACTAGTTCTAAGAGAATGATTAGAGCTTGGTATTCTACCTTTTTATTTGTGCATCCTTAGGATAATGAGAAAGAGTAGGGCATGGATTTCTTATATGGAGAGATGAATACAATCCCCAGACCAACCCATTTGAGCTTTGAGTTATCCATTGTTGTGCCGGAAGGACTCTGGGAGGTTCCACCGAAGTACATATACCATGTATAGGGAGTGTCATGGGTATAAAATACCTCTTTATCCATGATCTCGGTGTATTCTAGTGTATTTTTCAGGTCCATATGTGCTTTGAGAAGATCAACTAGGTCTTGCCCTTTTACTAACTTCTATGATACAAACTCGATGTATTATTTCTGAAGAATGAGTATCCATCATGACAAGTGACCAATCATCATCAGGTGGCCAAGGATGTATTTTGGTGGATCAATATGGTTGAGTAATTGGAATTTATGATGCTACAAGTGATGCCTGATTTTTTCACTGCAAAGATGAGTGTGAGGCAGTTCTTCTCGACGTCAGAGTACCGCATCTCAGTACCTAGAATCGTACAACCTAGGCAATAGAGAATATTATCACTTCCCACATCATTTTTTTCATGAAGAGGGAACCTAATGAGTGTTCCATAGCAGACACATATAAGATGAGTGGCCTCCCTTCCATTGGAAGAATCATCACCAGTGGGTTCAACAAGTACTGCTTGAGAGTTTTGAAGGATTTTTGGTAATCATCATCAAATTTTTAGGTGATTCCCTTCTTCATTAGCCTAGTAAAGGGGAATTTTTTTTTCATCCAGGTTGGAAAGGAACCACCGAAGGTAGGAGAGGTTCCCTTGGAGTCCCTTCAGTTCTTTGATATTTCTAGGGGTGACATTGCTAAGATTGCATTGATCTTTTCTATATAGACCTCAATTCCATGATAGCATACCACAAAGATCAGGAACATTCCTAATGTTACTCCAAAAACACATTTTAGTGGATTCATCTTTAGACTATGTTATCGAAGCTTGTCAAAAATTTTATGAAGGTTTGTGAAGTGATCACATCTTAGTTGAGTTTTAACCACCAGGTCATCGACATAACATTCGACTATCTTCCCCAAAAATTATTTAACGATATGGTGCATCGAGCGTTGATATATGGAACCAAAATTATTCAAACCAAAGGGCATGAAATGATAATAAAATATCCCTTGAGGCACTCTAATGTAAGTGTCTTCTTCATCCTTGGGGGCCATCTTCATCTGATTGTAACCCGAGAACCCATCCATGAAAGAAAGGGCCTAGAATCTAGCAGTTTCATCGATCAAGAATTCTGTGATTGGTAATGGGAAGTCATCATTTGGGAAATATCTATTAAGTTATATAAAATCAATTTAAACACTAATTTTTCCATTCTTATTATTGAAAGGGACAATTTTGGAAATCCGTTTAGGGTATTGAACCTCTCAAACAAAGTTGGCTTCAATCAACTTGTTAACTTCCACCTGTATATTGGTGGCATGAGAGGGGTACATCCTCATAGATACTTGGTTGAAGCCTTGATACTCATATGGTAGCCCGGGATGGTGTGTATCCACATCTGGATTCAATCTTGGTATTTCAATGTAGTTCCATGAGAACATATATCAATGTTGCTTTAGAAATGTGATGTACATATCTTGCTCTTCAAGGGGAATGGAATCACTAGTCATTGTAGGACATGAATCTTCATTTTTACCAGGTTTATCTTCCTGAGTTCATCAATGGTAGGGAAGATACCTTCCTTGAATTCCAAAGGAGTGTTCATAAGGTTAGCCTCATCTTCTTCCACCTATGATCCTGTGGATTCATTCTAAGATGGAGATAGAAATACGGGGGATTCACCATTATTATCAGGACAAGAGAGGCCATGAGGAGAGACATTATCATCCACTATTGATTGAGTCACTACAGAGAGATGTTGGGGATGATGGTCTTGAATGACGTCACTAAAGATAGGAAGGTTTTGGACCTCTGGGATTGTACCTGTGATCTCAACCTGATTTATGGGGAGTACATAGTCGCCATCAAGCATGTTCCAGGGATTCACAGGGGTGGTCCCCAGGACATTTAGAGCAGAAACCTGTATATAATCATCCCTTATTAGTTGTTTCAATCCCCTATTATAAAACTATACTTCAGAATATGTGGGTCTATAGGTCTCAAAGGGAGAACTATCACCATGTATTATTCCAACCTTTCCATTCCTTTGATGCTTCATACACTAGTGGAATGTTCAAGGTATCTCCATATTTCTATGAATCCAGATCCTTATGAGTAGAAAATTACATGTGATGTCTTGCTGGATTACAATAAACTCAACATATGGTGTAAGATCCCCAAACTGGGTTGCCATCTTGATTTTATTGATAGGTCTTTGTTCGAATTTATAATACAATTATATGGTTAGATTAGTGGGAGACAGATTTCCTTCACTATATCCCAAATGCTGTAAGGTTCGGATTGGCATAAGATTTATCCTAGATCCATTATAAATTAGGGACCTCTGGACACTAACATTATTAATTCTTCCGGAGATATATAGGGGCCTAATGTGCCCCTACAGGGTCTCTTTATGATCTTGATCAGTGAATGAGATGGCGAAATTACATTCTGGTGTCATGATATCCACCAGATATTCCTCGAAAGTAGTGACTTATATCTAGAATTCTTGTGGGATCCAGAGGGCTTCAAAAAGTGTCTCCCTGAGTTCTTTTGAAAGATGTAGTGCATCGAGGACTGATATCTTGGATGGGACTAATGCAAGATATTTTAGAACATTGTAAGTTTGTGCTAAAGGATGGAATTTATCAATATGGGGAATCTTAGGCTTAAATATTAGGAGATGAGGTGCTCAGGGTGGAGAAATTCAATGCTTGTGTGGAGGTCATGGGATTATCCACTGTTGGCAGTACATGCCATTATGGACTTCCCCTTTGTATAGGATGATCGGGATAAGCTCCTTCTCGGTGTTCATCCAAGAAAATCAGGTACAGATGGCTTTTATAGGGTTCTCGAACACCTCCCTTCCCCTTTTTGGATTTTTGGATCAATTTTCCACGTGCCTCATCTTCATATGTATTTTCCATAGAGGTTTAATTGGAATATTGAGTTCATACCCATCTACGGTATCCTATATATCATCAACTTTGGAACTTGAGGCCACTTTTTCCATGATTATTCATAGAAAAATCATGCTTTGGGAAAAACCCCTCTTTAAAGAAGGGTTATGAAAAGTGAATTGCATTGAAAAAACCAAACATGAGTTCTTAATTTGATAATGGATCTATTTTGTGGGGTGGTGCCAATGTTTTATATGTTGTGAGGAAGAAATAAACAAGATTTAACGCCTTCTTTGGAGGATAATATGACTCTTCATATTCTGTTTCTTCCCACCTCTAGTGCTCATTCCCACCTTTGGGAGGTACAATTGAAACCACTTCCTTGGGTGGTGGATCTACTACTGGATTGTGCAATTGTTCTTTTAGAGTGGTGTGGGATCAATCAAATATCTTTCGAACTATCGAATAGTTAAAATTTCATGCACATCTGGATGATACCTTCTACCAATCACCCTATTCTTATAGTTGGACCATGGTCATGCAATCTATCTAATTTGGGTAATTATCTAGAACCACTTGTTCGAAATCATTCATGCCCTGAATAATGTTTTTGAATATGAAACATTTCTGTATATTATGACCCAACCTTATGTGGAAAGGTCAATAATCAGGATGATCAGTGAGGTTGACCTCATCAGGCTTCTTGGGTTGCGGATGTGTGAGTAGGTTATTATCCATGACTTCCATGAAATAACTGGGGGCCTATTCATTTCAGAAGGATTACACATTACTCATCCATTCTTCAAAACCAGAACGACCCTGATTTCTATGTGTTTTGGACAAGGGCAATTTGGTGGTTTTCTCCACTAGATAGGAGGTGCTGGGTAGTTTGGTGCCTGTCTGGGTATTTGGATCGGTGCCACTGCTAGCTTTAGAGTAAAAAATACAACTTACATTCTAGATAGTCTTTTCCCCTATGTTGCGGGCCTGAGTTAAGCTTTGGATCGGGTCCAATGAATGACCTCATCTAGATGTTGGGATATCTTAGTAAATTTGTGTAATCCACCCAGATATTTCATTGGGATCGGGGGAGTATGAAAATCATTCCTAAGATTTTTAGAACAAAGTTCTAGAATATTCTCTTGCGAGAGAAGGATGCTAAGTGAGTAGGTCAAACCCTTCCACCTTGCTATGAAATCAGACACCCTCTCATTTTCCCTTTGTTTGAAATTTTTTAGGTTGACTATCATTGTCTTCCTCAATGTAGAACTGAATTGAAAAAGGAATTTACGATAGAGGTCTTCCCATCCTGGCAGACTACTATAAAAAATATTGGTTGGCCTAGTCAGGGTTTGTATGAAACACTTGATCTTGGTTTCCTCCTGTTGATCTTGAGGGCCCAGCATCAGTCCGCATTGGGACATGAAGTGTGTGAGATGCTGTTCAGGGTTTCCCTCACCATCAAAGGTAGAGAATGTGGGGTTTTTTAAGTTGAGGGAATGTGTGGTATCATCAAACCATTCGGTATATGTATTCGTTTCAGGATGAAAAGGCACACATCACCCTTCCATGGATTCCATTTGATTAGCTAGGGACTTGATGAAATTAAAGAGATCTAGGGGCACTGCTTTATAAGACATCTCTCATCCATGGGGAGCTAGTGGGGGTTGATGAGGTGTCCCCTCTTTCATTACCATTTAATTTTCAATTCTTCAAAGGACCGAATGGTTATCCTAGAATCCGAGATGATATTTCCATAATAGAGGGAATTTACAATCATTTTAGACTTCCTCATGTATGTGTGATGACTACCTAAAACTAGATCCAATGTGATATTCAGAAGATGACCATGCTGGTGGACCAACTATGGGAGGGAGGAAATTTGTCTCTTCCTGGAGTCGATAACATATGGGAATATTTCCCCTGGGTATCTCCTCATTAAGTTGCCAAAGAGCTTGTATTTCACTCTCATAATGTGAAAATCATTCCTCTAGGGAAGGAACCTTGCTTCTCTTGGGAGCTGATCAGGATGTAGTTATACCCTTCCCTTCGGTAGTATTCTATCGAGGAGGTGAAAACTCAATATTCTGAATTTCCATGTTTTGGAGCCATCTCTAGTTCCTGGTGCATGCAAATTTGTGCAGTGCATTCAAGTCACCCTCCTCCCGAGGTATATTTTCTATGTCATGACCCTCTATATTTTTGTCATGATTAATATCTTCCATGTTGAAAGTGATGGAATTCGTAGAGTCATATTGGGTAATAGTGGTCACACCATTTCTTTCGACCCAAGATAATGATTCCACATTATCCTCTTTAGGTTTATTATTCAAACCCTTGGAAATGTTGGGCCATTTCGGCTTGAGACCCCATCAGGGTCTATCCATCCTCCCCATAAATTTCTCTAATTATGGTATATGAACAGCGACCTTGAGGGAGTTTGTAATTAGGGTTGCAGAATGAGTCCCAACCAAAATGATGGTGATGATGATGAAAATACCCCAATCCCTATGGGGTGGGGGTAATTTGGGGCTATAGTTGGCACTGATTGGTCCAACTGTTGAGGATTCAACGGCTCGAGTTAGGGATTTGACTACTCCCCAAGATGGATACATAGGTACAAATATACCCATCCTAGTGGGATTAATTTGTTATAGGATCACCGATGATGTATCTAGGGTTATCTTAGGGGATTATGAACCTAGTGATGGTGATGGAGATATAAATAACACCAGACCAGCGGATTGGGGTTCACTTGAAGTAGCTACTAATGTGTTCCATATCCTATTAGGAATTGATGATCCTAGAGGTGGAGGAAGTGGTAGATATCCCCCAGTCTGGTAGGATAGGTCTACTCCTAGATAGATGATACTATAGCTGCAATCATGGCCCTCTTGATGTGGTGAATTTGTGATCACATAGGAACTAGGTGCAATGGTGACCCATGATGAGAACCGTTTCCTATGAGAAGTTTTCTAGGTGATTTCAACTTTGGTCTATGTGTTCGAAACTTATTATTATTGTTTTTAGGGGCCCAATTTGAAGTCCTTTTGGTTATACTCCCTCTCCATCTGTATTGTCTGGGCACTATTGGAGTGGAGGAATTTTTTTGCAGTTACAAACTAGACCGAGTGTTTTCTAGTCCCTTGATCTCACCAGAGGATATAACATTAAAGGATGCCACAACTGAGGGGATCTATTGTTCTAAGGGATAAGAAAAGTGTAACACTCCATACTACCCCATCCTCAAATACATATTCATGTTGTGGATTTAGAGATAAGTTTCTAGAGATTCACGATGTAATTGTGGCAAGCATGTTGCAGATTTGTGCTGTTCTTTTCCGATTTTGGATCTTGATCCATTGTGATAGCAACCAGGTCTAGCTAACAATAGAGTATATTAATTGTATGTAGGTGAAAATCATATCCTGGATAAAGGGAGATGCCAATCATTCTATCACCGATGAGTGGCCCACATATTCTGTCATAGATAAGGTATGTAATCCTTTTCTAGATTATTTGAGATCTCATAGTCAGCAGTAGCATATGCCAGAACATGATGGGGAGGTTGTTTCTAGATTAATCTCTCCATATATCAATTTCATACTCCTCCTCATCAAACTTACACAACTCCATATGGTTATACCATAGAATATGGTTCTAAAGGTTTCCTACTGACGAGAGCAGGGTGATGCGGGAATTTGATGGGGAACTATATACTTTTGAACCTAATGATTCGAGAACCTATTTATATGAAGGTGTTTTATTTTGGAACACCTCTCTATATGGAGGTGTTTGGGAAATGGGAGGACTTTCTTATCCATGGGAGATATCGTCATAGAGAGGTTGACCATGGTGGATGTTAGGAGCAGAGTCCTTATGATCCATGTCAACACTACCATGAGAAGGAATATCGTGGTAATGAACGCCTTATGATTCCACTTAGTTGGAAGAGTTGAAGAACCCTTTTGGTGTTGATAATATTTCTATAACCATCTCAAGTACATTGGAATTGAGCAGATTATGTGTATGGTCCATATTCTACATCATGGTTGAAATATACCGACCTGCCTTTTGGAGTTATAAAGGGGTATATTCTTGCTTTGTGACGGTTTCCAAAACTTGTATATAACCATCTAATGTCGCAGGGGTATGAGCCCACTGCTGAGAAGCTTCCAAAATATGCCGATGAACTGTATCATTACTGATAGGAATGTGAGCTAGTCCCAAGGCATGTTCCATTCTCTCTTGCAGATCCTTGGTCCGAATGGGAATATGAACTATATCCCGAGCCTTTGGAATATGCCTCCAGTCTTTCTTGGAAGGAATATGAGTTGCCTCAAGGAGTGTTCCACTTTCACCTGGTCAGCCCCAATTGGATAAAAGGTATGGTCCTTGTTTGAATATGTATTCCCCATCAGAATATGCTAACGGACCTCCAAAATGGGAGAAGGAATATGAGCCTCCTCTTGTATTTCCTTAGAATGATACTGGAAAAGTCATTCATTGGTGGAAGTAGGAATATCTATCATACTTCCGTGATCTACTGGAGTATGATAGATAGATTCACTGACAAAAATATAAGACTGTCCTAAGGCACGTACCATTCTCAATTGGTCAGCCTTGGCCAAAATGGGGATATATGTCCGATCCTAGGAATTTGGAGTATATCTCCAGACTTTTTCAATAGGCATGTTCCCCTGTCTTGTAGTGTGTTACACTCTCACCTAGTGAGACCTAGTTGGAACATGAATATGAGCCTAAACTAATGTCTCATCCTTCATTGGAATATGATGACAATCCTCCCGGGCGAGAGAAAGAGTCTGTGATTTCTCTGTTACAACCACCTGTTTTTGATGATCAGAGTGTTTTACTCTCCTATCTATAGGGATATGAGTATGAACCTATCCATTCACGTGCAACAGTTCTAGGATATTCTTATGGAGTTCTTCAATTGTTTCTAAAATGCATTGGAATTTTAGCAAAGTGTGTGCAAGGATATGTGCCTTCACATTTTCTGTCTCCTTGATGAACTTGAAGATGTATTCAATTGAAGTGGGGATATTTTCCCACTTATATCCTCCCTGTTCCATAGGAGTATGCTAATGGGATTTGTATATGAGGGTAGAAATATGAGCCTCCCTGATGCTTGCTGTAAGAATATTCCCATAGACTTGTTTAGAGAGAGTAAGGATATGTGCTCGTTGGATGGTTCCTTCTTGAGTATGCTGGCAGTCATTGTCAGCAGGAACAGGAATATGCACCCTATCATTGATATCTGACACCTTTATCCCTTGATGAACCTTCCTTGTAGCCCATTTATGGGCATCAAAGGAGGCTTTGTGTCAGATGGTACCCTCAGCAAGCAACCGAGGGGTACTTTTGGGATGGTGTCAATGACTGTGGATAATAGGAGCCCTCCTAGGTAGCTTTTGAACTTGAATTGAGTCGTATCTAGCTTCCTAATACACCTTCATTAGATATATAATGTGGTGGTTATCATGATCTAGGGATATGCTCCTAAAGCTGTTGGTCATGGCAATGAGAGCCATAAGTTTAGCAACAGCCTTCCCCATGCGATGTGGGCTCACCGATCATCATTTCTGGAGAACATTATGGGAAGCCCCCATGGTTGGGATAATACCATATTAGTGATACTCCTAAACCATCGTATTTCCCACCAAATGTTGGAGTCTCATTATAAGTGAAATTTCTTTGAGATCTATGGAAGTTTCAGTTGCAGATGATTTTACAAAACGAATACTAGATGATGATTACATCATCTCAAATTGGGCTGCTAAAGTAGTATTTTTCAATTACGTAGATGACAATGAACATGGATACCAACTAGTGAAGCATCGTAGGCATTATATGCTCAATCAGATATACATGGTTAACTAATTTTTTCTTTTATTCTTGATTCATCCAATCAACTCATTTGTAATTATCCAAATGAGGATGGACTTATGATAACCCTAGTTTCATAGTATCATTTTTAAGGTTATACTGGTCTTATTACTTTGTTTGTGTAGGGTTTGAAAAACAAAGTGTCCTGATTCATTATAATACAATTGATCTATTGTTACAGAGATTAATGTTGATTTTATTATTTTTTTCTCAAATAGGTGAAACAAATTTATTTATGGTTAAAAACTGATCATTGTTTCATTGTAGAGATTCACTTCGGGTTAACCATTTTTGTTTCATCTGGATTTCATGGCATGAAATGGTTTTCCTAATCGGGATGCAATTTTTACTTTCCTAGAAACTCCCAATGGTTCCCCCATCTATGGCTGGGTACATACCTGATTTTCAAAGGTTGACAGTCATCTATGTTTTTAGGCCTAAAAACTCTTGGGGACTCATATTAGTCAAGAGCATGAGAGGTCAGGCTCACCACACCCTTTTGGGGGGAATTATTGCCTACTCTGAGATTCTATTATAGATTTAAGATATGTTCGGGGATGAGTAGACAATGAAATAGGCTAATATTCATTGTTTACATTATAATATTCATGTGCATTATTAATCATAAACACTATTTTTAGTGCATTTTACACTTTGAACATTATTTCATATTATAATTGTATTTTCTTATTAAAATACACTATTACATGGTACATTTTTAACATAATTTAAAGTACCCAATGATCTTTATTTTATTTTAATATTTAATTTTCAGGTTTCTCATTACATTGGTAACAATTCATACTTTTGGAGTACTTAAATATTCATATTGGAAGACCACCAAAGTTGGCCTTGAACAAACAACATTCTGGGTGAAGTGAACTGGACAACAGCCCAATAAAACTACTTTAATGGCCAATATCCAAGCCCAATAATTTTTAAAATTTAACTGAAGATATAGGAAATCACGGGGAACATTTATTTGAATAGTTATAAGAGCTAATTCTAAGTGTTAAAGGGAGTTCCATGCAGCCCAAGTTGGAGATAAAATTCTAGGCCAGATTTTGTGGCCTATAAAAATAGACCACAAATTTAATCATATCTCGACAACCAAACATTCATTTGGTCTAACATTTTACAGAGAGTTAGGATAAATCCAGAGCTTAATTTTTTTCTTATATGGAACACTCCAATTTGTCCATATAGAAGGTTATCTAGGCGCCTATGTTCAGTGGATGCAAGCTGGATGCAACTTCGGGTCAAGGGTGAAAAAGTCTCCTCTCCCTTACTTTCCACCACCCTAGGCCTACCATACTCAAGTGGGATCATTTTTACTATTGGGAGCTCGACCCAAGCCTCTATAAATTCCTATTTAAGGTAGTGGTGTTGTAGGAGTTTATGATCTTTGGTTCTTTCTTTCATTGTAATGTTATGCTACCACTTTTACTTTGTAATGTTCTTCCTCAATTGTAAGTTATTCAAATCACCTTAGTTTTCTTATAAAACCTATTCTTATTCTCATTTTCTGTTATTATTATTAACATGTTTATACCATTTCTTCATGGTGTAAATTTATTCACACCAAAACCAGTGAGATTTATCACACAATGGTGGAGTGTTTGTTATATTGTTTTTGTTTTTTTCTTCCTCAAATTCCCCCTTCATGAGTCTACTTCTCACTTCCATTATGACCATAGGATCAATAGAGGGCTGACCCACTTATGGGTTGATCCAATAGAGTAGCAAGCAGATTTATTGGATGTTATTTATCAATACATTAATCTCTAATCACTTCTTTTAAATTATATTTTTATTTGATGATTTTAAAACATCTTTATCCTTATTGAATTTTAAGGCTACACACTTCAAGTGCTAATACGAAAATTTACCTTAGAGTGCTCATAAAAAAAAAATCCTCCAAGTGTATAGGTGATTAGTATTAGAGTGTGTTGGTATAAACCATTAAGTGATGATGTTTTTTAATCTCCTTGAATGAAATCATCTCAAATATAAGAAATTAAAATCACTAAAGAGGAATTTCATCCAATCAACCCCTTATAATAACCTAGGATCAACCCTTCTCATAATTTGAATTCACTTAAGTCACATAGTGTTTTCTTAAAACAATCTAAAATGAACCCAAATTTGGCCACTTAATAGCCAAAATCAGTCCATATAATGTGCGTGTCTATAGGTTTCTTCATTGGTCTATGAGGAATCAACAACCCACACTACTCTACATTTGACCGCTTATCCCTAAAATCGTGAGTAAATTTGGGCGAGACCAAATTTTGGCGCCATTTCTTGGGACCCAAGTAAGTTATATCAACACCCATTATATTACCCTCCATTTATTCTATTCTCACCCAAATTATCTTATCTTTTCATTTTATTGTTTTTTTTATTTTGGCGCATGTTTGCCTACACCTGTGACCAATCAAACCGTCTAGTTAGGGTGGATAGTCCTAGGGTTGGGGAGTCAAGTACACCAAGTTAATTCTCTCCATTAGATCTTAATATTTATAATACTCCAAAGTCAAAAATTGATCCCATTTAAATGGAAGGTCTTCAAAGAAACCAACTCATAAACCTGGGTGGGAACCAAATTGGAAATCCAAATGAGGCAGCCCCAAACTTGGGTAATGCTGTCGATCAAACCATGAATGAATACCTCACAACTTCCCGGACCAATGTCACCTAATGCATTAGACATAGTTCCTTAGGATATGACAACTAAATCTTTAAACCCCAGTTACTAAACCACCTTCCCACATTCCATGGAATGGAGTCCGAGATGCGCTACCTTCATGTTAAGGAGCTCAATGACATTGTAGAAACCATGTGTCCCCAACATCAACTAGAATCAGCTAAGATGAGGATATTTCCTTTTTATTTAATGTATAGAGCTAAAAATTGGCTAAAAAATTTGAGACCATAATCCATAAAATCGTGGGACCAATTACAAAGAGAATTAAAAAAAAATACTTTCCCCACCACCAAAAAATTTCACTTAAAAAGAGCATCCAAAATTTTTATGAAAAAGAGGGAGATTCATTATATGAAAAATTGGTGAGGTTCAAAGACACCCTAAACATGGTTCCACACCATGGTTTTTCTATTCTTAAAAAAGTGAGAATTTTCTATGAAGGGGTGGGCCCGGGGAACAAACAATTCATTGACATGATATATAATGGGACCTTCCAAAACAAAGCCCCAAATGATGCTTATGAGTATCTAGAAAGCCTTTCTGAACAAAACCATACACGAAGAACATCACCTTATTCTAAAAATCCACAAAGAACTATTGGAATGAATACACTTATAGAAGAGGAAAGCCTTAGGTCTAAACTCGCAGCACTCACTAGGAAGGTTGGAGAGATAGACCTTAGGAAAATCCATGAAATCCAAATTTTAGACCCTGTTTTCACAATTTTTGATAAACATGACCACAAAATAGGAAACTACCCAACCATTCCATCCATAAAGGATGTTCTTCTAGGAAGACCACCTACTAAAGTCAACGACTTAAACTTCCAAAATCCCCAATAACAAAACACATTTAACCCAAGGTATAATGAACACCTAGGCTTCCACTGGAAAGATAACCAACATCCTAGCCAACCATAAGGACCAAACCCCTACCCTACACACAATTTCCAAAACCATAACCAATTCCAACCACAACCAGTAAAATACCAACATCCTCCTATGCAATATCAACTGCCCATCCAACAACAAAAGTATCCTCCTAGGATAATGCAACCAATACAGGCCCCATCCCAATCTGTCCCTCTCCTAATGCTTGAACAGTTGTGTAAAAAATGGAGAAAATGAATTTAGAGGTCTATTCCCTTAAAAAATAACTTCAAACCATTAAAATCGAGAAATAACCCATGCCTACTCAGGTGGTACCATCCTCAATGTTAAGGGGAGAGTCAAGTTGCACTCAAAAAACTCATGAAAAACTAAAGGCTGTGACAATTTTATGAAGTGGGAAATCAATTGAAAAACCTCAACAAAAAATTCAGAAACCATATAAAGATTCAAACTCTAATGAAAATTCAAATTAACTACATGATCAAACTAAAAAAACAGATAACAATGGGAAAGAAACAACTCTTCAACAAAAAATCCCACAAACTGCACTATTTCCTCAACGCCTGAGGGGGAAACCAAGACTAAATTGAGTGAAACATTGAGGTAAATATTCTCATAAGTCAAGTTTAACATTAAAATCCTCAAATCCATTCAAACCATTCCTGCATACTCAAAATACCTAAAATACCTATGCACATTTAAATGGAAATTCTCACATAAGAACCAAGCCCTTCTGGCAGAAAATGTTAGCACAACAATCCAAGGAACCCTTCCACCAAAGATGAAAGACCCAAGATGCCCTTACATCAATGTTGAAGTAGGAGATAAAAACGTTTTCAAAGCCTTGTGTGACCTAGGTGCCAGTGTCAATATCATTCCCTATGCTGTGTACTGCTAGTTAGGACTAGAAGAGCTGCAACCCACATCTATCACACTTCAAATTTCTGATCATAACATTAAGGTTCCAAAGGTAATTTTAAAGGATGTTTTGGTAAAAGTATAAAAATTTATCTACCCTGATGACTTCATTGTCCTTGATAACAATCCAAACTTAGGAAATAAGAAACAAACCCCAATCATCCTTGGTCATCCCTTCCATGCAATAATAAATTCGGTTATACAAGTCTGAAATGGGGACATGACCATTACCTTTGGAAACATGAGTCTAGAGTTAGAAATATATAATTCAAGCTCCCAAATAGGGGATGATGAGGATATTCATGAAGTAAACATGATAGGAAGAATTTATAATTAATCCATAGAACATCAAGGAATGGTTGGGGAATGTTTAAGTCAGGAAGAGATTAATTTATTTTATTCACATGAAGGAAGTTTCTCTCCTTGGATACAATCACTTTTATATTTCTCCTATGATGAAATATTAAGACAAAAAATCAGTGAAATCTTTTAGGAAACCACATTCATAGAGACCAATAAAACTCCCTTCCCTAACACTGATCAAACCAATCTAGTAGCTGAAACTTATACATGTGGGGAATCAATTCTATCTGAATATTTAAACAAAGAAATTAATCTTTATCCAATGTCCCAATATTATGCTGAAATTTTGAACCAACCAGATCTTTAATTGAAAGAACTTCTTACTACACTTAAGTATGCCTTCCTAGGAGAAAATGGAACCCATCCTATTGTCATTTATTCTTCTCTTCAAGCCAATCATGAGAGGATGCTTCTATATTTCCTTAAGAGACACAATAAAGCCATTGGATGGACCCTGTATGATATTACTAGGATTATCCCACTTATCTGGACTCATAGGATTGTTCTGGAATTTGATTCAAATCCATGTCGTCAACCTTAGTGGAGACTCAATTCTAATCTCATGGAAGTAATGTGAAAAGAACTTATGAAATTGTTAAAAGATGGTATCATCTATCCCATAGCTGAGAGTGAGTGGGTCATCCCAATACAAGTGGTTCCAAAGAAGGATGAAATCATAGTGATAACCAATAAAGATGAAGATATTATTCTAACTAGGGTGATCAGTGTCTGGAGAGTCTACATCAACTATAAGAAGCTAAACTCATTTACCAATAAGGACCATTTACCCTTACCATTTATTGATCAAGTCCTTGAGAGAGTTGCAGGTCACGCCTTCTACTATTTCTTAGATGGGTACTCAGGGTAAAACCAAATTGAGGTTTCCCTAGAGGATAAAGGGAAGACTACATTAACTTGTCCATTCAACACATTTTATTTCAAACGCATGCCCTTTGAGTTATGCAATTCCCCTGGAACCTTCTAGCGGTGCATGATGGGAATATTCTCGAACATGGTAGGTGATTTTCTAGAGGTCGTCATGGATGACTTCTCTATGTTTGGGGATACATTGGAGGGATGTCTGAGGAATGTGGAGAGAGTCTTTTTAATATGTGAAGAAAATAATCTGGTCCTAAACTAAGAAAAATTCCATTTCATGGTTAAAGAGAGACTAGAACTTGGACATTTAGTCTCAAGAAGGGGATTGAAGTTGATAAAGCCAAGGATGAAATCATTATTCACCTTCCATCAACCAATAATGTTAAGAAAGTGAGGTCTTTCTTAATATATTTTTGTTTCTATAGAAGGATAATTAGGAATTTCATATCTATTTCTTGACCACTTTGTGCTCTATTGGTGAAAGATACTCTATTTTTATGGACATAAATCTGTGAGGAATCATTATATACACTCAATTTATATCTTATCTCTCCACCTATCATGAAATCACCAAATTGGAAACTTCCTTTTGAGATCATGTGTGATGCTAGTGACTTCGATGTAGGAGTAGTCTTAGGAAAACAGTGTGAGAAAACTCCATGTGTTATTGCTTATGAAAGAAAATATTTAAATGATTCTCAAATCAAATACACCACCACTGAGAAGGAGTTAATTTCTGTTATGCTTTCCTTAGAAAATTTTAGGTCCTACCTCTTAGGATCCCCCATCACTGTGTTCACTGACCATTCTGCACTAAAATACCTCTTCCAAAAACAAGATGCTAAGGCTAGACTGATTAGGTGGGTACTTATCTTACAGGAATTTGACCTCACAATCAAGGACAAAAAGGGTGTTGAAAATGTTATAGATGACCATCTCTCTAGGATATAATTTAGTAAAAAATTATCTCACCTTCATGTGTATGATTCATTCCCTGATGAACACCTATACTCTGTGAGTGATTTCCCTTGGTATGCCGACATAGCTAACTTCTTAGTTATAGGAGTCATTACAAAATTCTTAGGGACTCAATCTTGAAGGAAATTCCAGTGGAGATTGAACATAAGGCCTTTTGGTCAATTAAGAAAATTAATTACAACCTCACATTGGATAAAACAAAAAGTAAATTAGATCTCAATGAACTTGAGGAACTTATTATGGAGGATTATGAAAATTAAAGGATCAATAAAGCTAAAATACAAGCTTATAAATCTTGAAATATTAAAACCAAACACATTATACTAGGCAACGATATTCTTTTATATATTTTTAAACTTAATTTACACCTAAGAAAGCTGAGGTCCAGTTGGTCTGGTCCATACATAGTGCATAAAGTGTACCCCCAAGAGGATGTAGAAATTCAAGATCTTGCCAATGGTCAAACCTTTAAGGTTAATGGTCATAGAGTCAAACCATTAAATGAACCATTACAAAAACAAGAAGTTAATGAAGACTTGTGTGATATAACCTTATATGAGGAAAATAGTTAAACAATTAGGGTTCTAAGTCGAGCTAACTACCTTAAACAAAAGCACTGCATGGGAGGTAACCTGTGGTTTTCATGGTTCCAGTCATTGTAAATCATCTTTATTTTTAAAATAGGATTAATAAATCAATTTTATATTAAAAAAAATACTTAACTCTGAATATGATAGTACCGTAAACTGTTGACCTGTTCTTCTATTATGAGTATGGATGGGTATGAAAGGGGAGAACCATATTCATCCGTGTCATGTGGTGTGATCCTTGAGTAATACCTTACCCTGAAATTTAAATAGAAGGGAATGTATCATTAGTTTATTTTTATTTTTATGTGTTTGTATGTTAAAATAAAAATACAATTTTTTTAATAATATTTTAAAAAAATTAAAAGGACATGTCATAGGTCATGGGGAAAACCCCATCAAAATCAGTGAAGCCACAGAGACTCGAACTTAGGACCTAAGAGAGACAGGGGCATGCACATACCACTGAACTATGACTTATAGTGCTTCCTTATTCTATAATTTCAGTATATATACTTATAATTTTTTTATATATAAATATATATATATATATATATATTGTTTTGTTTTGTTTTTTTTGTTTTTTCCTTTTTCCACTAGGGAACTCTACGAGTGAAATGGATATCAAATTACTAAATTGGAGTAGCACGAACTTAAACTTCAAACACTAGGTGACTTCATTCCATGATCCTAATTTTCAATTTCCTTTTTTAACTCCCCTTCTCTGCCTCTACCCCCTTTTAAATTTTCTTTTCTTCAAACACCGGGGACAATGTTATTTTAATTTGGGGTGGGGGGAGATGAAATAAAAAAATTACTTTTGTGTGAAAAAAATGATTTGAAAAAATGTGTATAAATAGAAGGAAAAATTACTTTAACTTTGAACCTGATAATACACATTGAAAACTTTGAAACTGAATATCAAATAATTTAGCATGCCCCGATTCTGATTTTTATCCATGCATACTTTCATGAGAATATATTTTTTGGAAAGTGTGGCTATCTAATGTGATATTTCATCATTTATATTTTCATCCAAAAACATTTCACAACGCACGTCCCTCGGATAGTGGGGTATTATTTATAGTTCATGGGGTCTCCCAAATAAATATCATTGGTGTGGTGATCATTTTAGTTTTAATATGAGTATTAAAAAAATAAATAAAAAAATAAAAAAAACAATAAATTTGTTCATTGAGCAATGAAATGACCTAATGCGTGACTTTTAGCACTTGGGGATCCTGAATCCATAAATTTTTGGCCAAAAATTAGTAATTTTATCTCTATTTGTGGTAATTTGACTTTGTTTTTTATTGAGTTAACTCAAGATGATGCTTGAGTATGTGGGATTCTCTTGGTGCCCTAAGGTCTTTGAGCTTGGTAGTCATCGACAAAGTATCTCTACATGGGTTGACTATTTTGAGTGAAATTTCAATTTCCATGGAAATATTTCAAAAAAAATTTAATACTCTTCTTAATATTGTAATGTGATTCCACCTAGAGCTTCCATCTTTTCCCCCTTGAATAAAGATGAACCCCCATGTCTATTGTGATACACAACACATCATCAAGCTTAGTTGATATTGAAAGAAATATGGTGATGAATTTAAACAATGGAATGAGCTTGGAATTAGGATATTCTTATGAACATATCTTGTATTAAAATAATTTTATGGGTTTCATGATTTTTTGGTATAAGGGTTTTTGGTGATCATTGCGTATTAAAATGTTTTTGGAAAAAGGAATTTGAATTTCATGTTGTTGAGATAAATTTTGCTCGGGACTAGAAAAACATAAGTTGGGGGGTGTGATTAGCCACTGAAATAGGATAATATTCATTTTTTATATTATACTATTCATTTTATTTATTAATCATAAACACCATTTTTAGTGCGTTTTACATTTTAAACATTATTTCATATTATAATTGTAATTCCTTCTTAAAATTCACTATTAGATGGTACATTTTTTAACATCATTGAAAGTACCCAATGATATGGATTTTATTTTCATATTTAATTTTAAGGTTTCTCATTACATTGGTAACAATTCATACTTTTTTGGTTCTTGAATATTCATATTGGAAGACCACCAAAGTTGGCCTTGAACAAACAACATTCTGGGTGAAGTGAACTAGAAAACAACCCAATAAAACAACTGTATCAAACAATATCCAAGCCCAATAATTCTGAAAATTTAACCTAATATAAAGGAGATCATTGGGAACATTTCTTCCAATAGTGAAAAGAGCTAATTATGAGTGTTAAAATGAGTTTCATGCAGGCCAAGTTGGAAATAAAATTTTGGGCCAGATTCTGTGGCCCATAAATATTTTCCACCAATTAAATCATATCTAGACAACCACAAATTAATTTGGTCTGAAATTTTACAGAGATCTAGGATACATCTGGAGATTTGTTTTCTTTTATGTACCACTCCAATTCAGCCATATATATTGTCATCTAGGAACTTATGTTCGGTGGATGCAAGATGGCTACAACTTCGGGTCAAGGGTGGAAAAGTCTCATCTCCCTTACTTTACACCACCCTAGGCCAACCGTACTCAAGTGGGATCCTTTGAACTGTTGGGATATCGACCCAAGACTCTTGAAATTCCTATTTATGGTAGTGGTGGTGGAGGAGTTTATGATCTTTGGTGCTTTATTTCATTGTAATGTTATGCTTCCACTTTTCCTTTATAATGTTCTTCCTTAGTTTTAATTTATTTTAATAACCTTAATTTTCTTATAAAACTTCTTCTTATTCTCATTTTATATACTTATTATTAACACATTGATACCATTTCTTCATGGTGTGAATTTATTCACACCAAACCTATTGATATTTATCACACATCGGTGGAGTGTTTGTTACTTTGTTTTTGTTTTTTGTCTTCCTTCAATTCCTTCCTCATGAGTCTACTTACCACTTCCATTAAGATCATAGGATCAATGGAGGGCTAACCCACTTATGTGTTGATCCAATGGAGTATCAAGGGGCTTTATTTGATGTTATTTATCACTCCATTAATCTCCAATAACTTATTTTAAATGAGATTTTTATTTGGTGATTTTAAAACTTCTTCGTCCTTATTGAATTTTAAGGCCTCATATTTCAAGTGCTAATACGAAACTTTACCTTGTAGTGCTCATAAACATGATCCTCCAAGTGTATAGGTGATTAGTATTATATTGTGTTTGTATGAAATAATAAGTGATGAAGTTTTTTGATCTCCTTGAATGAACTCATCTCAAATATATGAAATTAAAATCGCTAAAGGGGAATTCCATCCAATCCACCCTTTATAATAACCTAAGATCAACCCTTATCGTAATTTTAATTCACTTAAACCATTTAGTGTCTGCCTAAAACTATCTAAAATCAACCCAAATTTGGCCACTTAATAGACAAAATTAGTCCATAGAATGTGCGTGTCTATAGGTTTCTTCATAGGTCTCTAAGGAATCGTCAACCCAAGCTACTATACATTTGACCACTTAATCCTAAAATATTGGGTAAATTTGGGTGAGACCAATGGATATCTTCCAAATCTTGACATGGGACCAGTTACACTGAAAAAATGGTTTATCAGTTAATTATCTCAGTAGAAGAGGAAAGGGAGTATCATTAATAGACCCATCTTTTTGTGTTCTAGGTTCTTCATCCATTTCACTAGCAGAGAATAACCTGTTTACATGCTGTAACCATTTAACCAAGCACTTCGGAATGTGCTGCCATGTGAGGAGGAGATTAATATTTTGAGGGGATTGATCTATTTAAAGGAGTCCTACATATTCTGGATATTGTGGGAATCAAAACCCATGTAGTTCATTGATGCTCTTGGAGATGACCCTAAGGAATATTCCCTTATATGAGGGGTATTCATTCATGATGCCTAATGAGGTGTTAATTCACATCTCCCAAAGCCCATGTGAGCTATGTTTGATGTGAGAAACAAGGGGAATGGATGATTAACCTCATGATGTATATTTACGGGGCTTGTGTGTGGGGAAAATACTTAGGGTGGTTATTATGAAGCTCATTCATTGATAAGGCGTACTAGGTATCCTGAGTATGGATAAATCAGAGTATCCATACTTTGTCTTATGTTAGGGATTACACACTGAGGCTACCCTGTATCATTGTGGAGGTTTATAGGGAAGATGATATGACCAATGCAACTCCCTAATCCCACATGAGTCATGATTTTTTGTGGGAAACAAGGGATATAAAGTAATCAATGTCATTGATTTGAACAAGGGGATCATATGTTGGTCTCTCTATGGATGATCAGTATGGATATTGAAACTTAGGGAGATGTGGCCTATGTATCCTGAATATGATAGGAATAAGAGTCATTGTAGTTCCCTTTATGTTAGGTATTACACATTGAGGCTACGCTGTACCATTGTGAAGGTTTATAGGGTAGGTGATATGATCATTGATACTCCCTAAGCCCACGTGAGTCATGATAATTTTCGGGAAACAAGGGATAACAAGTAATAAATGTCATTTCTTCAAACAATTTGGTCTTATGCTGGTCCCTTGATGGATGATCAATGTGGAGCTTGAAACTTAGGGAGAGGTGGACAACATATCCGGAATATGGAAGGAATTAGAGTAATCATAGTTCCCTTCATGTTGGGGCTTACACACTGAGGTTTCCCTGTATCATTTCCCTCTTATCTGGAGGGTGTCACATGACCCTGCTGGCATGTTGTGGGAGCCATCGTGTGACCTAGACAGAAACATATGAAGGGTGTTTCATGACCTAATTGACATGTCATGGGAGCCGTAACATTATCTTACTGACACATATATAGGGTGTCTCAAGAGCCGATCTGAAACGGTCTGAAGGATGTCATGTATCTTGTCTTTCACTTTTAGGAGACATTGCAATGCCAAGACGACATGTATGGAGGGAATCGTGAGCCTCATCTGGCTTGCTCAGAGGGTTCCTCGAGAGCCTGGTTTTCATATCCAAATTATTTTGTGAGACTCAGCTGACATGACCGAACACCATTATATGAGTCAGTATATGTGTCTGGAGGACATCGCAAGTCCTGGGTGATGGAACCAAAGGGTTCACAAGATCAAAGAGGTGTCTGTGGGGGAACCATGTGACTTGTTATGATGTTTATGGAGTATTTCACATTTCCCAGATGACATGCGAAGGGAGTGTCGTGAGATCTGAGTGATGTTTCATGGTGTTGTTGTGTGTCTTTTAAGGACACACGTGAATTGCATGGGGGGAGATGATCATGTTCTTCTCTTAAGACTTCCTCCTTTGATCTTGGTTATAACCCTTGTATTGAGAATTCATTGGTTTTATATAGTGTCAGTTTATCTTGAGTCTCGTGTGATATAATAGGCTTACGAGATGTTCTTCGCACAAACTACCAGGGATCCCTCATGCGATATATGACTTATCAAGGGAAGTGCTTTGTTCCTAGCACATGACCACTCCGGATGCTCGCAAGTGTATTACCAGATCGAAGGTTGGCCGGTAGCATGATCAGTTGCTATGTTAAATCCACTTTGATACTTAAGACTATTTCACTCAAGAGTTCCCTTTATATAGTATCCGATACATTTTTTTTTGTGTTAGGGCGGTGGATTTATATGCCTCACCACCTCAGATACTCAATGATTTATGTGGAATATCTGGTGTGAGTCCTAGATGGAATCAACGAAGGGGATGGGCACTACACAGTTTAGTGAGTCTCCTCTATGGACTAATTTGAGCACATTTCCTAATTTTCAGTGATTACGATTCTTTTCTCTTATCAGATTATTGATGATTATTAAAGATTTTTTAGATTATGAAGATTTGTTGAAGGACTTTCATGTTTTCATGTTGACATGTACGAGGTATTCACAAGTTCCAAGTGCCTGTTGGGAGGCACTCGCGATATGCTCGGTGACTTGTCTTGGAGTCTCGCGAGATAAGGATGGTCTTTCTGGGTGTCTTGCAGGGACCATTCTGCGGGTGTGATGGGCATGTTTCATGACTTTAAGTGACCACAAGTACCTCCCACCTCATCCCTTTCTATCTCCTTTGTTTTATGTGACAAATTTTGGGAGTCATGTGAGATAGCATGAGTGATGTCGAGGATATTTATTTAATTTTTTGATGATGTGTCGCGTGAAAAATATGGGTCCTATGGGGGTGCACAAGCATTTTGTGGACAAATATATCCATTTTTCCTTTGATTTCCATGGAGTTGTCTGAATATTCTCATGGAATTCCGTGCAGCGAGGTTGAAAAGATGAGGGGATTTCGCAAGGCGAGGTGGATATGTCATCGAGGTCTCACTGTGCTTCATGGATTGCTAGAGGTGCATTGCATGTCCTTCAGTGATCGAGAGTACCTCTCACCTCTTCCCTTTTTGTCCTCTTTGTTTCATTTTACAAAAGGCAAGGATTATGCGAGTTTTTAAGAGTAATGTATTGGATATTTACATGATTTTTGGATGATGTATCACTTGAACAATATGGGTCATATGGAGAGTGCACAAGCATGTAGTGGAAAGGTCTATCAATCTGTCCCTAGAGTGTCAGAGGGGCTGCCTAGAAATACCCGAGGACTTTCGTGTGGCAGGGCTGATATCGAGGACTCACAACACCTCATGGGTCATAAAGAGAACATTTCATGTCCTTCAATGACTGCAAACCCCTTTCATCTACTCCTATTTATCTACTTCATTTTATCCCACAATGGTTTAAGGGTCATGAAAGTTTTCCTAGATATCACCAAGCGATTATATTCTTCCCGATGATGATTTGGAACATGAGATTTGCCACCACTGGGGATCTCCATCTTTGGAATGTTGTTATCTTTATTTTCAAAAGATTTTAGTGGGTTTTTTCAGTCACTTTCCAATGAAAAACCATGCTTCTTGGGGTGCTCATTTGGCTATCATCATGTGGCCATCGATTTTCTAGAGGTCCTTCATAAGGGTGGGAATGTTCATTGAAGGGGGTCAATGAGACATTCCATGGGTTATGTGCTATGCGTGGAGACTTCACATGACCTTGAAATGGTCCCACGATCACGAGTATTTCAAAGTCTCATGTTATCTATGAGTCTTGTACATCATCATCTTCCTTTTCTTTTATGGGAAAATAATACCCATATACAAGTATTTCTTCCTTTGTGACCTTTTTGGTTCTTATTTTTTGGACGTTAACATATTACCATCCCTTTTTAGATAGTATGTCCTTATAAACGTCACTAGGGATCCAATGGAATATTTGAGATCATTTTATAATCAAGATATGAATCATGGATCTCTATAATAAATAATGTTAGAAAGAAACCCTTTATGATCTTGTGCACATTTATATTTCCCAATTCATATACTCAAGTTCTATTGTTAATTGGTATGAAATGGGATGATTTAATCAGTTGATCAAAAAATATTTAGATAACCCTCAATACCTAAGGTGTGTGAGGTAATATAATAAAAAAATCTATAGATATATTATCTCAATCCATAGTGGATATAGGAAGAGGCTAAAGAAAACTAAAGGCTTTATGATTCTCAACATTAATATGCTAACAGGTATAACATCTAAATAGAAAATCCCATAATGTCTCATCTCATACCAGTACACTAATATTGATGTCTTATGTCATAATACATCTAAGTGGAACATGGATGAATTAAACACTAAGAGTGATGGAAATCCTTCATCACTACCCCTCTCAATGATCGAGGGACCTCAAAATGCTTCATGAAATAGAGGATTCCTTCAAAAACAAAGTCCATTCTTGGATGTTCTCTCCAGTATATATAGTTCTTCCACTATAATAACATTATTAATCCTTTTATTTCTTTTAATTAATGTTAACTAGGAGAACAAACCACTTCTCTTCCTTCATCCCCAGTTTAATTCTATAAAATAGGTTCACTAAGTTCAACTAATTACAAGATTCCTTCATGTACTGTGATGATAAATTTCTACTAAGAGCATTAGTGATAATATTACCCTTTTGTAGTGTATAGGTGATGTAGATGTTTAAGGGATATAAATATTCTATGAATTAAATTTACTTGAGTTTTAAATATTTATGAGATAAAATATAACTAAATATTTTATGGTTGGTATACACATTGAATTTAAACTAAAGAGATTGTTTCACCAACACTTAAGAACATGCACAACTACTACCTACTCAATATCATGGTTCGGGTAAAACTTTTTATATGGTAAAAGTTAGAATGAACCATATGCCACTACATGATCACCTTGCATAATAATGTAACCTAACGCCATTGCCGTCACATTAAAATTCATGAAACATATATTACTAGGATTAGGTAGAATCCAAATAGAGGATTATGCCAATCACCATTTTAATTCATAAAAAGGTATTGATATTCATGGATCCATAGAAATTTCACCCTTTTTTGTATGAGATCGATCAAAATAGATTGAATATTAGAGAATTCATTAATGATATTCTATTAATAACCTTCTATACTATAATTTCCTAAGTATTTCATACAGAAATATCATAACTATTTTGATAAATATTAAATATATAACAATACTCTCCATGCAAGAACCATAAAGGTTCATAGTCTTTGAAGATTATATATACAATCTTCTTATTTTATGAAATATATTCAACCTATCACACAAATATCTTCTCACATTGTACTCCTCTTAGGAATACCCTACCTAAACCTTTCTTCATCACCTAGGGAAGGAAAAATAATAAAGGGTGAGCTCAGATTCTCAGTAAGGGTGAACATAGAAGATATCAATTTATGATAATTTGTAATCATAAGATAAGAATAAGGTTATGTGATTATGAACACAACTTATGAAGTTCATACTCAACTATTCATAGATTATAAACATGATTCATGGCGTAAACATTATCATTCTATAAAACATAGACCATAAGAGTGATAAATCATCATAAATTAATCATAAACCATAAGCTCTTGTCATAAAAGTGTGGGACCATCATAAATATAGAAAACCATTTCATATTTCAAGGTTAACTACCAATACCATAACCATAGTGGACACACCAGTTTCCTATAGTGTATTAGGACTTGTCACCTGTTTCCCATTATGGATTAGGATGCACCAATTTCCCATAGTGGATCAAGCCCATCGATTTCTTTCCCATTGTTATCTGATGAGATATAAATCATTACCCAATGCATTGGAGAGAGATATAGGCCCCGCCTATCACATAATAAAAACCATACTTTGTGTTCCATAGGATCATAAATCATTCATCATATCAAAACCCATGTAAAAGAAATGGTATTCAAAAAAATTTCATCATAGAATAACTCATTGAAAAGTAACAGGATTCATAAAAATCACACCATCATAAGCAAAAACCATCCATATAAAGAATAAGGATGGTATCTATGGATTATATCCTCAATAAATCTTAAGTAACATCAAATAATGTTGTCTTATATGGAAAATTATTTTAAAAGATCAATTAATATAAATCTTGAGGAAAATATCCTTTCCAGTTTGAAAATTTTAAATTCATAAAATAAAAAAGGTTTTTTTGAAAATAACCTAGTAATATTATATTGTAATCTTAAAATAATTAAATGTTCATGATGATGGGAAAAATAACTCATTTTTTATATGTTAAAAAACATTCATTCTGTATTTGTTTTCAGAAAACACACAAATTACCTTATTTAGAAAATGATATTTTTTATATTTAAAACCATTTTGTAAAAAATAAGGCATGGGTAATAATGAATTTAAAAATTCATAAAATAATTTTAAAAAAATGTTTTGAAAAAACTTATAGAAATTATGGACATGGAATAGAAATATTCGTTAGTGGATATAATCTTGAATAATGTTGAGATTGTGAAATAAACCCTTACTTTATGTATTTCATTTCCTTATTCACATTCAAAATTTCTTTATAATAAATGTCGATTTATTATAAATTTATTCCATAAAATTAATTCTATTATACAATGTATCATTTATTTATAACACCTTATCACCCATTTATTAATATATTTTTATTAAAATCAATGTTTTGGATTGTAACTGCTTTATTTTCCAAGAAGGTTTCAGTTTGACAGTCTTAGTCTCTATAATTTTATATTTGTATCATAATTTAAAAAATTTTAATCATGGTATAAAAATAATATATTATAATTATATACATATTTATAATAATTTATATAAATTATATATAGAAAAATGAATTATACCATTCATGGAGACAGTAGGTCGTACGTACGCATGAACACTATTTTAATTTTTTGATTGGCGGAATGAAAGAAAAGTAAATAATAATTCATATTTAAAGAATCATTATTATATAATATATATCAAATATATTCCTTAAAAACATTATAATACCCATCTAGAAATGTTGGTGATTAAAATGAATTGTATCACTATGTGGAGATGATAAGTCGTATGTATGCACGAGTGATACTTTCACTTATTGTGTGATGGGAAAGAAGGTGTATAATGGTGTTTTGATAATAATAATAATATTTAATAATATTTAGGATACTTAATTTATTATTTTATGATAAACATTATATATTTATTGGAGTTAAGGAATATTAGAAAAAGAAAGTTGTCGATTAGAGCAATTACCTATTCTTCGAAACGTCTCCTTTGGATCTTCTCTTAAGAGATACATGGTCGGTATTTTGGGAAGCAAATAACCGCTATAATGTGGATAGGAAAGTTTATAAGATAAATGTTAAGGTTATGGATGATCTAGAAGGATCTTAAGTGGTGTAAATAAGTGAGTGAGGGGGTTCACTTTTATAATTTAGGCGAGGGGTACTTATGAAATTTCCCAAAGGATTAATTTGTAATAAATTCATTTTCTATCCAAACAAAACCAATAATTCATGTATTAGAATAAAATATAATATAAATTTTTAATATAATAAAACAATATATTTTAGATGATTTTTGGTGTTATTCTAAAGCTTACCATTTTGATTAACTCTTAGTTAACTTATTTTACTTTTAAATATAATTACAAGTTATTTAATATTAAAAGGTTGTAATTTTTAATTATATAGTGTCAATTGGACCATAAATATTCAATTAATGAAATTTTTGACCATATAATAATCAATTTTTATTTTTAAATATTTTTATGATTTTTAAATAATTCAATAAAATATTAATCCCGTAAAATAACATTATTGTCAATTTTGATACTATTCACTATTTTTACTTTTAAAAATATCAAGACAACATTTGAAATTAGAAAAAAACTATTTTGTTATATCCCTAAAATGTAAAGGCCATATAGGGAATTAATTTATCACATTAAATATTTCAAATTTTATTACTTTTAATATTTTTAATATCATTCATTTGATTTTTCTGTTAATATAATAATTATTGCATCAAAGGTTTGTGGCCACTTAGGGAAAATATTTAATTTCCAAAAATTAAAAATAAATTACCATGATGAAGATATATTTTTTATATTTTAAAATAATATTTATAGTTGAGTATATACTCTTTATATCTTCATATTAAGAATGTTATAGTTATTAAAAACATGAATGTGATGTCTTTGACTTTTTTTTAAATAAAATATTATAAAGGTCTTAATCTCATCCAAGTGGACCCAAAAGGTCATAAATTAGACCCTATAATGATTATGGATAAAAATAATTTATCCAATAAAATTGGGGAAAGCGTTAGGGCAATTTTATAATCCTTATCATATTACTTTTACCGTCAATTACCCGATTTACCCTTTAACGTGGTAACAAGTTCTACAAATGTTACAAATAATATTGACAAAAAATAAAAGTGATATTTTTAGTAAAATTAGAACCACATGTTAAAAATATGGAATCCAGTTTTTAAAATTAAAAACACATAAGCTGCATAATATGATATAAAAAAACTGACAAAATGTAATGAAAAATAGATTTCTCGGAGAAATTCATTTTTTAAATATAATTTTTTTTTATATAAAATTAAATTATAAAATCCAATTAAAAACCATAATTAAGTTATTATAATTAAAAATTAACTAATAAAATTTTAAAATAATCCAATAAATAATTTTAACTTGTAAATTTTTTAAGGGAAAATAGAGTTTTTAATAAAAATCACTATTTTTTACTATTCATTGAAAAAAAGTTTCCATAAAATTATCAAAAAAAAATTTTAATAAAATTTTGAAATTATGAATTAAAAAATGAAATATATTTTTTCAATTAAAATTTATATAACTTCTAGAAATTTATAATCACTCATAAAATAAGGAAAAATCATTTTTAAAGAAAACATATTTTTGAAGAATAGAATGACTTTACTAAAAATTGTGTGATCATATTCTAAGACCATACCAATAAATTAATTTTGAGTAGGAACTTTATATTTATTTCATTAATTAGTTATTTATATTCATTCTCACTAATTCAATAACTTGGATATTCAGAAATATAATATTTTAATAATGTTATGTGGCTTGTTTAAACTCACTATTGCGTGAAATACAAGATAATGAAGAAATAAAATTATTTAAAGAGAAATATTTCATAAAAATAATAGTGTGTTACATTAAACCCCCCTTAAAATTAATTTTTTCCTTGAAATTCCTCACTTGGATAAAATCGGATGAGGATACCTCTATCTAATAGCATCCTCTAGTTCCTATATAGCTTCCTCAAATTGGTAATTTTACTAAAAAACATTAACCTGAAGAGTGGTTTTGTTTCATGGAACTTTCTCTCTATGGTCTATAATCTATACCTATTATTATTCATAAGAATTATATTTCTCCAGTAGTATGTACTCAGAGTTTAGTATATGTGAAGGATCAGGTATGTACTTGATTAGGAGAGATACATGGAACACATCATGAACTTGAGAGATATTTAGTGTAAGTGACAAACGATAAGCTACTGTCCGGATATGATCAAGTATTTCAAAGGGAATGATATACCCAGGGTTTAGTTTTCCATTCTTTCTTCCATATATAAATTCATAGAAATACCTTCTCACCAACATAAAATTCAAGATCACATTGATTATTTTTAGCATAAAATTTCTTTCAAATTTGTGTTTTCCTTACATGTTGTTGAATGGATCTAACCTTATCTACCATCTCATTAGCCTACTCAGGTACCAAAATCATTATTTCTATGACTTATTTATAATAAATTAGAGTTCAACACTTTTTTCCATAATGGTTTTCATAAGGATCCATATTAATGATCGAGTGAAAGATTTTGTTGAAAGAAAATGCAACTAGAGGGAGTTGGTGATCCTGATCACCATTTAAATCCATTGAATAAAATTTTAGTATATCCTCTAGAGTTTGAACTATTATCTCAAATTGAACATCTTCCTGAGGATGATATACAGTGCTAAAACGCAACTTTATTTCACAAGCCTATTGAGGACTTCAGTAAAACATCAAGTTAAACTTCAAATCCCAATCAAATAAAATTGAATATGTTAATCCATGAAACTTTACCACTTACTTAATATGTATTCTAGCAAGAAAATATAGAGTGAAATATTCTCTGAGTGAAGTGTTTTCACTTTATAAGGTTATTAAATACATCCCATAATTAATTCAATGTTAAAAATAATATAAAACCTAATGTTCACCAATAATTTTAATCATATGTTCACAAAGTGAAAATTCATTCTTCCTTGAATAAATTTGTCACATATACAAATAAAAAGGATTTTATTTCTATAAATATCTCTTAAAATATCCTTAATCTTGATAAACTCTCATAACATAAAAACCTCAAAGGGGGTGTCAACACATAAACCCTTGATGGTATCCATAACTCTTATGTTAATCTTACATGTGGACATATACACTTCAAAAAGTTAATTAACCCTTTATTCTTTATAAAAACTCTTATCTTATAAAAAATATTTTCATTGGAATATTCGGTTCATCCTTTTATTGAAAAAATATCAAATGTGATTTCATTATTCTAGAATACATTTAAATGGAGATAATCACATGCAATTTCTCTAAAGTATGGACAATAATACTTTCAGAGGGATCATTCATAAAAAATAAAACATGAAACTACTGAAAATTTGAGGTTGTTATATATTATCATCCACATTATCCATTGAATTGGGGTATTGATTCACAAAATTCCCAAACTTATTGCACTTTAATAATTGGATCATAGGTGGTGAATTAGTTGGAGTCTTATTTTCTATTACAATAACTGACCCATTAATCTCATTTTTCTTTTGATGGGATTTATGACCCACCTTTTCACATTTAAATCACCTCCTAGTTCCATTCGAACCCTTCCCTTGATGTTTCTCCCCACATTTTTGACTTCTACATGACTGTAATTTATTTTCATCATATTATTTATTTATGTTTTTGTGACACTTGATCTTTATTTTCTTATCAAAATTATAAGAATTTTGGGAATATCCAATATCCATTTCTACTTTGAGTGCACATCGAACGATTTATTCGCAACTACTAAATTATCTTACAGTTAATTAATTTCAGATATTTGGTTTTAAGACACCAAAAAATCAATCAATTTTACTTCTAGGGTTGATAATTAAACTATAGGCGTACCTTGTAAAATTTTCCTCATAGGTACCAATGGATTCATAATTTTTTTACTTTATCTCAAGAAATTTCTTCTCCATATTTAAACTTAGTATACGAGAAAGGTACTTACTGAATAATATACCCTTAAACTCATCCCATTTAATTGATTCAATCTCTTCCAGTTTCCCCATATTCTTGATAACATCCCACCACCGATATGATTTTCCTTCTAGATTATAATCATCTAGGGAAACCTTTTCATGTATTGGGCATTGAATAACAAAAACATTTTTCTCAATAGTTTTGATCAATTGCTCAACTTTTATGGATCCAAATACCCACCAAAATAAGGTGTATGTTTCCTCATTAAATATTCAACAGTATGTTGTTCCCTAATTTGATAATTTGGAAACTCTACATGATTAATACCCTGATAAAGCTATGCAATCATAAATACAACATTCCAATTTCCAACTCCCAAAACATTTGGTTTCTTAGGAGGAAAATCATTGCATCGAATTTCACACTCATCATTAATAAGGATCCTTGTGGTTCTATCCATTGAATAAAACTATAAAGAATTACATGAGAAACAATAATCATAGAAGATAACCACATAATTATGAAAAACCATTTATGGAATGTCTAAATGGCGACACCTTCTTTTATAAAACCTTTGATTTCACCTAGTTCATTCATGATCATTATTAAAACATTAATTATGATTTTATCTTATACTTATTCCTATCCTTAGGATTTTTGTAAAAGTTTTCTAACTCTAATATCCAAATATTGTCTAAACCCTACTCTGATACTAACTATAATGTACCAAGCTTTTCTTACAAAAATATTACATTTTTTTCGATGAATATTAAATACATTACAATACTATAGACACTATAACCGTAAAGGTTTTGAGTCCTTGAATATTAGATATACAATCTTCTTATTTTATGAAATATCTTCAAGATATCCCACAAATTTCTTCTCACACAGTTGTCCTCTTAGGAATACCCTATCTAAACCTTTCTTCATCACTTGGGGAAGAAAACATAAGCAAGGGTGAGATCAGATGCTCAATATGGGTAAACATAGAATATATCAATCAATGATCATAAGTAATCATAAGATAAGAATAAGATTATTTGATCTTGAAAATTAATTATTATGTTCATACCAAACTTTTCATAGATCATAAACATGATTCATGGCATAAAAATTATCATTTCAAAAAACATGGACCGTAAGGGTGATAAATAATCATAAATCAATCATGAACCATAAGATCATGTCATAATAGTGTGGACCCATTATAAATATTGAAAAAAAAATGCATATTTCAAGGTTAAATTCCAAGACCCTAAAAATAGTGGATGAGGACACACCTATTTACCATATTGGATCAAGACTTATCACCAGTTTTCCATTGGCGATCAAGAAACACCTATTTTCCATACCAGATCAAGCCTATTGACTTGTTTCCAATTTTTAACTAATCAGATATAAAGATTTACCCTATGGATTGAATAGAGATATAGGTCCCAACCTTAATAGAATAAAAAATAATAATTATGTTCTCCATAGGATCATAAATCATTAATCAAATAAAAAACTGTGAAAATAGGTATCATAAACATTTCATCAATACATAACCCATGAAAAAGAAATAGGTTTCAATAACATTTCATCATAGAATAACTCATGAAAATGTAACGGGATTCATAAAAATCAGTATATAATAAGCATAATACATCCAAGGAAAGAATAAGGATGGTCTCCTTTGATCATATCCCCAGTAAATCACAAGTAACATCAAATAATGTTTTCATAGAAGGAAAATTATTTTGAAATATCAATTGAAATAATTCTTGTGGAAAATATCCTTTCCATTTTGTTTTTTTTTGAAAATATTCACAATTAAAAAGGGAAAATATTTATTTGAAAATAACCATGTAATATTGTATTGTAAGATTAGAACCATTAAATCATTATGATAGTGGGAAAATCCACTTGTGTCGTATAAGTTAAACATACATTCATTCTATATTTGTGATAGAAAAGTCAGAAATTACCTTGTTTCGAAAATGATAAAAACATTCCTTTAAAACTATTTTGTAAAAAATAAAACTTGGGTAAAAATGAATTAAAATATTCATAGGATAATAGTAAAAAAAATCTTTTTAAATTTTTTTAGAAAATATTGACATGGAATATAAATATTCTCTAGTGGATACAATCTAGAATAACATTGAGATTGTGAAATAAACCCTTACCTAAAGTATTTCCTTTCTTCATTAAATTTAAATCCCCATGAATAATAAATATGGATTTATTATAAATTTATTCCATAACTATAATTATATCATACCTTTTATTATTTTTTATACCATCCTTTGTCCCGTTTATTAATATTTTTGTATTAAAATCATTATTCTGGGTGGTAGCTGCTTCATTTTCCAAGCATGTTTCAATTTGGAGGTCTTGGTCCTTATACTTTGATATTGTTATAATAATTTAAATAATTTTAATAATGGTATAAAATTAATATAAAATAATTATATACATATTTATAATCACACAAATAAAGTATAGATTGAAAAATGAATTACACCATTCATGGAGACATTATGTCGTACATACGCATGAATGTTGTTTTCATTTTTCGATAGACGGAATGAAAGAAAGGTGAATAATACTTCACATTTACAGAATAATTATTATATAATATATATAATATACATTATTTAAACATATCATAATACCCATTCACAAAATACGGTGAAGAAAAATGAATTGTATCTCTCTGTGGAGACGTAAAACTGTACGTACGCCGAGCGATACATTCACTTCTTGTTTGATGGAAAAGAGGGTGTATAATGGAATTTTAATAATCATAATAACATATAAAATTATTTAGGATACTGAAGTTATTATTTAATGATAAAATCATAGATTTAGTGGAGTTAAGGAAGAGTAGAAAAAGAAAGTGATCAGTTAGAGAGATTAACTCTTCTTCAAAACGTCTCCTTTGGATATATTCTAAAGGGCTCTAGGGTTGGTATTTTGGGAATAAAAACACATCTATAATTTGTATAGGAAACTTTAGAAGAAAAATTGGTAGGGTATGGTTGAGATAGAAGGCTCCTAAGTGGTGTAAGGAAGTGAGGGAGGAGGTTTCCTTTTATAATTGTGGTGAGGGGCTCTTTTAAAATTTCTCAAAGAATTAAATTATAATAAAATCATTTTCTATCAAAATACCATTAAATGGGCATGGATTAGAATATAATATAATATAAGCTTTTAATCGCATCAACCAATATATTTTATACAAGTTTTGGTGTTATTTTAAACCTTACCATATTTATTAACTCTTAATTAACCTATTTTAATTTTAACTAGGGTAATAAATTTTTAAATATTAAAAGGTTTTAATTTTTACATATATGGTGTAAATTGGAAAAAATGGCCCATTTATGAAAATTTTTAACATATATTAATCAATTTTTTATTTTTATATTTTTTTATGAATTTAAAATAAATTTTAAAAATATTAATCGCATAAAATATCATTATTTTCAATTTTGATACTATTCACTATTTTGAATTTTAAAAAATATCAAGAAAAATAGTAAAATTAGAACCAACTATTTTATTTTATCCATAACATGTCAATTTAATCTATATAATTAGTGTATTACCTTAAATAGCTCAAATTATAATACATTTAATATTTTTAATATCATTCATTTGATTTTTCTATTAATTGAATAATTACTACATCAACAATGTGTAGGAATTTAGAATAACTATTTAATTAATAAAAATTATAAATAAATCCCCTCGGTAAATATAAATCTATTTTCTTTCAAAATACTATTTATAGTTGAACATATCATCTCGATAAACCCATATTAAAAATGTTATAGTTATTAAAAACATGAATGTAAAATCTTTGAATTGTCTTTAAATAAAATATTATAAAGGTCTTAATCTCAACCAAGTGGACCAAAAAGTTCATAAATTATAACCTTAGATGATTATAGTCGAATAATATTTATCCAATAAAATTGGGGCAAGGTTTCGGATAATTTGAGTCTTTATCATATTACTTTCACCCTTAATTACAAAATTTTCCCTTTACTATGATAATAAAATTTATTAAGGTTACTATTCATATTGAAAAAATAAAATTCTACTGTTTAATAATTTTATAATCAATTATTAAAAATATTTAATAATTTTTTTAATATTAAAAACACAAAAATTTCATAATTTAATTTAAAATAAAACCGAAAAAACTCAATGAAAAATAGTTTTTTCTGAAAAAATTCCCTTTTTAAATAGTTAATGTTTTACACTAAATAAAATTATAAAATACACTTAAAAAAATAATTTCATTCTATTAATTCAAAATTATTTAATGAAAATTTAAAACTTATACAAAACATAATTTTAACAAGTAAAAACTTTAAAATAAAATACAGTTTTTAACAAAAATCTATATTTTTCACTATTCCTTAGAAAATAAATGTTTTTATTAAATTATAAAAAAAAGAGATAATTTTGAAGTTATTAATTTAAAAATGAAAATTAATTTTTCCAAATACATTTTCTATAACTTCAATTAATTAATATGTACTCACAAAAATATAAAAAACACATTTTTGAAGAAAATGTTTTTTTGTAGAATAAAATGACTTTACTAAAAATTGTGTTATCATTTTATAAGAATATAACAACACATTCATATTGATTTGGACCTTTATATTTATTTCATAAAATGTTTATTACTTTTTATTCTCTCCAATTTAATGGCTAGTTTATAACAGACATATAATATTTTAATAATGTTACATGGTTCATTTAAACTCACTATTTCATGCAACGTAATGATCAAAGATACCAAATTATTTAAATATAAATATTTTATAAAAATATCATGGTGTTACATATACATAAGAATATAAGTATTTCAAATAAATTTCCTAGTTCTTCCTTTGAAATGATGGATTTTACCTTCTCAGGGTCAACCAAAATGCATTTTTTAACAGAAAATGTCCCAAGAACTTAACTTTTAAAATACATAATCCCTAAATTAAAATATTTTCATGGAGGAATTTATCATGGAGAGTCCCCAAATTAAAACCTAAATGATTCCCATTCTCTTATTTTTTCTTGGAATAAGCTAAGATGTCGTCCTTGAAATCAAAATCCATGGAGTTGAGGCATAGATGGAATATTTAGTACCTAAGGGAAATGAATACCACATGGGAATTATTCAAGAAAAATGGAATCAAGAAAAATTCAAAGTGACCATATTTTATTATGAATAAAGTTTTAGGAACATCACGCTCCTTTATCTTGAGCTGGTGATACCCAAAACAAAGATTTATTTTTGAAAAACTATCTTCTACTTTTTAATTAATCAAAGAGTTCACTGATATGGGGAAAGGGGTATTTATTTTTTATTGTCATATATTTTATCTTCCTATAATTGATTCATAAAATTAAGAGTTGCATGTTACTTCTTAGTGAAGAGTTCTATAGTAGCCCATAGAGATACATTGGGTTGAATAAATCCCTTGGATTCCAAATCATCCAACTAAAATTTTAATTCCTTAAGTTTATTTGGTTACATTTGATATTAAGGAAATTAAATCATATAATTCATTTGTAACAATTAAATAATGAACCCAAATTTTTATATAAAATGATACCTAAAGAATTGATGCGGGAACACTTCTGTAAATTGTTTCAACATAGAAGGAATACTGATAAAAAATTTGGCTATATCCATAGTTCAAAACTATGAAAATAGAACCCACAATTTCAACCATAGGCTATTTTCACGGTTCTTTAAATCGTGGATATAAAAGTCATTCTAGTGTCCCTCGATAAGAGTATAGTCATGTTTTTATGAAACCATGACCATAGCTAACACGTATTCATGGTTTAGAAACTGTGGCTATTGGTTAGAGCCTATGGTCACAACACCTATCATCATATTCTTTGAACTATTGCATTAATTTTGATACCATGACCATGGGTGTTAAATAATAAATAAATAAAATAATAACCTACTTTTGAACCCCTAACATAAGCATTATTATATAGATCACCTAACCACTAGACCAATGAACTTGTTTTGTATATACTAGTATATGTTTATATATAAATATATAAACCATGAAAATATACTATAAAACTATGGTCATACATTATTATCAGAAATCTATGGTGATGGTGTATGAAAACTGTGACCACAGGTCAATATATCATTATGGTTTTGGAAAATTGTGATGATGGGAGACCTATTGTCACAGTTTTAAAAAATTCATGAAAATAGGACATTTACTCACTCTTCACATAGAAAAATGTTTTCCCATGACCATTAGGGAACCTCTATACCCACATTTTTAATAAATCATGGCTATAACATAATATATTGTCACAATATCTAAAAAACCATGACTCTAGGAGCTATTATCAAAGTTTAGAAAATAGTGACATTAGATCAATGGAATTATATCCAATTTTTTTTAGTGGGAGTTCACCCCCTAAATTACCTTCATTGATCTATATCAAAAGAGATGAAAAATGACATGCCAAATTTCTAACTTTGGGAAGAAGTGGTCTCACCCGACTAGACATCATGTCCCATTCTCATCGAAATAACCATGATATTCCACTAGGAGTAGTGAAGGACACCAAAAATTGATAACAATAAATATGGACCTTTATCATGATTATATAATTCATAATGGTAATGATTTCTAACGGTCAATATCAAGAATGAGGAAATCCTATATAAGATCCACTACAAATATAGAGATAATAGATGAATAACATCAAAATATAAATTTGTTTCTATTCCCTATAGGTTTAGGTATTTCTATAACATATATAATATGCATAGATGTGAGGTTCAAAAATTCCATAATGTGGGTAGAGATAAATCAATGAGATTCACCTTTATTAAATAAAGTAGTTTCAATAGAGTAAGCAATAATAATGGTACCTCACATATTTTTGGAATCCTCATCAGGTTCCATGGGGTTGTTTCCCACAAATTGAAATTGGAATATATCTGAGTGATACTTAGTCTTACCAATGGTATGAGCCTTGAACATCAACTTAACTTTTCTATAATATGAGCCACATCTTCCTCCATTCCCTTGAAGTTGAGGTCCCACTTCCTTAGAAGAATTTAAATTAATCTAATATCCCTTGAGAGATTAAGATCCGACACCATTTATTTGAATGGGATTCATTCTATAAAACCTCTAGATATGTTCCATACACCCAAAATTGTAACAAATCATATTGGATTTCATGAAATATGGTTTCACATTCCAAGACTTTCAACATTTATTAAAAATAAGATATTTTTTTCCCATTGATACTGATGAGGTTTATTGGGTAGAACACCTTGAACCACTAATTCCACCCTATATAAACTAATATTCCTTCCACTTCATTTATATAAAGACTCTTTCACCTCCTATGGAGATAGGAATAGAATTAGTCATCCCTGACATCTTGGATTGATCTATTTATACCACCAGATATCGAACCATTGCATCACCATTTTTATAGAGTTTCAACTGGAGAACCTGGGATTAGATGTTGGGTTGAAGGAAATTTTTAAAGAAGATAGCCTCCAACTTATCATTTTAGATAATATACGATGTTAATCAAAAAAGATCATAAAACTGTTTATCATATTCCAAAACCATTTCCTTTCTTTATAAGAGGTAAAAAAATTCCAAATACTTCGTTAGTTCCATCTTATCAGGATAAAACTATTTATTTAATAATACCTTGAAGGACTTATACTCCAATTTCTTATATATATTATCTTGAAAAATAGAATCCCACCATTTTGGTTGGGTCCCTCAAGAATAAACATGACATATTTTTCTTTAATAAAATTAGTGGGATTAATAAATTTAATGTTTCTTTTGATCTTCTCAAACAAATAATCTACAACTTGAGTATTGTTGATTCCCTAAAAATAGTACTCTTATGGAGAATAAATTATTGATCACCATCTTTATCTTGAGCTAATACAAAACCCTCTTCATTAACATAGGTGAGGGAATAGACCAACCCTTGGTGTGTATTGTAAATGAATCAATCCACAATATTCATTAGATTTTGATCAACTAGAGGATTAACTTATGTAAATTAATTTGTATCTCCCCCTATAGGATTCAATAAAGATCTTACAGGGGGCATACGACTATAATAAACCAGATAAAGAAAAATAAAAACCATAAAAATCATTAAAAACCTTCTAAAAATAATTAAATAACAATAATTAAAATAAAAAACATCCAATAAACACTTAAATAGTTCATGGAAACTCATTTAAATGTAGAAAAAAACACAAAATTTCCCAATATTCATGTTTAAGCTGCAAAATTTACCAAATCATGTGCTAATTATGAAAATATCACTAGATTGTTCTGATATGACCACAAATTTCTCCAAACTATGATCCAAGAATTTTTTGAACACTATAACTCTTCCAAAACACTCTTCATAATCTACAACCCATACAACTTATCAGAGCCTTAAAACTCTCCATTACTCAACCCAAAATTACTCAAAATTCACAATTAAGTGAAATGACATTAAAAATACTCATTTATTGAAATCACATTGAATCCCAAGGCTTGTTGTAATGATTTTTTTCTAGATACTTATTATCGACCTAGCCCTTAAGGTCTGAATATTGAATCTCCTATCAACATTGACTCCCCAAATAACATAATAAACATTATTGTGAAACCATTTTTTCGTGAACCAAATTGTGAAATCCCTAATATGATACCTGATCCAACCTATGATAATTCCCAATGGGAATTCACCATACTCATGGGTAGGAAACTAGTGGTTGGGCACCAAAAACAGTCATTGAGAATGATTTTTCATAAAGAGAATAAAGTGGAATAAGGATGTTAATCATGAGAAATTGGAATAACCTCACTATATATTGGAGATTCATGAAACAAAACAAATAGTTTGGAACATATAAATAAGAACCAAAAATGTAATAATTTAAAAGATATATCATAAAAAAACTATAACATGAAATTGACACTTAAACAACATCTATAATTTTAAACACAATCAAAAAATAGATCATATCTATATAAGACATTCCAAATATAGAATCAAAAGTAAAATGGGATAGGAAGCTACCAAGGCAATATATAAAGGTTGAGTTTATTATAAAATAAAAACAAAAAATAAACCAAATTATCTAGTACCTATGATTGTGTGATACAAGGGTAAGCTCTAACCATGTAACCACCTATAAACCCTAACCAAGATAAAAATAATACCCCCACCTCTAATAGGAGCCTTTCCTTTACCTATATCATTCAAAATAATATCTACATACACTTAAAAAGCGTTTATAGGGCATGAGAATAAAAATCCTAGTAGTATCCTACCAAGTATTCCATAATTAACATTTTTTATACAATCAATAACATGATAGTTTTAAAAAAATTCTAATATAAATTTTTAACTTTAAGACAAAAAATAAACATAGAATAAATCAAGGAAACAAGAATTTTAAAAAATAATGAATAAAAATGAAGAGACCAATCAATCATATAATCTCAGTCAAGAATCATGGAATAGAACTTAGGTAATTAAGGTCCATACACCCAGCATCCTCATAAAAATCCAAAACAAACCCCAACCATATCATTTATGTGTAGGCCTCTAGGCCTAATGGAATCCTAGAAAACTATTGTATCCACTATCCAGAGTGAAACACTTCACTAGTGTTAATCTCATATGGTCACTAGTAAGAGTGGAATAATAACTATCATTTTAACTATAAAGGTATTTGAATAGTTTCATGCATATATAATAAGATTCTTTCCCCAGTCTTCCACCTATGTTCCTGATGATTCCATGAGTCATAATCATTTTTAAAGGACTATAATTTCATTACATGTTTATTTTCATTTAAAGTGGAATTTTATTTAATGTAACACCTTTATAATTCAATTTCATAAATTCATCATAGTGGAATCAACTATTTATAAAGAAACAATACCATTTAATTCCCTATAAAATTAAGTTATATATTAAAAAAACACAATATGGAAATATTATAATTTCATAGAACAACATTATTTTGAGACCAATTTGATTTACCAAATTGAAATAATGGAGTTATAAAAAATTATATTATATATATTATTTCCCAAAGAAAGCATATAAAATATTTATAATGAGTGATTTTTTTGAAAACCAAGAACATATAGTTCTTAGAAGAAAGTAACACATGCAAACACCTACCTTTATTCATTGAACCATAAGAATATGAGGTGAAAAAACCAAAGTAATAAGTGAGGAACCTTGAGAGTTGATTAAAAATACTAACATACAAACCCCAAACATAAAATTTGAATTTACATGATCCCTATTCCACCATGACCATGATAGAATAAGAAACTCATGGAATGGTGAATAAGAAAAAAAATAAAGGAATATGAGACCACTTACATGAATAAACATAATGATTTTTAAGAATAATCTAAAAAGAAGAAAGAACAAGGAAGGATTGAGGGTTAATTATAGAAGGGTCTAGAAAATTATAATAAGGAATAAGGGAGGCTAAATTTTGGGATAAATTGATGGAAGTGAAAAGTTATAATTTCATAGTTTTAATTATGGGTGGGGCACATAGTTTTGATTAATGGTTTAGTAAATCATGCAGTAATCATGTGAAGTGTTATAGATTCCTAGAGAAGCTGCATAGTTTGGGAAACTGTGTTCTAATTGTGTGAATGTATATGGAAATAACACCATTCCCTATATAGTTGGTTCACATAGTTAACACTAACCATGATCTAACTATATGACATGCACTGACTCCACCTTTTTCAAAATATAAAATTGATTCTACCTGAAACTATGTAGTAAATGTAAAAATAAATAAATAATAGATTTTATACTGGAAAATGACATCATGGGAGTTACAAAAGGGTTTCATGATCCTTTCTCATTTGTAATAGTGAAACCTCCTCTTTTTATGTGAATCCTAATAAAAATCAGAAAATTATTTTTGATATCTTGGATCATACCTTTAGTAACCCTAGTCATTGATATAATATGAACAAGAATTAAAGAAAACACAATCTTGATAAAAACCAACATTACCCTAAAGTATTATAAGGGTTTAATCTAGTTATGGATCTAAGCTATAATCTTACCCACTAAATTAAAGAAGTGATTAATTTGGTAATGATAATTTGTGATAGGCGCACCCAATTAATTCATAGGAAAAATTTTTATTAAGAAACCCAACTATATTTTAATCAACTATATCCTACTACAAAACATTTTATTTGACTCATATAATCTACTTTTATATACATCACCTTCACCCCTCTTAAGAACTCATATGATTAGAAAATTTCATTTAAGTAATTGAAGGATAATTATTTTGTATTTAGGAACACCGAAATGTTATCCACAAAGAGTATACAGGGGATACCTAGAGTGACATAACAACCCTAAAAGTATGTAACTCTCCCTTATTGGATATGAATTTTAATATTCCTGCTAAAAGTGCATTGGGCTATAATGAAGTAGTTTTGAGATATGGATTCCACTTTACTAAGACCTTTAATGGTTAAGAATAAGTTAAAATTTTTTCCCATCATTAATAATATAAATAAGGGTGAAGAACATAATCTGAATAATAAATCACAAGACCATTTAGAGAAGCCATATTTTCTAAGAAATTTCAATATGAAGCTATATTCCATAAGGTTATAGGATTTTTTCTATATCAAACTTAAAAATATTATTTCCTTCTCTAGTCTTACTATATAATTATATTATTATCTCATAATAAAGAGATATCCTTCCCAGTATAATCCTCTCACTAATAAAGTGATGTTTTTCCTCAAATATAAGACATGGTAGGATTACAGATGGAAAGTGCTTTGATATTAAGATAATAGTAAAATAGGAGAATAAAATTATGGATTTTAGGAAACCAAGGGTTGTGGATGAAGAAATATTTATATGGCTTCTATCACATTTGAATATTTATATCTTAGAGGCAGATGACAATCTTTTTCTTCTTGATGACTTTCTTTCAGTCTATTACTTCATCTATGAATCCATTGAAGAAATTGTTTGACTCTATCCTGACCTCAACACCAGATATTTTTCTTATAAATATATGTTTAGCTATTATAACTTGATAAATGGTGATAACTATTAAAGATAGTAGGAGACTTATCCAGTTAATTCCTCTTTTCAGGTGTTGAACATATTTTATTTTTCTTTTTATAGAGCTAAAATTTGAATAGGTGTTGATTTTTGTGATTTTTTTCAATGGATAATTTATTTTATTTATGTTACCACAAAATCCTTAAAATTAATTTTTCTAGAATTAAAAATATTGAATTGGATGGATGGAGGAGTCAATAGATCCTTTCATTCATAATCTTCAACATGAATTTGTATGAGAAGTTACACATACTAATAGGATGGTAATGTTCAAAAGAGAAGGGGTTGTCGATCTTTGTAATATATACCAAGGTAGTTAAACCGACTTATTTGGGGAGAGGGGATTAGAGAATTTCATGTGCCACATGAAGAATTTATTTATTAATTATTTTTCATGATCCAATATAGAGGAAACCTTGGATGCTATTGGGTTCTTGGGAACTATCTTGATTCAGCCACCTTATATATTATATCATAACTTCACTATAGATTAAACAAATAGACTCATTTTATATTTCATAAATAATTTTAAGAGTGGATCCAATGAAGTGGGACAACTCACTGTATCCTAGATTAACTCCAGTCTTCATGAAATTTTCCATTTTTTAGGATCAAGTAAGAATTCTCTACTAAAATTGGGCCCAATAAGTCAACATACTTGAAAGAATTCCCACATATAAGATAAATATTAATATTTACTAATATTTTATTAAATTAATACAAGAATTTATGTATACTATGTTTTTATTATTTCTTTATATAAAGAGTGAAATATTTCTAGCCTCTTATGATTTTCTGACAAGGTATAAAACAAAAAACCATCCCAATTACTTTACAAGGACATGCCGATATCCTATATTTATTTAGCAAGGTAAAAAAAAGATATTTACATTATATATTTATCCTTCACCTAAATGGATAAATGATTATTGGGTTTTCTATATTTTTTTAAAGGATGGTCAATGAATTTCCCTTTACATTTGATTTTCATAACCTTTGAACCTACAAAAGAAAATAAAGATTCAATGGCCATTGCTTGGAAAAGAATAATCCTTTAGACATAGATACGTGGAATCCCATCTTTAATAAAAATAATTATGGTTATAAAGAAGAAATAAAAAATTAAAATCTTTATTTTTTAGAAAAAAGGAAATTATCTAGAGTTTAGAAAAACACTTATCATGACAAACCCAAATTCTAATATGTTTTTTTCTGTTATTACACTGGGTAAATATTTCTTCTAAATAGTACATGGTTAGTAATTTATTATCTCCCGAGAAGGATTTTAACTCCAGTATAAAATTCCTTGATAATGGTGTAAATACTTTATTTTTAGAAAAATCAAGAATAATTTTGAAATATCCACCGATCAACCAAGGTGAAGATTCTATATCAATGTCAGAAAGAGATATTTAAAGGTATTATATATATATGAAATCTTATTTATCATAGAAAATTGAGATAAATAATGTACTTAGTAGTTTATTTTCCTTGATTACAACGTTTTTAAGAGTAATACCCAATAATTATCTACATATCTACTTTATATAAGATCCAAATATGAGAATTGAATGGTGAAGCATGAATACACCACTTTATATGATTTTACCAATATAATATTTCATGGAATGATATATATACTATAGCTTGAGGATTTCTACCAATGATATGTAAGACTTGAGATTATCTTAATGATTAAATTCAAACTTTATTGAGGAACCTAAACCTAGGGTATTATTTATGATAATGGTTATCATAAGGATAAGAAAGTGGTATCTTTGGTTTCATTTACATCTACTCATAGGGTTGAATCTATACCTCTATCATTTATATTTATATAACTATAAAGAGTGATTATACTAGAAACACCATCCTTAATATTCATTCAAACCTAATTCTCCATAGGGGATCCCCTAGATATAGGATAACATTGAACATCTATCTCAGCAGACATGTCCAAGGGTTGTAAGGGTTTAACTAAGACACCAAATGAGGGTGGGTGGGAGGTATTTTTATAAGATTAAAGAGGGTCAAAAATAGGTTTATTTATCCTTTTTAGGGAAAATATCTATATATATTTTGTAACCTTTGTCTATTTATTTAGATAAAAAATGGAATTTGATAGATGCCTTTAGATTCTATCATTTAGAGTTTCATAGGGACAAACTCATTACCCATTAAAGGTGAATTTTTTTAGATATTAGGAATGAGTCCATACAAGTATGATGTAACCATTACTGAAACCATAGGATCATCCAAATAAGTAGGATCAATTGAAGAGTTAAACTCCTCTACCAGTGACAAGGAGGATACAAAAATTTTTAACATTATATGGTGAATCCATTATCACCTTTAAAGGAAAGGGTGTGTCCTTCTCATTTGATTTCATAAAACTATTATGTAATTGAGAAATATGAACTAACTATTTAAACTAGGAAAATACCTTGGGAGAATAACTATTCAATACTTTCCTACGTTTTGGGATGGCTGAGAACCCAAGGATAACATCTTTGGAGTTAGAGGAGTCTAACCACTGTGCCTCCTATAATAAGTGTCATTATGACCTTAAAGATAATATAGAGAGAAAAATAATATTATTTTTATAAAAAATACAATTTTTGAATGGAAACTAATTCTCATTATAACGGTGAATACACTGAGGGGATTTCATAATAAGATCCATCTCAACATAGAAATGAACCACTAAATAATATTTTCAAATCAAAATTGGTGAAAATCTTTATTTATTCACCATGGAATTTGAGGATTTTAGGGTTATGAAAGGGGAAACCCCTCTATACTTAGCTAAAATTTCACCAATTATGAGTCCCACAACTTATAAAAATCCATTGTCCATTGATATAATAATAATTTTTTTCTTATAAATATTTGATTCTCATGAATAAGATTTAAATATCTCTTCATAAAAAATATATATATTTATGTTTCTATGATATAGAAGAGTCACCAAGGATATAAAAGTTGATCCCATATTTAATTTGAAAAATCATTCAAATATATTGACTTCTGCGTGATTAGAGCTAAACTTGGTGATGAGTGTACTATTGTGGTTGTATGTCACCACTTAGAATTAAGTTGATGTTTTAGAGAACATTATATGTTCCTAAAAAAATATAATGATTTATTCTTGATTTGAATTACCTATGTTAAAAGAATTCAATTTTTATAATAAGGGGATAGTAAAGATGCCTTATAAGAGAAAAGTTTTTTGAAAAAATGAGAGAGTTAGGAAAAAATTCCTAAACACTGTTGAAGAGCCACCCATTGGTTATTCTAGAAAATTATACCTTAATCTTGATAAGGTAATTCATATGAGATAAGAATTTAAATTTATAGGAGTATTAAAAATCCTTTTGTAAAAATGATATTTATTTATGTTTTTATTTTTATTAATTATTATGATAAATAGGTCATAATTTCTATAATATATAGTTCAAACCCTCACCGCTAGTTTTTAGCCTCTAGTTTATGGGTAATCACTCCTAAGGTTATGTAAATATCTAACTCTACCTGGTGTATGGGTAATTGAGCGAGGATGTTATAAAATTTCATTAGATATTTTTTTTTATCATTTTCATTATTTAGAATTTTTAGATAGAGATAATCTATTTAAAACTTGGGATGAAAGCTATATCTATACTTAAAAAATAGTTAGATAAGAAAATTTTAGTGAAAAGGGAGTGAGGATTGGGATTATTACTTTTATATGTTAATTTTTGGTGATTTCATTAGAGTATAACATTTGTAGGTGTTTAGTTATTTATTTAATTTTGGTGCAATGTGTTAAGAGGGAATTCATATATGAATAATACATGGAACATAGGTTCACATGAAATGTTCATAATAATGTGTAACTAGAAAATAGATTTTTGAAAAGAGTTTTTATTTAATTAAAATGTCAAAAATAAATTATTCATTATTTTACTAAATAAAATATTAGTTTTGTACTAATTTAATGTAACCATTGGTAAAAATATTTTCATGATGATTATTTATCAAAAATGATCCTGGCATGAAATGTATGTGTTCAGTGCACTAATACTTAGTATGGGTAGTATGTGAATTAGAATGAAATTATTAAGATAAGAACCATAATATAGGTGTGTTGACATGATATTTATTGAGATTATGTGGAATGAAAGAATAAAATTTCTTCATGAAAATTATTTTACATGTATGAGGTGCATGGTCCCTTGGGTTGGGCATGTAAGCTAGTGGGTACTAGATATAATCTATCAAAAATGGGTTAACTGTGATAGTAGAGTAATGTGATTCTTTTTAATATTATCACTTTAAATGAATTAAAATTTGAGTAATTTTGATAAAATTATAATGAGTAATGAATTTACCACTTCAACAATATATCACCATGATGACACCTATTAGATCACTATATAGGTAGGGCCAAGTATTCTTCTCTTGTGGTAGCTCATGGAATTAATATTAATTATAATATCATGATAATATTATTGTGAGTGATATTTTAAAAGTAGTGATGGTTCCTTAGGGTCATGGATAATTTTTTTAATCTCATGAGGTATTTTTAAATGTGTCATAGACTCATATTTTAGTGTAAAAATATACCCTAAGGAATATATGATTTGTTCAAGGGGATTTGAATAGTATTTTATCATATTAATACCACAAATGAGATGGTAGGTGAAGTATGATAACTAGATATCCACTTGTCTTCCATATCTAATTATTATTCTGACATGGAAATGGTATAAATACATGAAGGATTTTAGGATACAATATACATGATTAAATTGAGGTAAATACACATTGTGAGTCATTGTAGATAGGTTAACTAATGTTTCACAATTTTTGATGATACGAGAAACCTTATCTATTGATGAGTTGGGTAACTTATAAAAAATGAGATAATTTAACTACATATGTTTTCTATAAATATAATATTATATCAAGTCATTATATTCACCTTCTTCTTCTTCAAGATATGACTTCAATGAGTATTGGGAACTCAACTGACGTTGAGTACACTTTATTATCCTCACAGTGATAGATAATTTGAGAAAAAATCAGGATCATAAAATATATATTCTAGGAATGTGTCATTGATTTCAGTAGATATTGGGAGGATTATTTATAATTTTTATAGTTCATATAATAATAAATATCAATCATTGATTCAAATGACACATATTTAGGAACTTTATGATAACATATTTTATTCTTCTATAAGTTGGTTGAAGGTATGGGAATCCTTGATGATCGGAGAGGATTTTTTGTAGAAGGATTAACATCATGCCTAGATGACCAGGAAATAGTTGGATACCACTTAGTGTAGATAATTTTTTTACATAGACTAACAATATATACTCTTGTAGTTAACTATAGGTGACTGGATATTATTAAGAGTGTCAAAGTGTCTATATAACTATCACTTAAGGAGGTAGGGAATTTATTGTTATAATTTATCTCTCTATTAGAGATTATATAGAGAATTTCTTTGATAGTGTACCAAATGGTGCTTGATATTTAATATAATGTGATACATGATGTAGTATACATATATCCACTTAAGAGATATGAGTCAGACCCATGACATGTGAGAAAAACTAATATTGTTAAGTTGGGGGGTTCTATATTTCAATTTATAAATGACTAATGTGTATTATTTGATGAAGGTAAAAATGATATTTGAGGGAATAAATCTCATCTTGTATGGGTGAAATAATATAATGGGTGTGTCCAAGTAGAGACATGGGAGTGAGGTAGACATGTGATCCTAGTGAAACAATCTATTTTTTGAGGATTATCAATTAAAATTTACAAGGAAAATGAAAATAATTCTAGAGATTATGTATTGACCTTGAATAATAAGGTATAATTTAAATTTAAAATTTTCCAGCTGAATATTAAATCATTGATATTTTTTTTGGAGTTTTTAAGTTTATAGGAAAAATATTTAGTTATATGTGAAAAGGTATGTGGTGTTTTTGTAGTTATATAGATGGATCCAAAAGTTTTTTGGAGGGAGTGACTAGTTTCCCAGTAAGACTCAAGTGAAGAGGCCAAGGAAACTATATGTGTACTAGGTGGACAGTGAGCCGCCAAGTACCTGGTGGTCTACTAGGAAAGATGATAAGGATGAAATGTTTTTTCCTTATTTTTTGGCATCAATTTTTGATACACCTTTTCTCTTAATACTTTTCATCACATAACATAAACTCCTATCTGTTGGATATTATTCAACTATTAGGGATCCCAAAATTCCCTTATAGTGTTAGATTTTAGCATAGTTAGTGGTGTTAGTATTTTTTAACCTTACATACGCTTAAATATCTATTTTATTTCACTATTTCATATCATATTTCTCTAAATCCTTAATTTAGGGAGTTTTGCAAGGTTTCTCTATTTTATGTGATCAAAGATAGATTAACTCATGATCTTTACTAAGTTACCTCATATTATCAAGAGATAGGTTTTACCTTACATTATCCCAAATTTTATATGTGTTTTCATGTACCTCGTGATATGCGATCTTGAGAAATGCGTTATGAAAGAATAAATAGGATTTTATAAGTATCATATATGTGTGAAATAATATGTGTAACCTATTTGATAAATTTTAGGTAATTCATACACATTTATTTGAATTATATTTTCTTGAAAATACTTTTTACCTTTATCCAAGTTATAGTCTTGAGTAAGGACCTATGATGGGTGCAGGTGGAGTGTTGATATGGGATTTCATACATCATCAGGTAAATTAATATTAATTGAGATTCAATTATTGGATTCATATTTTTATTGAATTTTTAAAGAGAAATTAGATCCTTAAGTGCTTTTTTTCATCTTATAGATGATCAATGAGTGTTTTAAGTCTTTGATTTAGTGTTAAATATAGGTATGAGGTGTTTTTTATCTTGTAATGTATGTGATAGGACTGGGAATATAAGTTATATGAGAAATGGGTCATGTTATAACATATTTTCTGTTTTATTTCCACAAATTCTAATTTTTATGGTATAGAAATTTAACCTATGGAGTGAATATGAGTATGTTGGTCCCATTTTTTGGGGCATGTTTCACTAAAGAGGGATTAATATGATAACCTAATATCAAGAGCACATACCAAGAGGTAAATATGTGTATTCCATATCATTATTTTGAGCAAATTATTTGAGGGGTGAAAAACTATACCATCCCATAACTATGATTTCTTTAGGGGTTTTGGCCTAGGAAAACCATGGTCGCCATGAATACAATGACATGGAGTTAGATATGTGTATTTCATCTCATCTATAAAATGACCTATTATTGATATTGTGGTCTATCCATGTGTGAGGTGATTCAAATACGAACTATATGATGTGATATTTGGAATTCAAGTTCCAATGCACGAATCTAAGAATGAAAATATTATCACATTGACATTGGATGAAGCATGTAGTGTTGATCATTATGGTTTCATAGAAATCACATGATGATGAGACTTTATTAGTGAATTATGATTATTAATACATTCATATAATTTTTTATATGTACTCACAAACACACAAACACACACAAATATATTTATGTTTGATTATTTTAGGGTCACATTGGTGGTTTCTTACTTTACACACACCTTATTGGATGTGAAGACTTCATGGTTTATCATATAGGAAATGTAAGGGATCTGATTATAGATGATTGAGCTAGAGAATATTTAAAATGACAAATATATAGTACTTGGAGAGGTCTAGTATCTTTTAAGAGAGTATCCTTTAATCATTTAAACAATTGAATATAACATGTACATTATTGGGCCATTGTACAATAATCTTTTAATGTATTCTTTTTTACACATGGTATAGATTTTATTTTGTTATAACATAGTTCAATGATATTATTAAGGTTGTTTATATTCTATTATTCTATATTTTACTATGATATAATAAATTATGATTTTTTCATTATTTATAGTTATCAAAGGTTATGATATTGATGGAATATTCTACACTTGGTTTGTTTTATCCCCACACTACAAGTGGAGAGACTCTAACATGGAGGGAAACTTACCTAAGGTTATTTTATGCTATGTATCGGGTTGGTATATGGGTAACTAAGCTATAATTCTATGTAAAACTTAAGAAATAGTGTTTTTTGTATTTATATATTGAAATTTTATATTTTAAAAAGTTAATTTAAAATGGTCTTATACTTCATTAAATATATTAATGAAGTAATATTTTGATAAAAACCCTTGGTATTCTCCAGATCATTTAATAAAAATCCATTTGTAGAGGTTTTGGGGTTTTTACATATTTGAAAAATTATTTTTTTAATAATGGTTGATTTTATAACATATATATATATATATTATGATGGTTTTTTCATATTGTTTTTATAGTTTTGAGATCTTGTTTATATTGGACTTTGATAAACCATGTGGGACCTTGATTCCTCAATTTGGACTTTAATAAACCATAGTGGTTGATACAAGTATATAAAAAGGATTGTGTGAGTACATGCATGATCTCATCCTCATAGAATTATTCTGATTTAGGAAACAAGTAGACACATATATTAATAAATGACACCCCAACTGCAATTATAATATGGGGATCTATTTAAATAAGGAATTATACAGTCAACACAAAATTGGCACTTTTCATTTCATCTTTCACACCCCTCTGCTCGGACACATTCCTAATAATACCTCAATGCTCGATGTAATCAGAACACCATCAGAACCACCAGATAACTCTTTAAACACCACTATTAAAGATCAAGATTAACCCAATGAGCCAGTTCAAGGAGGAGAGCCACATGGTTGGTCTCTAGGAGTTGGTATGAGCTTCTCTAAGACCATTTTGAGGAGAATGAAGCCTTGTTCTTGAATAATGATAAAACATATGAGAAAACTCTATAAGAATATTTATCACAGAGACTCCAATATTGAAATATATTTTAAAATAAGAGGTCATATTTCAACAATACACTATTAGACCTTATTACTAATGTTGCACTATCATTGTGATGCTTCCATTGAGGAACTACCATGATACTATGTCTTGATTACATTGTTTTATATTTTTAAACATTAGGATCTTCTACCATTTCCTACCCATGATTCAACAACCATTCTACCTTAGGATGTGAAACCATAGACATGTTCTAACACTACTTTCTTCCACCAAGCTTTATTATCATCATGTAGTTCTTCCATTTACATGATACCATTATCTTTATTTCTCTACCTCCACCTCCATTGCATGATACCTTTATGTTTCTTCTGTTGCATGCTACCGATTCACTAGAAACCATCCAAACTCCTACCACTAATTTCTACAATTGTGATGAATCGATTCCATGAAAGAAGATTCACTACCATTGAGTTTATAAAATTTCTTACTTTTACCGCTAATATTTCTCCACAAAAACTTTTTTTGGAGCTGATACCATTTTCTAGGTTTTGTTTCCATGCTACCGATGATCCACTTCCATTGGTGTTGATACCATCACCTTCCTCTACTTTCATCTATTCTCATCCATTCCCATTACACCATGTACTTATACCACCTCAATGACCATTAAAATTTAATAATATCTCCAGGAAATTTTTTTACTATCCTTATATGAATATTATAGATTAGGTGAAGAATAATTTAATTGAGTCTGAATATGACATATCCAGGTCCATGAGTCTAGTGTTGGGCGGAGAAAGAAAGGAAGTGATGGCAAGAGGGGGGGTGAATTGCCTTTTAAAAATTAATTAACAATTTAAAAACAATTTATGAATGTGCAGCGTAAATAAAGAGGCAAGACACAAGAATTGATAACGGAGTTCAGCCAAAAACCCGGCCTACATCTCCGCTCCCAACTCAACCGTTGAGAGATTCTACCGCTTGCTTTTCAATGGTTTTAGCAAGAAACCCACTAGACTTTACAGGTAGTCTAGAACCTATTACAGCTTGCTTTTGTTGGTTATGCAAGAACCCACTTGCTTTCAATGGTTGAGCAAGAACCCACTAGCCTTCTTACAGGTGAAGGCTAGCTCACCTATGTCTCAAGCCTTTTACAAGGTAAGGCTTGACCAACCTCTTCACACCTTAAAGGTGATGTGAAAACCAAAAAGAATGGAGGATGAGAGAAATGGGAGTTTGTAGGCACAAACTCAATTTAAAGCTCAAAATAAATAAAACAAGAAAAACCGTATTTGGAGAAGCCTTGGGCGCCAATGGATGAATGGAGTTGAAGACGTGCACTCCCAAGCTTCTATGGTGGTTCTCCTTGGATGTGGAATTGAGTTGGAGCGATTGGGGTTCCTTGGAGGAAGTCCGCCGAAGGTTCGCCAAATGATGGGAAATGAGTCCGTTGGCTTCACAATGGCTTGGTTATAGTTCCGGTATTGTTCCGGGGCTTCCTAGTCCTTTATTTATAGAGGGGGAACCCTCATATGGCCTTTGGAGGTCTTCGGAGCCGTTGGAAAAGGCTTCGGAGCCGTTGGGAGGCAAGAGGACCAGCCTGGTCAAAGGCCCAACGGCTAGTTTGACTGGCTCCACCGGCTGACCGGTGCAGAGCCACCGGTGGGCCGGTGTGTGCAAAAAGGAGAGGCCTTCGGGCTCAGGCTCCACCGGCTGGCCGGTGAGGAGGCCACCGGTTGGCCGGTGGTGAGGCAGTAGCTTCCTCTTCTGTGCAGGTTCCACCGGCTGACCGGTGCTGAGGCCACCGGTTGGCCGGTGCTGAGGCAGTAGCTTCCACTGTTTGGGCTGGGTGCCACCGGCTGGCCGCTGGTGTGACACCGGTTGGCCGGTGGTCTGGACAGAGGGATGCCTTCTGTCCAGGCTCCATCGGCTGGCCGGTGGTCTTCCACCGGTTGGCCGGTGGACTGAATTTCAGTCCACTTTGCCTTGTTGCTTTCTTGGCCCAATTCCTTGGCCACCTGAAATCATGCCTATCATCCAAAAACACTTAAAACAAGATTATTAAAATAAAAGAGTGATTGTGATCATGAAAATAAAACCTTGAGGGGTACGAGAGGTACAACAATCTCCCCCTATTTTGATGATCACAATCTCCAAAACAAACAATGTAAAAATGAAATGAAAGGCATGCTTTAAAAGATAAAATAAAAAGCAAAGCATGAGAGAAAGATTTATCCCCCAATCAATCACGAATTTTCTCCCCCTTTGTGATTATCAAAATAGCATGGGGCATAAAACTTGATTGAGGGAAAAGTTGAAAAACAAGATGGAGATTTTAAACCAATTGAAATTTTTGAAATTTGAATTGAAAGTTTTGAATCAAAAATTTGAAATGAAAGTTTTGAATGAAAAATTGAATAACAGTTTGAATTGAATGTTTGAAATAAAAATTTCGATACCAAGAGTTGAAAATTTAAAAAATGAAAATTGAATAGAAAATTTTGAATTGAAAAATTTGAAACCAAGTGTTGAAATTGAAAGTTTGAAAAGAAAGTTTTGAATAAAACAAACCTAACTCCCCCTAAATAAAAACAACAAATCACCGGGAAGAGGTTTTTGAAACCGAGACAAATTTTGGCCCGGTGAGACTTGCTAGAAGGGATTTTTCAATCCACACTTGTCTAGTGGCGGGTCTTCTACTATAAAATTCATCATTAAAGAAAATACTTTTGGGGCGGCCATACCGGGCATTTTTACAATTGCACTCATAGATTAAGTGCCCGGGTTTTTTACAATAATTTCAAAATTTAAATTGGGAGCTCCCCCTTACAAAAAACAGTGGGTGCATGGGAGGAGGAGGCTTGCTTGGTATAGCCAAGCCCTTCGGTGGTTCTAGATACGCGTTGGGAACCAAGCAAATTGTTCAAATTTTGTTCCCCTTGGGTGAACTTGGCTAGAGTCTCCCTTAGATCTTTGATAGTTGATTCCATGGAATCAATATCGGGAAGGTTTTGGATTTTGAGGGTCAACTCTTCCTTTTCTTTGAGAAGTTGTTCTTTTTCGGAAGAGAGTTTTTTAAAATTCTTTTTTAAAGAAACAAATTTGGAAGAAAGTTCGTGAAAACCTTCCTCCAATTGATCTCTATCATGTTGGAGATCCTCATAGGATAAATGATTTAAAGAATTTGAAGAACTAGAGGAAGAGGAGTCGGAAGATGTTACCTCATGAAATGCCATTAGGCATTTGTTACCGTTGTCGCTTGAGGAGGAGGAGGAGTCGGAAGTGGAGCTATCACTCCATGTGGCCTTGAAAGCCTTCTTCTTCTCCTTTTGCTTGGCCTTTTTCTTGTTGAGTGGGAAATCGGGCTTGTAATGGCCTTTCTCGCCACACCCGTAACATTTTACCTTGGGCTCGGATTTTTCGTTGGGTTGAGCCTTGCGGGATTTTTTCTTCTTGTGCTTCTTCATGAATTTGTGCATTTTGCGGGCAAGATACTCCATTTCGGAATCGCCGCTTGAAGAGGAAGAAGATGAGGAGGATTAGCTTTCTTCTCTTTATACCTTGAAGGCAATGTTCTTTGGAACTTTGATCGGTTTGCCTTCCTTTTCAGCTTGCCTCCTCATGGTAATCTCATAAGTGATGAGGGATCCGACGAGCTCTTCGACCGGCATGTTCTTGATGTCCTTCGCTTCTTGAATTGCCGTTACCTTTGGAGCCCACGAGCTTGGTAGGATCCATAGGATCTTCTTGACCATCGTTTCTGCAGAAATATTATCTCCAAGAGATTTTCTACCATTGAAAACATCAGTAAAGCGTGTAAAAATTTCAGAAATAGATTCGGATGGATGCATGGTAAAAGACTCAAAATCTTGAAGAAACATATCCAATCGAGTATCCTTAACTTTGTTGGTCCCCTCATGGGTAACCTCCAAAAGTTTCCAGATTTCGTGTGATGAGGTGCATGTGGAAACTCGATTGAACTCATTACGATCAAGGCCACAATGAAGAGCGTTCATGGCTTTGCCATCAAGCTCGAAATTTTTAATGTCGGCTTGAGTCCATTTGGATTCATCGGGGGAAGAGAGAGTGTAACCTTGCATGACAATTTTATAAATGGGATAACCTATACTTCTAAGAAAAGTAGTCATGCGGGTTTTCCAATAATTATAGTCGGTTCCATCAAAAAATGGAGCACGACCCAAAGAAAAGCCTTCGGGGGCGAAAGAAGTGGAAGCCATCAAAAAAAGATCTTGAATTTGAAATAGGTTAGGGTATTACTCAAATTTTGCCTCTGATACCAATTTTTGGGCGGAGAAAGAAAGGAAGTGATGGCAAGAGGGGGGGTGAATTGCCTTTTAAAAATTAATTAACAATTTAAAAACAATTTATGAATGTGCAGCAGAAATAAAGAGGCAAGACACAAGAATTGATAACGGAGTTCGGCCAAAAACCCGGCCTACGTCTCCGCTCCCAACTCAACTGTTGAGAGATTCTACTGCTTGCTTTTCAATGGTTTTAGCAAGAAACCCACTAGACTTTACAGGTAGTCTAGAACCTATTACAGCTTGCTTTTGTTGGTTATGCAAGAACCCACTTGCTTTCAATGGTTGAGCAAGAACCCACTAGCCTTCTTACAGGTGAAGGCTAGCTCACCTATGTCTCAAGCCTTTTACAAGGTAAGTCTTGACCAACCTCTTCACACCTTAAAGGTGATGTGAAAACCCAAAAGAATGGAGGATGAGAGAAATGGGAGTTTGTAGGCACAAACTCAATTTAAAGCTCAAAATAAATAAAACAAGAAAAACCGTATTTGGAGAAGCCTTGGGAGCCAATGGATGAATGGAGTTGAAGACGTGCACTCCCAAGCTTCTATGGTGGTGCTCCTTGGATGTGGAATTGAGTTGGAGCGATTGGAGTTCCTTGGAGGAAGTCCGCCGGAGGTTCTCCAAATGATGGGAAATGTGTCCGTTGGATTCATAATGGCTTGGTTATGGTTCCGGTATTGTTCCGGGGCTTCCTAGTCCTTTATTTATAGAGGGGGAACCCTCATATGGCCTTTGGAGGTATTCAGAGCCGTTGGAAAAGGCTTCGGAGCCGTTGGGAGGCAAGAGGACCAGCCTGGTCAAAGGCCCAACGGCTAGTTTGACTGGCTCCACCGGCGGACCGGTGCAGAGCCACCGGTTGGCCGGTGTGTGCAAAAAGGAGAGGCCTTCGGTATTAGGCTCCACCGGCTGGCCGGTGAGGAGGCCACCGGTTGGCCGGTGGTGAGGCAGTAGCTTCCTCTTCTGTGCAGGTTCCACCGGCTGACCGGTGCTGAGGCCACCGGTTGGCCGGTGCTGAGGCAGTAGCTTCCACTGTTTGGGCTGGGTGCCACCGGCTGGCCGCTGGTGTGACACCGGTTGGCCGGTGGTCTGGAAAGAGGGATGCCCTCTGTCCAGGCTCCATCGGCTGGCCGGTGGTCTTCCACCGGTTGGCCGGTGGACTGAATTTCAGTCCACTTTGCCTTGTTGCTTTCTTGGCCCAATTCCTTGGCCACCTGAAATCATGCCTATCATCCAAAAACACTTAAAACAAGATTAGTAAAATAAAAGAGTGATTGTGATCATGAAAATAAAACCTTGAGGGGTACGAGAGGTACAACATCTAGGTGTTGAATATAAACCACTTTGAAGATAATCTAGGTGGAATTTTGGACATGTCAATAGAAAAAACTAAGATAAAAAGGGGGACCAAAATGTAATAAGGAAATCGGTTCATATTTAAACAATAAAATCTTTAAAATGACAATGTTACAACACCCTTTAGAGAAATAAGCTAATGGATTGAGAAATAGAGCTTAGTCAAACCACCTATTCTTGAGTCGGTGCCTCAATCTTAATACTAGTGAGGTTGATTGAGTGGATTAATGTCATGGGGGTTTTGAGAATATAATATTGGTGAAAAATTTAAGGTTATTCAGATGAAAAAGATACTAGGATCTCAAATATTATGATTGAATTTACTAAGATGAAGAAACATTGTGTGCATGATAACTACCATGAATTAATAATAATAGTTACACCAAAAAATATGTGATCAGTTAGCATTAAGAACATGTATGAGTTTCACATAAAATAAATATCATAAAGATATTTAATTGATCCATGTATAAAATAAAATCCTAAACTATAAAAGAGGTAATATTCAATGTAAAAATTCATGAATAAGGATTAAGTTCCAAGTTGTATAGGGAATCATCATGTGTACTACATCCAGATATAAATTAAAATTTTTAAATAAGATATCACATGATTCTATGAAGGAAAAAAGATTTTTAAATATGAAAGCGGTGATGATTATAAGATCTCCCAAATCCTATGGAATGGAAATAGAAAATCTTTGACCAAATTCAAAGATAGAAAACTTCAAGGATTTTATTGAGGGATATTAGGATATAAGGTCCAGGATTGAGAGTATTATTTTTCCTAAAAATAAAAGGCCAAGATATTATAATAATGGAGACACAAATGATAGAAGGATTATGGAAGACTCGACTATGGAAGGTAAATCTACTGCTCTAGGTTTTTTCTACTTCGTTCCGACTAGTTTTATTTCTAATATGTCATATACTCCTAAAAATACTATTTAAACTTTATTATAGGGGTATAACTTTTGGATGACTAGGGAAGAGATGATAAACCTATTGTGATGTTTTTGCCTCTAATATTTTAATGAAAATATTATTCTCTTTCTCTTGAATAACGAATTTTAATATTTAGTTGTGTATTTAAAAAAACAATATGATTGTGTTTTAGTTAAAATTTTAATATTATTAATTTACTTGGTCAAGGATTAATTATATTTCTCTATTTGGTTTCAGATCATCCCCATTGAATGATTTGATGCTATTTAGTTAGTGTTTAGTGATTTCTAGCAGGTGAGGAAGTCACAATGGTCATAATTTGTTTACATTGGAATGATAATATCCTATTGGGTATTTCCTAATGCAATTGAGGGTTATTCACTATTTCGTTCACACATTAGAAGGAGGTTATATGAAATAAAATAATTTTTTAGGATAATACCACCTTAATAATTCAATAATGGGTGAAGAGGGGATGAAATTTTGGAAGCTCTCATTTATCAATTAATAAGGAAAATAGATATATTTTTAAAAAATATGATAAAATTATAAGTAGAAATCTAAACCTTACCCGATAACTTATTTCATGACTAGAATTTGAAGTCTTTATTTTGATTGTTAGTCCTAGAAATCAAAATATCATCATTGATTTTCTCACCTATGACAACTAGATTTAGATAAGTCATCCCTGGAGAAATCCTAGGTTACCACTGCTACTATATTCCCTAAAAAATTAATTAGATTTTCCACACCCCATGATAGATGAATTTTAAAACTTGGAGTCATTGCTATGGATACATTTCTAATCTAACCATTGAAACTTTCATGACTAGGACTTATAACAAATATGTACTTTGTTTTGATCTATAAATTGAAAGATCCTTTCTAACTATAATTAGAAACATTAACTTTGATAAATATTTTAAAGAAATAAACCTTGAAAAATCAAGTTAAACATCAAATGTTCACTTTGAGACTACAGTCATGGATATTAATCCAAACCAAACTTTAATAGTTTTTTGTGCCCCATAATTTTTGTACTAAAAAAATAGCTTCCAGTTTTAGAAGAATAAAATGATTTTAAATTTAGAATTATCATGATCCATGTAAAATTCAAATGTAATGGTATTTTAGGTGAATATATTAATATAAACATACAATAATTCAACTATGTATATTCACATTTCAAGCCTCAAGGATAGCTAAAGATTAAGTCAAGTTTAAGGAATTCCCTCTTTTCACTTGAAGGATCCACCAGAGAGTGGTTGTAAAATCTAAAAACAGGGGAGATTCATGATTAGTATTTCCTAAAAATACTACTTTTAAAAATATTTTTCCCAACATTCAAAAGTAAAGTGATAAGTAAACATATTTATTCTATCTAATAAGAATCTAGAGAGACTCTCTACGAGTACTGGGAAATATTCAAGAAGCTATGTTCACGTTTACCTCTCCAAGATATAGAATAAAATTATTTACTCATGTTCTTTTATCATGGAATAATGGATAATGATAAAAATATCTTGGATGCATCATCATGAGAATATTTTATTGAAAGGACACTGGTGAAATATAAGAGTTTGATAGATAAGATTGAATAAAATTTCTAGTAATTCAGAATAAGATTCATGAGTACTAGATGTATTTATGAGGTAAAAAAATTATAATTTATCTCCCTTTTTAGAAACTAAAAATAAATAGCTGATAATATTAGTGAGACATATGGATGTGAAATAATTGAACTAATAATAATCACCACCTTATGTATGCGGTTTGTGATCTTTACACAATCATTTCACTAATGAGTGTTCTAAAGTGAAGGGAATAGAGATTTATGCATCAACTTTCTTACCCATAAAATTCTAACAAAATAAACCATGGAATGATAATATAAATCCTAAGCTAGATTTGGATGCTAATAAAACTAGTAAAAACCCCTCTTTTAGAAATAATACCCTTATCAACCTCCATACCAACTACAATTACAATAACACCACATTTTTAACAACCATACAAAAATCCCTACCACTAGAAAGATTATCAGCCACCACATTACCAAAAAAATCCTATGAGAAACCCAAAACCAATATACGATTTTATGAAAAAAGGAAACTACAATCCATAGTTAAAGGGTTGGAATATAAAATTTATAATCTAACAACTCAATTCAACAGTTTGGTGGAGTTTCAATCTAAGAATCCAAGAAAATCACTAGCCAAAATAGTCCATAACCTAAAGGAGAACATATTAATCATAACAACAAGAAATGGAAATGATATTTAACCACATGGACCTAATTAAGATCAACCAAGACTTGAATAAATCAAGGATGGAATTTCTGGACAAATTCCTAAAAATTATCCTCACTAAGAAGAAAAAAGAGGAGAAAGAAATAAGGAGTAATGGTAGGAAGGTATATAAAGGAAATATTAGAGACGAACATACAAAGAAAATAAAGGGAAAAAAATGACCTCCCAATACCATTCCCCACTATAAGAACCCAACAAAATATTATTGGAGAAGAATAACTTAAAAAGGATATTCTGGAAACCTTATAGAAAGTTGAAATAAATATACCCCTTATTGAATCCATCAATAAAATCCCAAAATATTCAAAATTTATTAGGTATATTTATACCAAAATAGAAGGCTTGATGGGGATGATACTATTAGTTTATAAAGAAGTTTTTTAGATTTTATCACACTAACTTTACCCACAAATGTTAGGATTCTAAGAAATTCTCTATTACCTAAACTATTATATCACTAAATTTTCCCAATGATTTATGTTATTTAAGAGAATTGATAAATGTTATGCCTCACACTATGTTTACATATTTTTAGATGGGAAAACTTAATCCCACCAGAGTGGTGGTACAAATTTCAAATATATCTACTGTTTTCTAGTATGAATTTTAGATGTTTTTATAGTGGAAGTTAAAGGACTTATATTCTCATATGACTTCTATGTTCTTACCATGGAGTAAGATAGAGCACAAGGTCATTCACCCATCATATTGGGAAGATAATTTTTAAATATGACTAATAAAATAATAATGTACATTAATTAATCATCATGATAGATTTTAGAGACAACACTATCCACTGAAATATTTTCAACCCAACGGGGAACCCTTCAGATAACCATTAACTTTTTACACTCTCCCATATGAAGGTATTGAACCCATTTATACTTATGAAAGAAATTTTATATTAGAAACACCATAGAATATATGGATTTCTAGAATTCATAAAATTTTGTAAATACTACATTTAATTTAAAAAAAGAGGTAATATATAAGATATATTATGTATCTATTTAATTATTTCAAAAATAAAAGGCTGGTATAATATTACATGTATATAAAATTTAAGAATTGGAAATGGGTAACCTTCATTTAATTTCATCACTTGAACAACTACTGAATCTGTAATTAAAACCTCTTCCAAGTGAGCTAAAATATGAGTACCTTATTGAAGAAGGGAAACTACTAGTGATAATTTCGAGAAATTTTTTTATATCCCAAGAAAAAACTTATATATTACTTTTAAAAAAGAATATTCAAACTATAGGTTGGATCTTAGAAGATATCCTAGGAATAAACCCCAAACTTTTCTCACAAAATAAATTTCTAGAGGGGGATTCCAGACTAGTTAGGTAACCCCAAAGAGGACTCAATTCCACTACCATGGAGGTATTAAAAAAGGAAATATAGAATTTGTTAATAATATAAATAATTTATTCTATTTCTAAACCATATTGGGTAAACCCCATCTCTTTAGTTCCCAAGAAAAATAGCTTGAACATTGTGAATAATGATCTTAATTAATTGATTCCCTTAAGAGTTAAAAAAACAAAAGAGTGTGTATTGATAATAGAAATATGATTTGAGTCACTTGAAAATAACACTTTACCATTCCCTTGTATAGTGATCAAAACGTTTTACACATATTATTACATGATTTTAAACATAAATATTTATTAAATAAAAACTAATGATTGAAAAGTCATAGTGTCTTTGGAAGACTAGGTACATAAATAGACAAAATGAAATTAAAATATATTTTTTTAATTCTAAACTCCATAATGAGATCATATTTTCCTTTGAGATAATAAAACTATATAGGATAACCTGGGGAATACATATAAAAAATGGGTGATCTAAAACACCTAGTAGGGGAATAATCATGGAAATGAAGCATAACATATGAGTTATAAGGCATGACATGATAACATAAAAGTCATGGATCATGAATGAAAAAACAAGGAATACCTTATAGAACATGGAATCATAATATTACGGAAACATAGTAAATTTGAAGCAACATATAACATGATATAAACATGAGTTAAGGATAACTGCCAAGACAATATCATATGGTGGAAAAAGTCCCATAAGGGATTAAGTTTACTTCCTAATCCCATACCTAACACCTCATGAGAATAAAAAATTACCCAATTAATTGGAGTGATATCTGGGTGCACCCTTCATAACATGTATATGCATACACATTCTATATAAAGAGATCAGACATAAGGCAAAAATATAAGGATTACCCATGGAAATAAATGGGTTTCATAATCATGTCATAAAACATAACCAAAGGGTGTATCACAATGGTTTCCATTAAAGAAGGGATTAAGTCATTCTTGGACATTAATAAATAATATATAAACATAGATCATGATGAATCATGTCTAACTGAAGTGAATATGTGAAAAAGTGGTTAGGTAAATTTTGAAATGTTCCACTTAGGCAAGGCTTTAGGGAAATCAGTAAAGACTCTTTAATGAGGGTAATGGAATAATAACTTATATAAAAATAGAAGTAAAATAAAATGTTTTCCACATAATAATGAGTGTTTTATAATAAATTTAAGTTTTTAAAACATTTCATTGAGTGGTAATTTCAAACAGGCAATGAAATGAGAGAAGCCTTCTTTAATGGACTATTTGAAAGAAATTGAGAAGGGAACCATTACAACATGTATATCTCCATCAATGAAATGTTAAAAAACATGGTATATATGTTTGGGAAATATATATAGAATATAGAATATGTATATTTTAATAATAAAGAGTTAAATCTAGGTAAATATAGAGAAATTGTATCCTAATTAAAATAGGGTGGTTCAGAGAGATCCCTTACCTTGTGTCCGAATGCATTTTTCACTTTCACATAATGTATTGGATAATCAAATTAGATTAATTAATTATTTAGTCAATAAATTGTTACAACTATATTTTAGTTATTATAATTCTAATAATTTCATTTAAGGCCATTTAAATGAGTTATGAAGGTCAATTCTGTTGTCCAGGGAGCGTTCATTTCATGGTTTCAATGTCAGATCACTTACGAATACTTATGGAATTTATTGTAAAATTAGAATAAAACACCAAAAGTGAAATGAAATGGTATTAATTCACTTAAATTTTTTTAAATGGTCCCATATATCAATTTTTCCAACACGTGGATCATTCATTTAATAAAACACAATTGATAAATGTTTAGTTTATTTTAGTGGTTTTCTGTCCATCACAAAATAGCTTTATTTTATTTATTTTTGTGGATAAATAATCATAAAATAATCTGGAAACACATATAATATATATATTTGTTTATTTTAAATAATTATGAGTTAATTTAAACTAGATATGAAGGCATTAGTGGAAAATGAAAATTTATCATCCATGAAAGCACTTAACTGACATGATATGGGAAATGATTTCGTATTTATTTGAATAAGAGGAGATGAAATGGGAGGGTAAAAGATATTACATTAGAAATGTAAAATTAAATTATAAACATGATAATATAATTATTATTCTATATTGGTTTAAGGAGGAAAGGGGAATGTAGAAGAAGAAAATAAATTTAAAAAGGTAGTTTGAGAATGAAACCTCTTGAATATCGCCTCCTTAAAAGAGCCATTAAGGAACTTGGAATTGGAATTTTTGTGATGCCAGTAGAACTTACATGATGGGAAGAGTGGGGAGGAGATTATTTGGTAGATATTTGGTAAGCCTCAAGGCTTATAGGGTGTGATAAGAATGGGTGGTGAGGGGTGGTATTTATAAGTGGTGGAGATGAGTGTTTTTGAATATTATATTCATTAGTATATTATTTTGGTACAATAATTTAATTAGTATTTCTTCATGTGAATATATATAGAAAATGGTGCATTTTATTTCAATATAATGTGTTCTTATATCACCCAAGACTAAAAAACTCATGTATTTAGATTATAATGTTAAATACAACAAATTACCATATTTCACTATTGACAAAAAATCATATATTTTAGAATATTACACAAAAATATACATAAAAAATTTATTGACAAGTATATTTATAAAAATAGAATCCATTTTATGAAAATAATTTTTGAAATATGAGAAATTTATTTTTTCATATAAAATCGTCATTTTTTCAAAATATACTAATTTTAATATTATAATCGATTTTATGACCCTTTAAAAAATTACTTATGGTATCATAAAATTATATTATCATTATAATACCGCATAATAATAATAATTTTTAAATCCATTTTATGTCAATAAAATTTATTTTGAATCATTACATTTATTATAAAAGTGAGATTAAAACATTTATGTTTTATGAAAATATAAACTATTAATTTATCATTTTTTTAAAAATAATTACTTGTACCACGGTTAAAATATATTTTATTTTAATTTTATATGATACCTAAATATTTTTTTACACTTCCATAGATGCAGTTACTATTATAACAGTCATATTACTATTCCTAATAGTCAGATTACTATTCTAATAGCAAGGTTACTATTTCAACAAGCAGATTACTATTTTTAATAGTCATATTTATAACAGTCGTATGGGTTCTCTACTTCAAATAAATACCTATTATTATATTCATTAATCATTAACTTCTATTTTATATCAAGGTTATATATAATTTTGTCTTCATAATTAATATTTTATTATTATTATTATGTTTTATTTCTACATATTTGTTCGTGTGTGTCATCATTTTAGTGGATTTAGAAGATAAAAATTTTCATATATTACGTACCATGTTTTCTATTTTTTATCCCATTGTAATTTTAGGAATTCTTATTTTTTTAGTTTCTAACTAATGTATCATTATTCATTTATGATAATAATGTTTTTTTTGTTTCTCTATGTGGTGTATGTGCTTTATACTACATGACATAATTATGAGAAGGGAAATTGATTTGATAAAATTCTAGGTCGTTACATTATTACCCCCTAAATAAATTTCACCCTTAAAATTTAATTTTACATACTAAGGTTAAAATAGGAAAGTGTAATTCTCCTTCATCACCTCCTCCAGTTCCCATATTGCATCCTCATACTTATGGTTTTTATATAGTACTTTTACCAGGTGAGTTGTCTATTTTCCTATAAATTTATCTCTCTGGTCTAAGATATTCACTGGTTACTCCTTATAAGAGAGATCATTTTATAACTACAAAACCTCTAAATTAAATACATGTGATGGATCTGGTATTGTAACAGCCCAAGATTTTATAAAAAAATATTCTTTTTAATTTTATTAATGTCTTGTGTTGTACGCTACACCAAAAGGAGCTTGCACAACACGCATCCTTGTCTTGCCTTGCATTACACGCAATCACGACCTTCCTCGATAGCGTGTGTAATACGCAATACCGAGTTTCACTAAACAACGATGTGCTATTAAAATATTATTAAAACTAGCCGTTATGAATAGTAATAACCACTTTTTGGAATTTTTTAAATTTTATTTTTCAAAATGGACTTCATTTTTGGACTCAGAATATCGAAATTAGCCTAGGGTGAAATTTTGTTATTTTTCTGAAAACTTTCAATTTTTGATGAATAGTGAAACCACTAAGTGGTAGGTTAAAAACTGAATTTTGCATAAAACAGAATTTTACCGCTTCTGTGATTGGAATTTCGAAAATCCGAGAGACACGGTTAATATCAAGGACTAAAATGTGGTTCAATGAGATGAAAATAATTTTTTGGTGAATAGTAACTTTTTAGTTTTTTTACCGCGGTTAATAGTAAATAGGGTAACTAAGGGTAAATATGAAATTAATATTACCCTAACACATGTCCTAATTCTATTGGACAAGTGTAATTCGACCAAAAACAAACTTAGGAATAAAATATGACCATTTAAGCCCACTTGGATTAGATTAGGACATTTATTATTAATTTATTTAAAGAAATGTTAAAATAGTTAAAATCAAAGTTTAATACGTAAATCATTTTTAATATGGGGTTATACATAAGATAAATTAGATTGTAAATATTCATTAGAAATCTAAAACGATTTCCTACATGATGGTATTTTATTTGTAATTTTTAGACATCAAATAATTTAATTTATTTATGACACAAAGATGATGCAGTAATTATCTTATTAATGAAATATTGACATAATTGATAATATAAATACCAAAATAAATGTAATTTAAGACTTTTTATGAATTCCACTAATTTTATAGGTTACTATGATATATTAGTGTTGATTTAATTAACTTGGTTCGAACATATAATTCTGTTATGACTTTCACAAAAATCATATATCAAATAGTGTCAAAATTGACACAAAATAGTTTTTAAATCAAATATTATATTATTAATTGTTATTTTATTCCTAAAAATCTAAGGTTTGGCCAAATGACTTAGATAAGGATATATATATTAATAATAAACAATTTGGGGTTCATTTGGCATGTTATAGTAAGTGTATTAACCATATAGTGAAAGAAAACAAAAAGACACGGTAAAGGTTAAATTAATTAACTTAGAGTTAAATCTAATTGATAAGGTTAAAATAATACCCTAAACATGTCTAAATCCTATTGGTTGATAGGATTTCGACCCTTCCCCACTTTATCTTCGAAATAAGACCCTTTGGAACCATTATAAACCAATTTTGACTTTAATATAAAATAATATTTTGAGATATTCCTAAGGTGCCCCTCTCCTCCCTTATAAAAGGGCACCTCCTCCCCCTCCTCCTCACACCAAATTGAGCACTCAAGCTCGGCCAAACCCTGCCATTTTACCCTCTCCACTTCCCTAGAATAGTCCTAGAGGTCCTGGTCTTCTCCAAAGACCACTCTTAGTTCCCTAAGTGGAGGATTCAAAGAGGCATTCCAAAGAAGAGGTAATATCCATTACCGATCTTTTCAATTTCTTTCGTCTTCAACTTCTTCTTCTTTAGTTGTTTCATGAAAAAGTAATAACATCATTATTACTTACATACTGATATGTTATTATAAATATGAAACAACCCTAATTCACCTTCTATCCATCCTACGGAAAAATGAAATCACCGCGCGTGCGTACGTACGGAATACCGTCTCCACGCCGTGGTGTAATCTATTTTCCACCATCACCTTACAAGGATGGGTATAATGGTGTAATGAGTAACTATATATGATTATTATGAAGTAATTTTGATACTGAAATAATATATATATACTCCAATACAATTCCACGATCATAGGAACGATATCATTACTCGTGCGTACGTACGGAATACCGTCTCCACGATGTGATGCGACTCGTTCTACATGATCTTCATTTCATAATAATTATATAAATGAATTGAATGAATGAATATGGTATATACTACACTAATACCATTCTGGAAATGAATTATCTATAACCTAAAGATAAGAATAAGAACTTATTCGACAAAACACGTATAAGAACAAAAAGTTATAAAGACCCGAGTAACAAGTAACAATGAAATATTACTAACAAGAAGCTAATAATATGACCATATATGATATCATATCAATATTTATGATTCTGGAATAAGTCAATAACATTATTTAAACCATTATACAGGAGCTTCGGACACGAACAAAGCAAATCAGCCTAAGGTAAGGGAAATATCACAATCTCATTTTTATTCGAGATTGTTTATTCGTAAGTATCTACTGGGGTGTATTTTATCATCCACATCCATGTTCCCTCAATATGTAATATTGTTTCCATCCACTTGCAATAGTTTAAATACAATTTTACCCTTAGGTGAGTTTTTAGTAAAGAATATGAAAGGAATCTTTTGTCGTTTTTCGTACGAGGTACTTTTTGACTTTTCCGACAAAAGTACGAAGAATGTTTTTTTTAACTTATACGGCATGAATGGATTTTTAAAACATTATTTCCAAGAAGCTTCCTTTACAAGTTTTCAAGTTTATTTTTAATCAACTTCTTTTAGTTTATAATTGTATGACATGTTAAGAAAAGAAAAGAGTTTTTGAAGAAGAAAGGATATTTTCCTCAAGAATGGAGTTCAAGTGTTTTATCAAAATTATTTTCCATCTAAGATAATAAAGGGTTCTGTTTTTATCCCTATTATTACATTGATTTGATTATGTTGTAAGTGAATTATTTTTATGAAGTCATTTACCTTTTAAGATTTGTTTTTGATGTCATGATGTTTCAAGAATCCCATTTTTATTACATGTGTTATGTGACGATGTATGATTTATGATTTATGTGGCACAAATAAGAAAGGATTCATTATAAGATGGGTGGGACCTATATCTCCCTCCAATGCATTGGGTAAAGACTTTATATCTCATGAGATAGACATGGCTGGAACGGAAGGTTATTTCGGTTCAGTGATACAGGACTGAAACGAGGAGTGAACTCGGTTCAGAAAGGGACTTTGTCCACTAAGATAGTCTTGGCAATGAGTCATGACTAACAAGAAATGATTTTCCATGATTATGTGTGCATGCCACAAAGTTTCAAGTTTCATGTTATGATTATGGGGATCTCATTTTCACTTCTATGATTTATTAAGATTTTATGATCTCTTTTGCAGGTTTTGATTTTCAAAAAGATATGATATGATTTTTATTTCCTTTATTGCCCTTGCTGAGCATTTGAGCTCACCCTTTTATGTTTTCTTTTCCCCAGGACAGGAAGATGGATATTAAGTAGAATATGCTAAAAGGGACCCTAGATATGATGAAATAAATGGGAGACACTGTAGAAGATTTATGAACCAGTTGTTTATGTTTCCCAGTTTCTAAAGACACTATACCTATACGGTCCTTTGTGGTTTTATCATATGTTGTAATAAGTATGCTTCAATTTTGAAGTATTAACAATGTATGTAAAGTATGAGTCGTTATAGGTATGTACTTCCTTAATATAGATACATGGAATACATCATGTATTTGAGACATGGTTGGTGGAAGTACTAGTCAATAGGCCATAGCTTCGACACGATACTGAATCTCAAAGGGGCCAATGTACATGGGACTTAGCTTTCCCTTCTTCATGAATATCATGACTTTATTCCATGGATATATATATAGGAATACCTTATTTATAACCTCAAACTCCATGTACCATTGATGATTTTTGAAATAGCTATTTTTTAAACTTTGATCAGACCTAATGTGCTATTGAATGGTCTTTACCTTTTCTACTATTTTCTCAACTCCCAGTAGCTTGAGTTCACCAGATGCATCCCAACACGTCGGTGTTCTATATATTCTCTCATAAAGGGCTTCATATAGATCCATTTGGATGATTGAGTGAATAATATTGTTTCAAGACAACTCAAACAGAAGAATAAGTTGATCCTATCCACCTTTTAAGTCCATCAAGCATGATCTCAACATGTATTCCAATTTCTAAATAGTCTGATTAGGATATCCATCACTTTGGGGCTGATAATACATAGTGAAGTTTAGTTAAATGTTTCGATAATGTTGGTTGATCTTCCATTAGAGTTAAATCTTTGATCTCTATTATATACAATCAATAATATTACTCCATGAAGCCTCACCACTTATCTAATGTATATCCATTCTAGTTGATCAAGTGAGAATTAATCTTGAATTGAAATGAAGTGAGTAGTCTTTGTAAGATGATATATAATAACTCACATAGAATTATTTCCTTGGTATTTTTTTAAAATTCCAATGAAAAACTCCATCGTGATGTTTTTCTATTTCCATATAGGTACGAGTAATGGTTTAATCATCCCCTTATACTTTTTTCCTTTCAACCTTAACTTGTTAACATACCAAACACTTTTTTGTATATTCTGTGATCTCCTTCTTCATATTGTACCACCAATAATTCTCTTGGAGGTCCTGATACATATTTATGATCCATGGGTAGATGGAGAAGTATGAGCTATGTATATCATTCAATAGATCCTTCTTTATCTTAGTATTTTAGGGTAAACATAGCTGTAACTGAAATCCTATGACTCATTCTTTATCAATTTTGAACATTGAGGATTTCAAATTTCTAATAGATCTCGTCTTCTATTTAATTTATACATCACCAATCTAATAATACATTATATTATCTAAAAGGAATTGTTGAGTAATAATTTGAGAAAGGAATGATGATATTCCTTCCATTATGATTATCATGTACATCATTTTGTATGTCTAATAAGATTAGATCCTTCTCAGTTCTCATCATTTATAATGTTGTAGGATCCTTTCTACTTAGGGAGTCTTCCACTTTATTCAATTTATCTATATAGTAGTGGACTGAGTATTCATAATCCTTGATGAGATCTAACCATCTTCTTTTGAACAAATTAAGATCCTTATTTTGGAATATATATTTGAGTATCTTATGATCAGCCTATTATTTAACTCATTAAAGCAATATTCACATTCCCTAGTATAGAAAAAATTTACTCCCTTATGATTCAAATTGGTTAGTGGCTTTTAAAATCATGAAAATTTCCTCATAAATCATTGGTAATACCCATCCAGACTAAGGAAACTATGGATCTCCATTACAGATGCTGGATTGAGCAACTCCTTAATATCTTTTTTCTTTGAGGGGTCTATAAATATCCCTTTTTTGGTGATAAAATTTTCCATGAATGATACTTCCACCATAAAAAATGACATTTACTACACTTTACACATAGTTTCTCCATCCATAAAGGTTTTATCATAGTATTCAAATAATCCTCATGATCCTCCCAGATCTTGGAGTATATCAAAATAACATCTATAAAAACTACTAAAACTTTGTTGAGGTAATATCTAAAGACTCAATTCATTAAGTACATGAAATTTTTTATAGAATTACTGAGTTTGAAGGGAATCACTATGAACTCATAGTTTATAAACCTTGTTTGAATGTTGATCTTGGGGATACCTTCTTTCTTCACCTTTAATTAGTGATATCTCGAACAAAGATCCACATTAGAACAATACTTGGCCCCACATATTTGATCGAACAGGTCATCCATACATGTAAATGAATACTTGTTACTTATTTTTATTTTTTTGATCACATGATAATTAATTCAAAGGTGCATTGATCCATAATTATTCTTGTTGAAGAGGACCGATGCACCTCACGATTAAGCACTCAGGCATATAAAACCCTTTCCCAGATTATATTGTAACTACTTCTTTAGTTTTTCTGACTTAATGGTGGCTATCCTATATTAAGTCTTTGATATGGGATGAGAATAGGTATAAGTTCAATTGAGAACTCAACCTCTTAGTTATGAGGAATACTGAAAAATTATTTAGGAAATGCATCAGAGAAGTCCCTCACAGTGGTTATGTATTCAAGAATGATAATCTCCTTTATCTTAATCATTTGATCTAGCTATGTTTTATCATAGAGAAATAGTATCTATTCATGTGAATAAGATTCCAATGGATATTCATTCTTCTCCTTACATTTTTAAAGAACTAGATGATGCCTCAGGATGTGAAGAGTGATCTACTACTCTCAACAATTGATATTGGATTCATATAAAGATAGCTAATCCATTTCCAAAATAAAATCAAAATCCACTAAAGTAAGCAGATATTTTTTGGGAGGTCCATTCCACAAACATTGATTGGGGAGGAGTTATATACATTATATGAAGTAATTACCACATTTTATGTTTTCATATATTACTCAACCTATATATTTTGTGGTGATGTTTGAATAGATCTACTAAACTTGCAATATATAAAAATGTGTATAACTAATAAAAATTTATTTTTTCTATTCTTGAATAAATAACCAGTATACCTGTCTCCACATCATTTTTAGGATCCACCTCATTAGTAGTGATAACATATGATCTTTCTTACTACCTTGGAAATTATTATCATTTATTATCTCCAAAAACCATTAGCTTAGGGTATTGGTTTTCAAAATTCCTATATTCCTTGTAGTTGGAACACTATACTGTAGGATGAGGGTTGATATCATCCTTCTTTCTTTATTTTGAATTAGTGGGATTTTTTATATCCCTTAAAAAATAATTAGATTGATTCCACCATTTTTCACATTTAAATCATCTCTACTTCCCTTTAAACAGTTTCTAGGATGCTTTATCCCACACTTTTGACATGTGGGATGTTGTATTTTATTTCCTCCATGGGATTTATCTACTGATACTCCCATATTAAACTTTATTTTCTTATTTTAATCTCAGATATCATGATACCATTGAGAGTCACCAATCAACATCTTAACTTTAAGGGAAAAAATAATCTCCTTATAGCTATCAATGTATTGAATAACCAATTATTTTCATATACATAGATTTATTCCACTAAAGAAGTGATCCACTTTGATTTTAGTGTTCATGAAAAATCAGTAGGTGTATCTTGAAAGAGTTGTAATGTTTTCCTCATATGCCCCGATATAATCATTTTTTATAAATTCCAAGGAACAACCTCTCCATATTAAGATAGATAGTTCATGGAAAATATTTTGAATCTTTCCCAATCCATGGAATCAATTTCCTCTATAGAATTTATGTTATTGATCAATTTCCAAAATTTATCAACTTCCCCATAAAAATAATAGACCACCAGCATAAATATCTATTCTTATGGGAATTTTATATAGAGAATATATTCTTGATGTATTAGTCCATTGTTCCATGATGGGTGGATCATAAGATCCACTAAAGGTAGGAGGGATTTTTCACAAAAACAATTCAACTACAATTTGATATTTATTAGGAGAAGAAGGTTGTTCCAGATAATTTAAGTAATTATTCATAACTTGATCCAGTTGATCCAGTACTATAATGAAGATCATAACTCTTACTCCCATCAGGTTAGACATCTCATTAGGGAAAACATCACATTGACTATCACATTGGTTTTTGGAACAAGTTATCTTATTTCTAGACATTAACTAAAAAAGAAAAAAAATTATGGGACTTGAATACTTAGCTAATGAGAATATAAAGGAAATCAATTAAAATAGAAGGAATAACCTATAAATGAAAATTATATCCTAACATATTATTTCCTAAGTTACATATATGTTATCCATAGTAAATTTTATTATACATAGACTTATACGTAGGGTTATTACTAATGTTTTCTATTCATTGTCTCCAAAAACAACTAGACCTTGATCCAATACCAACTATAGCAGTTTGAAATTAATTTCAATGGACTATAATTGATACCTGTCATAGAACTCCATGGTCAGCTACACCTCCTAGGCATGACAAACCACCATCCCTCGTGGAATCCCTTAGGTGGAGATCCATGCTTCCTCTAATACTCACACATGTGATTTCTCAATGGTTAAATTCTTTCCTCTTCTCTATTACCAACTATAGAAACCCAAACCTATTAACCAAATTATTACATGATTTTAAACTTAAATATCTGTTAAATATAAACCAAGTTTCAAAAAATCCTAATTTCCTTGTAAGACTAGGTACATAAATAGACAACATAAAATTAAAATAAAACTTATTTATTTTGAACTCCATATATAGCTCATAACTCTCTTTGAGGTCCTAAAAATACATAGGATAGCCTGGGGAATACATAGACAAAAGGGGTGAGCTAAAAAGCATAGTAAGGGAATAAATATTGAAATTAAACAAAACATATGAGTTAAATGGTATAACAAGATAACATAAAATGCGTGACTCATGAATTAACATATGGATGCATAACATATAGAACATGAATCATAAGATCATGGAAATAAAGGAATATGGAAGAAACATACAACATGATATAAACATGAGTCAAGGATAACTTACAAGACAATATCACATGGTGGGAAGAGTCCTATAATGGGTTAGGTTTACTCCCAAATCCCATACATAATGCCTCATGAGACTAAAAAATTACCCAATTCATTGGAGTGTAATCTGGACACACCCATAATAACATGTTCATGAATATGTGTTCCATGTAAAGAGATAAAATATAATGAATAAACATAAGAATTATACATGGAACGAAATGGGATTCAAAATCATGTCATAAATCATAACCAAATGGTGTATCACAATGGTTTACATGAAAGAAGGTATTAAATCATTCTTGGAAATTTATAAATGAAAAATAAACATATATCATAATGAACAATGTCCAAGTGAAGTGAAGACATGAAAAAAGTGGTTAGGTAACTTTGGAAATGTGTCACTTAAGTGGGGTTTTAGTGAAATGAGTAAATATTCATTAATGAGGGTAAGGGAATAATAATTTCTATAAAACTATAAGTGAAATAAAATGGTTTCAAACATAATAATGAGTTTTTTAAAAAAATAAATTAATTTTTTTAAAACATTTCAATGAGGGGTATTTTAAAAGAGGTAGTGAAATGAGATAAGTTTTGTTTAATAATATTTTCAACAGAAATTTAGAAGGGAACCATTGAAACATTTATATCACCATAATGTTCCAGGATTATTTCTGATTAGAGAATATACCACTTTATTCACATTACTATGATATTAGTAGATTAAGTGGTCATAATCCATAATGAGCTCTAACCATATTTGATGGTGCATATTAATTTCCTTATGTGTGAATATATATTTGTGGTTTTTGTGATCTGTATATATCTCACACTTCTCCCCACATGGATAATTTCACCATAGTTTCAATGTGAAGATGACAACTGCCAACTCCAAATCATGCATGGTGTAATTTTTCTCAATAACTTTCAACTTCCTTGAGGTGTAGGATGTCACTTTATCATTTTTTCTTTAGCACATAGCCTAAACCCTTATTTAATATATCACTATATACCATAAAGAGTTCCCCACTTATGGGTAGTGAATTTTTTGGTGTAGTGATAAGCCTCTTTTTAACTATTTGATGTAGTCTTCGCATTTAATAGTCTAAACAAACTTTAATCCCATCTGAGTTATCTTGGTTAGTGGGTTTGAAAATCAGAAAAATTTCCAGAAAAATCATTATTAATACCCTAATAGACCAAGGAAACTATTAATCTCTATTAGATATGCTGGAATAAGACATACCTCAATATAATTTGTCCTATAAGGTTCTAGAAATATATCTTTTCTAGTGATAAAATTCCATAATAATGACACTTCCTCTATTCAGAACTCACATTTACTATACCTTTCATATTGTTTCTCTATTCTCAAAGTCTCAAGCACAATATTCAAATGTTTCTCATGCTCCTCATTGATCTTGGATTATACAAACATATCATTTATAAATACTAACAATTTTTTTTCAAGGTAATCTCTAAAGACTATATTCATCATGTCTATGAAAATTACAGGATAATCAATGAGTCTGAAGAGAAATAATATGAACTCCTAGTTTCCATACCTTATTTGAAAGGAAGTCTTGGGAATACCTTCCTTATTCACCTTTAATTGGTGGTATCTTGACTAAAGGTACACCTTAGAGAAAAACTTGTCCCCATATAGTTTATAGAGCTATTCATCTATCCATGTAAGAGGATACTTATTCTTTATCATGATTTTCAGCTATAGATAATCAATATAGAGGTTCATCGATCTATCATTATTATTGATAAAGAGGACTTTATCACCCTACGATGAAGAACTAGGGCATATAAAACCCTTATCTATATTCTCTTATAAATGCTTCTTAAATTCTCCCAACTCAATGGTTTCCATCTTGTAAGGAGTATTTAATATGGGTAGAGATCCAGGTACAAGTTCAATTGAGAACTCACCCTCTCAGTCAGGAGGAAGACTGATCAATTCTTTAGGGAAGACATCAATGTAGATTCTAGCAATGGGAATGTATTCAAGCATGATCCTATCCTTTGGCTCAATAATTTGAGCTATATATGATTTCTCAAAAGGTAATAGTATCCCTGATTAAGAATAAGATTCCAAATTATATTCATCCTTCTCGTTAAATTTTTACAGAATTAGAGGATGCCTCGGGATGTGAACAATGATCCCCCTCTCTCAAAATTTGATGATGAAATTATATAAAGACAATCCAAACTTGAAAAATAGTATCAAACTCTACAAAATGAAGTAAGATGATATTTTATAGGAGTTTCATTATAGAAACATTGACCATGGAGGAGTTAAATTCTTTAAATGCAATAATTTCTCCTTTTTATGTTCTTACAGATAACTCAACATCCATATTTTGAGGTGGTGATTGAATAATTATAGTAAAATTTTAATATATGAAAGAATGTGTAGAACCAAAAGAAAAAAATTAATTTTTCTATTCATTAATGAATAACTAGAATACCTTTCACCGCATTATTTTCAATATCCACCACAGTAGTAATTTTATCATATTACCTTCCTTACTACCTTGGAGGTTGTTTTTGTTGTTGATTGTCTTTAAGAACCCTAGTCTTAGGGAATTGATTCACATGATGAATATGTTACTTGTAGTTGAAACACTGTACTATAAGATGAATATTGATTAGAACCTTCCTCTATTATTATGCTTTAGTGGTCTTCTTCATATCCCTTCAATAATGATTAACTTGATGCCCCTCTTTTCCACATTATAATCAAATCTCAGTTTTATTTAGACAGTTCCTGGGATACTACTTCCCACACTTTTGACACATGGGATATTGATTTTTCTTTCCACCATGTGATTTATCTACGGATCATCCCATATTAAACTCCATTTTTCTATTTTTATCTTTGATACCATGATACCATTAAGAGTCACCAATATTCATCTCAACCTTAATGGAATAACATAAAATCTCCTCATATATTTCAACGTCTCGAATCAATTTTTTTTTCATATACTCAACATTAATCCACTAAAGAAGCGATCCAAATTTCTTATAGTGTTCATGAAAATTATAGAGGCGTGTCACGCAAGCCTTATAAAGTTTTCCTTTACACCCTAATAGAATCATCTTTTATTTTATTTAGTCCGAGGAACTCCCTATCCATATTAAGATTGAGATTTTGAGGAAAACATTTATTGGAAGTAATTTCTTCAATCCTTCCCATTACATAGAATCAATTTCATCCTTAAACTTCATGTTCTTGATCAGTCTCCACCATTAATTAGTTACCCCATTAAAAAGATAGACCACCAACATGAATTTCTCTTCCTCTAAGAATTATAGGACATATAATATATTATCAATGGATTTAATCCATTTTTTCTTGATGTGGGGATCATAATATATACTAAAGGTAAGTGTCCTTTGTTTTATAAAGGATTTGACAACAACCTGTTCCTTCTTAGGAGAAGGAGGTAGTTCCACATGATTCAAGTTATTATTTATAACTTGAACCAGTTGAGCCAGTACTATAATAAAGTTATGATCTCCCAATACCATAAAGTTAGGTATCTCAATAGGGAAATTTTCACACTACCTATCATTATGTTTGTTGATAAAGGTTCTCCAATTTCTATCAGTTAACTAAAAAAATAAAATAAAATAAAATTAGGGGGCTTGAATAATTAGCTAATGAGAATATAAAAGGATAATATGAACTTATAAGGAATAACTTATAAATGAAAATTATATCCTAAATAATTATTACCTAAGTTTCAGTCAAGGTTATCCATCGTATTTTTTCATATACATAGAACTATACTTAGGGTTATCACTAAAGTTTTCAAGTCATAATCCCAAAAAATAACTAGAATGTGCTTTTATAACAACCATAGTGGTCTAAAATTAATTATAATGGACTATAATTGATAGATATCAGATAACTCTATAGGTGAATACACATCCTAGGAGGGACACACCACTATCCCCAGTGGCAACCCTTTCCTTATGAATCACTTGGGAGGAGAGCAATGTTTCATCCAATGATGACACATGAGAGTTCCCAAGGATTATATTTTTTTATTTGATATGATACCAAATATAGTGACCCAAACATTTTACACATGTTATTATATTATTTTAAACATAAATATCTATTAAATACATAGAATGTATTGAAAAATACTAGTTTCTTTGGAAGATGAGGTATAAAAATAGACAACATGAAACTAAAATAAAACTTCTTTATTATGAACCCATAATGATATTGTAAATTTATTTGATATAATAAAATTTACTAGTATATACTAGGGAATATATAAAAAAATAGGTGAGTTAAACAGCCTAATAAGTACATAAACATGTAAACGAAACATAAAATATGGGTTAGAAGGCATAACATGATAACATAAAAGATTAGCTTTTTGAAAGAAAATGAGAAGGGAACCATTATAACATGTATATACCCATCAAGTAAAGGTTAAAGTAACTTTTTATATATGTGTGTGATATGTATACACAACATAAATAAATTTTATTATAATAAGTAAGATATAAATTAATGTAATAAAAGAGAAATAATAACCCAAATAAAATAGGGTGGTTCGGAGAGATCTCTTATCTTGTGTCTGAATGCGTTCTGAACTTCCACTTAATGTCTTGGATAATAAAATTAGATTCATTAATTACATAATTCATAAAATTGAACATCTATATTTTATTTGTTATAATTTTATTAATTTCATTTATATCCATTTCTATTATTTATAATGTTTAATTTCATTGTTCTGGGAGCGTTCATTTCATGATTTTAAGGTCGGATCACTTACTTATACTTATGGAAGTTATTGTAAAATTGGAATGAAAACCCAAAAATTAAATTAAATGGTATTAATTTACTTAAATATGATTAAATGGTACCATATATCATTTTTTATAAAATGTAGATGATTCATTTAATAAAATGTTAATGATATTTGTTTACTTTATTTTTAGAAATTTCCCGACCATCTCAAAATAGTTTCATTTTATTCAATGTTTTATCCATAAAATATTTCCATAATGTGAAAAAATAAAATATATATAATTATTAAATTTTAAAAAATTATAGTTAATTTAAACCATCCATAAAGTAATTAATAGAAAACTGAAAGTCATCATCTATGAAGGTAGTTAACTAAAACAATATGGACAATGATTTCATTTTTTGTTGAATAAGAGGAGATGAGAAAAGGGGTGGATAAATGAGATTACATTTGTGATATAAATTTATAGTATATAAATGATACTAGAATTATTATTCTATGTTGGATTAAGGATGTGAGGGGAAGGTATAAGAAGAAAATTAGTTAAAAGATGTAGTTTGAGAATGTTACCTCTTAATTATCACCTCCTTTAAAGACCCCTTAAGGAACTTGGAATTGGTCTCTTGGTGAGACCAGAAGCAATTGGATGAGAGGAATAGGGGAGAGGATAGGGTGTTTTTTACATATTTGGTAGGATTAAAGTCTTATAAGGTGTGAGGATAATGATGGTGAGGGGTGGTATTTATAAGTGGGGGAGAGGGGCGTTTTTGAATACTATATTCATTAGTTTTTTATTTTTTGATAAAGAATATAAATAGTTTTGATTTTTATAAATATATATTGTAAATAATGCATTAGAGTTTGGGATAATGGGTTATGACATCATCCATTAGTAAATAAACTCATGTATTTTACTTATAATTTTAAATACAGTAAATTACCATATTTTACTATTCACCAAAAATTCATCTATTTTTGAAAAATAAAAAAAATTAACACTAACCATTTTTTGAAATATAGAATTAAAAAATGGAATCAATTTTATTAAAATATTTTTATAAATATGAGTTATTTAATTTTTAAATATAATCATCATTTATTCTAAAAATACAGATTTTAATATTTAAATAAATCTTACGACCCTTTGAAAAACTACTTATATTCACATAAAATTATCTTATCACTACAATAAAACATAATATTAATTTATAAATAAAATTTATTTGATTTTTTTAAATCATTATATTTATTATAAAAGTTTTATTAAAACATTTATATTTTATAAAAATACAGACACTTAATTTATCATTTAAAAAAAATTTATTTACTTGTACCATGGTTTATATATATCCTATTTTTATTCTATAAGATAACTAAATATTATTTTAAACATTAATAAGCGAGGTTACTATTATAACAGTCATATTACTATCCTGAATGGTTAGATTACTATTCCAATGGTCATGTTACTATTCTAATGGTAAGATTACTATTCCAACAGTCAGATTTGTAATAGTCATATGGGTTCGCTACTTCCTATAAATACACATTATTTTATTCATTATTAATTAGCTTCTATTTTATATTAGGGTCATATATACTTTCATATTCAATATAAATATTATATTATTAACATTATGTTTTATTTATACAGCTTTGTTCATGAGTATAGTCATTCTAGGTGATTGAACTGATCCAAATTTTCATTTATTACTTATATTATTTTATAATTTCATCCCATTATAATATTTTTAATTCTTATTGGGTTAGTTTCTATATAATGAATCATTATTAATTTATGAAAATAATGTTTTTTCGTTTTCTCTATATGGTTTATGTTCTTTATACTTCATGAAATAACTATAAGAAGGGAAATTACTTTGATAAAGTTATTGGTAATTACACCTTCATTGAAAAAATTATAGATAGGTTAGTGGGAAGAACACATTATTGTTTCCTGGATATATTTTCAGGATATTTTTATGTTCTCATTACTTCAGACCAAGATAATATTACCTTCACATGTTCCTTTGGAAACTTTTCATACAAAAGAATGCATTTTGGTTTGTGCAATTACCCAAGTACATTTTAGAGGTGAATGTCAAGTATCTATTCAGATAAAATTTTGATTTTTTTATAGGTATTCTTATATTACTTCACCACATTTTGAAATTATTTTGATCAATATTTGGAAAATATGAATTGTTTTTTGAAAAAATGCATCGAAAAGAATCATGTTTTGAATTTTGAAAATTATAATTTTATGTGTGATAAAGGGATATTATTAAGATAAATAATTTCACAAAAAAGAATTTTAGTAGATAAATATTAAGTTAAGGTGATAAATTGTTTTCCTTAACCAACTTATGTGAAACACATTAGATGTTTTTAGCCCATGAAGGATTCTACAGAATATTCCTAAAGGATTTTAGTATGATTTCTCCCTATTTTTCTAGGTTACTTTTAAAATAAGATAATTTTTATTTTAATAATGAATGTAGGGATGCATTTATTAATTTTAATAGAATTATAGTCAGCCCAGTAATAATGGATCCACTAAATTTGGGATATACATTATAAGTATATTGTGATACTTTGAACCAATATGTGGGGGTAACTCCCTCTCAAATAATTAAAGGTAGACCAAAAGTCATTTCTTATAAATCGAAGACACTGGATGATACTCATCTCAAATACACCACCACCAAAAAGGAGTTCCTCATAGTATTTTTTTTAATTTGATATATTCAACACTAATTTTCTTTAAACTAAGGTTACTGTACTCTCTAATCATGTATCTCTTAAGTACACAATGAAGATGTTAGATGCAAAACCTAGGATGGTCAGATGGATTCTACTTTATAATAATTGAACCTTTAAATTAAACTAAGAAAGGAGCTAAAAACTTGGTGTCTAATCACTTAAGAAAACATCCCAATATCACCAAACTATAAATTCTAGAACAAAACCCTTTAAATTACCATATACTATGAGAAAAACATTACATAATGGAAGGTGTAGTACCATGGTAAGAAAGTATAGTGAATTATTTAGTGATTTATTAGGTAATATCTCACATTAAATTCTATAAAAAACAAACTTAATGAGGAATCTATAAATTATATTTTGGAGGATCTATTACTTTGGAAAATATAAAATGGTTAAGTAATAATAATATGTTTCCATGTAAGTGATATTTAATATGTCTTTAAATTATGTCACACAATAGCCCATGGATCACACTTTGGGACTTAAATAAATATAAGAAAAGTCTTGTAATTTGGTATTTATTGGGCCACACTGTTCAAGGATGCAAAGTAAAATTTAACAAAGTGTGAAAAATTTCAATTTTTTGGAAACATTTGAAAACTAAAAGAGAAGCCTAAAAACACGTTATATTTTGTGAAAATTTTAATGTTTGATGAATTGAATAAATGAGACCTTTCCCATGTGATTTGTAAACTAATATATTCTTCTTACTATTGATTATGTTTCAAAATGGGTTAAAGAAAAATTCACCAAGACTGATGTTTCCAAAGTTTTTTGTGATTTTTGTTAGGTCCAATATTTTATTTAGGTTTGGAGTGCCAAGATCCTTCATCAATGACCAAGGGACTAAATTTTTCAATAGTAGAATGGATGCTCTAATGAATATGTATAGAGTATATCATAATATATCAACACCCTACCAACCTCAAAATAATGGACAACCTAAAGTGTCTCATATTAAAATTAAAGGTATTTTATAAAAATATGAAAGCCTATAGGAAGGATTGGAGACAAAGGATGGAATAATCCTTATAGGCCTACATGATAGAATAATATACCCATATGAATGATCTCATACTGGTTGATTTATGGAAAACGTTTTCACCTACCTATGGAGTTGTAACACCAAACATATTAGGCTATAAAAAGATATATCTAGACATGAAAAGTTCTAGAAAAAATAGTAAATTCCAACTACAAGATCTAGAAAAATTCAAAGAGTTGTTTTTTAAAATTATTGAATTTATAAATAAAAAACTCAAGTGTCTCATGAAAATATTATCTAACCAAAATTCTTCCAACATGGTGAAAAATTGTCTCTCTATAATTCCAAATTAAAGATAAATCTAGGTAAACTTTGTTCCTAATGAGAAGGTCCATTTACAGTCACTCATGTCTATCTTCTTGGTGCTGTGCAGATTAAGAAATTAGGTGAAGGAATCCAATTATTGTGAATGGGGATAAACTAAAAACATACTACGGAAATGTAACCTAAGAATCAGTAGAAGAGTTTACTTTTCTCTAACCTATATTTTGGTCACTACCCTTCAGGTTAGGTTGATCCAATGATGTTAAAAAAATTTATTCTAGGGGTAAATCTTTGTTTTAATTATTTTCTATGATTTAAGAATTTAGGTTTTAAACAATTTTCCCTTTTCTCTTTGAAATTCTTAGGAAATTATTTCTCACTTTTATTAGTATTTTTCTTATTACATGTCCATTAAAAAAGTAAGGAACAAGTTCTATTAGTAGCTTTGAGAACATAAGTAAAAGTAAAAAAAAACAGTTTCATGTGGAAGGGTGGGGGGGGGGGGTCACTTTTAAATTCATTATCTTCTCAACTTCTTTAATATTTTTCATAAAATCTTTTTGACATATAAAGGAAAATTGTAGGCCCACAATTAGACTTTTTTCCTTTACTCGTCTAATCTAGGATACATGAACTAATTAGAAATACCATGATTTCATGTTTTAGATTTCTGTGTTAAATATATTTAATAGGTAAAGTGGGGGGATCAAATGATTAATAATGAACGTAGGATGATAGTTTTAGGAATCATGATTTTAGGGAATCTATTGATTTATATAAATAAAATTTTCTGACCATTATCACAATTTCAACTTATTAAATTCATGTTGATTGAATTGTTGTTATTATTTATTCCTTGATTAATTGTCTATAATTTTATATTTTATTCCCAAGAGGACATCTAGAACTAATAATTTATCTTTCTATCTTGAGCATATTTCTTGAGATATCTTGGGGAATACCACATACTAGATATTACATTGAAAATTTTCAATGTTTTGATTTTATAGAGTCACATTTAATATAATTGATTCATTATTATTGATTTATCCCTTATCCTTGAGACCGAATTTTATAATAATACTTGTTTAGATAGTAAAATCCATGAATGTTCTTTTTTGGAATAAGACACATTAAAAAACCAATTATATCCATTCCTACCCTACTATGTATCTTTCATGATATTTTAATGTTGAAGTTTGGGGGTTAGGAAAGTTATGAATGAAGGGAAGTGTTTCATTAATAGGAGTAAGTGTGGGGGCGATCTTTTGGGTAATGGGAAAGGTTCATTCTAATTTATTATATCCCATTGTTACCCCTATTGAAAAAATAATAAAATAATAAATAAATGAATACATAAATATTTGGTTTGTTACATTGGAGAATCGAAAATCACCACTACCAGACCGATGATTTTATCTTTTTGGGTGAGGTGGTGGAAGTGAGATTCATTCCGAGAATAATTTTTTATTTTTTATTTAAAAAATTAATTTTAATAAAAAATTAAATAAAAAAATTCACGAGGGTGTAATCTTTAATTATGCTTGTATTTTTCATGACCTTTACTTTGAGCATTAGGGAGAGGGTGTTGTCATTTTGAATGGATAATTACATTAATATTTTACTTTTAAATATCATGAATTATGATTTAGAGATGAAACTATTATTTGATCATTAATGTTTAAACATCATTACCCACCAACCCAATGCCTTATAATTATTATATCCGTATGATAATTCCTCATAATGATTTGTAATTTTTGTCTCTACATGGTGGATAATGTAGGTCCTCTATAAGACTATGGAAAAGTATCATTCACTCATGATGTGAACATAAATCTACTTGAATCAATATATTAAGTGGTGAGATAAAATAATTCATTGTGAGGTAGATCACATCTTGGTTTCATTAATGACCTTTTCTATTTATTTTTTAGGTTCAACGCTTTAGGAAAAGCATGATTTCAAGTGTGGGGTATTTGATGATCAATATTCTCAGGAAACAAATTAAAATAAATAATATTGATTTTTAATGATTAATTTACATTTATTAATTGATTTATCATTTCATGGGAATTATTGACTATGAAAACTATTTTTTTTTAAAATAAATAAAGACATGGTTTCAAAAGAATTTTAGTTGTTATAATTTCTAACAAGTGTATATTTTATTATTTGTCAAAAATTGAAAATTTTCTACTAGGCCTAAAGAAACGAGCCAAAAATGAAGGTCCCCACATGAATAACTAATAAAAAAACATAATAGGCACAACATGTTCATGTTTCACACACATAGGAGTGGTATGAGGGTCAATGGGCCCATGTGGGTTGGTAGAGGTATGTGAATATAAGTTTTTGAGTGTATATGGGATCCCATACCCATAAAAGGATTTTTATTCATTGAATAATAAAGTATATATATATATATATAAATGAGTGGAATCCCAACAGTAATTCTAATGCGGGTCTCTATTTTCATAGGCAATGTTCAGTTAACACAAAAATGACACAATTTTACTCTAGCTCATACAACCCACCACTTAGACACATTCCCAATGCCTCCTATGAACTCGATGTCAGTAGACCACTACTAGAGCCATTAGAATAGTCTATGGTTGATGCTATGGAAGCTTAGGCTCGAGCTAATGAGCCACCTCGAGGGTGGGGGAACCATGGTTAGACTTTGGGAGTTTAGATGAGCCTCTTCATGCCCATTTTGAGAAAAATGAATCCCAATTGTTGAAAAAAGATTAAACAACTAAGCCAAAAATTTAGGAATCTTGGTTATGGAGACTCCAAGATCAAAAATTATTATGAAATAGAATGGAAACTTGTAACCATCCACTATTTATCCCTACTTATACTACTAAACTATAGCTATGAAAATTTTGTTTAGGCACTACCTTGCTATCATGGCTTGATTCCATTACTTGTTACCACCACATACAAGGATCCAATACCATTAACTACCCATATTTTCACTACTATACTACCATTAGGATGTGCTATTGTTAGGATACGCTACTTATAGTTTCTTCCACCAATCACTTATACTCTTAGGATGTGCTTCTATCAACATGATACTATTGGATTAATTCCAATGCCACTTCCTAAATCATATTATACCACTAATATTATTCCATCACATGATACTAGTCTACTTGCAACCATTTTTAATATTACCAACAATTTGTACCATCACCTACCTCTAATATAGGTTCAATTATACCTATTCCATGAAAGAAGATCCTTTACCATTGAGTTACTAGAATTGATTACTTCCACCTCCACTTTTTCTATACTACTGATTTCTTTGGCACTACAATGTTTCTCTAAGGATCCATTACTATGATATTTCTAAGAAAATTCCATCGGCACTGCTAACATTTCCTACCTATTCTTTCCGCAAGTTACCATTGTTCCCATGAAATCATGTTAAAGTCCTACCTCTGTGTTCTATGAACTCTAAGGAATTAACATCCACCTTTTGGCACCATTAATCAATGAATCTGTGAGATCAGGTGAAGAATATAGGAAATTAGTTTGAACCTCACCTATCCAGGGATATAACTTTGAGTTTTGAAGATGAACCATTATGATTAAAATCGGGGCTAGATTTTTGGCCTTTCGATCGATGAAATCAATATAGTGTGGGGTGGGGGGGGGGGGGTAAGTGTGATGAGTTGGGAGGTTCATGTTCTAAGGATAAAATCATGACAATACCAATTTTACAAAATAACTTGGAGAAATAATCTATTTGAACAAGAATTAGATCATGGTTGTATAACCTAATCTTGAGTGGGTTGCCCAAGCTTAAGAAAAGTAGGGTAGATTATGGGGCTCCTTGTCATGGGGAGTTTGAACATATAAAGTTAGAGATAGATTAAAGGTCATTTTCATGAATAATCTATTGGAATCTCAAATATATTTATTTAAGTGACTTAGATGAATATAAATTTTATTTATGAAAACTTCCATGCATTGATAAAAAGTGGAAAGTCAATCAAGTTATCCATAGTAATAATTACTTCCATTCATGATTTCAATGTCATAGAAATCTCATGAGTAATTTTAATAGGTAATAGAAAACTATAAATGAGTGGATCTTCAAATGTGGAAATACATGAATAAGGAACAGTTTCCAAGGTCTATGAGGAAATTATATATACACTACATGTACATGCGAATTAAAATTATTGAAGAAGATATCACATGATTACATAAAGGATAGATATTCATTAAATATATGAGTCGTGAGGATTTTATGATCTCTTGACGTCTTTATAATGGAAATTGATAATATTTGATTAAATTTAAAAAGGTAACAATTCAAAGATTTGATAAATATACTTTTGGATATAAGGTTTAGTATTGGGAGACTTATTTTTCCAATAAATATAGTGACAATCCACTATGAGAAGGGAGACACATACAAAGAGAATGATTGTGGAAGAATCAATTTGAGAAGATCCACCCACCACTCTAGATTTTTTCTATTTTATTCTATCTTGTTTATTTATAATATGTCATCTAATCCTCCAAACTCTATTTCATATTTAATGGAAGGTTATTAATTTAGAGTGACTATGAAATTGATGGATAACTTATTTTGATTATTGATTATCCACTTTATGTATAAAAATATTATAATATTTCCCTTAATTAATTTATTTTTATATTTAGTTGTAGATTTAATCTTGAATGTGATTTAGTTTTAGTTAATTTTATATATTATTAATTTCTTTTGTTAAGGATCCATCATCTTCCCCTATTTGGTTTGAGATCATCTTGATTTAATTATTTGAGGATTAGTAGTGAGTGTTTACCATTTGCTGATATGTGAGGAAGTCTCAATGGTTATACTTGGTTTACTTGGGAATCAAAATATTCAATTGGTTATTTCATAAGGGAATTGAGGGTGATTCATATTTCCTTTCAGACATTGGAAGGAGGGTAGATTAAGGAAAATAAAATTTTATTCTAGTATAACCATTACCATTCAATAAATGGGGAAGAGGGGAATCAACTGGGAATCCTCTCATATATCAATTAATAAGGAAAATGAATCTATTTTTAATGATTATGATAAAATTACAAGTAGAAATCCATAAATAAAATGATATCTTTTTTCTTGATCTGAATTTTAATCCCTTTTTTGTTTCTAAGTCCTGGAAATTAAAATATCATCGTTGATTTTATCACTCATGACAACTACATTTAGAGCACTCCTCTCTAGAGACAACCTCAGTTACCACCACTACTATATTCCCAAGGAATTGAATTAGATTTTTCCACATATCAAGTTAGGTCCACACCATCTATTTTGTGGGAGGAAATTTTTGGGACATTTTTTTGGGGTGAATTTATTATGGGTGTATTTAGGTTATTTCCATAAGGTGATTTAGGTATGCGATAATGTATTTATTTTAATATTTATTTATTGGTGTTTAATGAGACATGTTTTATTTGGATATAATAATTAGTACTTGAGGTGCAATATGAGAAGATGAACCTGAAATTGATCTAGTAGGGTATCTAGGTTATTATGGATATTGAGTGGGAATTTCTTGATCGTTTTTATGTAATTTATTTTATTTAAGGATTTTGTGATTGAGTGGTTATTTTAAAGAAAAACCTATGGAGGGAAGTGTAACAAAGCATAAAATTTAGGATGTATATTTTCAATGGTATAATTCATTTTAAGTGGTATAAATAGGATCACATCTCAATAATTTATAAGTTCTATGGGGGGTGATAAATTTGTGGTTCTTTGATATATTTTGAATACTTAGATAGAGAGTAAGATTGGGTATGTGACCAGAAGTGGTTAAAAAGGTCAAGTGTTATCATTATAGATTTTATTTTTGTGTGAGAAAATAATTTATGATGGGGTGAATATAATATATTAGTTTTTTTAATTCAATTAAATTGATATAATTTAATTGAAATGGATTTTATAAAAATTAATATGGGATAAAAAATTTATGTCAATTTTTAAGTGGATAATTTTTTTTTATTTTTGTGACTTTAAGAGTCTATGACATCCTAGAATTAATTTATGGATAGATATTTTTTAAGTGCTGAGATATTTGGTGCATTTAGGATGAAAAAGTACATGAAAAGTTAGGAAATGGGTTGTTCATGGTTTTAATGCATGGTTTAGGAAAATTTTTCAATATAATTATACAATTATCTTAGAATTATGTAGTGATTTTTCATGGTTTTGATGAAATATTATTATACCATGTAGGTAAAACATTTCATCATTAAAAACCCCACTTTATTTCTTCTACAATATCATCAATTTAATGCCCTTTATTCTCATTTTCAACCCTAAATGGATTCCAATCACTTCCCATTCAACCTTGGTCTATGGAGGGATTGTTCGTGATGATATTTTCTACAAATCAAAGGTAAATTATTCAATCACTTGTTCCCTTGACTCATACTTTCTTATTTTATTTATTTATTTTGATAGTGTTAATATATTTAACGATTTTAGTGGTTTGGATTTCACTATGGCATGGTGAAAGACACTAAAATGATAGTTATTTTTCTTTAGGTGGCCAAATTAGGGTTAGTGGAGCTGAACTCATGTCTTTATATCATCAATTTCTATTATAAAACCACTTGATGAGTATTTTATCAAATATATACTTTTTTGGTAATATTAATTTTAAATTTTGGTAATTTAATTTTTATATGTTTCATTGGTGATACTTTATATTAATTTTAATGGATGGGTTATAGCTTAAGTGACTTAATAGATAATTAAAAGTTGTTCACCTTACTTTTTCTAAGTTTATGTGGTAATTTTAAAATGAATAGATTTGTATAATTATTCTTTTGTTATTTATTATTTATGTTGTTGTCATTAGTGACTATTATAATAGAGTCACATGAAGTAAAATTGAATTGGTCCAATTAAAATTCATTAAATTCCATATAATTAAAGTTAGAAGGTTTATTCTATTTATGAATCAATTGGCTAAGTATTAACTAAATTTCATGAGTTCTTGTGAGATTTATTTTGTTAATATTGATTGGTATTATATTTATGTATGGATAAATTTATTTTATATATAATTTATGATTTTTTTTAAAAATTCAATATATATATATAAGTAACCCAGTTTTATTAACTATAAATTTTTTACATTTAGAATCATGATTTAAGGATAGGAATGTACTTATAACAATATGATTTAATTATTAGTCATGTGAGTTGGTATGTAAATTATCTATTCTAGAAAATATTTTATAAGCTATTTATCAAATTAATCTATGAATTTATCAATTTAAAATTTTCTAATAATGGTTTTGAAACCAATTAATTTCTTGATGATTGAACTATTGATGTGGTTTTATATTGGGACTTTATAAAGTGATTTCACTACAAGTTTGGTGATTTAGTTTAATTAGGAGAAGGGTACTGAAAAATTAATTCCTAGAATCATTTTATTATTAATTTATCTAATAAAATTAAAATATTTTCATTCTTTTAAATAGAGATTTGAGTGAGGTTTCGTTTTTAAAATAAAAAGATAAATGAGTTGTTTTAAAATTTAATTAATTTAATTATTTAAAATCCAGTGTGACATAAGGTAGTTGTTATTTGATATTTTTTAGAATTAATATTGTGTTTTGAATTAGTATTTGATAGGTAAAAAAATTGGATGATTTTTTTATTATAATGATATGCATCTTCAAGTGTTGGTGTGATTAGAGGAAGACCGTACTCTAGTGAAAGTCGATTATGAGGAGATTTTTTATATTTGGATTGAATTTTCTATTGTGTTATTAATTTAATCACTTTTTTAAGGATCATATAGGTTTTAAAAGAATATATAAGGTTCAAGTAATGAATATGGAAGGGATAATATTGTTGTAACCAGTAGAAGATATGGTTGTGTACTTGGTGGAGGTATACGAGGTGCTTGATAAGTTTTGTGGTACTGTATATATGTTTATAAAACACCATTGGGGACCCAGTGAATGACTACCGAGTATATGGTGAGGTGAAAAAATTCGATGGGAAATACCCAAGAAGGTTATAGGGCACTCAGCGGTACTGAAGAAGTTATTTAAATAAGATAAAAAATGGAATTCTAGTTTTTTTAGATAAAAATAGTCCCTTAGGGAATTTATTCTCTTTCCATATGATGAATAAGATATCATCCCCACTTTACATTTTATTTTCATTATTCCTTCTCTCTAGATCTGGGTTGATTTAGAGAAATTTTTTAGTGGTTTGTGGTATGATTTCTCCCTTTATCAACCTCATATTTCATCCCTACTCTTTTGATTTTTAGATGTTTCACCTAGGTATTTGGGTGTGTTTTAAATGTTAGAAGGTTAAATATAAATGTAACAATGGGGATTTTGTGTAAGTCATCTAGATATTTCTAGTAAATGATAGAATAATGTTTTTTCTTTCCATTTTGTTGAAGGCATGTCATTAAATGATAAATTATTAGTTTTTAACACTTTTTTTTATAAATTTATGTATTTACCAAAGTATTAAATTTTGAATTTTAGGATTAGAAGTACCAAGATTAATTTTATAGTCATTATCACTTAATTATATAAGATTACAATTAAATAATTACACATAATAATGTTTTCCCATAATATTCTAACTATGGTTTTATTATGAAATTAATTTTAATTAGTTTATAATTAATTAATTAAGTTATTTTATGAAATAATGGATCATGATTATGATTATGAATGTGAGGGATTTGGTGAGGCTTCAAAATATTTTTTTTGAAAAGGGGAAACTTCATGGATATGTATGCACTTATTTTTATTTTTTTACCATTATATTTAATATCATGTGTTAGATAATGTGTAAGTGGTGGTAATAGGGTATGATTAGAATGGGTGAGTTACTCTATGACTTTAGGAGGGAAATGACCTTGAGATAAAATAATAATGGAACTTAATGTGGGAGCCCAAACTTATAAGAAGGTTTAGTGACCTTGTGAGGACTCAGGTGTTGATGCGCAATGCTCTGTGGAGGGTAGTGAGTATTTTTTTAGTTAAGTAAAAGGCTCACTCAATTGTTTATAGAGTAAGTATTTCCACATGGTAGGGTGAACTATAAATAGGGAATGAAACTAGCATGAGAAATCATATAATTCCAAGTATGATCATAATAGAAATTCTACTAGGGGTTAATGAGTGGGTTAATAACCCAATGATTGGGTTTCCTTGGTGGATCTTATATGATTATATCTAGGTTGAGACATAGGATAAGTTACCTTATGAGGGGTAAGTCATCAAGTAAATATGGATTGCAGGTATAAAACAAGGGTGGTTTAGTATGTCTATGAGTAATAACTAACCAAGGGTTAAGTATCACATTGTCTAACATGAGATGGTTCTATTCCAAGCCCATTTTTGATGGGTGTATGAGTTAACTCATATGGCTTATATAACTAGATTGGTGATTTATTAGAGAGATTTGAGGGGACTATGATAGATGATCACTACATTTAGTTTATTATGAAACATGATATAGTTGATGTAGTCATCAGGATTATCCTAAGGCTAGGAGATAATTATATCAAGATATATTAGAGTTGACATGTGATAGTTTATTATCCATGTAATGGGGTTTGTCAAGGAATTTACCATGATTATTATTATCTACTATAATATTTTTTGTTTTTTGGTATGTTGATTGAACTGATAGATGTTTCATAATTCCATGCCTACTATTTAGGTGATCTCTAGAGGATTGGAGATGTGTTTTCAGATGATATAAATTAAATTTGGTCAAATGGTGTGAGGATATTACTTTACTGTTGTCATTTTTAAAGTCTAGAAGTAGGTCACACAATCCTTATGAGATTCAATGGGTTAGATATTAGATGACCATGGTGGGAATTTTAGATGAGAACCAGATAGATGGATGGAATTTATGTTTGATAACAATTCACATACAATAATTTTAACACCATAAGTGGGTATGAAAGAGTTTAGAAAGGATTCCACTAGCCTCTAAATCCTCAAAAGATCAAGATAGATGAATTCCATCTAATTAATATGAGATTATACAAGATGTATGATGGGTACCCAATCTATATCAGTATACATAGTATGGACATGGGTAACTTGTTTCCAATGTGATCAGATAGGATTGATTCTAGCCACCTGATCCATATGAGTGTTCTTAAGATGGATATAGGAAAATTGATTCCTATATGTTTTAACTTGGGAAAAACTACCACAACTATCATATTAAAAAATGTCCATCCAATTTATTCTATAACTAGTAAAAGTAGGAATAGTTGAGCTTCACAGAGGCATGGTAAGAGAACAATAACTCAATATATTGATAGGTGATCCATGTTACCATTTTTACATGCCAACATAAATTCATTAATATATATTGGTCAATATTAGGTTGTTATAGTGATGTATTCTTAAGTCAATTTCTCACACCCTATATATCCAGTAAACCTTGGTGGACATTTAGACCTTATACATGGTATGTATGTCAAAATAAGGGCCCTATCCTAGGTAATATAATATTATTATCTTGATAGGGATGTGGACATAGTACGAGGTTAATATAATAAATCTTAGTAGTATATCCTTTATTATTATTTTTTACTTATAAATTACATATCACTAAAAATTAGGAGATCTTATTTTGATATATGAATCAAATACTATGGCATAATATCATTTATCATAGCTTTGTTTTTATTCTATTCTTTTCCGTCTAATATTAAATTTTATTATATATATATATTATTGGATGTTTTATATTATTTACATATTTTTTATATTATTTTTATATTATTATATGTTATGATATTTAGGGAAGAGTCTTCCCATGATATTTTATCTACCCTTTCTACTAGTTAGAAACCTCTATTATATGGGGTAGTGCACCTATGGTCATTCATCATCTCGGATTGGGATGAAGTATGGTTATTTAGGACAAGAAATTACATTTATTATTTCATACAGTGACATGAAATCTTTATTAAAGTGAACATAACATGGGGGCTAATGATATAAAATATATAATGAGATTCTTATATTCATTTTGATGATATAATCACATTTATTTTTGCTATATTAACTTTTTATAGGATTTTTTGGAGATGTTTCATGGGATAAATATAAACATTGGGCATGGAAAAGGGTTAACAATATATGGAATAGGTTTTTAGTGTTACGACATGACTAGGTTGAATATTTTATAAATGATTCACACTAAACATATAACTCCATTTTTCAATGTTTTAGACTTTTTGGGCCAAAATTCAAATATATGGGTTGTGGGGTTTTATAAAAACTATATTTGATGTATGATATTGATATCTTGGACTTAGTAAAAGTATGTAACTCAGTGAAGTAAGTTATTATTAGTTTTATATTGGGTAAGAATAATTATCCTTGAGACTGACATTTTTTATTTGGATAGGACAATTATATGGTTCAAATTTTGGAAATTAGGTATTATTTGAGGGGGTGTGTCTAGTTAAACTAGTTGATAGAGATAAATTTAGTTGATATATATTGTTTATGGATGAGTATAAAGTGGTAAATTCCTTCGTGATATAACATGGGAGCTCAAGTATTATTGAAGAATTATTATTGACAACATGAGTAGGTCAGATTTGTGAAATTTTATGGGTAGTTTTCTTTTTCTATGGTTACCTAGAGATTTTTAGGAGGTATGATTTAGGTACCATGGCTATAAATATGTATTATTTTGATTATTTAGTAATCCATGATTGATATGGAAGGGTAAAATGGCCCTTCCACTCATTGTATGGTCCACTATATGATTAATATGGGGGGGGGGGGGGGTAAAATTATATATGTGTTTATAACTTTGTAAGAATATTATTAGAAGTAATGTAAGATATTCAAAATACAAAGACTGTAATAATTTATTTATTTTGGTGTAGGATATTCCATTATTGATATAGATGGATCAAATTGACTTTTTTATCTTGATATGGACTACTCCATTATTGATATGGGGGATATACATCCTGAACAATATTTATTTGCGCTAAAATTTTTTTGGTGCATGATCAATCTATACTTATATATGAATATATGAATATAAGTTTAATGTAACCATATATAAGCATGTTTGTTATGAGATAAATAATTTGAGAGTTTTTTAGTGAATTTTTTTTATTGAGACTAGAATTTTGGGCGAGACAGTTGACCTTCTATGTTTAACCTTAGGTAGATGGATTAGTGTCAGTTTTGGTGATATGATTGAGAGTATAGTAAATGCATTTAATTTGTAATTAATTAGGTTATGGAGGTGAACTTGAAGCTCTAGGATTTTGTTTTTTAGTTTCATCTGTTATTTTCCATTGACTATTATGAGTTGATCTTGGATATCACTATTATTCTTCATTATTTTTTTTATAACTATAATTTGTATTATTTTGGTTATTTATTTTATAATATTGTGGGTAGGTTGATGTTTACCCATATTCATTTTAGTATTCTCACAAATTTATCACACTCCCTCATGAAAGATAAGAACCAATGATAAATCATACAAATTATCTTTTATTCACCCTCTACCCATGTACATTGTATGTTTTTTGGGTGGAATGTGTGTAATGTATAAGTTCTATATTTGACTCCTAGTCAAATATATAGGCTCATAAATAGTAGTTTCATGATGGTTGAGGGTTATATGAGATATTTTTAGGTTTAGATAAAGGATATGTATTTTATTTTGTATAATTTATTGATTTTCTGAACTTTTTTATTTATTTTTATTCGTGTTTTTATTAGGGATGTGTGGATGTTTGACTGAATACATACAGTTAATTTTTATTCTCATAAACATAGACTATGGGTTGATCAAATCTATATCCTGATTTTAATTTTTCTATATAGTGTAATATCCAATATATGGATGTGTCAAGATAATTTTTTTTATAAATATATACATTACCAACTTTTGTTGTTTGTTATAGGAATAGTCACCCTAAAATTAAGGCAAATCCTTCACCATTATTTTAATGCCTCTTGAGTATGGGGAGGAGTTATTTATGTCTTCTTTGACCTATCTTGGAGAAATAAATTTTATAGGGTGATGTGTTATATCATGCCTCTAATAATTAACCATTAGGGTTAACCATACAATTCTAACCCAAATCTCAAAATTTCATAACCATTATCATGCATATTTTTCACCAGATAAACCATGAATTTTCAATTTTTACATTACTAACCCATTTATTAAGGACATTATGATTTATTTATTTAAAAATAATTTAACACATTGGTATTTTTCTGGGAATTGTAATGATATCACCATTTACGCTTTTTATGAATCACATGAATAATTGTTTTACATATCATGTATTCTATATATGTATATATAGTTATAGTGATTCAATTCAGGAATATAATTTATATTCATCCAAATTATTATATTTAAAAACTATTAATGTATTTCATATATATAAGTAATGATATTTTTATGAATTCATAGTAAATGATTGAATTATAGTATTTAACAACATCCCAAAATGCATCAAAAGAAATTATTCATGGAAGCCATTTCATGTATGGGATTAAAATCAAAAAAATAAAATCCCACTCTTAATAAAGTATGATAAGATGGATAGTCAACCCTCTATTCTATAGATAGACCATAAGCTCCTATATATTGGAGGATTCTAACCCATTGCCCCACTATCCATAGAAAAATACTCTGTATTGATTAAAGTTTTAGTATTGATTTTAAGTCAACATATATACAAATATATAATAAAAAACTATTTTGGATTTATAATAAGTTAGATGATTAATCATGGTTGAATTTATATTAATTATATTACATATATAAGAACTAATTTTAAACACTTTATAATCATAAATTACACAGTACATATGAACTCTTCATATTCATTAAAATATACAATGCATTAGAAATATATGATCTTTAGAAATATAATATATCAATTCATATGATTACTTCTTATCTTTTTTTGAATTAAAAAATTCACACCACACACTTTATCTGATGGTTTGTGATTCTATCCTCACCTAGAAAACACATATCAGGTTTGAGTAGAAATGTATCTCTATGTTAGAAGGAGAAGAAAGTTGGATTTACATGTATAAAAAGACTAATCACACATTGAGGGATGGAGATTCCCAAGAAAAATTTCCCAATCTAGTGGCATGGTGGTGAGAACCTTCCTCTAGGATTAGTCCATAGATTTTGGAAATTTCTGATAAAAAGGTGTCAATGCCTTAAAAACAATTTTGAGGGTCTTTTGGGAACTTTTTGGCATCATAAAACATCCTTCTAGGGTGTAGAAACTATATATATGGACGTAGTTTGATTTTAATTTTAATATAAATGGAGACCAAATGGAATTATAGATCAAAAGTCATGGCTCTTGGAAGTCAGGAATTTTGTTAAAGGAATTTAAGTTCTCAAAAAAGCCTCTCACCCAGATCCTTTGCCTATCCTGTGTCTGTAGATCACCCAGCTTTCTCTCCCATCCCATATAAGTTTCTCACTATAATAATTCACCCAATTAAATGGTTTGGTCTATAAATATACCCCATACTCCAATTTTCATGAGGAGAGATGAATCCCTGAAGGGAAACAAGGTAAGAGATCTAATCATCCTACTTGTTCTCCCAACTAGTTCACCCTTACTTTGGATATCCCCCATTTCTTGACCTTACTAGGGTGAGGCCTCAAGTTCACCCATACTAAGGACAATCACTTTGTACCATACTAATAAGGGATATCCCCCCTTTGTTCACCCCTACATGGGTGACCCTTTTCCCAAACTTCTATTAGGGAAATATACATGGGAACAACATCATTGGGGAAAAGTAATTGCCCATCCCATCTAGGGAAAACCACTTGGGATATCCATTGAAAGGGTGAATCCATTTACTATCCGTCCATCAGGGCATAAAACTTAATACACCCATGATTATTCTGTTTTGGGAAAGACCCAACCCTCACTTAGGAGTCCCACCCTACTTGGGAGAATGTTTTCCCAACCCTCTACTAGGGTGATATACATGGGTGAACCATCACTAGGGAAAATATATTTCCCATACCAAACTAGATTGAATGGTAATATACTATATTTTTATTAAGGTAAAAATATTTTGTTATTCAGTTTAAATGATTATTTCTTTCCTAATGTGAATTCCCTTTTAGGTCATCAGGGAATCGGGCATGTCCGGGGATTGTTCGGTGCTCGGAACCCAATTCTAAGTGTAAAACAGGTGGGACGCATGGTTAGGAGAAACCATATGACCCAAGATGCATTTTTTATGAAACCATGTGATCATGGATAGAGGGATCTAGGAGACACATGGTTTGAGGAAACCATGCAGAGGGAGGCACATGGATGTGAAAAAACTACATACATTTTAACATAGGTATTTATTATAGTTTGCACATGGTTAAGAAAATTGTGTGAACTAACCATGAAGGGTTCCCCTTGAAGTAGTTAAGGGTGATTATTAACACACAGTTTAGCCAACTGGGTATTCAAACCATGTGACCTAGATATTTGGGGTAAAATTACATTTTCCCATTAAAATATATTTAAACCTAAATCTAATTTCTTCTCCTAGTGGAAAGTATCTCATGTGTGGGAGCTCAACTTCAAATCCATTTCATAGGATTTGTTGCCAAATCTCCATCCAAACATAAATTAGAACACTATTGGTCTCATTGGATCTATGATATAGAGTTATTCAATCCTTTTTTCTGTTATTCATTTGAAATATTATCGACAGAGATATTTAAGTGTAAGATAATATTCTCTATTTCCAGGTTCTTTGTCAATTCTTCATTTTTATTCTAATTTGGATCAAATCAGAAGTTGATACTAGAAGACCACTCTAATATAGATCTATGGTTGGTGGTATATACCTTCCCCTTGTGTTTTAGTGTTTTATATTCCTATTTATAGTTGTTCCATTTGCTGAACTTTCCAGTGGATCCCTATTAATTAATTGAATAATTGATTTAAATGGAATGTAACCTGTTCGGGAATCAAACTAGTACCTTTCTGTTTTTTGGAGGATATTTCCCTAACCTAAGACACCCATTGGGCTCGTCATTTATTTTTATCTTTATTATACCACCCATGGGGGTTGTATGTGTGATTTATTAGTTATAGTAATCCATTGATGAATAGAATTTAATTGTTTGAGATGATTAAGATATGGTTTTCCTCTGTTTCCATGTTATACATGATTTGAATTGTTTAAATTTATAAATATTAATTTTTATATGAGTTGGATGAACTCTTGGAATGATATATAATGTGAAATTATGAATGGTTTAATGATGAATGTTTCTATAGGACACCATAGTTGGGCTACACCATGGGTCATGATAGTGGTAGTGGAAACCTTGGATGAGATTTTAGCTTGGGTATTGATTCTGTGGGATTCCTTGGACCTTGATACCTCTTGGATCTGGCTTGTTTGGAATCATAGTGGACATGGTCTATTGAAATTCTCTTTAGACCCAAATTCAAGTATAATTGAGTTTTTATCGAGATGCACATGGGAATCGATTATAATACCTTGGATCCGACCCCGTAGGGTATGACACTTCTAATTATATGGCTCAGTCATGGTTGATATGACACCTCTAGTTATATTTCATGGTATTGGTTGAAATGATATATATGTTATATGGTGTGGACATGTATGATATTATATATTATGTATATAGAATGTTCATGGTGTTTATTTCTATTTTCTTTACAACTGACTTGTTATAGGATCTTGATCCCTTGTTTTGTAGGGATCCTTCTTTGATAGACTGATTCATCTTACTTGTTTAACATATTACATGGGAATAAATTTTCATTTTTGATATAATTTTGATATATATTTCATAATACTTATATTTTATTACACAACTTGGAATTTTATAGACACTGTTGGTGATGGCCTATAGGGATTTTATCTCAAACAAAATCTCGAGCCTCTATTGGGTACTCGGACAGACTATATGGATGAAAGTAGGGACCGAGGTAAGAACCCATAGTATGATGTTTTACTTGTGCCATGTTTAGTAGAGAGGGATAACATGACCAAGTTAAGTCTCTTGATTCTATTTAGAGATAGTTCTTTTGTATCTTTTTTGTATTTTGATACATGTATTTTATTAATGCCTGTATTATAATTTTGGAATCTTTTTAGACACATGAAATGAAATATAATCATTTATATGAGGTTACTTATAGAATTTCTTTATATATATTCCTTTAGATGTTTATATACTATTCGTTTATTATTATTATTCCACTATAGTGGGTTACCGGTCTTGTGGTCATAGTGTCTATTTCTGCTACTTATTCATTGTTACTATACTTAATATATTTTACTGATATTATAATATATTTTGTTATATTATGAAATAAGGGAATATTATCCTCACATACACAAAGTAGGCCCTCTCTACTAGTTGTAAGCCTCTGGCATTGGGGGAGATGCGCTTGAGGCCATGTGGCCCACCAGCTCGAGACACCATTCAGTGGAATCCGGGTTGGGACATTACAAAGTGGTATCAGAGAAGTTATTATATTGTATATAATATTTTATGACAATAAAAAGGGTATTAGGAAGTGATATTAATCTGGTAATGAGATATCCCTAGGAGTAGTTATCCCACGTAAAAGAAAAATCCAAATTTTCATGGGTGAAATTACTATTTTCTATATTTTGTGAGATTACATTTGATTTTATTCCACCATTAGGTGATCCACTTCAATTATGATATGAAAATTGGTATGATTGATGGTTATATTTAATTGAAACCTGATGATATTAGGGTATGCATCTCATTCATCATTTTAGGAACCTTTTAGAATTCACATGCTATGGATTATTCCATTCCATATAGGATGCATTTATTGAAAGAATTACATGGTTATATGAGCCTTTTATGATATACCTATTCTTTTGATAAATATTTTTTATAGTGAATTGAGAAACCATGGTAGGTTCTTAGAGTTCCTATGATAACATAAACAATGATTTTTTGATTATTGTACAACAGACACCCTAAGTAGTCAACTATGACACACTGAGTCATGGACCATTAGTTTCATGGAATGGAATGTGTTATGGTGTGGATTAAGTGGAAATAAAATTTTGTTCATGATGTGTATGGGCCCTTATGAATTAGAAGTGGTGAGACATTTAGTTCAACCTTTTAAAAGATAATTGTGTTCAAAATTTGAATTAAATTAAATGGAACTTGGTTAAAATAGAGAACTTGTGCTTGACCCAAATTTTGAGTGGGAAATAGGAAGTGTCTCAAGTGACTTTTACTGTTGTTTCTTTTTACTAGTCCCAGATTTATGAGCATGATTTGTGGTATGATATATTTAAGGTAATGTTTTGACCTATCCTATGCTTTTAGCTACAAAATTTAGATATCAATCTTTTTGAGGAATGTGTTTCGAATTTTTGAGATATTCCATAATGAAGACCCCCATTCGTATGCTATGAGGGTGGTGAAAACCATGATCTAGAGGTGGTGGTTCATGGGATACCAATGTATACTAATTTAGTTCTAGTTGATGCAACATCAGTTGTACAAGAAATAGGTGATGAGGAATAGTTCCATGAGGGTTTTTATGATTTATAAGGACTTTTTAGAGAGAACTACATCTTGCCTCATCTATTGAAGAGCTAATTCATGTGTTCTAGGAGTAAAATCTTCCCACATTTGTATGGGATGGAGGTCCACAGGTTTCTTATCTATGGATTAAGATTACTCTTTTGATATCTGAGCACATGGATACACCTCCTAATAGGAGAGTGGAGATCACAACATATATTATTTGTGGAACTGTAGGGCAACGATGGGACATTTTAAAATAGGTTGACAGGCTATGAGATATGGTTTTGGGTGATTTCCAAACCAGATTCTATTATTACTTTTTCCCCGAGACTTTGAGATTAGAGAGGTCCAATGAATTCATGCATTTGGAGAAGGGTTCCATGAAATTTATAGAATACTCATTTTTCTTTACAGAGCTATAGAGTTTTGCACTGATATATATTTTTGATAATGCATTGAGGCAGAGACACTTTGAGTAGGTATCATACATGCCATTTGATCATAGGTAAATGTGTTTAGGTTGATGAATATTACTAAAATTGTTAATTATGTGCTAATTATAGAGAAAAACCTAAGGGAAGATAGGGTTGCAGAGTAAAGTAGTGTAGTCTCTCGACCGATTAGTTCAACTTCCAGTGGAAGGAATTGATTTTTTGAGGCTTCTCATAGGGGGAGTACTGACCAGTCTGTTAGTGCTAGCAGCTTGGGTTTCAATCATCAGTGTAAAAGATATAGACACATGAAGAATTGATGTTATTGAGACCCATTAAAGTGTTGATATTATGGTAGGATATGCCATGTACAATTTTTTCTTCAAGATATTTCCTTTCGAATTTAGGGGAAGGGGGTCAGCTCTGACTCCAGGTTCAAGAGTAGGTTTTATAGTTTCACATCAGGTTAGGATCTGGAGTAGTACCAGTCATTTAGGCTGAGGTTGTGGTTTAGAATGAGGCATCTAGACACCAGTTACACCTATAAATCAGAGTAGTCTTTCTATTTGTTGTGAGGTTTTGTCACAAGGCTTTGGTTCATGATAGATATATTTTTTACCACCTACACCCAAGGAGTAGAGCTCTAGGATATCTATGGTAATATGTATGATCTCAGTAACCTCTACTCTTGTTTATACTCTTTTGGATGTAGGTGTATTGTATAGTTTCATATATGTACCTAGGGTAGACATACTTTGGATTGTTTTTTAGTTTTCTGAGGGCGTGATGCTGGTGGAAACTCCATTGAAGATCATAAAAGAGGGTGTACGCCAGTGTAGGGAGTTACCCATAGAGATTACTGGGTGTCACTTCATATAGAATATTTTTTTACTCGATATGATAGATTTTGATTTCATACATGGAATGGACTGTTTGGTTTCTTATCAATACAAATTTGATTTCTATCACCATAGGGTGAACTTCACATCACCATAGGTAGGAGTTTTTATTCAAAAAATTGAATGGTAAGTCTAGGATTACTGAGATAGACTAGATCATCATGGGATGGAAAAAATAACGACCCGGATTTCTAGTTTGTATCTAGATGAACATGGTTCATGTTAAGAGGAATTCCCTCTAGGTGTTAATCATTTTAGGGATATTTTCTAGATTACTTATTTGGTTTACCCCGTAAGAGAGAGGCTGAGTTATCCATATAGATAGTTTTAGGAGCTGAACTAGTATCCATTCCTCCTTACACGATGGATATAATTAAGTTACATGAGCTCAGGAGGAAGCTAGAGGATTTATAGGCAAATGGGTTTATACAACTGTGTACTTATCAGTAGGGTTCTCTGGTTTTTTTTTGTGAAAAAGGAAAATAGTAACCTTAGGATATGTGAGGATTATAAAAAATTGAACCACTTTATGGTTAAGAACTATTATCCCATTCCACAGATAGATGACCTTATCAGCTCTAAGGATCGTGGTTTTTTTTGAAAATTGATTTTAGATCTGGATACCATCAGTTATGTGTTTTACCTATATACATAAAGTGTACAGATTTCTATTGTAGTTATGGTTGTTATGGGTATCTGGTTTTGTTATCTAGTCTCACAAATGTGCCAGTGGTTTTCATGGTGCTGATGAACTGATTTTTCCATAATAATTTAGATTCATTTGTGAGGGTTTTTATGGACGATATCTTGGTGTATTCTCACAATCTACATGACCATGCCAAACATCTTGGTATTTTTCTAGAGACACTGAGAGAGCATCAGTTATATGATATTCTCACAAAGTTCCACTTCTGGATGGATAAGATTCACTACCTGGGCCATATTATCTTAGATATGGGATTATTAATTTACCTAGATAAGGTGAAAATTGTAGTTTCCTAAGAGAATCCCAAGAACATATTTGATATATAGAGCTTCTTGGGGATAGATGGATATTTCATGCATTTTATACATGAATTATCACACTTAAATGAACTCTTGATGGGGGTGGACTAAGAATAATATGATGTTTGTATGATCTAATACCTATGAGATAGAATTTAAAAATATTAAAGGGATACTGAATTTATCATTAGTCTTGATTCTACTAGAGTTAGGTAGAAACTACATTGTGTATTGTGATGCATCAGGTATCGAGATTAGAGAAATTTTGATGTAGGGGGATAGATTCATGGAATATGGGTCTCATCAGTTAAGGCCACATGAGAGGAATTACGTGATGCAAGAACTTGATCTAGCTACAATTGTACATGATTTTCACTATTGAAGACACTATTTACTTGTAGAGACTTTTGTGATATACACAGACCATAAGATCCTCAAGTGTATATTCACACAGTAGGATCTGAATTTGAGGCTGTGAAGGTGTGTTGAGTACCTAAAATATTTTGACTTTGAGCTTTCCTATAAACTGGTAAAGAAAATGAAGTGGCTGATGCACTAAGCAGGAGGACTCAGATACATATAGTTAAGGAGGATTATACCAAGTGGAATCTTATGGACTTATTCTTTGTGATGCTCCTGGAGGTGAAAGACAGTCAGGGTTAGACTTTTCTTTTATCCTTATTTATGAACTATACCCTTATGAATATAGTGGGGATGTGGATGCTATCATATTCTGAGGGCCTAGTACTATGAGAGACTATAGTATGAGAGGACCCACCAGCTAGATGGAATTTGGGTGATGATGAGATTTTGTGTATACATGGTCGGGTATGGGTTCCATTGGACCAATGTGAGGAAATAATGTGGGAGTTTCATGCCTCAGATTGGGTAGTGCATCCCGACATCACCAAGATGTACTATAACTTACATTGTTAGTACTAGTTAGTGGGTATGAAGCAAGAGGTAACTGGTTTTGTTAGAAGGTGTCCCACCTATCAGTAAGTGAAGGTGGAACATCAGTGATGAGCCAAACTTTTACCATAGTTACCTATTCCTGAGTGGAAAAGAGATGATTTCATAATCAATTTTGTGACTAATTTTTCGAGGTCACCTCGGGGTAGTTATTTTTTTTGGGTTGTCATTAAAATAATCATGAAGGTAGCTAATTTATGATCAATCATAAGACATTCAATGTGGTTGATATTAGGAAGTTGTATATCCATGAGATAATATGACTTCATGGGGTCCCTTATACTATCATTTCAGATAAGGATGTACGTTTTACATCTATTTTATCATAGATTTTTCAGAGGGTGTTGGGTACATAGGTTCTTCATAGCATGACACACCACCCTTAGATTGATGTCTAGTCAGAGAATACATTTTAGGTGCTTGAGGACATGTTCAGAGCATGCATCCTGAATTTTGGGGGCTCTTGGGAAATGCATATACCCCTAGTTTAGTTCAAATATAAAAATAGTTATTAGGTGAATATACATATAGAACCTTAGGAGGATTTATATGGTAGTCCATACTGATCTCCCCTGTTCTTATTTGAGACTGGTGAGGTAGCTTTATTGGGACCACATATTGTTCATGAGACTTCTGAGCTGGTCTAGTTGATCAAAAAACTGATGGATACTATATAGTATCAATATAAATATTAAATTGATCACCGTTGATGACCTATAGAGTTCATGATAAAAGATTGCGTCATTCTTCATATCTCATTAATTTTGGGACATGGATAGATTATGAGATAGGGTAAGATTTCACTATGATATTTCTGGTTGTTCGAGATTCTAGAAAGAGTCACGCTGATAGCCTATTATTTGCAGTTACCTTAGTGGTATCAATCCATGAATGACATATTCCATGTATCTCAGATATGAACTTATCACTTAGACATGTCTCACACTCTAAAGACAGATGAGGTGGAGATACAATTAGATGCCTCCTTTGAAGAGCATCCTATTTGTATTGTTGTTAGGGGCATGAAGGTTCTATGAGGTAGGTTAGTTCATCTAGTACAGGTGCTATGGAAGTATGACTAATTATTGGATGAGACTTGGGAGAAGGAGTCTGATGTACGTGCTCAGTGGTTGGAGTTATTCTCAGCTAATTCTTGACCACCCTTAAGAGGGAAATTCAGTGATAAATTGATTTTAGGGGGAAGATTGTGAGATTCCAGTTTTTTCTTAAGGCATAGATCCTATGTTTTTTGGTTTAAATTATTGTTTATGGACTAATGTGAATACCATTTGAGGTAATCGGGGTATTAGGCATGTCTAGTGCCTGTTCCAATCATAGAACCCAACTCTTAGATAAATATAGCTGGGACGCATGGTTTGTAGAAATCGTGTGCCCCAAGATGCATGGTCTGATTAAACCATGCAGGGCTAGGAAAAGGGATCCAAAAGCCACATGGTTTGAGGAAATCATGGGGAGGGAGGCACATGACCATGAAAAAACTATGTACATCTTAACAAAGATTTTTTTAACATTTTTAACATGGTTAGAAAAACTGTGCGCACTAACTATGTAGGGTTCTCCTTGAAGTAGTGAATCCCACATGGTTGGAACACGATTTGGCCAACTGTCTGGCCAAACTATGAATCCTAGATATTTTGTGTAAAATTAACTTTTTCTAATTAAAATATATTTAAACCTAAATCTAATTTCTTCTTCTCTTGATTCATAGAATCTCATGAGTGAGACATCCTATTTCAATGCATTTTATAGGATTTGGTTTCAAATATCCATCCAAAATCAGGTTCGAATGTCATTGGTATCATTGGATTCACTCTAGTGAGTTATTAATTACTTTTGGGTCATTATTCATTTGAATTCATAATGACAGAGTTATTTAGGTGAAATCTATTATGCCCTATTTCTATTTTCATCACTTGTTCTTCTTTTTTCTTTTGATCTGGATCGAATTCGAAGCTGATAATGGATGATCACTCTAGTACAAATATACGATATGTGGTCTATACCTTTACCTTACTGTTCAGTGTTTTATATTCCATGTTTTAGTTGTGTTTCATACCAAAAATTACAGCGATGCCCCATTAATTAATTGAATAATTGAATTAAATGGAATCAAACCTATTAGGGATTCCACTGGTACCTTTGATTTTGTTGGAGGTTGTTTCCCCAACCTAGGATAACATTTTGTGGGCATTTAACTTTTATTTTTTTTATACCACCCATAGTGTGTGTGTGTGTGTGATTTCCTAGTTAGAGTAATCCCTTAATATATTCAATTGAATTATTTGAGATGATTAGAAAATGGTTTTACTCCCTTTACATGTTATACATGATTTTAATTGTTTAAATGATTAAATTTTAATTATTATATGAGTTGGATGAACTCATGGAATGATATAGAAAGTGAATTTATGAATGGTTGAATGATTAATGTTTCCATAGGAAGATAAAATTGTGATGCAACATAAGCCATGATAGAGGTAGTGGAATCCTTGGATGAGATTTCTACTTGGGTCTTGATTCCATGGGATGCCTCGGGGCCTTGCTACACCTTAGACCTGGCTTGTTCGGTCTTGTAGTGGACATAGTCTATTGGAATACACCTTGGACCCCAATTCAATTATAACCAAGTTTCCATCAATATAATCCTTGGAATCAATGAGGATTCATTTGTTTATTATACCTTGGATCCGACCCCATGGGTTCTGAAAATTATAATTATATGGCTTGGTCATTTTTAATATGACACTTATGGTTATAAAACATGGTTTTGGTTGATATGATATATAGGTTATACATCATGTTCATGGATGATATGAGATATTCTGTATATGATATGGTTGTGTTGTTTATTTCTATTTGATTTATTGTTTCCTTGTTATAGGAGATTGCCCCCTTATTTTTTAGGGAGCCTTATTAGATAGACCAATTCACCTTACTTGTTTTATAGATTCCATTGGAACCTGTTTTCATTTTTTATACCTGTGATATACATTCCACACTACTTAGATTGTATTGTACAACCAGGAATGTTATAAACACCATTAGTGGTGGCCTACTACTATTTTTTATCACACCCTATCTTGGGCCACCATTGGGGACCCAAACAGACAATATAGATAAAATTAGGGAAGGGGGAAAGAACCTATAGTAAGATGATTTACTTATGCTATGATTAAGAGTATGGGAGCATAGGAACGAGATGAGGCTTGTGATTCTATCTACAGATAGTTCTTTTTGGTATTTTTGTTATATTGATACATGTATTGTATTGATGGTTGTATTTCTATTTTGGATCCTTTGTAGACACATGAAATGACTTATCATCTTTTATATGAGGTTAAATATGTAATTTTTTGTATGTATATATAAATATATTTCTTTGGATGTTTATATCTTGTTCAATTATTATTGTGCTTCTGCTATAGTGGGTTACTTACCCAGTGGTCATAGTGTCTATTCCTGCTTCTTATTCATTGTTACTATGACATCGCTATTTGATTTATATGATAATATTATGTGTTACACTCCTAAATGGGGGAATATTCTCCCCATAGACACACCCTAGTATTTCACTACTAGTTGTAAACCTCTGGCATTTGGGGAGATGTGCTTGAGGCCATGTGACCCACCAAATCGGGGCACTGTTTAGTGGTAGGCATGTAAGTATGTTACATAAACCACTTGGGAGATCCATCACTATGGCTAATCCATTTCCCAACCCTCCATCAGGGTAAAACTCTTGGGCGCTTGAGATCCTTTTGAGTTGATCCATGCCCAAACCTTACTTGGGATACCCACTATACTTGGGTTTCCCTCACTTGGGTGACCCACCTTACACTGGGTTTCCCACTTAGGCTACCCCTACCTAGCAGAACCCTCACATGGAACCCAAGTCATCCAACTTGGGATACCCTACACCCGAGTCACTCCACTTGGGAGACCCTACACCCAAGGTACTCCAATAGAGAGACCCACTTCCCAAGGAACTCCAGTTGGGGGACCCTTAACCAAATGCCTCTATACTAGGGCTAAGAATCAATTCTTCTATGTCTCACACATTGGAACCAATACATTCAACAAAAACATAGAGTTTAAATACTCCTCTAGGTTTGGGAATCCTTCTTTGGATTAATCCCCAACTACATACACTGGGGAATACTACTAGGAGTAAGCCCCAAATGTAACAATCCCCCTTCCTCATAATATCTCTAGAATAATAGGTTAGGGGGTCATGTAATGTCCTCCTCTGAGGCATAATCCCCTATATTTCTCTAAATTTACCTAAGTCTCACTACCAAGGTTAGTTACATATGGGAAATATTAATTCATAATCCCCACATAATTTCATTGAATTGAGATACATCTCATTGTAACCTAAAATAGTTTTAATTGAGATAATCTTCATGTTTTCATTTTTCTCATCAAGTAGATATATTAATCAAGGTTTCCATAATGGGAATACTCATAGGTGTGAGCATCGACCATACCTTTAAACACCTTAATTCAAGACACCACATTTTAGTTTTATCAAATTTCAGCAAGTAAATATTCCTCCTTGTTGTTTCCCTATCATACCGATACATGTATTGATCTCTCTACAAATCTTTCCTTTTATGCCTTAAGTCGAGATCCCTCCTTTTGGATTCATCGTGAATTATGAGTACAAACTTAGATGCACACTGTTAATTAAACTTAATTGGGAATCCCCCATGGCTTAAGTCATGACATGTATTTGGGAATCCTCCTAAGTGTTTTCCTAGAACCTTCCTTAATATACCATGAGTTAATATTTTCCTCTTGGTTCCTAAATTTTGGTATCCCCTAGGTGTAATCCAAAAACAAAATTTCAATTACAATTGAGTTTAGATACTCCTCATGTTTCTCATTATTCACCTCAAGTAGATATATTCTTCTAGGTTATTACTTGGGTTAAACCAATGAATAAGACCTATATAATCCCTTATATTTGAGAAAATATTCTATGTTTGGGCATATGATTTTGTGTAGGATTCTAATTGTTCAATATCATAGAGAAAAATCATCTTATGAGTGTGATAACCATTCCTACTTCACTAGTGGATCAAGAATAGGTCCATACATCGGTATCCTTCTAGGTGTAATCCCCCAACCATTCCCTCAGACTCCTTATGTATATATGTCGCCTGTTAGTTTTATCATATTTAGTTAAGTTGATATAACAAATTTAATCTTTATTATCAGGATGCCTCATGTTGAGATATCTTCACATGGAATCTCTCAAATGCATTTAAGTCAAGATTCCTCCTTTTGGATTCATTATACATCATGATTCCAATCATAGATGCTCATCTCAGATTAATCCATATGGAAATACTCCTAGGAGGAATCCCTGAATATTCCTTAATATAACTTTAATAAAAATATTCCTCTTGGTTACCAAATATGGTCCTCCTCATATGTGTAAACCCCAAAACACACCCTCACATAATTCACATAATAGGTTAAATATAATAGAGAAACCCATGCATAATACCTACGTTATTTCCTATCATTTACCGTTGAAAAACACAAGAAAATTTTTAGGGTATCCTCAGTGCATAAGCACTCCATTTAAATCTAATAGTACACTCTCACACAATGTGATCGATGTTATGTTGTCTCTTATTTCTCAAACTAATAATGACCCATGCAGGCTTATAGATCTGTGATGATCATCCCATTAACATGATAAAAGTGACTCCATTACAGGACTCCTTTTGGGGTTTGAAACCAATGTCATTTATATCTTAAATATTCAATACTACAATGTGGGTTTTAATGAATGTTTTTAAAGGATATATAGGACACATATTTGAGGTTCAATCCCCACTCCAAAACACCAACCGCCTCCCTCGTTGATATTAAACTCTAGAGATCCCACTGGTCGGATTTAAACTATAGAATAATGATTTAATCATAGAAATATGATTAACCTCTAATATATATATAAAGGTTCACATCAAACACATGGTATCTATTAGATCATTGTAATAGGGGAAACTAGTCCCACACTAGGAAATTGGATGGATTAATTAAAACAATCTATAAGAGAGTCCCATAGTAGGAAATAATGCCCCTTAAAAGGGTGTGGTGAGCCTGACCTACCATATTATCGACCAATTTGTTTTCTTATATTTCAATAGAAGAGTTACAGTGACTATATACCTTTGGAAAGTATGCGATCATTGACTCAAATTTAGTGCGAGTGTGAAATACGTTGAAGTTTCCATTGGAAAAAAATCATAATATGACCAATTTATATTTTTTAAAATACTATTTTATAACACTTTTTAATAATATTTCATTTTTAAATACATATATTATATTCTAAAATAATTTTCTTATAGTTCAATCTTTCATGGATATTGTTCTACATTGGTGATTTTTTAAGATCAGTCATTAATTTGAATAACGAACATTTCAAACTCCAAATTAATATTACAAAAGATTCATAAATTAAATATATAAATTTTATATTTAAAAAATATATTAAAATAATATACAATTTAATAATTATATTTCACATCTCAAATTCATAAAAACATTTATGGTGTATTATTTGACTTCAACAAGTTATATAATAGGACTGAGTATATAAATTATCATAAATATGATTAGAGAAGTGATTTTAAATACCACATCTTGGAATAATAATATAAGTTATATATATATATATTAAATTATATAATAAATAATAAATGGATTATTATAACATATTGGTCAATCCAATTATAAGATATGATTCAAAATTATACAATATGATATCCTCATGTCATGTCTCATGAAACATTGAATTTCATTAACTATATTATATCATTTTAATTTTCATATAATACTACTATAGTACAAGGATTTGTTTTATAACATTTTAATATAGTGAATTATACACCATAATGTATCATATCACACTATCAAATGCTTTGAAAAATTGACAAATTCTATTTTTATTTCCATTTGATATAACTAATCATACTATATATCTTATGAAGATAAAAAATAAAAAATACATTTAATATTATAACCGATGATATAATCATATTTTAAAAAATGATATCATTATTTCATTTCCTATGGTATCTTATTCTATAAAAAAATAATTTTTTAAAATTATCCCAAACATCACTATATGACTTTCATAACATTGATGGTTTTTTAGTAATCTCATATACATTAAATGAATTATAATACCAATAAAAAACCATGTCAAAATTAGTTGATATGTATTTAAAATAAAGTACATGAAAAATGTGAAGAACATGAACTTAAAATAATTTATCAATTCACATTATTTTATTGTGTTTTATGAACACTACCAAGAACCAACCAAAGGGATCATGTGTCCTCAAGTAGTTAACTAGATAAGGAATCATAGATCAAATGTATAATACCTCATTAATTATCCATGATTTCTTAATAAAATTAATGTTAAAGGGAAAAGGGAAATAACAAATATTCAATTATATAGTTCCTTCTTTTTTGAATGTGAGTTTTAAAGTTCTTGTTTCCTTTTATATATTTTAAATATATTAACTTAACGTGTCTCAAAGGGGTTAAAGAATTTATAAAATTATTTCATATTTAGGGTCAAATATTATAATGTTTATAATTCTTACTACCATATTAATCGAGTCACTTAATAATTAAAATCTTTAACAATTAATTAAATAATAACTTAACTCCATTTACATATGTCATTACATGATATGTGAAGTGATTAAATGACAACCTATGTTTATAAGTTAAGATAACAATGATAACCATCAAATTCTTATATAGTACATTACCACTAAAATATATCTTATTGTATGATAATTTGGTTAAAACTATATTAATAATTAAAAATATATGGTATATATGTAACAACACAGGTATCGAGAAAATAATTTGTTTTCATATTTATTAGTATTCTAAAATTTAATAGTTAAATTCATTATAAATATGTTATGTAAGAAATAGTTTTATGAAAATAATTTACTAAAATTAAATATTTATAATATTAAATTTCAAATTATATAATTTTAATTTTACAAAACTAAATTTATTTTTTGACTCAGAACGTCAAAATTAGTTTTGGGTAATGTTTGGGAATTTTCTAAAAAAGATGATTTCTGAGTTAAAACGTGAATTTTTTTTCCATAGAACTTATGAAATAATTATTATATGATAATTATTAACCATAATTATTGATCAAAATTTATTTATTTAATGAAATAATATATGAAGTGTTACATTTAGAAACACATTCTTAGTAATTTTGAAAATCATGATTTTAATGTTAAAAATAAACTATTTTTATGAGTTATACACATAACATATTTAGAATTGATTTTTACAAATTTTAAAAATTGAATAAAGTAGAATTTATCCCATATTTGGAATCAGGAGGTAAAAATTAGGTTATAATGTCTTTTTCATTTTTATGCATAAAAAAATTTACCATGGCAAAGTATAGGTAAAATAATGAAAAATGTTAATATTAAAAGGTAAATGGTTAAAATACCGAAAAAATAAAAATTTAAATGGGTGTTTGATGTGTTTCTAGACCAAAAACAGAAATTAAAAAATTAATTATTAATATAATTTATTGTAATTAATTCCATCCAAATGTGGTTGGATATAAATATAAAATAATGATTATTTAATTACTTAAAACCACCCCTCCTTATGTATAAATTCCACCCTTCACTGTCACCTTTCTCCTCAAAATCATTGAGGATCATAAAATATCTATATAAAACAATCCTCCCTAATTTACCAACTTTAAAATGCTAATATTATGACCAGAATCCCAATTCCAAGGTCCTTATGGGGTCCTTCAAGGAGGTGATATTCAAGAGGTAATTTTCTTAAAGCAGATCTCTTAATTTATTTTCTTCTTCTACCTTCTCCTTAACTCCTTAATCAATAAAATAATAATAACTATAGTATCATGTATATATTATAATTTCATGTTTTTAATAGAATATCTTATATCCATCTATTTTATTACCTCATATTATTCAATGAAATAAAACCATTGTCCTAATTATGGAGAGTAATCATCTATGTGGATAATTTTTTTCGTTTTCCATTACTGCATTCAAGGATGGTTATAAAAGTATTATTCCAATAAAATAATATTTTAATTTTTATATTATAACCTATTTGATTTTTTAACTAATATATAGACATAATATTAAATGAAACGAAATAAGTTCATGTTGGTTCAAAAAACCATCAAATTATACTAGGCAATTATCATTAAAATTTTATCAAATGAATCATCCTCATTTAAGAACAAAAAGTGATATATAGGTCCATTTAAACTTATAGAAGTTCATGAATACCATTTCATTTCAATTATAGAGTTTTATTTCCATTTTACAAGAAAATCCATAATTATACTCAAATGGACCAACCATGAAACCATGAAAGGAACACATCTGAAACAATGAAAATAATGAAATAATACTAATGAAAGGGTGACAATATGTTATAAAATGATCATTTAAGGTATTAAAAATATGAATTTAGTTATGGAATAAAATAATAACCTTATTCAAACCATTATACATGATGTTTGAACATGTTTTAAGGATGTTTAACATGAGGTAAGAGAATTCTTAACCCAATTGACATTATTTGGGTTAAACTTCTAATTCATCGATAATGTGTTTGTAAGATTATCTATGAAAATAATTATTATTTTATTATGTTTTATTTAAACTTTTATTTATTTGTTGTTGATACACACAATATATTCATTTTATTAAATGAACAATTCAATGATATGATAATTACAAGGCATTTTCATTTAAAAATTATATTTTTTAATTTTTCCTTAAAAGTATATTTTCCTTCCATTTCCATGTTTTCTAAACAAAATCCAATTTTTTAAATATTATATTATATATTTTTTAAAATTTTATTTCTAATCATGTTTTAGTTTTTACAAAATGGTTTTAAAGGATTCCTTTTTTTCATTTTCTGAACATGGTTCTTTGTGACTTTTCCAACTAAAATATGGAAGGAATGTTTTTTAAACTTATACATCATCAGTGGATTTTCCAACCATCATGATTAATAAATTATTTTAAGATTACTTTTCAACTTTATATTTTTATTTTCAAATAATATTTTTCCCTTTTTAAATGTGCGGATTTTCTAAAAATATGTGATTTAAAAATGAAAGGTGTTATTTTCCTTAAGAATATATTTATAATGACAGTATTCATGTTTTATGATTATGATATGGTTCTTGGCCATTGTTTATGATGATGGGTGGTTAAATTATAAAATAATTATGGGTGGTTCAATTATAAACAAAGGATGGGTGGTTCGGTTATAATCCAATGATGGGTGGCTATGTTGTTAACCAATTATGGGTGCTTCCATGATAAACCACAGATTTGTGGTTACATTATAACCTCTATTGAATTAGGTACTCCGATGTTGGAGGTAGACCATATTGTTTACTCCATTTGTAAGAGTGATATGGAAAATTATTTCCCAAGTTACCTTCTTAACTCTTATATTATTTCTTATTAATTTTCATGAAAATATTTTGATTTTTAAAAGGTATGATAATGATCTTTTTGAAAATATTATTCTTTTTTCTGGGTAAAACGGTATGTTTTTAAGAAAATGTTTTTATTGGTTTTCATTGGACTAATGGTTTCCTTTCTTTTAGGTCCATTACTAATATTTTTTTTCTCATACCATGTTTTAAAATGTTTTTCAAAGGGTTTATGGAAGAGTAGGGACAAGGATGACATTAAAGGGAAATTTTGGAGATCTTTAATGAAGAGAAACCATGTTTTTTGGAACAAAACTTTTATTTCATAGAAGAAGTAGATACTGAGTATAATTTTCCACTTGTAATGTATGGGTTTACTATGAATGAATTAGTCCTAATTATCTAAAATCTAAACCAAAACGATTCGTGTGAATGTAATAATGTTAATTCTAGTTTAAAATCACTATAATATGTAATGTTTAAGGTCAGGTCCTTACAGTTTGTATCAGAGTACAGTTTAGATAACTTTAGGGTTTAAGATAATTTTAATAGAATACCCAAAAATGATTTTTTACTTTATGGTTATGTTTAAATGGAATTTAAAGTTTATAATGTTTATTAATATAAGATATATCTTTTCAGAATGGTTTTTGGTAGATAAAATAGGACATCTATGGTGGTAAGGCATCGAGTGGAAAAGATCCTTCTAAGTCAGCATCATGAGATGGTTGGAATCAGGACAGAATATTTTTTCACAGTGATAGATTAGTTAACACAAGATATAAATGGTGGTGGTATCCATGAAAGGGAAAAATCAGATCAACCAAAAAGGAATATGTTAGTAGTGGAATATTTTATGAGGTGACATCCTCCATATTTCTATAAAACCTTAGATCCAGTGGTTTCCAAAGAATGGAAAAATTCTCTAGAAAAGATATTTTAATTCACGAGATATTCAAAATACCAAATGGTAACCCTATCTATTTATCATTTTGAAGGTGAATCTGATCAATGGTGGTCTCTATTTTAGAATACCAGAGAGAAATATTATCTATATATTATGGAATGGGATGATTTTAAGGGTATTTTTATAGAAATTTTTTTACTTAATAATATTTGACATAGAATGGAGAAACAATCCTGTAACTAAAAAAGAATAATGAATATTATATAGCTTCATATGAATCTAATTTTTCAAGACTATCCATGTATAGAGAACATTTGTTCAGGAAATTGATAGTAAAATTAATAGACTTTACTCTTGTTTGAAATCTATTTTACGATGAGATTTTAATTCATAGTAGTTTTCTATGAGAAAATAATTCATTATTTTTAAAAAGTTGAGATATAGTTTGCGAACATGCATGTTACTTGTGATGACAAGAATAATAAGTGGTATGGTTGGTATGAATTAGGGAAGTATCCATCACTGAAATATGATGGTAAGAAAATCAAATTCTCTTATTGTGAAAAGTGTGATAAGAAACACCCTATGAAATCTCTCTAAAAATATGGGAAATGTTTTAAATGTGGAATGTTTGGTCACATTTCTCATGACTGTAAGTAAAATGATCATAAAAACAATGAAAAGTTGATGGTAAAATGATTTAATTGCAATGAGTTGAGATAATAGGCTAACATGTGTCCAAATTTAGTCAATCTGGGGTAAATCATCAAGATTGAAAATAGAAGGGTGTGGAAAAAATTTTTCCTAATACTATGGTTGATTTTGGTATATAAAATGAATTGGTGGAAGTTATGTTAGTTTTGTATTCAAATTATCTCAATACAATTTTTGGATTCTTTATCTTTTCATTCTTTCATTTATGAGAATTTTTCAAGAATACTGGGAATATCACATCATGAAATTATGATAGATTTTTTTTTTGAAAATTCTGGGTTTAAGTATTAAAGAAACTATGATTTATAGGAATCTTTCTATTGTTATCAGGGAAATGGTCTTTCCTGAAAATCTTGTTGAACTATGGATTAGCTTTCAACTTTTTCTATGATATATTTTAGAGATAATAAATTCTTTTTCAATGATTTCATACCTTTAATAAACTACCCAGAAGAATAGAAATTGATTTGAAATGGTAGTGAAAGTCACTTATAACATGTCATTGAAAAAAATAGAGGTGTTCAGATTAGTGATGTGCCAATAATTAATGAATATATGGAAGTTTTTCATAATGATTTTCATTGTGTTATTTATGACCAATATGTTGATTTTACTATTGAATTAGTCCCTGATGATGAGCTTATTTCAAACCCCACTTAAAGAACAAGTAGAAATTTTTTAATATAAAAAGAAATTGAAATAGTTTCTAGATAAATCTTTTATTCGAACCAGCACTTCACGATGAGGTTCCTTATTTTTTTGTTAGAAATAAATATGTTTTCATGATATTTTTTATTGATTTTAGATATTTGGATAACATCACTATTAAAAAAAATTACCCTTTACCTCATATTGATGATTTTTTTTATTAGCTCGAGGGAGGGAAGTAATTTTTAAAGATTGATCATAGGTCGAGGTACCATCAGTTGAAAGTAAAAGAGGAAAATATTTCAGAGACAATATTTTGGACTAGATACGAGAATTATGATTTTTTTATTATTCCCTTTGGGTTGAAAAATTCCCCTACTATATTTTTGGATCTTATGGATAGATAATTCTATGAATATTTGGATAAGATTGTGGTTTTCTTATTGATGATATTTTGGATTATTTAAAAATTTAAGAGGATCATGAAAAAAATATAAGGATTATTATGAAAACCATTAATGAAAAGATGTTATATAGAAAATTTAAGAAATTTGATTTTTTTACAACAAATTTTTTTTCATGGGAACATTAAAAGTAAATCTATAATTACAGTTTATCTCACCAAAAGAATTGGTTAATGAATGGAAAATACCCAAAAAAAATGTTGATATTCAAAGTTTTCTTGGATTAGAAAGATATTATTGGTGGTTCTGTTGAAATTTTTTCTATATTCATCTATACCACTAACTAAGTTAACATGAAAAGGATTGAATTTTATCTCAAAAAAATAATTTTTTGATTGTTTTCTGGAATGGAAGAGAATATTGGTAAATACTCAAGTTTTACATACCCTCAAGAAATGGTGATTTGGTTATTTAAAGTGATGCTTTATTGATGGGTCTTGGTTATGTTATGATGCGGAATGATCAAATAATTTATTATGCTTCACGAAAATGAAACCATCAAGAGAAAAATTATCCTGAACATGATTTTGAATTAGATAATGTTTTTTTATTTAAAAATTTAAATGCATCATTTATATGTTGAAAATTATGAAATAAATATTGATCATAAACGTTTAAAGTATATATTTACTCCAAAAAGAGATGAACATGAGGTAGAGAAGATGGATGAAAATAATTAAGTATTATGGTTTCCTGATTAATTACCATCCTAGAAAAGAAAACAAAGTGGCTAATATATTGAGTTGAAAACATATTTAATCACTAACCATGTTATGTTTGGAACATGATAATTAGATTAATGACCTAATGAAATTTGGATTAGATGTTATGGATGTATGTACCTCCTCTGTTTTATTTTAGGTGTCGGGTATAATCATCTCTGTCAGATAGAATTAAGAAAGCACAAAAGGAAGGCTGAGAATTATAGGGAAAAATAGAGTTCATTAAAAATGATAAGTTTGATGAGTTTCTTATTTATAAATAATGTTCTTTGAGATTTGGTAAGAGATTATGTGTGTCTTGTGACTCTTAGTTGAAGAGGGAGTTGTTAAATGAAGCTCATAGTTCCCAATTTTCTATTCATCCGGGAATCATTGATATGTACAAAGACCTTCTGAAGTGTTACTGGTTGGATGTAATGAAAAGAGATATTTATTATTTTACCATGAAATGTTAAACTTGTCAATAGGTGGAAAAATAATTCAAATTTCTAAAGGTAATGATTCATCTTTTCATGTGACAGTGTGAAAATGTTAAAATATTTCCATGGATTTCATATTGGGATTTCCAAATTCATCTTTAGGTGATAGTGTGATTTGGGTTATTATTGATCTACTGACTAAATATGAAAATTTAATTTCTATTATAGATATTATGTCTTTGGATAAAGTTTCTTGAATTTACATTAAATAGATAATTATATTACAAGTAGTCCCTATCTCCATTGTATTTGACCATGATCCTAGATTCACCTCTAATTTCTAAAAAGGAATAAAAAATTATTTTGAAACCGAATAAAAATTTAGCATTGTTTTTTATCCTCAATATGATGGATATTCTGCACAAACAATTCATACATTGGATGATATGCTTTGAGCTTGTTCAATAGATTACCAGGGAAGTTGTGATCAACATCTTTATTTGGTTGAGTTTCTTTATAATAACCATTTTCATTGTTGTATATAGATGACACATTTTGAGGCATTATATGAAAATCAGTTTTGAATGCCACATTTTTGGGATGACATAGCGAAAGAGAGTTTTTAAGACTATAATTGGTATAGAAAATGGTAGATAAGGTGCTGATAATTCAGCAACACATGAATTCATCTCATATTAGGTAGAAAATTAATATAGATAAATAGAGGGAAGATCTTTCATTTGAGGTTATTGATAATGTTTTTCTTAAAATATATCCATGGAAAAGTGTTATGTGTTTTGTTAATAAGGGAATGCTAATTCCCCAATTCATTAGACCATAGGAAATTCTGGAGAAATCTGGATCTATTTTTTACTGAGTGGATTTACCTTCGAGGATATCCTAGTTACACAATGTTTTTCATGTTTCAATGTTAAGAAGGTATGTTACATATTTATCTCATTTATTTATATATGAGGTAGTTTTTTTGGAAGATAATTTTTATTATAAAGAAGAACCTACTCATATTTTTGAGCTTAGAGAGAAATTATTGTGAAATAAGGTAAATAGTGCGGTTACAATTTTGTGGAGAGACTATATAACTGAATAAGAAATATGAGAATCTAATAATGATAGGATGGAAAAGTATCCCCACACATTTATTAAGTGAATAAAATTGTGAGTAAAAAATTTCCCAATGGGTGGGGAGAATGTAACAACCAAGGTAATGATAGAATAATTTGTTTTCATATTTATTAGTATTCTTGAATTTAATTGTTAAATTCATTATAAATATGTTAAGTAATAAATATTTTAATTAAAATAATTTCGTATAAGTTTATATTTAAAATTTTAATTCTAAAATTAATGGATTTTAATTTTACAAATCCAAAATTATTTTTTGACTGAGTATGTCAAAGTTATCATAGGGTAATTTTTTGGGAATTTTCTAAAAAAGTTGATTTTTGGGTTAAAAAGTGAAAATACTATTTTTACATAAATCTTATGAAATAATTATTATATGATCATTATTAAACCTTATAATTGATAAAAATTTATTTAAGGGACTAAATAATACATAATTTGTTACATTTAGAAACACATTCTTAGTAATTTTTAAAATCAAGATTTTAAACTTAAAAATAAAGTATTTTTATGAGTTATATGCATAAAATATGTATATTTTTTTTATAAATTTTATAAATTAAATAAAGTAAAATGAATTGAATATTTTTAATAAGGAGGTAAAAATTTGGTTATATGGTCATTTTCATTTTTATCCATAAAAAAGCTACTATGGTAAAAAAATAGTTACCGTAGTATAGGTAAAATAATGAAACGAGTTAAAGTTAATGGTTAAAAAAATAATATAAATAAAAACTAAAACTTTAAATTGGTGTTTTATGTATTTACAGGCCATAATAAGCGTTTAAAACATTAATTATTAATCTAATTAATTGGAATTAATGCCACCCAAATGTGGTTGGCTTTAAATATAAAATAATAATTACTTAATCACTTAAGTCCACCCCTCCTTAAGTATAAATACTAGCCATAACCACCCCATTTCGCCTAAAAATCCTTGATGATACAAAAATATATTCCATAACACTCTTAACCACTATCCCTATATCCAATTTCTTCTGGTCTCACCAAAATAACAATTACAAAGATCTTAAGGGGTCCTTCAAGGAGGTGATATTCAAGCGCTAATTTTCTAAAATCACCTCTCTTAAATTCTTCTCTTCTTCTACCTTAACCTCACATAATTCATCCACAAAACCATAATAAATCCATTACTATTTATATACTATAATTTTATGTTGTTAATAGAATATATAACTTCCCTCCCTTTTATTACCCCCTCTTATTCAAAGAAAAGTAACCATTATCCAAATTATGTCGGTTAATCATATTCGTGGATAATGATTTTTCATTTTCCATTACCTCCTTCAAGGATGGTCATAAAAGTATTATTATTATTAAATAATATTTTAATTATTATATTATATCCTATTTAATTTTCTATAACTAATATATAGAAATAATATTAAAATAAACTAAACTAGTTCGTGATTGTTAGAAAAATCACCAAATTAAACTAAACATTTATCATTATCATTTTATCAGATGAATCATTTTAATGTAGAAAATAAAAATCATATATGGGACCATTTAAAATTATAAAAGTGAATTAATACCATTTTATTTTAATTATGTATTTTTATTTCCATTTTGACAAGAAAATCCATAATTATACACAAATGAACTGTTCATGAAACCATGAAACGAACCCACATGAAATAATGAAAATAATGAAATATTATTAATGAACGAGTGAAAATATGTTATAAAATGATCATATAAGATAGTATAAATATAAATATATTTATGAAATAAATTAATAACCTTATTTAAACCATTATATTCGAGTTTATAACATGTTTGAAGGAAGTCAAAACAGAGGTAAGGGAATTCTTAACCTAATTTCCATTCTTTGGGTTAAACTTATACTTCATTGATAACGTGTTACTAATATTATCTGTGAAATGAATTTTTATTTTATTATTTTGTATTTATAATTTTTTTATATTTATTTAGAGCATATTATCATAATCAATTCATTTTATTAAATTCTCAATTCAAGTATACTAAATTTATAAGGGGCTTCCCTTTAATAATTATATTTTCTATATTTCTCTTAAAACTCTCTTTTTCTTTAATATCTGTGTTTTATAAATTTTTTTACAAATTTTTTTTAATATTATCTCAAGATTTATGAAATTAATTTTTACTCATGATTTACCTTCTACAAAATATTTTTAAAGGATTATTTTTTGTTATTTTCTAAATGAGGTTCTTTGTGAATTTTCCGAAAAAATATGGAATGAATGTTTTTAACTTATATAGAATGAGTGTATTTCACCACTTTAAAGACACCTAAATTATTTTAAGATTCATTTTCAAGTAGACATGGTTGTTTTAAAATAAGTTTTTCACTTTTAAAGTGAACAACTTTTCTAAAAATATGTGATTTAAAAATGAAATGGGTTATTTTCCTCAAGAATATTTTTATAAATAAGGTATTCATGTTTTATGATTATGATATAATTATTGGTAATTCTTTATGATGGTTCATGGTTATGTTATAAAACAATAATGGGTGGTTAAATCATAAACAAATTATGGTTAGTTATGTTATTAACCAATGATGGGTGGTTTTGTGATAAACCAAAGATAGGTGGTTATGTTATAACCTCCAATGCATTGGGTACTTCAGAGTTGGAGATAGACAATATTGATTACTCAATTTATAAGAGTGATATGGAAAATGATCTCCCAATTTGTATAATTAACTATTATATTCTTTTTTATGATTTTTAATAAAAATAATTTGATTTTTAAAAGGTAAGATAATGATATTTTAGAAAATATGATTCCTTTTTTGGGGTAAAAAGGTATGTTTTTAGAAAAATGTTTTTATGAGGTTTTACTAGAGTAATGTATTCCTTCATTTTATATCACATACTAATATTTTATGCTCATAACATGTTTTAAAATGTTTTTATAGGGTTTAAGTAAGAGTATGGACAAGGATGATATCAAGGGAAAATTTTGGAGATCTTTCATGAATAAAAACCATGTTTGTTTTAAACTTTTGTTTTAAGGCCGAGTCCATACAATATATCTAAATATTTCATCACCTTAAAAATTAGTCATGGGAATTTTCTTCTATAGAAGTAGAAAATAGAATCATTTATAAAAGGACACTATCTTTTTCAATTTATTGATGAATTATATAAATCTAATATACCTATTATTGAAATACTCAATACAAATCATTATTATTAATAGTTTAAGTTTAATTAATTATTTCCAATATTTATGTCTTATTTTATGATTCTATCCATGTAGAAGTTATCAATTTTATAACTTAGACACATGTATGATTTATTATTGAACCATTTTTTTGAATCAATATATAAAATAATTGTTTTATCTAATTTATACTTTATACCCTCAAAATGAGATCATAATTTATCACTTTTCCCTTAAATATTCATCTCTAGTAGAAATTCATAGTGCAATATGACATGCACTAAAGAATAATTGAAATAATTACCTTAATTATTATTGATCTTAGATCAAATTATTAATCATAGGTTACTTTAAAAACAACTCAACTAGATCCTATTACACCTTTTTAATTGTTTAACCACTTATTGGATCATGATTATTTCTTATATCATCAAACATTGTGTTTTATTACTTATGCATCAATTGAAATATATTATATTGGGTGTACTATCAATAAAACTATTAATCATGGAATTGATGATCCTAGTTAATTTTTTTCACATGAATGAGGGAATATAAATAGAACTAATTAATGTTGTAAAATTTAATTTAAATGGTTATTTTAGGGTTTTTAACATTTTATACATTTAATTTTTACATGTTATTGTATTTTTAATCATTTATAAAATGCATTGTGAACATTCTATATTGTAGTAAATTTTAGTTTTCATTGACACCCCCAAAATTGTATTACTGTATGTTTGGGGAAAAAATAATAATGATGATTTTAATTTATATATTTGATATAAAATAGGTTACATTTACATACTTTTGTTTAAATAAAGTGAGTTTGAGTGATAGTAGCACTGTTACTATGAAAAATTCTAGTTTCCTTTCTATATTTTTTCTTATCCACTTAATAAATGTTTCATTACTTCAAAAAACTTTTATTTACTAAAGAATTTTCATTTAATATTTTTTGTTGTTTTTTTACATCTATTTATTTGTTATGAAGGAATTCCAAACATGAAATCTTATTACAAACAACACTATTAGGGATTGAATTTATGGTATCACTATTGATACTTCCACATCATAAATTCCTTCTTCCTCTTATCCACATATAATGTTTAAGGATAATATTTCTATACTCATATAGAATACTTATTTTAGTCATCTATATTATTATAATATGGTTTTTATAGACCGCTGATTTAATCTTCACAATTGTTAATTCTTGTAAAAACATCCTTTTTAGTATTTTTAAATTATTTTCATAACTTATTTCTTCTTCTTGTTCTTATTATATATTTTATTTTATTTTTATATGTTTTGTGGACTCTATGCTCCATTATAATGATTATTTTTATCTATTTACAGTATTCAATGTATATATAGATTTTTCTATTACATTATATGTTTATTATTCTATTTTTTTAGTTTTTATATTTTTGTTGAACATTATTTAAATTAAATATCATGTTTTATTAGATTGACAAAGATTGTGGAGTCTTTAATATTTTTGGGTATGTGTTGAATTTAATTTTGAAAAATTTGAATTTATTTTAGTGTAATTTGGATTGAATTTTTAGTTAGGTGAAGAAGTGGAGGAGATTTTGGAGGAATTTATTATCTTTGTAAGTTTATAATTCAATACGTAAAGCTTGTGGTACCCTTATGGGTACCAATAAGAGTTCAAAGACTAGGATAAGGGGTTCTAGGTGGCCACTAGGAGGTCATTGGTCAACCATTGGAGCCTGATGTGACACCAAAAGTTTAATGGGGGACTATGGGGGGATAATGTGTTTTATTGATCTTATTTTAATGAGATGAAATTTTATAATTTTTCTATCATAGTATTTTAATTAAATTATGATTTTATCAGTCTTGATAATAGTAGCTTGAGATTTAACTCCTAAAAAATAACTCATTTATTCTAGATATTATTCTAGTGATATCATTCCAGATCCTCAATGGAATTATAATATATTAATCTCATTTTGATCATGATAGTAGTAAGATCATTATATTTTTTTTTTCTTGAAGGCAATGTGGTTTTATTACAATTATGTTCTAATTTATATCTCTTCATCTAATTTGTTTTAATTGTTATTTTTTAGGATTAGGGAGTGAATTGGCATCCTTTATAATAGTATATTTCAATTTTTTTAAATGATAAGTGATTAATATCAATTCTTTAGTTTTAATTAAATTATTTCATGTGGAATATGTGTGTGTTATGTATGTTTTTAATTTAGTAAGATATTTGTAATGATAATATAATTTGATATAATTTGATTTTTTTATATTAATTTATATGGATGAATTTCAAACATTTCAATTGAAAAATTTATTTAAGTGTATTTTAGTTAAATGAATGATGCTTTAGTTTATAGATTTTTGTGAATTAAAATGGGAAATTATATGATGATTAAAAAAGATAATTTTTATTAATGATCATGTGTTGTTATGGCGGTGTTAAAGATTAATTATAGGATATTATATTTTTTGAACTCGTAATTGATTAAAACTGATGATATATAAATTAAAGTGAATAAAAATGGTGTACATAAAAAGTATTACACATGAGATAAATTTTTACTTTTCTTGAAAATTAAGGGAAGATAATCTATTGATGTTGTTTTGGATTAAATGAAAACAATTATGTTTTCAAAATATAATATTTCAATTTATGTGATTTATGGAACTTGTCAATGGAGAATTTATAAGATATGTCTTGTCTATATGTGCTAGAAAATTATGATTTCTACAATTTATTAAATTAATTTATTTTAAACTCATGGAAATGAGAGAGGGAATATCATGAATGTGAATCGGCAAGATAAGTGGTGAAATATGAAATGATAATTTTGATTTAAAATGGGGGTCTGGATAAGTTTTCATGATAAAACTACTTTATGTGATGGAATTAGTGATTTTACTGTTAATAAATGTTTTTGTGTGTTAATAAACCATTTTTTATTTAGGATGGTGATTTATGAAATATTTTGAATAATATATACGTGGAACAACATTTTTCATGATAATAATTGTTTAACAAAAGGTGTAAATTATATTAAAGGTGAATAAAAATGGGATTAAATGATATAATTACACATTATTATTTGAAATGGTGAAAAATGAATTTAGATTTTTGAATTTTAGAAAAGGGGAATTATTTCTAAATTCTTAATATTTTACTATAAAATAAGGTGTTTGAGAATGAATAATTGCATATGAAATTGTAAATGTACATATGATTATTTTCTGGTTAAATGAGAGGGTGTTATAACATGATTTTATATTATTAAAATGATCTATGTTAATTGATGATTTATCACTTGTTTATATAAAATGAAATATATTTTATAAAATAATTTTAGATAATATGAATGATGTTATAAAAAAATACTCTAATGTATTATTGTGTAATTTTTACTGACAAACTAAGGTGGGTATCCCCTAAAAGAATAATTAAAGGAGTGAATAATCATAATTTAGGAGTGAATAGTAATAATTTGGTCTAGTATAAGCTTCAAAATATGTTTATGTTGGAATCAATTTTTATTGAGTTTTATTTGTTGTAAATAAGAATTAAGGAAATATGTGATGATTCAAATACGTGTTAATAATGAGAAGAAAGAGTTATATACCTAAACCATGTTTTATGCATGCACTAAGTTGTGCATATTTGAGAATACCTTATAGTATGGTGTTGGAATAATTATTAAAGGTGTTTTCACTATAGGTATGATAAATAAATAAAGTAAGATGGTTGATTTTATTTCACTATTTATGTGGTGAATAAAATGAAACTAAAATGGTAAATAAAAAGTAAGTGAGTTGCATCCTTTTAATGTGTGATACTGGAAATGGATTAATAAAGATCCATTCTAAAATGTAAATGTATTTGAGTTTCTTTCACTACTATATAAAGATTCTATTGTTATTAAATATTGTAAAATATCAATAAAGACGACGTGGATTCATTCGATTGTAGAATGAATAAATTTTGTATACTTGTAGTACATAATTAATGTGGAAAATTATTGCATTCACTTAGTTTGATGAAATATTACAATCCTAGTTACGTTTCATGGAGTATAATGTTTTATAATATTATATATCTAAGTGGTTTGTATATTATATAAATATTTTTAATTATTTTGGGAAATATTTAAGATGAGTTGAAGTTTTCAAAAGGGGTTTAAAGTGTTTCTATATGTTGAATAAGAATCAGTAAGATTGGAATTGTTTTTTGTTGAATTTGGGTAATTAAGGAATCTCTAAGATGATTTAAATAATTTTGGATCCCACTTGAAGAGTTATATATTTTGTATATTTTTGAAAAAAATGGAAAAGAGAAGATCCACCATGATACATGTAATATATTATTTGGATGAAGTATTTGAAAAATTATAAACTCACTCTAAGATATTTAAGAATACCCCTGATAGGTAGAAAAAAATTGTCAAAGGAATAGATGAGCTTCCCTGTATGTTTAATTCTTTTGAGTTCATGAAAATATATATAATAATGAACCAACCAGATATGTGTAACATATTTAAAATGTATATAAGATATTCTAGTCATAGATAAGTATAAAATGGAAAATGAATGGATGTGTAAGATGTTGTGTATGTGTATATATATATATAGGATAACAATGGAAATAAATAGTTTTAAAAACCTTACACAACATATAAGAGTAACAAAATATTACATAAGAGATATAAATTTAATGAAATGATGCAATGGGAAGAACTACGTTGCGATACATAAGAAATTATATTTCATATGTATAGGTATTCCTCATTGAATAGTGGAAAAACAAATAATCTTACACGAAAATATAACATGTTTGGAGATAACACCATGCTACATAAAAAATAATATTTCTTACATATGATTTATTAGTTAGAAAAAATTTAAGGATCGTGAGGGTTCTCTATAAGTTAATAGGGATTCTAAAAGTTAAATTCCAAAATGAAGAATTTAGGTGAAGGATGAAATGCGATGATTCTAAAACTTTTCTTGAATTTAAAAATATGATGGACTGATGATTAATCTATGAATAAAGCATATATTTTTGGAGATTTAAAGAAGATAGTTTATAGGTAATGATGAAAGTTTCTACCATAAAGAGAAGTATCATGTCATAAAGCTATTTGAGGAATAAATACTAGCTAAAGCTAGATCTATTTTTTGAAATGTTACCACACCATAGTTAGAGTTTCATTCTATGGTGTGTTAATGTATATTTAACAGGTGATATTCTTTCCACACCATTATTCCATAGAAGGAAAGCTCAATACTAAAATTATATGAAAGACCTTGTCATTCCATGACTAGAGATTACATGATACTGTAATGAAAATATCTAAAAAAGTTGTTCCATGAGAGATTCCTTCACAACATGTATTTCAAGCTTTATATTTTTATGCAGTCATAGGGTTTGAGGTGGAAGTGGTTTTTGAGGAAGTTGTAAAGGTACGTTTCCCTGATAATTGAGGGAGATTTTGGGGATTAAAAGGCCAAGTATTATGGAGGTTATCGTAGTTCGATATTCATGCATTGATTTTTTAGAATTATATTAGATATACTAGATCGAGAATCCTGACTACATTTAAAGTACTAAGAATTTAAATGGTTTTTTCATATTCAAATACAGAAACTAATATCGATGAAGTTTTTGATTATATAAAAGGAGAGGAAGAAGAAATATAGAAATGTGGTTCGATGATACTACTATCTTTCATATTTTGCGAGTCAAAGAAAAAGTATAATATAACCGATACTACATAAAGTTTCTAATATTTTCTATCAAAGATTTATATAACTAGCTCTAATAGCACATTGAAGATATTTCATGTCAAATTAATATGGATACAATGCTTATATAAAGACAAACCTTGTTATTTGAGGAGAATATAGAAGAGATAGATTCTATATCATTTCAATTGATCAAAATTCAGCCTAAATAAGGGGATTAAGGATTCAATAATATGATATACCTATATCATAAGGTCTGAATAAGTGAAGAGTAAAATTCTTGGATTGTTGAATATCATGTAATTAAACCAGATACACCATTTCTAGTAGGGATATGAGACTTTAGTTCTAATGATAATACATTAAGGTGGTATAACCCAAATCCTATAATTTTAGTGAAAGACTTAGTTAATTCTAGAGCTCAAAAAATTGAAATTCAGTACTAATATTGATTTTGGTAAGTTCTAGGAATCTTGGTCCAAAGATATATCCTCTCCTAATAATTTTCATTATTATAAAAATGAATATGTGTGTGCATGGGATAATAACCACTATACATTGGAGATTCAGACAACCATCTTGGAGGGAAACCCCATTAAAAATCATAGTGTTCCTTGTTGTGTTTCTTTCCTGTTTATACTATATGCATACTAATCAAATGTGAGACAATATTGAGTTATCTATTCACATAATTGGTGAAAAGGTAAATAAGGTAAAATATTTTCATTAGTAATAAGCCACCCAACATTGATTAACTAAATCTCTTGGTGTTTATCATATGCAATGTGATCCTAAAAATTGGTATCAAAGCACATGATTCCACCTATGATCGGATTTTTGAACAGTCAAAATATTTTATGATTTTATATTTTTGAGTTTCTCTTTATAATTAATTTATTAATTTTAAAAGTTATAAATACTTTTAGTTCCTTATTAGAGAAATCATGGAGAGGATATATACCAATAAAAGAATAAAAAGAAGAAAAAAAATGAAAATTAATTGAGAAATTCCTTATCAAATAAAGTAATCAACAATGAATTTCTAATAGTTCAAGGTAATCCATATTGAATTTGTTTTATTATATTTTTTGGTAAATTTTCTCTTAATGAAACATATTCTTAGAAGGCATACACCTTATAAAAATAGGTGTAGTAATTAGTTCCCCAATGATGTAATCTTGATGAAGATATACCTAGAATATAAGAAGAAGAACTGTTGGTTAAATTAGCTACTAAGGAGAAGGAAAACAATTCAATATTAATTTATTCAAAGCTTTCATATAGAGAAGATGTAACAAAAATCTTTTGTAAAAAATATCCTCTATAAGAGAAAATAATTAAGGGGTAAGATCATATTTATGAGGATTCATAAGAAGAATAAATTCTTCTTTAAATTATATCTTGTATAATTGTCCCTGATATATTTTTACTTTTATTTTTGGCCCTTTTAGAAGTATGAATGAGAAGATCACCCAACATGAAAAAGAATTATAATGTTTTGAGGAATCATGGGAATATAGGGTGATGATGTGTGTAAATATATCCAAAATGGAAGGAGCCTTAAATTCCATGAATGTGGATATTGAATAAATGTTATAAATATTTTATAACGAGTATATCAATATAATACATTAGAGATAAGAATCTGAGAAAATGATTAATGAAGAGATCCATGAATTATAGTGAGTAATTACTATCAAATATGGTCAATTAGGGATCAAATAAAATAGGGTTAAGGATATTGATATTTACTTATAATAAAAGAACCAATTTATTATGATAATTTTGATAAAAAAAAATTATATTGAAAATAGAATGAATTCAGTTTCGGATAAGAAAAAATCCTCAATATGAAATGTCTTTATATTAAAGTTTAATCATAAAATCTTAAAATGGTCTAACATAAGGCTTTAAAAACTATTGAAATATTTTTTTTCACTATACATACACATAATGAGGATCTTTTTTCAAAAAGTCTTATTTTCTTTTTAAAAAATATATTGATTCCATCAAATTTTTTGTCTCTAGAATCCTCAAATAAAAATGTATCACCCACTCTAGAATATTATGATTATACTACGTTTAGTTTCATGTATAGTATAGGATTAAAATATATTTTTTGTTAGTATGGTTGTGGAAAATGTATAAATAATTAAACACTATATCAAAGGTGGATGTAATAAAGTATAGGAAGATATATCGTAAAAAACATTCCTACTAGAAAATAAAATTTCATAAAAACAAAAAGGAAGAAAATATGGCCAGATTGTGTCTAAGAGAGGAATATCAATATTTATTTTCAATTTTTTGGTGATGTGAAATGTTTGGGCACAAGGAACATAATTTTTTGTATAATATATCAAATTTTGGAAATCAAATAAGGCCTACAAAAAATGTGGTGAAAATTTAGGACGAATCAAACTACAAAGAATAAGGATACAAATATGTTTATATAAAATATATTTTAAATCTTGGAAATGTTTTATGGAAAATTAAATGAATGTATTAAAATAGAATATAAATTATTATTCTATGAAAACAATCATGTTATAAATTCATTTGATGAAATAAGACAAAAAATCTGATTTTGAAAAGAAGGGACGATATGTCTTCATTGGGAAAGGTATAGATGAAATCTGTTAAAAAAATTAGTCATAAGAAGTCTAAGAAGAATGTCATAGCAAAGAGAAAGAGATGTATAAATTTTGAAATAACATGACACACTATGTAATTATTCAAGAAAGAAATAACTTTTGGTTTTGAAGGAGACAATATAACTCAAAATAAATAATCAATTAATGAAACAAATATAAGGATTTTTTGGTGGTGGAAATTTATTTTAAGACATGTGGAATTTCCAAGAAAGTTGACTATTCCTCTATATAATGAATGATAATTTTTCCAACCCAATTTGAAATGAAAATATTTACAGAGGATTAAAAAAATTTCAAGAACTATTTGAAGACATGAAATTCCATATAAAGAATTCAAATTTTATGAGATATATTCTAGAAAACATGACCCATGAATTTTAGAATAGCTATGTGGGAGGTGTAAGAAGGCTATACATATTTCAAGGGATTTTTTTAAACATGCTACCAACCTAATTGGAGATACTAATGAAGATAAATATTGAACCAATATATTCCTGGAATAAATTTTATCAAGTTAAGAATAAAGTACCATATAACGAGATTGTTAAAAGAAGAAATAAACCCTTGATGTCTAATATTTCCATCTAAAAGGCTATGGGAGAAATCATAAATATTTCACCCAAACATAGAGTTTTAAAGAGAGTATTATCATGGTTTAAATGTAACTCTTAACTTTTTATCTCACTAAGGAGAAAAATAGTTCCACCTTATTTCTATATATTGTATTTTTTTATTTCTATGAAGGGAATTGAAGGTGGTGTGTATATTAAGGGGGGAAACTGATGTAGGAGAGAAAAATTATGTCTATGTAAAATAGTTTGAAAGTCTTCATCTTATTAGAGATTAAAAATTTTATATATTGATTTAATTTTGAATAAAATTCTACCCCATGATGATGTGAAGATGGATTTTATCCTTTTAGGGGGATCTATTTGAGAATCTTCAAAAATTAGAATTTCATGTGAATCTTGAATTATAGATATTAATTGAAAATATTTCACTTGAATGATATTATTTTATATTATATTGTTATTTCTTTTGAAATAATTAATATTTATATTAAGGAAGATAATTTTATTTTAACAATGAAATAAAAATGGATAAATTTTTAGAAATTCATATATCAACTTAAACTAAAAAGCTAGAATTTTTGTAAATTTTTTTAATTTGTGGGTTAAGATGATTTTAGGAATCCATGTTGACAAATATCATAAGAATATGTTTAAAAAAATATTTTTCTAAAATTAACTTACCAACTCTTTAGAAAATAATTTTGAGTGAATATGATATTTTTATTTTTTTAAGGTTAACTTTGTTATCTAAATTAGTTTCTCTTGTTTTCTATATTAAAAATTCCTCATATATACTTAGAGTGGGATAGTTGATAGAAAATTTATTTTAGTGAATTTATATCATATTATCTTAGGGTTCTTTATATATTTTTGCAAATAAGTTTGAGAGGGAATAAATGGTGGAAGAACATATCGACATGCATTTTCTATATTCAAATTAACAAAATAAATATAAAGGGGTAGATTCTTGGTCCCAGATTTTGTTGAGTTATATTAATTTTAAATAAGAAATAAAAAATATATCGTGATTCCAATTTGTTTTGATGATGAGAAGACTGAATTATGCACCCAATCCATTTTGTCTACATGTATTAAGTTAAAAAGATTAGAGAATAACATATAGTATGTTGTTGGAAGAAGCATCTGAGGTGCTATCATTATTCATATGAAAATGGTAAAAAGGATGGTAGTTGGGTTAATACCACTGTTTATGTAAAAAGTAACAGGAAACTAAAACTTAAAAGGAAAAACCAGGGAATTTTTATAATTTAACGTGTGGTATTTCTATTTGATTAATAGTGATCCATTCTCTTTTAAAAATTTATTTTAGTTTCTATAACCACTGCATAAATATTATATTTTTTATAAATATTGTAGAAACTTATTGAAAATGATTATTTTGCTTCTAATTGGATCATAAAGATATTATTTATAATTTTAATGTAAAATTATTGATGTATATTGTTGCATTCAATGAGTTTGATGAAATATTAAAATATCTTAAATGTTCCATGAAGTATAGTGTTTAATATTATTATATATCCTAATTTTTTATTTGATACATAAATATTTGGAAATTTTCTAGTGAATATTAAATATTATGTGAAGTTTTATAATGTTTTTTGAAAAGTTTTATATGTTTTGAAAAAGTTCCCGAGTGAAAGGATCCAAAAGATATCTAATAGGAAGTTACAATATCCCAATGTTACATGAAGTTTATCTAAAAGATTAAAAAAAAAATTCATGAATTTGGATGATTGAGGAATCTCTAAAATTATTTTATGAATCTTGGATCTCACTTAAATAATTTTACAGTTTTTATATTTATAAAGAAAATGGAAACGTGATGAACATGTTGGGAAAAAATACCTCAAGGAAGCATTACAACATTTTTGGGTTGGTTGTTTTTGTTGAGAAATCTAGTTTCCATGATAATGTGTGGATTACAGATATATTTTTGATATGGTATGTTGAAAAATATCCAATAAAAAGGAATAGATTTAGGTGGTACAAAAACAAGTATACCCTAGGTGACACCATTTCTCAGTGTTTTCCAAATTTTTGGGGTCGAAAATTTGGAAGATAGATAGTATATTGAAAGATGAAATTCCTTGCAGGACATAGGAAAATATGGGAAAGGAATGAGTTTTTAAAATTATGGGATTCATTAAGGTGATTTTTTGAAGGTACAAATAAGTTGATGGTGATCTCTGTGATTACGTAGAGATTTGGGAACATCAAATTTTCCGAGAGCTTCATGAGACAGAGAGAATCACAAAGGAAATTAGAGGGCTCTGTGAAATGGTGATGACATGGATTGAACCTTCTAGAATTGGTGGAAATTACTATAAATATTAATCTAACCACTTCTTAAAATCATAGAGACTTAATGAAGATTCTCAGTATCCAAATTCACGAAGTTGGTTCGCATATGTGGTTCATGAAAAAAAATTCGTGAAGGATATCAAATCCAACTGAATTATTTGAGCATTGTGAAGGTATTAATATTAAAAAAGGGTAAAAAATATTACTAAAAGGTTTGAGCTTCATAAAGGCTAAGTGAGCTTCACAAAAGTGTTTGAGATCCATGAAAGGTGGTTCCTTCGCAAAGGCTAGTTGTTATTTGAAAAAGAGGTGTGATTCACAAAAGGTAGTGAGTATAAAAAAAGTGTTGAAAAGAGATTTCCCATCAAACAGGTGGTAAAGTGGTATTCATCTTGTTGATTAAAGTATTACTTAATGATATACTAAATGAGTTGTAAAAAATATTGATTCAAGAAAACAAAGTAGGATCTTTTGAGGAAGAAACAAGCACACTTCATTTGAGAGAGTAGTGAGCTTTCAAATTTTGTTTGTTTCTAAACTAGGAGGGACAATGATTCTTCTCTAAAAATTGTAAAGAGTAGTGTTCTTTTATTGGATTTGGTACATCCACAGATTATCAATTTCTACTCCTTGGACGTATCCCAATAAGAGTGAACCATGTAAAATTGATGTGTCTTGTGCATGCTTTAATTTCAATTCCTACATTTCTATGGGAAGGAGATAGAAGTGAGTTTTTTTAACAATAAAACAAGTTCCTAAGGGGCATTTTTTTTAATATTTCATACCTTGATTCACCCCCTCTCAGAATATTTAACCTAACTAGGCTAAAAATTGGTATATGAGCCCAATGTTGATTTTAGTATTTCTCTTATGGAGGTTGTTAATCATAAAGGTATTCCGATCTTTGATGGAAATATTTTTTAATTATTGAATAATCAGATACAACACTACTTTTGATATTTAGTAATGGAATTATTTATACCAGTGATGCATGGTATTTCATTCAATGTGGATAGTGGTTCTTTATCATAAGATAACAGAAGGGAATTATATGCCAACACTAGATGAATCAATGCATTAGGGGTACCCATATCCAATTATATATATACTAAGGTACTCATTCCATGTGTAAAAAGATTCTGAATATATATGAAGGTGATTCAAAAGTCAGAGATGTAACACCCCAAGATTTCATAGTACGTTAGTTCTTCAAAGTAATTCAATAACTTACACTACAAGCAATGTCGAGTTCAAGCGCACCACGACTTACCAAACTAGCCGTTCAAAAGCAGTTATGAATAGTATTAATTGAATCTTGACCTTTATATAACCCTTACAATTTTAGAATCCATATTATGAGTTTCTTAGAAATAATGTAAGGACAAATTCCTTTTTTTCAAATAAAAGAATTATTTTAAAAAAAATGAAAATTTACCACCTTTTAATGCTGAACCCTTTTTAAATTCAATATTTGAAACATTTATATATTCAATTGGAAAAAATAGACTTCTTCTTTAGGATATAGACATAATAATTTAGTTTCAATAAAATTTTGGTGTTTTTCTGATAAATTTCATATTTGGGTGAATAGTGAAAAATAATATACTTTAACACAAAACAACTCTTTTAATCAAAATAATTTATAGTGTTCAACTGTAAATATGAATGGTTTGGATGTATAATTAGATTATATTTTTACCATTTAATCCAATGTTGGTCATTGTAAGTAATTTCACTTTGAAATTAGACATAAAAAAATCTCCATCTTTTGATAGTTATTATTTCTTAAAAATACGCTTTTTGGTTTTAACAACGTAAATTAATTTTAAACTAATAAATTGAATATATATGTTTTGAATTTGGTAAAATAGACTTAATTTTTGAATTCAGAATATCAAAATTAGCTTAGGGTGAATTTTTGGTATGTTTCTGAAAACTTTTAATTTTTGATGAATAGTGAAGGACACTAAGTTATAACTTAAAACCAAATTTTTATTTAAATAATTATTTATTTTATTTAAATTTATTTTAGGTCAAAACTGATACATAATATCTATATAAGTTCAATGTAATTCATTGGAGTCAGTTTATAACAATTTTAGATATATAAAAAGTTTATTGAACTTTTCACCGTCTTTTACCCACCTCCTAGGAGAATTTGCAAATTCGCATTAAACTTAAGTTTAACGCTTCTGTGAGTGAGATTTCGAAAATTCAAGATACACAGTTAATATTAGTAAGTAGAATTTGGTTCAATAAGATTCAAATAATTTTTGGTGAATAGTAACTTTTTACTTTTATTTACCGCGGTTAAATGTAAATAGGGTAATTAAGGGAAAAAATGATATTATTATTACCCTAACACATGTCCTAATTCTATTGGATAAGTATATTTCGACCTAAACCAACCTTAGGAATAAAATATGAACCTATTTAGTCCACTTGGATTAGATTAAGACATTTATTATTATTTAATTCAAAGAAGAGTTAAAAGAGTTAAAATAAAAGTTTAATAACTAAAACATTATTAATATACAGTTAAACATAAGATACATTTGACTATAAATATTATTGAAAAATATAAAAATATTTCCTAAATAATGGTATTTTATTTATATTTTTTAGACATTAAATAATTTAATTTATTTATGACACAATGAAGATGCAATAATTACCTAATAAATGAAATATTAAAATAATTGACATTATAAATTTCCAAATAAATGTAATTTGAGACTTTATATGAATTCCTCTAATTTTATTGCTTAATATGATATATTAGGGTTGGTTAGATGAATTTTTTTCGAAGTAATAATGCTGTTATTAATTTAGTAAAAACAAAATACCAAATAGTGTCAAAATTGACATAAAATAGTTTTTAAAACAAATATTATATTATTAATTTATATTCTATTCATAAAAATATAAGGTTCGTCGAAAGGATGTATATAATGACAGGTGTATCATTAATGAACCACTTGGGGTTCTCTTGGAAGTATATAGTATGTTTATTAATAGTATAATATAAAAATACAAAGAGACCTGGTAGATGTCAAACTATTTAACTAAGAGTTAAATCTAAAAGATAAAGTTAATATAGTGACCCAAAACTGTATAAAACCTATTGGTTGAGTGTGTTTCGACCCATCCCCACCTTAGCCTTTCAATAATCCATTTTTGATCCATTAGATACCGAAAACGAGTTTATTATAAAATAATATTTCTAGGTTTTCCTAAGGTACCCCTCAGCTCTCTTATGAAATCACACTCACCCTTCTCTTTAATTCACACCTTAAAAGCCATTTGTATTGGCCAAAATCTTCCCAAATACCCTCTCAACTATCCTACCTTTATCCTAGAGGTATTTATTTAGTCAGAAAGCCAACATAAGGATCCATTTTTATCAAATCAAAATGAAGAATCTGAAGAAGAGGTAAATATCTCACCACCTCTTTGAAGTTCCTTTCTTCTTCCACTTCCTTTTTCTTTGTTGCTTCCATTATAAAATACTAACTCCAGTATATTATATATATTGTGATGTTATTATAAATATGGTACAACCAAATTCATTATTTTATCCATCCTTTGAGTAACATGTCACCATACGTGCGTACGTACGACTTACCGTCTCCACGTCGTGGTGTAATTGTTATTCAATACATTATTATTTGGATGGGTATAATAATGATGTGTAATTGATGTAAATAATAAATATAGCATGATAATTATTCTTTATATATGATATAACATCAAATTATATATTATTTTAATATCAATAGAATGATATTGTTGCTCATGTGTACGTACAGATTACCGTCTCCACATAGCTATGAGATTCATTCCCCATCATATCCATTCAAGAATAATTTTTATTTGATGATTAAAAATAATTTTTAAAGACTTGATATCATTCTATATATGAATAAGATACATTCCATTCATAACAATTATGAATCATATAACAAACAATATAATGGAAAATGAATCCGTTAACACACGAAACGACGATAATACTAAGATATTATTAACAAAGCAATGTTAAAAAATCATATATGATATCATATTAATGTATATTATTCTTGTATAATTTAATAACAATTATTTCACCATTATACAGGAGGTTAACCTACCCTCAACCAAGGAAAAGTTCAAGGTAAGGGTTAATTTCACAATCTCTTCATTATCCGAGGATGTTTATATATAATTTTCTACTAGGACCTCTTTATCATCCACTTCCATTTTTCTTAAAAATATATTTCAAAAAATTCTTAATATTTTATATATTATGGTTTAAAGTCATTTATACCCTTTTTTGACTTTTTATAATATGTTAATAAAGTATTCTTTCTATCGTTTTCTAAACAAGGTCCTTTTTAACCTTTTCGACAAAATTATGGTAAGAATGTCTTTTTAACTTATACGGAGGGTGCAGCTATTTTACACCATTATAAAATAGTCAAAGATTCCCTTACCATCTTATAATAATATTTTCAAATTAAATGTTTTATTTTATAATTATGTGATTTTTAAATGATTTCAAAAAAAGAGATATTTCTCTCAAATAGTTTTGATTTAATTTATGTCAACATCCTTTGATGGATTTTAAGCTTATTTGAAGTTGATTTATTATGATACAAAACTTCCATATTGTATTGAAGGTTTTACGATATGTTTGACTGTGGATGTGTTATTTTTATACCATTAATGTTTTATGGATAAGGTATTGACATTTCGTATGCTAGTTTTAATACGAATGTTTATGTTATGTTTAAACCTGTTCATATGAGGAATGCATTGGTCTTAGTAAGTGATGGGTGGAGCCCGCTATAGATCCTCGATGAATCAGTAGGTCTCATAAGAAAAACTAGTGTCTTGTTAGAAGGCCTTGACAAAATCTTATTTGTAGTCTTGGCACAAGGCCTTGACACTATGGTTATGATAGTCTGGAATTATGAATTCAATCATTATGAAAGTGGTTATTGATATTGCATGTGATTATTCGACTAGGAGAATATCCATGTGAATAATTAAATGGAATTATTTCATTTTATTTTGGCCATATTATGCTGAAGTTAAAGTTTAAAAGGGGTTTTGAGTTACACATTGCCTTAAATGTTTATGCTTATTTATGAAAGTTTCCACTATATTGTTATCCTTACTGAGTATATGAGCTCACCACTTTCTGTGTTTTATTTTTCCCAGGATGTGAAGAGGTATTTTATGACTAACCTATAGGGATAGTCTGAGGGGATATGAGTGTGTACTATGGAGACTATGTTTTTTTAGTTTTTCAATTTATCATGTAATGATAGATTTATGAATGTATCCAGTGTTTCCAAGGCTACTAAACTAATTGGTATTTCGAGAGTTGATCTTTTGTGATCATGCCAATGTTAAGTAATAATGCTCCGACTCTGGGTAAATAGGTTCAGGGTGTTACTGCGACAACTGGGTCCCGCCCACTAGTTGCCCCACAGACACGTGGTCCCCACCTTGGGGCCCACCCACGTGCCCGAATAGGTCATCTAACTAATGATTGTCCCCACATGCCAACACATGTCCTTTCCAGTGTGATTTTTCCTCACTCACACACACCCTGAGTAACATCCCAGGAGGTCATCCATCCTGATCACTAATCCAGGCCAAACACGCTTAATTGTAGAGTTCTAATCAGACAGGCTCTCGAAAAGGAAGGTGCACCTTATTGACATGAGTCATATCATTTAGTCATTTAACCCTTTATCATTTGGGGGTGTTACAATCACCCCCCTTTAGAGCACAACGTCCTCGTTGTGGGCCCTACATCTCAAACCAGGCAGTTCACCGCACTTAAGGATGGGTACCACCTCTGATACCAAATGTGACAACTGGGCCCCGCCCACCAGTTTCCCCACAGACACGTGGTCCCCACCCTGGGGCCCACCCACGTGCCCGAACAGGTTATCTGACTAATGATTGTCCCCACAGGCCAACAAATGTCGTTTCTAGTGTGCTTTGTCGTCACTCACACACACCCTGAGTAACTTCCCAGGAGGTCACCCATACTGATCACTACTCCAGGCCAAACACACTTAACTGTGGAGTTCAAATCAGACAGGCTCCCGAAAAGGAAGGTGCACCTTGTTGACATGATTCATATCATTTAGTCCTTTATCCCTTTATCATTTGGGGCTGTTACAGTTACAGTTGGTATCAGAGTAAGTTTATTACAAACCTTGTAAACTAGATTTAGATAAACTCTCATTAGAGCACATAGCCCTAAGAAAGACTTTGAGGATTAGTATCGAGAAACTTCCTAAAATTTTGGTATTGTATAGATTTTGTGAGTTTTCCAAGAAATACATCCCTGTCTAGATACGAGTAGGTAGAGGCGGCTCTGGCATAGATGTACCTAGGGGTAAAACCCAAAAACACCACTTTGAGCTAGACTCGAACGGGAATTGGTGCAAAACAATGGGCCTTGCTGCACTCTTGGTTACGACACTCCTAGGGGATATTCTTAGGATAATTTACATTTTCTTTACAAACCAATTTGAAGTATTTTAATATAATATGTGAATAAATGACCTTGGTTAATACTAAGGTGTTTCAAATTGAAAATATGGTGTCATGATATTATCTAAATTATTTTATGACTACTGTTACTCACATAATGCTTTCTGTTTTTCGTCAATGGATAGATTCCATGGAAGTTATAGTAACTTGGAGAATGATGTGCAAGGTGGTAATGGTGGTGGAAATGAGAAAAAAATGGAATTTTGATAGGTGTAAAAGATATCATGTTCATGCCAAATAAATTTTCCAAAAATATGATCAACAAAATATATATTATCCAACTCCCAGACTCAAAAGAGAAGAGAAAGGTGATGAATGATAAGAGCTCCAGCAGTGGAGACCATGGAGAAAAGAATCTTCAATTTCCATCATGTAGGAAATGTGGAAGGAGACACCCAGTAAAGTATCTCAATGGAAACAATAAATTCTTTACGTGTGGGAAAGAAGTACATAAAGTGAAGAATTACTGAGGAAAAATTTAGATTACTATGGAAGAAAATAAAAATGGTCCCAAGAATCCATTTACGGTCATTTGTCGTAAATGTAGGGGACCTAGCCATTACCCAAGTGAATGCCCTATTCTATAGTATATTTTCTTGGTCAAAGAAGAGGCTATGTATAAATAAATGGTTGGATAAAGGTTTAAAAGTATTAGTGCTCCTTGTTGATGGGATTACTTTGGAATAATTTTTTATTGTATTTGTAACCCTGCAGTTTGTCAGGTGAAAATGATATTTGAGGAATAATTTTCTTATCTCTTGTGGATATAGTTATAAATAACCTTTTGGTTTTATATGATCACTGGGTTTGAGGAAATTACAAGTTATTAGATTTTGGGATGAAAATACAAGGTATGAGATAACATTTGTGGTTAAATTATTTTATGGTTATTTGGAGGAATTTATCACATTTTGGTAATGTTGTAAAATATATTTTTTGAAAAAGGACAACACGAATACCGTGTGACAACCCGTCACGTCGGACAAAGATGTGGGAATCGAACCCACAACCAGAGTGCGATTGGGATTTATCGCCTACCACGGGACTACGTGAAGTCCCTAGTTAGTGTGACTAATTATTTTTAGTTAAATGATTTTATTTATCAATAATAAGTTGATTTGGGATCTTATAAATTATCAAATTAATACCCTTAGTATATGAAAATGATATGGTGATTAAGTGATAAATGTTATTTTGGAAGACGTTTGCTTTGTTGGGAACACTATATTCCCAAGGGAAATATAATACTATGCGATTTCATTTGAGAAGTAATGATGGATTTTTATCTTTGTTTTTATTGTGGATTTATAGTGATTTGGGTTATTTATGGGAATGATTAACCTATAATAGAGAATATGTGATTAGGTTAATAACGTTTAAGTATGTGACTTTAAGAGTAGTTGATTTCATTTGGAGATACAATTTAACATGGAAGACTACATAACAAAATTCATCTAAGTTTTGGGTTTCAATATTAGTTTGGATTATATTGAATGATTTTAAGGATAATTGTTTATTGAATGATATTTATATAGATACCCAAATATTGACGTACATAGACATTACATTACTTTTTTGGAATATCTAATACATAAGAAAACAGACACTAAAGGACCGTAATAGTTTAGTGTCTTTGGAAACTCGGAATATAATCTTATAATCATGGTGAAGGATCATTAACATCTCCCATAAAAATCATCCTTTTTTTACCTAAAAACTTTCTTTGTATCCTCGGGAAAAGAAAACATATAAAGGGTGAGCTCAAATGCTCAGTAAGGGTAAGCATGGAGAAAATAAAACAAACCATATACATTTGAACTTAAAAACATGAACATAATATTTAAACATCAAAATCTTGAGCAATGACATAAAACATGGTAGTAAATAAGGCATAGATCATAATGGATAATAAATCATGATAAAATAGCATGGAAATAAAACATGTAATTGTGGAAATCATTAAGCACATGTTATGATTTCTATAGTAGCGAAGGCATTGCTTCCAAGACCATCTTAGTGGACAAAGTCCCTAACTGAACCAGGTTTACTTGCCGTTCCAGCAATGTATTACTGAACCGTATTTACATGTCATTCCATCCATGTATTACTAAACCAAATTTACATGTCGTTCCAACCATGTATATCTCATGAGATATAAATCATTACCCAATGCATTGTAGGGAGATATAGGTCCCACCCATCTCATAATGAAATAATTCTGATGTGTGCCACAACATAAACATAAATCATTCATCATAACCCAAGGAATAAAATGGGTTTCATAAACATCATCCCATCATAACATAATAGATATAAAATAAATGGATATCATTTCATCATAAGAGAAGTGAAACCATGTAAATCATAGAGAAATTTTACTTGAAATATACACATATGAAATAATGTCATCTTAGATGGAAAATGGTTTTGATAAAACACTTGAAATAAATTATTGAGGAAAATTTCCTTTCTTATTCAAAATAATTTTCTTTTCACAAAATACCATGCAATTTTAAAAGAAGAGGATTTTTTTGAAAATAGTCATGAAATATTGTAGAGTAAAATTCATGAAAATAATGTGTTATGAAACCGTGAAAATCCATTCATGCCATATAAGTTAAAAAAACATTCTCCTCGTACTTTTAACAGAAAAGTCAAAAAGTACCAAGTATGGTAAACAAAAGAAATATTCCACCCATATGATGTGGTAAAACTAAAAAAAAATGGGTAAAAATGTCTTTAAACATACATCGAAGAAAATTAAAAATTTTATGAAAACATTTTGAGAACATATGGACATGGATAATAAACATAACCCCAGTAAATACTTACGAATAAACAATCTTGGATAAGAATGAGATTGGAATAATTATCCCTTACCTTAGGTCCGATATGCTTCGTATGTATCTGAACCTTCTGTATAATGATTTAAATAATGTCATTGATTTATTACCGAATCATATTCATTGTTATGATATCATATATGGTTCACTTATGACTTTATATTACCCATTCTTTTGTAAATTCATGTTAAAGTAGCGTTTTGGGTAAAATCATTTCATTTATCATCCGTGTTTCGACTTGTAATTATTAATATGATTAATTAGATCATGATTACATAATTATAGAATATAAAACATGATTTATATATAATATATATTCAGAATATACATAATATATCTATAAAGGGAAATAAATACACCGTTCATGGAGACGGTAGGTCGTACGTACGCATGAACGCTGTTTTTGTTTCCTCATTGAATGGAATTAAGTGGATGACATACATATATATATACATAAATCTATTAGAATTTTTATGTAATATATTTCATAATTAGTTATTATATATACTTTATAATCATTCTTGAATTGTTAACATGGAAAATGAATCTCATCGCATCATGGAGGCGGTAATCCGTACGTACGCACGAGTGATGATATCATTCCCATATTTATTGAATGGAATTAGAGTGGATGATATAATAAATTATAATAATTATGATGTTATGATAACCATATATAGTTATTATTTACACCATTATACCCATCCAAGTAAAGTGGTGGTGGAAAAACAGATTACACCACGACATGAAGACAGTATTCCGTACGTACGCACGTGCAGTGATTTCATTTTTCATAGGATGGATAGAAGTTTAAATAGGGGTTTTTCATATTTATAATAACATATCAGTATATAAGTAATAATTATGTTATTAATTTATTTTGAAACAACTAAATAAGAGAAAGTAGAAGAAGAAAGAAACTTGAAAGAGTCGGTAGAAGAGACTACCTCTTCCTCAACATACCTCCTTTAAACTTCTTATTAGGGCACTAGAGTTGGTCCTTTGAGAAGACCAGTACCTCTATAAGGTTTCAGGGGAAGTGGGGAAGTGAAATGGGAAGGGTTTGGCCGATATTAAAGGCTCAAAATGGTGTGAGGAGGAGAGGGAGGAGGTTCCCTTTTATAAGGGAGGAGAGGGGCACCTTTGTAATTATAAGAAATATTAATTTATAATAAATTCCAACCCCACTTAAAAACCTCCAAAATGACTCAAATCCGAACTTAGATGAGATATGGTTGTAATCTCATCAACCAATAAAATTTAGACATGTTGGTAATTTATTTTAAACATTATAAACTTGATTTATCCTTATTTAATCTATTTAATTTTATTTGTGGTTATAAGATTCTAAATTTTAAATTGTTATAAATAATTACTTATGTGTTTTGAATTGTAAATAATTGTATAATTTATGAAATTTTAGACCATATAAATTTCAATTTATAATTTTTAAATATTTTTGTGATTTTTAAACAATTTTATAATATGTTATTTTTATAAAATAACAATAGTGTCAATTTTATCATTATTCATTAATTATAATTTAAATAAAATCCACACAGAGGATATATTCTAAATAAAATTTAATATATTTATAACATGTAAAATGTGTCTAGAAAATTCTTGGATTACATTAAATAGTTCATATAATATTTATTTTAATATTTTTAAAACCATTTATTTGGTATATATCTTAATAAAATAATTAGTACAACATTTTTGTATAATTATTTAATATACTTATTTGTTTCATAGAAATTAAAAATAAAATCCTATGATGAATATAAATCTCAAATAATTTATAATAATAATTTTACTCGAACTTATCATCTTAAAATAACAACATGTAAATTTTTATCTTTATTAAATTATGAAGGTGACAACTTTGGAATCATTTAAAATAAAATACTATAAGTGTCATAATTGTGTTAATAAGGATCCAAATGGTCCAAAATTCGTCTAGTGGATGATTAGGGTTTATATATACACTACAAATAAGTTTTTCTTCTGATTTTTTGGCCTTTTGATATGTATTACTATTTCAATAAAAAATATATTATTGATTTTTCACTAAATAAATAATTTCTGCATCATTAATGTATAAGATAATAAGGTAATTAAATTACTCTTAGAAATTACAAATAAATTACCATGATAAATAAAAACATTTTATATTTAAAATAAGAATTTATAACCGAATTTATATTTTGTATAACCTTATATTAAAAATACTTTAATTTTTAAAGTTTGAGTGAGACATATTTCACTTTCCTTTAAATAAACTAAACTAACGGTCATAATCAATTTCAAGTGGGTTACATTAGATTCAATTTCGACACAATTATGATTTAGCAAAAAATATAATCATCCAATTATATTAAGACAAGTGTTAGGGTAATTTTATAATATTATATTTACTCTTAATTACCCGATTTACCTTTAACTATGGTAAATAAAATTTACCGTAGTTACTATTCATAATGCCTAAAAAAATTATCTTATTAACATAATTTGTACCTACTAATTAAAAATATGGAATCCATTTTTCCAAATTCAAATCAAAGAAGTTTCATAAATTAATTTAAAATTAATCCCGTTGTTAAGAAAATGAGTTTTAAAAGTTAAAACATTGTAAAACATAGAAATGATTTTACCTATGAATTCAATGTAAAATCAATGCTAATGACATATGTTATATTAAATGGTAAAAATATATTCTATTTATACTTTAAAACCATTCAACATTATAATTTAACCATATAAATTATTATAATGAAAAAAGTTGTTTTTAATTAAAATATTGTGTGTTTTTACTATTCATTAAAATATGAAACTTATCAGAATAATATGAAAAATTTATCCAAAGTACATTTGTATATCCTGATTCCAAATAAGAATTTTATTTTTTCAATTTGAACTTATAAACATGTCAAAAACTAAATTTAATGTGGGTGTGCCATCAAAAGGCGGCAAAACTGCAATTTTTGAAAAATACATATTTTACCCGAAAAATTTATTTTGTTCTCATACCATGTTCTATAAATTGTGTAAGATGAATTATAATGTTTTAAAATTAAAAACTTAGATAATAATATTCATAACTGCTATTTCATAATAATATTATAACAATATATCATCATTTAGTGAAACCTGGTATTGCGTACAACACATGCTATCGAGGAAGGTCGTGATTGCGTGTAATGCAAGCCAAGTCAGGGTTACATGTAGTGCAAGACTACTTTTTTGTTGAATATAACAAAATACAAACATATTTCATTTATAAATTGAATATATATATATATATATATATATATATATATATATTTATTTATTTATTTTCACTCAATGTTGCGTAGAATAACAACTATAAAAAAACTTGAAATTGTGTGTAACACAATCCATGAATAGTGTTGCGTATACTGCAAGCTAATACGGTGTTGCGTATAGCACAAGATAATCTTGGTGTAGCGTTCAATAGAAGATATGAAACATATTAAAAAAAATATATCTTATAAAATCTTGGGTTGTTACATTCTAACACCCTTAAAATGAATTTCTCCCTCGAAATTCGTCGGGGTTATAAATGGTTTATTACATGAGAGTTTATTTCATAGAAACCCACATCGTAAAAAGGAATACCAAAACTTATCTTTAAAAACTAATGTATGAAATGTAATGGTTACCCAAATTAACTAATCACTCGGTTTCCACATAGGAGAACATAGGTGAAAATATGGATATGGAAGAGAAATCTAACCATAAAAATATGATGGAGAGTGGTAGAGAACATGGATATGAAAAAGCCAACAACCACAAAGCCATAAATTTGTGATGATCTAAGGTACCATCTGATTCATCATATATAAGATCAATAGGACAGCATGTTTTTTTCAAGATCATTTCCCTAAAGTTTATGAATTAAAAGAAATACTTACATGATTTTGGTACAATATCACTATTGTTCGTGCCTTGAAAAATTTCCACTTCATCTCTTTAAGAAATGAAGTTGAATTTGTTATTTGTGAAGTTTTAGTAGATAATGTGATAGAATGATGGGTCATTCCATATGTATCAAACAAAAGGTTAGAAAAAGTTATCAAATATACATAAGTCCATTTATGGTGCGATTATCATATATGATTCCAAAAATGGACTTATACTTCATCTATTATACCGCTTAATAAAATAAAACTAGTTTATACTAAACATGGACTTCCTTTAGGCCAGTGGTAGGCGATAAAGGCCTATCGCACTTCAGTTGTGGGTTCGATTCCCACATCCTTTTCCGACGTGTAGGGTTGTTGCCTGTCCTACGGGTTATCCTTTTTCTAAAACTATACTATTATAACATAAAAAAAGTTCTAGCCTTAAACAATACCATCTGATGTCTAAATTAATCGATTCCAATCTTTAGGTTTATCCAAAATACTTCTGTCCAATCTCATAGTATAAATAAAATGATTACTAGAATGGTCATATAACAAGAACGTGAATTCCATCATTTATCCCTTATATATCATAAGATATATCTTGTTGGTCACATTCCAAACATGTGAATACCTTAATCATGTATTCTCTTGAAAAATGAATACTCATTGAACCTTAGTGGAAACATGAAAACATTAAAAAGTAAACTCTTTCCACAAACCAAAAATCCCAAAAATTCTATATACTCAAACCATGATATCACTTTGTCCTTATATTAATCATGAGCTCATGAATACTACCAAAAATATTATTTTTTCCTTATCCCTTCATTATGCACATATCATCTGCTTTCCAAAAATATTTCAAACACTTTTCATGGTTACCTGTACCATAAAATTTTTGAAAACCAGAATTAACCAATATAGATATATTCCTATATTTCATGAAAGTACCTCAACAACATTATTCTTGAATACCAATACATAAACACTTCAATCCATCATCTTCAATGATTTTCCTGGAATACATCCTTCCTTGATTTAGAACTAACCTCTTAGGTCTGGGCATTGAGTCGGGTAATGACCGTGTTCTCCACAAATAATACATTGAACTCCATGAGAGTCTGTCACTCTGTGACCCTTTTCCCCACACAGATAACATCTTCCCCTCCATTTGAGGTATTCCTCAAGGTTCTTCTTCCCTTCTTTAGAAATCTCAATCTTCCTTTCTCTATTCTCCTAACCATGTGAACATGCATCATCTTCCTCTTATTTGATGACTTAGGAATACAACTAATCTTCACCTTGTTAATCATATATTGAGATGATTGATTTGACATAATCACAATATCTTTCTCTCTAGGCATTACACAATTTTTTTTCTCATGGTCACTAATTTGTCCATCAGATTCAATGTTAACACAATTCCTTCTGGGTCCATCCATTGACTAAAACCAAAAACCAATGTGTATGAAACAGTTAAAATAACGAGGAACCACATAATCATAAAAAATAACTAATGGGATGTCTACCTTTCAAACATTCTTTAATCCATGACACCTTAGGCTCACCCTAGGTTATTCATGATCGTCAACATAATTCTAGTACTATAACCTATAGTTATACTAAACCTTAGGGACATCCCTAAACATACCTTAGAAATATCTCTAGGAATATCACTAAAGTTTTCGCATCCTAGTTTCCAAAGGTTATCTAAACCTTTCCTCTGATACCAACTATAGAGACCCAAAGTTTGACGTACATAGACATTACATTACTTTTTCAGAATATATAATACATAACAAAAACAGACACCAAAGGACCGTAATAGTTTAGCGTATTTGGAAACTCAGAATATAATCTTCTAATCTTGGTGAAAGATCTTCAACATCTCCCATAAAAATCTTCCTTTTTTTCTTACCTAAAACCTTTCTTTATATCCTGAGGAAAAGAAAACATATAAAGGGTGAGCTCAAATGCTCAATAAGGGTAAGCATGGAGAAAATAAAACAAACCATATACATTTGAACTTAAAAACAGGAACAAAATATTTAAACATCAAAATCTTGAGCAATGACATAAAACATGGCAGTACGTAAGGCATAGATCATAATGGATCATCAATCATGATAAAATAGCATAGGAATAAAACATGTAATTGTGGAAACCATTAAGAACATATTATGATTTCCATTGTATCCAAGGAATTTCTTCCAAAACCATCTTAGTAGAAAAATTCCCTTACTGAACCGGGTTTACTTGCCTTTCTAGCCATGTATTACTGAACTGGATTTACATGTCGTTTCAGTAAGGTATTACTGAACCATATTTACATGCCGTTCCAGCCATGTCTATCTCATGGGATATAAATCATTACCCAATGAATTGGAGGTATATATAGGTCCCAACCATCTCATAATGAAATCATTCTTACGTGTGCCACAACATAAACATAAATCATTCATCATAACCCAAGGAATAAAATGGGTTTCATAAATATCATCCCATCATAACATAATCCATATAAAAAAATGGATATCATTTCATCATAAGATAAGTGAAACCATGTAAATAATAGAGACATTATACTTGATACATACACATATGAAAGAATGTCATCTTAGATGGAAAATGGTTTTGATAAAACACTTGAAATAAATTCTTGAGGAAAATATCCTTTCTTATTCAAAATCATTTTCTTTTCAAATAATGCCATGCAATTTTAAAAGAATAGGATTTTGTTGAAAATAGTCATGAAATATTGTAGAGTAATCTCCATGAAAATAAGGTGTTATGAAACTGTAAAAATCTGTTCATGCCGTATAAGTTAAAAAAACATTCTACTCGTACTTTTAACGGAAAAGTCAAAAAGTACAACGTATGGTAAACAAATGAAAGATTCCATCCATACAATGTGGTAAAAGTAAAAAAGGGTAAAAATTTATTTAAACATACATGGATGAAAAGTAAACATTTTATGAAAACATTTTTAGAACATATGGACATGGATAATAAACATAACCCCTGTAAATACTTACGAATAAACAATCTTGGATAAGAATGAGATTGGAATAATTATCCCTTACCTTAGGTCCGATATGTTTTGTATGTATCCGAAACTCCTGTATAATGATTTAAATAATGTCATTGAATTATTAAAGAATCATATTCATTTTTATGATATCATATATGGTTCACTTATGACTTTATATTACCCGTTCTTTTGTAAATTCATGTTAAAGTAGCGTTTTGGGTAAAATCATTTCATTTATCATCCATGTTTTGACTTGTAATTATTAATATGATTACTTAGATCATGATTACATAATTCCAGAATATAAAACATGATTTATATATAATATATATTCAGAATATACATAATATATCCATAAAGGGAAAGAAATAAACCGTTCATGGAGACGGTAGGCCGTACGTACGCATGAACGCTGTTTTTGTCTCATTATTGAATGGAATTAAGTATATGACATACATATATATATATAAATAAATGTAGTATCATTGTTATGTCATATATTTCATGATTACATATTATATATACTTTATAATCATTCTTGAATTGTTAACAAGGAAAATGAATCTCATCGCGTCGTGGAGACGGTAATCCGTATGTACGCACAAGCGATGATATCATTCCCATATTTATTGAATGTAATTAGAGTGGATGATATAATATCTTAGAATCCGTACGATGTTATAATAACCATATATAGTTATTATTTACACCATTATACCCATCCAAGTAAAGTGGTGGTGGAAAAAAAGATTACACCATGGCATGGAGACGGTATTCCGTATGTACGCACGCGCGGTGATTTCATTTTTCTTAGGATGGATAGAAGGTGAAATAGAGTTTTTTCATATTTTTAATAAAAAATAAGTATATAAGTAATAGTTATGTCATTACTTTATAATGAAATAATTAAATAATAGGAATTATAAGAAGAAAGAAACTTGAAAGAGTCGGTAGAAGAGATTACCTCTTCCTCGACGGACCTCCTTTAAACATCTTCTTAGGGCACTAGAGTTGGTCCTTTGAGAAGACCAGTACTAATATAAGGTTTCTAGGGAAGTGGGGAAGTGAAATTGGCAGAGGTTGGATGAGCTTCAAGGCTAAAAATGGCGTGAGGAGGAGAGGGAGGAGGTGCCCTTTTATAAGGGAGGAGAGGGGCACCTTTGGAATTATAAGAAATATTAATTTATAATAAATTCCAACCCCACTTAAAACCCTCAAAAATGACTCAAATTCGAAATTAGATGAGATAGGGTTGTAATATAATCAAACAATAAAATTTATACATGTTGGTAATTTATTTTAAACATTATCAATTTGATTTATCCTTATTTAATATATTTAATTTTATTTGTGGTTATAGAATTCTAAATTTTAAATTGTTATAAATAATTAATTATGTGTTGTGAATTGTCTATAATTGGATAATTTATAATATTTTAGACCATATAAATTTCAATTATTAATTTTTAAATATTTTTCTGGTTTTTAAACTATTTTATAATATGTTATATTTATAAAATAACAATAGTGTCAATTATAACATTATTCATTTATTTTAATTTAAATAAAATACACACAGAGGATATATTCTAAAAAAAATATTGAATAGATTACTAACATGTCATATGTATCTATAAAATTCTTGGAGGACATTAAATAGTTCATATAATATTTATTTTTATATTTCTAATACCATTTATTTGGTATATCTCATAATAAAATAATTAGTACATCATTTTTGTATAATTATTTAATATACTTATTTGTTGGATAAAAATTAATAATAAAATCCTATGATGAATATAAATATCAAATATTTTATAATAATAATTTTACTCGAACTTATCATCTTAAAATAAAAACAAGTAAATTGTTATCTTTATTAAATTATGAAGGTGACAACTTGGGAATCATTTAAAATAAAATAATATCAGTGTCATAATCTCCTTAATAAGGATAAAAATGGTCAATAATTAGGCCAGTGGATTATTAGGGTTTATATATACACTACAAATAAGTTTTTTTTAGATTTTTGGGCCTTTTGATATGTATTACTATTTCAATAAAAAATATATTATTGATTTTTTACTAAATAAATAATTTCTGTATCATTAATGTATAAGATAATAAGGTAATTAAATAACTCTTAAAAATTACAAATAAATTACCATGATAAATAAAAACATTTTATCTTTCAAATAAGTATTTATAACCGAATTTATATTTTGTATAACCTTATATTAAAAATACTTTAATTATTAATGTTTGAGTGAGACATATTTCACTTTCCTTTAAATAAAATAAACTAATGGTCATAATCAATTACAAGTGGGTTCCATTAGATTCAATTTCTACCCAAGTATGATTTAGGAAAAAATATAATCATCCGATTATATTAAGACAAGTGTTAGGGTAATTTTATAATATTATATTTACCCTTAATTACCCGATATACCTTTAACTATGGTAAATAAAATTTACTGTAGTTACTATTCATAATGCCTGAAAATAAAAAGTAGCTTATTAACATAATTTGGACCTACTGATTCAAAATATGGAATCCAGTTTTCCTAATTCAAATCACAGAAGTTGCAGCAATTAATTTAAAATTAATCCTGTTGTTAAGAAAATGAGTTTTAAAAGTTAAAACATTGCAAAAGATTGAAATGATTTTACCTATGAATTCAATGTAAAATCAATGATAATGACATACGTTATATTAAATGGTAAAAATATATTATATTTATACTTTAAAACTATTCAATATTATAATTTAACCATATAAATTTTTATGATGAAAAAAGTTGTTTTTAATTAAAATATAGCATGTTTTTACTATTCATTAAAATATGAAAGTTATCAGAATAATATGAAAAATTTATCCAAAGTAAATTTTTATATCCTCATTCAGAATAAGAATTTTATTTTGTAAAATTGAACTTATAAACATATCAAAAACTAAATTTAATGTGGGTGCGCCATCAAAAGGAGACAAAACTGCAATTTTTGAAAAATACATATTTTACCCGAAAATTTTATTTTATTCTCATACCATGTTCTATAAATTTTGTAAGATGAATTATAATTTTATAAAATTAAAAATGTAGATACTAATATTCATAACTTCTAGTTCATAATAATATTATAAGAATATATTGTCGTTTAGTGAAACCTGGTATTGCGTACAACACACGCTATCGAGGAAGGTCGTGATTGCATGTAATGCAAGCCAAGTCAAGGTTTTGTGTAGTGAAAGACTACTTTGTTATTTAATATAACAAAATACAACCATATTTCATTTATACATTGAATATATATATATATACACACTCAATGTTGCATAGAATAACAACTATCAAACAAAGTTGAAATTGTGTGTAACACGATCCAAGAATAGTGTTGTGTACACTACAAGCTAATACGGTGTTGCGTATAGTGCAAGATAATCTTGGCGTAGAGTTCAATAAAAGATATGAAATATATTAAAAATAATATATCTTATAAAATCTTGGGTTGTTATAATTTATCTTTGGGGTATTTTTGGTTTAATTTTAGAAATTAAGATTAGTGTTTCTTTCTCTAAAGGAATATCCTTTTAGGGGACCATCAGATCTTGTACTAACCATTTTGGTTTTGATTAATCTTTAAAGACAAGGTAAATTTATAGTTTATCCTTTTTGGATCATGTGATTCTCTAGAAGTTTATTCTAGCTCTTCTGGTGTGACCAAGTCTTCTTGAATACTCATCATTTAAAAAAAATGAGTCAGTGGTAGAAATTTATTAAATAATGAAACTCTACTTAAAAATTAAGTATAGCTCTTTATGTTCTTAGTCAATATCATAAATAAATTCCTCATCTTTATGAAATCTAACTTAAAACAAAAAAAATGTTGTCTGTTTACTTTTTCTTCTGGGAAACTAATGACTGTTTGTCCCATCACAAGTTTGTGGTTTTTTTATTGTTAACTTTCTCCTGATCATGTTTTCTATCCCTATCCATCAGAACTTGAAAATTAGTTTATTTTCCGTATCCATGTTTTCCTACATGTAATCCTAGTATGGGATATCTTGGGTGTCCTTTGTACTTCTCTTTCTTTCTTTTAAAGTGATAGTTTTATTGACTCTTTTTCCGATGTGGGACTTTCCATTATATTGCCAAGCCCAATTTTAAAAATTGCGAGGACGCAATTTTTTGAAGGAGGGAATAATGTAACACCCCAATATTTCATAGTATGTTAGTTCTTTAAAGTAATTCAATAACTCCCACTACACACAACATCAAGTTTAAGCGCACCATGACTATCCAAACTAGCCGTTCAAAAGCGGTTATGAATAGTATTAACAGAATTTTTAACTTTATATAACCCTTATAATTTTAGAATCCATATTATTAGTTTCTTAGACATAATGTAAGGTCAAATTCATTTTTTTCAAATAAAAGAATCATTTTTCAAAAAATGCAATTTTATCACCTTTTAATGGCGAACCCATTTTAAATCCAATATTTGAAACTTTTATATATTCAATTTGACAAACTAAACTTCTTCTTTGGGATCAGGACATAAGAATTTAGTTTCAATAAATTTTTGGTGTTTTTCTGAAAAATTTCATATTTGGGTGAATAGTGAAAAATAATATATTTTAACTGAAAACAACTTTTTTAATCAAAATAATTTATAGTGTTCAACTATACATATGAATGGTTTGGAAGTATAATTAGATTATATTTTTACAATTTAATCCAATGTTGGTCATTGGAAGTAATTTCACTTTTAAATTGGACATAAACAAATGTCAATCTTTTGATAGTTATTATTTCTTAAAAATACACTTTTTGGTTTTGACAACGGGAATTAATTTTAGACCAATAAATGAAATTTCTATGTTTTTAATTTGGTAAAATAGACTTAATTTTTGAATTCAAAATATTAAAATTTTCTTAGGGTGATTTTTTGGTATATTTCTGAAAACATTTAATTTTTGATGAATAGTGAAAAACACTAAGTTATAGTTTAAAACCGAATTTTTATTTAAATAATTATTTATTTTATTTAAATTTATTTTAGGTCAAAATACTTACATAATACCTATATAAGTTCAATGTAATTAATTGGATTCAATTTGTAATAATTTTAGATATATAAAAATTTTATTGCACTTTTCACCATCTTTTACCCACCTCCAAGGAGAATTTGCAAATTCACGTAAAACTTAATTTTACTGCTTCTGTGAGTGAATTTAAAAAATCTGAGAGACACGGTTGATACCAGTAAGTAAAATTTGGTTCAATAAGATGAAAATAATTTTTGGTTAATAGTAACTTTTTACTTTTATTTACCACGGTTAAAAGTAAATAGGGTAATTAAGGGTAAAAATGATATTATTATTATCCTAACACATTTCCTAATTCTATTGGATACGTATAGTTCGACCAAAAACAACCTTAGGAATAAAATATGAACCCCTTCGGTCCACTTGGATTAGATTAGGACATTTATTATTATTTAATTCAAAGAAGAGTTAAAAGAGTTAAAATAAAGGTTTAATAACTAAAACCTTATTAATATAGGGTTACACATAAGATAAATTCAACTATAAATATTCATTACAAATCTAAAACGATTTCCTACATAATGGTATTTTATTTATATATTTTTAGACCTTAAATAATTTAATTTATTTATGACAAAATGATGATGTAATAATTACCTAATTAATGAAATATTAAACTAATTGATATTATAAATATCCAAATAAATGTAATTTGAGACTTTTTATGAATTAAACTAATTTTATAGGTTAATATAACATATTAGGGTTGTTTATAAGAATTTTTTTCGAAGTAATAATGCTGTTATGAATTTAGAAAAAACAAAATACCAAATAGTGTCAAAATTGAAATAAAAGAGTTTTTAAAACAAATATTATATTATTAATTGATATTCTATTCCTAACAATATATGGTTCGACCAAAGGACTTATATAATGATAGGTGTATCATTAATTAACGACTTGGGGTTCTCTTGGAAGTATATAGTAAGTTTATTAACCATATAATATAAAAATTCAAAGAGACATGGTAAATGTCAAACTATTTAACTAAGAGTTAAATCTAAAAGATAAAGTTAATATAGTGACCCAAACCTGTAAAAACCCTATTGGTTGAGTGGTTTTAGACCCATACCCACCTTTTAATTTAAATAATCCATTTCTTGAGCCATTATAAACATAAAATGATTTTATTATAAAATAATATTTCTAGCTTTTCCTAAGGTGCCCCTCACCCCTCTTATAAAAGGGCACTCCCCCTTCTCTCTAATTCACAACTTAAAAGCCACTAGGCTCTACCAAAATCTACCCAAATACCCTCCCAAATATCCTCCCTTCATCATATAGGCCTTTATTTAGTCAAAAAGTTAACTTAAGGAGCCATTTTGATCAAATCAAAAGGAAGAACCCGAAGAAGAGGAAAATATCTCACCACCTCTTTCAAGTTCCTTTATTCTTCCACTTCCTTTTTCTTTGTTGTTTCCATTATAAAATTATAACTCCAGTATATAATATATAATTTGATGTTATTATAAATATGGTACATCCAAATTCATTATTCTATCCATCCTTTGAATAACATGTCACCATACGTGCGTACATACGACTTACCGTCTCCACGCTGTGGTGTAATTGTTATTCAATACATTATTATTTGGATGGGCATAATAATGATGTGTAATTGATGTAAATAATAAATATAACATGATAATGATTCTTTATATATGATATAACATCCAATTATATATTATTTTAATATCAAAATAATGATATTGTCGCTCGTGCGTACGTACAGATTACCGTCTCCACATAACAATGAGATTCATTCCCCATCGTATCCATTCAAGACTAATTTTCATTTTATGATTAAAAATAATGTTTATAGACTTGATATAATTATGGATATGAATAATATAAATCCCATTCATAACAATTATGACTCACATAACAAATAATATAAAGGAAAATGATTCCGTTAACACCCGAAAACGACGATAATACTAAGATATTACTAACAAAGAAATATTAAAAGATCATATATGATATCATATTAATGTTTAAGATTATTGTATAATTTAATAAAAATTATTTTACCATTATACAAGATTTTAATCTACCCTCTACCAAGGAAAATTACAAGGTAAGGGTTAATTTCCTAATCTCTTCATTATCTGAGGTTTTTTATTTGTAATAATCTAATGTGACCTCTTTATCATCCACATCCATGTTTCTTAAAAATGTATTTCAAAACATTTTTAATATTTTATAGACTATCGGTTAAAGTAATTTATACCATTGTTTGAATTTTTATGAGATGTTTATAAAGGAATTTTTCCGTCATTTTCCAAACAAGGTCCTTTTTAACCTTTTCGACAAAATTAAGGTAAGAATGTCTTTTTAACTTATACGGCGGGTGTGGCTATTTTCCGCCATTAAAAAACAGTTGAAGCTTCCCTTAAAATATTATAAGAATATTTTCAAAGTAAATTTTTTATTTTATAATTATGTGACTTTTAAATTATTTAAAAAAATAGATATTTCTCTCAAATAGTTTTGATTTCATCTATGTCAACATCCTTTGATGGGTTTTAAGCTTATTTGAAGTTGATTTATTATGATACAAAAATTACATATTGTATTGAATGTTTTGTGATATGTTTGACTGTGGATGTGTTATTTTTATACCATTCATGGTTTATGGATAAATTATTGACATTTCATATGCTAGTTTTAATACGAATGTTTATGTTATGTTTAAACATGTTCATATGAGGAATGCATTAGACTAAGTAGGTGACGAGCGGAGCCCTCTATAGCTCTTTGATGCATCAGTAGGTCTCATGAGACAAACTAGTGTCTTGGCACAAGGCCTTGAAAAAATCTTATTTGTAGTCTTGGCACAAGGCCTTGACTATGTGGTTATAATAGTCTGACATTATACATTCCATCAATATGAAAGTGGTTATTGATATTGCATGTGATTATTAGACTACTAGAATATCCATGTGAATAAGTAAATAGAATTATTTCATTTTATTTTTGCCATATTATGCTAAAGTTAAAGTTTAAAAGTATTTTTTTAGTTATACATTTCCTTAAAGGTTTATACTTATTTATTAAAATTTACGCTATATTGTTATCCTTACTGAGCATCAGAGCTCACCCCTTTCTATGTTTTATTTTTCCCAGGATGTGAAGAGGTATTTTATGATGGACTTGCAGGGATAGTCTGAGGGGATATGAGTGTGGACTATGGAGAATATGTTGTTTTAGTTTTTCACTTTATCATGTAATGTTATATTAAGGAATGTATCTAGTGTTTCTAAGACTACTAACCTAATCAGTATTTCAGGACTTGATCTTTTGTGATCATGCCAATGTTATTTAATAATGAACCAAATTTGGGTAACTAGGGTCGGGGTGTTACAATAGATGAAAAATTTAAGGTTCCCTTGAAAAAATATGAGGATCTAAGAATGAACCCCAATCAGTCTATTGACACATTATTTGATCGGGTGAATGTTCTGTGGAAGAAATGTTTTGTCTTAGAGATTTTATTGAATATTTAAAAATTGTTAAGAAAATATTGATAATACTTCCACCTCGGTTCAATCTGAAAGTTTTTGTGTTGGAGGATAAAATCCAAAGGAGTTAAAGTTGGATAGAATACATAGTAATCTTGTCATATATGAGATGAAAAATGAATACATTGAGTCTGTAGAGAAAGGTAATTCCGATGAGGTGGCATTCAAGGTGATGAAGAATCTCACAATTGAATATTTTTAGGAAGAAGAAGATGTAGATGAGGTGATTTCATCACTTTCTTCCAATCTACAAATAAGAAAAGGAATGTTCAAATAGAAACTTCCACTTGCATAATTTGTATTTTTAGAGGTTGGTCATCTTGTAGCAAGGTTCCACAAGATGTTCCAAGAAGACGATAAAGATGAAGTTGAAATTCCCATGAAGAATTATTCAACCTATATGAAAGGAAAGAAAACGTTTAATAGAAATTTATTCAAAAAGAAAAATATTTCATAATAAAATGACATTTCAGATGAATATGAGGTTCAATAGGTAGAGAACTACATAGATCATGGAGATAATTCAATGGTGAAAGCAGTAGGTAACTCCCAGAAAAAGGAGTAAAGTGATATTGATGAAGACGAGTTCGAAGGAAGAGATGATATGCATACTGAATTAGAAGAACCTCTTGTAGAGATAGATGTTTGGGGATCTAAAATGATGAAATCCAACAAAGTGATTTGTGATGCCAAATTCTATATGCAGTAGCATGAAGAAGAGAAGTCTGAGTTAATGGAAGAAATTGAGAATCTCAATTCTTCATTGATAGTGGACTCAGAAATGGTTAGTGGTCATAAAATAAATGTTGAAGAATAGAAAATGATGATTGATGGTTTGAATAACATAGTGAATAAAATAAAACACATTAAAGAAATTAATGGGGAATTAGTTGGCCTCCAATGAAAAGTTATGGATTAAGAAAAACTATTGAATCCGAGTATGCTATCAAGAAATCAGGTTATTAAGGTGACAAAAAAGGCATAAGTGGAGCATACATGAACAATAGAAAAGAATAAACATTAATGTTCAAATGTTAAAGCCAATTTGGGGATTGACTAAAAACCAAATGATATGAAAAATGATGTCAGACGGAAAGAACCTAATCCGAGATTGAAGATTTATTTGGGTATAAAGAAGAACCATAATACCCATAAAACCCAAGGGAAAACTAGTGGTGTAGACTGAAATATAGGAAGACAACCTACATCATGTGTTATTACTATGGAATGATAGGACACTCGCAAAATGTGTGTTCCATATCCAAGAGATACCGAAGTTCATAAGAACAACATAGACAACTGAACAGAACTCAATACTCTAGAATATATTTGAAGGGAAATTGTTTTTGGTGTGGAATATTTGGACATATGTAAATATATCATATATTAACCATGAAAAGGAATTTAAAAAATCATAACTAAAGTGGTCACAATAAGCATCTCAATGAATCATTAGGTGAGATGAAAATTCAAAATTTATTTTCTACTCTAGAAGATGGTGTAGGTCCATAATACTCCAAGGAAGATTAAGATTATCAATATCTACCTAGTATGAAGTTTAAAATGTGGATCAGGGAGAATAGAGCTGATAAGGTAGTGGTTTTAGAAATTTCTTTTAAAGCTTTATATCATTCTAGTGTATGGATTATTAATAGTGGTTTCACATCCTATATTACAAGCAATAAGGATATTGTTATAGGTATAAAATATTAAAAGGAAAGAGTTTTCAAATTTGGAAATAATGAAGGCCTAAAGATCATTGGCTTGGGAAAATCTAGGCTTGGGGGAAAATAAATGAGACATGTTGATGTCTTAGTTGTAGAAGGTCCCAGTCACAAATTTCGTAGTGTCGGTAAAATATGTGACACAAGGCATGCTATAAGATTTACTAAGTGGATGTGTATCATCAAAGGAAGAGATGGTGCAGTTGTTCTATAAGGAAAAAGAACAAAGGGGAATCTCTATCTTGTAAGTGGAGAAGAAGATATGTGATTTTTATCCAGAGAATAATAAAATACATTGTCTAATAAATTTCTTGGTCATTTAGGCCAACCAACCCTGAAATATTTGTTAAAATGTGATGTATCTTGAGACCTCCCTATGCTATCACTTGATCAGACTCATACGTGAGATGCTTGTCAACAAGGGAATATCATCAGAAAGACGTGCAAGGAAAAGGAACATTAGTTAACATGATTGATTGAATTGGTTCATTCAGGTATATATGGACCTATCTAACCAAGATACATTGATATGAAGAGGTATTATGTTCTTTTCATTGATTATTTCAGTAGGATGGCATGAGTATTTTTCATTTCCCACAATACCAATGTGTTTAGTTTCAAAAAACAATATTGGGGGGAATAAAAATGGAATATTGGAAAAAATATTTTGAAGTTTCATACTAATAATGGTACGGAATTTATAAATAGCCAAGTTGAATGTTATCTTGAAAAAAATGGGATAAGGAATCAAGTTTTTTAGCGATAACTCCTCAATAAAATGGAGTGGTTGAGAGGAGAAATTAGATTATCAATAACATGGTCAAAATGATGATTATTGAAAAGGAAATACTTGATAAATATATAAGGAATCAGTCTTGACATCAGTCTACATATGTAACAGGGCTCTATTATGTCTGAAGGAATAAAAGACCACATATGAGATGTGGTATGGAAATAATAAAACACTGAAATACTTTCAAATATATGGAAGTAAGTGTTTTATTCTCAATAAAGAGAACCAATGATATTTGAGTCATGTGGAGATGAAGTTATATTCCTTGGATACTCAAGAAAAAGACAATCATATAAATTATTCAATAAGATGATGGAAAAAATGGTTGAAAGAAATGATGTCACTGTAGTGGTAAATGAATAGAATCTTCAACAACATAGTGAAAATTTTCCTAATAAAAGTGATGAAGAGGTAAGCAACGTAGGGAGGGAGGAAGTGGAAAATAATGACTTATAAGAAGACACTGATGATGAATAGGAGGAAGTCAAATCTGTATCTCCACAGAATCCAATGAGTTGAGCTAAAATTGATAGGAAAATATCATTTGTAATCAAACAACACCAGTTCAAACAAGAAGAATGAATTCATTAAAATAGGCATCCTTTATATCTCAGTTTGAGCCTAAAGTTTTTGAGGAATAAACTATATATGAGAACTAGGTTTATTTTATGAATGAATATCTTGACAAAATTGAGAAGAATTAGATGTGATAGATTGTTTTGGGACTAATAGGTAAGAATGTCATTATGACTAAATGAGTCTTTCATAACAAGATGAATAAATAAGGTGAATTTATTCGAAACAAAGAATGACTAATGTGAAAAGGGTTCTCCCAAATAGAGGGTATCAATGTTGATGAGACATTTTCACCTGTTGAAAGGCTAGAGACAATCATATTATTCTTGGCCATAGTAGTTCAAAGAATGTTCAATGTTTTCTAGATGGATGTCAAATCAAAATTTCTAAATGGGGTTATATAATAAGAAGTTTATATTTTTAATCAATATGTTTTTATCATCCATGTATATGATAAAATAGTGTATTAGCTGATAAAGGCGCTATATGGGTTGAAGCAAGCACCAAGAGCATGGTATTCATGGATCGATTAGTTTTTAATGAAGCTCATTTTCTGCGTGGTGGAGTTTATTACAATCCATATTTCCACATTGATAGCAATCAAAGGAATATCATTCTAGTATATGTAAATGACATAATATTTTGTGGATCAGATAAAGCACAGTGAAGACAGTTCACAGAATTTATGAAATGTGAATTTGAAATGTCAATGATTGGTGAACTAATGTTTTTTCTTAGTTTATAGGTGACACAAGGTAAGAATTTCACATTCATTTCTCAATCTAAATATTCCAAGGAGGTTTTGAGAATATTTGGAATGGATAATTCCAAGGTATGATGACTCTGGTGGATACCTGGATGAATCATTCAAGGGATGATGAATGAAATTTTGTTAATATCACAAAATATAGAAAATTCGTTGGTGGTATATTGTACATGATAGTGACAAGATATGATATTATTTTTTGCCACATTCCAAACAACACAATATGAAATAAATAACAATGAAATACACTTTATTATTGTGAAAAAATTACTTTGGTATATCAAGGGAATGGTGGATTTTTTATTGCTGTATAATGAAAAATATTTGAAAGAGTTATTGGGCTATAGAGATACAGATCGTGTTGGATTAGTAGATGATAGGAAATCAATGTCAGATGGTACATTATATATTAGTGTATTGTGTGTTTATTAGATAAGGAAGAAACAAGATTTCATTTCATTAAGAACAATAGAATCTAGATATATTGTGGCAACTCAAGATTTCACACAATTATTGTGGATGGATCAGTATCCTAATAACATAGGAGTTGAAGTGAAGTCTCTGATCGGAATCCATTGTGATAATTAACGTTCTATAAACTTGAGAAAAAATCTATCTCACAAATAAAGAAAAAATAGCATTAAAAAAAATATCATTTTATCAGGTAGAAGGTGGAAAATGGCCTTGTGAAGTTGGAGCATTTTTCTAAAGAACTAAAGGTTGAAGATATTCGAAAAAAGGCCTTACCTATAGAAGAGTTTGAATGGGATTGATTAGATCTGAGAGTTCATTCGACTCACCACACATGAAAAGGTGTGGATTTAGGATCCTCTCTCCCTGAGGTATGGTGTGTTTTTCCATAATGAACTTGTAGACGCCGGAAAAGTCCGTTGTTCCCAAACGAAGCTCCGGATGCAGGAAGCGAGGTCATATTTGGAGTCGGAGGCCCGTTTCGGAGGGCCCGGAAGCCTTGCGCGGAATTTTGGAGAGCCGCACGCAAAGTTGGAGTGCCGCGCGCAAACCTCCCGGGATGCGCGCAATGCGCTGGGCCGGCGCGCAATTTTGCGCGCCCGTTGCCCGCGCGACTCCCTTGCGCGCCGGGCCCGATTCTGCGCCCGCGAAGGGAATTCCGCGCCCGCGAACCGGATTCCGCGCCCGGGGTTGCCTATAAATATAAGGCGACCCCCGACGTTTTGAAGGTTGCCGGAATTCGAAAGGTCTCTCGTGCGCGCAATCCAACCCCTTCTGCGCGAAATGTCGATCTTCAGGTAACCTCCTATCTTTTGCGCAAGAAAGCCTCGGGGTTCGCATTTGCGCGCAATACCTTTGGCTCCTTTCCTTTGAATAAATTCTTCACCCAAAGGCATTCGCGCGCAAATGAAGCCTCTTGCGCGCAATTGCCCCCGGGGTGCGCGCAATCCGGCCCGATTGCGCGCACCCATTTTTTTAATGTGGCCATTCGATTAAAGAATGAGCCGTTGCCCCCGCGCGCTATCCGAAGCCCGGTGCGCGCAATCTCTATCTTCCGCGCGCAAAGTGCTGGCCCAATTGCGCGCCAGCCCGCCCATTTGCGCGCCGACCCGCGGTATTGCACGCCAACTCCTCTTTTGCGCGCAAACCGCCAGGGTCGCCCCCTTTGAACCCCTGAGGGTACCTGCCTGCATGGCGCCCGATGTTCTTCATCCCGGGAGCCCGCACCGTGCATTGTCTTCCCGTGCGGACCTCCAGGCTCGCGCGAAGTGACACGGACCCATCGGCGGCACCATCTTCGTCCGCGCGACAAGACGTTAAACTGCCAAGCAACTTCGTCCGCGCGACAAGACGTTAAACTGCCAAGCATCTTCGTCCGCACGACAAGACGTTAAACTGCCAAGCACCTTTGTCCTCAACACATGACGTTAAACTGTACTTCGTCCAGCAAGACGTTAAACCGTCCGCTTCATCCTCAACACACAACGTTAAACTGTACTTCGTCCGGCAAGACGTTAAACCGTCCGCTTCGTCCTCAACACATGAAGTTAAACTGTACTTCGTCCGGCAAGACGTTAAACCATCCGCTTCGTCCTCAACATAGGACGTTAAACTGTACTTCGTCCGGCAAGACGTTAAACCGTCCGCTTCGTCCTCAACACACGACGTTAAACTGTACTTCGTCCGGAAAGACGTTAAACCGTCCGCTTCGTCCTCAACACATGACGTTAAACTGTACTTCGTCTGGGAGGACGTTAAACCGTCCGCATCAACCGATCCCGTGCCCCGCACGCAGGGTCCTCCCGGTTTGGATGTGGCCCCCACCCGCTCGTCTCTGCAGGGATGTCGGGATTGGAGTGGCCTTCGCCCACAGGGGTAGAGTGCTACAAACCGAACGAACTACGTGGACTTTGATCCCTGTCTCCTAAACAGGGTACGTAGGAAGCCTCTCCGAGGTTCAAGCCCACCACCTGGTCGTCTCGGTCGTATTCACGTCGGTTCGTCCATCAGTGGACCCCTCCCGGGTTCACACTTGCGTCGATTCACCTATGAATCCGCCATTGTGGGAGACTGCACATGTGTATCTCCATTGTGCTCCCCCACTGCCCCTTTTCCTATTTATCCTTTCAGCGTCCAGCATGACGTGAAACTGTGATCCACCCGGCCGTTCCATCCCCCTCTGTGCGAGGTGGTTCGGTTCAATCCTCCGCCCGGCGGCCTCGACCTCTTCGTGAGTCGGCTTTCCGACATCCAGCATGACGTTAAACTGTATATTCGAACTACGCTGACTTTGATCCGCGCCAACGCGCGGTACGTAGGAAGCCCCTACGGGGTCCAAGCTCTTCACTCCATCATCTATCCTGATCCTTACCCGGGCCGCCACATCCCGGTGGGGTCATGCCACTTCATTCCACTCCACTCCACTCGGGAAGCCGCCCATGTCCTGGCCCCAGCGTCGGAGGTTCCCCGCAAGGGGTTCTGTCATCTGATCCACTTCTCGTGTTGATCAGTCCGATGCCATCCCCGCTGGACGTTAAACTCGCGGCATACCCCGTGTTAAACATGGGAAGCTGAGGAAAACCTCAGGTAACACAGTTCCCCGCACCTAGCGCGGGATGCCTCAGGCCATCACGCCTTCGAGAAGACCTATTAGGGACGGAAGGCAGACATGCAGAGTCGCAGTGTTAAGACACGCCCCCGACACCCAGAGCCACCCGGTCTCCTCACCGCAGGTTGCTGCCCCGACCAGACCCCTTGGAGCGTCCGGGCGGAAGCAGCGTAAATAACCGGTGTCCATGAAGATATGGCTCCGGGAACGAGATTCACGAGCACGTCATAAATCTATGAGGGAGACCCGGATTAGGCAACGAGCTCCGAGGAGACGTCCACGGAAGGAGGAGCCGACATCCCATCATCCCGGTTTCGATCAAGGAGCAGACGCCCCTGAATAAGGGACGAATGCCGCCCGCCCTTGGAAAGCGGGACTGCGGGACCACAAGCCGCGCGCGCCCATCCCCTCGGGTCGACGGGCGCACGCGCGAACGCGTCCTGGCGGAACAGCGTCGGAACAGAAACCCGACGCACATCCGCACCGAAACAGAAAAATGGTGAACCCGACGTGAATCTCTTCTCCTCAATACGAAGACCGATGGCTTTCATAGTAGTTGGAAGACCAGCATGCTGCTCGACCGAGCATTCAACACCGGAGCAACCTGCCAGGGGCTGGGGAAGGGAAATCGGGCACTCCGTCTCACGACGTCGATGGCCTGGGTTCCCCCCACGGAAGGCGTCGCGGCACTAATGGTTGGTTGTCAATTCCTTTTCCTGTCAGTGTTAATGGGTTTTTCTCCCTGCTTTCAGGAATCAAGTCGCCCAATCCAGTGCCCGATCGCCACCCGCCCACTGGCGCAGGGGTAGGGGAAACACCGACGCGGCTACTCCGTGCGGTCCCGCCCGTTCCACAGCCGTCCCAGCAGCCGCAGCTGCGGGGCAACCATGCCCTCTCTCCCCCTCGGAGGTCATCCAGAGAAGGGTGATCAACAACTTGGTGCGGAGATATGAGGAAGAGGGAGTCATCCCCACCAGGGACATGGCTCGCCTAGACCTCGAGGAAGCTGCACCTCGCCACCAACGCCACCCCCGAGGGCCGCGCAGGGAGGCACCGCTGCCTACCTCGACGTCCAACCGCTTCGGGAGCTTATCCCCGGAGCGCTCTGACAACTCCTTCCCCTATGTGGATGAGGTGGAAGATGTCCGAGACCACCCTATCCGAGATTCTTTCCAGGGATCCGCGATAAGGGCTCCTGTCAGGCCACGACGACACCGCCGCCAGGCCTCTCAAGTCGAAGAACAGGCTCTCCACCTGCCCGCGCCGCTCATCCCGACTCGTTTGTCCCGACGCCAACGTCAGGCACGAGCGGAATAGGATGCCCACCTTTGGGCCCTAGCAACAACGGCCGCGTTGGCTCAAGCCACTGCTGGATCCAGCCACCAGGCCCCTACGCATCCTGAGCAGGGGCACTTCTATGCCCGACCTGGATCGAGGCCCCGACCGCCCCAAAGGCAGGTTGGGTTGACTCTCCCGGTTGCTGGTACAGGCAATAGCCACCGCGGACCACCTCGCGGTAGTGCTATTCACCAACAGGGTCTACTCCGTGCAGCCGATCCAAGAGGCATGGGTCACCCCACCTTTCGATCCCGGCCCGGAGGCCTGCCCGGAATCATCTCTCCCCGCGTCCCCTTTGATATATGTCCCGGTGCTCCTCGCACCTTGGTTTCCAGTCCTCTTGGCCCCAGCACCAGTGCGGCCGGAGGACGCCAGGATAGAGATCAGCCATGCCCCGAAGAACCACCCAGGGGCAGGCAGGCGAGGCGTCGACGCCGAGGGAAGAATGTTACGGAATTCCGGACAGAGATCCGACCGGTTCATTTCTCTGATACAGAGGCGGAGTATGATTCGGCGACGGAGCCCTCCCCCCGATCTCGCCAGTTAGGGGCAGGGGTAGGAATGCAGCACATCAGCCTCGTACTTCCCAAGAGCGAGATCGATACGATCCCCGCTTCTCTCCGAAGGTATATCTGGAGTAGTGAGGGCCTGGTAGACCCCCAAGGATCAAGCTTGCGGTTGGTACCAGCCCCTCCGGAAGCACCTTCTGCCTCGATCGGAGAAGCCGGAGACTTTTTCTGGGGACCGACGGTCGAACCACGATCTAGTGCACCCTCGGAGAGCACCGACGCTACGGTAGAATGTTCGCTCTCCGGCCCGTCCTATCGTGATGTGGTAGCCGGGGCACCGCCACCCTCAGAGGGAGGCCCAGGATATGGATGCCAATCGGCCTGCTCGCCGTATTCACCGCCGGCCAGCCCGTCGGCCCGGCGGCCCGCCTCGGCACCACCGCCGGTTCCCCGTCCATTCCCAGTCATTGAAGAGGACCAATGAGACCTGGGTCCCGAGTTTGAGTCGTGGAGCTTCTGGACCATCCTTGCAGAGGGCCACTTCCCTGAGAAGTTTTGGCCAGTCGCAGGACCGGACTTTGATGCACCCGAATCGCTCACCCTGGATGAGTTCGAATGCTTTCGTCGAACTCTCCAGGAGACTCACTCCCGTCTTCACCACCTACAAATGCCATATCCCGGGAGTCAAGTGCACCTGGAGGATATTGGTGAGCAGTGCCGTCAAATTGACCTGGCCACACTCCCCGCGGTTCGGCACCCCGGGTCATTTGGGCACCACGAGGCCCTCCAACAACGATGCGTTGAGTGTTTTCAAGTACTCCGCAAGGTTATCGAGGGAGCCACTCCCCACGTGTATATCCGTGGATGGGGGCAGTACGCTGCCCTACGCTTCAGTGTGATTCGCCGACAGCCCGATTTACTGGGTGGCCCTGAGGGTACATCCCCGGGGACGGAAACGGTCAATATGGCTGACCTGTCGGGGGAGGGGAACGGCTTGGAACTTCTCGATGGGGGCTCTCCCCCCGAAGACAAGCCATTGTTGGATCCATTGGCGAGAGTTACTCGTCACCAGAGGAACCTCCTGGGTCTCCCCACACCCACTGAAGCACTGACGTTGAGCCGAAACGTCAGCAAAGGTAAAGAGCACGGCGGGGCTATGAAGCCCGCTGACCCATCTGCCTCCACACAGAGGGCGGATGAGGATCCCGAGAAGGTTATGCTACGTCAACAGCTCGCCGAGCAGAAGAAGCTAGTTGACCAGCTCCTCGCCGAGCGCGCTGCAGAGCAGCGGCCTGACTACGGTGATCCTAGGCCAGGACAGCAGGGACAGGAACAACCACCCCTCGATGAGGCTCTCCCGGGCAACCGTGATTATGCCGTGTTTGCCGACAGGGGAGAGGCCATCGCCTATGGAAAGAGGGCGCGATATGTTTCACCACACCCTCCCGAGCGGAGTGATTACCGGAGAGACCCCGCTCGGATTCCTCCCGCTGCCCCAAGGGCCGCTCCGCCCGCCATCCCACGAGCTGCCGAGTTCGACGACCCGATTGAAGGGCCATGCAATGCGCTCGTGGTTAGAGATCCTCGCCAGGACTGGAACCCATGTCCGGACGATCCGATGGCGGCACTCATCGCCCGCTTGGAATCCTTGGAGACTCGGCAAGTGGCGGTCCCACCGGACGGCAAGCCATACCCAGCATGGGTGGATGACATGCCGGCACCTCCGGGATTCGGGAATCCCACCTTCGCCCCCTTCAATGGGATTGGAGATCCGCCACAGCATTTGGCCCATTTCAACTCGAGGTGCGGGCCTATGTTGGGAACTCCGGCGCAGTAAGAGGCCGCTAAGCTTCGCTGCTTTGTCCAGACACTTGAAGGGCCAACATTTGTCTGGTACAGCCAGCTCCCCGTCGGGTCGATAAATAGCTGGGAGGACCTTCGTAGACAATTCCTCAACCAGTTCAGTTCCACGACCCGGAAGACGAGTATCGCAGACCTCTTCAAGTGAAAACAGAGGCCTGATGAGCGAGTCGCTGATTTCGTCGCCCGATGGAAGGGTCTCACGTATTCCCTTGACATGCCATTGACTCAGGAGCAGTTGCTGACAATGTGCGTCGGGAACGTCAAGACCGAGCTGGTCCCTTCCCTGATCACTCAGAATTACCCCAGAGGTTTCAGGGACTTCTCAGACAAAGCTCAACGTCTTGAGGAAGCCCTGCAACAGGCTAGTCAGGCACACCCGCTGCCTCCTATGATTCCTGCAAGGAGAGCCAGCAGGGCTGAGCCCGCTGCTGTTGCCCAGATAGAGGCCCCCAGGCCGTTGGAGCTGCTGCCGGCGAGGCCAGCTCCACAGCCTCATAGGAATCCGCCTCCACGGGCTCAGTTCCCGGCCCAGCAGCGGCAGCCTCAGAACCGGCCGGCCCCTCCGCGTAATGTACTGCCACAACCCAGGCGAGATAATCAGGGTCCATCTCCTCGGCAGGCCCCTCCAGCCCCTCGTCAAGACCACCCTCCCAGGGGCCCGTGATACCTGACTTACTCATTTCACGAGGATCAGGTCCCCGGTTATTTCCAGAGCGCCCTAGAGCAGAGGATTGTGCAACTGCCTGAGTGTTGGAGGCCAGAGGAGGCACATCTCACGGATAACCCCCGCTACTGCCCTTACCATCGGGCCCTGGGGAACACCATCCGGCGGTGCTACGTGTTTAAGGACTGGCTTCAAGACCAGATTAACAACAATGTAAACAGGTTGGGCCCAGCTCCAGCACAAGTGGCGGGCGTGTTCGTGGGATCAGATGACGATAACGGCAATGAGGACGAATGGCAGCTGGTCTCCGACCGCGGATCCCAGAATTATAAAAACTGGATGACCCACAAGACGATCATTCGCGCCCATGGAATCATCCGTGCGCGCTTAAATCAGCCTGAGCCCCCAGAATCTGCGGGTGCTGCTTCGGCATCGTCATCCCAGCCTGCCTCTTCCGAGAAGAGCAAACGGCGGCGGCGCAAGAAGGAAGAGCGCGCCCCTCCAGTTCCACCACTATCCCGCACTCTCTGCGATTTCATGCCCCCGGAGATGGGGGTCCCTCGTCGGATCCGCCCGGCGATGGATGATTCGTCTGATGACGGTGTTGGGTATTCTTCGGTTAATACCGTCGAGCTGGTAAATCCCTTTTCGGTTCCCGACGTTGAAGAACACCAGGTGGACCTCCCTAGTGTCCCCGGTCGTCGCCATCGTCGGAGGAACCGCAACAACAGGAGTCGTCGGGGCACAACAGTTGGTACCTCCAGCCAAGACGTGCACGCCACTGAGACTAGGCAGCAGGCTCAAAACCGAGCTCAGCGTGCGCAGCCCCCCCATCCGGGGATGACGGATTCGCCTCCGCCACTGTTTGTGGTGTGGGACCAGGCAGAACCGCCTCAGCCGCGTCGCGATCAGCTCCGCCCTGCCGCAAGTCCGTCCCGGCCTCCTGACCCCAGTACGGTGACTACTTCCCGGGCTTCAACCAATGAACAGCGGGATGCGCCAAGCACCATTCGGCCGCCGGTCCAATTAGCAAGGCCCGTCATGCCTCCAACCGCAGAGCAACCTCCCGCAACCAGGGGCTCGCACTTGGCCAAAAAGTATGATGTCCTGAAGCACTTGGCCGACATCCCAGAAAGGCTCTCCATCCTTGAGGCTCTGCACATGTCATCTGAGATGCGCGAGGCACTCGCTGAAGCCCTGAAGAGCCCCCTCCAGTTTGAGACAAAGGTTGCGGCTGCAGAGGCCTTTCACGCCGAAACGATTGAGGACGCCGAATTTCAGGCAGTTATCTCGTTCTCTGGTAAGGATGAAGACCCTCCTATACAGGGGCACATTCGTCCGCTGTATGTTACTGGCCAGTTCAATGGCCTTGAAGTCTGGCGCTGTCTTGTCGACACGGGGTCCGGGATTAACCTGATTCCCACTCGGACGCTCCGAAGATTGGGGTTGTCTGAGGATGACTCGATCCCCTCGGACCTCAGGATCCAGGGGTACGACCGCACCGAGCAAACCCTGGTCGGCAAGATACGCTTGAAGACCCAGTTCGGTGACTTGGTTACCAACACCAAATTCATGGTAGTCTCTCAAGACACTGCGTACAAAGCATTGATGGGCAGGCCATGGCTCCACCTTCACGCGGCGGTTCCCTCGTCATACCACCAATGCCTCAAATACTCCCTTAATGGTCGAGTAGGCGTGCTTCAGGGAGATGCCTCTCCTTTTGCCTCATGTGAAGCCCGTTATCTGGACGCGGACTATTACAAGAGAAAGGACAAGCAGATCCTGGCAGGTGAGGTTGAGCCTGTCGCCGTTGCAGGTGATCCCTGGGCAAGTTTGGATGACGCTTACGTCCTCCCGATTCATCGGTTGGACGTGGCCATGGTCTCAACGGCATGTGAGTCTCCTGATGAGATGACCGCGACCGCCCATGCTAGCACCAGCGGCCCAGCAGGATCTGGTAGCCTCGATGCAGTTTCCAACGCTGTCTCTCCCGTGGACGATCCCTCCCCGAGTGGAGAGGACATGGAAGATGCACCCCCAGCCTTTGAGGAGGGCGTCTCCGCCACAGTCGATGAGTTAGTACAGGTGAACCTTGGAACCGAAGCAGATCCAAGACCCACATTGGTCAGTGCCGCCATGCCCTCTGAAGAGCGGCAGCAGTACGTGGACTTCCTCAGACAGCACCGTGATGTGTTCACTTGGGGCTATGACGAGATGCCGGGGCTAGATCCTCAGGTAGCCGTCCACCGCCTTGGTCTCCCGGCGAACCATCGCGGGTTCAAGCAGCCTCCCAGGAAGATGCACCCATTCCACGGTGCCATGGTTGAGGCCGAAGTTGAAAAGCTTATCAAAGCCAACTTCGTGAGGGAAGTTCAGTACCCCAAATGGCTGGCCAACATTGTGACGGTCAGGAAGAAGAACGGGCAGATCAGAGTCTGTATCGACTTCTGCGATCTCAACCGCCACTGTCCAAAGGATGATTTTCCCCTTCCAGTGACAGAGCTGTTGATTGACGCCACGGCAGGGTTCCAAGCCCTCTCCTTCATGGATGGATACTCCGGATACAACCAAATCTGGATGGCCCCTGAAGATGAGGAGTTCACTGCCTTCAGGGCCCCCCAAGGTATCTTTTGTTACCAGGTCATGCCCTTCGGCCTGAAGAATGCAGGTGCCACCTATCAACGGGCGATGCACCGCATATTCAAGCCAATCCTCGACACACTGGTGGAATGCTACGTCGACGACTTGGTGGTCAAATCACGCCAGCGTCAGGACCATCTCAAAGATCTTGAGAAAGTGTTCGGCTTCCTCCGGTCTCGCTGCCTGAAGATGAACCCGTTGAAGTGTGCCTTCGGGGTCACCTCCGGAAAGTTCCTTGGATTTGTGGTAAGATACCGAGGTATTGAGATTGACCCGGAGAAGATCAGGGCGATTAGCCAGATGCCTCCCCCAGGTAACATCCGGGAACTGCAAGGGTTCCAAGGCCACTTAGCCTATATACGTCGATTCATCGCGAATCTGGCCGGCAAGTGTAAGCCCTTTTCTCGGCTCAGGAAGAAAGGTGCCACCTATGTATGGGATAAAGAGTGTCAGACCGCTTTCGAGGAAATCAAGCAGTACCTGCTTCAACCTCCGGTTCTGATGCCGCCTGTATCCGGGAAGCCGCTGGTCCTTTATGTGACCGCCCTGGAACGGTCCCTGGGTGCCCTTCTCGCCCAGAAGAACAACGAGGGAACAGAGAATAGCCTCTATTACCTCAGTCGCATGCTCCTCGATGTGGAAGTCAGGTATTCCCCCATCAAGAAGAGCTGCCTGGCGCTCGTATTTGTCGTACAGAAATTACGGCACTACTTGCAGCACCATGAGGTACAGTTGGTTTCTCGGGTAGACCTGTTGAAATATATCCTGAGTCGGCCTATGTTGACTGGCCGTCTAGCACGGTGGGCTGTGATTCTACAGAAGTTCGACATCAGGTATGTGTCTCAGAAGGCCATCAAAGGGCAAGCATTGGCAGACTTTCTGGCTGCTCACCCGACCTCCGCGGATCAGCCGCTGGATCTAGGCTTTCCTGATGAGGCCATTCTCTCGGTCGATCGTGCCGATCCGTGCTGGCAGATGCACTTTGACGGTGCCTCCCGGAGCCCCACCAGTAGAAGTCTTGATAATCCTAAGCTCAACAGAGTGGGCTTGGGTATCGTCTACATTACCCCGGAGCAAGCCGTGCTGCCATACTCTTTCCTGTTGTCAGAGGGCTGTACCAACAATGAGGCGGAATACCATGCCCTCATCACCGGCCTCGAGTTAGCTCTCGAGATCGACGTGCCCCATCTGTGTGTGAAAGGGGACTCTAAGCTGGTCGTTAAGCAGATCAATGGCGACTATGTTGTCAGGAAGCCGGAACTTGTGCCGTTGCTGGAGTGCACCCTCCTTCTGATGGCCCAGTTCCCTTCTCGGCCAGAAATTGTCCATATTCCCCGGTCGCAGAACGGTCAAGCAGATGCTTTGGCCAGCCTTGCTGCGTCACTTGCAGAGCCTGAACAGGATAACCTGATCGTCCGCGTGACGCACCGCAGGCTCATCGCTCCCGTTATCCCGGAGGGAGATCGCGGCCCGTCGGTAAGTAATCTCACCACGGTTGCCCCTATGCCGGGAGCCCCGAGTACCCCAGATATGGCAGTCGAACCAGCCCCTGATTGGAGGACGCCTTTGGTTGAGTACCTCCAACATGGCATTCTCCCGTCGGATCGGGCCTAGCGCGAGCGAGTTCGACGCCGCGCATCGCAGTTTGTCCTCCAGAGCAGTCCCGGCCTGGAGCAGATCCTATATAGACGCGGATTTGAGGGTGTTCTCCTCCATTGCCTTCATGGAGTTGAGATCCCACGAGTCATGCAAGAGGTTCATGCTGGTTCATGCGGTGCCCATCAGACTGGGCCAAAGCTTTCCCACCAGATTCGGAGGTTGGGATACTTCTGGCCCTCCATGATCCATGACTGCATCGAGTATGCCAGGAGGTGCCATGCGTGCCAGGTTCATGCGAACTTTGTGCATCGGCTGCCGGAGCTTCTCCATACCACTAGGTATTCTTGTCCCTTTGCAGTGTGGGGGATGGACGTTGTGGGACCTTACCCGCCGGCGACGGCTCGCCAGTGCCGGTTCATTTTGACCGCTACGGACTTCTTCTCCAAATGGGCAGAGGCGATTCCGCTCAGAGAGGTCAAATCCTGTGTGATCGCTGACTTCGTGACCTCCAACATCATTCATCGATTTGGAGTGCCTCACGCTATCCTCACGGATAACGGATCCAATTTCCGAGCAGCCGAGTTGAAGAAGTTGTACGCCAAGTACAACATTCGCTCGAACCATACATCTCGCTATCATGCGCAGGAGAATGGACAGATTGAGGCGTTTAACAAGACCCTCTCTAACATTCTGCAAAAGATGGTTGGTCAGAACAAGAAGAGTTGGCCGGACAAGCTCCCCAACGCCCTCTGGGCTTATCGGACGACGACTCACAATTCCACCCAGATGACCCCTTATTCCCTGGTGTATGGAGCTGAGGCCGTCCTGCCCATCGAGATCCAATTACCGTCCTTGCGCACTGCGGTCTACGACCAGCAAGCGCCGGACAGAGCTGCTGAAGCCCGTCTAGTCGAGCTGGAAGCACTGGATGAGAATAGGCTTCGCGCTTTGCACAACTTGGAGAGGCATCAAAGCAGAATGGCTCGAGCTTTCAATAAGAAGGTTCGCCTCCGCTCCTTCCTACAGGGTGACCTAGTGCTGGCCCTAAGAGCGCCAATGATCCCCGGCAGGAAGCCACCCAAGTTGGAGCCCAAGTGGGAGGGACCTCTTGTCATCCACAAAGTCTATCCCAATGGCGCGTACTCCCTAGCAACTATGGATGGTGAGCGTGTCACTCCTCCCACCAACGCTAGGTTCCTCAAGCAGTACTTTGCCCTAGTGCACTTCGTCCGCACTGCAAGACGTTAAACTGCCCAGTGTTTCGTCCAACATGACGTTAAACTGTACCACGTCCGCGCTGCAAGACGTTAAACTGCCAAGCATCTTCGTCCTGCATGACGTTAAACTGCCCCTCAAGAACTACGTATGGCTTGATTCCCATCCTTATGGGATACGTAGTACCACCTGAACATTCATGTTTCAGGCCCAGCCCCATCCTTCGGGAATTTCCATCCCATCTCGGGCCCTTGGCCCAGTTGCCTCTGGGTGTGCGGCGTATGGTGTGAACGCGGGGCTATGCCCTCATTCACGTCGGTTTGCTCGCCACGCTGTACGCCCCCCACGTTTGGGGATGCCTTCTGCTCCCCCCTTTCTCTTTTCGTCCTGAATGACGTTAAACTGCACTTCAAGAACTACGTGCGGCTTGATTCCCATCCTTATGGGATACGTAGGACCGCCTGAACATTCATGTTTCGGGCCCAGCCCCATTTCCCGGGAATCTCTATCCCGCGTTGGGCCTCTGGCCCAAGTTCCCATCCTTTTTTGTGCGAGGCGTATGGCGCGAGCGGGGGATTATGTCCTCATTCACGTTGGTCTACTGGCCGCGCCGTACGCCTCCCCCGTGTGTGAGACTACCTCACACCCCTCATCGTCCTGCATGACGTTAAACCGCCTCTCAAGAACTACATATGGCTTGATTCTCATCCTTATGGGATACGTAGGACCGCCTGGACGCTTGTGTCTCAGGTCCAGCCCCGTCTCTTGATTGATCACGGGGATCTGCTGTCTTTTGGTTGCTCTCAGGATGAGTCCTCCGACCCTTTCCGGTGATCTGTTAACATGTTTTGGGTACTTCGGTCTATGACCCGTGGTGTCGGATTCAATCTCGACAAGTCCTGTGTTGCTTGTCGGGCCGCGCGCTTCCTCTTGTTCGAGCCTTCACTCAAAGGGATCCTCGTTAGCGGTTTGGGTACGATGCCTCAGTGCTCTCCTACCGCTCCGGGTCGATTTACTGGCGGGTCCTGGGCCGCAAATCGATATGAATCCTGCGCTTGAGCGGTTGATGCTCGTTTTCTTGCCCCGTCCTAGGCTGACGCGATCGGATGTTGTGTTGCGAATATGGTCAGCGACATCCTTGATCGCCATGTCGGCTCTTTCAGGCTCCGAACGTAGGATGCGCGGTCCTCATCACACTCCGCCTTTGTGCGTTGTAGTGGAATCTCGACACTCTCTTCATATTGACCTTCAGTACACCTTTACACGTTAGGCAGGCCAACCAGGGTAATGGTGTCTGTCGAGGCTCCCACGATCTGAGCACCAAGGATATATGCTGATGTCCTCCCTAAGGGCCATGTGTAGCTGGACCCTCGTCCCCATAAGGAGGAAGGAGTCGCCCGAACAATCGCGTTCTGGGCCCAGTATAGCTGTAGGCTAGCATCTCTGCCCCTCGGGTGATGGACATACGTAGGCCCCTATCCCAGGATCCTTCTCCTGGAATCGTGCGTGACCGCAGGGCTGGGTATGTTCCCACCTCCACTGAGTCCGCCATATCGCAATAAGCGGATTCCTCCATGGTCCGAACCACACGACCTTAAACTGTGTTGTCCGGTCCTACCACACGACCGTAAACTGTGATCGTCTTGGCCGCCCGACGAGAAACGGCACTGCATCGTGATGTTCTCTTCAGAGGACACTCACGTTGGGCGCTGGTTAATAACCACGCCATTTATCAATGCCTTTCATGGCTTGATTATTGTAGCGACGCCAGGGATTCCCTAATCACAGGCATGTCGCTGCACAGAGAAAAACCATTCATCTTTAAGGACAAACAAGAAATATCAAATGCCGCTTCTTCTGGGTGCGAGGGCCAGACCCGCACCCCTCCCCGCGCTGGTGCCCGATTGTGTTGCGCCGTGCTTCAAGAACTACGTGTGGCTTGATTCCCATCCTTATGGGATACGTAGGAACGCCCAGATGTTTGAAACTTCGGGTCCAGCCCCCTACCTCTTAGAGATTCCCCCTTCTCTGGGGAATCTGCTGCCTTCAGGTCACCCTCAAGGCGTGTCCCTAGACCCCTTGCAGTGGTCCACTGGTGTCAAGAGTACTCTGGTTTATTGCCAGGAGGGTCAGGTTTAGCTTGGTCAGGTTCCTTCCACTTTTCAGGCTTCGTGCTCCCTTTCATTCGGACCCATCGCCTACGCCCTGGGTGGAGCCCCCGTGATCAGTCTGGACACAATGCCTCAGAGCTCTCCCACCGACTCGGGCTGGTTCCCCCAAGGGCCTCGGGCAGCAAATCGATATGAATCCTGCGCTTGAGCGGTTGGTGCTCGTTTGCTGCCTCATTCCATCAATGGTCAGTGCGATATGGATGCTGCTTTTCCGCCATGGTCGGCAATACTCCCATATCGTTACGCCGGTGCCCCCAGTCCTCGAGTAAATGGCCGCATGATTCACATTACGTTTTCCACCCCCCATTCTGACTAGGCGAAACCCAGACACTCTTGACCCTATCCCTCAGTGCATCTTTGCATATCCAGGGGATGGGACCACGATGTGGCGTGCTTTGAGGTTCTTATGGTCCGAGCTCTAAGACATTAAACTAAGATCTGCCCCTTTGGTCCAAGCTCTACGACCTTAAACTAAGATCTCCCCAAACGGGGTTCTACGTCCCGCATGACGTTAAAACTGCACTTTCAGAACTACGTGTGGCTTGATCTCCAGCCTGATGGAGTACGTAGGAACGCCCAAGCATCTCGACTTGGGTCCAGCCTCAGGGATCGCTAAGTCCCGCCCCTCCTTGTCGCCGGCCGTCTGGCCTGGCTTCTGGTAGAGTGGTGCGATTGTGATATTCCCCCCCCCCCCCCCCCGATTCAGCTCGGGATGCCCCATTGCAATGATGGGAAGCGACAGTTTCCTCGTCAAAGAGGTTCTGTCTGAGAATTGAGGTGATTCACGGCCAGATTAGTGCATCCTCCTAATACACTTTCCCCACGGTGGCACAATTTTGAGAGCGTTGGATTCTGTCCGAACAAATCATCACTTCGCCCCACGCTTCGCATGCCCTGTTGATCTGGATTTCCACCCTTGTGCCTGAAGGAACCCCCAAAGCGGCATTGATGATGACATGTGATCCGCCTCCTGCAATATGAATGATGACCTTCGGTCCGTCTATTGCAGTAGTATGGTCGATTGATCCATTGTCCGCTTGCCGTCTTGGGCATTTCCTGGAAGGCCGACCGTTGTGAATTTCTGAATTCGGGACACGCGATTCACCCTCTCTCATCTCCCTATGTTCGGATAAAATCTCAACGCCCCTAGCGTTGTCCCGCTCATGTGTCGGAACAAGTTGGGGGATGATACATTGATTAGGTCTGAGGTCTCCTTTCCTAGGAATAATCTCCCTCTTTTCTTTAGAAATCCAGGCCCAATTACGGATGCCTGAAGCTTGGTTAACGCTCCCGCGAGACAATTTGTGGTTGAGCATGTTAAGCCAAAAGATGCAGATAAATATATTGGTTCATACAAATGGATCGAAATATTGAGTAGCGGAAGAAAATGTTCTGGGAGTGACAAAAACAAAGCCCCTAGGGATTAGCGTGCTGAATTAGTCTTTCTAACGCCGCTACCCTTTGGCTGGCGGCCTCCAGAGCTGCTTCTCGCTCTCTGCGTGCCCTCTCCTCATCGGCGGTCACAGCACGCAGTTTGTCGATCCTGGCCTGTGCACGCTCCCGCTCGACTTGAAGTGTGACCATCTGTTGGCCCGCCTCCGTCAGCTGTACCTGGGCGTCAACCAGCTGGGCCGCTAGATGCTCCACGAGCTCAGTGCACGTTGCGACGAAGGCCTCCTTCTCTGCCGCCTGCCCTTCGAGACGCCGGACTTCCTGCTCTACCGCGAGGAGCACCCGCGTGTTCTCCGACATGTCCCGACATTGTGCGACGTCGGCACGCCGGCGGCTCTCGCGCATCTTTTCGGCCATGAAATCACGGACCGTCAGATGGAGGCGTTGAGCATCAGCTCCCCCAGCACACAGGAAGCACAGCCAGGTTTGAAGTGATCCCATGCGCCCCAGCCACTCCGATGGGTATCGCTTGAGGAAGCGCTGGATGCACTTCCACCCCCTGCGGCACGTTATCCGGCTCTCCTCGACCGCCTCCGTGTCCGAGTCGTCCATCTCCTCAGGGTCGGCAGGCCGGTAGGCAGGGAAGGCAGCCAGCAGGTCTGCTGCAGGGTCCGCCCCTGGGATGTCCTCATGGGGGATAGGTTCCCCAGCATCTGGGCGACCTTCTTCTCTTGCCCCAGCGGCGTTGACACCCTCGTCAGCCCCCGACCTCTCTCCGATGGCAGCACCGCCGGCGTCCGCTGCCCCCTAATCAGCAGTTGGTGGGGCCGGCTCGGTGTGAGAAGTCTGTTCCGGAGCAGGCGGCATGTCTGCCACCGGTCCACTCGTGGATGGCCCGGGTTCGACATCCCGACGAGCCTCCAGTGTTGAGATCACTGCGCAGGGCATGCCGTGGTTAGTCACGGATCGTCAATGGAAAGCACCGACAGTAAGGTAAGGAGACTTACGGGAATCCAAGGCGTCATCTTCCGCTGTCCCGGCCGCCGCAGGAGCAATTGCAGCAGGGGACCCCTCAGCGCTTGTCAATTCGATGATGGGCGTCTGGCCCCCGCCTTGTCCTGCTGGTGCCTCTCCTACTCCTACTGAGGATGCCTGACCAACATCCGTGCACTCCTGAGGAAGGTGAAGAAATGGGTTAGAAGCTGTATAAGAGAATGGATGAAGCAGGTTGAGTTGGGATAGAAGCGGACCTCGAGAAGCTCAGTGATGTCAATATTGCCAGAGCCGGCCACCTCGCCGCTCTCCCGCGGGCTCCCCTGATGGGATCTTCCCTCCGAGCCTTCATCCTCCCCCGTCTCCTCCTCTTCCTCGGAGTCGTCGTTACTGTCATCTTCCTCCGGCGGCATCTGTTCTGGAGCAGGCTCTAGACCGAGCATCACCTTCACCAGAAGGGACGGCTCCGCACGCTGACCACGTTGGCGCGGAAGGCCAGTGTACGGTGCGGGGGACCCAGAGCCCCTATTTAAAGGTGAGGCTGGGTGTCCGCGCTGCGCGGAAAGCGCTTTGCGCGACCGAGACAGCGAATTTCACGCCCGACGCCCCTTTTCACGCGCCACAGTCCCGCGCCACCCAGGACTTCGGCATTCCGGCGTCTCCCTCAGAACCCGATCGTTGCGACCTCTCGCCGATCAGATTCCGAGGGGGGGCTTTTGTAGACGCTGGAAAAGTCCGTTGTTCCCAAACGAAGCTCCTGATGCGGGAAGCGAGGTCATATTTGGAGTCGGAGGCCCGTTTCGGAGGGCCCGGAAGCCTTGCGCGGAATTTTGGAGATCCGCGCGCAAAGTCGGAGTGCCGCGCACAAACCTCCCGGGATGCGCGCAATGCGCTGGGCCGGCGCGCAATTTTGCGCGCCCGTTGCCCGCGCAACTCCCTTGCGCGCCGGGCCCGATTCCGCGCCCGCGAAGGGAATTCCGCGCCCGCGAACCAGATTCTGCGCCCGGGGTTGCCTATAAATATAAGGCAACCCCCGACGTTTTGAAGGTTGCCGGAATTCGAAAGGTCTCTCATGCGCGCAATCCAACCCCATCCGCGCGAAATGCCGATCTTCAGGTAACCTCCTTTCTTTCGCGCAAGAAAGCCTTGGGGTTTGCCTTCGCGCGCAATCCCTTTGGATCCTTTCCTTTGAATAAATTCTTCACCCAAAGGCATTCGCGCGCAAAAGAAAGCCTCTTGCGCGCAATTGCCCCCGGGGTGCGCGCAATCCGGCCCGATTGCGCGCACCCTCTTTTTTAAAGTGGCCATTCGATTAAAGAATGAGCCGTTGCCCCTGCGCGCTATCCGAAGCCCGGTGCGCGCAATCTCTATCTTTCGCGCGCAAAGTGCTGGCCCAATTGCGCGCCAGCCCGCCCATTTGCGCGCCGACCCGCGGTATTGCGCGCCAACTCCTCTTTTGCGCGCAAACCACCAGGGTCGCCCCCTTTGACCCCCTGAGGGTACCCGCCTGCGTGGCGCCCGATGATCTTCATCCCGGGTGCCTGCACCGTGCGTTGTCTTCCCGTGCGGCCCTCCAGGCTCGCGCGAAGTGACACGGACCCATCGGCGGCACCATCTTCGTCCGCGCGACAAGACGTTAAACTGCCAAGCATCTTCGTCCGCGCGACAAGACGTTAAACTGCCAAGCATCTTCGTCCGCACGACGAGACGTTAAACTGCCAAGCACCTTCGTCCTCAACACACGACGTTAAACTGTACTTCGTCCGGCAAGACGTTAAACCGTCCGCTTCGTCCTCAACACACGACGTTAAACTGTACTTCGTCCGGCAAGACGTTAAACCGTCCGCTTCGTCCTCAACACATGACGTTAAACTGTCCTTCGTCCGGCAAGATGTTAAACCGTCCGCTTCGTCCTCAACACATGACGTTAAACTGTACTTCGTCCGGCAAGACGTTAAACCGTCCGCTTCGTCCTCAACACACGACGTTAAACTGTACTTCGTCCGGCAAGACGTTAAACCGTCCGCTTCATCCTCAACACATGACGTTAAACTGTACTTCGTCCGGGAGGACATTAAACCGTCCGCATCACCTGATCCCGTGCCCCGCACGCAGGGTCCTCCCGGTTTGTATGTGGCCCCCACCCGCTCGTCTCTGCAGGGATGTCGGGATTGGAGTGGCCTTCGCCCACGAGGGTAGAGTACTACAAACCGAACGAACTACGTGGACTTTGATCCCTGTCTCCTAAACAGGGTACGTAGGAAGCCTCTCCGAGGTTCAAGCCCACCACCTGGTCGTCCCGGTCGTATTCACGTCGGTTCGTCCATCAGTGGACCCCTCCCGGGTTCACACTTGCGTCGATTCACCTATGAATCCGCCATTGTGGGAGACTGCACATGTGTATCTCCATTGTGCTCCCCCACTGCCCCTTTTCCTATTTCTCCTTTCAGCGTCCAGCATGATGTGAAACTGTGATCCATCCGGCCGTTCCATCCCCCTCTGTGCGAGGTGGTTCGGTTCAATCCTCCGCCCGGCGGCCTCGACCTCTTCGTGAGTCGGCTTGCCGACGTCCAGCATGACGTTAAACTGTATATTCGAACTACGCTGACTTTGATCTGCGCCAACGCGCGGTACGTAGGAAGCCCCTACGGGGTCCAAGCTCTTCACTCCATCATCCATCCTGATCCTTACCCGGGCCGCCACATCCCGGTGGGGTCATGCCACTTCATTCCACTCCACTCCACTCGGGAAGCCGCCCATGTGCTGGCCCCAGCGTCGGAGGTTCCCCGCAAGGGGTTCTGTCATCTGATCCACTTCTCGTGTTGATCAGTCTGATGTCGTCCCCTCTGGACGTTAAACTCGCGGCATACCCCGTGTTAAACATGGGAAGCTGAGGAAAACCTCAGGTAACGCAGTTCCCCGCACCTAGCGCGGGATACCTCAGGCCATCACGCCTTCGAGAAGCCCTATTAGGGATGGAAGGCAGACATGCAGAGTCGCAGTGTTAAGACACGCCCCCGACACCCAGAGCCACCCGGTCTCCTCACCGCAGGTTGCTGCCCGACCAGACCCCTTGGAGCGTCCGGGCGGAAGCAGCGTAATTAACCGGTGTCCATGAAGATATGGTGCCGGGAACGAGATTCACGAGCACGTCTTAAATCTATGAGGGAGACCCAGATTAGGCAACGAGCTACGAGGAGACGTCCACGGAAGGAGGAGCCGACATCCCATCATCCCGGTTTCGATCAAGGAGAAGACGCCCCTGAATAAGGGACGAATGCCGCCCGCCCTTGGAAAGCGGGACTGCGGGACCACAAGCCGCGCGCGCCCATCCCCTCGGGTCGACGGGCGCACGCGCGAACGCGTCCTGGAGGAACAGCGTCGGAACAGAAACCCGACGCACATCCGCACCGAAACAGAACTGATCAATGTTGTTTACCCTATTGCAGACAACAATGAGGTGACTATCGGGTTCATTGACAATGGGGGAGAAATTATAGCTTTAAAGGGGAGTGAATGTCTTAAACAAGATAGGGGAAGAAGCTGATAGGAGGATTAGTGATGTTTTATTTGCAGGGTAGTGAATTTTTAGTTATAGGGTTTTTTCCAACCATGAATTTCTTCTTTGACACAATGACAATTAGGTGTTATGAGGAAATGGTTCATGGATATCATATCTTAGCATGAAAATATTTAAGCATTCCAAATCCTGGATATCAGAGCTTAGCTTGGAAATATTTAATCATTCCTAATCATGAGAAAACAAGTAGTGAAGTTAGGGGAGTTTTAAATATTAAAAAGCTAAAAGTGTCTAATTAAAGGTTATATATCACGATAGATGATATTCACGATGAAAGCAGTTGAGTGGATTTGGAATGAAGTGATCCATTGGTGAAATTTTCATAATACTCTTATTTCCCACACCGAACATGACTCCTGTGGGATTAGAGTTTGTGTTGAGTAAATATTTTATTTATATCTGAATTTCATTAAGTTAAGATTTATAGATTATGGGATAATCTTTAAAAAGGTATAAAATTGTGAATAATTTTCAACAGACCCAAAGGGGAAGATTATTAGGAAAAAATCCCTCAAGGTGACACTATAACATTTTTGGGATGATTGTGTTTGTTGAAAAAAATGGTTTCCATGGTAATTTTTAGAGTACAAAGATATTTTTTACATGGTATGTTGAAAAATATCCATGAAAAATGAATGGATTCTCTGAAAGTGGTATAAAAAATTGTGTATACAAGGTGTCACTGTTTCCTAGTGTGCCAAATTTTTGGAATCCAAAAATTTCGAATATGGTTATCATGGTGAAAGATGGATTTACTTGTAGGAAATATGAAAATATGTATAAGGTGTGAGTTTCACAAAGATTGGGATTCATTAATGTGGTTTCATTAAGGTACAAATAATTTGATGGTGATGTCTACAATTATGAAGAGCTTCAAGAAGAATGAATTTTCCTGAATCTTCATGTGATAAGGAGAACCGCGATGAAAATTAGAGAACCCCTAGAAATGGTGATGATGTGGATAGAAACCTTTAGAATAAATGGTAATTCCAATAAATAGACCTTTAACACCTTTATATAAGAATGGTGACTCAACAAAAATTATCAATCTCTGGATTCATGAAGGTAGTTCGTGTAGGCGGTTCATGTGAAATAGTTCACGAAGGATATCAAAGCCAACTGGATTATTTGAGAATTATGAAGGTATTGATATCCATAAAATCCCAAAAAAAATTGATTGAAAGGTGTGATATTCAAGAAGGATACGTGATATTCACTAAAGTACTTGATCTCTACAACATGTGGTTGCTTCGTGAAGGTTAGTTGAGCTTCACAAAGGAGGTGAGCTTTGCGACAGGTAGTGAGCATCGTGAAAGTGTTGAAAAGGGATTTCCCAATAGACATTTGGTAAAGTTGTATTCATATTGTAGATGAAATTTTAACTTAATGATATATAAAATTTGGTGTAAAACACATTGATTCAATAAATCAAAGGAGGATATTCTAAAGAAGAAGTGAGCACACTTCAGTTGAGAGAGTAGTGAGATTTGAAATTATGGCTAGTTGTAAACCAGGAGGGAAAGTGAGTCCACTCCAAAAATTGTAAAGAGTAGTGTGATTTTAGTGGATTTGGTACGTCAGAACATTACCATTGTATACTCCTTGGAAATAGACTAGTGAGGCTGAACTGAGTAAATTCTGTGTGTCCCATGTGTTCATTAATTTGTGTTCATACATTTCTGCGCAAAAGAGAGAGAAGTTTGTTATGTTTAATAATGAAAAAATATCCAAAGGTGAAACCATTTTAATCTATCATACCTCGATTAAACCCAACCCCATCTCAACATATTTAACCTAGTTGGGAAAATAAAACCACCATGGGATACTTAATTTTTTATCATAATTAATACCTTTAAAAAGTTCAAAGTCTCGGTAACGCCTCTATTTTTTGTGAGTTTTTTTTCAAATAAATTTAATATTTTCTATTTTTTCATTGCATGAAATATTGAGTTTATCTTGAATTACATGAAATACTAATTTTGACCCACGTTATATGCATTACCATGTTAATCTTGTACTTCACACAACACTGGGTTAACTTGCATGACACACGACAGTAAAATTTAACAAAACCAAGATATATTATAGTTATTTAAATGAGACCATTATAAACTAGATTTTAAACATAGAAATATGAATTTTACTAATTAAATTTTAAATATTATGTGTAATGTTTTTATAAAAATAAGACATATTGATAAAAAATCATTTAATTTTCAGTAAAACCTTTATATGTTTCAAAAATACTATTTTATCAAAAAAATCCATGAGTTTTTATGAACATTAATAAAATTAATTTTCCACAATTTTAGAAAATTAATTCTAAAAAAATATATTTAATTTTTAAATCAAAATTTTAAAATTATATTAGGGTTATTTTTTGTGATTTTTTTGAAAAGATTCATTTTTTGATGAATAGTGAAAAATACTGAATTTTAAATGAAAAATACTTGTTCGTTTAAATTATTTATAAATATAAACTATATTTTAATTTTTTAAAGTAAAATTATTTTAGTTACATTTATAATAATACAATTTAGGTAATTATAATAAATTTTATTTTTAAATTGGATATAAAAACTTTGTAAACCTCTGAAGATTTTTACTTTGAAAACTGGCTTTCTTGTTTTGTCTGTGGGATTAATTTTAAATTAAATTTTTCGACTTCTATAAGTAGAAGATGGGAAAATAATTACATATTTATAATTATCATAATTTTTATTATTTAATGAGGTCAAAGTTATTTTTTTCAAAATAAATTGTAAAAAAATTAAAAAATATTTACCATGGTTAATGTAAAAATGGGTTTACTTAGGGGTTAAATTAAAAAAAACAAGGGTTAAAAATAATCCAAAACTTGTCCAAACCCATTGGATGACCACATTTAAATCTTATATTTTATAGGATTAAGAATATAACATTATTTGAGCCTTGGGAGATGAAAAAAACATGGTTGGATTTCTTTCTTTCAAAAAATTACAAGTTTTCCACTCACCTCACTTATAAAAGGCCACCAACCCTCCTATACTCTTAACACCTTCAAACCCTTTTGGTTCATCCAATCCCTAAGAAAATCACTTCCCAAATTATGTACTCTCATATTAAAAGTGTTATTTCGGTTAAAAAGAAATTCTATGAAAGATTTTGGTTTAAACATGACGAGGATACCCAAAGAAGAGGAGGTTTGAATGTGTATGAATGAAGTCGAGACTTATGGTAAGGGATTTCCATATCACTTTTATTTTTCCATGAGAAGCATTTCAAATTCACTATGTGTTAATTTAATTTGGTGTATATAATAAAAATTAATTTATTTTATGATGTTTCTACTTAACTTTATTGGTATTACATTATCCATTTGAGGATCTCCCTTTCATGGGATTTATAGTTCAAATTTTACCAAATCAGTAAGATATTTTTGTCTCAATTTTCCTTCTTTGGGAAATATTATTATTTTATACACCTAAATTATTGTAAATGGTGTATAAATAACACCTTTTACATGAAATATTATGAATTTATTTATCCCCATGATATTTTATGTTTCATTTAATGATATTCTTTCCTAGGGCTTATGTTTCAATGTTACCAAAGTGGTAAAGAGTTTATGTTACAGTCTCATCATTTATCAGGATTGTTAATGATCATATTTCCAAAGATATAATATTATGATCCATCAGTCAAGAAAATCATGAATTCTTAATCCTCTATTTTGGTCATGAGAATACATTATTTCCCTTCATTTTCCTCTTTTTATGTACATAAGAGTATTAAAAGAATGTTTTTAGGAAAGAGAACCTCTTCAGTCGAAAACACTTTTTATTCCAAAATCATGATTGATAAAAATGTTTTCAAAATGTTCAATGTTTTGAAAATTGTTTTCAATGTGGATAGGATATTTTAATCAAGAAATGTTTTAAATGTTTTTAAAGATTCCTTTATAGGGTTTTTATGATATTTTAAAAGAAAAGTATCTTGAAAAAATATTATGTTTTGAAAAGTGATATTCAAAGAAATGTTATTTTCCTCAAGAAACATTCCAAGTAACTTTCCTTTCAAAATCTATCACCATATAAGTTTATATCCTTTAATTTATCTTATGATTTGATAGGTATATGATCCAATGATACCATTATTATTCTTTATCATAATGGTTTATCATTATAAGATGTTCACAAAACCCATTTCTCTTCAATGGGTTATATTATGAAAAAATTATTTTGAAACTCATTTATTTTACCATGCATTATTATTTGATGAGATGATGGAATGATTATGAAACCTGTCTCTTTTCCATAGGTTATTATATAATGAAATGTTTATAAATCCCATTTCATTTCATGGATTATAATTGGATTACTGTTTTATGATCTTATAACACACATATGTATGATTTTTGGTATGAAACATGTGAGACCTATATCTAAATCATTTTCATTGGGTAATGAAAAATGTTCTCTGATCTCAAAGGGGATATGGGAAATTAGCCCACGACCAAAAGGTGGGTTCATGGTTGGTTACACCAAGCCCAAATAATTGGGTGCATGGGAGGTTAGACCAAGCCTATAAAATAGGGTACATACATGGTTAGAAAAATACCTAAAAGGAGGGTACATGGGTGCTAAGATGAAGTTTTAATAATTGGGTACATTGGTGGATAGCCCGATATTGAAGCATGTACACATGTGGCTAGCCCAATTATAACATATTATGAATTTCTTGGTGTGTATCCTTGATATAATTTTTTTATGCTTATGTGTATGACACAAATCTCCATTTTATTCCATTATTATGTTCTCATGGATCATATTCATATATTACCTTAAGATTCATGTATTATGAACTATCAATATTTATTCCATGGATCATGATTCTAATATCTATTATAAAGGGTATGGTTTTAATATGTTATTCTCATGTTCTCATACACTTATGTTAATGTTATTTATATGTATCTCCCTTATTTACCCTTAATAAGAATATGATATCACCCTTTCTTATGTTTCTTTTACCCAAGTTATAAAGAAAGGTTTAAGTAGGGTACGTTTGTGAATAATACTAAAGGGGAAGATATATGTGGGAAACATTGAATATCTTTCACAAAATTAAAAAGATTGTGTTCCAAGATTCCAAAGACACTAAACTATTATGGTCCTAAGTAATGTGTTTGTTTAATGTATTGAATATTCATCTAAATAGATGTAATATCCATGTATGAGAAGTTTAACAACTAGGTCCCACTAAAAGAATAGACACCCCACCATGTTAGGGTGGGGTGTCTGTGCTGTCAGCAAGGCCCAGTTGTTACACTTATCATATATGGATATTACATCTATGTGGGAAACATTGAATATCATTCACAAAATTAGGAATATTGTGTTCCAAGATTCCAAAGGCACAAAACTATTATGGTCTATAGGAATGTGTTTGTGTAATGTATTTAATATTAATCTAAATAGATGTAATATCAATGTATGAGAAGTGTAACAAGTGGACCCAACAGACAACACAAACACTGTGCTCTAACATGGTAGTCGAGTCTTAGCTTACCAGGTACCACTAGTTTCCCCACAGACATGCGGTCCCATACCTAGGTCCCACTGACATGCCTAGATAGGTCATTAGACTAATGACTATCCCCACATGCCAACACATGTTCTTTCCAGTTTTCTCTCTTCTCACTCATACACCCTTGGAAACTTCCCAATAGGTCACCCATCCTGATCAATACTCTTGAAAACACACACTTAAATACATAAAGCTAACTAGGTAGGCTCCCTTTCATTATGGGGTGTTACATTAACCCTTTATTTAGAGAATAATGTCCTCATTATGGACCCTAAATCTTAACCCAGGCAGTGCCTCTAGACTTAAGGTCGAGTTACTCCTCTGATACCAATGTAATAACTGGGCCCACTAACAACACAGACACCCCTCACTAGCATGGTTGTCAAGTTCTAGCCCACCATGTACTACCAGTTTCCCTACATACACATGGACCCATAATTGGGGCGCACTCATATTCCAGAACGTGTCATTAGACTAATAATTATCCCCATAGTCCAACACATATTGTTTCTAGTGTTCTTTTTTCTCACTCGCACACACCCTGTGAAACATCCCAGAAGGTTACCCATCAAGATCAATACTCTATGAAAAGAATGATTAACTATGGAGTTCTAATCAAGTAGGCTCCCGAAAAGAAATATGCACCTTGTTGACATGAGTCATATCATTTAGTAATTTAACTCTGTATCATTCTAGGGGTTTTCAAGAAGATTGGGCTTCTACATTTGGTATCAAAGGAAATATTTAGTTGACCTTTGAAAACTAGGATTAGAAAAGATTAGTGATATCCCTAGGGATGTTTCTATGGATATTTCTAGGTATTTATCTATTTATAAATATAATGATGAGTCAAAATATAGGGAAATGACCTGGAATTTTTTTAAATGATAGAGTGAGTGGTTTCCAAGCAATTAAATCCCTTTCTAGATACTATTAATAGATGTGGCTCTAGAATAGAGGTACCCATGGGTATTAACTATGAAAATTTCACATTGAGGAAGACTCAATTGTCACTTGGTAAATGAAAAATGTCCTTCCTGGACACCTGGTTTGACACTCCTAGGGGATATGCTTTGGAAATTCCCAAAATATTTATAAACCATCATGAGTGATTTAAATATATAGAGACTATGAAAAAAATAAGATGAATATAAGGTTACATATATTGAAAATAATATTTCATGATTTAGACATCCTATAAGATATTTTTGATGATTATGTGGTTTTACACTATGATTATTGTTTCTAACACCATACTTTCTAGTTTTTGTCAACAGCTGGAACCTAAAGGAACTGTGTTAATACTAAATTCAATGGATGATGTAATAATTTTCCTCTTTAGAAAACAGTTATAATGGGAGTTGTAATGAATAATATTACTGATATACTCAAACAACTTTCTCATGTTTTGAATCATGTTGAACTCAAAAACAATAAAAGGATGTAATTATTTTCTATTGAGTCCTATATAAGAAAACTTCCACATTCTTTTTGTGGTTCCAATGATCCACTAGTTTCTGAGAAATGTACCAGTACCACTGAAAATATACTGTCTATTCTTCAGTGTTCATAGAATGTAAAATTCATTTTTTCGATTTATCATTTGGAGGGTGAATTAGATTAGTGATGGACACTTATTATGAATATTAGGGAACAAGAAGAAATTGAATCTATGTAATGGGAAGAGTTTAAGGGGATATTTATTTATAAGTACTTCCCTCGTATTCTATGAAAAAATATGGAGAAGGAGTTCATTAAACTTAAGAAAAATGATGATGAATCTATTGATATATATGATGCTAATTTTACAAGACCTTCAATGTATGATTTTGGTTTAATCATCATCTATGAAATCAAAATTGATCTATTCATTAGTGGCCCAAAACCAAGTCTTTGAAAGAATTTGGATATAAGAGAATTAAGTGATTATAAATAATTTTTTCGATGTGAAATGAAGTTAGAAATAAAAAATTAATATTACCGCCTTACTATGGTTTCTATAAGAAAAGGAAGATTGTGTGTCATGAAAACTCAAATATTAGAAGGATATTCTAGCCATCTGCATTCCAGAAATATTGGAAGAACCATCAAGAAAACTGAATGAATGGAGGTGGGTGGTTATTTAAATGTGGAAAGGCTGGTTATAAATCCCCAGAATGTAAAAAATGTGATTAATGGTATGGTTAAGGTAATATAGGGGAAGATGATGACAACTAATTCACCACATACACTCCATTGTTTCTAGTGCAAGTATTTTTTGAATTATATGAATCAATTACACAATCCATGGGACAATGTCAATGATAATCCACAAAAACCTATGAAGATAATGGAAAAAGGGAAATCTTATTCAATCACAATGCATTAATTGAATCATGATAATTAATGAATAGTTATCCCCCCCTTGGTTGTGAATTTCATGTTTGATTTTGTATGAATTAGCACTATGTAGATCTTATTTTTCATCCTTTTGTAAAATTTCATGTGATTATCTCCCTCTACATGGATTCTAAAATAATGAAATGACATTTGATATTCTATAAATACAAGGATAAACCGAATAATCAAATGAAAATATTTTTGTATAAGATAAGAGATTATATAAGGGCTAATGGGTGAATTAAATTTTGGAAGTGTACTTGTATCCATGTAAGATTAAATTATGAGTTATGGATACCATCATGGGTTTATTAGTTTATGGTTGAACATAATTTCAATGTCATGGAAACCTCTTTTGAGGTTTTATGTGAATGAATTTTATCAAAATTAAGGATATTTAATGAGATATTTTTGTAAATACAACCCTTTGATTTTGAATATGTTTTAGTGAAATATTTATTTTAAGAGGAATAAATTTACACTTTGTGTCTATATGATTAAAAGTTCTAGTAACTATTAGGGTTTATCTAATATTTGATGATGAGGTAATTAATGGTTGTAGTTGATCACCTTATAAAGTTAGTTCAATTCATTAATATTATAGAATATTTATCTTTGGATCCACTTTCTAGAATATACATTATAAAAGTGGTAAGGTTTCATAGGGTACCAAATTAAATTATATATAATAGGGATATAAACATTAACTTGATGTTTTGGAAAATAATTTATAAAGATCATGATATAAAGTTGAGTTTCATTAAGGAGTATTATCCTTAGAAAGATGTTCAGTTTAATAGAATAATTCAAACCCTAAAGAATATTCTATGATCTTATTATATGGATTTCATAAGTGGTTGGGATCAAAAACATCCTCAAGTTGAGTTTTATTAAAGTAATATCCTTCACTCGATCAATAAAATGGATCCTTATAAAGACATTTACTGAAATAAGTGTGGAAATATAACATACTAGAATGAAGTTGTAGAAAGAAGGAAATCGGGATCTAATCTAGATACAGAGGTAATAGAGAAGGTTAGATCCATTCAACAAAAAGGAATCAAAAAAGTTAAGAGAAATGTTATGTTAATAACATTATAATTGATCTAGTTAACTCGTAGGTCATACCACTGGAGTATGATATTTCTTATGAGGAACAACCAGTTGTGATTCGGGATTGAATAGATAAATTTCTACAAAATATGAACACTCACCTAGTTATTGTTTTGTTGAAAAACCACTAGCTTTAGGAAGATAATTGGTAACCTAAGGAGGTAATGATATGGAATTATCCTTGAATATTGGAAACAAAGTGATGGATGTTGATGTTGAAATTAATTTTAAGGGAGGTTGAATGTAACACCCGGAGATTTTGTGATTTTTTAAAAAATAAATTTAATATTTTATATATTTTTCATGACACAAAATATCAAGTTTATATTTCATTACTCAAAAAAATTAGTTTTTCTTTTTTTTACATGTAACACCAAGTTAATCTTGGGTTGTATGAAACACTAGGTTTGTATGTGTTATAAACAACACTGATTTTTAATAAAATCATGATATATTATAGTTATTTAAAAGAAACTATTATAACCTAGATTTTAAACATATATATATGGATACTAATAAATAAATTTTAAATATTAAGTATAATGGTTTTATATAACAAGAAAATATTGAAAAACGTACTTAAGTTTTTGTAAAGTCTTTATATGTTTCGAAAATACTATTTTCTAAAAAAATATTTTTATATATTTTTGTGAAAATTAAGAATAATAAATTTTCAAACTATTATAAAATTAATTTGATAAAATAAATTTTATTTTTTACATAACAATTTCAAAATTATCATAGGATGAATTTTTGGGATTTTTCTGAAAAGTTTTATTTTTTAATGAATAATGAAAAATACCAAATTTTAATTGAAAACTGAATTTTCATTTAAATTAATTATAATGATAAATTATATTTTAAAATGGTTTTAATGTAAATTTAGTTCAATTATACATATATTAATCCAATTTAGGTCATTTTAATAAATTTTATATTAATATTGGATATTGAAACTTGTTAAACTCTTAGACATTTTCACTTTGAAAACCCTCTTTCTTATTGTGTCTGAGGGATTAATTTTAAATTAAAAATTTCCAATTTTGTGAGTGTAATTTATAAAAATGGATTACATATTTGTAATAATCATAATTTATATTATTTATTAAGTTTTACTTAATTTTTTACTAAAATGAATAGCAAAAGTAGTAAAAATTATTTATTGCATTTATGGTAAAAATGACTTCACTCAAAGGTTTAAAATAAAAATATAATGGTAAAACATATCCAAAAACATGTAAAAAATCCATTTTATGTCCATATTTAGATCTTAAATCTTAAATTATTACGAACGTTCTCTTATTGGAGTCTTGTGACATGAAAAAAAAGGGTGGAAATATTTCATTCAAAAAATTAAAAGTGTTACTCTCACCTCACTTATAAAAGGCCACCCATATCCTACCTTATTACAACCTTGAAACCCTTTGGTTTGGACAATACCTACCCAAATCACTTCCCAACCTCCCAACCTCCCTCCTATAATCCTATATTACTTTGTTTTAGAATAACGAAAAAATATGATGGATTTTGGTGAAAACTTAAGGAGGATACACAAAGAAGAGGAGGTTTGAATGTGTATGAAGGAAGTCGATACTTATGGTAAGGATTTTCCATATCAATTCTATTTTTATATGAGAAACATGAAATATTAACCATGTTTTTATATTATGCGGTGTATATACTTCCCATGAATGTATTTTATGATACTTCTAATCATCATTATTGGTATTTACATATCCATTTGGGAATCTCCCTTTCACGAGTTTTATGATTCAAAAGTTACCAAATTAGTAAGGGATTTTTGTCTCAATTTTCCTTCTTTGAGACATATTATTATGTCATATATTTTTCTTCATGAATGAGGTGTATTTAAAACCCATTTTACATTTAATATCTTAAATTTATTTATCCTCAATATATTTTAAGATTAATTTAAGGATATTCCTTAATGAGTATTACATTTAAATGTTACCAATGTTTTAAATAGTTTATGTTACAATCTCATTATTTATAAATATAGTTTATGATCATGTTTCTGATGATAGAATATTATGATATATCTCTTAATAAACTCATGGATTTTATTCTCTTATAATTATTTTTTGAGATTACATTTTATCCCTTCATTTTCCTCTCTATATATCCTCAATATTTCAAAAAAAATGTTTTTAAGAAAAACCATCTTTTTCAATCAAAAACCCTTTTTCTTACATAACATTCTTCTTAAAAAAAATTTAAAAATTTTTATGCTTAAATAAATTTTTCTAAAGTGGAAATGTTTTTTTCCTCAAGAATTTTTTTAGATTATTTCTAAATCACCCTTTATAAGTTTTCACTGTTGTTTTCAGAGAAAAGTATTTGGAAATCATTTTTGTGTTTTAAAAAGTGATTTTCAAAGAAAGGTTATTTTACTCAAGAAACACTCCAAGTTAATTTTTCTTTAAAAATCTATCTCTATCTAAGATGATCTCTTTTAGTGTAAATTATGATCTTACGAGGATATGTTCCAATGATACAATTTTTATTCTTTCAATGAATGGTTTATTAGGATAATATATTTATAAAACATGTTTTTCATCAACAGGTTATATCATGAGAAAATGCTTATGAAACCCATTTATTTTCCAAAAGATATTATTTGATTAGATGTTGAAATGATTATGAAAATTTTCTCTTTTCCACATGTTATGATATGATGAAATGTTTATGAAGACCATTTAATTTCATGGGTCATGATACAATGAATGTTTTATGATATTGCGAAACACATATATATAAATTTCATTATATTATGGGTGGGACCTATATCTCCCTCCAATTTATTGGGTAATTATAAAGTTTCTATAATATTAAAGGGTTGATGGGTGGTTATCTCAAGTCTAAAAAAGAGGTTATAGTGGTGGTTATCCCAAGACCAAAAAATAGGGTACACAGGTGGTTAGACTAAGCCCAAAAAATAGGGTACAAGGGTGGTTACCCTGAGCCCAAAAAGGAAGGTACATGGGTGGTTAGCTAAAACCTAAAAGATAGGGTACATGGGAGGTTATACCAAGAACAAAAATGGTACAAAAGTGGTTAGTTCAAGAATAATATTTTATAAATGTCTTTGTGGGTAGCCTTGACACAGGATTTTATATACCTATGTGTATGCTAAAAATATATGTCTTCTGAAAATGTTATGCGCTCACAACTCATGTTATTGGATTCCCTTGTGACTCATGTCTTATAAACTTCCAATCTTTATGACATGACTAAGGATTCTAATCTTTGATATACATGGTATGGTTTCATATGTTATGATCATGTTATTATACCCCTAGGTTCATGGCATGCTTATGTATCTCCCTTGTTTACCATTACTGAGCATCTAATCCCACCCTTTATTATCTTTCCTTACCCTAGTTATAATAAAATGATTAATTAGGGTACGTTTGTAAAGATTAATAAAGGGGAATATTTTTGTGGGAGACATTGAATATCTTTCACCAAATTAATAGGATTGTGTTCCATGTTTCCAAAGTCACTAAACTATTATGGTCCTCAAGCATGTATTTATGTAATTTATTTAATATTAATGTAAAAATATTTAATATCTATGTATGAGAATCCTAGGTTGATACACTATCCCTGGAATTCATAGTAATACCACTAAGTTGAAGTATAAAGTTATTTAAAGGCATCTATATGCTTTCTTGATTTCATAAGTTTTTATAGTTCATGAAAATTTACAAATAAATAAACGAACCTAAGATAAATAATGTATTTATTATGGTACATAAGATATTCTTCTACCAGAGATGTATTAAATTGAAAATTCATGGATGCACAAGATATATATAAGAAATTTTTTGAGGACTGCACTAGAAATCAATAAATTTTAAAACCTTATGAAACATGTAAAATTAAAAAAAATATTACATAATCATCATAAGTGTAAGGAAATGTGGAAAATTAAAGAAATACACTAAGATAAGAATTTTTTTATTATGTATAATTATTCCTCACTATAAATTAAAAAAGTTAATAATATTGTTCTAGAATTTAAGAAAGTTATATCTCACAGTATGATATAAAAAAATCATATTTCTTATGTGTGATTTTATCAGTTAGAAAAAATCCTAGGATTATGAAGGTTTAGTTGACGTTAAAGGGAATTCTAAAAGTTCAATTTCTAGAAGAAGAATTTGGATTAAGGATGAAATGTAATGATTGACGATTAGGATATGATTCAAAAATAGATTCTTTAAATGTTAAAGAATATATTTTCCAAATCTTGATTAAGGTTTTCATCCCATGAATATAAACATCATATCATGAAGCTATTTGATGAAGAAATACTAGAATAAGTTGGATATAATATTTTAAATATTTCAATGTTGTGATGAGAGTACAATTTTTTATTGTGTAATGAATAATATTTCAAGGGATAACTTCACTACATGATTTCATGTTGTGGAAGATAAATTTAGAGATGAAATTATACGGAAGATCATATCATGCCATGATTGTAGATGTAATGACACTACCATGAAAATATATAAAGAAGTTTCTCCAAGATACATTCTATCACATTATGACTGTCACACTACATGTTTTCATGTAGTCACAGGGTTTGATGTGAAACAGTTCCTTGAGTATGTCTTAAAGGAAATTTCCCAAAATAATTGTTGGATATTGAGAGGATTAAAAGGCTATGTATTAATAAGGTTATCATGGTATAATATTCTTGCATTGATTATAGAGATTTATATTAGACATAATAGACTGATAATGATTGAGATATTTTAATTAAATATAATTAAATGTGTTTTAATATTTAAATATAGAAACCCATATCTAAGATTACGGTGAGCATATAAAATGAAAAGGAATGAAATGGATAGGGTGAATCAACATCACAACTATATTTCCCATTTTATGAGTCAAATAAAAAATACAATAAAGATAATAATATATATAGTTATTGATATTATGTATCAAATATAGAGAGACCAAACCATGCTATCACATTCAAGATACATTGGGAAAAATCTAGATAGATCTAATATTTATTTATAGTCCATCCTTGTGAATTGAATAGAAAATAGAAGAGAGAGACAAAATTGTTTCTATTGATCAAAATTGAGGATAAAGAAGGAGGCTAAGGATTCTAGCATATAATATATCTGTATTATAAGGTTTAAATAAAAAAATATAAATTCACTTTTATTGTTCAATATTAAGTAAGGAGATTGAATACATATTTTCTAAGAGAAAAATACGACATCACCGCTATTAATTATACTTCAAGGTGGTACAAACCAAAACTTTTATATGTTGTGAAAGGATTGGTCAGTTCCAAAGCCTAAAAATATATCAATATGAAGTTTCCATTATACTATTTTGGGAATATGGATCAAATTATATGCCCTTTATTGATCATCCATTGGATAATAAAATTTTATTAGTTTTTTCATGGGCTAACAACCACCATACACTGGGGATATAGTCATCCATCTTAGAGTAAAACCTATTTAAAAAATGATAGTTTTACTTATTATGTTTGTTTATTACTTATAATATATGTATATTAACAAAAGGACAGAAAATATTATGTGATCCATTCATCTAATAGGTTTATAGGTAAATAAGGGAAAATGTTTTAATTTGAAATAAGTTACCCAACACTAATTCAACCTCTCACTGAGTGTTTTTAAAGTCATAAGTGATCTTAAAATTTTGAAGTGAATCTAGTTGAATAATGTCATGTATATATAGTTATTTCCATAGTGTAATAGAAAACATATAGTGATGGTGACCACAACAGATCAAAATGACTGGAGTGGTGGAAGAGGTCCTCATGGTCATTACATTAATTTTGAAGGCGTTGAAGCATGGTTGGGTTATACTATGGTTATAATTGTTTTAGATTATTAAATTATTATCAACCACATGTTGTTTTATTATAGCATTGAAGAAGTTATAGTCTAGAGTAAAATGGTGATTCAATCCATTTTGATGGCATAAGGTAGGCATCACCATTTTTAAGGATAAATTAAAAATATTATTTAATGGGTCAAATAGGAATTGTGATGCTTATGGTATGTTTGAGGAACATATATAAGAAATAAGGAGCCATAAAATGGGTGTTTAGTGGACCATGGTGTTCTTTATGTATGATTAACTAAAATGGGGATCATAAGTATTTCATTTCATAAAATATGAAATAAATCTTATGGTTTTTTTAGGAATTGGACTGGAAATTTGAAATTTGTCATTATAGATGTGGTATAATAATGTTTTTCACCTGGAAAAGGGTTATGATATCATGATATCACATGGATGCCTAGGTAATCTGATACCTGATTTGATCTTGAGATATCCGAAAGTGTGTTCCTGATCCCCATGGTTTGGAGACTATCACCTATAATCATTAATGAAAAAAGTGTGAATAGTTTTTCCATAAAAACAATTGAAGAAATAGAAACAAGTTGGTATACACAAAGGAAACTCCCAAAGATGACAATTCCAAAATTCAAACTATTATAAAAAACCTAAGTAGTAAATCATCAAATTACCAAAATAACAAGATAAAAAACTCATGTCCCAGAAAACACAACACTCCAAGCCTAAAGAATCAATAACAATCACCACCTATAAGTGGCTCTTTCACCTTGATCGAATCTAGATGAATTAAATATACAAACACCCAAAGGAAAAGGTAGGGTGTGAGATAAAATCCCAGTAGGGTGTCACCAAGTGTTTCATAATAAGATTCCATAATAACTAAACTCAATAATGCTTTAAATTTCAAATTAAATATGCATTTAATTATAATTACATATAAAAACATGATTTTAATTTGAAATGATCGAAATGATTTAAACAATGCATTATGTAAACATTTTATGTAAAATAGTTAATATAAATCACTAGGAATTTGTAATGTAATTTCAAAATCAATGGAATATATATCAAAGTAATCACAACAAGCAATATGTTCATATTACCTATGGTATGATATTTGCAAGTTATAGTATCCTCACACACTCATTTATGTGTTCATGGAAATGTGAACACACATTCCTCAGGCTCAGGCTGAATAGGACCCATCAACATCCTCTTAGGGATGAGATAATCCAAACTAGGTTTATGTTAGAGTAGTAAAGATTAAATTCATTCTTACGACATTACCATCCTAGCATGCTTTCCCCAAATAACCAACTAACTACCCATGCTCTCATATTCCAAAAAAATAAAAAAACAGTGGGAAAATTATTTTAAAAAAGTTTAAAATACAAATTTCCAATTTCCAACTTCAATATGACAATTTCAATTTAAAATCCAAAAACTTGGTTTTTAATCAATTCATTACTTTTTCAAGATAAATAAAATCATAGGTTCTTATGAAATAAATTTAATCTATTTTTCTCAAAATTAATTTCAAAAATAAATTTCACAAATTCTATCAAATTCAAATCACACCCCAAATTTCAATTCCATTAGAATTGGGGGGGGGGGGGGGTCCCCAAAAATACATACCAAATCAATTACAAATCCCAATTAAAATTAATTTGGGTTTTATATTTAAATTATAATCAATTAAAATCAATCAAGAAAATAAATGGTTTATTAAATGGAAAATCTCAACAGAACCACCTACATTTATCGAGGAGATCACATAGAACAACACCCACAATGGGATTTTGTAATGAAGAAAGAAAACAAATGGAGATCTATAAATCCAAACTAGATTAAAGATATAAAACAAAGGTGTTTAGATCCATAAAAAACATGATTATCTAAGAAACCCTATAGTCGAAATAAGGAGAGTGTAGGAGAGAAAGAACGAGAGAAGATAAGTTACATAAGAGGGATCGAATGAGAGTATCTATAATTTGATCCATCTAGAAAGGGGTTTATAAGATCCAAAATGGGTTCTTGAGAGCCTGTGAGACCTATGAAATTATAATACCCCAAGTTAGGGTTGAGTGGGAGGTTATACAAGGGTTTAGATATTTTTAAAAGAATTTTCAAAAATAAAAAACCTCACACGCATAGTTAGTTAAGAAGGGCTACATAATTTGTCAAACTCTATGCCCCTCTAATGGGTTTCACAATTTCTACTAGGTGGGTGCATGGTTTTTCAAATAATGTGTGAACCATGAAAACCCACACTATTAGGTTTTCACGGTTTACCTTGAGTGGGTGCATGGTTTGGGAAAACCATTCACCAACCGTGAACATCCCATAATTTTCCCTAATTTTCAGATTTCCACCTGAAGCACCCATAAATTAGACCTAACCAAAGTATGATAAAGAATATAATAAAGGAGTACCTAAAAATAAAATAGGATGTTATGACCTCCCCACCATAGAAACTTATTGTCCTAAAAAATTCTATCAATAAGTCTTCATGTCAAAAAGATGTGACCACTACTCTCTCTTTAGTTCCCCTCTTTCCCACGTCTCATGCATATCCTAATCATGTTTCCATAACTCTCAAACCAAAGGTATTGTTATCCCATGAAGTACCTTGGATTTAAAAATCAAATATCCTGACTAGATGCTCCATCACAAATAAATCAGGCTTAACATCAAGATCAATTCAACTCAAAAAATGAGATGGATTAGAAATATACTATCATAGTTTTGATACATGGAACATATTACATATCAACATCAACTATGGAAGAAGTGACAAATGGTAATCCACTTTCCACACTTTCTAAAAAACTCAAAAGTTCCTGAAAAATAATGATTAATCATCCCTTTAATCCCAAGTTTTTGATTACCCAAATGAGGTGAAACATTCATGAACACCTGATCACAAAATGAAAATTTCAATGGTTAACAACAAAAATTAACATAAGAATTATATGATATCTGTTCTATTTTCATTCTTCAAAGAATCAACTGACTCTTTTTGTCATCTCTTGAACCAGGATCAGTCCAATCAAGGAACTTTCACCAATCTATGACCCACACAAAGAATATTTTATTTGGTGGACCATTTAAAAGAGATACAAGATTCATATCCCATGTTTTTGGGGATGTGGTAATGATTGGTGCGAGACTCATCAATTCTAGGGTGATCCTTAGATGAAAAAAAATTGATCTACATCGATGAGAGAGTAGTTGTGATAGCTTCCTTGAGGGAGGATCTGATGAGAGACTCTATTGATTCAAAATGGGTATTGTATCTAATGGTAAAAAAGATATACCTTGATATATAATGATATTTTTATTGGTTAGGTATGATGAAAGATGTCACATGTTTCATCTTACAAAGCCTTACCTACTGGAGAAAAAATCCCAAGATTTTGTTTCTTGGATAATTTCATCAGACACTTCCATCGCTTATGAGAAGGTTGGATGAAATTTTGATAGAATTCATGATATGGTTACCCAAGACCCAGAGGATTAATGGTTTTATTTGGATGATAGTAAATCAGTTGAGAAACATGTCTCCTTTTATTGTAGATTCAAGAGATCCTTTCAGTAGATGGGTTAGGGATTCTATATTTATAGAAGATATTTTACATGTATAGAGCTCCTTTGGGAATCATATTAGATATAAATTTCTGGTTTAAATCATATTTTTTTAGGTCTTATAGAAGGATTCGGGTACCCAACTAAAACTGAGTACAAGGTATTATATACAAACTGATTTAAAGTTAAAGAAAACAATATACATTTTAGAGGATATGTCATGGGAATGGATTCTATAATTCAGTGTAGCTTTTAATGATCACCTAGAAATTATTAAATTTTACTAAAATATAAATATAATGGTTTTTATATATATTCCACCTTTTGAGGATCTTTATGTTTAGTCATATTTCTCACTAATATTTGTTATTAGGAAGGTGCTGCAGCATCTATTGAGGGGAAAAACATAGTACATGAGACCTTCATAAGAGTGAAGTTAATACAAAAGTGGTTTTTCACCACTAAAAGTTGGTATGGATCGTATTCATATAGGAGTAGGTGACCATTAGAGTTTTTTGTGGGTGGATGAGTTTTCTTATGGTTGAATCCTTTACTAGAGGACTGACAACTGTGGATGTAAGGAAAGATAGCACTGAGAATTGTTAAACCATTAAATATTACCAAGAAAGTTGGTATATTGTATTACCTTTTTGATATTCCTCTATGTTATTAAGGTATGCATGATGTGTTCTTTGTGTCTCAGCTTCAAATGTATATACCTGATCATACACATGTGATTGAATACAAGGATGTTGAGATTGATCATGATGCATCATCTGTGGGGTACCAAGTGAAGATCATAGACTCGAGTGAGAAATTATTTTGAGGGAAACATTGAAACTTGTTTGTGTCCAATGGATTCACATTCAGATCCACAAAGAATCATGGTTTTTGGAGTCAAATATTTTGGTTTAGTAGCTTGAGTTATTCAAAAATTATGCCTATAGACACCTCTTAAGGACAATAGGTCATTAAAGGGAGAGAATGTAACATCCTCATATTTTTAGGAGTGTTATGAGTTGATTTCTTCATTTATTCATGTGTTTTTGAACTATAAATTTTTTGGGTTGAGTTCTAGGGATTAATTTTTTTTAGATATTTTTAGAGACCTTTAGGTGGTTCACATTTAGTGCATAGTTATGGGAAATTGTGAGGTTACACCTAAGAAACTGTATAGATTTTTTTGTAGATGAATAGTGGGTGAAACACTCTTAGCACACAATTATAGATGACAATGAAAAATTCCCCTAAAACAATGCATCCTGGTATAGATAATAAAAGGATGTTTGGTTCATGGTTTTCAAAACCGTGTAGGTGCCTAGGAGTGGTAAAAATCCTTGAATGGTTGGCACATGGTTTTTAAAACTGTTCGTCCAAACCATGTGCGTGTGACTTAATGATTTAAAAATACATTTTAATGTCAATAAATCACCTAAATAGACTCATTATTCAGCCTAATTATATCCCTCTCAGACCTAGATACTCTATAATATCTGATTATAAATTTCTTTCCCTTATGAACTATATTCTAGTGGATGCAAGTGTGTTGGTTATTAGGGAATTAAGGCATGTGATCTAAGAAGCTCAATTCTTCAAGTTTCTTGAACTAATGTTTAGGTGAAAATTTACACAACATTTTGGATTCCATATATCTTATATTTCTCTAGCTAATTAACCTCCATCATGTTCTAAATGAAGATTTATTTTAGTTTAATATACTTCATCCATGCATAGAACACTAGATTCCAAGCCAAGTGAATTACACTCTAATTGTAACGACCTGAAATTTTGAATAAATCTTATTTCTTAATTTTTTGTGTTATTTTATTTCTTACTCAACAAAACTTTTTCATTTAATAAAATGAGTATAATTAAAATGAGACTTTTGGGTTTTGACTATTATTTGACCGTTAGTCAGTATGACCTTTGGAAACTAAATGTTATGATTATTGTCTCTAAATACAAGTGATCTTGGTTAATTAATATAGAAAGAAGATTCGATGGCCTCAACCAGTAGTCCCAGGAAAATCGAAGCCCATCTAACAGAACTTAGGAAGGAGGTAGCACCACTTGGCTTTTCTCTGGACCAAACCCAAGCCAAACTTCATCGTGTGAATCAAGAACGGAATCGCCTTTCTGAGAAGTTCAAACTCATAGAAATTACTACTTGTGCAATGTTGGTCGAGCCGCCCTCGTATTCTCTCACCTTAGCACACCTTACACTTAGGTCCTATGTTGGGGTTATAAGGGGCTATGTAAGTAGACCGTAACTGGTTTATATAATCCTTTGAGATAAATAAAATTGTGTTTTCTTCTATTGGTGAATTTTGTAAATTTTCAAATGTCCTGATAAATGTAGGATGTATATTATTGATGAATTTGAAAAAAAGGATCTTTTATAATATTTTTGTAAACCTTAAATAATTAATGATGTTTAATGATTTTTAAAAAATGGTCTTTTGCAAATGTGTTCAGTAATAAATTTGGAGTCTAATAAGATCAACTTAATTTTGGATGAATAGTAAATTATGAATAGTGATTTTACACTTAGGATTAGTAATGTGACCAAATGGATTAGCAATCTCACTTAAAGAAAGTATTAATATAATCTAGTCACCTTGATTAAGTAATGTGATTCAATAAAGTAGGTAAATAAATGTTTTAGAAATTACTAGTCAAGTATCAGTTTTTTCGGATGAATAGTGTTTTTTAATTAAAAATTAAATTAAAATTATTTTGAAAATTATTTTTGTAAAATGGAGTTCATTTTTTAACTCAGAGCATCGATATAATGTTAAGGTAATTTTTGGGTATTTTTCTGAAAAAATTAATTTTTGATGAATAGTGTATTTATTTAAAAATTAAATTAAAAAAATTTAGAAAATTATTTTTAAAAATTGGAGTTCATTTTTGAAATCAGTGCATCAATATTTGGTTAAGGTGAAATTTTGGGATTTTTCTGAGAAAGTTTAATTTTCGGTGAATAGTGAAAATACAGTTTTTAAGTTACGGGTGTTTAATGACATCATTAATTGGAGTATTAAGTATGTAATCAATATGTTCGACTTATGAATAGTAATATAAGGTATGATGTGTCCCAAGTGGCCAATACCATGGGAAAATACCATGGGCAAGCCCATGGTTTTTCCAATACCACCAATGAGGTGTCCCTTGGCCATTAATGCCTTGTCCCCTCACTTCCCCTATAAATACCAAGACATTCTCTCATCCTTTACATTCCAAAATCCTCCTCAACGATGTTCTGGTCTCCTTACCTCCAAAAAAGTCCTCAAAAGGTTCCCTCAAGCCTTCTAAGGTCCAAAACATCATGATTTTGAGGTTACTCTTCAAGGTAAGGGATCCTACCTCTCTCTTTCTTTCCAAGTACTCTCTTTTATGTCATTTCTTTTAATCTCCATGTTATTATGTTGGAGGATGTTCATTTATATTTATACTACTGTCCTTTTAATTTTAATATGTTGTGAGACCCCCTCTCGCTCCCATAAATTCATTTTAAGAATGTTTAAGTGGCGCCGTTAGGCTGCCAAATTTTTAAAGGATTCTTTCACTCTTCACGTTTTCAAGATCTATTTTCATGTCAAGTATTTCATGTTACTTTATATTATATTTGGGTGTTATCTATATATATGTCATACTTATCTTTTATGTTCATATGATGAGATACCCTATTTGATCCCATCAATCCATTTTTTTAAAGTTTTAAGTAACACTGTTAGGCTGCCGAATTTTCATAAGAGTAATCTTATTTTTGTATTCCTTCCATGTTTTTCATTTTATATGGTATTTCTTTAAACTTTCATTACCATGTTCTTATATCCTTTATGTTCTGTCCCTCTACTTTTTTATGTATCATTTATGAGTGGGTGACCCATGTCCCCTCTCTTTTCAATGTTTTCTAAAACCCTGTAACATAGCCGTTATGCTGTAGAATTTTCGTCTCAAAATGTCTCTCTCATTTTCTCAAATTATTTTATTTTATTAAGTGAATACTCAAAGATATTTCTTCTATAGGGGTATTCACATATATATAAAAATTTTCAATTTTAAATTCTGGGATTTACATACACGAAACCCTCTTTCCTTTTTCATGGGATTAAAGTGACATAAAGATCACGTCTTTAAAGTAGTTTTTAAAATGTGATGACTATGAAATGAAACCCATTTATTTTATGATATATGGGGTGTTTATGAAATTATTGATGATGGTATATGTGGCTAACATGTTAATAAAGGAAAATTTATGGGTGCACCCTGATATCCCTCCAATGCATTGGGTAAAAACTTAATCTCAAGAGATGACAATTTTTAACGACACCTTGGTGAATAACCTTGGTAATTTCTAATGACACCTTGGGGACGGACCTTGGTTAAACATAAATGATTGTCTATGTTAAATTCTGTAGCCACGTCTTCATGTTATGAAACACATTATTTTTATTATGATATGCCTCATGATCCCTTTATCATGTCTTAAAGTTATTTTTCATGACTTTTGTTGTATCTCAAGTTCACATGTAAAATGTTTCCCTTAATGGGCCTTCTGCTCACCCTTTCCTTTGATGTATGCTCCTAGGTTATGAGATGCTGTAATGAACTTAGGATGAAAAAATGAATAATCATTTCAAGTGTTTAATAAGAATGTTTTATGTTGTCAGGTATTAAGTTCCTGGTTTCCATGACACTAAACCTTAAAGATCCTCGGTTTTGTATAATGTAATGAAAGTTTATGTGATAAAAAGGCGGGATGTTATACTATTCATTAGAGAATAGAAATCCACTTTATGTACTTCTTCTAAGATTATTTAGTGATTACATCAACCAAATCATATCCTTCCCTATTTTCATTACATCCATATACACTAATGTTATGTACACATAGTAAGAATCCTTTGTGTTTGTGACATCTAACTGACCATAATACCTTTATTATTAAAAATAATCTTATTATTATCCTATGGGTTTTTAAATAACCAATTAATTAACCATAAACATATCTATAAAATGGTCCATCCATCCCAAAGAACAAGTTTGTATATTCTATTCTATTTAGGTAGTGAATGGTTTATTTCATTTCATACCAATGCTTCTTTATTAGACATGATAATAATCAGCTTAAAACTACCACTAAAAATGAAATGATTAGTCATGAACAAATCATCAAATACATCAAACATCAAAACACTAATGCATATGACACATTTTCCAAGTATAAAACTTTATCGACCATCAAAGGTAACTTGTCATTAGATAATTTAAGGTTTACATCCAATGTATTCAATACTAATTTTCATTCTATCATTTCAAACCATTAAATGACCTTCTAGACGTAGTCATTCTAATATAGAACCAAAGTATTAGATTTTTAGTCTCAGTTGATATTTATTATCAATATATTTTTAGCTTGTATGAGATCCTTCATCATAAACTTTCAATAAAGTTCTTGTTTCGGCTTTCAAATCCTTTTATTGTCTGTTCTGGAAAGAAACATATCATACACATATATTATGATGTATGATTTAGGCCCTATAATCCCATTCATTTTGATAACAGCATTGGCCTATGATACACCGTCCTAATCCTTCATCCATCATAAATACATCAAATTTATGATTCCGTTATCTTAAAACTTTATTTAATCTATATATAATTTTATTTTGTTCATAAACTAATGTTTTATTCCAATAATCTTTGAAACCTATTAGTTTTTTTGTGTATATATATTACTCTAAATTTATATTAAGGAAAGATAGTTTTACATATATCTATTATAAGTATAGATCATTTGACATAACCATTATTAGTAATATCCAAATAGTTTTATGCTTAATTACAGATGAGAATATCTCTAATAAGTCATCTCCCTCTTTTTATTGAAATAATTTCCCCACAAGATTCACCCGGAACCTTTTTTCCATCCTCAACTTCTTTTAATCAGAAAACCCAATTTTTTATTGAATTTTTTCCCTATAACAACTCATTAATCTCAAAAGTTTGATTAAACTTAAATAAAGACATATCCTTATTCATTATTGAATTCCACTGATCATAGTCACCTAGCGTGGATGCCTCATTTGGGATTTTTAGTTCTATACTATCTATTAGTAGAAAATAGTTCTTGTTAGATCCAAACCATTGAATCATATTTCTGAACATTGTTGACATCCTCAACTAAACCTTCTTTTCCATTTTCCTAGCTCGACACTATTTGGTATTATTTCTTCAAAAATATTATATTCTAGTACTCCCAATAGATATTAATTAGCCCTTGAAATTTATAGTATAATTTTTTTGGTCTCACTTTTGTACTTCTAGTACATCCATCCAAGTTCTCTAGAACTTATGTCTATCTGATGTACTTAATCAGATCAACCAGCATTTAAATAGTTGATTATTTTTTCTAAAATTTTTACTTCTCCATGTTCATGTCCTTCAATAGAACATTATCATTGAAGATAATATCTGAGCTTTAGATGACCTATTACTTGTCATCTTCCCATAGCTGAAATCCAAAAATTGCATCTCCAAATAAAACTATGAAGAATTATTTGGATTTCACCTCAATATTTTATTGACCTTTATAATCTTCATGGTCATATTCCAGAGAAATGAAAATTTTTATGTTACTAACATCTGGATAATTACTAGAAAACATCTTCTCTATAAGTTCCATCATAACCACTGATGTCAAACTCCTTTGGAGCATGTATACCTCTATATTTATAGCCTATTTCTAAACTCACTTAGGAATTATAGAATGAAACCACATGATTCCTGAATTCATAGTCAATGTTTGATTCATTCGTCCAGCCACACAAATTTTATAAGGTATCCAAGAATTTTCTTCTCTATCCCAATCCCCACTAAGATATAAGAAAATGGAATGTCCTCAAACGTTAAAGTGAACTAGTTCCAACTTCAGAACTCCAGGCTTCCATCAATTCAATTTAAAGGAAACCCTCCTCTATTTCCGCAACATAAAATTTTTTCATCTTAGAATGTTTTTGTGATCAAGATTCAACATTAATTTAGTTTCTAGAACCTTTATTTTATTTTCACTTAAATGTTTGAGATGACAGTTCCAGAACTCCCAACTAGCAGATATTATATCTTTGATATGTACCGATCCATATTATTTTCTAATAAGATATTGAGTCACATTCTTTACTCCTTTGAAAACCACCATTGATCCTTGGGTAAGTCTAAATATTTTATTTAAGTTAGTCCCATATCCGTCACCATAAATTTCTCCTATATGAAATAAGCTCTTCTACAACCCTGGAATATGTCTAACTTCTTTTATTTTTAAGATGCTTCCATTATTCATCTGTAAATTAACATCCCCCTTTCATATAAACTCTATATCTTTATCATCCAAAAAACATACCTTTCCAATTTTTTTAAAAAACACAATTCACCATGAATCCTTTATTTTTAATAGAATATAAATATCCTCCTAAGATAATATCCAATGAATCTAGAGAAATATTAAATTGAGAAAAATTGTGTTGTTCCTCTCAATTTTACTTATAGAATTTATACATTTGGAAGTTGATTCTCAACCAGAAATTTATTTGTGACTCTTGAAGTACTTTTTTAAGTGTCCTTTATTCCCAAAAATATAATTAATAGGACCTGGACCGACTGATATACTTTAGATTCTCTCTCGAGATCGATTGTATGATTATATATTATAATTTATTCTAAGGGGTGATAATACTCATCTTCTAACATTAAGATAAATACCATATGATACCTATACTTCCATTATCTAGATTTCTTCATTGAGGATAAATTTCCATACATCCTAAAATACCAAATTAGTTTTCTTATATGAATTAATCACTACCATTTCCATTATATCCCATAAAATCAATAGTGATGACAACAATCAATATTCTCATACAATGTTTGTGAATTTCACCATTAATGAGTCAATATTCTCTAAAATAATATTGAAATAATTCCTATGATTTTTCACTGGTATTCTTTCTAAAAACCTCATGTTGAATAATCTCTACATCATGAACACCTTGTTAAGTGGTATATATTTCTCATACATATCCATTAGGGATGTTATAAACTCCACCCTAGTCTTCAATTAGTGGATGTTGAAGGAAACATTCTGTGATAATGAAATCATGAATAACCCAAGTGCCTTCTTATCCAAAAATTACTTTTATTATTTTTCCATTTTATCTAGATGAACACCAATTAATTGAATATCCAAGACCTTTTAAATTTTTTTATCCTCCATATTTATTCTCCAAATTCTAAAATTCATTTAATCAAACTTATCAACCCATACATTACCTCTATCTAACACCATACCTTATGTTGACAATAAAATCCCACTAAAATTTTATATAACATCCTGGAAAAGAATGAGAGAAGCCTGGTCTACCTTTGAGTGTGTTTTTGTATGATCATAGAACCAAAAGATATGATTACATTTTATAAGAGATATAGACCTCAGCCTCAGTGTCTTATTACTATATACACTTCACCATATCAAAAACCTCCATATGTGAGTATAGTTAAATCTCAAGTCATCCAGACAGACTCCTCCCAATTGAGTGTACCGTAAGTTAAGAAGTCACACACACTTCTCACCACACAATATCAAACCTGACACACACTTCAAGAAATATCAAACCACTTATACATTCAAGTAAAAAGAGATAAAGGAAATGAAAAAAAATTAATGGTTAATACAATGTGTCCTATATTAAAATGAGAAAAACAACTGCTTATTCCATTATAATCGGATGTTACAAGATTTTCACTTCAACTGAAAAATATATATAGTAAGTATTAATTACATATATTATACAATTTTAATTCCCCTGTTGTAAGTATTACTATGAACCTAAGTTCGTACTTAAATTAATATAAGTTTCTTACTAGTTATCCAAGTTACACAAACCTACTAAATTTGTAGTGGCCTCTAAATTTAGAATGGTGATTTCTGATCACAAATAGTGTTATAAAACTTGACCTTACATTTGAGTGAATTTTCCAAGATACAATTTTCACATAAATTCTGTTCATTATTTTTACAGACCATTTCTTTTGTACACTTCTGTCATGTAACATCTTCACCTGATCCTTATTCTATCTGCTGAAGAGTTCACTGCTTGAGTGTCGTGGATGATCACATTGTTCGACTCTCAAAAATTCAGTAAACCTACATCAAATCAACCAAGATTTAGTCAACCTAAAGATATATTCCCATATGTAATCCACCAAATAAAACCAATCCATTGTTGTTAAATAAATTAATGAAGTATATACAAGACTTATGTGATAGTTGTTTCATTTATCCATGTGTTTCACCATGGAAAAACCTTCTTTTTTTGATAAATAATATTGATAGCTCAATGATTTTATAAATTGATTATAGGGAAATAAATTAAATTTATAAAAATAATATGTTTCCATTACCACATATTGATGACATATCTGATCAAATCCCAGGGCTCTAATAAGTCTCAAAGATAGATCTTTTATCTGGTTATCATTAGTTAAAAGTTAATAAGGGGAATATGTAACACCCTGAGTTTTTATAAAAAAATTCAAAGAAATTAAATTTCTTTGATGTCATGTGTTATACGCTACACCAAGTTATGCTTGCACTATATGCAACACTGGCTTAGCTTGCGTCACACACAACACTGAGTTTCAATAAAACATAATTTTATTATTATAATTATTCAAAAAAAATTATAAAATAGTTGTTATAATGGAAGGTATGAAAAATAATAACTAAATTATGAAATTATGGTTTACACATGTAAACCCCTTTTGAAATTAAAAAGAAATATTTTTTTCTAAAAAACTATGTAAATGCGCACAAGGGTGTTTTATACAAATAAAATAAAAAAATATTAATGTATTATATTAATGATATATATATATATGTAAAATATTCAATATAATGTTTATAATTTTTCATATTTTTTTTCTAGACATGATCTAAATATAAATCATTTTTTATGCTTAAAACCTGTATTATTCTTAAAGAAGTTTTGCCACTTTTTGGTGGAACAATTGTTTAAAACCAATTTTTTGACAATTTTTTTAAATTATATTAGAGAAAATAAACTTATTTTTAAAATTTGAATATACAAATTTATTTTGATTTATATTTTGGTATTTTTCTGATAAGTTTCATGTTTTGATGAAAAAAAAAAACTTACTGAATGTTAATTGAAAATAACTTTTTATCAAAATAATTTAGTGTAGAATTATATCCTTGATTGATTTTAAAGTTTAATGAGATAAATTTTATATAATTTAATCCAATTTATATCAAATGAATCTATTTCACATTTTATTTGGACAAAAAAACATTTCGATCTTTTGAATGTTTTCACTTTAAAAACTTATTTTCTCATTCCATCGACGTGATTAATTTTAAGATAATTTAATCCCATTATGTGTTTTAAATTTTGGAAAATGGATTCTATATTTGGAATAATAAGGATAAAATTTAGTAAATAGGTCCCTTTTATTTTTGGATAATATGAATAGTAACTTTAGTAATATTTGTTACCATAGTTAAGGGTAAAATGGGTAATTAAGGGTAAAAATAATATTATAAATTTTATAAAATTATCCTAACACATGAAAAAATGTTATTGAATGAATTTAATTCTAACCAAAACACATAAGGTTATAAATTGAATAATTTAATGGAAGAATTTATAGGATAATGACTTAGATATTATTAAAATCAAAGAGGGTGACAAAATGTCACACTATTACTTTTAATAAGTATAATATTTTTAATATGGAGATAAATAGAATAAATTATAGACTATATATATTATTTTAAAATATAAAAGGTTAATATAAATAATTGAAATTTATTTTAAACTCTTATGGAAGAAATATTTATCATAAATAATTACACAATGATGATTTTATAATTATTCAATTAATGAAAAACTCAATAAAGTGATATTAAAAATACGAAAAGAGATATAATTTGAATTACTCAAGGTGATAAACGAAATTTATAGGTTCATATGACATATTAGTGGTGTATTAATTTTTTTTGAACTTACCATTTTGTATTGGTTTTTATAAAGTCAATGTAGTGAATAGTTCCAAAATTGAAACTAATGATATTTTATGAAATTAATATTTTATTAAAATATTTAAAAAAACATAAAAAACATAAATAAGGAAAAATTGGATAATTTATTGTATAAAATATCCTGAATTTTCTATTTATGATTCAATTTAAACCTTTTATGTAAATATATTAACTTTTTAATATTGAAAATATTGTTACCATATTTAAAATTAAAATAGGTTAAGTAAGCATTAATCAAAATGATAATGTTTAAAATTAAACAAAAACTTGTCCAAATATATTGTATGATAGTATTACCACCCTATCCCACATTAAATTCGAATACCTTCCCATTTTGGGGTATTTGGATTGTGATCTAATTTATTATAATTTAATATTTTGAGAAATTACAAATGTTCCCCTTAACTTCATTATAAAAGGGAACCTCTTCCCTCATCAAATCACTTTGAGTATTATATATTTACCAAAATCTACCGAATTATCTTATTAAATTACCTATCAAAATTATAGAGGTTTTGGTTTTCCCAAATAACCAAGTCTAGAGTCCTTTAGAGGAGATCTAAAGGATTCGTTTCGAAGAAGAGGTAATCGCTCTGACCTATCACTCTCTTTTTCTAATAGTCTATACCTAATATAAATCTATGATATATATCATAACATAATAAATCTATTGTAATAAATATGAGAATAGTTTATTATTTTTATGAACACACCACTATAAATCCCCTTTCCCATCGAGGAAGAAGTGAAAGTATCGCTCGTGCGTACGTACGACTTACCGTCTCCACGTAGCGATACAATTAATTTTTCATCACCATATTTTATGAGTGGTAATTATAATATATTTAAAATTTATATATGATATTTATTTAATAATTATAATTATATTATTATAATATCATATCTAAATTTTTTTGACCTAATCTTTGGGAAAATGATAATGTCCTTCATCAGGCGTATGCCATACCATCTCCAAGATACGATGTGATTTTTGTTTTCATATATATTTCACATTGGTGGTAATAAGGATGAATTTTATGAATATATATGATATATATAACATAATAATTATTCTTTAAGTGATGGAACCATGATCAATGTATAAGTACCGGGACTTCCGAACTGAACCATGCTTGGAAAATTAAGAGGATATCACATAGAATAGTGATTTTAATTATTAATAAACGGGTGATAAGATGTTATAAAAAATCATACATGGTATTATCTATATATGGTTATATAATAAATTTATATTAAATATATATTTATTATATAGGGTTTTTAACACGAACAAGGAAATGTGAGACTTGAGGTAAGGTATTTTTGTCTCACTTTTATTTCTCTGGGACACATGACTTATACACTACGTATTTCTTCTGCGTGGTGTATATACTACCTTTGAATATATTTTTTGATAATTATTTGAATATTATGGTATTTTCATATCCATAAAATTTTATTTCTTTCATGGGGTATATGATTCTGCTGATTATAAATTTGTAAGAGTTTATATCACAATATCATCAACATTCAGGATTATTTCATTTGAAATCCCCATTAGGGAATATTTATCCTCCATGACCATGTTATCTATAAATGGTTTTAAAAATGTTTTTAATACTCTCATATTAATATTTAAAGTTATTTTTACCCAAGTTTTACTTTTTTCTAAATGGTTTTAATGGAATATTTTTTTCTTTTTTTAAATGTGGCACTTTGTGACTTCTCCATCAAAAGTAAGAAAGGATTGTTTTTTAACTTATATAGCATAAATGGATTTGTCAACCATCATAAAGAATTAATGTTTTAAATCTTCCTTTAAAATATTATAAGGTTATTTTCAAATAAAATGTTTTCCTTTAAAATATCACTTCTCTAAAAAAATGATTTCATAATCGAAAGGATATTTTACTCAAGAATTATTTCAAGTATTTTTTGTTCAAAAATGATTTTTCAAAAATGATTTTCCATATAATATGACATTATATAATGTTACATATTCATTAATGGGGATATTATCCAAGGATACCATTCTTATTCTTTATTTTAATGGTTTATGTTTATTATGAAATGATATTTATGAAACCTATTTCTTTTCTATGAGTTCGGTTATGATAGATGGTTTATGAAACTAATTTCATTACATGGGTTTTGATGTGATGAATGAATTATGGTATTATGTAAAAAACTATGTATAGTTTTCATAAATTGATGGAAAAACCTATATCTCCCTCCAATGCATTGAGTAATTAATTATATCACATGAGATAATAAAGGGAAACAAGTCAATGTGCTTGATCTGTAATAGGAAACAAGTTGACATGGTTGGTCTGTGATGGGAAACAAGTCGATGTGCTTGATCCATTAATGGAAATAAGTGATAAGTCCTGATAATATATTCTTGGTAGTTAACCATGATGTATGAAACTTTTTTCTATACTTAGGATGATTCCACACACATTTATGACTTGAAAATATGTTGCAAGAATGAGTTATGATGGAGTTTCAATTTTTTGGATCATGTTATTGTTTTATTACATAACGCATGTTTATGATCCATGATATGTTAGGTTAGAACTTTTATGTTATGTTCATGATCATATACCCTTATTTCTTATCTTATTCTTTAAGATACTAAATTTATGTCTTCCATTTTTCCTTTACTAAGCATTTGAGCTCTCCCTTTTATTATGTTTCTTTTTCACTAGATATGAATAAGGTATTCAGTGTGATCTATTAAAAGGTATATAATTATAAAAAAATAAGTGGGATACAATGTAGATATTTTATAAACCAGTTTTTTATGTTTCTGAGTTTATAAAGTCACCAGACATTTACAATCCTCAAGCATGTATTTGTATAATGAAATGAATATTTATCTAAAAATATGCAATATATATGTGTGAAAATATTTGGTTGTTATATTTGATATTAGAGAAAGGGTTTTGGTAAAATTTGGAAACTAGTATGAGAAAACGTTAGTAAGAAACATAAGGGTAAATATGTGTACAAGATGAAATCATATAGTTTTTGAAATGATTAGGAATGAACTAGGTTAAAACCTAATTTGTCATAGATGGTGTTATGATTTAAGATATTTTATAAATGATTTTTCATGATTCATCACTATGGTTGTTATTTCTTACAGTATTATTTTTGGTTTTATTCAATGGTTGTAACCCGAAGGAATCATGCTAATACCAAATGTGATGGAAAATGAAATGATTTTAGACATGAGAAACCTAATGTTATGGGAGATGGAATATATAACCTTGATTCTATGATAAAAAACTTTCTCAGTCTACGAATCAATCCAATTTTCCAAATTATCAATGAAGGGAACAAAATACTGTTGAATATTTCATGAGAAAAATCTGCCTTCTTTAATTGGATCTTGTGACCCACTAGAAGCTAAGATATGGATCAACAAAATTGAGAAAACATTTTTTGTTCTTCAATGATCAGGACATGAAAAAGTTTTCATATCTTTCTATAATCTGGAAGCTGAAAAATATCAATGGTGAAATATTTTCAAGAATATGAGGTAAGAGGAAGAAATTGAATTCATGTAATGAAACTAGTTCATGAACTTATTTTTAAATAAATAATTTCCTTGTACTCTTCATATGAAGATGTAAATGATTTTTTTATGATAAAGATAAAGGATAGTGAATTCATTGGTATATATGAATAATATTTTATAAGACTTTTAAGGTTTGCTTCTAGTATTATTATCCAACTTGAAAGTAATATTAACCTATTCTTCAGTGGATTAAAACCAAGTCTCCAAAGGGAATTACCCATATGAGATTCATTAGCAATTAATAAATTGATTGATATGATCTTAAAGTGGAAATAGAAATTGGATATACCCACCATTCCTGTGGATTTGAAAGAAAATAAATACCATTTCATGTGAAAACCTGAATAAATCACATGATGGAAAGAAATTACAGCCATCTACATGTTAGAAATATAGGAAGAAACATCCAGGGAAGTGTTAAAATTGAAATATATGGAGATTTAAATGTGAAAATGTCAGTCATAAATACCGTGTAGGTTGAAAGGAAATGAACAGGCCAGTTAATAAAATGGTGGAAAAGAGGATGCCAACTGATGCACCACCCACGTTGAAATGCTATAAATGCAAGGAGTATGAACATTATTCCAATCAGTTCACGGATCCAAAGGTTTTTTATGATCAATGAAAAAAACATATAAAGACCAAATAGAAAGGGAAATATCTTTTGATCATGAATGTAGATGTGTGTTATGAGAATGATGGGGTGAAAGGTACACTTATCATCCAATCTAAAATAGATATTGTCTTATTTGATTATCGATCCACCCACTCCTTTATTTGTAACTAATTTTATAAGGGTATCACATTATCACCTAAACAATTATATTTTGAGTTTCCTATGAGGAATCCTAATGGAAAAACAGTTACATCTCATAGTTATAGTTCTTCTCCAATTGAAGTTTGTGGGAAATTACTTCTCTCCAATCTCATAATTCTCCCAATAGTTGAATTAAATGTGATTCTTGGCATGAATTATCTTCATCCATATGGATCTCATATTAATTGGAAAGGAAGGGAATTCACACTCCATATTCTGAATGAAAATATAATGATTTATTGATGCAGGGATGCATATGAACTTCCAAGGGAAATTTCTTCCATATTGTGGTCTTAATTTTTATACATGAAACTTATTTACCGCAGTTGGTTGGGAAGAGACTCAACATTAAGGATATAACTATTATATGAGAGTTTGTTGATTTTTTTAAATAGTTTCTAGGTCTTCCACCGAATAGTAAAGTTTATTTTTCGATAGAACTCATACCTGGTTCTATGCATATGTCGAAGAAACCTTATAGAATGGCCCCAATTGAGTTGTAGTAATTAAATAAAAAACTCTAGCAGAATCTTGACAAGGGATTCAAACACCCTAGTGAATCACCTTGGGGTGCACCATTTCTATTTTTTAAATCTAAAGATGGGTCAATGTGTCTTTTAAATGATTATTGAGAGCTTAAAAAATTATAATCAATAACTTGCATCATATTCCCCATATCGACGATTTATTTGATCAACTACCTGGAGTTCAAAAAATTTCTAAAATTGACCTTGTTCTGGATATTATCAATTGAGGGTCAAGAAAGAGGATTTACCATATATGACATTCCAAACAAGGTATATACCCAAAAAGCCCGAGAGCCAGGAGGCCTGCTCCCATAAAATTAAATAAAAGTTAAAACAGTACAGGCCACTCAGAAAGGGGGAGCCTTACACAACCTTGTAAACACAGTACCAATCCTATCATTGTGAACAAAATCATTGCAGTACTCAAGGAGAATAAAGGACCAGCTAGAACTCACCTCAAGGATTGCTATTTTTGACAATGCATCTGCCACTTGGTTCGCTTCTCTGTAAACATGAGAAACCTCAAGAGAAAACGATTCAGCAATTTTGAGAGCGCTGATCCAAGTAGGGAGCATCCTCCATGGAACCATCCTGGACCGCTCTTTAAGAACCTTCACAGTAGTAGAAGAGTCCGATTCAATCCACATCTTCCTCCAGCCATAACGAGAAGCATACCTTATAGCCTTTATCATCGCCCATAACTCCGCCTCAAGAGCATAACTGTTTCCAATGTAATGAAAGAAGCACCCCTTTACGAAACCTCGGCAGGTCCTGAAGACGCCACCACAACCAGCAGGCCCTGGCGCGCCAGAAGCTGCCCCATCCACATTCACCTTCAAAAAACCAGTAATTGAAGGAATCCACCTAATGTGTTTCATCACCTTTGGCTTCCTCTCCCTGCCACAAACACCAAGAGATCTTAATAAGATTAAATCATACATGTTGTTTTGCATGCAGCCAGTTTGATTCTCTGAATCAAGCTTGATGTTTCGGTGAACCGCCATCAATCCCTCTTTGAAGAAGGGTCTGCCGCCGTTGAACACAGTATTATTCCGAGCCCTCCAGACGTAGGAAATAACAGACACAACAGCAGTAATAAGCAAGGAATGAACCTGCTCACTATTTTCCTGATGTATAGCAGAATTCAGCAATGAACCAACCGATGTTAGATCCAAGCTACAGTGAAAAATTCCTGTGATATAAAGCCATAACCAAGAAGAAAAATTGAAGTTGATAAAAATGTGCTCAATAGACTCTTCCGCAGCAAGGCAGAGTGGGAAAACCGAGGCCAAACTCAAACCTCTCTTTTGTAATGCAGATTGAATTGGAAGTCTGCATTTCCAAATCCGCCATATGAGAAGGGAATCAGCCGGCGGGATGTAAGCTGTCCTCACCACCATCACCAATGCAGGAGTTGGATTATTGTTGCCACACTGCATTGCATAAGCCAGCCTGCTGGAGAAGACACCAGCCGTGTCAGGCTCCCAGATCAGAGTGTCCGTGTCCATAAAATCATAAGCTGAGAATTCCACTTGGAGAGTAGCAGGAAGTAAAGCTCGGGCCTGTGTATTGACCTGCAAATCACCAACAGAGAGATCCCACAGGTTTAAAGGAATAGTAGCAGCATTATCAATAGGGCATGACAACCATTTTGTCTTCCAACAGTTCAGATGAGAATCAGAGAAGATAAGCCACTTGGACTGCAGCATGATCTCGGAATAGGTACTCCGAATTGCGGCCCATACAGAGGACCTCAGGTACACATTCGACCTTCGACAAAGCCTGTCAAAAAATCTGTTGTAAAGAAACTCCAAGGAAAAATCAGAACCAGCGAGGAGTCTCCAAGTGAATTTTTGTAGCAAAGCATTATTATAAACCCTGACATCTTTAACTCCCATTCCACCATTTGAAAGAGGCCTAATGCAGTACATCCATTTAACGGTAACAAATTTCCTCTGTTGAATTGTGCCAGTCCAAATAAAGTTCCTGATCAAGCGATCAAGATCCTTGAGCAAAGCGACAGGCCACTTATATAGTGATAATGCATACACAAACATTGATGTGACGACTGAGTTCACAAGACAAATCCTACCCGCCTGTGACATTGATTTCCCCTTCCAACTAGCCAATTGATTAGTGATTCTAAGAGAAATATCCTCCAAGTAGACCCTCTTCACTCTTCCCCAAAACATAGGCAGTCCAAGATAGGTAAAGGGCAGGGAGCCCCTTTTAACTCCAAGCCTTCTGGCCACTTTATTCTGCTTAACAGTTCGAACGCCTTCACCAAAAACAACAAAGGATTTACTCCAGCTTATGACCTGACCTGAGACTTCCTCATAGTGATTAAAGATAGTCTTTATAGAAGTTATGGTTTTTCTATCAGCCTTAGAGAAGAGTAGGATATCATCAGCATAGAATAGATGAGAGGGAGTGAAGCAGTTCCTCCCATACACCATTCTCTGATAGATCCCAGAGTTAACAAGATCATGAAGGCAGGTGCTCAAATAGTCCTCGTCCATGGAAAATAACAAGCCAGATAAAGGGTCACCCTGCCGTACATCCCTAGAACATTGAAAGAACCCCCTTGGCGATCCATTGACCAGTACGGATAGTCTAGCACTTTCCAAAATGGCTTTAACCAAGCCAATAAACTTACTTGAGAATCCATGCATGTTCAAAACAGAGAAGAAAAAATCCCATCTGATAGTATCGAAAGCCTTTGAGATGTCCAGCTTGAGCGCCATATTTCCATGCCTAAACTTTGTTCTCATGATGTTGACACATTCTGAAGCAGTAAATAGACAGCTCTGTATATTCCTTCCAGGCACAGAGCCGAACTGATTAAAAGAGATGAGGGACCGAGCAATAACACCAAGTCTTGTTGCAATAATTTTGCTAATGACTTTGGGAATGGAGTTCCCAATGGAAACTGGTCTGAAGTCCTTGATACCAAGCGCATTATCCTTCTTGGATAATAAGGCAATGAAATTTGAATTCATTCCAAAAGGCATATAGGAATGATAGAAGAATTCCCGGACTGCTTCTGTCACTTCCTCGTGGAGGATGTCCCAGTAGAACATGAAAAATTTGTTGGAGAAGCCATCAGGCCTAGCCACACTATCAATGTTCAGAGAAAAGAGGGCAGCATGGATTTCTTTCATGTTAGGAATATCAGTAAGTTTTCGGTTTTGCAGCTCAATACATCTTATGACCTTGTCTGAGATGTCCTGCCCTGATTCAGAATAAAGATCATTAAAATATTCAGTCACAGAATTTACAATGTCATTCTCAGAGGTGTTCAGGCTTCCACCAATTCTCAAAGCCTTGATATTTCTCCTAACTTTCTTCATGGACTTGATGAATATAGTATTTAGAGACTATCGTGATCAATTTTTGGTAGTCTTTATAGATGATATTCTTATATATTCAAAGATAAATGAAGAAAATTAAGATTAGTTGAGGATTGGGATGAATAAATTTATAAATGAGAATCTTTATGAAATATTTACCAATTATGAATTTTGGCTTCAGAAAGTTTCATTTCTTGGACATATAATATCAAGTGAGGGTATATCAGTACATCCTTCAAAGACAGAAGTTATTGATTAATGTCCTAGAGTAACCATGGTAACTAAAATATATTGTTTTCTCTGTTTTGATGAATATTATCAGTAGTTTCTTAAGAATATATCTCATCTATCCAATCCACTCACTATGTTAACTTGTAATGGTACCGATTTCCACTGGATGAATGAATGTGAAGAAAATTTTAAGGAACTAAAGAGAATATTAGTTAGTGCCTCTATTCTTACATTTCTCTATAATAGAGAAGGGTATGTAATTTATATTGATTCATACAAGAAGGGATTTGGATTCATTCTTATGATTAATCACATGGTTATTATAACACCCTGAGATTTTATGAGATATATATTTTTTAACTTCTTTGATTCCTTGTATTGTACACTACACCAAGATTAGCTTGCGTTATACACATCACTGGATTAGCTTGTGGTATATGAAATGCTATTCTTAGCTTGGTTTAAACACAATTTCAAGTTCTTTTGATAGAATTTATTTCACACAATACCAAGTATAAGTGGACAACTAAATATTATAACATAGTCATTAAAATGGAGGGTATGAATAGTATTAACTTTCTTCTGAAAAACTATTTAAATACAAATAAGTGAGTCTATAAAATAATAAAATCAATCTTGATGGATTTTATTAATGAAAAATTTATTTAATATATTCTATATAATGTTTAAAATTTTTCTTTTATGTTTTCTATACATGATAGAAGAACAAAATTCATTTTTTTGGACAAAAGAAGTATTTTTCACAAAAAAAAATACAGTTTTGCTGCCTTTTGATGGTACACCCATTTTAAATCTAGTTTTGAAACTTTTTTATTTTCAATTTTACAAAATAAAGTTCTTATTTTAATGAATAATATAAAAAAATACAGGGGTATATTGTTTGATATTTTTCTTATAAGTTTCATCTTTTGATGAAAAGTGAAAATACTGATTTTTATTGAAAACATCATTTTCTTTTAATGTAATTACATAGTAAAATTATTTTTTGGTTTGGTTTTAAATTTTAATCAGTTCCTTTTTATCCAATTATTTATTTTGGAAATAAATTTTCACTTGAATTTATTATAAAAAAATTCCTTTAAAAAGGGGCATTTTTTTAAAAAAACTGTTTTTGTGACATTTTAACAGTTTTATTTTAAATTAAATTCTACAACTTCTATGTTTTGAATTTTCAAAAAGGGATGTCAAATTTGGATTCATGATATCCAAATTTGGTAACTAGGTCCCTTTAATTTTCTACTAATATGAATAGTAACTGTGATAAATTCGGTTACCATGGTAAAGGGTAAATTAGGTAATTTAGGTTAAAAATTAAACTATAATGGCTATAAAATGAACAAAAAAATGAAAAAAAATTATTTTATGAATTTAATTTGACCCTTAACACTTAAGGATAAAACATATGTCATTTAATGGACACTTTTCCATGAAAGTTACTTAAATAATATTTAAATCAATTAAATACACAAGTGTCATTTTCTTTGTCTTTAATATCTATTATGTGTCCACATATGGGAAAATGAGTGGTATCAATGAATATAAGTGATAATTTAAAAATAAATAAATATATTTCCGTAATAAAAATTTATTTTTTACATTTTTGGGGCTATTTGGGAGATATTATGGTATTTATAATATTTAATGAAAATTTAAAGATGTCACATTATTGTTTTAAATAATATATAATTTTTAAAATAAGGTTATACAAAAGATATATTATACTATAAATAATAATTTTAAAGATAAAATGTTTTTATTTATCATGGTAATTTATTTTTAATTTTTATGAAATATATAATTACAACAATTACATATACTATGATGGTGTACAAATTAATTATTTGATGAGAAATCAATAATATAATTATTATTTAAACGGTAATGACCATCAAAAGACCTAAAAACTTGACCAATTCTTACTTTTAGAGTATATATGGACTATAATCATCAATGGGCCCAGTTATTGAACATTTTGAGCCATATGGATGTTATTGTGACACTTTTATTATTTTATTTAAAGTGATGTTAAAGTTTTCACATTCATAATTGAAAAAGAATAACATTTTAAATGTTGAATTTTACAAAATATAAATTCAACTACAAGTATTATTATGAAATATATTATACTTATATTCATCATAGTATTTTATTTTTAATTTTTACCCAACAAATAAGTATGTTCAATATTTACACAAAACTGATGTAGTAATTATTTTATTAATGGAAATATCAAATTAATGTTATTAATAATATTTAAATAAATCTAATTTGAATTAATTAATATGATTAATGATATTTACAGATGACCTAGTCCCAATAGGGATATTATAAAATAATTTTTCTATGATAAAAGTTTATATTGATATTTTAAAAAATCCATGAATTGAATAGTGTAAAAATCGACACTATGGTTGTTTTGTCATAATAGTGTTTTATTAAATTATTTAAAAATCATATTTTAAAAAAAAATATATAATCATTATGATATGGTCTAAAATTATCTAATTTACTTATTTATCATCTAATTTACATCATATAAATAAATATTATACCCTTTTAATATTGAAATATTGGTTATCTTAATTAAAATTAAATAGAATAACTAAATATTAATTAAAATAATAATATTTAAATTAATATAAACACTTGTCTAAAAATTATTTTTTGATGATATTACAATCCTATCTCATATAATATTTTAAATCGGTACATTTTTGAGGTTTTTGAGTGGGGTTTTATTTTATTGTAAATTAATATGTTTGAGGTTTCCAAAAGTGCCCCTCACATCAATTATAAAATGGTGCCTCCTACCTCACTTCCTCACATCAATTTGAGCCTTCAGGATCGTAAATACCCTACCATTTTCCCTTATCAACATACCTAGTTACATTCTAGAGTTTATTTCCTTCTTCAAAGGCCAACTCTAGTGCTATAAGAGGAGATTTAGAGGAAGCATGTCGAAGAAGAGGTAATCTCCTCTAATGATTCTTTCAAACTTATTCCTTCTTCTAATTAATCTTCATGAGTTGTTTCATTATAAATTAGTAAATAAATTATCACTTAAGTACTGATATGTTATTATAATTATGAAACAACCATATTCCACATTCTATCCATCCTATGAAAAAACGAAATCAACTTGTGTGCGTACATATGGCTTACCATTTCCACGCCGTTGTGTAATATTTTTTTCAACACCACCTTACATGGATGGGTATAATGATGTAAATAAAAACTATATATTATTTTTATAACATGATATTAATTATGAAATATTATACATCATTCAATTCAATACCATTCAATAAATATGGGAATGATATCGTTGCTCGTGCATACATACAACCTACCGTCTCTACTATTCAATATTATTCATTCTACATGATATCCATTAAAGAATGATTATATAAATGTACATAATAAATAATTATGATATTTATTATGTTAATAAATTTTTTTAATCATATAAATATGACCCACTCAGGATAACCGAAACTTATTCGGCTAAACATGCATAAGAAAATAAAACATTATATACCTGAATAATGAGAAATAATGAAATATTATTACCAAAGAGATTATAATATGATCATATATGATATAATAAAAATTAATATGATTCTATAATAATCCAATGACAACATTTAAATCATTATACTTGAGTTTTAGATACATACAATCGATATCATACCTAAGGTAAGGGATAATTTTGCAATCTCAATATTATATGAGATTGTTTATATATAGGTATTTACTAGGTTATATTTATAATCCACGTCTATGTTTTCCAAGTATATAATATTATTTATATTCTTATAAAAATATTTATTGTTAATTTGTCCCTTTGATGAGTATTTATTAAACAGTATGACTGAAATATTTTGTCATTATTCGATACGTGGTACCTTTTGACTTTTTTGAAAAAAGTATGAGGATGATGCGTTTTTAACTTATACGACATGATCACATTTTTACATCTTCATAGCACATTATTTAAATGAAGATTACTTGAATAAATTTAAATTTTATTTTTAAATAAATTCTTTTCTTTAAAAATTGCATGGGATTTTGAGAAACTAAAAAGTTTTTGAAGAAGAAATGATATTTTCCTCAATAATTACTTTCAAGTGGATTATCAAATTATTTTCCATCTAAGATGTCTATCTATAAATAAGGTTCTGTTTATATCCCTATTATTACTATGATTTTATTGTGTTAATTATGTAATGATATTTTATATGGATTATTTTATTATGGAATGATGTTTAAGAAACCCATATTATTTCTTGGCTTATGCTATGATGAATGATTTATGTTTTTGTGGAACATGTAAAACTGACTTCATTATGAGATGTGTGGGACCTATATATCCCTTAAATTCATTGGGTAGGAATTTATATATCATGAGATAGATATGAATAGAAAGAAAAGTAAATCTGGTTCAGTAATACAAGGCTGGAACTAAAAGTAAACCCAGTTCAGTAATGGACATTGTCCGCTATGATGGTCTTGGTAATGAACCTTGACTAATATGATATTATTTTCTAAGCTTATGTGTTATCCATAATTCCATGTTTTATGTTAATGATATTTTATCATGGTTCATGTTCATTTATGATTTATGCCTTATGAACTACTAAGATTTACTTTATGACTCGAGATTTTGATATTTAAAATTTATGTTCATGTTTTTACATTAGTATGTTTATGTTTTGTTTGATGTTGTTTAGGTTTACCCTTTCTGAGAAATTGATCTCACACTTTTTATTTTTCTTTTCCCTAGGATATAAATAAAGTTTTTAGGTAAGGAAACTAAAGGGGGAGATCTTTATGTTATTTGTGTAATATCTTTCACCAAGTTAGATGAATGTGTTTCATGTTTCCATATACACTAATCTAATATGGTATTTAGGAATTTATTTTTGTAATGTATTAATTTTTCCACAAAATAAATGTAATGTCCATGTATTTCATTTTTGGGTCAGTAGAGTTATAGATTATTCCTCATGAAAAAATGATGGTTCGTGAGGAAAATTACCCAATTCAGGATTTGGAGTTAGTTATGGTAATATTTGCATTAAACATATGAAGAAATTATATGTATTGATAAAAGTGTGACATATATACTGATCACAAAATCTTAAAGTATATATTCACAAAGAAGGAGTTTAATATTCACCAAATAAGATGGTTAGAACTAATTATATATTATTATTTCTCAATACATTACCGCCCAAGGAATGTCAACAAGGTGGTAGATGATTTGAGTCGAAAGGACCATGTTAGATTTTCTATGATGGGGATCAAAAATGACTCAATATTTCTAAATTAGAAAAGGATGGTTCTGGAATCAGAAAAAAATGGGATAAGTCTTATCTATATCAAATTAATGTTCAACCATCTATCAAAGTAAATATTAAAGAGACACATAAGGAAGATGTGGAGATGAAAAAGAAGGTAAAAAATGTTCATGAGTTAAACCATGATTGTGAAAGAATAATAATATTCAAGAGCCGTGTATGTGTTCCTCCTATACCAGATTTGAAGAAGGATCTATTGGATGAGGCTCATAGTTCATCATTCTCTATTTATCCTAGAAGTACAATGATGTATAAAGACTAAAAAAATATTTCTGGTTGGATGAAATGAAGAGTGATATTTTATAGTATGTTTCTCGTTGCCCAGTTTGTTAGCAAGTTAAGGATTAGAGACATAAATCTAAGGGTATATTACAACTATTAACTATACATGAATGTAAATGGGAAATAATCACTATGTATTTTGTCATCGGAATTCTCAAAACATCTAAAGGACATAATGTTATATTGGTTATATTCAATCACCTTACAATGACTACACACTTCATTGATATTATAGAAGACTTATGTCTTGATTATATTTCCAAAATATATATTAAGGAAGTGGTAAGATTCCATGGAGTACCACTTTACATTGTATCTAATCAAGATTCAAGGTTTACCTCAATGTTTTGAAGAAGTCTTCAGCAGGATCTGGATACAGATTTTTGTTTTTGCACTACTTATCATCCTCAAAAATATGTTCAATATGAGAGGAAAATTAAAACTCTATAAGATATGTTGAGAGATTAATATATAGATTTAAAATGTGGTTGGGACCAACACCTTTATTTTGAAGAATTTTCCTATAACAATAGTTTTCACTCTAGTATTCAGATGGATCCTTATGAAGTCTTGTATAGTTAAAAGTACATAACTCCAATGTGATGTAATGATGTTGGGGAAAGAAAGATATTGGGACCTAATATAGCTGAGGAAATGGAATAAAATGTTAGATACATTCTACAACACATAGTATAAGCTCAGAGTCGACAAAAACGTTATTCTGACAATCGTCAGAAAGATCTAGAAGTTTGAAGTGGGTGTCAAGGTATTTCTATGAATATCTTACTAGAAGAGAGTAATGAGATTTGGAAAGAAGGGAAATATAATCACTAGTTTTATTGGTCCTTTTTAAATTCTTGATCATATCAATATGAAATATTATTGATTGTATGTTCCAATGAATCTCTCTCAAGTTCATGATGTGTTTCATGTATCTCTTTGAAGGAAGTACATACCTAATCATTCACATATAATAAAATCAGAGGTAGTACCACTAAAAAAAGATCTTTTTTATAGAGGAACCACAAGTATAGATTTTGGACTTTATAGATAATGTTATATTAAACAAGACCACCCATGTAGTTAAACATTTATGGTGAAACCACTAATTTGAGGAAGCTACATGGGAACCTAAGGATGTGATGAGGCAAAGGTTTCCTCTCCTCTTTGTATATGAGTGAAATATTTCAAGGGAGAAATTAATTTTAAAGGGGGTAAAATGTAAACCCCAAATTTGTTATGAACATTATTCAAATAAATTAAATATCATAGATATGTTGTGTTATATGCTACACAAAGTTATGTTTTTTCTATATGTAACACCAGCTTATCTTGCCTTACACACAACACTGAGTTTATAAAAAACAACATTTTTTATTTGAATTATTTAAACAAGACAATTATAAATTAGTTATTATAATTTTAAGTATGAACTAGATTAACTAAATTATATATTATGGTTTACACATGTAAAACCACTTTAAATTAAAAGAAAATATTTTTTTTGAAAAACTATTTAAACGATCACAATTTTGTTGCATACGAATAAAAAAAATATTATTGGATTATATTACTAATATATATATAAATAATATTCAATGTAATGTTTAAAATTTTTCATATTTTTTAAACAAATTAAATAAAAATAAATCCAGTTTTATTCTTAAAAAGTTTATTTTTCTAAAAAACAGTTTTACCACCTTTTGATGGCTCACTTATTTTAAATCATGTTTTGACACTTTTATAAATTATATTTGAAAAATAACTTTCTTATTTGAAATAATTATATCAAAATTTACTTTGGTTTAATTTTTTATATTTTTTTGATAAGTTTCATGTTTTGATGAATAATGAAAAATTATAGAATTTTAATTGAAAATAGCTTTTTATTCTAAATAATTTATAGTGTTAAATTATATTTTTGATTGGTTTTAAAGTATAATTAGATCAATTTTATATTATTTAATCCAAATTAGGTAAAATTAATCAATTTAACATTATATTTGGATATAAAATCATTTCGTTCTTTTAATATTTTCACTTTAAAAAATTATTTTCTCATTCCATCAATAAGATTAATTTTAAATTAATTTTAGACAATTATGTGTTTTTAATTTTGAAAAATTTATTCCTTATTTTTAATCAAAAGTTAAAAATTTAGTAAATATTTCTCTTTTCTCTCTAGACAATATGAATAGTAACTTAAGTAATTTTTATTACCATAGTTAAGGGTAAAATGAGTAATTAAGGGTAAAAATAATATTATAAATATTATAAAACTATCCCAACACTTTATAAAATGTTATTATATGAATTTAATTCGAAACGTAACATATATGTTTAAAAATTTAATAATTTAATGGACACTTAGCCATGATAATGACTTGGATATTATTAAAGTCAAACAGAGTGATAAAATTTCACGCTCTTACTTTTAATAAGTATAATATTTTTAATATAGGGATAAGTAGAATATACACTCAATTATATATAATATTATTAAATATAAAAGTGTTTTATACATTATGGAAATTTATTTTTATTTTTTAGTGATGAAATAATTAACATAAATAATTACACAATGATGATGCGGTAATTATTCAACTAATGTAAAACTCAATTAAGTGATATTAACAATATTAAAATTGATATAATTTGAATTAATTAGGGTTATTTGTGAGTTTTATAGGGTAATATGACATATTAGGAGATGATTAAATTAATATTTCCATGTTATATTGCTGTATTGATTATCTTAAAGTCAATGTAATGAATAGTGTCAAAATTGACACAAATGATTTATTAAATTAGTTAAAAATAATTAAAATACAAATTAGAAAATATGTGATAATTTATGGTCTAAAATATCATTAATTGAAAATTTATGGATGAATTGACACTTTATAAGTAAAAATATCAACCTTTAAATATTTAAAATTTTGTTACCATAGTTAAAATTAAAATAGGTTAAATAAGCATTAATCCAACTGATAAGGTTTAAAATTACACCAAAACATTTAAAAATTATATTGGATAATGGGATTACCAATATAAAAACATTATATTAAAATAAATATCCATTTAAAGTTATTTTATTGAGATTTAATTTATTATAATTAAATATTTTGAGAAATTCCAAAAGTGCCCCTCACCTTCATTATAAAAGGAAACATCCTCCCTCATATAATTTCATGACCTTGAGTCTTATATATCGATAAAACTCTATAAAATTCTCTTATATACGTTCTTATCCATATTCTATAGATTTTTTCTTCCCAAAGTACCATCTCTAGTGTTCTTTAGAGGAGATCTAAAGGAGCCATTTCGAAGAAGATGTAATCGCTCTAACTGATCACTCTCTTTTTATAATCTTCTATACCTTCTCTGAATCTATGATATATATCATAAAATAATTACTATAGTATCCTATATACTCTTAATTTTTAATATGATTATGAACACACTATTATACAACCACTTTCCTATCAATCAAGAAGTGAAAGTATCGCTCATGTATATGTACGGCTTACCATCTCCACAAGGCGATACAATTCATTTTTTATAACAAAATTTTATGAGTGGTAATTATGGTGATTTTAATGTTTATAAATTCTGTTAATGAAATAATTATACTTCTATAATTATAATATCATATCTACATTTTTACCACATAATATTTTGGAAAATGATAATGTCACTCGTGCGTACGTATGACTTACCATCTCCACAATGCAATGTGATTCATTTCTAATATATATTTCACATGGGTGGTAATAAGGAGGAATTTTATTAATATAAATGATATATATATAACATAATAATTATTCCTTAAATTATGGGACCATGATCAATTTATAAGGACCAGGACAGCCGAACCGAAACATTCTTGGAAAATGAAGCGGAGATCACATAGAACAGTGATGTTAATTATAAATAAAAGGGTGATAAGATGTTATAAAAAACAATACATGGTATTATTGATATATTATTACATAATAATTATATAATAAATCAATATTTATTATACAATAGTTTTGAAAATGAACATGGAAAAGCCAAACCTGAGGTAAGATATTTTTGTCTCACTTTTTTTTTCTGCGGGACATATGCCTTATACACTACATATTTCTTCTGAGTGGTGTATATAATGCCTATGAATATATTTTATGAGTCTTATTATAAATATTATGATATTTTAATATCCATATTTTTTTTATTTCATGGGGAATACAATTCTACAGATTATAAAGTTTTAAATGTTTATTTTACAATCTCATCATCATTTGAGATTGTTTCGTTTTAAATCCCCATTAGTGAATATTTATATTCCACATTCATGTTTTCTAAAAATATTTTCAAAAAGGTTTTTAATATTATCCTATGAATATTTAAATTTATTTTTAGCCCTGTTTTTATTTTTATTAAATGGTTTGAATGAAATATTTTTTTTTCCATTTTTCAAACGAGGTACTTTGTGTCTTTTCGGAAACAAGTAAGAAAGGAATGTTTTTTTAACATGTAAATCATGAATGATTTCTTCATTATTATTATTCCTTAATAATTTGAATATTACTTTACAATATTATAATTTTATTTTAAAATAAAAAATTTTTCTTTAAAATTGTTTGGCTCTTTAAAAAGAAATTCATAAAGGAAATGATATTTTCCACAAGATTAATATAAATTAATTATTTCAAAAATAATTTTTCATATAAGATGAAATTCTATGATGTTGAATTTGATTTATCGAGGATATGACACATGGATACGATTATTATTCTTTTTTTTTTAAATTTATTATGTTTATGATGGAATGATATTTATGAAACATATTTCTTTTCCATGAGTTAGGTTATGATGAAGTGTTTGTGAAACTCATTTAATTACATGGGTTCTTATGTGATAAAGGATTTACGGTTCCATGGAACACATATTTATAGATTTAATTAATTTATGTGTGATAACTATATATCCCATCAATTCATTGGGTAATGAATTATATCTCATTAGATAATTAAGGGAAACGAGTCAATGTACATGATTTGTGATGGGAAACAAGTTGATGTGATTGATCTGTGTTGCAAAACAAGTAGATGTTCTTGATCTGTTAAGGTTAGCAAGTGATAAGGCTTGATGAAAGATTATTTTTAGTTAACCTTTACATATAAAATTGTTTTATATAGTTATGATTATGTCACACAGATTTATGACTTGAACATATTGTTCAAGAATGATTTATGATGAAGTTTCATTATTATGGTTCAAGTTAATGTTTTATTCCATAACTCATGTTTACGATCCATGAAAGGTTTGGAATGAAATTTTTATTTTATTTTCATGATCACATACACATATTTGTTACATTATTATTTCATAAGATTATAAATTGATATCTTCCATTTTTACCCTTACTAAGCATCTGAGGTCACCCTTTTATTATGTTTCCTTTCAACAGTATATCAAGAAAGGTGTTATGTTTGATATTATATAAGGGATATAATTATAAATAAATAAGTGGGAGATGATATAGATATTTTATGAACTGTTTTTTTATGTTTCTAAGTTTAAAAATTCACTAGAACTTTACAATCCTATAGAATATATTTATATATTGAAATAAATATTCATCTTAAAATATGTAATATCTATATATTAAAATATTAGGTCATTATAGGATATCTAAAATACAAACCTTCATTTGATGCATGATCTATATGAGATCACAGTAATGCCTTTTGGGTTAAAAAATGCACAGTCGATGTTTATATATTTGATGAATGAATTATTAAAGGATTATATTGAAAAGTTAGTGGTGATCTTTATTAATGATAATATTTTACAATATAAGAATTTTATGGGTTAACAAATCAATTTAAAATTATATCTTAGGTTATGAAGGAAAAGGATTTATATGGAAAATTAAATAAATGTGAATTTGGGATTTAAAAAGTTTCTTTCCTTATCCATATTGCATAAAAGGATGGTATATTTGTTAACCAATAAAAATGACAGTTTTAAGGGAATGGAAAAGACCCATAATCATAACTAAAATATATAACTTCCTAAGTTTAACTTGATACAATCAGTATTTTATTTAAAATTTCACTTGATTAGCTAACTCATCAATTATGTAAACACAAAAATGAGGAAAATTAAAATGGAAAATATAATGTGAATATATATTTGAAAAATTAAAGTGGATATAGATGAATAAACCTATATTAACTTTGTTATCTGGTAAATAATGTTTTGTTATTTAGAGTGATATATAAAGGAAAGGTATTGTATGTATTCTAATGAAAAATGATAGAGTGGTGGATTATTCCACTGAAAATTTGAAACCCCACTATATTAATTGTCTTACTCATTATTTGGTGTTGTAAATATATTTTTTTCACCAATGATATGGAGATATTATCTCTACAAAAAACAATGTTATATATGAACTCACCAAAAGAGTTTGAAATACATATTTACTTGAAAGTAAATTAATGTGAAGAAACTTATATGGTTAAAAATTCTCAATGATTATGGTTGCACTATAAATTTTTATCTTAGGTAATAAAACAAGGAATCAGATTCATTGGTTATAAAATATTGGTGTATCTTATCCATGATGTGGGTAGAGACTGGTCCAATTCTCAAGGATTTATTATGAATAGACTTGGGTATTATAATGAAATTGGAAATAGCATTATTAATATATTTAATTACTCATATTTATTTGTTAAAAAAGATTAATAAATCTCAACATGATGATGAGGCCTTATAAAATAAGATTTAAGATAAGAGAAATGAGAAATTATCAGAGTTTAATATTGATAAAGAAAAACTACTAAATTTTGGTAAGAGAGTTTGTGTTTCATCAAAAATAGAGATTAAGAAAGATATATTGGATGAATATCGTAGCTCAAAACTCTCTATACATCCTAGTATAACCATGATGTACATGTATATTTGATGAGGTGACTCATTTATTACATAAATAAATATTAGATCATTTTTAATGAATATTCAATACATTTCAGAATCATACATTCCCCAAAACCATAAAGGTTTAGTGTATTTGGAAACTAGATACATAATCATCTTATTTAATGATATATATTAAATATATCCCAAAATGTTCTTCTCACATAGTACACCTCTTAGATATACCTTACTTAAAAAAATTCACCCTAACCCGGGGAAAGGAAACCTAAGAAAGGGTAATGTTAGATGATCAGTAAGGGTAGACATATGAGATATAAATTAATGATCATAAATGATAATAATATATTATTAAGGGTATTATGAAATTATCATAAATTAAAAAATCCATATCCAATCAGTCAAAGATCTTTAAAATTCAATCATGACTTAAGGCTTTTTCATAAATGGAGACATAAGCCACAAGAGTGTGGAATCATCAATAACCAGTCATGATCAATGAGAACATATCATAAAAATAATACATAGGTTTTTTAAATAAACATAACTATATAAAATAATCTACTTAGTCAAGGTTAACTTCCAAGACTATCATAGTGGATCAGGTTCACCCCACATTCCATTATTTCCTTAGTCAAGGTTCACTCACAAGAATATCATAGTGGAAAGAGACCCTTACTGAACTGGGTTCACTCACCCTTCGAGTTATAATTACATCATTAGATATCATTATTTACCCAATGAATTTTATGGATATATAATTTTGGTCCCACCCATTACATAATAAAAACTATATAAATGTGGGCCAAAAAATCATAAAAACAATCATCATCTCTGTTGGGTCTGGGAATGTTTTCATAGAACCTTAGAAGAATTTTTATGCATTTTGGAATGTATGTATTAATAGAATCCAAACTAATTCATGAATATTAAAATGGTAGAGTACCATAAACCACAATGTAACCTTGACTTTAGTCCTCTCTATATGAGTCACTGCTCTACATAATGCCTCTATGAAGCACCATGGGAAAGCTTCACCACAACACATCACCTACAAAAAAAATTAATTTACTGGTCATGATGTCTTACTTTTTCTACACTCAAATGGGTTTATTTTTTGGGGAAAGACATCCTTTTTCAATCCCCCTAAAAGGAAAAAATAAATATTCATGGTGAGGATGTATCTTTAGACCCTCAAAAAACAAAAATGCACTTTGTAGGGTGAAGAATATATTTTAGTCGCCCCCAAAAATTAAAATTCCATTTATAGGGTGAGGTAGCCATCCATAAACCCAAATCCTACATGGGAAATGGTTGAGTGGTAACATCTGTATGCCTATCAAAATCTATACACATAGACTTGTAGGGGGAGAAGTTTTGGTGATGATTTCTAAAGAGTAGACTTCATGTGTGAGATAGTCTGAGAAAAATATTTTAGAAGTTAAAAATATACCATGTATCACAAATAAAATAGGGAATACGAATTGGTCCACATAGCATAAAAATCATTCATCATAGAAAAGAGTCCTTTTTAATCCATCCATTTGCATAGAAAACCCCTTTGTATACCATCATTCTATGAACTGCATGTGGGATAGGTTCTTTCGGTCTTAGTACCCTTTTTTCGAAGCTCTCAGTCTTCTCTCATTCCATTAAAAAAACTATCCAACCAAACCTCTACATCAACTTACCTAAATGAAGAACCCCTTTCAAAGCACCCAACTAGACCCCTTTGAAAAGCACCTCTTTATGAACCACCAGGACAAGACCTCTCCCAAAACCACCAGACATGTATGATCAAACCAAAATGTACACCAGTATGTCCTCTTTATCATACATTCTAGTGGAAAATGGGGCCATACTAGTAATTTACCTAACAAGTGGGATACACAAAATGTTTTTGATCTTACATTCACATGGTAACAAGGGTCCTGATATTGTAGGTAGTTTCAGGGGACTCCCCATTCTAGATGTTAAGGGGTGTATCACACTTGCTTTTACCGTTGAGGGATAGTGTCTTGTCAAACTATCTTCTCTGGAATTGCGATAACAGAATCCCTCATGGAGTAATCCCCTGTCAGGAGGTCACACCCATAATTTTCTTCAATCATACCATAAATAGATAGGTAGTTAGATTTGACTATCATGGATACCAAAAAAAGAGAGGAGACATACACATTCAAATACATTTCTATCTCCCATCACCCCATCCTCATCCCCCATCAAATGATGGTGATTATGTGGTATTCCAGGTATATCGGTTTCTCTTGTTTCTCATAATGAGCATGACTCAAATGGGCTGAGAGGTTAGTGGTGTCCATGAAATCCACTTGATCCCAAACCATGGGCCTCATATTTAGTATATTTTCCAAAACCATGTCATCATCCTCTCAAGGGGATATATTCCGTATGAGACAAACCTTCATAGGACCATATTACCTATAAATCAACCTTTGAGCCTCCTCCATAGGTGTAATCCCAAACCCATCAAAACTATGTGGTCTTTGATTCCAACAAACTGGGATATGTAGGAAGCCTTTGTATGGTCCAAACCCAACACCCAAAATTCACTGTTATGTTCTTTAGTCCATATTCTAGGATATGTTTCATTTAACTTGTAGTGTCTTATTCCTTATGTTTCCATTTTATCACCATCCTTATTGAGCCATATTCCTGATAAGATGATATTCCACTAGGGAGAGCACATCTCTTCTAGGCACTTCAGGCCGCTTCAACGTAATTATAACACCAATATTGACTTGGAACCTTTTTCCTAGACGTCCTCTCCATGTGAAATTAAACTACATGGTTTGGCCCTTATAACCTGAACTTAAAAGGTATAATGTGTCCAGTTAAGTGGCATTGAAATTTGTGGGTTCTAATTTCATCCACAAGGATATGTAGGAATCTCATCTCATGGGCCCAATCCTGATATCAAAACAACTTCAATCTCTATCGGATGATGTCAAATTATCAACTTCATAACTATGTTGTTATAAACCATCATCTTGATAATAAATGATATAATAATCTATAATATTTTTTTAAAAAAAATGGAACCATTGATAGAGAACCATGGATACATAAAAATTTATCCATCGATAAAGAAACTAAAATACATATAGATGATTTTGAAATCAACACATGCCAGATAATTGATTGTTGATACATGTGAAACCCATCTAATAATTTTGATTTTTAATAAAGGATTCATGAATATGTATTTTTTTTAAAGGATGGGGCCGAAGCCTCATTTTTATTAATAAAGCAAAGAAAATACCTCTTTTAACTGGGTAGAGGGAGACCCATTACATATCCCGAAGGCCCAGTGGGCTTGTAGCCCATTACATAGCCCGTAGGCCCAAATTTTTGGCCCAAATCCCATTCTGTGAATAGTAACCTGGCTACTACAGTACCCACACAGTGCTTCCGCCACTACAGTGCCCTGCCGCCGCTACAGTGTTTCGACAGTACTACGCCCAATGAGTTTTGAACCCCCATTTTACATGTAGTATTACGGGGTGCTTACCACTAAGCCAAAAAATAGTTTGATGAGCTCGACCTCCCATCCTCTCGACCCAAGCGTCTTATAAGGCCCCATTGGATAAATCCAAGTGGCCACCTACCTTTGTAATGTAGTTTTTCATCATTGATGGGTATTCTTCATTGTAGTTGTCATGTGTGTTATAGGAACTTTTGTCCAGAACTCAATTCAATCATATCCAATGGAATCCTTTTAGCCTATCTAAACATTTCCATCTACTTTTAGGTCCTCATCCAACCAGAGGACACCGTCACTGACCTAGAATATTCAACACCAGGTCTCAAACATGCTAATTTGGGGTGTCACGACCCGACCCATTGAGATCTAACCCATGAATACCCTAAGCCCACCTCCAATAGGCCAAGGGCTAGAGACCAACTCTTAGTAGTTATATACCACAAATGGGAGGAATTTTCCAAAATAACCTATATGAACACACACATATCCAAGACCATACCATTGTTAAAAGTTAAAAAAACTAAAACAATGCATGCATACATCTAAGATTACAAAATATAGTACAATAATAATATACTAAAAGTAGAAAATGTGATAAATAAAAGCCCGAAAAAATTGTAGAGTCCAACTACTCCAAGGGATATGACTAAGTAAAATGAAATCTCCCGATAAAATAACTCGGTCTGAAAATCTCGAGATATGCTCCACTAACTCCCTGTCCTCCCTTGACACTATAAAATGGGTCATCATCTTCATAAGACATGACATGTGTGGGAAAATCCCATACATGGGTGAGTATAACAATACTTAGTTGGACACCCCAAAAGCACTAAACACGAAGCACCAATTATATATAGCACAATAAAATATATAGAAATCAATGTATAATAGAAACACATAGACATAATTAGGAAAGACACGACGCCACTAGGTGGTCATAACCAACTATCATCAATAGGATTATTCTTATAGAAAAAATCTCTTTGGGAGAGTCCACTCCAAAATACATGCTATCATCCGAGATGCTAGATGAAGAGTTCTATCTCATTGGGCCCCACCTAATGAAATCTCACTGGTCTAAGAAGACCCTGATACACAAATAAGGGGTTACACCCAGAACCACCATGGGACACCACAAACCCAATATAGATTAACCCACTATATAGGGGATCATATTCCAAATATTACAGAAACCCTATTGATATATTATAGTAGATAGAATATCAACACCTTACTCAGGGAGGTCACACTGATTCCAGAAACCACACATAGGGAGTAAAGGTGATTGAGGATCACATTCTAGTCTCATAGAGGGACTCCACAACTCTATCTAAGACTCAGCCTTTAGAGGGGATCACAATCTTGTGATGTGGATGTAATTTCGCATTATACCCTCCAAGGAAAGGACCAAGGTAACACACTCAAAAATACTACTCCAAACTAATAAAGTGAAGTGCCTCAAACACACATTAAGTGAGAACACAACTTGTCCAGTTATCCGCATGTCTACCCAGGTGGAAGAGCCTCACACGACATGTAATATCAATATACACACTATGCAGAAGAATTAAATTGTGTGTAGAGACACATGGTATTCAGGATGTGTCACTTGGCCATTCCGTTGTAGGGTGGCCATGTCTGTGTATCGGCCCATGTATGACAAGTCGTGTTCGTGTACAAGTACACAACATTCCATCTAGCTGTGTAATTTCTAACTACATATGTGTACTCTCTAAAGTACATGTTGATCCACACAAAGGGGTTCACATGTCGTGTGATAGGTTTCACATGTTCTATAATCCTTATCTTCATCCTGGAACACTAGACACCATAGAATGGGCCCCACACAATTTGTAATATTGAGTTACACATCGTGTTACTCAGGATTTTCCAAATCTGGATTTTCTTCTATGTTCATTATCATGCACTAATTCCTCCTTGATTCTCACAAGAATCTATCCATAGATCTCAGATCGGGGGTTGATCATCCTTTCCATCGGCAATTCACAAAAAACCATCTCATGAATCACATTAAGAAACCACCTTCATCATCTGAAATAATGCATCTCCTGGGAGGAATAAGAATCCTCAACATGGCCTTTTTCTTCCCAGATCTAAATATAATAAATTTTTATCCTCAAACCACAACCACTATCATGTTTGGTACCTGTAATTTTGATTTTTTTGATGAAGAATGGTCACACAAAGATCAGAAACCAGGTATTTGTTGAACTGTTTGCTAGAATAAATAAAAACAATTATCACATAAAGAAATTATGGAGAAAAAAATAAACCATAAAATGTGAGGAATGAACCTTGATTGTTTTTCCTTTTTCCTTGATCGATTTTCATAGAAGAATTCAGTCAAAAAAAATTTTAAAAAAAATGAACAAATAACAATTCCATCAAATTAATTCTAATAACAATGCGTGTATCAATTATATTTGTTGAATTGATCCACATTCATCTAGGATTTTAAAATTAAAAGGGATTCATAAAGAAAAAATCCTACCTATATTTTGTATTGATCATTGATAAAGAACAGTTGAATTTCTTTCATTATTGATATCCAATAACTCTGTTGGTATAATGATCCATGATCAGGTCTTGATCCGTCTTTATCTGCCATGAACGCTCTCCAACAGTTTGTATGAATCTCTAGGGTTTGAGTAGCCAACCATGAGAAAAAACATATAACTATAAATTTAATGGAGAAATATTCACCGCATCAAAACTAAACAAAATAAATTAATTATTTCATTTATTTCATTTATTTATGCATGTGATGAATTTTTTACAACTTCCCATGACAATAAAGGTTATGTCGCACCTTGGGTAAAACCCATGTTCTGAATTCATTGGTGTCCTTATATTTATGATCCGAGGCACCATTTTTGAGTTATTACACTTTTTTATAAAACTTCACGTGCATGCTATTTTATATATTTAATTAATTTCAAACATTTATTCCGGGAATGTTGGGCCTCATAATCGCACATTGTTTCAGTGATTTGTCTTGAAAACAACACTTATAATATTCAAAAATAATTCATGGAAAATCCAAGACATTAAATTCTCCCCACCATAGGTATTTTCGTCTCTAAAAGAGAAAAACATACTAAAAAAGATGAGGCCACTAGGGTCGCGTCTAGGTCTCCCACTCCTAGATGATATCCCGAATATTCTTATGCTCCCATAGGACACACAGAAGGGGAATCAAATTCCCACATAGGGTCTTGTACTATTGATCCTCAATCACCACCAGGTACTCTAAAAAGGTATGCCCATCCTTGAAATCCATCTCACCCTAGTCAATAATGTGCAATAGGTAATTCACATACCTCCTTAGCTGTGACATGTGGAAGATATCATGTACCCGGTCTAACTACTGTGGTAGAGCTATGAAGTATTCCATCTCACTAACTCTATAAAGTATCTGGAAGGGACCAATGAATCTCATATATAACTTTCCACCATGGCCAAATATCCTCAATCCAAATCATGGTGATACATTTAAGACACATGGTCTCATAAATTGAACTCCATAGGCCTTATTCATTGGTCTATATAAGACTTATGATGGTTATGTGTAGTCCTCATATATGCCTAGATGATTTCCACCTTCAATGTAGTATCCCAAACCATCTTCGGACCCATGAGTGCTGACTCACCTGGATCAATCCAACAAAGTGGTGACCCTCAAGTTAATCCATACAAAGCCTCTAATGGTGCCATACCAATGGTGGAAAGGTAGTTATTTTTGTACACCAACTCCACCTAGGGTAGGTGATCCTCCCAACTATGATCAAATTACAACATGAAAGCCTGTAGCATGTCCTCCAAGACCTGGATGGTCCATTATGTATGTCCATCGGTTTGGGGCTGAAACACCATTCTCAAGTGTAACTGAGTCCCAAAAGACTCTTGTAATCCTCTATATAACCAATATGTGAAGTGATAAACATGGTCAGAGATGATCGATGAGGGAACTCCAGGGATTGTAACTATCTTCTGCACGTAGATGCATCCCATGATCTCTGCTAAACTCTTCTCTCGAATGGATATGAAGTGGGATGACTTTGTGAGTCGATCAATGATCACCCAGATGGAATTATGTCCCCTGAATGTACATGGTAACCCATAACTAAGTACATGGATATCCCATCCCACTTATAATCTGGAACATTATGGGGTTTGGTTAGACCCATTGGAACATGGTACTCTACCTTCACCTGCTGACTAGTGAGGCATCGAGAGACAAACTCTGTAACTCTTTTTTCATACTTGTCCACCAAAACATATGTCTGAGGTCTTGGTACATATTTTTCACACCTGAATGTACCTCCAAATAGGGTATAATAAACTCCTTAAACACCTCCTCTTTCAAGGTCAAAGGTACCATCTTCTATCCTCTGAAAAGGATAGAGTGCTCCCCACATTTAAAATAGTCATCAGGATCACATCTAGTGGATATATGAGTACGTAAGGTCTCACATTTGGTATCTCTACACTAAGTATCCCTAAAAATATGTAAAAGTGGTGGGGTAATAACCATCAACTAATATGAAGCACCATCCCTGTCCATAAAGGACAACTACAATGAGGCTAATTGCTCTAATGCCTCCACCAACTACTAAGAATAAGATATCTTGATAATAGCAAAATCCACCATGTTCCCCTTCCTAGGAGTATAGAAAATCTAAAAGTCATATTCTTGGAGGAACTCTAGCCATTTTTTCTGTCTCAAGTTAAGATCTTTTTTTAGAATATATATTAGATAATCTTGAGGTCAAAGTAAATGATAAATAACTTTACCATTAGGTAGTGTCACCACATATTCAATGAAAATACTACTGCTACTAACTCAAGATAATGGGTCATGTAATTATGATCATGTGGTATCAACTAGCATGAACCATAGGAAATAACTTCTTTCCTATACATAAAAACATAACCAATTATAGACCCTGATTCATCATAGAACACAATGTACTCGATGCCATCCTTAGACAATCTCAAGAAGGGAGCTCTCTTCAACCATTGTATCAGATTCTGAAATACCTACTAGAACCTTTATGTACACATGAAAGGATACCACTTCTAAGTCAATAATGTCAAGGGTGCTACCACTTTAAATAAATCAGGTAAAAATCACTAATAGTACCCTACCAACCTAATGAAACTCCACACCTTGGTACCAATCTTGGTGGCTCCCAAGAAAGAACTACCTCAACCTTTGCTGGATCCATTGCATCTTTAACCATTAAGATGACATGTCACAAAAAGTGGACCTCTTGAATCCAAACTCAAACTTTGAGTATTTACCATAAATATTGTGCTCTCATATTGTGTCTAAGACCATCCTCAAGTGTCTTGCATGCTCCTCTTTGGATGTCAAGTACACTAGGATGTCATCGAAGAATACTACCACAAACTGGTCTAAGAAAGGTTGGTAGATCTGTTTCATGAGTACCATAAAAACTACTATGGAATTCATCACACTGAATGACGTCACCAAGTACTCATAGTATCCATAGTAACATCATAATTATGTCTTCGATATATCCTCATCATGTACTCATAGTTGGTGATAGCCAGATTTGAGGTTAATATTCAAGAACAATTTCCCCTATAAAATTATTAAAGAGGATGTTAGTCCTCAGTAGTGGATACTTATTCATCACGATCAATTGATTTAAGTTATGGTACTCCACACATAACCCCAAGATCCAATCCACATTCTTGGTGAACAAAACTGGGGATGCCCATGGAGAATCATTGGGCCTCACAAATCCCTTCTCCTATATGTTTTCCAACTACACCCTCTTCTCTTGAAGATATGTCGGATCCATCTGATATGTTGGTGAATATATAAGTGTCTTCCTGGGGTGAAATTTTATGCATAATTATAACTCCCATCGAGGAGGTAAACCTCATATGTATTCAAGAAATACATCCTCATACTCTGACACCACTATAGGAAACTGATAGCCCAAAGTATCTACTACTCCAAGAGTCATTCCAGTCAACTAGGGAGTAATCAACTACACTATTATATATCTAAAATAATCCCACTCCACCAAGGTTTCTTTTTCTCCCATAATGGGAAACTTCATTCCTTCACTACGGACACACCACATCCTCCATCTAAAATTGTCAATTTGGGCATGAATAGTGGATAACCATTTAATACATAATATGATGCCATAAAGACTCATTGCTACTATGAATATTTCACATAAAAAACTCACAACTCCAAGAATCAGGTCAAAATACTGAAATAAGTGCACAATTGCTGAGTCACCACCTGTCGATGTCTCCAACTGCAAGGGTCGAGCCAATGGCTCAACTGAAATCTCTAAGTCACGAACCAGAGACATGGAAATAAAGGAATGGATAACACATATTTCTTCAAATACTATAGCTAAAGTATAAAAGACGTAGATCACACATCATATCATCCATGGATCCTCAGGTTCATAGAAATCCATATCCTGCAGCTGGCCTTGTCCCTGTCCAGCAACTCCCTGAGCCTGGAGTAGACCACTTGGGGATGGGGGTGGTAATAAGTAAAACCTATGACCACCTCCTACTACCCTAAAAACCCCTCCACCATGTCTTCCACCTTATGTACCACCATTTCCTACCTTTTTTCTCTACCTTAGTGGTCCCTTGACCAGTTCTTTATCATTTGTACAATGTGTCGAACAATCTCAATCCAGATTTCCCTAACTATTGTAAGAGAAACACTACCTCTCACATAGAAGATTCGAGCTGCCCTAAGAGCCCTACATCGTGAGCCCTACGTCTCAGGATCACCTCATAAAGAGACTCACATTATTGGATCCTTATAAGTATCATTTGATGTATACTGCTGAGGTCTCAACTACTAGGTTCCCACTACTATCTCCCACTATCAGTGTCTTCTCAGCTAAAAGTATCTCCACAAATAAGGATTTCTCAAGAAACCCAGCATAATTGGGAATGTAAAGGGATATCACTGAAGCCCCAAAGTCCTTCTCAAAGTAATTTCTATGAGGAAATGATTATTCACCATATCCAAGGAGTAACACAAGAGATATATAAAACTCACTGAGTACTTTGCTATGGTCATACTTCCTTACTGCGGATGTATAAGATCTTGTATGGATACTAATATAAACGTGGCAAGATGTGACTCCTCTTTGAATATATTTTAAAATCATGACCATGAGAGCATTGTCTTGTCGTGTTACTAAGTCACCAATCTCAACCATCTCCCAGAAGAGCCTTGAAGAAGAATCTTTGTGAGGATTTCCATCTAGTCATCATGCATCCTCATAAGGTATAAAATGGGAGTAAATTCCTCTATCTAGTCCTTAACCACATGGTGGTTTAGGTCACCCCACATCCTAAGAGATTTCTATTTCTATAACTCATGAAACACACTCAAACTACATGCATTATCAGCTAGTAATACTAACACTAACTGCAGATTAATAAGTGGTGGAATAGATGGTCAACCACCAAGAGGTTCTATCTTTAGTACATTCCCCTGTATCAATGCCTTGTCACTAGGAGGATCATCTTAATAATCACATAGTGAAATCTTGGATGGATGGATGTATGGAGACATCATGAAATGAAGCAAGATTCACCACAGTCAAAAGAATATATCTAAGGAGTTTACTTAAGAAGGAAATGGAAAACAAAACCATTCCTATTTGATGCATGTACCAAGAATTTTCCCTAAAAACAATGTTTACAAGTACCTAGTTGAAATCCATGTGATCAGAGTCATTGTGAATGGACACGCCATCCTCCACACCAACACTGAAGTATCTATCCTAAAAGTCGACCTCGAAACACTAAACACTATTTCCCCAAACAAATATCATCAACTCTTGTCCGAAGGAAGAACTAACTTCTCTCATACCACTCTTTCATGACCTGGACCATTGAGGCCTAACCCATGACTACCCCAAGCCTTCCACCAATAGGACAGGGGCTGTCGACTCGCACCGACTAGGAATATCCAACAATGGGAGGAATTTTCCTAAAGAACATGTATGCACACACACATCTCTAAGCCCATAAAATTTCTAAAAGGTAATATAACTAAAATTATACATGAATACATCTGAGATCCCATAATAGAGTACAAAAACAATGTACTAAAAGTGGTAAAATAGGCCAAATACAAGCCCAACTAAAAACTGTAAAGACTCCAACCTAGTCTAAAGGAGAGGACTAAGTGAAATTCAAGATCCTGATAAAATACCCCGGTCTGACAAACTCCAAATATTCTCCACCCACTCCTAGTCCTCTTAGGACACCGTCAAATGGGATATCATATACATAAAACATGACATGTTCGGGTAGATCCCTTGAAGGGTTGAGTATAATAACACTCAACAGGACACCATGAAAATAATAAAGATGAAGAACAAAGTATAGTCAGCTCAATAAAAGATATAAGAATAAATGTATAACAAAAACACATAGATATACTCAAGAAATACACCACATCATCAAGGGTCATATTCTACTGTTATCCATAAGATTGTGCTCAAAGAAACACTCATTTTGGGAGATTCCACTCCACGAGCCATGATATCATCAGAGATGATCGACAAAGAGGTCTAGCTCAATAGGCTCCACCCACCGAAAAATCACTTGTCTAAGAAGAACCTGATACACTGATAAGGTTTTATGACCATAACTCTTTGGGGACACCAAAAACTCAATCTGGATCAGCCCGATATATAAGGGATCATATGCCAACGATCCCACAAACCATACCGATAGAGCCTGCTAGATAGAGGGTAAACTCCCTACTCAGGGAGGTCATTCGGATTCTACAAACCCCACCAAGGGAACAGAGGTGATATATGATCTCACTCTAGTCTCTTAGAGTGACTCCATAACACTATTTGAGACTCTTCCTCTAGAGGGAATCCCAATCCTGTGATGTGGATGTAATGTTTCACTATTCCCTAGAGGGAAAGGATCAAGGGAACACACTATACCTATAATGGTCTAAACTAAGAAAACAAGTAGCCTCAAGTACTCTTAAAGGGAGAACATGGTGTGTTCTAGGGGGTACACGATGTTTCCATCTATCCCCATTTCTTACAGTGTGGAAGGGACTCACACGGTATCCTTCCCATGTCACCTGGTCATGACTGTGTATGGTGTTTGTGTCTGTGTACTGGCCCATGTTTTCCAAGCCATGTTCATGTACCTGTACAAGGCGTTCCATCTGGTCATGTACTTTTTGAATATTTATGTGTACTCTTTGAAGTATGTGCTCACCCATATAGAAGGGTTCACATTCATTATGATAGGGGTCACATTCTTTATGATCCTTATATTCATCCTGAAATCCTAAACACTGTTAAAAGGGCCCCACATGGAATGTAATCCCGAGTTGCAGGCCGTGTTGCTTAGGATTTTATAGATTTGGAGATTCTCCTGCATTCTTCCCCACAGACCACTTATACCATGATTATTTCCCTAATATCTCCATAGATCTTGGATTTAGGGTTGACCAGCCTCACCATAATCTATTCACCTCATTTCAGACCTTGAATCACGTCAAGAAACCCCCTCCATCATCAAATTTCATGTGTGTCCTGAGAGGATGATGAATCCTCAATCCGGTCTTTGTCTCCCCTGCTCTGACCACTGTCGTGGTCGATCATCAAACTATAACCACTATCAAGTTTCGTACCCATGGTTTCAATCTATTTCACTAAAGAATTCTCACACAATGATCGAAAACTAGGTATTTGTCGAACAATTTTCCAAAAGGAATACCAATGATGATTACATGATGAAATTGGGGAGAAAACCATAAAACATAAAATGAGAGGAATGAACCTTAGATATTGTTCATTTGGAATCAATACATTATTGTAGATGAAGAATAATTAAGAGGATTTAAAAAATGTACAAATGATAATTCGAGAAAATTAATTCTACCGATGATGTGTGTATCAATTCTATTCATGGAATTGTTCTGCATTTATTCAAGATTAAGAAACAAGATGGAAATCAAAAATAACAACATTCTACATGGAGTTTGGAATGATCATTGAAGAATATTGGTTGCATTTATATCATTGATGAGATCCTCCAACTCTGTAGGTACAACGATCCGAAATCAGGTTCCAATCTGTCATCATCCACCAAGAACTCTCTTAAATGGTTTGTTTGAATCTATTGTGTTTTATCAGCTTACCTGGAGGAAAAAACTCTAACCATACATTTAAATTAAAAATAGTAACTACATAAAAACTCAAAAAAATAAATTTATTATAATTTTATTTCATTTAATTAATCCCATGATTACTTTTTCACAAACACCTCATGTCGATAAAGGTTATGTCACACCCCAAGTAAAACCTATGTTCATGAACTCAACGATGACCTCAGATTTTTTATTGGAGACTCCATTTGGGAGTTATTCAACAATTTTAGGAAAAATATGTGTACATTCTATTTAATATATTTAATATATTTGAAAAATTTATTCCAGGAACCCTGAGCTTTATAATCATACGTCATCTTAGTGCCTAGTCTAAAAAATAATCCATTTAATATTCAAAAAAATACACTAAAAATATGAGACATTACATGGGGGTACCTTGAAAATGGTATCATGTCGACCATGGAGGCATCTCAATAAGACCACCAGCTTATGAATCCATACCATCCATCTACTCAACGAATACTACTGGTCTGAAATCCAAAGACACCAATTGATATGTCAAATAATTTTGGGATCATATCCATAGAACGTTGGAAGAAATTCCTCCCTTATCTCAAGGAGGTTGATTCATAGGTTACCAATGGTCTCATCCAAATAACACTAGGTTCCTACCAAGGGGATATTTCCTACAGTTATAGTCGCCAACATCACATAGCAACATGTTCTTAGAATGATGGGGTTTCCACTCTCAAGAGTCTAGCCCAGGTCACTTAGGCCTGGATAACCAGGCCAGTTTATTGAGGGCATCAACTAGTTATTAGGGAGTATAGACATACCTTTATTCCCTTCAATTAATACCATTCAATATACATAGGTAAAAATAAAAAATAGGCACTAACACTTGTCCTCACTAATCAAGCCTGTTGGTACAGTTTGACATCATCAAATGAAGACTTCTAAACCAACTTGGTGGAAAATTGGGACCAAATTCACACACCTCCCCACAAAAATCAGTCTCATAAGCAATCTTTGATGGAACCCAGTGAAAAATAATGATAAAACCTGACTAAAAACAGGAGGCAGACCCATACATCTACCCCCATACCTACTTATTTTCATTATATACAAACAATAACTTGTGGAGAAGAGCATGAATACATCCCTATTCTAGCTACAAAATGGGTATATATTCTTGTTCTATTTGGATAATTAACTTATTATATCTTTGAAATTATGGAAGGACAAGAATCTATTATTGTACACATTATAAAACTTTTCTAGGATATAATGATAGCATCGACAATGACTAGGATTCAGCCACAAAACCTAGACTCTACATATGATGTGACTTAGCTGAATAACTTGAGAGTCACCATGGAGAAAATACATATCCCTACTCTCAACCAGAGGTTCTTGGACATCCCATAATAAATGGACAACCCGATCTATCATATATCCCCATTCAAACTAGATGTCATTTTTCTTTCAGTGGAAACTCTAGTTTAGGCATACATCACTACCAAAATTATATAAATCTATCAGAAAATTAAATTAACAATGTAGGAACTCATCAAACAGGTGTCCACATATGAAATCCCTCACCCAAAGAATGCAGCTCCAATTTCTCTGGAGAAGACATATGAAAATATGACTCCTCAAAATGAATTGGTAAATAAAGAGCTAGTTCGTGACCATGCTCTTATGAATACCAGTTTTCTTCAAGAATTTATATGTATATCTATAGTGGATCGTGATCCGATTAATTAATCACCAAACTACCAAGATAATAGAGGATATAGTGATGGTTCTCACCATAATTTGACTATGATCAATTCCAGAGGTCCTCCTTAGAAATCTTATCATTAAGGCTCTATTCATGTTGAGAATATGATTGATCTTGAGATCCCATATCATGATGAGTGTCATGGTATCCTTGAGCATGGATAGAATATACAATATCAAAAAGGTCCTCCCGATGCTACCATCCACCCTGAATGTCCTCTATAGGGTATATACTGCATAATTTGTCTCTTTATAAGGAAATAAATCTATGATGGTATTGCTCCCAGTAATGGAATTTGATGATAAGGTCCTCCTCACAATTACATTTCATTTCATCAAGAAGGTCCTCTCCTTGATGAATCAATTTTGAGAAATCCATCCTACCTCAAGGTGCTTTGGAAAATGTGGCTAGTCAAGCCTGATGCCTCATCATTGGCACGGGATACTCTTTACCAACCAAAATACATCCCAAGGTAATGTTTATTCTTTAATACATCCTTGGATACACTACCTTATAATGAAATAGGGGCATCACTATTTACCCCTTATTTATAATAAAGCAATGGTAAAATATCATCTTCAACCAGATTTGATTGAGGAACCTCTCCCAAAAGATGAAAGAGAAATATTTCTCATGGGGAGTCAATTACCCAATGACAATATTCCAGTAATGTTCTGTCCCTTATCCACTCCCAAATTCAGCATTCTAGAGGTATTTTTGGATGATTGTGTACACGAAACTCACATAACATATAGATTTTTATTCATCAACTAAAATTAAAGGTATTAACTATTGATGAATATTCAAATCACATCAAGGTAATAAAAAAGATGCCTCGTCAAATTGACTTGGTGACCCTCCAAGTTTCATGAAACCGAAGATGTGGAAAAAAACAAGGAGATCTTTAATGTACATTTATTGATGCATTAAAAGAATTGTGTCAGATAATTATTTTCACCCCATCTATTGTTCATGTTAGAGGATGTGGGAACATGGGTAATTTCATTTTACCTCGCTTCCTGATCAATAAAGTTAGCAAAGAGTGACTTCATGTAATGTCATTTACCTAGGTCAGCTCCAAGAAACAAACCCTACTCATAATAAATGGTCCAATAAACAATAAATGGCCTAAAACAACTCTAAAAGTTATTGGGTAGACGTGATAAAGTCATTAGAATTATGTTGCCTCAGACATATGAAAATATCAATTAAGCTTCCCTTTTAGGGGATGCCAATCATCAGATAGCCAAAATGTAACAAAAATCACAAATTTCATTAACAACCAGTAACTCAAGTACATTTCAGATGATGCACCCAAACCATTATAGAACAAATCTCCATAAAATCAAAAGAGTGGTCATATTAATTGATGTCATCACAGTATAGAAGGAACCTCATCCGGTAGGGCTGGGGACATTTTTAACATAACCCTGAGATCCAACAAATCAGCCTTGAAATGTTGTCAAATTAGAATAAGAGAACCTCCATCCCATATAGATATGGTTATTTTTACCCCAAACTTAGTTAAAGTCAGTATTCTATTGATTGGGTGAAGTTCCACAAAATAAATACTCCTAGTTTTTCCTATCCCATGATGTAGTTTCTTCTTCAGGGATAGGGACAAAGAAATTATCCAGATGTTCCATTTAAGTTACTCTTTACTAAAAGTCATTAATTATATCCATGAAGGAAAGGATAACTTCTCAAGACAATCATATTTAGAAACAACCAATTAAGAGAACAACCACTCCTGGGAATCTTGGATCTTCCGGTAGATGTTCCAGGAGCAACCGGCTCTCCCAATATTTCAAGACTAATGAAAAGTCTGCAACACAGTTCACATCAGTAAATGTCATTAGAAACACTTTTGGAAATACTTAAAAACACAAGGATAATGTGGGAGAAGAAGAGGATTATATATCCATTCAAAACACTATCCACACTGAAATGGAAGAAGAAGGTGTGCACACCAGAAATCATAGGATTACCCTGAATTTAGGGATTCCTCCGAATTATCCACTACCACCTCCTTGATGAGAGTTATCTAAACAAGGGTAAGGATACATATCAATCTAACAAATTATCGGAAGGTTTCAAACTCATTAAACTTGATGATAGGATGTCTCTGTATGAGGTAGAAATGAGATATTTGAAGAGGCATAATACTGAATTACTTAGGGGTTTTATTCCTACAGAAAATATTCTTCTAACAGAACCTCAGTTCACTCCTCCAGCTGATGTCACTCACAAATAAGAGCTTGGTATACCAAAGAAAATATATTTTAAATTTATGTACAATACCAGATAAATATCACTAATCTATTTGAAACCAGTAACAACTGAATACTGGTATTTCCAACTATTTTCCATGTAAACTGTCTAATTTGATTCATGTTACAATCAGTCAGTTCAATCACATGTGAAAAGAGAATCAATAGATTTGGTTTATCCTATTGTGTCTCTTAATATATTCCCTACTCAGGTGGTCTTTCCCACTAAAGTTTTTGACATTATTGAGTCATTGTCAACCCATCTTGAAGCTATGTAAGGAAAAAATGCACTAGTGCAGTCGGAAAGAAAACCTTATCCTTAATGGGTGGGTGTAACACTTCCTCTAACCAATTTTGGAAATCCAACATTTCCAATATTCAGTGGATCATGAGATCCATATCAACATCTAACACATTATTTATCTTTGTGTGGCCATATGTTGGTAACTTTATTGTATAAATATGTCTACAAGATCTGGTGTTTTGTTCAAACCTTTCAAGGACTAGCCTTTTTATGGTACACCAATTTACTGGTTGGGTCATTCTAAGGATGGGAAGACCTCTGTCAAAAATTTATGTAATAGTTCAGTTCAGTGGTATGAAATACAATAGAATTTGACCTCTAAAACCGATAATAGTGATAAAATGAGAGTGTCTCTCACTTTATTACATAGTGGAAGGGTTTAACTTACTCCCTGAATTTTGAATTTTTATCTGATGATTTGTTAGGGATTTTCATAGAGAACTTCTGCAAAGAATTGAGTACACCACTCATTCTAATCAAACACATGGGTGGGTTCCTAGGTATCATTTCAGTTTCCTAAATATTAAAAGACCCTATCTTTCAAACCATATCCAAATCCAGACTATTTCTAGTAAAATAGAGAAGGAGAAAATACAAGGGATAAACTGCAATTGGTACTCTAAAATCATCCCATGGCCAAATCCTATTATGAAGCCAACAACATATCTTGTGGAACCCCCTTCGAGGTGAAAAAACAATAACCTATTCTATATGAAAGGATAGTTTCAAAACACACTCAATTGGAATAATAGAAGAATAGATATTACTCCTTATAAGATAAGAAAGTTCCTGGTTATATCTTAACACCTTTGAAAAACAACATGCTAACTATAACGCCCCAACCCCAGTTACCCAGAGTCGGTGAATTATTACGTAACATTGGAATGATGACGAAAGATCAAGTCTCGAAAGACCGATTAGTTTAGTAGCCTTGGAAAGACTAGATACATTCATAAGTGTTACATTACATCAAAAAGTAGAACAATACTACAACAACATCTTGTATTCATATCCCCTCATACTATCCCTGCATGTCATTCATAATATACATCTTCACATCTTGGAAAAATTAAAACATTGAAAGGGGTGAGCTCAGATGCTCAGTAATGATAACAATATAGCGGAAGCTTTCATAAATAAACATAAACATTTAAGATAATGTATAACTAAAACAAAATCCTTTTAAACATGAACTTCAACATAATATGGAAAATGTAAAATGAGATAATGCCATTTAATTATTCACATGGATATTCTACTAGTCGAATAACCACATGAAATATCAATAACCACTTTCATAATGATGTAATGCATAATGAAAGACTATCATAACCACATAGCCAAGGCCTCGTGCCAAGGCTACAAATAAGATTTTGTCAAGGCCTCGTGCCAAGACACTAGTTTGTCTCATGAGACCTGCTGATGCAATTTTTTTAGAAGATACATACTTTTAAAATTGCTCAAATATACTCCAGTGTTTTTCTGAAAACATTATGCAAGCTTCTAAAAACAAAATAACTAATTCTGAGACTGCTCGACTAATTACAGGCCATGATAGGTCCACGCCCAATCCCTTCCTGTCTACCACACTCGAGAGTCATGTTTTCTAAAAACACTTTTAAGCTTGAATTAAATACATATACATTTGAAATGGGTTTTCATATATTAAAACTCGTAAACAATGTTTGATACATACCATTTTCAATACCAAAATAAAAGAAAAGTAAAACATGGTATTTTTTTTATTTAAAAAACGTTATGGCTTATAGAGGAAGCTGAAACACAAAAAATGGTCACGACGGCAGAGAAGTCGTTGTCACCGCATACGTACGACAAAAAAACATTCCTTTTTGTCGTTTAGTAAAACACTTCATATAAAGAGATTCATTTTGAATAAACATAAAAGTCAAAGGGGTTTATACACTGTATAAAAGAAATTTGTGTATAAAACAAAATCTGCCTCAATGAATGGAGATTGAGACGAAGTCCCTTACAAAGATCATTTTTTAAATAAAATATATCTATTAAGTGTATTCACTATATGTACACATAAATAAAGTATAAATACAAGATAGGACATAATAATATCATGACATAATTTTAAAGTAGGAGATTAACCCAATGAATAGAAATTGGGTTAAGAAGTTCCCTTATAGAAATCCGACAGCCTAACAGCGTCACTTTAAACTTCAGAAAATGAGTTGATGAGAGAGAAAATGGTATCTAATCACTTGGAAATAATATTTAGATCAATAAGGATATAGAAGAACATATCCCAACATTATATTATGTGAATTAAAAGACATAACAAAATAAGTCTTTTAAAAAGAGGAGGGTGAAAGGTTCCCTTACCGAATTGGGTAACATTCGAAACGTACACCCCATGGAAGAAGGGTCATACAATGAATATGTAAATACCCATAATTGAAATTATAATACAAAAAGTGTATAGTAATTTTCAGTACATACACCACTCAAAGGAAATGGTGGCAAACGTAGCATAAATGTCACGGGAATAAAAGTGAGATGAAAAATCCCTTACGAAAACTCGGCAGCCTAACGACGCCACTTAAAAATTCCAAAAATGGCTTGATGAGATAAAATAGGGTCCCTAATCATATGAACTTAAAAATTACAGTAATAGGAATATAAAATAAAATCCCCAAACATAAGAAAGATGAGCTTAAAAGAAATGACATAAAAGAGAGTGCTTAAAAACAAAGAGAGTGGTAGGATCCCTTACCTCGTGTCCGACTTGACTCGATCGTTCTTTAACCTCCTGAATAATAAAATAGAGTTAATTTCTTTTTTTCTTAAGAACCTTTTACATTTTCATTATTCCTTTTATATTTCTTATTACCATGTTATGAACATTATGTAATTATTTAAGTTAAAAACGGTCATTTTGTCGATCTTTGGTACTTGAGTCAAAAATAACCTTCTTATAATTACAAGTTGTTCATGTGGTGAAATATTCATTATATCCAGAATTATATTCCTAATTTATATATCATATATATCATATATATCCAGTATATATATTCACTTATAATATTACATAACATTCAGAGGTAAGAAATGAAATGCACTGTTCATAGAGACGGTAAGCCGTACGTACGCATGAACACTACTTTCATTTCTATTTCATATTTAATGGAATGAAATTATAATTATATAAAGTTATACTATAATTCCAGTATAATATAATTTATAATACCAATTACTCCATCCTTTATACATCCCACATATGGCATTAACGATTCAAATCACTTTGAGGGGGCGGTAGTCCGCACTTCCTAAAATGAAAATATAACGTTTACCCATAATGGAAACCATAAAGGTATGACATAAATGAAAAATACAGAAGATTAAGTAAAACATAAACATATTATATATCATATATAAATATAGTGACATCTTAATGGCCACCTTTTAAGGTGTTATATGAGTGTTGAACAATCATCGTTTCATAAGGCAGAAATTCGCCATCCACAGAAACAGTATGTTCTTTAACCATTAGATGTGAGTGTGTGTAAGTGTAGCTATAATCATTCTTATAACAACATCCTAGTATATTTAGGATACTGTTTTTGTTACAAAATAAATTAATAAAAGATTTTAGGGGGTTGGAGAAGCAAAATAAAACATAAGAACACAAGAGAAAACACTACCTTTAAAACGGGTAACTCTTTTTGGTTTGAGACAAAGGCTTACTTGGGAAGAATTATGCCCAAAGTGAGGCTTATAAGAGTAATAGAGGGAAGTTGAGAGAGTATTTGGGTAGAGTTTGGCCGAGCCAAAAGGCTTTGATGGTGTGATTAAGGTGGTAGTGGTGGGGGCCTTTTATAAGAGGAGAGGAGGGGCACTCTTGGGAAGTCATGAAATGTTACTTTATTATATAATGTGTTTTGGATTTTAAAGGTCCCATACTTATATATTTCGAGTCTAAGGTGATACGGGTTCTAAATATACACATCCAATAGGTTTTTGACAAGTGAAAGTCTTAGATTTTACATTATCTTTTCATTTTATTTAAATCGTTAATTAATGAGGTAATCGCTGCATCATCATAGTGTCATAAAATATTTAATTTATTTAATGCCTAAAAATTATAAAAAAAATATCATCATTTAGGAAATATTTTTAGCTTTCTAATGAATATATATAGCCAAATATATGACTTGTATAACCCCATTTAAAAATTGTTTTAGTAAAACAACTCATGTTTGTGACATTTTTATTTTAACATTAAATAAAAAGTTTTAAATGTCATTTTCCTACCAAAGTGGCTCCATGGGGTCCCCAAGTTGACCCATGGATTGTCTTTGTCGTCCATGACTCATCTAATAGGGGTAGGACAAGTGCAAGGGTGTTTTCATATTTTTATAATATCATTTTTACCTTAAATTTCACTAAATACCTTTAATCGTGATTAATTATACTTAAAAGTTACTATTCACCAAAAAATTATTTTAATCTCATTGAATCACATTTTACTTTCTAATGAAAATCATGTATGTCAGATTTTTTAAAATCAAATCACAGAAGTGGAAATGTTTCATTTAAACAAAAAATCAATTTTTTAACTACCACTTAGTGGTTTCAATATTCATAAAAAATTGATGTTTTTCATAACAATGCCAAAATTTCACCCTAAGCTATAATTGATATTCAGAATTAATAAATGATGTCTATTTTACAAAATTCCAAAAATATAATTTGCATTAATTAATTTTATAATTAATTCCCACTGTCACAACAAATAGCATGTTTTTAAGAAACAATATATATCAAAAGATTGACAATTGTTTATGTCCAATTTCAAAGTGAAATTAATTATAATGACCACCATTGGATAAAATGGTAAAAATATATTCTAATTATACTTTAAAACCACTCAATAGTATAATTTATTACTATAAATTATTTTTATTAAAAAAAAATTTTAAAGTATTTTTCACTATTCATAAAAATTTGGAAGTTCTCATAAAAATACCAAAAATTCAACATATGCTAATTTCGATATTCCGAATCCAAAAATGAAGTCCATTTTGAAATATAAAATATATATAATTTCAAAAAGTGGGTCTTACTATTCATAATGGCTATTTTAATTAGTCGCGGTGTGTTAGAATCTCGAACTTGCATACAATACAAGCTATTGCATTATTCAAAGAGAAGCGTATCGTGGAAGCTCGGGGTGTTATATTCTCCCCTCCTTCAATAAATAGCGGCCTCGAAATTTAAAAATTTTCTTCGAAAATAAAAGGTTGAAAATATAAAATACCTTTTTGGAAAACCCACATCAGAAATAAGGTTAATAAAATTTATCCATAATAAGAGGGAAAGGGAAATGAAAAAGTCACCACCAAATTATGATCTCGATAAGGAGAACATTGGTGGGAATTAGAGACATATAATTGGAGGAAAAACGTAAATATTTGTAGGGAGTGATTGAGCTCATCAATCACAAACAAGTGTAAAATTGAGAGCCTCAAAGCCTTCAATCTATGTTGATTTAAAATATTATCAGTTCAAAAAGACATAAGGTATTAGGATAACACATTTTTTTTAATATCCCTCTACTAAAGTTTAAGAATTAATTTATTCATAGAATAAGAGATAGGTATATATATATTTATGTTTGACAAGTAGAGTTTCAACCTTCAACTAATTTCTACCACAAAAACATCTTTCACTCAAAAAGATAATAGAACTAAAAAATATTATATTTATCCTAATCGTACAAGGTTAAAAATATTAAAACATACCATTTATATTAGGAAAACTATTTTGTAATAACCAGGGACTTCTTGTAGGATAGTGGTAGGTAATAAAGGCTTTTCGCACTATGGTTGTGGGTTCAATTCCTATAGCTTTTTCTGACGCGACGGGTTATCCCCCAACCTATAGGTTGTCCTTTTACTAAAACTATAGTATTATAATATTCCAAAAATAATATTCAGATATGTTTTAACCTTAAACAATGCTATCCAAGGTTCAAGTTAATCCATTCTAACCTTTATAGTTATCCAAAATACTTCTGTCCAACTCACAATCCAAATTTTATAAGGAAGGTAAACATAATGTAGATCCTTTTTTTCGCATAACAACATGTGAACACCTTCATATTGTATTCTATTAAAACACTACAACATACTGAATTACCATAAATCCTTATTGATTACATTCATGATCCCTTATTCCTTAGAGAATACTAGATATACTCCTTCTATCCAAAAATATATACAAATCATTAATCAGTTTCAAGGAAGTTAAGAATATCCAATATAATTTATCCAAATCAATCATGTCTTATTCCAAAATCACTATCTCAGTATCAGAACAATATTATGGTTTATCATTATCTCAACCATATATTTTCCAAAAATTTAACCTGTTGTGGAGTCACTTTTCTTGGTTCCACACAATCTCAAGTCCTTGATGAAATAGTACTACAGTACAATCCTTATATACTCCATAATTATTATAACCAGTACATCATTGATACAACACTCAAATGAAAAAATTCTTTAATAACAACATAAGAACCCTAATCATTCCTCCTCATCTGTGGTAGTATCATAACTTGATTATTATCCAATAACATCATTTGGGGCATACTGATGATTTGGACATTGGTTTGTGTAGTGTCCCCACTCCTTGCAGTTGAAGCATTGTATATTTGAAACCTTTTTCTTAGCCTTGCAGTCATGCACTTGGTGTCCTTTTTTTCCACACTTATAACAAACTCCCATTCCCTTCAGGCAAGTTCTAAGGTGTTTCTTCCCACAATTATCACATATAGGAAAATTCTTCTTTTCCCTCATCCCTTTATCCATCATTCTCTCTTCCATCCTTTTCTTCTCTTTATTCCCTTCAAATACATAAGACTCAGAGAATTATTTACTTCTCTTATTAACACATGATATTATTTCTTCATATATTGAGAACACATTGGAGACTATTTACCTTATAAATTTTGGCTTAATACTATGAAAGATATGGTCCTTCTTACCATTTGGATCATACGTATTGATGGATTTCACATTCCTTCTACTGGGAGCCATTTCTATACAATGGCATAAACTAGGTTAGTTTATGAATTGCAATGAGTAATTCCAAACTTGTAAAATACTTAATGTAAATTTAACGGTTTATGGATATAATCCATAATCATAAAAAAATTTCTTTGAGGAATTATATACTCATAAACCCTTCATAATGGTTTGTAAAAAAAATGAGAATTATCCTAAGAATATCCCTCGGGAGTGTCATAACCAAGAGTGAAGCAAGGCCCGTTGTCGTGCACCAGTTCCCTTTTGAGTCTAGCTCAAAGCGGTGTTTTCAGGTTTTACCACTAGGTACATCTGTGCCAGAGCTGCCTCTACCTTCTCATATCCAGACAGGGATGTATTTCTCGGAAAACTCACAAAATCTCTATAATACCAAAATTCTAGGAAGTTCTTCTATACTAATCCTCAAAGTATATCTTTGGGATATGTGCTCTAATCATAGTTTATCTAAATCTAGCTTCCAAGGTTAGTACTAAACTACCTCTAATACCAACTGTAACGCCCTAACCCCAGTTACCCAGAGTCGGTGAATTATTGCGTAACATTGTCATGATCACAAAAGATCAAGTCTCAGAAGACCGATTAGTTTAGTAGCCTTGGAAACACTAGATACATTCATAAGTCTTACATTACATCGAAAATTAAAACAAAACTACAACAACATCTTGTCTTCATATCCCATCATACTATCCCTGCAGGTCATTCATAATATACTTATTCACATCCTGGAAAAATTAAAACACTGAAAGGGGTGAGCTCAGATGCTCAGTAAATATAAAAATATATAGAAATCATTCATAAATAAACATAAACATTTAAGATAATGTATAACTAAAACAAAATCCTTTTAAACTTGAACTTCAAAATAATATGGAAAATGTAAAATGAGATAATTCCATTTACTTATTCACATGGATATTCTACTGGTTGAATAACCACATGAAATATCAATAACCACTTTCATTATGATGGAATGCATAATTCCAGACTATCATAACCACGTAGCCAAGGCCTCATGCCAAGACTACAAATAATATTTTTTCAAGGCCTCGTGCCAAGACACTAGTTTGTCTCATGATACCTGTCGATGAAATTTTTTTAGAAGATACTTACTTTTAAAATTGATCAAATATACTCCAGTGTTTTTCTGAAAACATTATTAAATCTCTGAAAACAAAATAACTAATTATGAGACTGCTCGACTAATTACAGGCCATGATGGGTCCACGCCCAATCCATTCCTGTCTACCACACTCGAGAGTCATGTTTTCTGAAAACACTTTTAATCTTGCGTTAAATACATATACATTTGAACTGTTTTTTTCATATATTAAAACTCGTAAACAACGTTTTATACATACCATTTTCAATACCAAAATAAAAGAAAAGTAAAACATGGTATTTGTTTTTCATTTAGAAAAAGTTATCGCTTATAGAGGAAGCAGAAACTCAAATATTGGTCACGGCGGCAAAGAAGTCGTTGTCTCTGCATACATATGACAAAAAAACATTCCTTTTTGTCGTTTAGTAAAACGCTTTGTATAAAAAGATTCCTTTTGAATAAACTTAAAAGTCCAAGGGGTTTATACACCATATAAAAGAAATTTGTGTATAAAACAAAATAGCCTCAATGAATGGAGATTGAGACAAAGTCCCTTACAAAGATCATTTTTTAAATAAAATAGATCTATTATGTGTATTAACTATATGTAAACATAAAGAAAGTATAAATACAAGATAGTACATAATAATATCATGACATAATTTTAATGTAGGATATTAACCCAAAGAATAGAAATTGGGTTAAGAAGTTCCCTTACAGAAATCCGACAGCCTAACAGCGTCACTTTAAAATTCAAAAAATGAGTTGATGAGAGAGAAAATGGTCTCTCATCACTTGGACATAAAATTTACATAAATAAGGATATATAAGAACATATCCCAACCTAATAGTATGTGAATTAAAAGACATAACAAAATAAGTCTTTTAAAAATAGGAGGGTGAAAGGTTCCCTTACCGACTTGGGTAACTTTCGAAACTTACACCCCATGGAATAAGGGTTATACAATGAATATGTAAATACCCATAATTGAAATTATAATACAAAAAGAGTATAATAATGGACATTACATACACCACTCAAAGTAAATGGTGGCAAACGTAGCATAAATGTCACGGGAATAAAAGTGAGATGAAAAATCCCTTACGAAAACTCGACAGCCTAACGATGCCACTTAAAACATCCAAAAATGGTTTGATGAGATCAAATAGGGTCCCTCATCATATGAACATAAAAAGTAAAGTAAAAGTAATATAAAATAACATCCCCAAACATAATAAATATGAGATTAAAATAAATGACATAAAAGAGAGTGCTTAAAAAGAAAGAGAGAGGTAGGATCCCTTACCTCGTGTCCGACTTGACTCGATCGTTCTTTAACGTCCTGAATAATAAAATAGAGTTAATTTATTTTTTATTAAGAACCTTTTACATGTTCATTATTCCTTTTATATTTCTTATTACCATATTATGAACATTATGTAATTATTTAAGTTAATAACAGTCATTTTGTCGATCTTTGGTACTAGAGTCAAAAATAACCTTCTTATAATTACAAGTTGTTCATGTGGCGAAATATCCATTATATCCAGAATTATATTCCTGAGGTATATATCATATATATCATATATATCCAGCATATATATGCATTTATAATATTACATAACATTTAGAGGTAAAAATGAAATGCACCGTTCATGGAGACGGTAAGCCGTACGTACGCATGAATGCTACTTTCATTTCTATTTTGTATTTAATGGAATGAAATTATAATTATATAAAGTTATAATATAATTCCAGTATAATATAATGTATAATACCATTTCCTCCATCCTTTATACATCCCACAAATGGCATTAACGATTCAAATCACTTTGAGGGGGCGGTAGTCCACACTTCCTAAAATGAAAATATCATGTTTACCCATAATGGAAACCATAAAGGTATGCCATAAATGAAAAATAAAGAAGCTTAAGTAAAACATAAACATATTATATATCATATATAAATATAGTTACATCTTAATGGCCACCTTTTAAGGTGTTATATGAGTGTTGAACAATAATCGTTTCGTGAGGCAGAAATTTTCCATCCACAGAAACAGTATGTTCTTTAACCATTAGATGTGGGTGTGTGTAAGTTTAGATCTAATCATTCTTATAAAAAAATCCTAGTATATTTAGGATATTTGTGTTTTTACAAAATAAATTAATAAAATATTTTAGGGGGTTGTAGAATCAAAATAAAACATAAGAACACAGGAGAAAACACTACCTTTAAAACAGGTAACTCTTTTTGGTTTGAGCCAAAGGCTTCCTTGGGAAGAATTCTTCCAAAAGTGAGGCTTCTAGGAGTAATATAGGGACATTGAGATAGTATTTGGGCAGAGTTTGGCCAATCCAAAAGGCTTTGATGGTGTGAGTAAGGTGGTAGTGGTGGGGGCCTTTTATAAGAGGAGAGGAGGGGCACTCTTGGAAAGTCATGAAATGTTACTTTATTATATAATGTGTTTAGGATTTTAAAGGTCCCATACATATATATTTCTAGGATAAGGTGATAAGGGTTCGAAATATACTCATCCAATAGGTTTTTGACAAGTGTAAGTCTTAGATTTTACATTATCTTTTCATTTTATTTAAATCGTTAATTAATGAGGTAATCGCTTCATCATCATAGTGTCATACAAAATTTAATTTATTTAATGTATAAAAATTATAAAACAAATAGCATGATGTAGGAAATAATTTTATATTTCTAATGAATATTTATAGTCAAATATATGACTTGTATAACCCCATTTAAATTTTTTTTAGTAAAACAACTCATGTTTGTGACATTTTTATTTTAACATTAAATAAAAAGTTTTTAATGTCCTTTTCCTACCAAAGTGGCTCCATGGGGGTCCCCAAGTGGACCCATGGATTATCTAGGTCGGACATGACTCATACTATAGGGTTAGGACAAGTTTAATGGTGTTTTCATATTTTTATAATATCATTTTTACCTTAAATTTCACTAATTACCTTTAATCGCGATTAATTAAACTTAAAAGTTACTATTCACCAAAATATTATTTTAATCCCATTGAACCAAATTTTACTTCATAATTACAAACATGTATGTAGGATTTTTGAAAATCAAATCATAGAAGTGGTAATGTTTCATTTAAACGAAAAATCTATTTTTAACTTCCACTTAGTGGTTTCACTATTCATAAAAAATTGATGGTTTTCAGAACAATGCCAAAATTTCACCCTAAGCAATAATTGATTTTCCGAATTCAAAAATGATGTCTATTTTACAAAAATTACAAACATATAAGTTGCATTAATTAATTTTATAATTAATTCTCGCTGTCATAACAAATAGCGTGTTTTTAAGAAACAATATATATCAAAAGATTGACAATTGTTTATGTCCAATTTCAAAGTGAAATTAATTCTAATGACCACCATTGGATAGAATGGTAAAAATATATCCTAATTATACTATAAATCCACTAAATAGTATAATTTATCACTATAAATTATTTTGATTAAAAAAGTTGTTTTTAAGTATTTTTCACTATTCATAAAAATTTGGAAGTTCCCAGAAAAATACCAAAAATTCAACATAGGCTAATTTAGATATTCCGAATCCAAAAATGAAGTCCATTTTGAAATATAAAAAATATATAATTTAAAAAAGTGGGTATTACTATTCAAAATGGCTATTTTGATTAGTCACGGTGTGTTAGAATCTCGAACTTGCGTACAATACAAGCTATTGCATTATTGAAAGAGAAGCGTATTGTGGAAGATCGGGGTATTAAACTAAATCTACCAGAACCTAGAATACATGATCATGTTAGTTTTGAAGATCGCTCTAATTATTTCCCCTTTAACTAAATGTTAGTTACCATTATATAAAATTGTTTTGTAATAAAATATATCCTTCAAAATTTGGTTGATTCAGGGTAGGTGAAGTTGGTAAAACTAACATTACAAGTGGAATTAATTTCTAATACAATTTTATTAGAAGAATTTGAATGGAATGAAGTCACAAATAGAGGTAAATAAAAGTTCAATGATTGGATGAATCAAAATATTATCAATTGAACTGATGTTATTCTCAAGTCATAGTTGAAAAATCTAATTGTGCCCCTACCTGCTTTAATTACGGAATAACTAACTCTGTCTTCAATTCAGTCCTCCAAAGGCCAATTTATAAGAAATGGGATATCTATAAATTTGGAAAGAAAATGCAAGAAGAAAAACCTAAACCAAGTCCAAATATAGAATTGACCATGTTAGACTTCATGCATTTAGTACCGATAGAATGAGTGCGACCCTGCCAAAAGGTAAAACATGAACTGAGCCATCAACACAAGTACTCATAAAATGAAGAGTTGATATTCAGATACATTAATGTTTTTCATTTAATGGAACCATTATATGATAATGAGTTTTATTATTAACCTGATTTCTCCATAGAAAATTGGGGAGATATGAACCAAGGTTGTAGGGGCGAGGGAAATAGTGGGAGGCATAGATGCGGTTGAATAAAAAATATCAACTGAATCCTTTCTTGAGATATCTATACTAATAAAAATCATGGTAAATACCTTATACAAAATCAGAATGAGTAGGAAAAATCCTTAAATTATGTGAAAAATACTTTATAACCAATCATTTCAGAATACTGATTGATGAATTAGTGATATTCTGGTCATCCAAAGAAAATGGGTAGGTGAAGGTAGCTCAACTCAACAATAGATAAAATGTCTTCCATATCTAATATACCATCTAATAAACCTTCCTTAGGCATGTCATTTCCTAAAATTCCTCCTAAGGAAAAGTTCACTATGGGGAAATGTAGGCCTTTGACTAGGAAGTATGACATCCTAAAGCAATTGGACATAATTACGGAAAATATATAAATTACGGATTCTGTAAAAATTTAAAAAGATCTATGAGAAGCACTTGTAGAGGATATGTTTTACCCACAAAAATTTGAAGCTGAATTTACTGCTGCTAAGGTATATCTTGTAGAGTTTTATTCTTCATAATGTCATATTGTTATATCCTTCACTAAAGGGGAAAGAAATAATGGAATATAGGGACATATCATACCCTTTAATGTATCTAATAGATTATATGACATATACATCCATCGAGATTTCATTGATAATGTCTCGAGTGTCAACTCCATTCCTATCATAATGCTTCATCGACTGGGATACATTTAAGTTGATTTATTCACTTCCACTCTAACGCTTCAATGGTGTAATAAAAGAGAACAAAATCCTCTTGATCACATTAATCTCAAAATTCAATTTGGAGATATGGTGTCAAATTGTGATTTCTTGGTCATCCAACAAGATAACACTTTCAATGTCTTTCTAGAAAGGACTTGGCTGCACCAACATAGAGATATCATTTCTTCGTACCATTAATTCCTTTAATACTGCAACAATGGGTAGATTGGGATGTTACCTGGAAAAAGATCTCTATTCAATTATAGTGAATCTAAATATATTGATTTAAGATTATATCATAGATAAAGGAATAAATCTATAATATTTAATTTCACTCGGTTAACTAATCCAAATAGTTTGAAAATGATTTCATCTAATCCATTCTGAGATCTAAGTGATGAATATGTGTTTCCCATAAGTTAGGTTGAAGATATCTACTCGGGTTCTGATTTGTTCTTACTGGTCTTCATAATATCATCTACGTCAGTAGGATCCAAGGATGTTGAAAAGGTATTCAATTCCTCTATTGGAAGCGATATCTCTGATGAAAATGCTCTAACCTTATCTTCATAACTTTAGTAGGCCACCACTCCATCCTTTGAACTTGTATAAGTCTTGATATCTCCACTTGAAGCTAGCTCCCCAAACACTGATCTTTCTCATAACCTTAATGATTACCCTACATCTCTAGGCCATCCCAACATGGTCACATAGGAATAATAAAAGTACAAAGTGGAAGAAAATGACCTCATATATGCTCCTATATCATTTGAATAAGGTGTCTCTACCACTTTTGACAAAATCCAACAGATCAATAAGGGTAAAGAGGATGATCTGTGACCAATGCTGATAAGCACAACTATTCCACTTGATGAAAAAGAAATTTATATATATTTTCTAAAGAAACAACATCATTTGTTTTCTTTTAATTATATAGATATTCTTGGTATAAATCCTGATGTGTATACCCATCGACTTGGTCTACTAGAATACCATCATGGCTACAAGCATGAAACCATAAGGACATATCCGACTCATATAGTAAAGCTCAAAACCGAATTTGATAAGTTCATTAAGATAAAATAATTTGATGAGTACAATAATAAAAATGTCTCACCAACACAGTATTGATCAATAAAAATAATGAAAAAATTTGGGGTTTCATTGATCTAAGAGACCTCAATCAAAACAATCCAAAATATGATTTCCTATTTATGATTTCAGAACTCATGATCAATGAAAAACATTGGATATCAAGATCTTTCATTCTTAGATGGAACTTCATGATATAATAAAATATTAATGGACCTAGAGGAAGAATAATACACCTCCTTCAGGCCCCCAAGGAAGTGTTCTGCTAATGATTAATTCCCTTTGGTTTGAATAGTGATGGTTCGATATATCAACATGCCAGACATCGCATCTTCAAACCCATCCCGGGTAAAACAGTCGATTGTTATGTTGATGATTTGGTGGTTAAATTTTACAAACATTATGATCAAATTTTTGATTTGCAAATCATCTTTCAAAAACACCAAAATACATTCTGACGATAAATCCCCTGAAATGTTCTTTCATTGTAACTTCAGGGAAATTTATCAGCATCATCATTTGCCACCTTGGAATCGAAGTTGACCCTAAGAAGACTAGGGCAATTCTTGGTATGTACCCTCATCCAAAGTTCAATTAATTAAGAGGAATTTAGTGAGACCTTGACTAAAATATATGATTCATTAAAAACCTCATAAGAAGTTTTTTCCCTTCCCTATGATGATGGAGAAATTCATTGTGTTTCAGTGGACTAATGACTCCCAATAGGCCTTTAACATCCTCAAGAAATATCTCTTGGGTTCACTGGTGTTTATGCCTTAATTTTAAGGAAATATTCTCATTATATATTTTATGGATTTTTAATGATCACTAGGTGAGTTTCTTGCATATAAAAATTATTCTCGAGATGAACTGTATAACATGGATTTTATAAATTAAAAAATTTAGGCATTACCTACAGAACCATGAGGTCCATTTGACATCTCAGATTCAACAACTAAAATATATCTTCAATCATCCCATGCTGATCTAATGCTTGGCATTATGGGTGTTCATTCTGCAAAAGTTCGATATCTAGTTCATACTATGGACAATGATAAAAGGATTGGCCTTAGAATTTTTTTAGAAGAACATCCCTCTATAGAAGAAATTCCAATGAGTTCTGAACTTTGATATGAGAAAATATTTTTAATTTAGAGATTTACCTGGATGTGGAAAATTTACATTGACGGTATATCTAGAAGTCCAACTGAAAAGATTTTAGATGATCCTAATCATAAAAACGTTGGGTTGAGAATCGTTATCATTTCTCCAACAAAGGGAATTCTACCTTACTCATTTCTATTTCTAGAAGGCTTCACAAACACTGAGGTTGAATAAAAATCCCTCATTATAATATTTTAATTGTATTTAAAAATATATTCCTCTAAAAAAATCAAAGGTGATACTGAGTTGGTAATTAAGAAGATAAATAGTGATTACACTATCAGAAAAGAAGTGATGATCCCCCTGGTGAATTATGTTTAACGATTGATGATAGAATTACCTTATGATCCAACATTAACTCATGTCCAATGTTAAAAAAATACTTAGGCAGATGCATTAGAAAATGATTCTTCTACCTTGTCATATCAATATATAGATGAAATAGTCATCAACATTTCCCATCATAGGATATTATTGTTTTTAGTTTGAATTGGCATGGAAGAGAACAACATGGTCAATTCTAATCTTGAACCAGATAATTCTATAAATTGATTGATGAATCCCATCCTAGAATATCTCTAAAATGGGACCCTTACTCTAGAAAGAGATATAAAATATCATTTTCAACGATGGGTGTTCAATTTCACAATCTATGATAGCCCGAGTCATCAAAAAGTTCTTTATAAGTGAATCTTTGATGAAATACTCCTCAGATTCATTGATGGAAAACAGATTACTGCCACTATGGAAGAATTTCATGGTGGATTATGTAGTTCCCATTAGTCAGGAACTAATATTTCTCACCAAATTAAGAGGCTTTAATATTTATAGACATTAATGAAGTAGGATTTTACACAATTTGTCAAAAAGTGGAATTCCTTCCACGTGCAATCCAATTTCATCAATAACCCCTAGAGTTGTAACATACAACTAAATACTCCAGAACATTCTCTACATAGGGGATTATTGTTGTAGGACCGTACCATCCTTATACAGCTAAAAAATTAAAGTATATCCTTACTTATATTTAATTATTCATTAAATAGGCTGTGTAAATACCCATTAAATAAGTCATAACCAAAATCATCATCAATTTTTTGAAGTCAAACATCATCACTAGATTTGGTGTCCCTCACACAATACTAACTGATTACAGCCTCAATTTCTACTCTTCCAAATTGAAGAAGTTGTATCAGGAGTACAACATCAAATCAAACCATTATTCCCACTATAATACAGAAAAAAATTTATAGATAGAGGCTTTTAATAAAACTCTATCGAACCTCCTTCAGAATATGATGGATATAGAAAACAAATCTTGTCCTAAAAATCTTGTGCATTCCCCATGGTCCTACTAAACTATAACCCACACTAATACTCAAGAAATCCCATATTCATTAGATTATGGAATAGGATAATTACATCACATATAAGTTCAGTTACCCTCACTCTAGATAGCTATCTCTGAACAAATTTAAAATGGCGAACAACCACAGAAGTGGTTTGATGAATTAAATTAACTCAATGATAAAAGTTTGTATACCCTACATAATTTAGAAATTTTACAGAATTAGATATCATGAGTCTTCAACAATAAATTTCATCTCCACTCATTCCTCCAAGGAGAGCTGGTACTAGTCTTCATAACCACAATGATACTAGGGAAGAAAACTCTAATAGATGAACCAAAGTGGGAAAGACCTTATGCCATACACAAGGTCCACTCCAATGGATCTTACAAGTTAATAAAAAAGGATAGGTAACACACTATGGTCCCTATCAATGAAATATTTCTCAAGAAATACATACTTTTATTCTGAAAGAACCAAACTATGGGCCTCATACATAGGTTTAATCCCCAAACATTTCTATCTTGGACACAAGATGTCAAATTTCATAGTATTCATCCATGTCTCGATCAAATAAACAGCATGAATCCAACATAATTTCTATATGATGTTAAAATACATAGCCTCGTGGTCATATATAAATTACTTTGAAAGGAAAACTATAGGTCCTGGTCATACGACCTAAAACTACAAGACACCTTCATCCAAACCACTTGATGTAAAACAGCAAGGTTGATGTCCTTATTTCATAGTGTAAAACCACACAACATTTTGATCCATGATTAAGTGAATCATAACAATTTTTGTTGAAATCCTACCTCACCTCCCTTCAAGAACTATGTGTTGCTTGATTCCTATCTACATGGGATATGTAGTGACACTTAAAACATCAACATTAGGCCCAACCACAAATTTACACACTATTCATAAGACATTTTTTTACCAGCCCTTGAACCAAGGCCATTATTCACATCGTGTTTGTTTATTTCTGGTCAATAAAATAATCTTTACCATAATTATAGGTCCTATTCATATGAACTAAAACTACAAGACAACATATTTATGACTACATGAATTAAACATTCATGGTTAACATCCTTATCGTGTGTTGTAAAACTTCACAAAATCTCAATCTATGCTTGAATAGATCACAACCTTGGGTGTTGTTTTCCTACTGCACACCCATTCCATAACAACATTTGCCTTGATTCCCATCCTCATGGGATACAAACTGATGCCAAGATATCTCATCCTAGGCCTAGACCCATAGATGATTCACTATGAGGACTTTCCATCCCTAGTATCATGATATCGACTTGGGGTATGGTTTTTCATGTTTTGTTTGACATAGGGTCTCTTAGATCTTCCATTAATGATGCGTTATCACTCCTTATTGTCATACAAACCTCCTTGGAACACCCATACCCCCCCATGGTCTGATATATATGACATTAAACTGGTAGCTACCTCATATGAAACCAAGATGCCTCATATGATAAATATGGGATGACCCAAATCTTTATCACGGACACATGACATTAAACTACATGATCCATGTCCTTGTTTAAATACATAAAACTAAATAATGTTTAGGTCTTTACTTGAGCAGATCATGACCTTTGGTTCTAGTATTCTACCACACCACCAAATAAGAATTACATGTGGCTTGAGTCCTATCATCACATGATATGTATTGAAGATGAGATCTAAAATCCTAGGACCAACTACAACATTAAAACACAGCCCCTCCCTATGTATGTGTCATACTTGCATAAGGATCTCTCTTCTAGAACTATGTTGTCTTGATTCTCACCAAGAGGAGATTCATAGTGATGCCAAAACCTTCAATCCATAGTCCCATCCACAGATTTACCACAAACCATGTATTACATGTGGTGTTATCACACTAAATGTTAATGTGAGAATCCTCCTAGGTGTAATCCCTGACCCAACTTTAATATCCATGAGATAAGATTCTCCTCATGGATTCAAAAGAAAAATAAATTATCATATGGTCCTCCTTTGTAGGTATAAGTCCCAAACATAACATCTTTGAAACATGACATAAAACTGTATGGTTAACATCCTAGTCACCTGACATTAAATTTTACAACAAGTTCTTTTCCACATGACATAGAACTCCATGGTCCATGTCCTCATTGAATGATATAAAACTACATAGTATTTTAGTCCATGCTTGAATGTATCACAACCTTGGATTCCATTCTCCTACCACACATTCTTTATAGAACTAAATATGGATTTATTCCTATCATAAAAGGATATATAGTGATTCTTGGATCCCCAATCCTGGGTTTAGATACAATATAAAAATGTCCCTCCTCCATGTGTATGAATTATATCAGCATAGGGAACATTTATTCTAAAACGATGTGTGGCTTGATTTTCACCTAGAAGAGATATGTAGTGACGCTTGTACCTTATGCCTTGGGCCTATAGACAAAATAAAGAAAATACCCACTTTTGAATATGAACAATGTTCTCTAAAAGAGATCTTAATTGGGCCTCCCTTGTTTAATAGCCCATTATAGAATAAAAAATTCCCCCTCCCTACATATGAGTCCGATCTGTGAAAGAAACTCTGCAACCCATGGATTATGCTAGTTCAAACGTTTCCCTTGTGCTCAAATTCATTCATACCAAACACCATTCTTCTTTTCCTATAAAAAATCAAAATTTTGTAAGCTTTCCTAGGTTATTGGTACAGAATGTCAGTTTCCTGAGGACACCTCTATTTTGAATATGCATAACATGCCCTAGTTTGGATCTGCATAAGACAACCTTAAAGTTACAGTTAACGAGAGGCATACTGGTTCTTAGGAGAGACCTATTATATCTCCTCAATTCTCAATAATTTTCTGCTAGTGCTTTTTTAACAAGGTCTGAGGTCATTCCTTGCATACTTGTCTCATCTCACTTTTCCTGATTTGATAATTTACAAGATTTTGGTTTACAATTTCTTACATCATATCTAAATAATAATTAAACATTATTTACATGAAATGAATTATATACCTCAGTATTTACATGATATCGAGTCACAAACATCCTTGCCCAATGATGTTAAACTTCATGGATAATGCCCTCACTGTATGACACCAAACTACATAGTCCTCACGAACTAAATATGGCTTGATTCTTACCCCTATGAGATAAGTCAAAATGCATGGATCCTATATCTTTCCCCATTCATTACATGATACAAAAATACCTTATCATTGCTTTTAATATTATCCATGATTTTGATGAAAGCTTTTACATTTCTTGTTTCTCACACTGAGAATTGCTCACATGGGCTTAGGATTTTAGGGTAAAGGGTTTCCATAAAAGATCATGGAATATCAGTTCACGTCAGGGTTTAATTGGTCATCTATGAACAACATTAAAAGGAATTCACAATCATCCTTTCTGCATGATGTTAAACTACATCATTAATGTCTCTTAAGTGATGTATATGGCCCTCATCTAAGAGGACCACAATTCTAGGTGTTGGTATCCCAACAACCCAGTTTTAAATAACTAAATGTGGATTGATTATCACCATTGTGAGATATGAAGTGATTACTTCACCTCAAATCTTCGATTCAATCACAATATAAAAATTCTACACTCTTCTATATATGATACAGATTTGCATAGGAGGGTCCAATATGGTTTCTCACTCTACTTTCTTTCGCATAATAAACCCCCCCACAAAAATTAAATCAAGTGTGGGGAGTCTTCATGATTGATATTTACTTTAGAACATGGTCCTTGTTAATTCCTTGTTCTTTTTCCAAAACTACATATGGATTGATTATCACCCTGATGAGATATGTAGTGATTCCCAGACCCTATGTCTCTAGCCCAAACACACACAAAAATCCTTTCCATGTGTATGGGCTAGACCTACGTAGGAAATATTTCCTAAATTATGAATTGGTTTTTAAAAGAAATGTTGCTTTCATACTCAAGAACATTCCCTACAGAAATCAAACATTAAGTTTGGAAAAATCTAAATCTCGATAATATTTCCTTGGCCATCGGTAATTTAATATTAGTTTCTTGAGTATACCTTTCTATTTAATATTCAAGAAATTCCCTAGTTTGGCTCTATATAAGACTCCATTAAAAGGACAATCAACCAGAGGAATAATATTTATTAAGATGGACCTCTTATATCTTCTTATGGCCTGAAACGTTATACCAGAAATCCAGTTTTTGAACATGGTCTACGGTAATTCCTTACATACTTATTCCATATCACTGTTAAAAGTCATAAATCCCAATATCATAGTTTTAAATTTCCAATCTTCATTCCTGAGGAATGATGGAACATTTTCATTCATATTACCCTGGAATGGTAAATCATCAATCTTTTGGTCAAAGCCATGTGACCTTAAGAGACAAAAATAACTCATCCCCATAACATGGCATTAAAATGTACATCTCAGGGCCTCTTCATATGAACCTAAACTATATAATAACTATGTACCTATATCATAACATTAAAATATGCAATACATGGTCAATTCCATATAACCTATTAGATATATGAGGGCTAGATCCATGTAAAGATACCTAATATTGGATTTGGAAACTCACATTATTCTAATCTTACGCAAGGATGAAATATGAAAATTCCATTACTCTATGTAATATTTCAACCTATATAGAGTTCCTATCATTTTCAAGGATTCATTAGGGTTGGATATTAGACCTAACCATGGGATTTCATTGACATCAAAAATGTCACTCATAAAACCTGATTGGGACAAAAATTCGGCCACACATTCCCAACCATAAATTTCTATGAAGGTTAAAATAATTCACCATGTTACCTCTTTTTTATCATGTTGATCATGACTAATGTGATCTTAAAGGATCCATAGAGTCATTTTTATTAATAGGGGTCTTTTCCCCATGACACGATATATTAGGGACCTTTTATTCTCTTTATGAGAGTTTGATCTATGTAGAAGTATTTGGAATGAAAAACCATCTTCACCTAAGAATATTAATACCCAATGTACTATGTATGAGTTTGATCTATATAAAGGATTCTAAAACTTGTTCTTTGGTTAATCGATATATGCTAAGAATAAAATCCAACATATCCCTATACATGAGTCAAATCCATGTAGGGAGTCTTATATTCATGTCATACAAATCTAGTTTGGGACAATTACTTTCACAACTATTGGTCAAAGAAGTTTGACCTAAAACATCAGCATTGACTAGTCCTGAAGGACCCTAAAATTCCAAATTTAAACCATTCACCTATTCCCATTATTGTAAGTTATATATGTTCATACATGAACATCCTAAAATGAAAATAGTTCAATGCCAATATTACTATTGAAATTTCAACAGAAAGATGGAATAAAGAGATAACTAATTGATAACTTAAATTTTTTAATTCATTGGAAATATTTTGGAAGATCATCCACATATTAGAGTCCATATATATGATTAAACTATTTTTATTTCAAAATTAGCTCATAAAATTAAAGGAGTTGAAAAATTACATGGTCAAAGTCCTATACTACTTGACACAACTATAACAATATTGCAGCCCCAACTTCCACATTTGCTTACAATGACTCTTCCCTTTCCATTTCATCATGACCAACCTTCTCTACTTCCCACACTAGGTGCTTCTCTACATCAAGCATTACCTCAACATGAGATAATTATTGATGGAGCTATTCTTCCAAGGTCATCTATTCTATAACACAACTTTGGGGATGGGATGATATCCTGACCTTCTTAGAATCATCATTAAGAAAGATACTTCTCCTAGAAGAAAATTAGGGCATATAATATATCATCATGAGTTGAACTATTGTATTCTCACCTTCTATAGAATGGAAAATATATCATTCAATTTGGTATGTATAGTTCGGTTGTCGAATCCACAATATATTAGCACAAAAAAAACATATAGAATAGTTTGGAAAACTACAATGGAAGATATGAAAAAAGAGTATGATAAATCAATTTCCATTTGTTCCTCCATACCATTTCTAGGAAATATTCTAATTCTCAAGGATCTCTTGGTGTAATTCAGAATCACTCTTAGTTAGTAGAATATATCTTGGGACTAGATTTATAATATAAGGCATGTCATCAATATTCTCTAAGTAAGAGGTCTCTACAATAGTTGAAACTAATTCTACATAAGTTGATTATATATTTTATGTATCCAAGACATAATATATTTGAATAAGTGCTTATGAAATATATATCTGACAATCAATACCGGGTGAGGAGAAACATGAGATGGTTAAGAAATTGTGGAACTCAATTTCATTTTATAAGGCATAAAATTAATCTATCATCACCACATCCCTGGTAAGAATTACAAGAGTTTCACCTTCAATTTTTATTTGATCCTTAGAAGTTAGTTTTATTGTGGAGGAATGTGAAATAAATGCATGCTCGATCAACTCTATAACCTCCAGAAGGTCTCTTACAGATACTGAAATCATGGGAATGATCATAATATAATTGGGAGGAATAGTTTAAATCACATCTTCTTGGAACCACACTGGCACTTCCCTAATTATTGTTTCATCTGAGGAAATATCAGTTATCCCTAATGGTATATAATCAACTCCCTCATATCCTAATCCAGCATCAACATCTGTGGGTCTTAAATATTTGTTTGGATCAAAATGCCCTGGAACCTTTATTCCCACAACATCAAACTCCAAAAATTAATGAGACACATGTTCCTGAATGGTTGGTACCTCTTTACATGTAGAGCCTTTAAAAACACATGTGGTTGTTGATTCATTTATGAAACTAGACATATGACATGTAATTTAAGAAGGAAAGGTTATAATACCTTCATGCGGTCCTAGATCAGATGAAAAATGTAAGATTACTTGATTTCCTATTCTTGGAGACTTCCCGTAGAGGGAACTATATAAGTAATATAGGAGGAAGAGGAGGGGTGTGAATATTTATATAGGATTTGAAATTATATCCTTCATATGTTCAGATGCTCTGAGATGTCCCTCTTCAGAATAAAATGAGTCGGGTATAAAACCTTTTATAAGTATGGTCCCTTCTTCAGGTCCACATGTACCTTCTAAAGTATCCCAAAAAAATTCAACTAGATCGACTTATTCCGTGTAATAGACACATCTCTGTGCAGATAGGACCCCATTTCAATGTGGGAAATTTTTTTGGGTTCAAAAATGTTTTCATGAAAAGTCAGAAGGATTTTTATGAGTTTTAGAATGGTTATATTAAGATAAAACAATATACTTAATGAATATTAAAATGTTGGAGTATTGTAAACCGAAAAGGAACCCTGCCTTCTATGCTCGCTATGTGAGTCATTGCTTCACATAGTGCCACTTCACAGTGTCTTCATGAAGAACCTTTGATAATTTCCCTCTAAAAGACTCCCCCACAAATGAATTTTCATTTGTGAGTTGAGTATTCTTCCTTTTTATCACTGTAAACAAATTTCATCTGTGGGGAAAGACATCCATTTGAAATCCCCCCACAAATTACACATCACATTGTTAGGCGATGTGGTATCTTTGGCCCCCCTAAAAATGAAAAATTTCTTTGTAGGGTGAGAATATATTTTATTCCCCCCCTAAAAAAGAAAATTCACTTTTTAGGGTGAGTAGGTCACCCACAAACCCAAATCCTTCATGGATGGTGTTTGAGAGGTTATATCCACACCCCTATTAAAACCCCCATAAATAGACTAATAGGGGGAGAAGTTTTTTCATGGATTTATCAAGAGTGGATTTTATGTCAGAGATAGTCCAAGAAATAGATTTTGGAAGGAAAACATCTAACACATATGAAATAGAAAATAGGGTATAAGAATTATTCCCCACAATGGAAAAATTGGTCTGCATAGCATATAGTCCTTTGTGGACTATCCATTCACAAAGAGATCCCCTCTGCGGACCATGATTCCATGAACCGCATACAGATGATTTATTTATATACCACTATCCCACATAGAAAATAGTATGGGGTATGGGGTCCTTCCTTATTAGTACCCTTATACAAAGTGATTGACCTTCCTTTTTCCCCTTCAAAAATTGTCCAACCAACCAATCTATCAACTCCCCTTCACAAAGCACCCCTCATGAAGCACCCAAAAAGCCCCCTTCATGAAGAACATCTTTTCTAACTACCATTCTAAGGCCTCTCCCAAAACCACCAGATATGAATGATCAAACCAAAATGCACACCAATGTTCTATCTCCATCATACATTCCCTTAGTAAATGAGGTCATACTCGTATCCTAACTAACAAGGGGTATCCTTGGAATGTTCTCAATCAATCATTCCCATGGTAACAACAGTCCTAATCTTGGAGGTAATGTCAAAGGACTCTCTATTCCAAATAGTAAGAGGGTGGATCATGCTTGCTTTTCCCTTTGAGGGATAGTGGATTATCATCCTCTCTTATAAGGAATTGGGATAAGGTAATCCCTCTTTGAGTAAGTCCCTAGAATGAGGTCATAACCCTCCTCCTAGTTGTCTATAAGGATATAGCTTGATAGGTATCCAGTTGTGACTATTCTAGTTTCCAAAACAAAATATGACATGGGAACATTCAAATCTATTTCTCTCTCCCATCACCTTGGCCTCATCCACTAGTAGACGATGGAGATTATGTGATCTTCAAGGTCTAACACTTCCTCTTGTTTCTCACATCAAACATAACTCACATGGGCTTAAAGGTTAGTTTCATCCACGAAATCCAAATGATCCCAAAACCATGGGCCTCCTATTTAGTATAATCCCCAAAACCATGTCACCATCCACTCAAATGGGATATATTCTCTATGAGAAAAATCTTTTGAGGAGAATATTGGTGATGAATAAACCTATGTCCCTCCTTCATACATGTAAGCACAAACCCATCAAAACTATGTGATCTTTGATTCCCAACCAACTGAAATACATAAGAAGCCTCCCTGATGTTCAAACCCAACACCCCAAATTCACCCTAATGTTATCTGGTCCATATTCCCATTAAGGTTTCATTTAACTTGTATAGGAATATTCCTTCAAGTTCCCTTTAATAAACATACTTATTAGGCCACATTCTTGATAAGATCATACCCCATTGATGATACCACCTCACTTCCAGGCACTTTGGGTAGCTTCGACATAAGGCCAACACCAATCATGACTAGTCAGGTTTCACTTAGATGTCCTCATCACATGATGTTAACATGTAATGTTTAGTCCTTTCACATTACATTAAAAGGTAGTATTTTTCTAGATAAGTGGAATAGAACTGTGTGGGTTATGATTACTTTTACAAGGATATGTGGGAATCCCATCTCATGGGCCTTATAATAATATCAAAACAACTTTCGTCTCTACATAACGACGTTAAATTACCAAGTTCCCAACTCTGTTCCTCAAAACTAGCATCTTGATAAAAATGATATAAGAATGTCTTTTTTTGTTTACAAAAAAAACTACCATAAATGGAGAACCTTAGATACAAAATTATGTCTCCATCACTGAATAACCTTGAATAAGTATAGATGATTCTGAAATCAACAAATTCCAAATAATTGATTGTTGATACAAGGGAGACCCATTTAATATTTGGTATTTTTTATAAAGTATTCATGAATAAATCTAAAATCTATAAGATATTTGCATAGTAGGAAATAAATCCCACCAAAAAATAGTGTGATAGGCCCTACCTCCCATCCTCTCATCCCACACATCGTCTAAGACCTCATTGGAGAAATCCGACTAGACAACTTCCTTTGGAAAGGAGGTATGCATCAACTTAAAATGAGTGCATGTGCATATCCCAACCGGAACAATCTCATCATAGCATAACCCATGGAAAAGAAAAATATTTCATAAATATATCATTATTACATAATCATAATCCATCCAAATAAATGAAGTGGATGGAATCATAAGATCATTAATTATCTCATCATAGATTAATTGACTCATGGAAGAAAATGGATTTCACTAAATCCTTCGAGTATTATCATCAAAATTCATCTAAAAAAGTGGATTTCATTATAAGATCAAATACGAATTGAAGAATATTAATTATTTAATAATTTTGAAATATATAAAAAATTCCTTTAGAAGGTAATTTGAACATTTTATAAAAAATGGAGAAAATAACGTTTTCATTTGGTATGTTTAAAAACAAAAAATTCCTATAATATTGAGAAATATATTTTCATCTAAAACAACCATAGAAATTTTTAAAGGAATATTCAAGAAAAATAATAGTCATGATAGTGGGAAATTTTGTTCTTATGGTAAATGTTAAAACAAACACACCTTTCACACTTTTGTAAAAATTAATAAACAACTAGTTTAGAGAAAATTATAAATATTCCTTTTTAATAATTTTAAAATAAATTAAATTTAATTAAAAATGAAATTAAACAATAATTTAATTATAGAAAATAACATTCATTAAATTATTTTTAATAACACAAACATGTAAGAAATATTTCACCTACAAAATAGGAAATAAGGTTGTTTTTTTTAAAATATTCTTTCTCATTTTCAGTTTCAAAAATAGAAACATGGTACTATTACTTGAAAATTAAAAGAATAAACAGAGAAGAGGAAAATATATAGGTTTTAGAGGATATGAGATATATAATTTCCTTTGATATAAATTTACCATTGACAATCCCATGCAGAAATGAGATTGTAACACAAACCCTTTCCTCACATATTGTATTACTTTGTACACATTTAAACCCTCTATTATTTTAAATACCTCATTTTACTTGAACCTTAATCTTTCCTAGGATAGTCTTAAAATAATATAATAATCTCAAGAAAGGATGGAAGAAATTTAGGATGGTTTTTGGTAGATCTTAGCAGATATAGAAGGCTCAAATTGTGTGAATAAGGGAGGGGAAGATGTGACCTTTTATAATTTTGGGTAGGAAGACACATGGAATTACTTAAATATTTACATAATGTAAACTAATTTCTTTTGAAATGATTTATAAAGCTACTGGTCTTATTATGAATCACTTTATCCCTTTGAACTAGAATCTCCACTAATTGTTGCTTATAATAGATATCATTTTCCAGTGGTAAAACCTCTGGGTTCAATACATGTAAAGGATAATGTATGTTCTTCCTCATGAGATATACATAGAACACATCGTGAAATTGAAAAATATTTGGTGGAAGATAAAATTGATTTTCAATCGTCCCGCTATGATTAATAATTTCAAAGGGAATGATATATCTAGGGCTCATCTTTCCCTTATTTCCAAGTCTCATAACCTTCCTCCAATGAGATATGCATAGGAATACCTTGTCACAAACATCAAACTCTAGATCACCACAATGATTATCAGCATAACATTTTGTTGAATATACGATACCTTGATGTTCTATTGAATGGATATAATGTTTTATACCATTTCCACATATAGCTTGGGTCCCAATAGATTTCTTTCTCTAACTTTATCACATCACATTGGAGTTTTCACTTCCTTCCATAGATTGAATTATAAGGATCCATATGAATGATTTTGTAAAATAAATCATTGTATAGATAATTGAACAAAGAAAGTTTTTTTATCCCAAAAACATTTGAAATCAAAATACCATGTTCTCAACATATCTTCCAGGGTTTGAATGGTCTTCTTAGATTAGACATCTATCATTGGATGATATGAAGTTCCAAAGATCAATCTCATATTCAATTATTGTTGAAGAATTCTCCAGCACAATGACATAAACCTAGGACCCTGATCAAATATAATAGAATGTGGTTCCCTATGAAACCTTACCACTTCCTCAATGCATATACTAAAAATATGGTAAAGAGAGAAATATTTTTTGATGGAAACAAAATGTGATAATTTTGTAAGGTGGTTTACTACAACCCAAATAACATTATTCCCTTTAGATATTTTGGGGAGTCTAATGATGAAATATTATGTGATGTTTTCTCATTTCAATTCTAGAAAGGTTAATGGTTGTAACATCCAATTATAATTATATCTCTTAGCCTTAATATGAAAACATTCCAAGAATCGAGATACAAACAATATAATATCCCTTTCCTTGATATCCCACATAAAATACTCTTTCCGATCTTTCATTATTTTTTTACTTATTCCAAATGGGAATATCAGTTAGTAAAGGTATTTTTTTATTGGTAAATAAATTTACCAACATATATGTCCTTATCACTAAATTTTTAATAAAAACACTAACACTAAATGCTATTATAATAGATAAAATAATTCTATTAAAATTATAATAATACCAACAAATAATCTATTTTTAGTCAAAATGTTTACCAACAGGGTTGTATAAAAAATTTATCTATTGATAATAACAATATCAACAATTAATACCTATTTATTAATTATTTTTAAATGAAAAATTATTTCATATTATTACAATATATACTGATATTACTTTATATTATATTTATTAAATCAATTATATATAATAAAATTATTATAAAAATTATAATAAATATATAATAATTAAAATCATAAAAATGGTATCCAGAATATGGCACACAAGGGAAAAAAATACTTTTATAGAATTTCCAAACTATAGCCAACAATTTGATTCCATGATTTCAGTTCATTCAATCCATCAAACCTTGGTTACAAAAAATCTATGGTACATAATCAAGGTCCTCTAAATATTTTTTTACTATCCCATAAAAATAGATGAACCATTTCCACTAGTCATGAATCTACCATAGGAACTATAACCAGCATAATGAAACGCGTAGTCCAAACACTTTCACCTTTCCACACTACAACTGTGCATAGAGACACCTTGAATATGATCCACTACCAATGGAACTTTTTTAGTACAAAACATTAGTGACGAATAATTGAAAATAGAAAAAATTAAAAATTTACAACCAAAATTACATTCAAAAAACACCCAAAATTATCACCAGAACCAATTATAAGAAAATATGGTGAACCATGTCCAACAACAAACCAATCAAAATAAAAACAAATAAAATGTCAGTAACAACTGGGTATTCATTTTAAATGATACAAGTATGGTCCTTGAGAAAATGTAGATTCCACAACTACACAATGTCCTTCACCAGAAAATACATAAAAACATTCATCAAACAAAAAATTAAAAAATAAACTCACAAAATAAAAATGAAAAAATGAAAATAAATAAGGTAGGACATTACCTGAATAATAATATCTTTTGATGACATAAGGGACTAATGAAATTTGAGTTAAATTTAAATCCACTAAGAAGAAGGACCCATGAAAAATAATAGATATAAACATAATAGACCCCTCAACCATAGCACATCATATTATTCTACTAAATATCCAAAATATAGAGAACAATTGGTTATAAGAATTACACCCAACACATAGTAACTGATAGTGAAAATTTTAAAGTATCTGACATCCGAATCATAAATTTGATGTAAAAGTTGAATTTAAAATTAATAAAAATATCTTTAAAATTATCCTATCATTAATGAGTTTTAACTCTAGAATTTTTAAATCATTTGTCATACAATTCAAAAATATGATATATAACATAATGTTAAAATTAAAAAAAAATCTTACAAATGATCATGTTTACATTATAATTATTATCAAAACATTATATAACACAATAGAATATATAACCTTCCATTAAAGGGTTATATAAAACGGATATAAAATGTTGGAAAAAATATATTATTTGTGATGATGTTCTTAGAAACTGAAACCCAAATATTAGAAAGTGTTTCCATTTATTCATCCATTCAGAACAAGTTATCTACCACACATATGTGTGACTACATATAACTAAAAAAATATAAAGTATATAAGATGAATTATGAATAAAAAATAAAATCATGGCTACATAATATGATCCACTTGAGAATATATTACAACTAAAAAAATTAATAATTCTAATGATTATAAATGAAAATATGGTATAAATAAACAATGGTAGTTTGCAGATGAAACTGAGACTGAAAAAAATATATTGATCCAAATAACTATTAATATTAACTCTATTAATATTTATAGAGGGATACGTTATCTAATAATAAAACCCATAATAATAAATACTAATTAAAAAATAACTAAAAATAATAAAAACATGGTTCATACTAACGACAAGGTATATGCACACAGTTCACCCACTCGTCCATGACATGGAAACAATGATGGATATAATATATAGAAATATAATATTAGAAGTATGAATGAGTTCATCCCCAAACTATAATCATATGATCAATATATAAATGCTTTATAAAATCTAACACAAAACTATACACAAATCAATTGAAAACAACTATTGTCTCTAAATTAAAATTAAAATATAATTAAACCAATTAAAGTATTTCTATTCTAACAAAATAAGGGGTACATATATGAGTACCAAATAAAATTTAATAAGAGGAAACAATGGATATGCTCCTAAGTAATAGTTTAGGTTCATTATGATCATTGGATGCCTAAAAATTATGGAGGCTTCCTATGAAATCTGTGAAGAGTTCATTAACTGAAACATTGGTTATCCATTAATATAATTGTTTTTATAGTCATTAGAAGATATTTGATCATAATAAATATTTATCACTCCTATAAGTATAAGGTTACACATGTGTCTCTTTCAAATCATTAGTAAGGTCGTGTTAGTAATGCAGTTCTAGATAATGAAAAGAGAAAAGAAAATTCTATATCAAAAGAAAATTCTTTCCAAGACCACAAAACAAATCATTTTTAATGTAGGATTCATAATATTAACACTCTTTACAATCTTATAAGAATGTTTTTATTTATTGAAATAAATTCAAAACATTTAAGAATCATAAATCTTATCCCCCTTAAATTCTTGAATTATGAAAATCTTTGGGAAACAAAAACACAAAAATTTTATATAAATCCTTACCATTCATGTTATAGAATTGTTGAGAATATTAAATTAGTCATAAAATCTGGTGATAATATTGTAAATGAAGGATAAATAAAGTTAACTCATGTAATATGGAGGATAATATGACTGAGAAAAAATAATTGAGGAATTGGAATCACTACATGTAAACATCAGTGAACAAAGAAGTTATAGGAAGCTCAATAAGTAATATAAGTTCTTAGGAAACTTCTACATAAAGAAACCAATAGATACTATTTTATGATATAAACATTTTAATTCATTATTGATAAAAATCATGTCGATCGAGTCATTTAGGATTGTGCTGATCTTCACTTACTACTGTTAAACTATTGATCGATAGGAAAAGAGAAGAAGTTGGAGAATGTTTTTTGTTTTTATGGATGAGAGATATATGTAATATAAAAATGAGGTATTATTTCATAACATTGAAAACCTTATGAAATTTAGATCAAGAAAACTATTTTCTAACTATTTGAGAGAATCCAATTTCAAATTTTTATTTATAATAATGATATTTCTTTATATGGAATATATTATAATAAAGCTATTATTTTTTATTTATATTTTACATGAAAAATCCTAAAACAATTCATAATTAGTGGAAATGGTTTTGGAAAAAATATCAAGGAAAACATTCATAACTAGAATTTATGTCGATGATAAAACTACTTATCCTTCATGGTCTAGAAGTGGTTTTGATCAAACATTGAAGAGGTTACTAATAAAATTTTTTAAACCTCCTCCCAAGACCATTCGATAATCCTTATTTAGTAAATATTGGAAAAGGGTGAAAACCCTATTCTTAGTTCCCATGCTCCACCATACGATAGTTATATCCTTCACTATAATAGACAACCTTCCCACATTTATTAAATATATATACTCCCATGGATTCTCTAAAATTCTATAAATTTATATAGAACTGAATGGATCTTTTTTCCAGTCAATTAATCTTAGTGGAAAAATAATTTAAAAGATATTGTTTATAATATTATCACTTGTTTTTTTAAAATATAGACATGGAGTGTTTTCATGTGATTGGAAAGTGTAAAGTCAAAAAAAGAAGATCATTATAAGAAACCATTATAAGAACATTAATTACATACAATTACCCTTCAAGTTCTATATAGAATTATATAGAAAATGAAATGAAATTTAGGGTCAATTAAGAATTGATCTCACAACAACTAAGATATTAGTACTATAAGAACTATAATAAGACGCACATACCCTTCAATTGCTATCAATAATTCTATTGAAAATAAAATGAAATTGAGGGTCAATTAAGAATTGATTTTGGAACCAATAAGATACCAAAAAGAGCTAAAACCCATAAATATCCAATCATAATTTGAAAGGAACAATTATAGTGAAAATGAAAATATAGAAATAAAAACACAATCCGCATGACCATCAATATTTTATCCCCTATGAAACCTCAAGGAAATATTCCAGATTCACCTATGGAATCTCCACCCTAACGCAATGCCCCATGTAATTTCCTGACCTAGGATCCACTTAATCAGTTCCCTATGTTTGTGGGTTACATGTCCTCAAGTGTGCCTCCTCATATTCCAGAGGATTCTGACTAGAGTCAAGGGTCTAAAGTGGTGTAATGGGGTGACGATAACCTCATATCCAAGTGGCACATATGGGATAATAAATAAACGAACAAAAGAAGAAGCATATATAAATATATGAAACATAAAAAACAATACAATAACGAATTTAGGAAGTGTAAATAACCAAGAAACTATAATAAATACCAAAATCCCATAGGCTAAGCCATGGACATGATGATGTCATGGAATGATGATATACAGATAGGGAAACACGGGACATATATATACATCATGCTATAAAAAAATATAAAATAACCAAAAAGACAACCCCACTAGCATCATGAGCATATTATCGGTCCTATGCTCCCATGCTCTATGCAATAAGTAAATCATATCAAACAACTATAGTTGGGAAATTTACCTTATCTATATCATTAGTCATGAGATCTACTCTGGTACCAAGGGAATCCCGGGTTGGGTGTGAGATAAAATCAGTAGACCACCACCAATGAGATCTATAAATAATCTAGCCAGTGTTGATAGAAAACCAGTCTGAATGTAAAAATGAATAATAAAAAATGATGGTAATAAATACCCATCAACTTAGGTTCGTAAAGGATACCTAGTTTACTCAACCTACATCAGGATATGTTGGAATATGTCTGATCTGAATTCCATATATATATATATATAAGTAATAATATATTTATATATAGTTATATACTATATACATGTATATTTACTAAGTTCATGGGGACATTAGTAGGCATATATATGGATACTAGGTCCAAACTGGGCCTGGGGCATAACTCAGGTGCCCAAAACTATTATAACAAGATATTGGCTCTAGTGAGGGTACAATCCTTGAATCTCATGATGAATGTGATAAATCTTACCTGTCATTCGAGGTGGTGGGGTGAGTCATTATGCCCAACACCTGATACAAAGGAATGTAGAACAACTTTCCCATTGACCAAATAAAATTATAACAGTGTGATACATCATTCCCAACACCTGATGTAACGGAGCATGAAACATCTTGCTCAACAAGTCCCTTATCCACCATTCATCATCCAACATCCATGGAATAATAATAAAAACAGAAAGACATTATATTCCAATTCATCAATCCTAATCAACCAGAGGCATCATAGTTTGAAAAATTGACATCTATAGTTAAATAGCAAGTGGTGTGGCCTTTCCACATAGTTCTAATTCATTAAACCAATCAATTTAATTTAATTGATCACACTATTGGATATTGGTATATTTTCAATGGGGAATTTGTGATGGGACCCCGTCAGAAATGCCCCGTTGTAGAAAAGGGTGTCGCAAACAGTTTTTTCAAGGATTTTTAAAAACCCAATTGCGACGGCCTGTCACAAAAACTCTTTGCGATGAGATGTGGATCCATCGTAAATAGTTTTCCCGAGGTTTTAAAAAACCCTATTATGATGGCTCGTCGTAAATAACTTAAAAACAATAAAATAAATTAAAATAATATTAATAATAATAAAACATTATAATAAATAATTATAACAATGCTAATATTAATAATATAAATATAATAAATATAATAAATATAATATTAATATTAATAAAATAAAAAAATAATATTTTTAAAATAAAAAAATTAGAAAATTAGAGAATAATATTATTAATAATATTATTATTATCATTAATAAAATAATAATATTGATATTTGTAAAATAATGAAAAAGTATAAAATAATAAAAACCTTAAAATTCACAAAAATATAAAATAATAATAATAATAACAAAATAATAAAAAATAAAAAATTAATAAATTAATAAAAAATAAAATAAAGAAATAAAATAATAAATAATTAAATGAATAATAAAAAATTGAAATATTCACAAAAATATAAAAACACACTATATAGAAATGTAAATAGTTAATATTACAAAAAAATTATCCATTCAAATTTTTTATCATAAAAAATAAATACATCACTAAGGGGGAGAGAATTTTTGAGGAGTTGGAGAAGATGTTGGAGAGAACTCCATCCCAAATTATTACAATTAATTATTAATTATTATTATTTATTTCTATTTCGTACTAATTATGATAATTTATTACAACATATTACAATTTATTACTAATTATTATGAATCATTACAAATTATTACAATTTATTACTAATTATTACTAATCATTACTAATGATTACAATTTATTACTTATTATTACAATTTATTTCTAATTATTATAATTTATTACAAATTTTTACAACGTATTACCAATTATTACAATTTATTACTAATTATTACAATTTATTACTAATTATTACAATTTATTACTAATTATTACATATTATTACAATTTATTACTAATTATTACTAATTATTACAAATTATTACTAATTATTACTAATTATTATAATTTATTACTAATTATTACTAATTGTTACAATTTATTACAAATTAATACATTTTATTACTGATTATTACAATCTATTACTAATTATTACAGTTAATAACTAATTATTAATATTTAATACTATTAATTACAATTTATTACTAATTATTACTAATTATTACAAGTTATTACTAATTATTTCTAACTATTTCTGATTATTAAAAATTACAAAAATTTATTACTAATTATTAAATTTGTTACTAATTACTGCTAATTATTACTTATTTTTTCTAATGATTAATTATTCCCACTATTTATTACTAATTATTAAAATTTATTACTAATTATTGAAATTAATTTCAAATTATAAAAAATTATTACAATTTATTACTAATTATTAAAATTTATTACTAATTACTATAATTTATTACTAATTCTTTCGAATTATTTCTAATTATATCTAATTATTACTATTTATAACTATTTATTACTAATTATTACAATTTATAACTAATTATTTCTAATTATTACTAATTATTACTAATTGTTATAATTTATTACCAATTATTACTAATTATTACTAATTATTACAATTTGTTACAATTTATTACAATTTATTACTAATTACAACTAATTATTAATAATCATTACTAATCAATATTAATTATTACTAATCATTACAATTTGTTACTAATTATTACAATTTATTACTAATTATTACAATTTATTACAATTTATTACAAATCATTACTAATTATTACTGATCATTACTAATTATTACCAATCATTACTAATTATTACTAATCATTATAATTTATTTCTAATTATTACAATGTATTCCTATTTATTACAATTTATTACTAATTATTAGAATTTATTAATAATTATTACTAATTATTACAAATTATTACAAATTATTACTATTTAATACTAATTAATACCTTTTAATACGAATTATTACAATTTATTACAACTTATTACATATTATTACTAATTATTACAATTTATAACTAATTATAACTAATTATTACTAATTATTACTAATTATTACTAATTATTACAATTTATTACTAATTATTACAGTTTATTACTAATTATTACAGTTTATTACTAATTATTACAATTCATTTCTAATTATTACAATTTATTATTTATTATTATAGTTTAATACTAATTATTACAAATTGTTACTAATTATTATTAATAATTACCAATTATTACTAATTATTACTGATTATTACAAATTATTACTGATTATTCCTAATTATTACTAATTATTAATAATTGTTACTAAGTATTACTAATTTTTTCTAATTATTACTAATGATTAATATTTATTACAAATTATTACAAATTATTAAAATTAATCACTAGATTTTACAATTTATCAGTAATTACCGCTAATTATTACTTATTCCCACTAATTATTGTTAATTATTAAAATTTATTAAAATTTATTACTAATTATTACAATTTATTACTAATTATTACAATTTATTAATAATTATTTCAAGTTATTACTAATTATTGCAATTTATTACTAATTATTTCAATTTAGTAACAATTATTATAATTTATTTGAAATTCTTACTAATTATTACAATTTATTACTAATTCATACTAATTATTACAATTTGTTACTAATTATTACAATTTACTACAATTTATTAAAATTTATCACAATTTATTACTAATTATTACTAAATATTACTAATTATTACAATTTATTACAATTTATTACAATTTATTACAATTTATTACAATTTTTTACAAATTGTTACTAATTATTACTAATTGTTTCTAATTATTACTAATTATTACTAATTAATACTAGTTATTACAAATTTATAAAATTTATTAAAAATCATTAAAATTTATTAAAATTTGTTAAAATTTATGACTTATTAATTTTTTTAAAAATTTATTACTAATTATTAATAATTATTAAATTTTGTTACTAATTGTTCCAATTTATTACTAATTACCACTAATTATTATTAATTATTACAAATTCCTACTAGTTGCCGCTAATTATTTCTAATTATCACTAATTGTTACTATTTATAAGTATTTATTCCAATTTATTACTAAGTATCGCTAATTGTTACTAATTATCGCTAACTATAGCTACTTATTAATAATTATTCCAATTAATACGAATTACTACTAATTAATAATAATTTATATTGTAACTATTAATTAATACTAATTAATACTAATAAAGCGTAATTATTGGTAAAAATAACTAATGATAAATAAAACTATTTCATTCTAATTTTATTTAATTGCAACTAATTAACAATAACTATCACTAATATAAAATAAAATGAATTAACTAAAAAATAATAGAAATAGATAAATACCTTAAAACTGAATGTTTTAGAGGATACAAGCTGTGAATATTGTTCTGATTTAAAATTTTAAACTTCGAAAAATTTTGAGAGAAAAAATGAAGGTAGAGAGGGGGAGGGGTAGAGAAAGGAGTGGAATGAGAAAAAAAAAGAATGAGGGTGTATATAGGTGAGATTATTTGCGACTGTACAATTTAAGATTAGTCCCGTCACAAATGCTAGTACCCTATTAATTAGAGGCAGTGGTTAAAAATGTATTTGCGAAGGTTCCCGCCACAAATACCAACATGCCGACATACTATTTGCAGCGAGAGATAAATCACATCACAAATAGAAAAAAACATCGTTGGGTATTTGCGACGGGCTTTTACACTCGTCGCAAATACCCTTCCCACGGTTTGGCACGCAAATCACGTCAAACCTATTGGGATGGGAAGAGGGTCTCGTCACAAATAGTCCCTCTTGATGGACTACTTGCGGCAGGACCCTTCCCTGTTGCAAATACCTCGTCACAAATATCAATTTTTCCCGTAGAGGCAAGGAATATCCATTTTAGATTCAATGTGAACACTTTGACGATTTTTGGTCATTTAAAAATTTATATAAAAGAAGGAAAATTTTACTTGGAACACCCAAAGGGGTGATAATCATAAGGTTGGCATCATCTAACCAGTTGAATACAATCCAAATGTGTAATTAGACAAGGTTTAAATAATTAAAGAGGTTTAACATGTTTTAAGGCATTGAATGGAAATTTCCATCAAACAAAACAATATAGAGGCTATGAAAACAACACAACTTTGATAGAAAACAACTAGACCACCTACCTTAAGTCCATATATGACTCCTAATCTAATATTGGCTTCATATTTGAAGTAGAACAGAAGAAACAGGACGAACAAACCAACACCCTGAAAATAGGGCATATGAGATTGCACCAAAATAGTCTAAGAGATGGGTATAGAAACTAAGAGTATAAGAAATAGGATTAAAGAGCTTACCCTTAATTATATAAGTATTCTGATGGTGATTCATTTGGAGTTTGGATGAAGGATTCGTCAAGATCCCTAGACAAAGAAGAGAGAGAGAGCTCTTGTGGGTGAAAAAATGGGGATATTCTGCCTTTTGGAGAGAAAATAAGAGAGGAGTGATGAGTTTTAATTCATTTAGGGGAAAATGAAATTTTTACCCCAAAATCACTAGATCACAAGGTTTGGTCTCACAGTTGGCCAAACCATCCAAGAAACTTGTGCCAGGTTCTGCCTAAGGAGGGACCCTACATTAGTTATGCACACGGTTTGCCTAACCATGTACAAGTTGAATGAAGCCCACTGTCACAACCCTCTAAAATCTCACCCGGGAATGCACCTTTTCTTGTATGGTTGTATACAACTGTGCGACCCCCTACTCCCCTTTGAAATGCCCTTCACGGCTAGGAGAAACCATGCGGGCTGGGCCGCATGGTTTGTACGGACCCTGTTTCACAATCTGTTTCTCCAAATTATGGGGATTTGGCCTTCGAACTAGCCCCAGACACCCTCAAGACCTTCATGACTTTATTAGGTAACATTAGAGGGGCCAAAATAAGAAATTAAATATAAAAACAATGATCGGTACCTTTATAAATAGTCATGTCATTACAACCTCCCCTCCTTAAAGAAACTCCTCCTCGAGTTGGTCTTTAGAGGGTAAAGAGGGATCATTTGAAAAAAATGCTTCACACACTGAGCTCAGACATTAGCCTCCCACTCCCAGTTCTCATCTTGTACTCATATTTTCTACCATTTCACCCCTACTAAAAGAACAAACCTGCCTCAGAGTGCCTTCACACTCTGATCCACAACATGCACTGATACTCCTCAAATTAAGTGTCCGCATCTAACTCAACCTCATCATGCTGTAAGATGTGTGTTGGTTCTGGATATTGCTGACATAGCTGAGACATGTGAAATACATCATTCATAGACTGGTATCTCTATGGAAGTGTTATATGGTAAACCACTAGGCCAATTCATTTCAAAACCTCAACGGGTCTGACGAATCAAGGATAAAGCTTACCCTACCTCCAAATTTTTTGATGGCTCAACTTGGGTGAAACTTGCAAGAAAAAACAGTCCCTGACATCAAAATAAATAGGTTATCAAAAACAATTAGTATATGACTACTATCTAGACTGAGCTATCAACATGCACTTTCTGATCAGTTGGACCAACTCTGAAGTCTTCTGGATGAGACACAATCCAAGAAAAGCTGCATTCCCTTCCTCTAAACATGGAATGAAAAAAATACATGGAATATTAGTCCGATGGTTCCTATAATGATTCATTAGATGCTAATTCCTTTCCATAATAGGCCAAGGTAAATGAAATCTATATCAACAATATCAACAATAATAATATGATAAGGCATGCGCGCCACCCAATTGTGAAATTGTATCAACTGTAACAGGTGTAAAAATAGAACTGTAATAACCCATCCGAGGTAATTTGGGTTTCTCCTATACATGGGTTGGATACTCCCTAGAACATGATCATTACACAATTCTATTTCATCCTATTCTCATTTCTAATTCTCAAACTATAAGAAAAAAGGCGTAAAATAAGCTCTGAAACCACTTTGTAACGTCCTGAACCAGGATCCACTTAACTAGTTCCCCAAGCCAGTGGGTTACATGGACAGAAGAATGACTCCACATACGCAACAATATTTCGACTAGAAGTGATGGTCTATGGTCATAAACTAGGGAGACTATACCCTCATATCAGAGTGGAATAGTGGTGATAATAAATACATGCACAATAGTGGAAGCATATATAAATAGATGGAATAATGAAAATAATACAATAATGGATTGTGGATATGAAAATAACAAAGAAACTCTAATAAATACCAAAATCCCATAGCTTGAGTCATGTACATGATGATATCATGGAATTCTGATATACAAAAAGGGAAACAAGGGACATGCATATACATCATGCTATACAAAAATACATAATAAAAAATAAAAAAGGAAGCTCTGCTATCATCGTGAGCATATTCTCGGTCCTCTACGCCCATTCTCTATGCTATAGGTAAATCAAATCAAACATATATATTTGGGTGTGTGCCCTTATCCATACCTGAAGTAATAAAGTCTAGTCAGGTACCAAGAGCATCCCGAATTAGTTTTGAGAAATGTTCAGTAGGACACTACCAACATGGTGGTTCTGGGAACAATGGAAACATGGGAGGGACAATGCCCAACTTTAATTTTTTTCCACATTCAATGAACAATCTGGGATCAATATGAAAATGAATTCCAGTATCCACATAATTGAATCAAGGATTTAGAAAAAGGAATAAAAAACCATAACAAAGAGAGAGGATCGACATATTTTATTTACAATTAATTTAATTAAATTAAAGAATTACATCCAAGGTGATTCTTTCTTCAATGATTCCTTCAACTATAGATCTACAGGTTTATTATCATTGCATTGTAGAGTTCAATAGTAGATATATTCTAGTGGTGATCCACACATTTTCCACATATCTCTAGACATCGCCGCAGGAGTCTCTGAGTGCTAGCATGGAAGATCTTTGTTATTGTGACATCTTCCTTCGATCACCTTGAGAACCACTTCCAAATAATTCTATTTGATATGGTGGAGGAGGATCTCTCTCGTTCTTGGGAGCGTTCATGGAGAAGAAAGAACTCCCTGGGATTGAGATCTTTTCTCTAATTCTTTGTGCACAACCAATAGACGTTGCTTTACTAGTGCTTGGCTAATAAAAGAATAATATAACTAGGTATTTAATTCACTATGGTAATAATAAATAATTTTTACAAGTGATTTAATTAGTTTATTAATCCTAGAAAAAACCCAATTTCAAATAATAACAACAACATTTTTATTTCCTAACATGCACTTATCTTGTGAGTTATAATTAAATATTATTTAATCAAATAATATTCAATATTATTATTTTTCACTATACCAATAACTCAGTTCACCAATCCTCCACTATATTTATTGAACCTTGAATAATGAATATTTATTTATTAAATAAATATCACTGCATTATTAGATGATAAATATATAAATATTATATTCACTAAATAGAAAATAGATATTTATTAATTATTTCTCCCACAATATATTCTCTTGAATAATTAGTTTTGAATTAAATGCAATTATGCATCCATGAATAATTATTATACCACAAACGATAATAATATGTGTTCAACTTGTTAAATAATAAATAATATATTATTTATCTGAGATAATGGATACACATAGTGTGTGACACTCTAGACCTCTTTCTCAGTGGCATTAGGTGGAATAGTCCAAAGTCCAAGGTTAGCATCCAGAAACATGCCAAGGAACCCATAAAGAAAGAAATTAATGCATCAATTACATGTCACCTCATACAAATTCTTACCATGTAATATAATCTCTTTATCTTGATATCTCTAATCAAGTGGGTTTCATTCAAGTTCCATCAACCCATGTGCTCAATTTCTCATTCGTTAACTTCCCAAAAATTAAAATTACCTATATAACACCATATGCATTGATTTATTTAGGTTATATCATTTCCATAAAAGGGCATTATATATAATGTTCTATTGTGGAACAGAAGGAACAAATCCTTTCTCACATTATTCATTAATGCAGTATTACTCGTGACAAACCCAACATATCCTACCTCATCATGAACATATATCATCACATTTTTTCAAATATATCTAATTGAGTGATTCATAATACCCCTTAATAATAATATTAAAGTCTAAGGACCAATACACACATCTGCAGATTACAAAATCCACTACACTCATAAATATAGATTTCCTACTGTCAGGTCTTGCTCTCATAATATCCTACTGGATATCACCAAGGGCATACAACATGAGAAGGTTATTCAAATTCTTATGAGTCTCCACCCCTAATAGCCTATATCATTTGTTTTTGTTAAATGATATCATCTAACTATAGATCATATATCTAAGAATAGTGTCATAGCACTTTTGGGTTCTCATCATAGAGGGGAACTACTATAAACTTTTAGCGTGACAACTACTCTTGGGACATTATCACACGAAATGTTACACATAAGAAAAATCATGATGTGATAAAGAGTTTAATGATAATCTAAAACCTTGAAAATAAGTTATCATGAAGTACAAAATAATTTGGTTCAAGGGCACAAACTCCAATTGACTCCCACTTTCAGTAGTGCCAACTACTAATGACCTTTAGGTTTCTAGCTCTCACATGAAACTCTTTCTTCTACTGAGATAGAACTTTAGTAAAGGGGTCTGCCACATTATCTTACATGGATACTCTACTCACTGAAACATCACCCCTTTTATAAAAATCTCTCAAGGGGAGATACTTCCAGAGCATGTGATTCATCGGTTGATGTGACCTTGGCTCTTTTACACAATCCACCACAACAATATTATCACAATACAATGTGATAGGGTCTTTAATTCTAGGTACCACATCAATATCTTGGAAAAATATATGAATCTAGAGAGATTAATTTGATACATCATAAGCCGCTATGTACTCAGAATCTACTATATAATCAACTACAACTGGCTGTTTTGAACTCTTCCAGCTCACAACTTCTCCATTGAGATAGAAAACGTAACCCGATTGCGACTTCATATCATTCCGATCTATCTGAAAACCAGCATCAACATACCATCTGATGACAAGCTCCCCATCTCCTCCATACACCTAGAATATATCATGAGTTCTTCTCAGTTACATAAAGATAGTCTTAATAGTAGTCCAATGTTGTTCTCATAAATCTTATTGATATCTTCCTACCATGCTCATTTCATAAGAAAAATCAAGTCTAGTACATAACATGGCATACATGATAGATCATATCACTGAAGCGTATGAGATCTTTCTAATTCTATCATTCTCTGGTTGTGTCTGGTGACACATTTTCTTAGAAAGATGTATGCAATGTGACACTGGAACCAATACCTTCTTGGATTGTTCCATACTAAATTTCTTTAGTATTTTCTCAATATATGTTCTTTGACTTAGTTAAAGAAGCCTCTTGAATCTATCACAAATGATCTTGATCCGTATAATGTAGGCTGATTTGCCTAAGTCTTTCATGAAGAAGTACTTCTTCAACTAGTCCTTAACATATTGTAAAACTAGTATGTTGTTTTTAATAAGTAATATTTCATCAACATATACTACTAGGATAACAACTGCATTCCCATTAAACCTTTTTTAAACACATGCCTCACATTCAATTTTAATGAAACCAAATTCTTTTATGGATTCATCAAATCGAATGTTCCATGATCAAGATACTTACTTCAATCCATAAATGGATCTCTACAACTTGAAAATCCTTTTTGCATCACCCAGTGTCACAAACCCTTCTCGTTGTTTCATATAGACATCTTCCTAAAGGTTCCCATTAAGGCATTCCGTTTTGACATCCATATACCAAATCTCATAGACATGGTAAGATTCAATAGAAAATATGATTCTAAGGGATCTAAACATGGAAACTAATGAAAAGGTTTAATCGTAGTCAATTAATTGATGATTTTTACACCCTTTATCCACTAGCCTTTCTTTATAGGTACTTAATTTACCTTCTACTTCTAGTTTCCTCTTGAATACCCATTTACACCCAATAGGATTTACATCAACTAGTGCATTGACCAGAACCCAATCTTGGTTATGATACATGGAATCTATCTCAACATTCATAGCTTCTATCCATATTTCAACTTATAAGTTCTCTACTACCTCCTTTTAAGAGATAGGTTTGTTATTGTCCAATAATAATTATTCAATATCCTTGGTGACATGAAAACCATATCTCTCTGGTTCCCATACCTCTATTACACTCCTACATAGTACTTGTGTTTTAGGAACCACTTCTTCAAATGGACATGTGGAAGTTGTTCCTATACCAACTCATGTGTATCTTGACCATCAAATTCATCAATGTAAATATTTATCCCACTATTCTTTTTAGAGATATGCTCACTATCAAGAAATATGAATTGTCTAGAAATAGTCACTTTCTTGTCTAAGGGGCTGTATAGGTAGTATCCCTTTGTTTCCTTAGGATACCCTATAAAGATACACTCCATACCCCTTGTGCTAGTTTATTTACTAATAAATCCTTAACAAACACCTAGCATCCCCATACATGTGTATATGATAGAATGGGTTTCATTTCACTCCATAGCTTGAAGGGAATTTCATTTTCTTATTTAGTTGGAACTTGGTTTAATGTGTATTCCTCATTTTGTAATGCACATCCCTAAAAGGATAATGAAAGATCCTCATGACCCATCATCGACCTTACCATGTCCAACAAGGTAAAATTCCTTCTTTTACTATAACCATTCAAATATGGTGTATAAGGTGGAGTGAGTTGAGATGGAATTCAAAACTCACATAAAAAGACGATGAACTATTGGTTAATATATTCTACACCTCGATTCAATTGAAGCCTCTTTATCTTATTACCAATATAATTCTCTACTTCATTTTTTAATTCCTTAAATTTCTAGAAGGACTGAGACTTATACCTCATTAAGTAAATATATCCATATCTACTCAAGTAATAAATAAAAGTTATTAAGTAAGAATATCCACCTCTATCCTATATTGGAAATGGTCCACACACATTAGTGTGTACCAATCCTAGAATCTTTTTGTCCCTTTCACATTGTCCACCAAATAGTTGGTTGGTCATTTTTCCTTACAAACAAGCATAACATCTATCAAGTGGTTTTAGATCAGAAGAATCTAAATAATCATCTTGACAAAGCTTTGTCAAATGCTTCTAATTTACATGAAAAATATGGTGATGCCAATTCTTGGTGTTATATAATTCATGTGAACTTTATTCTTTATCAATTTACAACACTTGGTTTTAGAAATTTAATATGTAAAGACTATTATTTAAATGTTCCATACAATAACATATTTTGTCCTTATAAAATAAACAAATATTAATTTAGAAGTTGAAAATAAACCCATTTGTATCCAAACTTGACACATAAATTATGTTTTCCGTTACACTAGGTACATAATAACAACCATGTAAAACCAATATCATTCCCATTGGTAATGTGAGGTCGCAGTTTCCATTGGAAAGAGTAGCCAACCTCACACCATTAACAGCTCATAGATCCACCTCTCCTCTAGAAAGTTTCCAGAATCTACTTGATTTCTACCTTCAAATACAGATGTGAGAACTACAAGATGTATCTACTACCCAATGTGTAGAAATAGAAAGATTTAAATCGATAACGAACACACCTTTGGCTTCCCCTTTCTTCTAGGCGTATTTCTTCTTCCAGTGTCCTGAATTTCCACATGAAAAACATACTACCTCATTTTCCTTTCCCTACATTTGTATCTTCTTCTTCTTGGATGGATGGTGCTTTGGGGATTTAGACTGATTATAAGTTCTAGGCCCCTTTTCCCCATTCTTCCTCATCCTATTCACCATAAAAATTGTAGGTTTTCACGCCCCATGTCTTTATCCACTTGGAAAATTAATGTATGAAGTTTTAATATACTCTTCTCATTATTGCTCATATTATAATTAACAATAAAAATAGAGAAGGTCTTGGACAGTGGTGATAGTATGAGTTATGTATGCAAATCATTCGAGAATTTAATCTCTAAGATATTTAGACGCTCAATGTAGCCAATAAGCTTGACTACATGTGGCCTAGCTGGAACAAACTGTCCAAGATTAGTGGTGAACAAAGCATCAAAGATCTCATAAATCTCTTGTCTCACCTTCACTTGATAGACCCCAAAGGCGATACATCATGCAATAAGAATCCATTTCCTTATGATTATTCAAGAAATCATTGGTCATGGATGATATCATGAGGCACTAAAAATATATAGCATCATTCAGATGTTTCTCTTATAAATATAGCGCCACAACACTTTCCTCATTTCTAGGTGAAACTAGTAAGGGTTGTTCTACCACATATAGTTTCCTTTCATAGAGGAGGATGGCCTGAAGGAGCCTTATCCACTCTTGGAAATTCATGCTAGTTGGAAGGTTTTCCTTCTTGAGCATGGATCACAATGATATTTTTTATGTCATTTTTAATTTCATTTCTATAAATAATATGAACAAAGTTTTTGTAATTTATCTGATAATATTAAAACAAACAAATAAATTTATATTCATTAGTCTCCGAATATTTTATCGAAACCTAATATCCCTCATAATTGGATTTAGAATATCCCACTGCTTGGAAATTCTAGCAGTAAGGATCCATATTTCTCTTTGCATTACCCTAAATTTGGTTGTGCAAGAGATTTGAAAGGTTTTAGGTAGGAATTCCAAATTCCTACTACATTAAATCACATCTCTTGATCCTTTGCATGGACTCCCTAATCCTGAAATCCTTAATTTTGGATTTTCTCAACCTTTTCCTCTTAGTTACACCATGTCCTACTTTGGAAATCAACCCTTGATGTAAACTAAGTCAAGTCAACCCAAAACCTCAAATTAGAATTCCCCAATAACTGAAAGCACCCCAACTTTGTCCAGTCAAGTACTTTGAACTATGGTTTGATTCTAACCTAACTAATGGAAGGCTATACTAGATTAATATTTTATTGAAGGATTTTATCATTTATGTATAAATTTCCATTTATTATCTTTTCAAATACTTGTTAATATTAAGTGGGATAATATTAAGTGACTAACCATTTATTAGAAAATATTTATGCATAAGCCATTTAATTTTAGTTCCATCTCACATACTTGTTAATTCATTAATTATGTGATCGATAGAAAACACCCATAATGCATAACCAAACAACTGATAGAAATAAAATAAAGGGTATCATGGTGATATTTTTATAATGGTTAGTTTATTTAGCTATTGATAAACTAACCACCAACCTAGGGGAGACACACCTTGAACCAATTAGGTTTATGTTTACAGCTTTCCAACTATCAATCTTTGTATCTCCTTGGATTGGTTTCACCTCGGCTCCTAACTTGAACCACCTCCACTATATTGAGATCTACATCCATTATATATGCTTTTACTCTCACATAGGTGAGGGGTAAAATGAGGTTTACATAAAAGAAAATATGGGCACACATGCCTTACATATTAATGAGGAGAGAAGGCACGCAAGGCAACAATTTAATTTAATAATAAATTAAAAGGGAAACCAATCACATACAATGGTCTGGTCTATCTCATGATCATCCACGTGCATGAAAAAAATTACGCATTTAATAAAACTAAATTCAATTATTCAATTGTTTTTATTTATGATAAATCATGATTGAATCAATTAATTATTATCTTTAATTAATCAATCCTTTTATCTTAAACCTTTTTATGAATTTACTTGATATTATCATCCATTAAAAGTTTAAACAAATTAATAAATTAATTTAAAATTAAATATGCACATAACTTGAATATTGGAGGTAACCTGGTGAATACCCATCCAAAGTATGGACTGTAGGAAGGATGGCTCTAAGAGGAACTCGTGAATGGTTTAATCGCAAACCCTACTTGGAAGATCCGTGACGTCTGGTTCCCAAAGTGATAGATTCCATTCTAAATGGCCTCATTTGATCCTATTTAGGAGAAATACTTAGAGTAGAATACCCCCCTCATACAGGAAGATAAAACGTCCCTGGAAAATACCCTTCAAGCTTCGATCTATGAATTTAAAGGGATATCTTTCGTGGAAGCTCTTAAGAGATCATATCTTAAAAAAATATTCCTCAGCGATGAACCTAAGGTTTAAAATACTAGTTTATAGAAGCTTTGTAGTTGATGATGATCCTAAAGCACTACATGAGAGAGAACAAATGTGTAAGTATATTGTACTTAAATGGATCTCTTACCTTAAAGGAGACAAATTATGGCTAGTGGGTGAACTCAAACAAAGAATTGCCCAATGTTGGGGCTCAACCAACTAGAAACTATTTTCAATTGGGAAATGGTATTTTCATATCATATTTCAATCTCAAGAGGAATTAGACTGGTTTTGGAAACATTGCAACATACAGTTGAATCCTAGTCTACTTCTTTTGTCTACTTGGGGTTATGCTTTCAATCCCTTCGTGCATAGGTACTCTATAGCTTAGATCTGGGTCCGATTACATGGAATTAGTTGGTTCTTCTAGCACCCAGGAATACTGAATGAACTCACCTCTTGAATAGGGGTCCCTCTTAAAATAGATCAAATAACATTGAATAGTGACTTGGGTCTCTATGCAAGAGTCATGTTAGAGGTTAATCTTGAAACAAAACTGCCCAATGTCATTGCTTTCAATTCAAAGGATTGCACGAATAAGGTAAAAAAGAAAATATAAACATAGACCACCCTTTTGTGACTATTTAAAGATAATTGGACACTCTAAAATGAATTTTAGAGTTTTTAAGAAATAAGTCCAACCTCGTATTGATAAAGATTGGACTGAGGTTAGAATAAGGAGGAAGGAAAAAATCTGCTTTGGAGGAACCTAAAACACACATGAAGAAATAAGAGATATGGAAGAAGAAAACTTGTGACCCGTCATCAAAAGATCCTTTGAGGTAATCATGGGCTGACATGGTTGAAAATGAAGAATGGGACAATAAAGAACATCTATTTATTGAAGAAATTGTTACTATAGTTTTGAATACTATTCAACTAAATGATTAGGAAGAGGGTGATACTACCCATCCTAGTAAGGAGTCTAATGTAGTGGAATTGAGCAAGAGACCAATCATATATCCTAGGACTGATGCTAATTCCGAGGGATGTCAGAACTCTCCTTTATCAAGTATGGTTATTACCTCACAAACTACTCTCATACCTGTATCAATATACCACACTTATCCTAAGAAGGTTTCCAAAAGTGACCAGTCATTTCCCTTACTATCCAGGAAACCATTCTTGTGCTTAAAGACACTGCTATCCAGCCCATATTTTCCTCTCCTACAAAAAATGATAGGAGACCTCTAGCACTAAAAACAGTTTTCAATACACATCTACTTGATAAAGGAAAGATAGCTCACATGTAGGATGATTGAAAACACCTGGATATCCAACATAAAGTGATAACATGATTGACACTATCCATGGAAGTGTTAACACAGTCCATGAACCTCTATCATAGAAATTTGAAATACATTATGGTGACCAAACATCTGATAATAAAAACAATCCTTGCAGCTCACCTACACACAATGGGGGAAAATTGGAATTTCTCAAGAACCTAAACACTACCCCTACTATCCAGAACACCCCTTTTGTGTCTGAATATACTGAAATACTACACATATATTCTTTCCCTATACACAATGAGATAAATCTGGACAAGGCTACATCACTAAATCAATTTTACAGCACATATATAAATGATGATAGAAAGGAAAAAAACATGAAAGATGATGAAAAATGCTTGGATTTACAACAGATAAATGAAACTGAGATGAGAACCCATGTCCATAAGGTTGGATCCAAAAATCATAAACCAGATGATATGATTGAGGAATCTGATCTCAAAAGAAAAGAAGTAAAACAAATGGAGATGCAGCAGGACAATAAAAACAAATAAATACATCAAAAAGTAGACACAGAAATTTTGAAAAGTAATAATATCTCTTCTAACTCTTCCATGTATTTGCATGGAAAAATGGAATGATAAATAAGTAGAATTCTACCAAGAAATTAAAGAAATCCAAATGGGGAAATAACTCCATAGGTAACCAAAATAAGGGGCCTAGCCCCAAACATAAGTATAAATGAATATTTTCTACTATAATTTTTAGGGTATTGCTAACCCCGGCACCATCACAACTTTAAAAAAAATTATTTACGCATAATTTGATTATTTTTTCTATCTCTAATCCTAACATCACCTTTGCTTATAGATTTAATAGTTTGACAGATATAGCTACAATTTTATATGTGTAATTTCTAGAAATAACTATTTTGATTCCTTGTAGGTCTTTTCTCGTATATCTATAAGTAAGTTTCATATTTTTAATTCTGATTTTCAATCATTTAAATTTGAAATAAATTTACATAATAATACTTTATACTCTACTTCTTTTGTATTCATGGGATAGATACCCGGACAGACTCTTTGGTACAACATATCTTCCCTTAACAGTACTATTCAAGCATCCTGTTTCATTATTGGTGACTTCAATGCAATTCTTGGACCTAGTAAAAAACTAGGACCCCCACAATCAAGAATATCCACTAATGAAATTAAACATTGTATTGATGGCAAAAACCTTGTTGAGAATAATTTTTTTGGTGTTAAATATACTTGGTAAAGAAGACACCATAATATAATTTTTGAAAGTAAACTCGATAGGGCCTTCATAAACTTTCAAGCTCTTGATAATTGGAATTCCATCTTTAGTATTAATTTTCCTAAGATAAATTATGATCATCATCCAATTTTGGTGTGCCTCAATACTAGGGAAAACAAGCCTATACTTCCTTTTAGGTTCAATAATTCCTAGAAATTTTTTTTATATTGTAACAAAATTGTCAAAGATTCTTGGAGTTCAATCATCTCGAATGATTCCTTTTCCTACATAATGAAATTAAAACTTATAAAAAAATAAAGCCCTGGTGCATAGACAGATTCCAACAAACTATTAATGAAGTTAAATGCTTTGAACATGCCCTCAATGAACTTCAAACTGATTCAACCCATGATGATTTTATTACAGACCTAACCCAGAAAATTGATCTTAGTAAGAAACTTAACTCACTTCTTGCCTTAAGAGAAAATATTAGGAAACAAAACCTCAGATTCAACTAGCTTAAAGATTGAGATATAAAAACTAGATTCTTTAATTCTTGACAAAGGACTATAAAGGGAATTAAGAACCTATCCTTACTAAAATACTGGGATAATATCATTAATAATGAGGAGAGACTGGACAATCATGTCACCACCTACTTTAGAATCATTTTTAATGGTATTGCTCTGAATAAGGATATCAAGGATGGTTTCATCCCTCTAATAGTTTGGGAAAGTGATATTAATCTATTTAATAGTATTAAAATTGACCATGAAATTAAATAAGTGGTTTTTAGATAAAATCTAGATACTTCCCTTGGTCCTGATGTATTTCCTAATGCTTTTTTCTAGCATCATTGTGACATTGGATACAATGATGTTTTTCACCTTGTAAAATCCTTCTTCACTAATGGATACCTCCCTTATGTTATTAATTCTCAATTTATTACCCTCATTCCTAAAGTGGATAATTCCACATAAATACAAGTTTTTAGGACAATTTATCTTATAAACACGGTGTATAAAATTATTTCTAAGCTACTATCTATGATAATGGACCCTATTGCCAAAAATATTGTATCCTGGAATCAATTTGGCTTCCTAAAAGAGATGAATATACAAGACTGCATTTTACTAACCTCTGAAAGTACAAATTTGTTAACAAAGAATAAAATAGAGGTAAGCATTGCCATTAATATCTATATTAGGAATGATTTTGATACCATTGATTGGAGTTTCATCTTAAAAATCTTTTATAGATTTGTATTTAATGACAACTTGGTAAGAAAAATAAAAACCCTTTTTATCTTTGGTCACATATCTATTTTGATCAATGGTACCCCAAAGGGATATTTCACTTGTACAAAACATATTATACAAGGATACCCCCTTTATTCCATCCTTTTGGTTATTACTAAAGACTAACTCAACAGAACTATCACTAATTTTATCAATAAGGGTGATATCAAGCACATATTTTCCTCTAAAGGTCTGACTATTTCCTCAAATCATTTATATACTGATGATATAATTTTATTCCTACAAGGGGATAAGAAAAATATAAAAAATATTAAAGATATCCTCTCACACTATGAAGATATCTCTGGTCAATCCATAAACTAGAAAAAATCTTAAATTTTCTTTGGTAAATGCTTCCCCACCACCAGAGAAGCTAATATCATTAATGAACTAGGAATAAAGGAAGGATCTTTCCTCTTTACACATCTTTGGGTCCCTATTTTTTTGGGAAAGCCAAAAAAAATTACATTTCAAATATTTTTGATCAGATCAATAATCAACTCTCCTCCTGGAAAGGAAAAACTTTATCGATGGTAGGTCAGATTTATCTTGTCAAATACACCATTGTTTATAAAATGGTCTACTCTATTATGGTGTAGAAATGGCCTACTGATTTTATCAAATATATAAATAGAATAATAAAAGAATTGGAGTAGAAGAACTATTGAATGAAAACTTTTTACTGTTCCTAAGAAAACATGTTGTACTCCCATTGATAATGGATGGCTTGGTATTAATAATCTCAACCATTTAAATGAATCCATTCAAACCTAAATTACTTGGAATATTGTGACCAATAACTCATAGGTATATGATTTCCTTTGTATTAGAATTCACAATAACCTTAGAAAAGGAAAGCACTCATATATAGACTCCTCTATATGGCCTTCCATCAAGCACACCTTTTAAAAAATCCTATCTCACTCTAGATGGATAGTTTATAGGGAATCATCTCTAAATTTTCGGTTAGATATCTAGAATGGAATATCTCTTTGTATTATGATTGGCCCCATTCAATTACCCACAAATATTAATATGACCATTAAAGACTGTTTGATCTCTCCCAGTGTTATTTTACCCAATGAAATCTCTACTCTTGTTTACTACTACACCTTTGTCAACACTAATGATTTCTTAGTTTGGAACCAGCTCATAATGGTATTCTAACCTCTAAAATATACTATAATTATAATATCACTACTAATAGAAATTATTTCTACTAGGTAAATAACTTTAACAAAAATTGGGTTCGACCCTCCTGACTTATCCTAGTTTAGAGAATTACTCATAATAGAATTACCACTGATTACAATCTTTAGATGTGTGGTATACAAATTTTTTCTAAATGTCTCATGCGCAATCAGAATAGAGAGGATACTGATAACCTATTTCAAACTTGTGTTACTACTTCTACTTTATGGAAATAAATTTTTGACATTTTTGATCTCAGATGGACCAGTTTGGACTCTATTGGGTTGCAGCTTCAGAGATTCACTACTATGGATAACTCTCCCCAAATTAATAAAATTTTCATTACCATTGTGGAAAAACTGATACACTATATTTGGTATCAAATAAATTCTATTATGCACAAGAATAACACTTTCAGTTTTCATGAAACACAAACAAAGATCTACAGTGCGATCAAGGAAGCTGGAATTATTCAAACAGGGATCTGCCACAACTCCATTAAGGATTTTAGTATCCTGAGATAGATCGGGTTCAAAGGAAGGTACAACCTGCCAAAGGGTTTGATATAATTATTCTAGAAACCACCTATTCCTGGCTGGATCAAAATTAATGTGGACAGTTCCTCAAAAGGAAACCCATGACCTATATGCTATGGTAACATATGCAGAAATTAAAATGGTGATATTATTAGATGCTGCATTGGTTCGTTCGGTCACGAATCCTCCTTTGAAGTAGAAATGTAAAGTGTCATCAATGCAGTTGTTTTTATTAGACAAATAGGATGGAACAAATTTTTGATTGAAGGTGATTTAACTACCATTATCCAGGCTCTTAGACATGGAAGGATTCACCTTGCATGGACCCTCACAGCTAAATGGATCATCTACCTTCGATACCTATCAGAACTCAATCATATTATCACTCATTCCTATAAAGTGGTGAAAAAGGTGGCAGAAGGTCTTTCTAATAAGGGTTTCTACAAAAATAACATGTTGATAGAGAACCTTCCAGCCGAGTTCATCCCTCTACATCAGAATTATTGTAATAAAATACCCTCCCTCAGACTCTTTTTAACTTTTTGTCATTATATATTCTAATTCTTTGGTCTTTTGACCAAGGCATCATCATTTAAAAAAAATACCCATCCAAAACTACCCAACATATATTATACTTGTACATAATTTATCGTTTTTGACAAGTAGAATGAAAAAATAATTATAATTGTAATGCAACTCACAACTGATGTGTAGATTTTTGAACATTAAACAGATGTTAATTATATATATATATATATAAAACCTATCACATGTTATGTCCCGGATTTATTCCCATGACAAGGTACATGTATCAATTATTATAAAGTATAATAATAAATTTTAAATCTTCATAATCTGTAAAAAAATGCATGGCGTGTACATCCGACTACATAGTGTGTACCATCCTCACCTTCCATCTGTAGTACACACCTAGAGAAACAGTGTGTGAGTTGTAATTATAAATATTTGGAGTACACAGTGTGTCCAGTGGTCCACACATCGTGTAGACTCCGCGTTACACGGTCACCATCTAGGAAAGCTCTGTATGGGATACATGGCTCAACCTTGACCCAAAAAAACTACATGTCGTGTCCAATGGGCCACACGATGTGTAGTCTAGTTTCCATGTGCCAGTTAATTTTGGTCAACACCGCATAGATTAAAGTTCATTAATGGTTTCATTAATGCCTAATTAACTCAATTTCACAAATTGATTACCAAACCAAATCTTAATGTGTGGAAAAATACTACATGGCATGCAATTCCTATTTCATAGCGTATAGTCCGGTGTTGTACGACCAATATCCTGGACACCTCCATATGAGTTCCTTGGTTTTATTTTAACAATAAAATTAATCATTTCTATTAGATATGTGACAAACAATAGATGAAGAAACATTTCTCAAAATTTAGATTAAAAAATAATGATTAACCATGAATTTAAAAACTAAATTATTAAAGCATAAATCATCAACAAACTATTTAAATAATTATAAACAATAATATCCCCAAACTGATACCACTTTTAGGTTCTTGGAACAACGAAAGTGTGAGAGGTATGGTGCCTAAATTTTATTTTTTCTATATTCAATAAACAATCTTGTATCAATAGAATGATGAACACCGGTATCCACATAATTGAATCAAGGATTTTGAAAAAGGAATTGAAACACAGAACTAAGAGGGAGGATCAACATATTTTGTTAATAATTAATTTAATTAAATTAAATAATTACCTCCAAGGTGATTCTTTCTTTGTTGATGTGTTCAACCATAGATCTATAGGTGTATCATTGTTTCATTGTAGAGATCAAGATTATATATCCTCTGGTGGTGATCCACACATGTTCCATGTATCTAAAGATGTTGTCAAAGGAGTCTCCTGGTGCTAGCACGAAATATCCTTATGCTTGTGATGTCCATCTTTGATCACCTTAAGAACCACTTCCAAAGCATTCTCCTTGATCTGATGGAGGAGGATCACTCTCGTTCTTGAGAGAATTCTTAGAGAAGAAATAACTATCTAGGCTTGAGATATTTTCTCCAATTAATTGTGAACAACCAATAGATGTCTCTTAGCAAGCGCTTGGCTAATAAGAGAATAATATAACTATGTATTTAATTCACTAGGGTGGTAATAACTAATTTACACAAGTGCCTTAATTATTTTATTAATCATAGTAAAACTCCCATATCAAATAATAATAGAAACATCATTATTTATTGAAATGCTCTTATTTTGCGAGTTATAATTAAATATTATTTAATCAAATAATATTCAATATAATTATTTATCCCTAGACCATTAACTCGATCCTCAAATCCTCCACCATATTTATTGAACCTTGAATAATGAGTATTTATTTATTTAATAAATATAACTTCATCATTCACTAATAAATATATAAATATTATATTCACTAAATAGAAAATAAATAATTATTAATTATCTTTCCACCAATATATTCTCTTAAATGAATCATATTAGAATAAATGCGATCAGGCACCATGAATAATATTGAACCACAATCTGGAATAATCTTTATTCATCTTGTTAAATAATAAATAATATATTATTTAACTGAGATACCAGATACACTTAGTGTGTGACCTTCTAGGCATCTTTCTCAGTGGAATTAAGTGGAGAATCCCAAAGACCAAGGTTATCATCTAACAACATACCACAGAACCCATAGAGAAAGAAGTTAATGCCACAATGAAATAGCACCTCATGTGAATGCTTACTATGTAATATAATCCATTTTTCTCTATTTCTCCAATCAAGTGGGTTTCATGAAAGTACCATTAATCCATGTTCTCGATTTCTCATTCTTTGAATTCCCAGAAATTGAACTTTCTTATAGGATACCATAGACATGGATTTATTTAGGCTATATCATTTCCATCAAAGGGTCAGAGATATCAACTTCCATTATGTAATAGAAGGGATAAATCCTTTCTCGCATTATTCATTAACACAGTATTACTCATGAAACAACAAACATATCTAACCTCACTGAGAACATATGTCATCATGGTTTTCACCAATACATCTAAGTGTGTGAGTCATAATACCAATTAATAATAATATTAATGTCTAAGGACCAATAAACACCTTCTTAGATATGAACATCCAATGATAATTATAAATGTGGATTTCCTACTTTCGGGTCTCATTCTCACAATATCCTACATGATATCACCATGTGTGTACACCATGAGAAGGTTCCTCAAGGTCCTATGAGTATTAATCCCTGATATCATGTATCATTCGTGTCCCTCAAATGATATCATCTGGCTATAAAGCATATATCTAAGAATAGTGTCATAGAACTTCTAGGTAGTAATCATATTGGGGAACTACTATGACCTTTTAGTGTGACAAATACTCTTGGAACATTATCACATGCAATGTTACGTAGAAGAACAATCATGATGTGATGAAGAGTTTATTAATATTCAAAAACCATTAATATAAGTTATCGTAAAGTATTAAAGAAGTTGTTTATAGGGAACAAAATCCAACATAAAAGTGTCTAGAAATAATCCCTCTAGTGTACATAGAAAAGCAATGTGCAGATATAACAAAATAATAAACAATGCTGGAAATAGATACCAGTTGGATTAGGTTCCTAAAGGACACTTGGTTATCTCTAACTACTTTAGCATAGACTGGAATATCTCTTATCCTAATTATATATATATATATAAGTAATAATATATATGTAGTTATATACTCTACACACATATATACACTAAGTACATGAGGACATAAGTAGTCATATACATGGATACTAGGTGTTATCTTGACCTGGGGAGTAACTCAGGAATCTGTAACTACTCTAACGAGATATAGGCTCATGAATGGTTACAATCCCTAAATCTCATGATGAATGTGAAATATTGTGCCCTTCATTCGAGATAGTGGGGTGAGTCTTCATTACCAACAACCGATATGGAGGAAAATGGAACGTCATTCCCCTCAACCAAATAATAATATAATGGTCTGAGACATCATGCCTTGCACCCAATGTAAGGGATCATGAAATTTCATGATCAAAGAGTTCCTTATATGTCATTCAACAGACAATATCAATGGGATAGTAATAATATAAAAGAATTACTTATAAAACATTATAATTCATCAATCCAAAACAACCATGGGCATCATAGTTTATACAATTCCCATTTATAATTATATATCATGTATCCTGTTCTTTCCACCCAGTTTCAATCTATTAAACTGAGCCATTTAATATAATTAATAAAGGAAGATCAATTTTATATTCAAGACAAAAACTCATAAGACCTTTTTTCATTTAAACATTTATATAATAGATGGTAAATTCCACTTTCCACACCCAAAGGGGTGATAATCACGACTTCTACATCCTCTAACTAGTTGAATACAATCAAAAGGTGTAATTAGACATCATACAATTAATTAAAGAGTTTTAACAAATTATAAGGAAGTATGAAGAAATTTCTAGCAAGTGACACAAAGATGAGGACATGAAAACAACTCAAATTTGAGGTAAAAAAAAACTAGACCATTTACCTTAGGGTCGTAGATGAATCCTCATCCAATATCAGCTTTATATTTGAAGTATAACAAAATAAAAATGAATAACATATCAACTCCCATAAAATAATGCATATGAGATTTCAATTAAATATTACAAGGTATGGCAAGAGAAACTAATAATGGATGAAATATGACTAGATATATTTCCATTATCTATCCAATTATTTTGACGGCGATCTATTTGGAGTCTGGATGAAGGAGTTGTAAAGATCCCTAAGTGAGGAGGGAGAGAGCTTATACAGGTGAACCATGGTGGTGTTATATCTAATAGAGATAAAATAAGATAGGGGTGATGTGTTTTAATTCATTTTGTTGAAAAGTGGTCTTTTATCCAAAAAATATTTTGGCCACACATTTTGGAAAAAGTGATCACCAATCGTGTGTTGATTTCTATTTAAGGATTGACCCTACATGGGCTAGGAACATGCTTATCCTAACCATGAAAAATCCATGTGAAGGCCACTATCACAACCCTATTAAATCCTTCATAGGTGTTCTCCTTATCTTTCAAGGGTGTAGAAGACTATGTTCCCCCTTGCTCCCCTATGAAATGCCTTGCACGGTTAGGAGAAACCATGAAGGTTGAATGGCACAATTTTGACTAACCATGAAACTGAGTTTATTTCTCCAAATTGTAGGGATCTAGGCTCTGAAAAATCCCTAGACAACCTCACAAACTCTATGAATCCACTATGTAACATTAAAAGGAACAAAGTAAGGAATAAAAGTATAAAAAATGATTTTTACTATCATGAACTAACCCATTTTGGGGCCCGAGTTGCAACTACCCCAATCCCACCTCCATAGGCCATGGGGTGGTGACAAGCACCAAAGGCATAACTAACTCAGGGAGGCTTTTTTCAAATAACCTGTAACATGAACAAAGACAACTCAATGAAATAGTGTTAAAGAAAACAAGAAATATGTATCAATTCTATAAAATAAACCAATCATGCATGCGCCTCTAGACAGTACAAGAGTATGGTAGTGTAAATTGAAAAGTAAATGGGAAAAATACATGCCCAACTAGAAATATGTCCCAACCTGAAAAGAAAAGAAAAGTGAACACTGAGAGAGCCTAGCTCATGAATCCCAAGCTATGACCACTATATGCAGTCCAAGCACCCAATATCCCTAAGCTCATCTGAAGTCAATTTATACCTATCTGTCATCTGCAAAAGTCATGAAATGTGTGGGGAAAGCCCATGTAGGGGTGAGTATATACATACCTAGTAGAATTCCCCAAAAGGGGTGAAGGGAGGGCAGTAAGAGATACAATATAAGATGAAAGGAGTTGATATAACAAGGTAAAATGAATGAGTATAGCTCAACCCAACAAAGAGAGAAAGTAGGATCGTCGATGCACAAGGGTCTAAACATGGTGAGTAGATGAACTACCCATAAATCCTTCTCTACCTATATTAGGAGACAAGAATCATCAAACCATGAGAATCTAGACATGGAAAGTACATGGAATACCCCACACATCTTTGCCTCTCCTGGAAGGAGAGTAACCAAACCCAATGAGTGTTTACAAAAGATAAATATATATATATATTCAGTTAAATAATCCCAACTGAAAGAACATGGGGATCTCCATCTCACATCTCAACCTAAGAAAAAGAGTAGCGAACAACTCCAAGAGAAAACATCCACGACGCCCAGCATCTCACATGTCTTCCCTAAACACATAATTTTAAGGTACTCAATCAACACACCTTGATACTATCCTCTTTGGGAAACAATCTCTTGCCTACATGGTTTTAGGTAGTGTCCCAAGATCAGCTCTCAATGGGGAACGATTCCCTCTTCCTGATGAGTCCAAAGCAACATCAAACCTTATCTCATCACTGTGACACATAGTTTAGGGGGGATCAAACATCATGTAAGGATCACGTACCCTTGTATGATAGGAAGGTTCTACTGTAATAGTCAATAAAGAATTACACTATTCATCCTTGTTGGAGGGAAATTTACAGAGTAAGTGATTAAGGAACTCCACTTCCAATTACTTCTAGAGGGTTACAATTGAAAAAATTCACCGGGGAAATAAAATTTCCATCCCTAATAGAGGTTAATTCATGGAAGAAGTCTTTGGGGAACTCCACTACCCAACCCTACTAGAGGGTAACACCCAAAATAAGTGATCAGGTAACTCCACTTCCTATACCTGTTGGAGGGTAATTCCCAGAAGAAGCTGTTGGATTACTCCACAACCCAGAACTACTATAAGGTAATTCCTAGAAGAATCCATAGAGGAACTCCACTGCCTAGCCCTGCTAGAGAGTAACACCCTAGAATGATTTGGTGATCCTACACGATTTCTGCTGTCATAAGGTGTCACCATGGCATGTGCCAAACCCATAACATTTCACATAATTTCTCAAAATCCACCACCAAGGAAATTGTCATGTTCTAAATATAAAAACACTTAGTATAGACAACTAATGGGCTAAAATTTGAGTTTAAACAAAGGAGATACATGACTTTGATGTTTCATGAAAAAGAACCAAGGGGTACATGGAATGTGGGGGGACCGAAACAAAATATAGTCCTACTTCACTGCTTCCCCATGTCCCTGGCAAGCACATGGATACTAATAGTGTAAGATAAAACACCATCATGGTAGAATACACGGTGTGTCCTACTAATCCAGGGTTTGGGTCATGTGCTGATGGTCATGTCTGTGTACCAGAACCTATGTTCATGTACCAAACACCGTGTTTGTGTGGTCATCCACATGATATATCCAACTAGGGAAGGGAACATGGCGTGTAAGGTGGGTTACACACCATGTTACCCTCAACATTTTTCAAACCCTAGAACCACCATGGAGTGGGGCTAAATTCCATGTGTTTATCCTAGAACACAGTGTGTTGTCGGGTTTTCCACAGAAACTCTAGATTCCGAGTTGCTCCTTTAATCAGGCCTTTCTACCTTAGATTCCAACATGAATCTATTTGAAAAACATGGATTTGATCTAATAATGTGGATCTTGGCTATTTATCATCGCGAATCGTCTCTGCTCGCAATAGGGGTTTCATTAATCATTCTCCATGCCACCACACCTTCATTTGTTCCCAATATGTTGTCTAAACAATGATTCAAATATCCTTGCTTCATAAAATTCCTAAATCAATGCTTCACTCACAAAAATATTGTCATTTAATCGATTCTCCACAAATATATAGGTCCAATCGAGCTTGGTACCTCTCAAAAAAGTCATGTCAGGACTGTGGGGATCCAATCAGCAAAGAATGTAAAGAATTGAGGTATAAAATAACTATAAACCAATCTTTTAAACATCATCGACCAAGTGTTATTAGCTGAAGATCATGAATGAGGAAATGGGGTTAGATGAAGAAAGAAATAAATTAAATTTCAGAATCTGGTCACATGAAAAGGGTGTTCAAGGAATAGATCAAATAAAAAAGAAAAATCTATTCAAAAATTTAATCGAAAGGTGTAAAAAATCAAAAGATGAGTCATACCTTTGTTTTAGATCGATCACTGGTGAATAAAACATATTCAAATGAAGAAGGGATATTATTTTCATTCTCCATGCTTTGATTTTCATTGATCCAAGGAGTCATTTCCATTGGAAAAATGGAGGAGGGAGGAGCTCTTGGCCTCATATTCTAGAAATTCTGAGCCAACCCAAGAAAAAATTGGAAATGATGAACTTATAGACATTTTTGGTCTAGATTTAGTGAATTATTTAAATAATTAAATAAACCCACTTAACACACTGCTAATGAGATAGAGGTCTAAACATCCCACACAAACTCACATTATGTCAAGCCTAGTGTAAACACCACATTCCAGACTCAACCATGGTCTTAGATCTATGATCCAATCAATAGTTTACAAGTTATCCCATTTTCTTTAATTAACCACATGCATGTGATATAAAATATTTTTAATATTTTTAATATTTTTATAAAATTAATTCCTGACACACTGGGCCTCATAATCGCACACCATCTTCATTCTTAGCCAAGGAAATATATTAAAAAAAACATATTCTTACAAGGAAAAAATAGGGTCTCTACATCATTCCCTCTATTAAACTTTTTTTCATTGAAAATCTAAAACTAGGAAAAAACTCTAGATACTGAGCCCAAACATGGATCTCCTACTCCCAGGAACTCTCTTGCAGGTTTATGTTCGTCCACATCACACGAACCGAAGGGATGGTCCATCCACATGGGGTCCTCTCCTACTAATCAATGATTTCCTCCAGGCACTATGCAAAGGTGTATCCATCCTTAATGTCTAGATCACCCTAGTTGGCGACGTGCATAGGGTCATGCATGTATCTTCTCAACTGTGACACTTGGAAGGTGTTGTGATCCCGCTCCAATTCTGGGGGTAGGGAGAGGCAGTAGGAAACCTCACTAACTCTATACACGATCATTAATGTCTCGATGAACCTATAAGATATACTGCCTCCTCATTTGAACCTACAAATTCCTCATTGTGGGGAGACTCACAAGAAAATCTGGTCACCTTGGTCGAACTCCAAGGGCCTATGACTAAAGTCTTTGTAGGATTCATGTCTACTCTAGGTTGTCCTCATCTACTAAAGGATGGCCTTCAGTTTCTCCATTTTCACCTACACCAACTCAGGGACCACCAAAGTTGACTTGTGAATCTATATACAACATAAGGGAGACCTGTAGGGTCTCCCAGATAAGTCCTAAAAATGTTTAATATTGACTGTAGAGTAGAATATATTACTATATGAAAACTATACCAAGGGTAGGTGATCCTACCACATCTAGACTAAGTCCAATATGAATGCTCTCAGCATATCCTCTAGCACCTGGATAATGAACTCAATCTTCCCATCATTATGATGGTGAAAGGTTGTACTCATCCACATCTGGGTCCTAAATTCCTCCTACAATCCTCTCAAAAATTGTTATGTAAACCGAGCATCAAGATTAGAAAAAAATCATTGAGGGTACCCTATGATGGAAAATGATCTCTCGTTTGTACGGTTTCCCCAAACTCACCACAGAACTCTGCTCCCTAACAGAAATGAAGTAAACTGAATTTGTGAGTCATTCAATTATAAACCAGATAGAGTTTTGGCCTTTCTCTATGTGTAGAATACTTGTGATGATGTCCATGGATATGTCATCCCATTTTAACTCTAGGATCTCACGGGCTTATAGAAAACCCCTTAAGACTTGGAGCTAAACCTTCAAATACTAATAGGTGAGGCACTGAGAGACAAACTCAGCTACACTTCATCTTATACCATACCACCAAAAATTTCACTGAAGGTATCTATACATATTTCTCACACCATGATGTACAACTAGGGGAGAAGTGTGGAACTCCCACATCACCACATCTCGCAACGCGATTTGAACCACTGTTCACCCCTGGAACCAGATGATGTGATTAAATCCTTTGGAATATTCAATTGGTGCATCGATTATGGATGTATGAACATTTAATACCTCAGATTAAATTTTTCCCAGTTTATACTATCTCACGCACTCAAGGAGAGGAGTCAAAACCATTGACTAAAGAAAAATTGTACCATCCTACTCCACCAGGGTCAGTCACAAGGAAGCTAACTACTTCAAATCTTCCTACAGTAGGAGGGAATAAGACTTCCATTTAATGGAATATACTACAACATTTACATTTCTTGGAGTATAGACTATATCTAAGTCATAGTACCATAGGAACTCCAACCAACATTGTTATCATAGGTTAAAGTCTCTCTGAGTGATGATGTACCTGAGACTCTGGTGGCATGAGTAAACCACGAAGAACTCTCCCAAAAGGAAGTCTCTTCACATCCTCATGCCGAAGAAAAACACTTCCAGCTCTAGATCACAAGTTTCATAGTTCTTCTAAAGGGGTCTCAACTATCTCGACCCATATTCAATGACTTCCTATCACTGCATGAACACACAACCGATCCTAGCTCCTGAGGCAGCACAATACACTGTGAACTCAATGCCTTCCTCTGGTAGTATCAACACTAGATCACTCTTCATCCTATTCCTCAACTCCTAAAAGGACCTATGACACTGCTTATACTAGGTAAAAATATTCCCTTTCCACATCAATGTGGTCAAAGGGGCTATGATTCTGGGAAAGTAATCCAACAACCTATTATAGTACCCTACTAAGACAAGAAAGGTCCACACCTCTGACACATTACCGGGTGGCTCCCAAGTAATAACTAATTTGATATTCACTAGATACATGGATAAAACTCATTTAGTAATAACATTATTTATAAAGTAAACCTCATTTATCAAGAACTATCACTTTGAGATATTCCCATAAAGATGGTTCTCCCGAAGTAAATCAAGAACCTTCCTCAAGTGATCTATATTCTCCTCCTTTATTGCAGACTAGATGAGTATGTCTTCAATAAAGAAAACAAAAAACTAGTACAAGTATTGTAGGAATAAATTTTCATCAAATATATTAAGGCAGTGGTGGAATTATTCATGCCAAAGGGAATCGCTAGGAACTCATAGTGTCCGTAGCGACAACATAATTCCAAATTTGGAATACCAACCCTGCAAACCCACAACTAGGGGTAGCCAGATCTGAGATCAATCTTCGAGAACCATCTCACACCTCAAAACTATTCAAATACATCCAAGGGGTACTTATTCTTTATCATTTCTTAGTTCAGGTGAAGATAATCCACAAAAATACATAGGCTCCCATCCACCTTTTTCACAAACATGACTGGAGCTGCCCAAGTGGACACACTAGGTTTGATGAAACCTTTCTCATGAAGGTCCTCTACCTAAAACCATAGCTCCCATAGCTCAGTATAGGCCATCCAAAATGCCTCATAAGATATTAGGGAAGTCCCAGGATGCAAGTCAATGAAAAACAACATCTCCTGCCACAAAGGTAGTCCTATAACGTCTTCCGGGAAGACGTCCATATAATCCTCCACAACTGAAGGCACCCAGATTCCTAAAGAGTTGAAGCACCAATGGATACAATCATCAACAGATGGGTGTTATGATGTAACCTTCTTCTCTTATCACCCACTTTATCTATAATGATATCTCTCTTTCCAGAAAAGGATAAACTCATCCCATCAGCGTGTAGGCATCTGACTAGTCTGCAATGACAATAAATCTAGGCTTAGATAATGGAAAGCCAATCCACACCCAAGATGATGTCATAGGGTTCCATTATGATAAAAAAAAGGTCCCACATAAACCTCTACCTACCAAGAGATACCTCACACTACCAGAAGATGAAAGGTACATAAGAAATATTATTTGTAGGAACATCAAGTCAAAGATGTTGTGTCGGCGCCTCTACTATGATATCTAGATCTCGCATTAGGAGTATCAAGATAAAATAATGGATGGAGACCGTTTCAACTAGTAGTGATACAAGAGTATAATAAAAATATATCATACCTACAATCATATTGTACACTATATGATCATATAGATCCTAAGCATGCAGTTATCTGCAGTCCCGACTGCCAGCTCCTTAAGGCTGATGTGGGTCGTCTAGGGGTGGTGGTGGAAGAAACTCATAACAACATCCTCCACATTAAACTCATCCTTCTCTTGTTCTAGATTTTCCTCCCTGGGGAACACCTTGTACATTCTTGGGAGATATCTGATCACGACATTGCCTCTACTATGGCATCCCATCAGCTATCTACCTAGGCTGCCAAGCATGTCTGGTCGGGAAGTCAGGTTCCATGTGACCTCACCTGTCAAAAGAAAAGAACCAACCATCCCTAAGATTCTATGGAATTCAATTCTTATCATTACCCCCTCACTCCAAAGATACCCCTCCTGGGATGGCAATGATGATAGGGAGATAATGACCCCCGAGTCCCACCTCCAGTAGGCCCTAGGTTAGCGACTAGCACCATGGGTGTACAAATCTTAAAATATGGGAGGCATTTACCTTAATAATATAAATAGGATTTGGATACAAGATGAATCAACCACAATAAAATACATTAAATATATATAATAAAATTGAAAAACATCCCAAAATGCATGTGTAAATTGAACTAATACAAATAAAAGTCTCCAAAGTGAATACCCAAAAGTGTAGCTAAAGTAGCGACAAAAAAATGTTAAGTATACAAGAAAGTAAGGTCCTAAACAGTACATGAAATCCTCATGGAAACCTAGAAACAATTTTATATACATAGGGTGATCATACAAGTTTACTTAGTAGGAAAAACATATTTTATTGAGCACATGTGGAAGAATCTTACTAATGCTCTTGTGAGTAATCAACCCAACCAAACAACACCTAAACATGTATACTAACCCTACCAACCTCACAAAGGCATAATCACCAAATAATTCAAGACAAATAATATAATATAAATTAATTCACATCGATTATAGGGTTCCTCGCACCACTTTACCACTATTTAGCTACTCTCACACCCCAATGATAGATATCCTGGTGCTCCCGCATCTTTTGAATATACCATATCACATCCCTCCCCCAAACACATGGGCCTCACAACACATCCCACATGAACACACATGGTCTAAAAAACACATGCCATCTATACTCACCTAGGCCACACACTACATCACATCACATCACAACTCATCACATATCATCTTGAAGACGCATGGGAAGGCACATCACAACTCATTCTGAAGACACCTAGGACATCGTATCCCAAATCATCCAAAAGAAACCTCAGACATCACAAACACCATCTAATTCACTAAAATACCTATGGACATCACAACATATGGAATACCTACCTCACCTGGAAGAGGGATTAGGGAAGAGCGGGTGGTCAGGCATCCATCCTCCCACTGAGATATTGGAAAGGATACCCACCGCCTGATGATGTGGGTGTCCATCACATAGTGCTCTACATGGATGGGGTGAATATAGAAATCAAAAGAAAGTAAAAATGAACATATATTGTATAAAACACTAAATACCAACTTATGGGTTCAGGAAAAAAACAACCAACTCAAAACACTGTCACCTTTGTTGCCACCTCTAAATGCATTTATTTGTATTTTCAATAGTCATTTCAAAAGGTGATGAGCCCTTCTAATCTAATACGTATTCCCATTTCCTAAAATTTTAACACCCATTAATTTAATTATTTAGAATCAACCACATTTAATCACACAAACCATAATTAAATTATTTATTAACAATTATCATACCATTAACCAAACCAAACCATGTAATTTCAAACATTATTAAACAATTCATTATGCCATCACTACTCAAGAATCTAGAACAAGACAACCACATTTCACAAATATCTCATTGTATCGTCACCTCACCTCCCCAAAAGCACGAACAAACAAACTATCAACCCCACATGACCCAACCACACATCTTCGTCCTACAAGAACAACCACAAAACCACAACGCCTCAATATAATCATTTACAGATTTACAAATGGGATTTTATTACATTCCACTATATTTTATGGGTGTTATCACACAAACCAAAATCCTGTGGAAACCATTTTATTATCCAAGTGTTTTTAATTAACCAATTTTCATTTAGGGTGATAATAAAACAATCAAAACCAAAGAAGAAACCACAGAAGATATATCTAGAGAAAAAATCCCCAACGTCCACAATTTTTAGCGGGGAATCAAGCCCATACAATTTCACAATATCACAAATAATATCAAAGCTGTAAAAGCATCTAAAAAAACTCCATTTTCCCCTAAAATTTAATTTAACAAATTTTTTATCTTTAATTAATCCAAAACAACCATAATCCATTGGTAAAAAAATAAAACATGTCCTGCATGATGCAAAATAAAGGTAAAAGAGTAAAATTCTACCTCAAAGAAGCTTGTTGACTCACTGCGTACCGCATGGTGAAGAAGAACACCCACAAACACAACTAAACCAAGAGAAAACATGCACCAACCAAAATATCAACTAAAGACCATAAAAACACAACCCAACACACACCCTAAAACAAAAAAACATTTTCACAAAAAATACATAAGATAATAATAGAATAAAATAGATGATAGCAAGAGGAAAACTCACCACATATCAAAGATGGGAATATGAGAATCAATCCTCCATGAAAGGAATCTCAAACACATGAAGAAGGTGTTGTTTGATCATCCAAAATGAGAGGGAGGTTCTTACAGAGGTTTTGAGAAATAATTATAGTTTCTAAACCTTTAAAACTATTAAACATCGATAATTACATGACATATAATCCCCTTTCATGTTCTGTAATCATGGGATTCTAGTTTCTTCCAAAAAACACGACGACTTTTTATTATTTAACCACAAAAATATACAGGTTGTGAACAACCTTGTACATTCCATGAAACCAACATTCATTTCGTGTATATACACTTACAAAACGTCTATTTTCTACAAGATTTCTATTTCACCTCTAACTTCCACCAAAAAATCCCAAAACCTCACCCAAACACCTCCAAAACTCAAAAACAGAAAATTAAAAGATCAAGAGGGAATTAATTTCCATATTATATATCATTCAAATGATTATCACCCTCAAGAATACAAAAAAATTACTAGAAGGAAAAAGGGGTTCGAACAACCACCCTGTGAGATACCTCTAAAGAGTCTCGTCATACCCCAAATGCTACCACCAGCCAAACACACTAACCCAAATTATCACAACACACTCTTCATAGCTACATAACCATAACCACAATATGCCTCCTCTCCCACAACCACATTTCCACACATATAGTGACCCAAGACTTTTCTTACATTATTATTACATCACTTTAATGATAAACAACATAATAGTATTACACATAGAGGATCCAAAGGTTTAGTTTCTTGGTCAAACTAGGACCATACATAACAAACTAAACATCAAGCATAAAAATTTATTTAATTTCTTCATCTCCAGCTTCTTATTGGCACTTGTACTCTCCTTAGTACATGTAGCCACCTGAGGATATACATCAAAAGGGGTGACCAATAAGCCCAGTAATAGGATAGATAAGAACAATATAGCATGGGGTGATCATAATAATAACATATTCAAACGATCATGAACATGAGAGGAGCATAAATAAAAGACTTGAAATGTGGCAATGCATAAAAATGAAACATCATGTATTAGTGGTTAACTACCACACATAATTATGAACTAATATAGCATCTTGTTCCCACATCATTTCAAATTTACTCATGATATTCATCACTTTACCCAATGCATTGGAGCACTGTATAATTCCGGGTGCACCCGTCACATTGAAACATTCATATTGCGCTATATAATTCCAGGCACACCCGTCACATCCTAACATTATCATCATCATGCTTTCCACATAGAACACATATAAAAAATGTACATAACTAACCCATGGAATGGAATTGGTTTCATACCATAATAACACATTCATAATCTTTGGGTTCCCAAAAGAAAGAGGGAATAACATACATGTTACAAGAACAATCCACTTTGGGTGAGAAGTAAAAGGGGTGTTCTTAAAAGAGGAGTTCTTTTGGAAAACATTTTTTTGACATAAAAACCAGTGAAAAACATGTATATCCCATAAAATTAAATACAATTATGAGAAAATTATCTCTAAGGAGTAACCATATCAAAAATGGAGTGAAAGAGGGAGAACCCGAAGGAACAAAATTGGGTTTGAGATTTCCCCTTACCTTATATCCGAATGATTCATTCTATTTAATATCCTATATAATGAAATTATATTCACTAATTTAAAATTCCAGAACCTTTTATACATTAATAGTGTTCATTCTGGTTTAATTAGGTCATTTTATGTTCTATTGGATGACTTATAGAGTTTAAAAACTTTGTTCAGGGATGTTCGTTTTTATGGTTTTTCTTGGGTGGCTCACTTGTATTCATAAATTGAAGTTTGGGTAGAACATGGGTAAACATACAGAAATAATATTATATTTCATTAATAATATTATAGGAGTTTTAATGATCTTACAATGAATTATATTAGATCCATGTGGATGAATCATTAGATAATAATTAAATGAAGATTGTTTGGGTTAATTGGGGTGGTTTTTCGATTACAATGAAGTGGTTTTAATTTATCACTTAGTAATATGTTCATAAGTCAGTTAAAAATAATTAAATAGGACATGATTCATATAACATATTCTGGTTCAACCATAAAAATGGTTTCATGACCAGATCTGAAGGTAGAAATGGAATAAGAAAGCATTTCATTCTTGATGGTGATAAATTAACACCTCACGAACAACGTTCTCTTTAATAAAATAAAAGGAAGAGGGAAAGGGGTTTGGATGAAATAATATCCCATTATAATCATAAAATTAAATTTTATTTATAATAATGGAGTTACAATACCATTTTTATGTAGATAGGTTGAGAGAGATCAACAAATGAACTTGAACTTGAAAGGAAATTAAAGGAGAAGAGGGAGAGAAATTACCTCTTGAATCCTTCTCTTGAGAACCTCCTTAAGGGCCTAAGCATGGTCTTTTGATGAGACCAGAAGCTCTTGGACGTGGGGGAGGGGCTAGGGAAGGTTTTTGGGCAGATTTTATATAATTCTTGGAGCTTTAGAGGTGTGATGAAATGAGGGTGTGAAGGGTGGCTTTTATAGTGGAGGGGAGAGGGGTTTCCTTAATATAAAATTCATTAGTTTATTAATTTCCCCTAAGACAATGAATAGTGAGTCTTTAATGACCAATAATAGTAATGTTATCATGTGATCCCTAACCAAGTTGGATAACATCAGAATAGCATCATCGATGACTCAACTAATCCATTATTTAGCATTTATTGTAAATTATCGGATTATACTATTCATAAAAAATTCGAGTATCTCAGAAAAATCCAAAAAATTTACCCCAACCATTTTTCAACTTGTAGAATCCAAAAATGAATTCCATTTTTCAAAAATAATTTTCTAAATGTTATTAATTTATATTTAATTAAAATCCTAATTTACTTTAAAAAACAGTTTTTAAGATTAAAATTGATTTTATAGTGCTTTCAAAAATTATGTAGGGTCTTATAAAAACATTTAAATACTATAGTACATTTATTTGATAAATAATGAATACATTTTAAGAAAAAAAAATTTCCTTTAAATTAATTAATTAGTTATAATTAATTATTTTTGACTTACAAAATTCCAAAATGTTTACTAAGGTCAAATTGTCACTTTCTAATATGTCTAAATTTTATTTAATTATTCATGGGTAAGGTTAATCTTATGTTGGATGATTTAATATTCATAAGGGTCATATTAATATTTATAAAGATATGTTACTATTCTTAAGGGTATGATACTATTCACCGAAAATTATTTTTGTTCCATTAGACTCCAAAAATCTTCTTGAGCACAACCGTGTATGTCGGATATTTAAAATTCCAAACACATAAGTGACAAACTTAAGTTTAAAGGTAACTTATCACTTAGTAGTTCATTATGTTGTGTTTCCATGTAATTTTATGACATAAATATAAGAGTGGAATTTCTATTGAAAAACATTAGGTCGTTACATTCTTCCCCCCTTAAGAAGTTTCACCCCCAAAATTTCACTTTACACAAATAGGTGAGGGTGTTTCTCCTTCATTGCCTCTTCTGGTTCCCAAGTTTCTTCCTCAAACTTATGGTTCCTCCATAATACTTGGACAAGATGGGTTGTCTTGTTGCGTAGATACTTATCTCTCTGATCCAGAATCCTTACTGGATTCTCCTCATATAAGAGATCATCTTCCAGCTGCACCACCTCTGAGTTTAGTACATGTGAGGGGTCTGGTATGTACTTCCTCAGTAGGGATACATGAAACAAATCTTGAACTTGAGAAATATTTGGTGGAAGTTCAAGAAGATAGTCCATGGATCCTATACGGTCAAGGATCTCAAAGGGGCCAATATACCTTGGGCTTAGCTTCCCTTTATTCCTGAATCACATGACTCTCTTCCATGGAGATATTTGAAGGAAGAATTTATCTCTAAAGTCGAACTCCAAGTCCCTTCAATGGTTTTTAGCATATCTCTTTTTCTGAATTTGAGAAGCATTGATGTGTTTATGGATGACTTGAACCTTCTCTGTCATCTCTTGAACAAGATCAGGTCCTAGTAGCTTCCTTTCTCCAACATCATCCCAACAGGTTGGAGTTCTACATCGCTTTCCATACAGAGCTTCATATGGAGCCATCTGGATACTCTGGTGGAATCTATTGTTGTATGAGAACTCAACCAATGGGAGATGCTAATCCCAATAACCTTTGAATTCAAGAGAGCAGGCTATTAGCATATCTTCAAGCGTTTGAATAGTTCTTTCAGATTGGACATCAGTTTGGGGGTGATAGGCCATGCTGAAATTTAATTCAGTACTCAAAGCATATTAAAGGATCCTCCAGAACATAGATGTGAACCTTGGATCATGGTCAGAGACAATTGAGAGTGGAACACTGTGAAGTCTCACCACTTCCTTCACATATATCTTTGAAAGTTTTTCAAGCGAGAGGTCTTCCCGAATAGCAATAAAATGGGCTGTCTTAGTGAGTCTGTCAACCAAAACCCATACCACATTATTTCCTTTTGACGTCTTTAGGATAACTGTGAAAAAGTCCCTAGTAAATGTTTCCATTTCTACATGGGTATAGGCAATGGATGCATCATACCCTTGGACTTTTGTCGCTCAACTTTAACTTGCTGACATACCAAGCACCTTGATATATATTCCGCAATCTCATTTTTTCATGTTATCCCACCAGAAGTGTTCTCGGAGATCATGGTTCATCATGGTACTCCCAGGATGGACAGAGAAAGTTGAGCTATGTGCATTATCCAATAACTCCTTCTTTATCCCAGGTGATGAAGGTACACAAAGACACATTCCAAACTGAATAACACCACCATTGTCGATATAGAACTCTTGCAACTTCCCTTACTTTACTGCATTCACCCTCTTTTGTATCTCCACATCATCCCTTTGTGCTTTTTTAATCTTTTCTTGTATGGATGGTTGTGCAATCATTTGGGAAAGGTAGGATGTATCCCCTACCCTTATGATTTCCAGATCTATCCTTTGCATATCTAAGAAGATATGGTCTTTCTCAATCCAAAACATGGATAGAGTAGTAGGTTCTTTTCTGATTAGAGAATCAGTTACCTTGTTCGCCTTTCCAGGATGATAGTGAATAGAGAAATCGTAATCCATGATTAGATCTAACCATCTCCTTTGATGCACGTTGAGCTCCTTTTGTGTGAATATATACTTTAGGATCTTGTGGTTGGTGTATATGTCAAACTTCTCGCCATAAAGGTAGTGGTGCCAGGTTTTCAAAGGTAAAAATCACAGCTTCCAGTTCTAGATCATGCGTCTGGTAGTTTTTCTCAAGGATATTTAACTGTCGTGAGGCATAGGCTATCACATAGTCATTTTTCATGAGTACACAACCCAAGCCTTTCTTTAAATCATCACTATATATCACAAAACTTTCTCTACTTTTCAATAGTGTTAGTACAGGTATGGTGATCAGCCTTCTCTTTAGCTCTTTGAATCTTCCCTCACATTATTTCATCCATACATACTTTACCCATTTCCTTGTCAACTTAGTTAGAGGGCTTGACAATAGTGATAATTTTCTCACAAAATGTCGGTAATACCTAGCTAATCCAAGAAAACTATGGATTTCTGTGACACTAGAGGGCCTGGGCCATTCCTCAATTGCCTTTTTCTTTGAAGGATCCACATAAATTCCCTCACTTGTGATCACATGTCCCAAAAACGTGACTTGATTCATAAAAAATTCATGCTTTCTGAACATGGCGTAAAACTTATCCTTTCTTAATTTCGCCAACACAAGCCTTAGATGTTATTCATGTTCCTATTTGCTCTTGGAGTAGATGAGAATATCATCGATAAACACTACCAAAAATTTGTTAAGGTAATGTCTAAAGACTCTATTCATCAAATCCATGAAGATTGCAGGGATATTAGTAAGTCTAAAGGGAATCACCAAAAACTCATAGTGGCCATACCTTGTATGGAAGACAGTCTTCTGAATATCTTCTTTCTTCACCTTTACCTGATGATATACAGAATGAAGATCCACCTTTGAGAAGTATTGAGATCCTCTTAACTGATCGAACAAGTCATCAATCCTTGGGAGAGGATACTTGTTCTTTATGGTGATCTTGTTGAGTTCTCGATAATCGATACACAACCACATTGTTCCATCCTTCTTCTTCACAAAGAGCACTGGTTCACCCCAAGGTGATACACTAGGGAGTATGAACCCTTTGTCTAGATTCTCTTGCAACTGCTTCTTTAACTCCTCCAGTTCGATAGGAGCCATCCTATAGGGACACTTTAAGATTGGAGTAGCTCTGGGCATGAGTTCAATTGAGAACTCTACCTCATGATCCGGGGGAATTCAAGGTAACTCTTTGAAAAATACATCGTTGTATTCCCTCACGATTGGCATTTCCTCAAGGTTGGCACTTTCCTTCGACTCAACCATTTAGGTGAGGTATGATTCTTCATAGGGAATCAACACCCAAACCATTGAAGGGTTTTTCAAAGGAAATTCATGATCTTCCTTTCATTTGTAGAGGAGCATGGGATTGTTCGGAATATGAAAAGATATTTCCTTTTCCTGACAGTTGATATGTGCTCTATATAACGAGATCCAATCCATTCCCATTATAGTGTTGAATTCCACCAAGGGAAGTATTATGAGATTTTCTGGAAGAATCTTCCCACAAAAGGAAATGGGAGAAGAGTCAAACACTTTGTTTGCAATCATTTCACCACTCGGTGTTCTTACAGATATCTATACTTCAAGGTTTCGGGGCTTCAATTCAATAGTTCTATCAATCTTGAAGGATATAAAGGAATGCGTAGAACCAGAATCAAATAAGAATTTTCCCATTCTTGAGTGAATATAAAGTGTACCTTGTATGTATTTGTTATCATGCTCCACCTCCGTAGTAGTGATGTCATAATCCTTCCCTTGTTCCTTTGGATTTGGTGGCTGCTGACGCTGATTACCCTCGAGAGCTCGAGGTTTAGTGAACTGGTTTGCATAGTTCCTCAGCTCCCTACAGTTGTATAATTGAACCATGAGTGGTTCTCTCCTTTCATCGGCTACATTCTCCTTCCTTTTCATGTCTTTTCGACACTCTTGAGCATGGTTTCCCTCTTTTCCACACTTGTAGCACTTCCCAGTCCCTTTGATGCAGTTCCCATGGTGCAACTTCCCACATTTTTTGGCATGTGGGTCATTGATATTTCTTCCCGCCTTTGTCATTAGATCCACCAGCTTGAAAATCCATCTTTATTTTCTTATCACTATAGCCATGGGACCATTCTCCAAACTCCATCTATAATTTGATAACACACCGAACAACTTCTTCATAACTCCCAAAGTCTCGAATTTCAAGATCATTTCAAAGGTTTGGTTTTAATAAACTAAAGAATCTATCAAATTTTCTATCATTATTGACAAAAAAACCCAAAGCATACCTTGCAAGACTTGTGAAATTCACTTCATAGGTTGTGACAGATTCTGCTTATTTTTTCTTGAGCTCTATAAATTCTCTCTCCATATTTGTGCGAAGAGTTCTTGGGAAATACTTGTTAAGAAACATTATCTTAATGTCTTACCATTCCATCTCTCCAATTTCATCCCTGGGCTTGGTGTTCTTAATCAAAGCCCACCATTGATCGACTTCTCCATATAGACGATAAAAGGATAGAGTCAGCTTCTCCGCCTCAGAACAGTGAAGAACATAAAAGACCGTCTCCATGGAGTTGACCCACTGTTCCGCAAATAGTGGATCGGAAGATCCACTAAACATCGGTGGTCGTTTCCACATAAACCATTCGTTACCTAGTTTCTCCCTATTTGGTGAAGGAGGAAGTTCCCCATTATTATGGTTATTGTTCATAACCTAAGATAATTGGGTAAGAATTGCCATGAAGTTTTGAACTCCACCTCTGAAATCCTTGGGGATGTCGTTCGGGCAATCGTTGCATTGGCCCTCACAAGAGTTGTTGGCCTAATTTCTCCTGGTTCCCACCATTTTTTAAAATATAAAAGGTTAGAACAAAACATAAGTAAACAATTCCTGAATACATAAATTATTCATTTGAAAAATTTATACTGAAAGCATAACATATGGGATCCCTATGTAAATACTCTTGTGTACATATTTTTACTTAATCACATACTAGAGGTTTTCTATAGGGTTCACTAATCATAATTCCCAAATTAACTAAACCTTGCCTCTGGTACCAACTATAGAAACCCGAGCCTTTTATAACATTAATATTACATCATTTTAAAGATAAACAACATAATAATATTACACATAGAGGATCTAAAGGTTTAGTGTCTTGGGAAAACTAGGACCATACTTAACAAATACAACATCAAGCATAAACATTTATTTAATTTCTTATTCTCTAGATTCGTATTGGCACTTGTCCTATCCTTAGTACATGTATCCCCCTGAGGATATACATCAAAAGGGGTGAGCTAGAAGCCCAGAAAAAGGATATATAAGAACAATATATCATGGGTTGAGCATAATCATAACATAGGCAAAAGATCATGAACATGAGAGGAGCATAAATAAAAGACTTGAAATGTGGCAATGCATAAAAATGAAACATCATGTCTTAGTAGTTAACTACCACACATTATTTTGAACCAAGATAGCATCTTTTTCACAAATAATTTCACATTTACTCATGATATTCATCACTTTACCTAATGCATTGGAGCTCTGTATAATTCCAGGAGCACCCGTCTCATAGAAACATTCATATTGCACTATATAATTCCTAGTGCACCCGTCATATCATAACATTATCATTATCATGATTGCAACATAGAAAACATATAAAAAAATGTACATAAATAACCCATTGGAATTTAATGGGTTTCATCTCCTAATAATACATTCATAAGCTTTGGGTTCCCAAAAGAAAGAGGGAATAACATACATGTTACAAGAATCGTCCACTTTGGGTGAGAAGTAAAAGAGGTGTTCTTAAAAGAGGAGTTCATTTGGAAAAAATTTTGTTTGACATAAAAACTAATGACAAACATTTATATCCCAGAAAATTAAAGAAAATTATGAACAAATATTCTTTAAGGAGTAACCATGTCAAAAATGGAGTGAAAGAGGGAGAACCTGAAGGAAGAAAATTGGGTTCTAGATTTCCCCTTACCTTGTATCTGAATGCTTCCTTCTCTTTAATGTCTTGTATAATGACATTATATTAATTAATTAGAAATTACAGAACCTTTTATACATTAATAGGGTTCATTATGGATTCATTATGTCATTTTATGTTCCTTTGGATGACTTATAGAGTTTAAAAAACATTGTTCGGGGATGTTCGTTTTATGGTTTTTCTTGGGTGGTTCACCTGTATTCATAAATTAAAGTTAGGGTAGAACATGGGTAAACATCAAAAAAGGATATTACATGTCATTAATGATATTATAATAAATTATATTAGATCCATGTGGATGAATAATTAGATAATAATTAAATGAATATTGTTTGGGTTAATTTGGGCGGTTTTTCGATCACAATGAAGTTGTTTTAATTTATCACTTAGTAATATGTTCATAAGTCAGTTACAGAACTTTAAATAGGACATATTACATAAAAAATATTCTGGTTCAACCATAAAAATGGTTTCACGACCAGATTGGAAGGTATAAATGGAAGAATAAAGCATTTCGTTCTTGATGGTGATAAATTAACACCTCACGAACAACGTTCTATTTAATAAAATAAAAGGAAGAGGGAAAGGGGGTTGGATGATTTAATATCCCATTATAATCATACAATTATATTATATGTATAATAATGTAGTTAAAATACTATTTGTATGTATATAGTTTGGGAGAGATCAAGAAATGAACTTGAACTTGAAATGAAATTAAAGGAGAAGAGGGAGAGAAATTACCCCCTGAATCATTCTCTTGAGAACCTCCTTAAGGGACTAAGCCTGGTATTTTGATGACACCAGAAGCTCTTGGACTTGAGGGAGGGTCTAGGAAAGGTTTTTGTGTAGTGTTTAGAGAAGTCTTGGAGCTTGATAGGTGTGAGGAAATGAGGGCGTGAAGGGTGGCTTTTATAGTGGAGGGGAGAGGGGTTTCCATAATATAAAATTCATTAGTTTTTAAATTTCCCCTAAAACAAGGAATTGTGAGTCTTGATTGACCAAGAATAGTAATTTTATCATGTGATCCCAAAACAAGTGGGCTTACATCATCAAATCATCATCAATGACTCAATTAATCCATTATTTAGCATCTATTGTAAATTATCGGATTATACTATTCATTAAAAATTCAAGTATTTCAGAAAAATCCCAAAACATTTACCCCAAACATTTTTCAATGGGTAGAATCCAAAAATGAAGTCCATTTTTTCAAAAATAATTTTCTAAATATTATTAATTTAATATTTAATTAAAATCATAATTTACTTAAAAAAACAGTTTTTAAGATTAAAAATGATTTTTTAGTGCTTTCAAAAATTATGTAGGGTTTTATAAAATTATCTAAAAACTATAAGAAATTGATTTTATAGATAATGAATACATTTTAAGAAAATACACTTTCCTTTAAATTAAATATTTAGTTATAATTAATTATTTATGACTTACAAAATTCCAAAATGTTTACTAAGGTCAAATTGTCACTTTCTAAGATGTCTAAATTTTATTTAATTATTCATGGGTAAGTTTACTATTATGTTGGATGATTTACTATTCATAAGGGTCATATTACTATTCATAAGGGTATGTTACTATTCCTAAGGGTACATTACTATTCACCAAAAATTATTTTAGTTTCATTTGACTCCAAAAATCATCTTGAGCAGAACCGTGTATATAGGATTTTTAAAATTCCAAACACAAAAGTGACAAACTTATGTTTAAAGGTCACTTATCACTTAGTAGTTCATTATGTTGTGTTTCCATGTTATTTTATGACCTAAATATAAGAAGTGAATTTCCATTGAAAAAAATTGGGTCGTTACAACACAACCACTACACAAGTATCTCAACCTCCGTATAGCCCAAACCAACAACCACTATAAACAAAAAATTGCACCATTCTGAACACATGAATCTGAGAATTCCATCTTCCATGTCAAGATATTATCCACTCTAGGCAGCACTGAATCTCCCACATAGGTTTAATGATATCAGGGTTAATGTGTCTTGATTACGAATCGGGTACTCCCCTTTTCTTATGTCATGAATTTAACCCACATCACAAAACACACTTCAAAAACCAAGGAAAACAGCTCATTATATAAAACAATAAGATCTAAAACATCACAGCACAAAGAAAAACAATACAAAGAAAAACATAAAATAACTCTAGATACTAGGCATGCATCTATGTCTCATACTCACACGTACTCTATTCTAAGACACCATGAGTCCATAATACCTAAACTAGGGGAATGGTTCATCCACAAAACACCTTCTCCTAGAGATCCTATATCATTACAGCCTGCTCCAAAAATTTTATTTCATCCTCGATATCCAACTTTCCCCAGTCAATGACATGGGAGTCATCATGAAGATACCGAAAAAGCTGAGAGATGTGGAATACCTCATGGATCCTATCTAACTATAGTGAAAATGCAACCTGATATTCCCCTTCACCAACTCACCCCAATGCCTCAAAGGGCCCAAAAACCTATGAGAAATCTTACTCTCTCTGCCAAACTTCTACTGCCCATCTTGAGTGGAAACCTCTAAGAACATGGGGTACCTGACATCGAACTCCAAGGGCCTTCTCCTGTGATCTTCATAAGAATTTTTTCGGTCATGCATCTCTTTCATACTCTCATGAACAATATTAATATTTTTTGTTATGAAATTCACTATATTAGTACTAAGGATGGTTGTCTCCCCAACCTATGTCAACCAGAACGGTGAACAAAATAATCTCCCATACAAAGCCTCAAATAGGGCCATTCCAATGGAATATTTACTGTTATTATTATAAGAAAACTCTGAATAATATAGGTGTCTTACCCAAGATACTCCAAATTCCAAGATGTATACTTAAAACATATCCTCCAATGTCTAGATAGTATGTTATGTCTGTCCACTTGTCTGAGGATGGAAATAAGTGTTGAGGCGTAACTGAGTGCCAAAAGCATGCTAAAATACCCTCCAGACTCATGAGTTAAAATTCGTACCTTAATCTAAGATAATGTACCTCATAAATCCATGAAACTGAACCACTACACCCACGTACATCATAACCAAGTAATCCATTGAACTTGACTCCTCTACCCCTATGAAGTGGGCCAATTTAATAAATTGATTAACTATTACCTGAATAGCATCACAACCTACCTGATATTTAGTTAATCATGTGATGAAATCCATAGATATTTCATCCCATTTCAACTCGAGAACATCTAGGGGATGTAACAAACCACCCGAAACATGATGCTTCACCTTTACTTGCTAGAAATCCAGACACAAAGACACACACTATACCACTTCCCATTTCATTTCGGGCCACAAAAAATGTTTCCTTAAGACATGTTACATTTCAGAAACTCTTGGGTGTACCATCAAAGGTGATATATGAAACTCATGAAGTAATACATCATGATTCACTACCAAAACAAAAAACCTTCCAAAAAACAACATATGGTTATGTCCATCATTTGACCATCCCTCCAGAGCATCACTATGTCCAACATGATCATACAACACCTCAACCTCTAAGTCTCGCCATTGAGACTCCTTTTCCAACTGCAATAGGGAAGACTATACCATAATTTGAAACAAACAAACCCTACCACCATCCATTATCGCATCTAAGTGCAAAGCTTCCAACTCCAACATTTCTCTCCAAGAATTTTCAGAATCCCAAACAACACCCTTCCATGACTTTTGGCTCAAAGCATAGGCTAAAAAAATTATATTCCATGAGGTGTAGGAGATATCAAAAATAATAGCCCTGAAGAAGAACCATACACCTCCTCTCTTGTAAGTTCAAATAATGATAAGAAAATATATAACCCATGATCTTGTGATCTGTGAAGACCACAATGCACTCCCCAATGAGGTAATGTCACAAAAAATTTAGTGAAAACACAACTGCTACTTGCTATAGATCATGGGTGAAATATTTATGCTCATGGGGACATAACTGCCAAGAAGCATAAGAGATCACTACCCGCTGCTGCATCATCACATATCCCAATCCCAAATGGGAAGTGTCACAAAACACCTCAAACATCGCCCCTTACTCAAGAAACTAGAGCACTAGAGAACTAACGAAATTCCCCTTTAGGTAACTGAACAATTTCTAGAATTGATAACTCCACACAAAATCATGGTATTTCCTATTCAAAGATGTTAATGGGGTTGAAAATAAATATAAATTAGGTACAAACCTTCGATAATAGCATGCGAGATCAAGGAAACTACGAACCTCTACCATGTTCTTGGGTGATTCCCGAAAAACAAGTACTTCAACAGTCTTTGGTTATACTAATAAACCCTATTGAGACACCACATGCCTGATGAAATTCACCTATCGTGTCTATAACCTTCACTTGAACAAATTTCCATAGAGACGGTGGAATCGAAGAACATGGAAGTCATTCGTAAGATGCTCTGTGTGCTCCTCCTCTAACTTAGAGTAGATTAAGATATCACTGATGAATATAATGAATAAATGATCTAGGAAATATTATAACATAGATTTCATACGCCCCATGAACACTGATGGTACGTTTATAACATGAAATGACGTGACTACAAACTTGAAGTGCCCATACATGCATCTAAAGGCAATATTTGGGATATCTCCCTCTTTCAACCTCAACTAGTGATATATAGTTGATAGACTGATCTTAGAAAACCAACTCTCCCCTATTATTTGGTCGAGAAGATTTCCTATCCTTGGATGAGGGTAATCATTCTTGATCGTCACATAATTCAACCTCTGGTAGTCTATACACAACCTCAGACTACCATCTGCCTTCTTGGTGAACAAAACTGGAGCACCCCATGATGACGCATTGGGCCAGATAAAAACCATATGCATCACATCGCCTATCTAAATCCTTAACTCCCACAAATTTGAAGCTTACATTCGATAAGGAGATATCAAAATCAGAGAAACATTGGGTTACAAATATATCCTAAACTCAACATCATGTCGAGGGGGTAGCATCACAATTTACTTGGGGAAAACATCTAAGAACTCACTAAAATCCCTAGGAAACTCTATCATCCAAGTTTCCATAGATTCTGATGACAACTTAGCTGATAAGGAAAGAAGGGTCTCCACATGCCGACTGCCCACCTGACAACTCCCCTTACCAATGAAGACCACATGCTGAATATCCACATCCAAAACATGACTCTCCTTTAGAAGAATAGTTAATAGCACATACAGAACAAAAACAATAAGTGTTGAGGATGAAATTTTATGGTTTCATATGTTGTAAGAAAATATCCCCATGGGACTCATGTGTCCCCATCATCAATCTACACCCCCTACACACATCAAACAAGTAAGTATGACCTCTGGCTAGTGTAGTAAATATTAGGGGTACGAGAAGCCTCTATACGTCTAGTTCTAGATAACGGGTTAGAGTGGGTGAAACAAAAAATCATAAATATCCTGTATCAAAAAAGCACACACAAGGGTACTAAACAAACTAATCATACATATAATGATATTTAGACACTATGGATTTCCTACCTCCACTACGTGAAACTGACCATGCCCAAATCCTTTACCTATATGATGATGACCACCTCCTTGACCACACTTGGGTAGTGGTACCTAAACATGATTAATATCATGAGTTCATCCTATACCATCTCCTTCTCCCCTTGGCAGACCAAAAACTGGTTTTCCCTGCTGCTGAAATGGTCTCACTAGAAACTACTACTGAGGGTGGGGCTGAACTTGTCTACCTCCACCAAACTAAGCTTGGGAAACCACTTGGTACTTTCTATGTAAATGTACACAAACCCCACAACCAAACCACACTATAAACAATTTCCCAGTAAAAACATGAAAACCAATAGCACCATAAGGTTGGAAAGGAAGTTGCTGAGGTCGACTCACTTTCAGTCGAAACCTTGAAGATCTCGGTGCCTGAGACCTTACACTAATAAATCTTTCCCTTGAATAACCCTATTAGATCCCTATTATAGTGAACCTACCCATGAGTGCATCCCCTCGATCATATCTACCTTCTTCTGAACCTCTAAATATTTCAGCAATGTAAAAGGAGTAACTGCTACTGGATATAAGGATGGAGGGACTTCTTTAGGCATCACACATGAGAATAATTATCTATTAAAGGAACTAGGTCAAAACATACATGGTCCTTGAACTTGATCTTGATCTCTCAAACTGACATGCTCCCACTACTGAAGAGAAATAAGCTCTTGGATATTTATATCCTTCAGGGTCGAGGAAAGGAACTTTTCCAAAAAATCGTTATGAAAGTCGAACCAAAAAATATCTGCCTCCTTCCGCTCTCCGAGATAAAATTTCCACCAATGATTCCCAACTCCTCTCATATGATGGACTACCAAAGGGACCTAATATTTTTTTTATGGTCAGATCAAACTGAAAGTGATCTCGAACTCCTCCAGACATCTCTCTGTCTCCATGTCTGAAACAATTCCATCATACATCCCCAAAGACTACCCCTGGAAGGCATGCAATGTTCTATTCCACCAATCATCCTCCTTAACTAGATCAACCCTATGGGTGATCAAATTGATCAGAATGCTAAACCTCAACTGCCTGATCTACATGAAAATGACCAACATGAGCCATATCTGAAAGGAAAACAACTGTTTCTTAAGATTCATTAGTATATAATTTCATTTAAGATTAATTTTAACCCATGTAATTCATTTTTATCCATTTCAACATTCCCAAAACAACCCAATTCAAACAAGAAAATAATTCATTTTGATACATGCACCTATCCTAGGTCTCCAACCTGCAAGTAGGTCCATATCACTTGGCCATTCAATAAGCTCAGAGTCCTTGTATTGGATCATGGGGGGGGGGGGATCTAAAATCCCATGTCATAACCGGTCTCCCTGACCTATGTCACACAAATAATTCAACTAGAACTGTTTCCATACCACTCTATGAAATCCTCGCTATTCCTAACTCCAAATTCCATCATATCTATCAACCATCATCACTGATAAAACTATGTCACAAACCCCTCCCTCTACAGATACCACACATAGGATGGTAATGAATAAAAGGAGATAATGACGCCCCAAGTCTGAGATCCAATAGGCCCTAGTTTGGTGATTAACACAAAATGTGTACAAATCTCATCATATATAAGGAACTACCCTTTATAATATAAATAGGATTGGGAGATAACATTAATAATCAATAATCAACACCATGAAATATATATAAGAAAATGAAAAATCATCCCATAATGAAAGTGTGAATAGAACTGATACAAATAAAACTCTCCAAAATAAATACCCAAAAGTAATGCTAAAATAGTGACACAAAAACTATAAATGATCTGATCTATTAAGGCCTGACATGGTCCTATAAATCCTCTTGGAAAGAAGTATACTAATGCTCCTGTGATAAAATAACAGAACCAAATAGCACCCAAACATGTATAATAACTATCCCAGCCTCACCAAGGCATGCTCACCAAATAACGCAATCCAAGTAATATAATATAAAGTAAATCACATTAATGATAGGTTACCCCATACCAATTTCCCACTGATTAACTTCTCTCACAACCCAATATAAGATGTCTTGGAGCTCCCACATCTTCTGAATATACCACATCACATCCCGCCCACACACACCTAGGCCTCACTACACATCACACCTTCACACACCGGGGCCTCAAAACATATCCCTCCCATGAACACTTGGTCCTCACATAAAATACCACTCTCACACACCTAGTACACACACCATGAAACATCTCATCTCATCTAATCATGTCTCATCCTAAAGACACCTGGTAAAGCACATCACAACTTATCCCAAAGACACCCGAGACACCACATCAAAACTCATCCTCAAGAAAATTGGGATATTACAACCGCCATGTTTTTCACTAACAGACCTTTGAAAATTACAAGAAGTATAATACCTACCTCACCTAGAAGAGGGTGTAGGGAAGAGTAGGTGGCTAGATAGCCATCCTATCACTGGGATGTTGGGAAATACACCCCTCACGTGATGATATAGGTGTTCTTCATATAGTTATCAACATGGGTGAGGTGAATATAGAAATCACAAGGAAATAAAAGTATACCTATATAGTATCAAACACTCAATACCAACTAAGGGTTTCTCAAATAGACAACCAACTTAAAACACTATCACCTTTTATTCCACCTATAAATGTATTTATTAGTATCTGAAATAGTCTTTTCAGAACATAAAGATCCTTGATATTCTAATACGAATTCACATTTCCTTCACGTTTAACACCCATTCATTTCATTATTTATCATCAACCACCTTTAATCACATAATCCATCATTAAATTATTTACTGAAAATTCTCAACCCATTAACCGAACAAACCCATGTCATTTCCAAAATTATTAAACAATTATTTTTTCCATAACTACTCAGGAATATAGAACAACACAACCATATTACACAAACAAATAAACATACCATCACCTCACCACCCCAAAAGCATGACCAGCAAAACTATCAGCCCCACATTCCTCAACCACACATCTCCATACAAAAAGCATGACCACACAACCACAACACATCAATATCATCATGTATAGATATCAAAAGGGGTTTTTATCATATTCCACTTTATTTTAGGGGTGTTATTAGAAAAACCAAAATCCTCGGGCAACCATTTCATTAGACAAGTATAAGTAATTAAGAAATTTCAAATTAGGGTAAAATCAAAACAATAACAACCAAATAAGCAACCACAACATATATATCCATAACAAACAAATCCCCCAACATCCTCAATTTTCAGCAGGGCATCCAGCCTGTACAATTTCACAATATCACAAATAATATCAAAATTGTAAAATCATGTGAACAAAACCCATTTATCAATAAATTAAATTTAAAAAATTATTTATATTTAATTAAACTAAGACAACCATAATCCATAGATAAACAAAAAAACCCCTCCCACAAGATAAAAAATAAAGGGAAATAAAGGAAACCCTACCTCAAATAAGATTACCAACTCACTACGCACTGTAGGGAAAAGAAGAACACCCAAAAACACAACCAAACCATGAAAAAATAGGGATCAACCTATATCACAACTATATACCATTAAAATGTAACCCAAAACACTGACCAAACCAAAACAACATCACCATAGTGAATCCTTGGAAAAAAATAGAAGAAAATAGATGAGAACAAGAATATAACACCCTATAGATTGAAGATAGGAAGCCAGGAATCAATCCTCATTAAAAGGAAACCCAAATAATAGAAGAAGGCATTGTTGGATCATCTGAAATAATAGAGGGATGCACTATTATAGGTTTTGAGAAATAACTGAAGTAGTTGAAACCTTTAAAACAATAGAAAATCTGGGAGTTATAGGCCGTGTAACCCCTTTCAAGTCATGTAATCATGAAATTACATGTTCCCTAAAAAACATGTCACACTTTATTATTTAAACTCTAAAACATACACCTAGTTAACCAACCCTAGAAAAGATGTGAAACCAACTTTCACTTTTTTTAATACACTTACACAATGTGTATTTCCTGTAGTAGTTCTTCTTCACCTCCAGATTCCTTTGAAAAGTCCTGAAACCTCTCCCCAACGACTAAAATACTGAAAACTAGAAAAGTAACAAACTAGGAGGGAATGGACCATTAAAATCCTTCCTCGGCCTCATAAAAAAAATTTCCTAACCCTGCTCGTGAAAGGGTCTCATGTTCTAGGATCCTGGCACTCGATGTCTCTTGGTTGCTATAGATGACTTATCTATGTCGTAACCACTTCTAGATCTAACTAATAGACATCCCTCTAACAAAAATAACTCTATAACGAGCCCTGCTCCAACACCCCAACATAGTTTGGGATTCACAATGGTACAATGTTGGCTCAAATCTCTCAGTGGATTCCCTTCCCAAACTTGTGTGCTCAGAAGTATCCATCACAGATCATGTCAAGGGAGTAATGTGTAAGGTCTTCACACATTTTGTGTACTTAGACACCATCACCCCTCCCTTATGAAGCTCTATAATCTCTTAGATCTAGATTGAGTGTATTAATGAGTGGAAATAATCCTCACAAAATAGAAGATGGAAGTAATCCCATGAGTGTGTCGACTTGTTATGCATCTATGTAACTGGGCACCACCAATATCCACCTAATTTGTGGGAAAGGATGGATTCCAGTGCCACTACATAATCAGTTAGGGTCCAAATGATCCTAAAGATACAAACCACCGACTCTATCCAATCTTCTACTTCCTGGGTATCAGGCTCACTATGGAACCTCAGTGGTCTCTAATAAGGGAACTCAAGAAGTGCGCTAAGCCTGCACACATCCTCAGCCTACTTTGCTGGGATCGTCTGCTGTTCGATAGGTGGAGTCACTTCTACCTACCCACCTAGATGAAGGGGATCATGGTTTTCACCCTAAACTGAGGCCTTTTAACTCCTAAGTTCATCATCATGAACCAGATTTGGTATCCTGGATGACTGTCATCATGGAGGCATCCTAAACTTTTTCATGGAGTACCACAGTTAGATGAGTATACATATATATTGATAACAAAAAAGGGTAGATGAATTAATAAAGATAGTACAAAACTTAATCCAATATAATTTATGTACTATTAATCCCTGCAACAAATGTCTCGACATGCTGGATCGATAAGTAGGTAGTCAGGGTCTTGGTGGATGGATACGTCGGGCACCCATACCATCACTGGTCTCCTTGGCATGAGATCCTCACTTGAGACACTATGAAACCATTTCCCTAAACCCAACCAATCCTCTTAAGGGGATTAGTCCAAATAAAATCCCGACGAATGAAATTTCTCTGATACCAATCTATCATGACCCGACACATGATGGGGCTCGATCCGCAACCACCCCAAGCCCACATCTATAGGCTAGGGGGTGGAGACAAGTTTTGTAGGCATAAATAACTCAGGGAGGCCTTTTTCTAAGATCTTTTACACACACACATATCCAACTCAATGAAAAAGCGCATATGGAAAGAAGAAAATATGCATCACTACTATAAAATAAAACAATCATGCATGAAACTCTAGACAATATAAGAGTATGGTAGTGTAAAATAAAATGTAAATGGAACAAATACATGCCCAACCAAAAATATGTCCCAACCTAAAAAAATAAGAAAATTAAATCCTGAGAGAGCCCATATTCAGAATCCCATGTTATGACCACCGTATGTGGTCCAAGTACACAATATCCAAAATATAGCACCCCGACCATAAAGTCCTGAAGCTTGTTCATTATTTGATTACATAGGAATGATTATAAGGAATCAAATCCCAATGGACCAATTAGTTTAGCAGTCTTGGAAATATATATCACATACATGATGCCCATAATACATTGGGAAATAGAAAACACAAACATGATACATAATAAAAGAAATAAACAGCATCCTTGAAATATTATTCAAATATTTCTTATTCATACCATCGGGAAATGAAACATAATAAGGGTGAGCTAAAATTATTTATAAAGATAAGTAATGTGGAATAAATAATAAATCAACGAGAATAAATTAACATTTCATGGTTAATAATTGATAACACATTCAATTCAAATAACTTGATAAGGAAAAATAAATATGGAAAGGTAATAAACTAAAACACATACCATTTAATCAATAAAATAAAATGAAATGTATCAATAGATATATATATGAAAAATCTCATGGATTTATAGTAACTGAAACTAAATGAGGACAGTTATTTCTTAATGGAATTCACGACTAAGGCACATGGAAACCTATACCATCAAGATGATTTAGAATATGGTTTAAAAGTATGGATAGAAACCCGTATAATTTGCACAACTTATTTATCCCATGGGAACCTATCTATGAAACAAGGAGCTATATAAAGTCTAAGATCCACCCATCATTTCCATTCTAAATACTTAATTATAATTAATAATAAAAATAAATAATATTCCTTATCAAAAAACCATATTTAGTGAGAAATGTAGATTTATTAATAATTTCCCAGTTAAACAAATAACTATCAAAGTAAACACTGTATATAAGATGGTATATGGTTTAGGAAATACTAATATCCATTTTATAATAATATGGATATTCAAGTAATTTTACAATGAAAAATTATTACAATAAAGTGATAATTTCAAAATAAATTTAACAATCACAAAGAAAAAGTGAGATTGTAAAGATAATCATTAAGAACATTATTGAGGAGAATAATAATTAAACATTCAAAAGAATCCCATACCACTTTGAAACGTTTAAATAATAATTTACTATAAATTAATAATATCAAATTAAACATAGAAACCATGATATTAATTAGATTCATGCTATAACATGTCAAAATATAACATATACACCAAATAAAAGTTAATTGGCACATAAGAACAAATAAGTCTCAATGGATTGTAAATTGACACAAAATTCCCATACTTATGAATCAAAACACCCAAAAATAATAATAATTAAATGAAATATTTAAAAATTAAGCTTTTAAATATGAAAGGATGCTTCTAGAAAATGATGTCTGGTAAATCCGTACATTCCGTACGAGGTAAAAATAATATTCCTTTTTTATACTAAAAAGGTTAAAAAATGTCTTTTTTGAAGAGAGATAATAACATTACTTTGAAAAAATTGGTAAAATAAAAAAGGGTAAAAATTTATTTACGAAAATATTTTTAAAATGTTAATAACATTTTTGAAATCATTTAATAAAACATGGGTTTTAGAAGAAAATAGGTTCTCTGGCTAAAGAGAGAAATGAAGTCTGGTTTTCTTTAAAAAAATTCCTAAAAAACATTGAGTAACAAAGTGTAGAAAAAAGGTACTATTACTGGTTATATGTTATTAATAAAAATAGTAGATCAAAATAAAAAGGTTTATTGAAAAATTATCCAATAATTTCCTCGAATGAAAATTCATGTACTAACAATATCGAATAAAATGAGACTGTGAAATAAACCCTTGAAAGGGATATAATGTCAATGTAACAATAAATCAATGCGTAGATTATGTGTATAAAATTTAAATACACATAAGTTAAGTTTAAATACAACATTATATAGTAAAAATTTATTTCAAGCATAATCTAATAATAATAATGACAACAATGACGTAATATAACTCATTGAAAATAAATTCTGATATGAAATTCAATTCAACTTGGTAACTTTTAACTCAAATTCCCTTTAAATAAATACCTAAAATTGAAACTAAAAATACCATGAAGATATATTTATTCATGATATTACATGTCAATGTGTACTTACATTCACCATATATAATAAATTAGGTTCCCAACAATTAAGTATGCCTCACAGAATGAAAATGAGACAATAATCCCTTACATTGAGTTTCCTTTCAGGTGAATGTATTTAAAATTCCCATATAATAATATTATGTTACTTTTATAATTTATTAAGAACCTTTTTCATGTTTATTATTAATTTTATTTCACTTATTACCATGTTTTATACAACTACTTAAACAATTAAGTTTATGTTCGGTGTTTTGACCAAATTCAATTTTTGAGTAAAAAATGAATTTGGTAGGTCACGTTGGACATAGGGATAATTATATACCATATAAAAAATTTTATTCAGGAAATAATTAATATATTTATTCATAAATTATACTTTTAAAACCAATCATTAAATTTTTTTTTATGAAAAATGAATCAATGTTACTATCATGGAGACGGTAGGTCATACAAACACATGAGTAACGTTTCCATTTTTCAATGATTGTTATGAAAGGAAGTTAAGTAACACTATATATTAACATAATTATAATTATTTGTTCATATATACTTATATATTATATTATTTAGATGTAAAAGGAATCACATCGTGTCGAGGAGGTAGAAGTCTACACATTCACGAACGAAATTTTCAATTTATAAGTGTGTGAAAGGGTAATAATGAAAAATGATATAAATATATATATATATAAATATATATATATTATTTCTAGAAAGGTAATTATGTAATTAATATAATATTTATACTTTCTATGTCACATATATTTAATTTAAACCATCCTTTATACATTCCATGTGTTGGAACCATGGTCTTCTATGCATGATTTGGAGTGTGGTTTGTGTTTGTTGTCAATCCTCAATGGAAGCTTGGCTCGTGTACCAGCAAAGAGATCATACCTTTCAAGCAGACAACAGTATTGAAGGTGGCGTCGTTTCCCAGTGTTTGCCAAATTTTTGGGGTCCAAAATCTAGAAATTGGTGAGCATCACGAAAATAGGATTTCCATGAAGATCATGATTTAATATGGAAAATGCATGAATTTCGCGAAGAGAGGATGCATGGTTTGGAAATCGCGAAGACCAGAAGAATGGAGGCGATGAGTCTTCGCGATTACGTCAAAGCTTCGCGAACGGAAGAGTTGAATAGCTTCACGGCGATGAAGGGATTTGAGAGGGAGCTTCACGGAAAAGGCGCGAAGGAATGTTGGGCTTCGCGAAGGGAGCTTCACGACGTTGTTGCGAAGGTATGTTGACGGTGATTCTTCGCGACTACGTCAAGCTCCGCGAACGAAAGATTGCCGTGGAGCTTTGCGATTTGGAAAGATTTCTGGTAGAAACTTTGGAGCTTCGCGATTTGAGATGACGTGGAGTTGACTTCGCGTGGAGGGGATGAGGGTCGATGGAATCACCTATAAATAGAGGCCGACCCCCTCAAGAGAAGCAGAGAGAATTTCAGAAAAACTCCTTTTCTCTCGGTTCGCAAAGGTCTCTCGCGAAGGTAGCGTGCTTTGCGTAAGAGGAGCTTCGCGGCGGCTATTCTGGCTCCACGAAAGATGTGCGCCCCGCATTGGCTCAGTGAGCATCGCGAAGAGGCAGGAGCTTCGCGATAGCCAGGCATTGTGAGGCTAGAGCATCGCGAGAGTGCTTCGTGATTGAGCTTCGCGATTGAGCTTCGCGAAATGGCAGGGGCTCTATGAAGTCTTGCTTAAGCTTTCCAAAATTGGGAGCCATTCAAAGTAGGGTACTTTGTGAAGACCCTTTCCGAGGTTATTCACCCAGTGGACAGGGGCAAGAGGAGTATTCATCAGTGGATGAAACCTGGACTTTGATAGAGCATCAATTATTGGGAAATCACACAAGTGATTGTGATTCAGGAAAACAAGAACATGGGATCTAGTGCATTCAGTCATTGCACTAAAGGAGGATTGAATAGAAAAGTGCATCAACTCTGAACTCTGATGCAAGCAATGTCTCATGATAAACAGGAGACACAGAACTTCATGTCTATCCATTTAAGAGACCTTCACGTCTATAAACTAAGTGGGACTTCACCAACGACAGTGAGCTAGGGGGAGTCAACGGGAGTGACCCGAGGGATGCAATGAGCTATCCCCGAACAATTGTAAAGGCAGTGAACCTGGGACAGAGTGTCTGTACCCGAACTTGTGTAATCTACAGCTAGTGAAGCATAGTGGTTTTTGGTACGACCGACAACCTGTCGGCGTATGCTCCTTGTATGTAGCCCTTAGTGGTGAACCAAGTAAAAAGGGCTGTGTCTTCTCTGTGTATGTGAATGTTTGCTTTCTAATATTTATCTTCATATAGGTTCAACAAGTTCCTACCAACGTGGGAACAAGATCCATCACTTTAAAAAGAAAAAGTGGTCACCCTGATTCACCCCTCCCCTCTCAGGGTGTCCTGGGGTCCTTCAAGTGGTATCAGAGGGTAAAGGTTGCTGGTGTTGAATCCGACCCTTGTTTTCATTATGGAAAACGCGGTCAATGTTAGGGGAGTCCCTCCCTTTGATGGAAGCAATTTCCATATCTGGAAGAACAGAATGAGATCTCATCTGAGATCTCTTAGAATGGAAGTTCTCTTTTCTACTGTGCAAGGAATACAAGTCACTGATCCAACAGGCCTTGCTATGACTGAAATAGACAGGAAACTTCTTGATGCAGATGCTAAAGCACAGAATGCACTCACTGCAGCCCTTTCTGATCAGATCTACCTAAAGGTGATGAACTACACCTCAGCAAAATCCATGTGGGATAAAATTGAGAATATTTATGAAGGTGATAGCAAAGTGAAGGAGGCAAAACTACAAGTGTTGCACAATCAGTTTGATGATCTGAAGATGCATCCAGATGAGAATGCAGACTCTTTCTTCAATCGAATTACTGAAGTAGTTGGAGCTATTAGGGGTCTAGGGGAAGAAATCAAAGACATTGATATTGTAAAGAAAATATTGAGAATACTTCCACCTCTTTATAATGCGAAGGTGTCAGCCCTTGAGGAAAGAGATCTTTCCAAACTTTCTCTAGATGATCTACTCAGCAGTTTGGTAGCATATGAAATGAGAGTCAAACCTGAAGATGCTACGACTCGGGTGAGATAGGAAATGGCATTCAAGGCCATGGATAAACTGAAAATCTAAAAGGATAGTAGCGGTGAAGATGACGAAGAAAAATAAATTCTTTCTCTCATTGCAAAGAAGTTCCAGAAGGGGAAAGGGATATTCAAAGGGAAGTTAACTCTCGCGTGTTTCCGTTGTGGACAAGTTGGTCACATTGCCTCTCAGTGTTTAAAAATGATCAATGATGAAGATAGTGAGGATGAAAACTTCATGAAGCCTCAGAGAAGGTTCTTAAAAAAGGGGGACTTCAAATCTGGTAAGAAAATGAAAAGGAAGAGTTTTTTCTGTGAAGAGGAAGAAGATGATAATGAATTCTGTGATGAAGAAGAACAAGAATTCAAAACTGGGAACCATGCTTCTATGATGGCCACTATTGAAAAGCCAGAAGATACTGATGGAGAAAAACAACTGCGAACTTGTGTAGATCTTGATATGTAACTTAAGGATGCGGTTAGTAAGATCAAGATTAAATGTAAGAGCTGCAATAAGTGGAAATCAATTGTAGAAGAATCAAATGAATAGATTGATCAACTTGAAGCTGAAATTGAATGACTGTAAGAATTTGTGAAGGTACAGTCTAAAATAATTGAAAGTAATGATGATGTAGTAGATCTGAAGCTGAGAATTGAAGAGCAGGCTACGGTCATCAATGACCTCACCTCCAGACTAGATGAAAAATCCAAGACTACTGATGGTCTTGAGGAGGAAGTAATTAATCTAAGGAGTAAACTGGAGACTGAATCAGTTCCAAAAGAATCGAGGAAGAAAATACAGTTTGGAAGATTCTCAGATGCATAATTACTATCAAGAGCCAAGTGTGGTTCAGATGGGGTTGAAAAAATCTTGAGTAATCAAAGACCTGCTTGCATGGGAAAGAGTGGAATTGGCTGTGAGGCTGAGACATCAACTGCTGGAAGTGAAAAGACCCAAAAGAAAGATAAGATGAAAGTTGACCATGCTGAAACGTTTCCTAGAATTCCGAAAAAGGAACCCCCATTCCAAACTAAAAGGGGACCTACAAATTATCCTCAAACATTCAGAAATGACAGACAGTCTTACTATTCACCCAAGGAAGACGGTATGAGGAGAAATTCAAGTGAGAAGACATTTCCTCTCATGAAGTGTCAGTTCTGTGGCTATCTGGGCCATACCATGTCATATTGTGAAGAGGCAAGAAGCTATCTGAATGGAGAAGATATAGAAGCTCAACAAAGGAGAACAATTTCATATCCTAATTATTATAGAAGAAATAATTTCTATGGATATTGTTTTTGTTGTTATAATTTTGGCCATAAGGCCGCTAATTGCAGGAAGAGAAGGGACATGGACACCTCATACTGAAGTTCAAGACAAGTCAAGTCTCGTCAGCAAGATAGTGTTGCTCTTTCAAACAGGTTTTCACCTCTCAAAGAAGACTTTGACTATGAAGAACTTGGGTATGCATAAGAGATAATTGAAAAACCATCAGTTCTTTATACTCGATCTAATGTCTCATGGAAGGAAAGGAAGAAGATTGATAAATCCAACCTTGTAGAGGTGGCCCTCAAAGCTACAAAGAACAACAATACCTGGATTCTAGATAGCGGTTGTTCATCTCATATGACAGGTAATGCCGGCCTACTAACGAATATCATAAAGAATGTCGATGGTACAATAAGATTTGGTAATGATGGGGCTCTGAAAATCAAAGGGAGTGGAAGTACCGAATTAGCTAATGGAGAGCTAAAGAAGATTGAAGTCCTTTACATAGATGGCCTACGTCATAATCTCCTCAGCGTGAGTCAACTCTGTGACTCAGGACTTATAGTCACGTTTAATCAGAAAGGCTGCACTATCAAGGGAAAGACTGGAAATTCTCTTATGAAGGGATGCAGAACAGAAGGCAACTTGTATCAAGTTGATAGTGAAGAAAATGTATGTTACATGACTGTTGAAGAAGAAAACAATTTGTGGCATCGGAGACTGGGACACATCAATCAACAAGACAGGGAGAAAATATCAAAATTGAGAATTGTCATGGACATTCCCAACCTGAAGTGTGAGCGTCAAAAATCTTGTGATGCTTGTATGCGTGGGAAGCTGGTCTGCAGTTCATATCGACCAAAGAAGAAAAGAGCGTCTCACCTTCTTGATCTGATTCATACAGATGTTTGTGGGCCAATAAATGTTTCTGGAACTCATGGAGAAAGGTACTTTTTCCTTTTCATAGATGATTACAGTAGAATGGCATGTGTGATGGTCATTCATAGGAAACGACAAGTCCTTGATTGCATGAAAACATATCGGCGAATCGCCGAGAATGATTCTAGACGAACAATCAAAGTGTTGTGATCTGACAATGGAGGAGAATACACTTCCATTGAATTTGAGAATTATCTGGAGAAGCATGGGATACAGCATGAGGTAGCTGCTGTGAGAACTCCACAACAAAATGGAGTTGTTGAACGTAGGAATCGACAGGTGAACAACATGGCACGAACAATGCTGATTGAGAGTCGTATTCCACGACATTACTGGAAAGAGGCTGTTCAAGCTGCAGTGTACATTCAGAATCGAACAGGACTTTATATGGGTGAGACGAAGACACCATATGAATTGTGGCATGGACGGAAGCCTTCTCTAAAATACTTTCGTGTCTTTGGAAGTAAATGCTTCATCAGGAACAAAGAAGGAAATCAAGGGAAGTACGATGACAATGCAGATGAAGGAATTTTCCTCGGATACTCAATGAACAGCAAAGCCTACAAATGTTTCAACAAGCATTTGGGAAGGATTGTGGAAAGTAGTGATGTTAAGATAATTGAAGAGAAAACCACAAATGATTCAAGGAAGCCATATGCTGATGTGATAGAAAGTCAGGAAGAATGTGAACGTGAAGATAATACAAATGCAGAAATAGAGGAAGCTGTTCAAAACACTCAGCAGTCACATCAAGATGTTGACTCAGAAGAAGAATTTGAAGAAGAAATAGTGGCTGAAGAGAATAATACTGAACCTCGTAGGAGAAATCGAAGAGCTGAGATTGATCCATCCAACATAATTGGGGACAGGAGTGCACCCACTCAAACAAGAAGGATGAGGAATACCACGCAATCTGCATTTCTATCTGTTGTAGAGCCATCCTCATTCGAAGAAGCTGCAAAAGATAAGTCTTGGGTGAAAGCCATGAATGATGAATTAGATCAGATCGAAAAGAATCAGACATGGGATCTTGTCCAGAGGCCCGAAGGTCACATTGTTATTGGTACCAAATGGATCTTCAAAAATAAGTTTGTTGAGCATGGAAGTGTCATCAGAAACAAGGCACGACTGGTATGTAAAGGATACTCCTAGATTGAAGGCATTGATGTCGAAGAAACCTTTGCTCCAGTGGCTAGACTGGAGTCAATCCGACTTTTCCTTGCCATGCAACTCCAAAGAGGATATAAAGTATATCAAATGGATGTCAAGAAAGCATTCTTGAATGGTGTAATCGAAGAAGAAGTCTACATTGAACAACCAGTGGGATTTGTTTTGGGTACTGATGAAACAAAGGTATGTAAACTGAAGAATGCTCTATATGGTTTGAAGCAGGAACCACGGGCATGGTACTCACGGCTGGACTCATATCTCAAGAAGTTTGAATTCAAAAGAGGAGGAGTTGATCACAATCTCTATGTGAAGAATTATCCAAAAGATCAATTCATGGTTCTTGTCTACGTTGATGATATCATATTTGGTGGGAGCAGGTAGAAATCAGTGGATGAATTTTCCAACCACATGAAATCAGAATTTGAAATGTCTATGATTGGGGAGCTCACATATTTCTTGGGGATGTAAGTGATTCAAAAGAAGGAATACACTTTCATTTCTCAGGAAAAATATGCAAGAGAGTTGCTAAATAAGTTCAATATGCAAGACTCCAAACCAATGTCAACTCCGATTTCAGTTGGAACTAAACATGGAAAGAATGAGGATGGGAACTCTGTTGATCCCACCATGTATAGAAGGATCATTGGAAGCCTACTGTACCTGACAGCGACAAGGCCAGATATTGTCTTTGCAACATGCCTTGCGGCCCTCTTTCAGAGTAATCCAAAGGAGGAACATCTGGTAGCAGTAAAAATAATCATGAGGTACATTCACGGTACACATAACTTCGGGTTATTTTTTGCTGCAGGCAGGGAAAGTGAATTATCAGCGTTTTCTGATGCTGACTGGGCTGGTGATGTAGTAGACAGAAAGTCCACTAGTGGTGGAGCTTTCTATATTGGGCAGAAATGTGTTGGCTGGTTGAGCAAGAAACAAGAAAGTACTTCTCTTAGTACTGCTGAAGCCGAGTATATCTCCGCCACAAAGGCATGCACTCAACTGCTATGGATGAAGCAGCAATTAACTGACATTGGCGATGAGGTGACGCAACCAATGGTGATTTACTGTGACAATAAGAGCGCAATTGATCTTACGAAGAATCCTGTTCAACATTCTCGTACAAAACACATTGAAATCTGGTATCAATTTATCAAAGAGAAAGTTGGGAAAAGCCTGATTAGATTGGATCATGTGGGAACAGATGAACATGTGGCTGATATCCTGACAAAGCCACTGTCAGCGGCTGTGTTTGAGAAGCATCGGTTGAACCTCGGTGTTCGACCACCTCCCAGTGCATAAGGAGGATATAGAGTACCCCTCTACCCATTTGTTATAAATGTTTTAATTAGTTTATGGATATGCTGCAGGGTTATGGGGGAGATACTATCCAGGGGGAGTATGGTTTGAGACGAACGTGAAAAATTTTACTGGTCTTTGGATTTATTGTCAATGGGGGAGAAAGGAGAAGAAAACATTCAGGCAAACTTCTGTGATGAGAAGAATGAGAAGGAAAAACAGTGGAACCCAATTCAAGCCTCCTCTCCTGTTTTCTACACCGAGCATTGCTCACGTAGACTTAGAGTGTTGGCTGGGTTGATTCCTGCGGTTTTTTGTTTTCACATTGATGGAGATCTATGGTTTTTTTCTTCTGATTGCCAACAAACCAAAATGGGGAGATTGTTGGAACCATGGTCTTCTATGCATGATTTGGAGTGTGTTTTGTGTTTGTTGTCAATCCTCAATGGAAGCTTGGTTCGTGTAACAGCAAAGAGATCATACCTTTCAAGCAGACAATAGTATTGAAGGTGGCGTCGTTTCCCAGTGTTTGCCAAATTTTGGGGGTCCAAAATCTGGAAATTGGCGAGCATCGCGAAAATAGGATTTCATGAAGATCATGATTTAATATGGAAAAGGCATGAATTTCGCGAAGAGAGGATGCATGGTTTGGAAATCGCGAAGACCAGAAGAATGGAGGCGGTGAGTCTTCGCGATTACGTCAAAGCTTCGCGAACGGCAGAGTTGAAGAGCTTCGCGGTGATGAAGGGCTTTGCAAGGGAGCTTCGCGGAAAAGGCGCGGAGGAATGTTGGGCTTCGCGAAGGGAGCTTCGCGGCGCTGTTGCGAAGGTATGTTGACGGTGATTCTTCGCGACTACGTCAAGCTCCGCGAACAGAAGATTGTCGTGGAGCTTCGCGATTTGGACAGATTTCTGGTAGAAACTTTGGAGCTTCGCGATTTGAGATGACGTGGCGCTGACTTCGCGTAGAGGGGACGAGGGTCGGTGGAATCGCCTATAAATAGAGGCCGACCCCCTCAAGGGAAGCAGAGAGGATTTCAGATAAAGTCCTTTTCTCTCGGTTCGCAAAGGTCTCTCGAGAAGGTAGCGTGCTTCGCGTAAGAGGAGCTTCGCGGCGGCTATTCTGGCTCTGCGAAAGACATGCGCCCCGCGTTGGCTCAGTGAGCATCATGAAGAGGGAGGGGCTTCGTGATAGCCAGGAATTGCGAATGCTGGAGCATCGCGAGAGTGCTTCGCGATTGAGCTTCGCGATTGAGCTTCGCGAAATGGCAGGGGCTCTGTGAAGTCTTGCTTCAGCTTTCCAAAATTGGGAGCCGTTCAAAGTAGGGTACTTTGTGAAGACCCTTTCCGAGGTTATTCACCCAGTGGACAGGGGCAAGAGGAGTATTCATCAGTGGATGAAACCTGGACTTTGATAGAGCATCAATTATTGGGAAATCACACAAGTGATTGTGATTCAGGAAAACAAGAACAGGGGATCTAGTGCATTCAGTCATTGCACTAAAGGAGGATTGAACAGAAAAGTGCATCAACTCTGAACTCTGATGCAAGTAAAGTCTCGTGCTAAACAGGAGACACAGAACTTCATGTCTATCCATTGAAGAGACCTTCACATCTATAAACTGAGTGAGACTTCACCAACGGTAGTGAGCCAGGGGGAGTCAACGGGAGTGACCCGAGGGACGCAGTGAGCTATCCCTGAACAATTGTAAAGGCAGTGAACCTGGGACAGAGTGTCTGTACCCAAACTTGTGTAATCTACAGCTAGTCAAGCATAGTGGTTTTTGGTACGACCGACAACCTGTCGGCGTATGCTCCTTGGATGTAGCCCTTAGTGGTGAACCAAGTAAAAAGGGTTGTGTCTTCTCTATGCATGTGAATGTTTGCTTTCTAATATTTATCTTCAAACAGGTTCCACAAGTTCCTACCAACGTGGGAACAAGATCCACCACTTTAAAAAGAAAAAGTGGTCACCCTGATTCACCCCTCCCCTCTCAGGGTGTCCCAGGGTCCTTCACCATGTACAGTGTGAATGAATCACATCACTTTGAGGGGGCGGTAGTCAGCACTTCCACCAACAATGTTATCATATTTACCCAAAATGAACAGTATAAGAGTATGTGTTATAAAAAAATTTATATAAGATAAATGAAATAATAAATATCATATTTAAACTATATAAACAGAGTTTCCATCAAAATTTCTATGATAAGGGGTGGTAAAGGAAGAACGAACAATCATCATTTTGGGAGGCGATAGTTCGTCGTACACGTAAACAGTGTGGTCAATACCCATTCGATTGAGATGTGCGAAATTTATCGTCAAAATATTTACATAAAAACATAGTATATTTGGGATATTGGTGTTGTTATATATTTATTTAATAATAATATTTTAGGGAGTGTAGAATGGTAATAAAATTAAAGATCTTTAGGAAAGATACTACCTATTAATTCGGTAACTCCTTTTGGTTTACACCAAAAGGATTCCATGGATTGATTTCTACCAAAAATGAGGATAAAATAAGGAAGGTAGGTATTTTTGGTAGTGAATTGGTCAGATATTGGACAACACTAAGTGGCTTGAGAGTTGTGAGGAAGTGGGAGGAAAAGAGACCTTTTATAATGGGGGATCAGTGTCAATCTTGTAATATTTTAAAAGAAAGGAACCCCACCAACATTAATTTTATTGAAATTAGATAAATAGTGGTAAAAAGTATATCCATGTAAAGATAGGGTCGAAATATTTCCATATAATATCTTTTTGAAAAGTTTATAGGTCATTCTGGCCTTAAGTTTAAGGTTTAGTCCCATATTATGTTTAATTTAACCTAAATTGTTGTAATTAATTTTAATTTCTTTCACCTAAATTTTTCATCAAAATATTTGTTCTTATTAGATGTTATAATTATTTTTATTACAATCATGGAATAAATTTTTCCAAATTCCAATCACATAAGTATCAGAAATTAATTTAAATTTAATCCTGCAAATGGGACACAATGTGGGTTTTTAAAGTAAAAATGTCTGAAAGTTTGCTATGTTTTTTATTTTCAATTTCAAATTTAAATCGATTAAAATGATATAAATTATATTAAATAATAAAATATGATATAATTATTCTTTAAAACCAATCTAAAACATTTTTTAACCTTATGAATAAATTATATCAAAACGAATTTTTGAATAAAATTATTGTTTTTTTTATATTCATTAAAAAACAAAACTTTGAAGAAAAATACCAAAAAACTACCATAACCTAATTTTTGTGTTTATATTTCAAATATAAAGTTTATTTTGACATATATATTTTATTAAAGTTTCAAAAAATTGGATTTAAAATGTGTTCTCCATTAAAAGGCGGTAAAAGTTCCTTAATAAAGATATAGGTTTTTACGTGCAATATTGAGTTTATTATTATCTTATGTCTATCAAATATATTGGATGATTATCAAAAATATTTTATTGAATATATAAAATATATATTTCATTAATTTTATTCAATAATTGAAATTAATTTAATTTATTAAGACAAAATTTATTTTTGAGCCTAAAAATAACAATATTTTATTTATATTCAATTGGATTATATTTTCATTTAAAATTTATTGGAAACCCATTAATTATTTTATATTTCTGTAAAAATATATTTTAATAAGTTTTTTAATATTATTCATAACCTCTAATTTTAATGTCCATATTAGTTATTATTATATTAAATAAAACTATTTTAATAATATAGTATTATTTGGTGAAACTCAGTATTGCGTTTAATGAAAGCTATCTAGGAAAGTTTCTATTGTGTGCGATAAAATATAACTCAGTGTTGTGTGAATTAAAGTTTATAATATATATTGAATTTATATAAAATATTAAATATATTATAAACTATCGGGATAATATATTCCTTTACAAGATTGGTGTTCCGTGTCATACACGCTAACAAATCCAATATTCTTACTATAGAATTTCAGGGTATTAAATTCTCCCCATATTAATTAAATTTAATCCTTAAATTTTAAAGTAAATCTTGGTAATTTATTTTTTTGATATTTCCTATGTTTTAAATCCAACATCATGAGAAGGTTTCATAATAAATCCTCTATACAAGAGAGGATGGAAAGTACAATGGTCACATGGACTAACATATAACTTGGTCTCTAAGTATAAGAACGTCAATGGTAAGTAAAGATATGTACTTAAAGGAAAATCATAAATATTTATAGGGGAGATTGAGGTCATCAATCACAAAGAATTTAATGATCAATGAAAAGTTTAGGGCATCAAATCCATAAATCTTTGATGATTTAGTAGACTAACTGTTCAATCCAAATTATGGTATCAGGACAACACATTTTTTTTATCATTTTCCTATTATTGAGTAATTATTTTACTATATAAGAATACAAATAAATATAATTTATTTATATATTTAAATTCAATAATAACAATTTCAAATTTTGGGTGTTCTTTGATCAAATTCTAAATCATCCCTTACTCTAAAAAAAGTGTATCCAAATATTTTCTTTTGTCCCTCAAGCACTAAAACATTTAACTAATTGTAAGGTCCGTAAAAGAGTGACACGTCTAACTATTTTTCTCTAACTATTCTCCAAAGTCAATATGGTTAGGACATTAATCTCTAAACCTAAATATTAACACAAATTTTCAACATTAATATTTATTCATCAATTTTTTTAAATAATTACACATTAACCAGGATATCATGTTGGCAAGTGGTAGGTGAAAACCCCTTATCATCCTTTGGACATGGGTTCAAGACATGTAGCCTTCACAGATTTGATCGGTTGTCACCCAGATTATAGGTCGACCTTTTCAAAAATAAAATTTATATAATTTACAAAATAAATATTATGGAATTGATTGAAATATGGTAAATCAATAAATATCCTTTTAGAAATGGATTTCAATACAACCTCAACACATAAATACTTCATCCAGTTATTTCTACATAGGTTATTCCATGTTCTATGGTTTATCCACAATAGTTTCTGTAGGATTTGAAAATCATGACACCTTTTCTTGAATCTAAAACAACTTAGGTTTAACATAGGCTATTAATTGTCTAAATCCTTTATAATGGTTTGTAAATAAAATGTGAATTACTCTAAGAATATCTCACGAGAGTATCAAACCAGGTGCGTAGTAAGACATGTTGTTATGTACTAGGTTAACCCATGTCATGCCCGAGACACCTAGTTAGATTTGCTACTCCTAAGTGCATCTATTCCAAAACCACATCCACTTGTAGTATCCTGATAGAGATGTATATCTAGGAATATCCACATAATCTTTACCTTACTAAAATTCTTGGATCTTATTATATAATTATCGTCAATTTATATCTTAGGGTTGTGCTCTCTAATCTATGTTGTCTAAATCTAGTTTCCAAGGTTGTCGTAAAACATTCTTTGAAACCAACCGTAGGACCCGGACCCCAGAAGCCCAAAGCCAGCATATTATTTGATTACATTGGCATGATTATAAGGAATCAAATTCTGAAGGACTGATTAGTTTAGAAGTATTATAAATCCATATTATAGGCATGATTCTCATAATACATTGGGAAATAGAGAACACATACATGATATAGAATAAAAGAAATAAACTATGTCCTTGAAATCTTATTCGAATATTCATTCTTCATAACTTGGGGAAATGAAACATAATAAGGGTGATCTAAAATGATGATTAAGAGTAAGTAAAGTAAAATAAATAATTAATCAACGAGAATAAATTAATATGGAAAGATACATAACTGAAAACAAATTCCATTCAAATAACGAGATAAGGAAAAGTCAATATTGAAAGGTATGAAACTAAAACACATGACATTTAGTCAATGAAATGAAATGAAATGTATCCATAGATATTTCGATGAAAAATATCATGGATTAATAATAATTAAAACTAAATTAGGAAAATTATTTCTTAATGGACGTCATGTCTAAGGAACAAGAAAACCTATACCATCAAGACTTTTGAGAAGACGGTTAAAAATACTGATTGAAAATACATTTAATTTGTAGAACTTATTTGACTCATGAGAACCTATCAATGCATCAAGGATCGATATAAATTATAGGACCCACCCTTCATTTCTAGTCAAAATCATTCCACAAAATGAATATTAAAATAAGTATCCCTTATCAAATAATCATATTGAATTAGAAAAAAGAATTTATCAATAATTCCCTAATTAAAAAAATTACTATCAAAGTAAACATCGTATGTAAGATGGTATATGGTTTAGGAAATACTAATATTCATTATATGTGAATATGAAAATTCAAGTAAATTTAAAATGAAAAATGATAATCATAAAGTGACTGTTTTAATAGAATGTTAACAATCACAAAAATAAATAAGATTGAAAAAATAACCATTTAGAACATTATCGAGAAGAATAATAATTAAACATTCCAAACAGTCCCATACCAATTTTAAATGTTTAAATCATAATTTAATATGAATCAATAACATTAAATAAAACTTATAATATCATGAGAGTAAGGAAATTCATGATATAACATGTCAAAAGGCTTTATATACACCAAATAAAATTGAATTGGTGCATAATAACAAATAAGCCTCAATGGAATGTAAATTGAGATGAAATTCCCTTGCATATGAATTGAAAGACCGAAAAATAATAATCATAAAATGAAACATCTAAAAATTGACCTTTTAAAAATGAATGGAATCTTTAAAGAAATGACGGTAGGTAAATCCATACATTCTGTATGAGGAAAAAAGAATATTACTTTTTTATAGTAAAAAGGTTAAAAAAATATATCGTTTGGATAGAGACAAGAATATTACTTTGAAAACGTTGGTACAAGACAAAAAGGGTAAAAATGAATTTCAAAAACCATTTTTAAAAGTTTAATAACATTTTTGAAGTGAAATTAATGAAACATGGGTTTTAGAAGAAAACTAGTTCTCCGACTAAAGAGAGAAATGAAGTCAGGTTATCTTAAAAAAAATTTCTAAAACACCTTGAGTACTAAAGATTATAAAAATGGTACTATTACGGGATAAAGGTAATTAATTACTATTGGAGCTCAAAATTAAAAGGTTTATTTTACAATTATTCAATAATTTCCTTGAATGGAAAATCGTGTACTAATAATCTCGAATAAAATGAGATTGTGAAAGAAACCTTTGAAAAGAATATAATGTCGAAGTAAAAAATAATATAATGAGTAGATTATGTGTATAAAATGTAAATCCACCTAATGGAAGTAAAAATACCACATTATATACTAAAAAGTTATTACACACATAATCTCGGAATATTAACGACAATGAGGAAGTAATATAACTCAATGAAAATAAAATGAGTTATGAAAATCTATTCAACTATGTAACTTTTAGGCCTCTGTGATGTTTTCCCTTCGTAGAATAGGGATATCAGGATAGGATTTCTGATTTTATGATAAAAATAATTAATTGGTTCTAACGTGGTAGTCCATACACCACATATTAGAAATCAGGTGCACAACAATTAAGTATGCCTCACTAAATGAAAATGAGACAAGAATCCTTTACCTTGAGTTCCCTTTCAGTTAAACATCCTTTAACTTCATATATAATAAAATTATGTAAAATTTATACTTTATTAATAACCTTTTTCATGTTTATAATTAATTTTATTTAACTTATTTCCATTTTTTATACAACTACTTAAACAGTTAATTTTACAATCGGTGTTTTGACCAAATTCTGTTTATGTGTCAAAAATGACTTGGTAGGTCACTTTGGTCAAAGGGTTCATTATATAAAATCTATAGAATAATAATCATGACATAATTAATATATTTATACATAAATTATACTTTTTAAACCAATAATTAAATATTTTTATGAAAAATGAATCAACGTTACACTTATTGAGATGGTAGGTCGATCGTACACATGAGTATCGTTCCTATTTTTCAATGATTGTAATGGAAAGAAGTTAAGTAACACTATATATTTACATAATGATGATTACATCATTAATACCATTTTATTTAGTCATATATACATATATATTTTATTCTTTTAATGTAAAAGTAATCAAATCATTTTGAGGAGGCGATAGTCCACATGACCACGAATGACGTTATCACATTTTATATGTTATAAAGGGTAATAAAGGGAAATGATATATATATATATATATATATGATATTTAAAGAAAGGTAATTATTTAATTTATATCATATATTTTTTATGTCACATATTTTTAATTAAAATCATCCTTCATACATTCCATGTATAGTGTGAACGAATAACATCGCTTTGAGAGGGTGATAGTCCGCACTTCCTCAAATGATGTTATCATATTTACACAAAATGGACGGCATAAGGGTATGTGTTATAAAACAAATAAATAAGCCTAAAGACATAATAAATATCATATATAACAAATATAAACATATTTTCTATCATAATGGACATCATGAGAGGCTATAAATGAAGAATGAACAATCATCATTTTGTGAGGTGATAGTTCGTTGTACACGTAAACAATATGATTGTTACCAATTAGATGGAGGTGTGTGTATGTTATGGTCATAAACATAACATAAAAACATCATAGTATATTTTTGATACTTTTTTTATATAATCATGGAATAAAAATATTTTATGGAGTAGAGAATGGAAATAAAATTAAAGATATTTATGAAAGACGTTACCTCTTAATCGGGTAACTACTTTTTCTTTTCACCAAAAGGATTCCATAGATTAATTTATGTCCAAAGGGAGGATTTAAAGAGTAAGGGAGGGATTTTTGGGAGTTAATTGGGTAGATAGTTTTTGAACCTAATTGTCTTGAGAGGCATGATGAAGTGGGAGGAAAGGAGGCCTTTTATAACGGATGAGTGTCACTCTTGTAAGATTTTTAATGAAAGGAACCCCACCAACGTTTTTTTATTAAAAGTGGATAAATAATTGTAAAAATTATATAAAATGGAGTATAGGGTAGAAATATGGCAATAAAATAGCTTTTTAAAAAGTTTATAGGTCGTTTCTGGCTTTAAGATTAAGGTTTATTCCCATACTAAGCTTAATTTGACATTAATCATTGTAATTAATTGTAATTAATTTCACTAATATTTTTGGTCAATTTTTTTTTTCTTATTATAGATTATAATTTATTATTATTCAAAATATGGAATACATTTTTAAAAATTTTAATCTTATAAGTGGTAGAAATAAATTTAAATTTAATCCCACAGACGGGACGACAATGTGTTTTTTAAATTAAAAACATCCGAACGATTGCTATATTTTTATAATAAATTTAAAATTGGAATTTATTCCAACGTCCTAAATTATATTGATTTATAAAAATATGATCTTATTAACCTTTAAAACCAATATAAAACATAATTTAACCTTATGAATAAATTAGATGGAAAATAAGATTTGAATTAAATTTAAGTATTTCCACTCTTCATTAAAAAATGAATCTTCTCATAAAAATACCAAAACATTACCCTAACCTAATTTTTATGTTTCTAATTAAAATATTATTATTATTTTTCAATATAATATTTATGAATGTTCAAAAAATTGTATTTAAAATAGGTTCTCCTTTAAAAGGCACTAAAAGTGTCTTATTAAAAATATAAGTTTTTTACGTGTAATATTGTGCTTATTCTTATCTTATGTCTATAAAATATATTAGATTATTATAAAAAATATATTATTGAATATATAAAATATATATTTCCTTATTATAATTCACTAATTGTAATGAATTTAATCTATTATGAAAAAACACATTTGTTATCATAAAATTAATAATATTTCTTTTATATTCAATTGGGTTATACTTTCATTTCAAATTAATTGGTAACACCTTAATTAAATTTATATTTATGAAAGCTGTATATTTTTATAATTTTTCTAGTACTATTTATAACCCTTAATTTTAACATCTAGGTAATTTATTATTGTATTATATAATAATATTTTAATAATACGGTGTTATTTTGTGAAACTCGGTCTTGCGTGTAATGTAAGCTATCGAGGAAAGTCTCTCTTGCATGAGATAAAATCTAACACATTGTTGCGTGAATTAAAAGCTATAAAATATATTGAATTTATTTCAAATATTAAATATATTATAAATTATTGGGATACTATATTCTTTTACGTGCATGGTGTTGTGTTTCATACACACTGCCAATTTCAATATTCATACTCTAGAATTTAAAGGTGTTACACCTAAGCTCCTCTAAAGTCACAGTTGACCTATCCGTAATCTATGAAAGATTATACATATGTGGGAAAATCTAATATAGGGGTGAGTATATTCATTCCTAGTATAATTACATGAAAGGGGTGAAGGTGGAGCAGTAAGAGAAACAATACAAGTGGAAGGCAGTAGATAGAACAAGGTACAATGAAAGAGTACATCTCAACCCCACAAAGAGTGAAAGTAATCATGTCCAAGAACAAGGGGATAAAAATAGTGATTATATAAACTACCCATAAAGACTTTTCTACCTATAGTAGGATAGTATAATCATCCAACCATGAGAATATTGACACGGAAAGAACATGGCATACACCATTCATCTTTGCCTCTCCTAGAAGGAGAGTAACCAAACACAAGGAGTGGGTAATCAAGAAGGATATATATATATATATATATATATTCTCAGCAAAATAATACCAACCGAAAGAGTAAGGGGATATCCATATCACAGCTCATCCAAAGAATAAGATTAGCCAAGAGTTCAAATAGAAACCATCCATGATTCCCAACATCTCATGGGTCTACCCTGAACACAAAAGTTTAAGGGAATAAATCACCACACCTTGATACAATCCTATTTGGGAAACACTAAATCACCTGTATGGTTTTAAGACACCTTAGAAGAACGTGCCTCAGTGGGGAAAGTGTCTCTTTTCCTCGTGATTCAATCCTCATCTTGTAATTGTGTCGAATAGTATACGGGGATCAAAATCTAGGTAAGGATCCCATACCCAAGTAAGAAAGTAGGTTCCAACTCTACTAGTCACTGAGGATATCCAATTCTTAACCCTACTGGGGGGTAATTCCCCGAATAATCTATCATGGAACTCCACTGCCCAACCCTGGTGGAGGGTAACATCTGGAAGAAGATATCGAGGAACTCCATTTCCAAACCTTATTGGAGGGTAACACCCAAAATATGTTTTCGGGGAACTCCATTTCCCAGCCCTAGTTGAGGGTAATTCCTAGAAGAATATGTCGATGAACTACACAACCCAGCCCTATTAGAGGGTAACGCATGGAAGAATCCATTGGGGAACTCCACTCCCCACTCTACTGGAGGGTAATGCCCCAAAATATTTGGTGATCCTGCACGATTTCTGCTATCATCAGGTGTCGACTCAACATGTTCCAAAATTTGAAAATTTCACATCATTAATCAAAATATACCACCAAGAGAAATATCACATTCTACGTGGGAACAAACATAGGATAAGATACTCAAGAGACAACATCTGATTTTAAACAAAAGATATTCAGGACTTTAAGGTTTTTTGAAAAGGAACCAAGGGGTAATAGTTTGTGAGGGGACCCACATAGTGTGTCATCTCTCCTCACCACCTTCCCATGTCACTGGCTAATACATGGATCCCAGCCGTGTCAGAGAACATTTTGTGTAGGTGGAATACATGTCATGTCCCACCAATCTAGGTTTTTGGTCATGTGATGCAGGTCATGTCTATGTATAGGACACCATGTCCGTGTACCGAACACAATATTTGTGTGGGAAACCACAAATTTTATACAATAGGGGTAGGGTACACTACGTGTAAGGTGGGGTTATACGGTGTGTTTCCCTCAACTTTTCCCAAACCCCAATGTCATCACTGAGGTTGGCCACACCCTATGTGTTCATCCTGGAACATGGCATGTAGTCGGGTTTTCTGTAGAAACTCTAGATCTAGGGTTGGGCCTTGAATCAGGCCTTACCACGTTATATTCTTTCGTGAATCTATCTGAATAACATGGATCTGACCAAAGAACATGGAATGTGGCCATTTCTCATCATGAATCAGCCTCTACTCACCATAAGGTTTTTTTCATTCATTCCACACATCACTGCACCTTCATTTGTTCCAAATCTATTCTCTAAAAATGGAATTGAACATCCTTGATTTGCAATGTTCCAAGATCAATTATTCACTCACAAAACTATTTTCATTTCATCTATTATCTATATATACGAGGGTTTGATTGAGCTCAATACCTCCCAAAAATGTCTGGTTGAAACCATGGGGATCCAAACAAAAAAGAACATAAATAATTGAAGGATAAAACACTATAAAGTAAGGTTTTAAACATTGTCGACCAAGCATTCCTATCCAATTTTAAGAACCCATATCTTCATTTTAGGCATGGATATTTGTTTTGAGTTGTTATTGAGGAAAAGGAAGAATTTGGAAATTTTCTATGTAAACTCCATGTACTCTTGAGTACACACCATGTATTCAGGTGCCGAGGGTAGTCATGTATTGGATGTGTAACAGCCAAGTACATGGCCATGTGAGGTGACCTGGCTGACCACCTAAAGCGGGGCCAGTTGAGGCTAGTACACGGAGTGCACATTAAATGAACATTATGTGTACGTTTCTTTTTATTTGATTAATCAGAATGGGGTAACATGTCATCTCCAGAACTCCTTTCTTTTTCCCATATCTTGTATAGGAGAGTGATGTATGACTGGAGATCTTCGAGATCCTCCAATTCCTCCATCCGAGCTCAAATTGAGATGTTGCTAGGTGCGTTGGAGTCCCACTAGCGAGTTATCTCTTCTCCTAGAGCCTCTCTTCCAAATTTATCCTCTCTATTGAGTTATCGAGGGTTTATCTTTTTTACCATTTTCTTAGATTTACACTGTTATTGTCCAATTCAAGGGCCGATGTTCAAGAGAGTTCATCATACGACATCGAGGTAGGTTGTTTGTTCATTTCATTGGTTGTAATTGGATTATATATGCTAAAAGTGCCAAATACCCTTGTTTTAGGGTATTGTGTGTTTTGGAATTTAACCATGTTTAATGCTCGGTATGGTTTGTTTGATTGAGAAATGGGTTTTGATTATGCATAAGGTTTAATATTTTGATAATGGATGTGTTTCTCATGTTTGATTGGTTATGGACATTGGGTCTAGGAAGCATGCTAGGCCGACTTGTTTTTCAATCCTAGTGTTGTTAGGATGGAGTTGCTATTTATTTTGGGTGCATGTGTTTCTCATTATGGAATTATGACCAAGGGGAATTGATTGTGAAAGATTCCTAAGGTAGGGTCTTTTAATAATGAATTGTTGTCATGAATGACCAGAGGTATTGACTATGAGAGCTATGATGGGGCCATTGACCAGAGAGGTTAGACCATGATAGATTTACCAAAGGGTCATTACTTTATTGATTGATGATATGTTGAACTAGATGGTATTAGACTGTGAAAACATTCCTAGGGGGTACTTATAAATGATTGTATAATTGTGATGAGTCTGCCAAGCTAGAGCACATGCTTGGAATCAGTCTTACATGATTGTTAAATGTTCTTTAGATACATCTGTTTGTTATTGTTATACAGGGGGATACAAATCTTGGGTTAGAACTTGATGTTTCCTTATTCAATGGATTGAATAATTAATAAATGTTAATGAATGAAATTGAAAAAATATAGGATTGTTTACTTTGAGTACATCCTAGTTTATTTGTTCATATTTTATTTTACCTGCAATATATATTCAATGATAGTTAGACATAGATCATTTGGTGGTTTCCTACTATGATTCATCCCACACCCTATTTGGGTCATTATTTTAAGACCAAACAGACTATATGGCTACGATTATAGATAAGGTAAAGTTCCCTTCTACATCAGGTACTTGATTTTAGATTAGAGTTAGAGAGCATGGGAACAAGATGAGGCTTGCGATGCTTTGAAGTTTACTATTTTCTATACTTTGGTTTCAGTCTTGTATTTCCAGTATTGTGACATGTTTGGATGGTTTCCTATATACATGTGACATGAATTATTTATTTATATATGTTGCAGTTGTTTTACTATCAGTCTTTCATTGTTTACTTCTGTTTTATGGTATTAATACTTCTGCTATTGATTATTTTTTTATTCTACTGTGTATACTCTTCTAAATATGGAATAGTTTCCCCCACTATCAGAACTCGGTCCTCACTTCTAGTGGGAAGCCTCTGGCATTTTTTTAAATGCACTTGAGTTCATGTGACCAACCAGGTACGAGACACCCTTGTACGGAACCCGGAATCGGGAAATATCAAAGTGGTATCAGAAGATTTTATTTTCTTGTATTACTATTTGAAGCCTATATACAGGGATGGGAATAAATGGTTAGTTGGTAATAATCCGTTCCTGGGAGTAGTTAACCCGTGTACAAGTAAAATCCAAGTTACCTCAAATGTTTCTATTTTTATGGTTTTGCAATTTTTACAGTTGATTTGATTTCATCATTGGGAGATTCACTTGTTTTGTGCCATTATCCTTGATATTATTATGGTTCAATTTCTGTTTCAACCCAATGAGATGAGGGTATGGAATCTCATGCATCATATAGGGACTTGTTAGAGATCACATTCCATGAATTATTGTCATTCCATTTAGGGTGCATTACTTCATTTTTATTGATTTTTGATAACCCCCCTTTCAATGGATAAGGGGGAACCCTTACAAGGCCCATATGCTCCAGGATTACATGGCCCGTAGGATTAGGAGATTACATGCCCCGAAGGTCTTAGGGAATTCAAACAGACTATCTACAAAGAACTGCCCCTCCCCAGCATCTGCATCCTGATAGTAGCTCTCCTCTTTTGCATGACCGTCTGGATAGGCTTCTCGTGTAAGCACAGGTTGGTACAGATGGAATAGCCATACCCTATCATTCTGAAAATCCATTTGGCTCTGCTCTGGTGAGTGAAACTTCTCTGAATCTTCTTCTGGGGCTACTCATTTTTTGTAGTGTGTCTTGGGCCTGCATTCATGTGGCCCGAAGGCCTTAGGGTGGCCCTAAGGCCTTAAGGTGGCCTGAAGGCCTTGACAAACAACTGTCCCAAAGGCCTTGGGTGGCTCAAAATCCTTGTAGTACTCGAGGACCAAACCGGTGGCCCGAAGGCCTAGATGGATGAATAGTTCTGGCTGCTACAGTACCAAAAAATTCCTATTACAGCACTGTTACAGTTCCCGCTACAGTACTGCTACAATACCAGAAATATGCCTCCACCCAGATTTGATCTTGGGTCTCTTGGATGCACCTAGCGAGTCCTCACCAACTAGGATGAGGTTCATGTACTAGGGTGCATTAATGATTGCAGGTTGTTGTGATAGATGTTGTGCTAGATATGTATGGTATTGTGATAGATTTCATGATAAAGATGACCACTATTTTGATTGGGGATGGGAAATTTTAAAGTTTCATCTATATGAATTCCAAACTTTGGTCCCTGAGGCGTTATGTTCTCTCTTGGATTTGAATTTGGTTGATCATGTTTCAAATTTAATTGAATTTTTTCAAGTTGTGTTATGAATAATGATGGAAAACATTGATTCGTGGAATTATGGGCTCTCACAGGTCATAATTTGTCATACCTTGGACCAATATTTTTGTTTTTAAGGGTTTTGGAGCAGTTTCAAAGGCTTGATGTCTAGAAACCCAAAAATATGACATGTGATGTTATGAACACACACCATGTGTTCTTCTATTCGGGAATAATCAACTTTTCTTAAGAACATTCCATGTACTATATGTACACGCCATGTAGTATTTAACCATGTGACTGACTGTGTGAGTAGAGAAACAGGGTTGGGAAACTTCTATTAGAACACGCAATGTCAAGATAGTACATGTCATGTGTAGAGAACCATGTACCTAGTTGTGTGAACAACGACACAGGTTGATGAAAAATAGGTTGTACAGGCCGTGTCTCGTCTGAGCATGCCATATAAAGTCAACTGTGTGTCCAACCATGTGACTAACGACATGGGTGGTTAGAAATTAAGTTGTACATGTTGTGTCTAGGGTGAACACGCCATGTAGTGTTACCCAGGAGAGAACCGTGTATTTCAATCCACATAGGAGAACTTGGGTAAGAGGGAATACTTAAGAACACATCATGTATCTGGATGAACACGCCGTGTGTAGGGGTGTTACATGACCAAGTTTGATAGACGTATACTCCCATGTTAAAACCTAAGGGAACACACTGTGTGGAGGGTATACATGATGTGTAACCCTGTTTTGAAAAACATGAATTTTTTATTCCCTTATTCCTTGATTGAACTTATATGTTTTAGTACATGATAATCTTGAACTGAGGTGTGCACTTGAACATGAAGAGTCATGCCCCCAAGACTTCATCAGGTTGTATGTCAGGTGTAGGGCGATGGCTAGACACATGAAAAGAGAGATCAGGGACTACCCGTATATCCTCCCATTGTTCCCTTCTTAGAACCAGCTGTTATACGAGATGTAGGCACTAATGAATAGTTCTTTGAATGCTTTTCAATGATGCTAAAGACCTTCCAGGGAGCACCGGATCCTACCCCATCTATGGAACAATAGATGCGGGTGTTCTAGTAGTAGAATCCTCCCACTTTTTCAAAGGATGGAGTACCAAAGGCTGTAGAGTCATGGTTGGAGGCCATGATTTATATCTTTGAGCATATAGATATGCCTCTAGAGAAGAGGGAGAATCATTCTACATACATGATATGTGATTACTCCAATAGATGGTGGGATGTTATCTCATAGGTGGGATTTCATTGGGATATGTTTTGGGAAGAGTTTCAGTGGACCTTCTATAATTACTTTTACCCCAAGATGTTGAGGGCCGATCCATCCTAAGAGTTAATGCATTTGGATAAGGGAGATCATTTAGTAATGGTGTACTCTTCTAATTTCATAGAGAATCAGTGCTTCACACCTTCTCAGGGAGGTTATGAGTTATCTTTGGCTAGGTGATTTGAGGATGGACTCCGGTATAACATCCGATCGCAGGTGAATGTCTTCCGGATGACTTCAGTGATGGATATAGTGAACCAGGAACTGATTAATGAGCGTAATGTAAAGGATATGGGAGCTGTGAGCTTGGGAGGTTCAGCATACAAGGCTGTTACTCCTTAGAAAGATAGAAGGAAGTGAAGTAGGGAGCCTTCACATGATGTTTCTTCAGGTATCCAGGTAGTATGCTACTAGTGTGGGAAGAGAATGCATACGAGACCACATCACCTGAGAGGCCCAGTTGGGTGCTGATCTTGAGGAAGGATGGGTCATCTTCTACAGTTATTCCATGTGTTCTCACCATAAGCCAGTGATATGGGTTATAATATGACTCCACATTCAGGAGCAGGACCACTATTTTCATATCAGTTAGGGAACTGGAGTTTTTCATGCCGCTTAGGTCGAAGAGGTGGTTGTGGATTTGGTAGTCAGGCTAATAGTTTTCAATAATAGTAGTGTGGATCATCTCAGATTTTTTAGGTAGGTTAGTAGGGCCATGATACAGGTCAAAATGTTGTAGTGGAGAAGACCCAGCAGGAGAAGGATCCCAAACCCTCTATGTTTAGAGGTATGATTCTAGTTTCCTCAGTTATAGCTTCTACTCTTTTCGATACCAGGGCTTCCCATAATTTTATATTTGTTTCTTTTGTGGAGATCCTTGGGTTCTGTATCTTTACTTCTAAGGGTTTTATGATGATGGATACACATTTGGGGATTAATATAGCTTGTGTATGTCAGTTATAGGATTTACCTCTTTAGGTTGGTGGGTGTAAATTCTTATTGGACCTTTATGTCTCATAGATGATAGGCTTCGATGTCATTATCAGAATGGACTGGTTAGTCTCCTTTCAGGCCATTTTTGACTGCTATCGCTACAGGGTGAGTTTCATGTCACCAGAGGGAAGTTTTTTTCTATACAAGGAAGAATGGGATGTCCAGGTGAGAAGAGCTAGACCTGAGCATCATGAGTTGGGAGGATTTATCCCCCATATTGATATTTTATATCTGGATGACTAGGGGACTTCACAGATGGACTTTCCTCTAGTGGTGGATCATTTTACGGATGTCTTTCCAGAAAACTTTTTATGCTTACCTCTGGAGAAAGAGGTAGATTTATCTATTGATCTTGTATTGAGAGTGAAACTAGTATCCATTCCTCCGTATAGGATGGCCACACCATAGTTATAGGTTCTCAAGAAGTAGTTAGAGGAGTTGTAGGTGAATGGTTTCATCCGACCTAGTACTTCACCTTGGGGTTATCCTGTCTAGTTTTTTATGAAGGTGGATGGTTCCCTCATACTTTGTGTGGATTATCAGAAGCTGAAACAGTTGACGATCAAGAACTGATATCTCTTATCGAGGATTTATGATCTATTTGATCAACTTTTAGGAGCCCAGTTTTTCTAAAAGATTAACTTGAGAACTGGTTATCATTTATTGCATGTTAGACCATCAGATATACCTCTTACAACATTTCAAAGTAGGTATAGTCTATATGAGTATTTGGTTATTCTGTTCGATCTCACGAACGTGCCGACAGTTTTTATGGCACTGATGAACTGAGTGTTCTTTCCTTACTTGAATATTTTGTGGTAGTCTTTGTGGATGATATCTTGGTGTACTCCCACACTTGACACAACCATGATATCTATATGAAGATCATATTGAGTACACTGAGATAGCATAAATTATATGTGAAGCTCTCAAAATTCCACTTTTGGATGGATCAAATTCACTTCTTGGATCATGTAATCTAATAGACAGGAGTGTCAGTAGACCACAAGAAAGTTAGAGGAGTAGTTTCCTAGTAGTAGCTGAAGAATGACTCTGAGGTACAGAGTTTTCGGGGGTGGGATGGTTACTAAAAGTACATTATACAAGACTTTTCACACATAGGAGCACCACTGACAGGCCTAACTAAGAATGGAACAATGTACTTATGGACATAATCATGTGATTTAGACTTTCAAGAGTTGAAAGGGAGATTGAATTCAACACCAATAATTATTTTTTTGGAGCCAGGAAAGAGATAAACTATTTACTGTGATGTATCAAGTATCAGGCGGGGAGTAGTGCTTATTCAAGGGGAAGTACTCATTGCGTATCTGTCTAGGTAGTTGAGGACACATGGGAGGAATTACCTGAAACACGATCTTGAGTTAGCTGCAGTTGTGAATGCTTTATGATATTTGAGACATTATCTTTTGGGAGAGATTTTTTTGGTTTACACTAACCAAAAAAGTCTAAAGTATATCTTTACTCAGCGTGATATGAATTTGATACAGTGAAGGTGGGTTTATTACCTTCAGTATTTTGACTATAATCTTGCCTACATGCTTGGGAAATTCAATGCAGTGGCTGATGAATTGAGTAGGAGGACATAGATACATGCAGTTCAGGAGACTAGAAGTGATTGGTAGCCTATGTATATGTTTTCTGATATACGTTTGAAGGTGCACGATAGACATGGGCATAATTTTCTTTCTTCTTTAGATATTACCCCTACTCTACTGGATCGAGTATGAATGAGGATGTTATTAGATCATAAAGTCCTAGTCCTACGGGAGAGTGTGTCTGGAGAGAACCCTACTCCTGGGTGGACCGTAGGTGATGATGAGATCTTTCATTTTCATAGACACATATGGGTGTTAGCATACATATGTGAGGAGTTGATGTAAGATTTTTATTCCTCAGTTTGGGAAGTTCATCCTAGCGTCACCATGATGTATCAAGCTCTACACCATTAGTATTGGTGGCTAGGTATGAAGAGGGATGTATATAGGTTTATTATGAGATGTTCAACCTGTTAGTAGGTAAAGGTAGAGTATCAGCAACCAGAAGGGATTTTATAGCAGTTACCCATTCCTAAGTGGAGGTGGAATGATGTCATGATGGATTTAGTGATAAATTTACTGAGGTCGCCTCAAGGGAATGATGTGGTTTGGGTTGTTGTTGACAGGCTCATGAAGGTTTCACATTTCTTTATGATCAATGAGACCTTCCGTTTTTATGATATCAGAATGTTGTACATATGAGATATTTTACATTTTCATGGGTTTCCATACTCTATCATTTCAAATAGGGATGCCTAGTTTACTTCTCATCTTTGGCATGGACTATAGAGGGCTGTGGGTACACGAGTACTTATGAGTATAACATACCATCCCCAAACAGATGGTCATCCTGATTGCACGATTCAGGTTTTGGAGGACATGCTGCATGAATGGAACCTGGACTTTAGGACTCTTGGGAGAGACACATAACCCTTGTGGATTTTTCCTAAAATAATAGTTTTTAGATGATGATTCAAATGGAACCTTATGGGGAATTGTATGTTAGGCCTTGTAGGTCACCCATATGTTGGATGGAGGCTAGAGAGATAGCTATTCTAGGACCTCATCTTGTTCAGGAGACCACTATACAGGTGGAGTTCATTTAGAAGAGGATGGTTACTGCACAATATCTCTAGAAATCTTATAATGATCAATAGAGATGACATCTTGTGTTTGAGGTTGGAGATTAGGTTTTCTTGCATGTCACACCGAGGTTGGGACACAGGAGGATCAGAAGACAGGGGATGATTTCACAAAGATACAATAGTCTATTTGAGGTTTGGAGAGATTTGGGCTGGTTTTCTACTGGTTGTAGTTACCTCAGAGTTATTGGGCTATGCACGGCGTCTTCCACGTTTCTTATCTACGACATTATTTTTCAGAATCATCTCATGTTTTTTAACCTGAGAAGATTGATTTGGAGGTGGATGAATCCTTTGAGGAGAACCTTATTTGGATTGTGGATCACTGCAAAAATATTCTCCCAGGATGGGCTATTCCACTGGTAGAGGTGCTATGGTAGCACGAGTTATTATAGGATGAGACATGGGAGAGGGAGGCTGATATAAGATCACAATGTCCAAAGTTGTTTGATGTTTCTTCTTTACCACCCTGTAAGGGAAATTCGGGGATTAATTTCTTTAAGGGGGGAAGTTTGTAAGAAGCAAGATATTTATTTTAGGTATGGATCATTGTTTTTGGTTGTTTTTTAGGAAAAATAAATAATTTGGAAATTTTCTCTCTAAGTACATACCATGTACTCTTGAGTACACACCGTGTATCTGGGTGTTGAGGGTAGTCATGTACTAGTAGTGTAACAACCGAGTACATGGCTATGTGAGGTGACTTGTATGGCCGCCTAATGTAGGGCTGATTGAGGCTAGTACCAGGTGTGTACATTAAATGAACATGCCGTGTACTTTTATTTTTATTTTATTATTCGGACCAGGGTCGCGTCTCATCTCCATAACTTATTTCTTCTTCCTGTGTCTCGTACAGGAGAGCGACGTATGACCAAATATCTTTGAGATCATCCTATTCCTCTATTCGAGCTCTAATTGAGACATAACCTGGTGCATTGTATTCCCACAAGTGATTTCTCTCTTACCCTAGAGCCTCTCTTCCTAATTTCTCCTCTCCCTTGAGTTATCGAGGGTTGATCATTTTTACCCATTTCTTATATATATGTCGTTCTAGTATGATTCATGGGTCGAAGATCAGAATATTTCTTCCTATAATATAGAGGTAGGTGGTTTGTGCCTTTCTTTGGTTGTATTTGTATTGTATATGCAAAAAAGTGATGGATACCCTTGTTTAGCGTATTGGGTGTTTTGGAATTTAACCATGTTTAATTCTTTATATGTTTTGTTTGATTGGGAAAGTGGTTTTGATTATACATAATGTTTAATATCTTGATAATGGATATGTTTCCCATGTTTTATTGGGTTATGGACATTGGGTCTAGGAAGCCTGTTAGGATGCCTTGTTTTCCATGTCTAGTGTTGTTAGGATGGAGTTGTTGTTTATTTGAGATGAATGTGTTTCTCATTATGGATGTACGACAAAGGGGAATTGACTGTGAGAGCTTCCTAAGGTAGGGTCTTTTAATTTTTAATTTTTATTATGAATGAAAAGAGTTATTGTCTGTGAGAGCTACTGTGGGTTCATAGACAAGAGGGGTTAGACCATGAGAGCTACCCATAGGGTCATTATTAAATGAATGTTGGACTATAGGGCATTGGTCGTGAGAGCTTCCAGGGGTCATTACATTTTATTGTTACTATGTGGACCAAGGGGGTATTGACTATGAGAGATACCTAGGTGGTCATTTGTAAATGATCAGTACTATGTGGAACCAAAGGGGTTAGGCTGTGTGAAATTTAACAGAGGTTCATTACTTTATTGATTAATGATATATTTAACCGTAGGGTATTAGACTGGGATAACATTCCCAAAGGGTTGATTATGAATGATTGTATGATTGTGATGTGTCTTCCAAGCCATAGCACAAGCTTGTAATCAGTCATACTTGATTGTTTCATGGTCTTTAGAGACGTCTATTTTTTTATTGTTTTAAAAGAGGATACCGAGATTAGGATAGATCCTGAGGATTCCTTATTCAATGGATTGAATAATTAATAAATGAAAATGAGTGAAATTGAAAAACTGTACGATTATTTACTTTGAGTACTTCCTAGTTTACTTCTTCATTTTACATATTACCTATTATATATATTCACTGACAGTTAGGCATAGATATTTTGGTGGTTTCCTACTAGGATTCATCTCACATCTGATTTGGGTCATGAATTTGGGCCTAAAAAAGACTATATGGTTGAAGGTATAGATAAGGGAAAGTGCCCTTCTACATCAGGTACTTGATTGCTGATTAGAGTTGGAGAGCATGACACAAAGATGAGGCATACAATTCTGCGGAGTTTTCTATTTTCTGTACTTTGGTTTTAGTCTTGTATTTCTAGCATTGTGACTTGTTTGGATAATTTCCTAGACACATGTGACATGCATAATTTATTTATATATGTTGTAGTTGGTTTACTATGAGTCTTCCACTATTTACTTCTATTGTATGGAATTACTGCTTCCTCTATTGATTATCATTGTTATTCCACTATGTATACTCTCCCAATGAGGGAATATTTTCCCCCACTATCATGTCTTAGCCCTTGCTACTAGTCATGTGCTTCTAGCATTTGGAGAAGGCGCTTGAGTTCATGTTCCCAACTGGGTATGGGGAAGCCTTGGATGAAACCTGAAACCAAGATGTTACAACCGAAAATCAAGAACAGGGCACCGGGGTTATATGAACATAATAAATTAATGAGCTTTTAGAATATGGTATCATGCAAAAATGTGTTCAAGGCACAGATCGATGAAAGAAGAACGATCTATTCAAACTTTTAATCCAAAGGCATGCAAGAGAAAAATATGATTCCTACCTATATTTTGGATCGATCACTGGTGTAAAACACATTTTTCAATATAGAAAGGGGATATATTTCGTTCATCATGCTTCGATTCTCATTGATCCAAGGATTCGTCGTCGTTGAAAAAATGGAGAAGGGAATAGATCTCACCTGCAGATTCTAGTAATTATGAGCCAAACCTGACCAAAATTCAATAATGATGAACTTATAGACATTTTCATTTAAGTTAATTGTAACTCCCCAACCCATATAGCCCTAAGCTGGTGAAATACTTTATTACATTGGCATGATTACAAGGAATCAAATCCTGAAAGACCAATCAGTTTAGTAGTCTTAGAGAAACTAGACACATATATGGAACCCATTTTAGATTTGGAATGGAAACAAAATATGCTACATAAAAAAATATAATAAACTAAATCCTTGGAATGTAACATCCCATGATTTCATATTAGATTATTTCTACAATGTAATTCAATAACTTGCACTACACGCAACACCGAGTTCAAACACACCACGACTTACTAAACTAGCCATTCAAAAATGGTTAAGAATAGTATTAACTAAATTTTGAACTTTATATAATAATTATAATTTTAGAATCCATATTTCAAGTTTATTATACATAATGTAAGAACAAATTCATTTTTTAGATAAAAAAAGTATTTTTCAAAAAAATGCAATTTTACCGCCTTTTAATGGAGAACCCTCTTTAAATCCAATATTTGAAACTTTTATATATTCAATTTGACAAAATAAACTTATTCTTTAGAATCAGAACATAAGAATTTAGTTTCATTAAATTTTTTGTATTTGTTTGATAACTTTCATATTTTGGTGAATAGTGAAAAATACTATATTTTAACTGAAAACAACTTTTTTAATCAAAATAATTTATAGTGTTAAATTATAAATTTTAATGGTGTGTAAGTATAAATAGATTATATTTTTACCATTTAATACAATGTTGTTTATTTTAAGTAATTTCACTGTGAAATTGGACATAAACAAGTGTCAATCGTTTTATAGTTATTATTTCATAAAAATATGCTTTTTGGTTTTTATAACGGGAATTAATTTAAAATTAATCACTGAAACTTCTATGTTTTTAAATTTTTAAATACAGTTCTTTTTTAAATTCGGAATATCAAAATTAGATTATGGTTATTTTTTGTTATTTTTCTGAAAACATTCAATTTTTGATGAATAGTGAAAAACACTAAGTTATTGTTTAAAACCGACTTTTTATTTAATTAATTATTAAATTTATTTAAATTTATTTTAGGTCATAATATATACATAATAACTATATATGTTCAATGTAATTCATTGGAGTCATTTTATAATGAGTTTAGATATATAAAATTTTATCGAACTTTTTACCGTCTTTTACCCACCTCCTAAGAGCATTTCCAAATTTGTATAAAACATAATTTTACCACTTCTATGAGTTTAATTTCAAAAATTCAATAAAAATTGTTGATATCAATAAGTAAAATTTGGTTCAATAAGATGAAAATAATTTTTGTTGAACAGTAACTTTTTACTTTTATTTACCACGGTTAAAAGTAAATAGGGTAATTAAGGGTAAAAATGATATTATTATTACCCTAACACAAGTCCTAATTCTATTGGATAAGTATGATTCGACCAAAAACAACTTTAGGAATAAAATATGAACCTCTTTGTTTCACTTGTATTAGATTAGGACATTTATTATTATTTTATTTAAAAAAGAGTTAAAAGAGTTAAATTAAAAGTTGAATAACTAAACCATTTTTAATATAGGGTTACACACAATATAAATTCTACTATAAATATTCATTATAAATATAAAAAAATTTCATACATAATGGTATTTTATTTATAATTTTTAGTCATTAATTAATTAAATTTATATATGACACAATGATTATACAATAATTACCATATTAATGAAATATTAAAATAATTGATATTATAAATATCCCAATAAATCTAATTTGAGACTTTTAATGAATTAAAATAATTTTATAGGTTAATATGACATTTTAGGGTTGATTAAATGTATTTATATTGAATTAATTAATTTGTTAGGACTATAACAAAAATAAATTATTAAATAATGTCAAAATTGACATAAATGAGTTTTTAAAACAAATACAATATTATTGGTTGATATAATATTCCAAAAAATCTAAGGTTCGGAAAAAAGACTTATATAATGATAGGTGTATCATTAATGAACCACTTGGGGTTCTCTTGGAAGTTTATAGTAAGTTTATTAACTATATAATATAAAAATACAAAGAGACATGGTAAATATCAATCTATTTAACTAAGAGTTAAATCTAAAAGATAAGGTTAATATAGTGACCCAAAACTGTCTAAAACCTATTGGTTGAGAGGTTTTAGACCCATAAAAACATTATAATTTAAATAATACATTTTTTACCTATTATAAACCAAAAATTATTTTATTATAAAATAATATTTCAATCTTTTCATAAGGTGCCCCTCACCCCTCTTATAAAAGGGAACTTCCACTTCTCTCAAATTCACACCTTAAAAGCAAATTGGATTAGCCAAACCCTATCCAAATATCCTCCCAACTGTCCTCCTTTCATCCTAGAGGCCTTACTTTAGTTATAAAGACAACCTAATGATCCCTTTTGATCATATCAAAAGGAAGAACCCGAAGAAGAGGTAAATATTTTATCACCTCTTTCAAGTTCTTTTTTTCTTCCACTTCCTCTTTCTTTGTTGTTTCCATTCTAAAATAATAACTCCAGTATCTTATATATACAGTGATGTTATTATAAAAATGGTACAACCATATTAATTATTCTATCCATCCTATAAATTACAAAGTCACCATACGTGCATACGTACGGATTACCGTCTCCATGTCGTGGTGTAGTTTGTTATTCAAACACTTCATCATTTGGATGGGTATAATAATGAGTATAAATGATGTAAATAATAAATATAATATGAAAATTATTCTTAATATATGATATAACATCCAATTATATATGATTTTAATATCAAAATAATTATATTGTCGACTGTGTGTACGTACGGATTACCGTCTCCACGAACGCAATGAGATTCATTTCCAGGTTCATCATTCAATGATGATTATAAAATATATATCAGTAAAAAGTATGTAATATATGAAATAATAATTCTACTGGATATATATATATATAGGTACTTAGATATATCTTATTCACTTATTTGCGTTCAATACGATATGAAAACGGAAACAACGTTTATGCGTATGTACGACCTACCGTCTCCATAAGCGGTGATTTAAATTTCAAATATATTTCTATAGTACATATTTATATTATTAATATATATGACATATAAATCATGTTTTATAATATTTAATTATTTAAATAATGATCTAAGTGATACAATCAAGAGTAACATGTTAAAACACGTACGATAAAGAAAGCGATTATTACCCAAAATGTAAATTTCACATTGAAATTATTATTAAAAGTGCAGTATAAAGACATAAATGAATCACGTATGATATAATAAATATTAATATGGTTCTGGTATAATTTAATAACATACTATGGTCTTTATACAGTAGGTTAAACATATCCTTGACTAAAAGAAAAGTACAAGGTAAGGGCTAATTTCACAATCTTTTTATTATCCAAGGTTGTTTTTACGTAAGTATCTACTAAGACATATTTATTATCCATGTCAATGTTTCATAAAAGGTATTTAAAAAGGATTCTTTTTAAGGGAATTTTTTTCTAAAACATCCTTTTAAATGTTTTAAAGATTTATTCTTCTAAACCTTTCTCATTAATGTTCATATTTTCAAAATGGTTTTAAGGATTTATTTATATAGACATGAATTTTTTAAAATGCCAATTCCTTTCAAAAGATTCAACGTGGTATAAGACACTTTGATTCAAAAATATATTTTAAATGACTTCGTTTATCAATTTTGTGACTTTTAAATGATTTCTTTAAAAATGGATATGTCTCTCAAAGATTTTTACTGATCATTTTCAACTATGTCCACATCATTTACGTGATATTATTCTTGATCGAGGTTGATTTATTATGATAAAAATCTTCCATATTGTTTTGAAGGATTTGTGATATGCTTGACTATGGATGTGGTATTTTTATACCATTCATGGTTTATATATAAAGTATTGACATTTCGTATGCTAGTTTTAAGACAAATGTTTATTTTATGTTTAAACCTTTTCATATGAGGAATGAATTGGACTTAGTAAGTAATGGGTGGAGACAACTATAGCTCCTCAATGCATCGTTAGGTCTCATGAGACAAACTAGTGTCTTGGCACAAGGCCTTGACAAAATATTTTTTATAGTCTTGGCATAAGGCCTTGACTATGTGGTTATGAAGTCTGACATTATACATTCCATCATTATAATAGTGGCTATTGATATTGCATGTGATTATTTGACTAGTAGAATATCTATGTGAATAAGTAAATGGAATTATTTGATTTTATCTTTTCCATATTATTATGATGTTTATGTTTAAAAGGCTTTTGTTTTAGTCTTATACATTACCTTAAATTTTTAGGTTTATTTATGAAAGATTCCGCTATATTGTTATCCTTATTAATCATCTAAGCTCACCCCTTTATATGTTTTATTTTTCCCAGGATTCCAAGAAGTGTATTGTGATTGATATGCAGGGTTAAGCTAAGGGAATAATAGCATTCCTAAAGGATTATTTATGTTGTGTTGTATGTTATAAAGTGTAATGTACCATTCATGTATGTAATCTATTTTCCAAGACTGCTAAACCGATCGGTCATTGGGGACTTGATTCCTTGTAATCATGCCAATGTATTAAAATAATGAACTGACTCTCGGTAACTGCGGTTGGGGTGTTACAGTTGGATTCAGAGAAAGTTTAGAAATAACCTTGGAAAATAGATTTAGATAAACCCTGATTAGAGCACATTACCGTAAGATATACTTTTAGGATTAGTATTTATGAACTTACTAGAATATTGGTAATATAGAGATTTTGTGAGTTTTCTAATCCAATACATCCATGTCTAGATACGAGCAGGTAGAGGCGGCTCTGGCACAAATGTACCTAGGGGTAAAACCCTAAAACACCACTTTGAGCTAGACTCAAATGGGAACTGGTGCATGACAACGGGCCATACTGCACTCTTGGTTACGACACTCCCAGGGGATATTCTTAGGATAATTATAATTTTATTTACAAATCATTATGAAGGATTTATGAGTATATACCTTCTCTAAGAAAATATTTTTATGATCATGGATTTTATCCATAATATGTTCAATTTACATTAGGTATTTTACAAATTTGTAATTATTCATTGTGATTCATAAACTGACCTAGTGTATGCCATTGTATAGAAATGGTTCCTAATAGAAGGAATGATAACTATAGAAATATTTTTGATCCAAATAGTAAGAAGGATCATATCATTCATGGTATTAAGATAACATTTATAAGGGAAATAGTCTCCCATGTATTCTCAACATATGAAGAAATAATATCATGTTTTAATAAGATAAGTAAAGAATTCTCTGAGTCCTATGGCATTGAAGGGAAGTAAGAGAAGAAAAGGATGGTAGAGAGAAAGATGTATAAACAGAAGAGGGGAAAGAAAGATTTTCCCATATGTGATAAATGTGGAAATAATAACCTTAGTAAATGCTTGAAGGGAATGTGAGTTTATATAAGTGTGGAGAAAAAGGGCATCAAGTACGTGATTGTAAGGGTAAGAAAAAGGTTTCAAATGTAAAATGCTTCATCTTCAAGGCATTGGGACACTACGCAAATCAATGTACCAGTCATCAGAGTATACCGCTAATGATGCCATTGGATAATAATCAAGTTATGATACTTCCTCAGATGAAGTGGAATGACTAGTGTTCTTATGTTGTTATTATAGAATTATTTCATTTGGTAGTTGTATCAACAATATAATGGTTATATGAATTATGTAGAAAAATAAGGATTGTATTGTAGTACTATTTTATTGAGGATCTGAGATTATATGGTTCTATGAAAAGTTACTTAATAGTAAGATATACTTTTTAAAAAAATACATGGTTGAAGGAATGGTAATCCTTAACATGGTCTTGATAATGAGGTAGTGATTTTGGAATAAGAGATGGTTGATTTGGATAAATTATATCTGATATTCTTGACTTCCTTGGAACCAATTAATAGTTTTTTTATTTCATAACTGTTGGAATATTCAAAATGTTTGGATATAAGGAATATAACCAGAATTATATAAAGGATTAGGGATCATGAATGTAATCAGTAAGGTTTTATGGTAATTCAAAGTGTCGCCATGTTTTAAAATAACACATGATCAATGTGTTTACATGTTATTACGTGGAAAAAAAAGATCTTCATTGTGTTTAACTTCTTTATATATTTTGAACTGTGAGTTTGGATAGAAGTATTTTGGATAAGTATAAAAATTGGAATGAATTAACTTTGAAATTGGGTACTATTGTTAATGTTATTTTTGGATTGTTATAAAAAGGACAACACACAGACCATGTAACAACCCGCCGCGTTGGACAAAGCTGCGGGAATCGAACCCACAACCATAGTGAGATTGGGATTTAGCGTCTACCACTGGACTACGTGAAGTCCCTGGATTGTATAATGTAGCTTCCTTTTATAAAGGGTCTAATAGGTAAATTATAAATTTATTATTTTTGTAACCCTATATAATTATGATAAATAGAATTTTTTTTGAAATCTTTTGGAGTGAAAGATGAGTTTGTGGTATGAATTAGTTGAAGAATGAAACTCTACTTGTCAAGTGTGTGTGTGTGTGTGTGTATATATATATATATATTTTTCCCCTAATTCTATGGGTAAATTAATTTTTAAACTTTAGGGAATTGATCTTAAAACCAAAAATGTGTTATCCTAACGCCGTATGTTTTGTTGAACTGATGGTATTTTAAATCACCATAGATTGATGGATTTGAGGCCCTGAATTTTACACTTGTTTGTGATTGATGACCTCAATCACTCCCTATAAATATTTACATTTTTACTCCTATTATGTGTCTCTAATTGACACCAATGTTCTCCTAATTGAGATCATAATTTGGTGGTGACCCTTTCACTTCCCTTTTCCTCTTATTAAGACTAAATTTTATTAACCCAATTTCTAATATGGGTTTTCCCATAAACGTATTTTCTATTTTTAACCATTTATTTTTGAGGAACAATTTCAAATTGATAACACACAATTTATTGAATGAGGGAAGAATTTAACAACCCAAGATTTCATAGTAAGTTATTTTTTCAAAGTAATTCAATAACTTGCACTACACGCAACACCGAGTTCAAGCGCACCACGACTTACCAAACTAGCCGTTCAAAAGTGGTTATAAATAATATTAACTAAATTTTTAACTTTATATTATCCTTATAATTTTAGGATCTACATTTTGAGTTTCTTATACATAATGTAAGAACAAATTCATTTTTTCAGATAAAAGAAGTATTTTTCAAAAAAATGCAATTTTACCGCCTTTTAATGGAGAACCCACTTTAAATCCAATATTTGAATCTTTTATTTATTCAATTTGAAAAAATAAACTTCTTCTTTTGAATCGGGACATAAGAATTTAGTTTTAATAAATGTTTGGTGTTTTTCGGATAACTTTCATATTTGGGTGAATAGTGAAAAATAATATATTTTAACTAAAAATAACTTTTTTAATCAAAATAATTTAGTGGTAAATTATATATTTTAATGGTTTGGAAGTATAAATATATTATATTTTTATTATTTAATCCAATGCTGGTCATTGTGTGTAATTTCACCTTGAAATTGCATATAAACAAGTGTCAATCTTTTGATTTTTATTATTTTTTAAAATATGCTTTTTGGTTTTGACAAAAATAATTAATTTTAAATTAACTAATGAAACTTTTATGTTTTTAAATTGTTAAAATAGAATTCATTTTTGAATTTTTAATATCAAAATTATCTTTGGGTGAATTTTTGTTATTTTTATGAAAACTTTTAATTTTTGATGAATAGTGAAAAACACTAAGTTACTATTTAAAATCAAATTTTTATTTAAATAATTATATATTTTATTTAAATTTACGTTAGGTAAAAATAGATACATAATACATATATATGTTTAATTTAATTCATTGTAGTCATTTTACAATGAGTTTAGATATATAAAATTTTATCGAACTTTTTACCGTCTTTTACCAACATCCTAAGAGCATTTCGAAATTTGTATAAAATGTAATTTTACCACTTCTCTGAGTTTAATTTCAAAAATACAAGATACATAGTTGATATTATTATGTAAAATGTGGTTCAATAAGATGAAAATAATTTTTGGTGAAGAGTAACTTTTTAACTTTTTATTTACCACGGTTAAAAGTAAACAGGGTAATTAAAGGTAAAAATGATATTATTATTACCCTAACACATGTCCTAATTCTATTGGATAAGTATAATTCCACCACAAACAACCTTAGGAATAAAATGTGAACCTATTTGGTCCACTTGGATTATATTAGGACATTTATTATTATTTTATTTAAAGAAGAGTTAAAAAAGTTAAATTCAAAGTTTAATAACTGAACTATTTTTAATATAAGGTTAAAAAAAATTTAAATTATACCATAAATATTAATAAGAAATATAAAAATATTTCTTACATAATGGTATTTTATTATAATTTTTATATATTAAATAATTAAATTTATTTATGACACAATGATGATGTAGTAATTACAATATTAATGAAAGATTAAAATAATTGATATTATAAATGTCCAAAAAAATATTATTTGAGACTTTTAATGAATTAAACTAATTTTAGGGGTTAATATGACATGTTAGGGTTTATTAAATGTATTTATTTTGAAGTAATTAAGTTTTTAGGACTTTAACAAAAATCAATTATTAAATAATGTCAAAATTTACAAAAATGAGTTTTTAAAACAAAGACAATATTATTGGTTGATATAATAATTCTAAAAATCTAATGTTAGGCCAAAATACTTATATAATGATAGTTGTGTAATTAAGGAACCACTTGGGGGTTCTCTTGGAAGTTTATAGTATGTTTATTGATCATATAATATAAAAATACAAAGAGACATGATAAATATCAATTTATTTAACTAAGAGTTAAATATATAAGATAAGGTTAATATAGTGACCCAAACCTCTATAAAACCTATTTTTGAGAGGTTCTATACCCATATCCACATTATCATTTAAATAATTAATTTTGGAGCCATTAAAAACCGATATATAGTTTATTATAAAATAATATTTCAATCTTTTCCTAAGGTGCCCCTCACCCCTCTTATAAAAGGGAACTTCCCCTTCTCTCAAATTCACACCTTCAAAGCCATTTATCTCAGACAAAACCTGCCCGAATATCCTCCCAAATGTCCTCCATTTATCCTAGAGGCCTCAATTTAGTCATAAACCCAATTTATGGAGCCCTTTTTATCAAATCAAAAGGAAGAACCCGAAGAAGAGGTAAATATTTCATCACCACATTCAAGTTGTTTTTTCTTCCACTTTCTCTTTATTTGTTGTTTCCATTATAAAATAATAACCCTATAATATTATATCTACTATGATGTTATTATAAAAATGGTTCATCCATATTCATTATTCTATCCATCCGATAAATGACAAAGTCACCATACATGCGTACGTAAGGATTACCATCTCCACATCGTGGTGTAGTTTGTTATTCAAACACTACATCATTTGGATGGGTATAATAATGAGTATAAATAAGTTAAATAATACATATAATATGATAATTATTCTGTATATATTATATACCATCCAATTATATATGATTTTAATATCAAAATAATTATATTATCCCTCGTGCGTACCTACGAATTACCATCTCCACGAACGTGATGTGATTCATTTCCACGTTCACCATTAAATTATGATTATAAAATATAAATCATTAATAAGTATGTCATATATGAAATAATAATTCTACTATATATATATATATATTTATGTACTTAAATATATCTTATTCACTTAGTTCTGTTCAATACGTTGTGAAAATGGAAACAACGTTTATGCGTACGTACGGCCTACCGTATCCATAAATGATGCTTTAAATTTCATATATATGTATATTGTACATATTTATAATATAAATATATATGATATATAAATCATTTTTTATATTCTGAAAGTATTTAAATCATGATCTAAGCGATACAATCAAGAGTAACAAGTTAAAACACGTACAATAAAGAAAGTGATTATTACCCGAAATGTTAATTTAACATGGAAATTATTATTAAATGGGTAGTATAAAGTCATAAATTAATCATGTATGATATAGTAAATATTAATATCATTCTGGAATAATTTAATAACATACTACAGTATTTATAAATGAGTTTAAACGTACCCTCGACTAAATGAAAGTACGAGGTATGGGTTAATTTCACAATCTCTTTATTATCCGATATTGTTTTTATGTAAGTATCTACTGGGACATATTTATTATACATTTCCATGTTTCATAAAATATTTTTCAAAGGGATTATTTTTAAGGGTCTTTTTTCTAAAACATCATTTTAAATTTTTTTAAGATATATTCTTTTAAACCTTTCTCATTAATGTCCATGTTTTAAAAATGGTTTTAAGGATTTATTTATTTGGACATGAATGTTTTAAAATGTAAATTACTTTCCAAAGTTTCAAAGTGGTATGGAACACTTTGATTCAAAAATATATTTTAAAAGACTTCCTTTATAAATTATGTGACTTTTAAATTATTTTATAAAAAAGGGATATTTCTCTCAAATATTTTTACTGATCATTTTAAACTATGTCAACATCCTTTATGGGATATTATTTTTGATCGAGGTTGATTAATTACGAAACAAATCTTCCAAATTTTATTTAATTTTTTGTGATATGTTTGAAAGTGTATGTGTTATTTTTATACCATTCATGGTTTTTGAATAAAGTATTGACATTTCATATTCTAGTTTTAATACAAATTTTTATGTCATGTTTAAACCTTTTCATATGAGGAATGCATTGGACTTAGTAAGTGATGGGTGAAGCCTACTATAGCTCGTCAATTCATCGGTAGGTCTCATGAGACAAACTAGTGTCTCAACATAAGGACTTGAAAAAATCTTATTTTTAGTCTTGGAACAAGTCCTTGACTATGTGGTTATGAAGTCTGGCATTATGCATTCCATCATTATGAAAGCGGCTATTGAAATTTCATGTTATTATTCGACTATTTAAATATCCATGTGAATATGTAAATGGAATTATTTGATTTTACCTTTTCCATATTATTATGAATTTTAAATTTAAAAGGCTTTTGTTTTAGTCTTATACATTGCCTTAAATGTTTATGGTTATTTATGAGAGATTCTTCTATATTGTTATCTTAACTAAGTATCTGAGCTCACCAATTTATATGTTTTATTTTTCCCAGGATTCCAAGAAGTGTATTGTGATTGATATGAAGGGTTAATATAATGGAATAATGGCATTCATAAAGGATTATTTATGTTGTGTTGTACGTTATAAAGTGTAATGTAACATTTATGTATATAATATATTTTCTGAGACTGCTAAACCGATTGGTTCATCAGGACGTGATTCCTTGTAGTCATGCCAATGTATTAAAATAACACACTGACTTTGTATAACTGGGGTTGGGGTATTACAGTTGGTATACAAGGAGGTTTAGAAATAACCTTGAAAACTAGATTTAGATAAACTCTGATCAGAGAACATTAACCTAAGATGGACTTTGAGGATTAGTATAGAAGAACTTCCTAGAATTTTGGTAATGTAGAGATTTTGTGAGTTTTCCAAGAAAATACATCCCTTTCTAGATATGAGTAGGTAGAGGCGGCTATCACACATATGTACCTAGGGGTAAAACCTGAAAAAAACCGCTTCGATCTAGACTCGAACATGAACTGGTGCACGACAACGAGCCCTGCAGCACTCTTGGTTACGAAACTCTCGGGGGATATGATTTGGATAATTATAATTTTCTTTACAAATCATTATGAAGGATTTATGAGTATATACCTTCTCAAAGAAAATATTTTTAGGATTATAGATTATATCCATAAACTGTTCAATTTATGTTAGGTATTTTACAAGTTTGTAATTATTCATTGTTATTCATAAACTGACCTAGTGTATTCCATTATATAGAAATGGAACCCAGTAGAAGGAATGAGAACTCCAGAAATACGTATGATTAAATGAGTAAGAAGGATCATATCATACATGGTATTAAGCCAACATTTATAGGGGAAATAGTCTCCTAGGTATTCTAAACATTTGAAGAAATAATATCATGCGTTAATAAGATAAGTAAATAATTCTCTGAGTCCAATGGATTTGAAGGGAACAAAGAGAAGAAAAGGATGGTAGAGAGAAATATGGATAAAGGGAAGAGGGGAAAGAAGGATTTTCCCATATGTGATAAAGTGGAAATAATAACCTTGGTAAATGCTTGAAGTTAATGGGATTTTGTTATATGTTTGGAGAAAAAGGACACCAAGTATGTGATTGTAAGTGTAAGAAAAAGGTTTCAAATGTAAAATGCTTAATCTGCAAGGCGTTGGGACACAATGTGAATCAATGTCCAAGTAATCAATGTATACCGCAAATGATGCTATTGGATAATAATCAAGTTATGATACTACCTCAGATGAAGAGGAATGACTACTGTTCTTATGTTGTTATTATTGAATTATTTCATTTGAGTGTTTTATCAACAATATACTGTTTATATGAAATATGGAGATAAATAAGGATTATACTAAAATACTATTTTATTAAGGATTTGAGATTATATGGTTATAAGAAAAGTGAATTAATAGTAAGATAAAATTTTTGTAAAAATACATGGTTGAAGGAATGGTAATCCTTAATATGGTCCTGATAACGAGGTAGTGATTTTGGAATAAGTGATGGTTGATTTGGATAAATTATATTGAATATTCTTGACTTCTTTAGAACTGATGAATAGTTTTTTTTATTTCATCATTGTTGGAATATTAAAAAAAATTTGATATAAGGAATATATCCAGTATTATATAAAGGATAAGGGAGACTTAATGCAATCAATAAGGTTTTATGGTAATTTAGGGTATTACCATGTTTTAAAATAATACATGATGAAGGTGTTCACATGTTATTACGTGGAAAAAAGGATCTTCATTGTGTTTAACTTCCTTATAAATTTTGGACTGTGTGTTTGGATAGAAGTATTTTGGATTAGTCTAAATGTTTGAATGGATTAAGTTTGAAATTGGATACTATTTTTAAGTTTATTTTTGGATTTTTATAAAAAGGACAACACGCAGACCGTGTGACAACCCATCGCGTCGGACAACGCTGTGGGAATCGAACCCACAACCATAGCGCGATTGGGATTTATCGCCTTCCACGGGACTACGTGAAGTCCTTGGATTTAATAATGTAGTTTCTTTTGTTAAAGGGTCTCATTGGTGAATTATAAATTAATTATTTTTGGAACCTTATATGATTATGATAAATAGAATAATTTTTTTGAAATCATTAGGAGTGAAAGATGAGTTTGTGGTAGTAATTAGTTGAAGAATAAAACTATACTTGTTAAGTATATATATATATATATATATAATTTTCTCCTCCTATTATATGGGTAAATTAATTCTTAAACATTAGGGAATGGATCATAAAATAAAAAAATTTGTTATTCTAATACCTTATGTTTTTTTGAAACGATGGTATTTTAAATCGTCATAGATTGATGGATTTGAGGCCCTCAATTTTACACTTGTTTGTGATTGATGACCTCAATCACTCCCTATAAATATTTACGTTTTTCCTCCAATTATGTGTCTATAATTTCCACCAATGTTCTCCAAATCGAGATCATAATTTTTTGGTGACCCTTTAACTTCCCTTTTCCTCTTATTAAGACTAAATTTTATTAACCATATTTTCGATGTGGGTTTTCCCACAAAGGTATTTTCTATTTTCAACCTTTTATTTTATAAAAAAAAATTCAAATTGAGAGGATGAAATTTATTGAAGGACGGAATAATGTAACACCCCAAGATTTCATAGTACGTTATTTCTTCAAAGGAATTCAATAACCTGCACTACACGCAACACCGATTTCAAGCGCACTACGACTTACCAAACTAGCCGTTCAAAAGTGGTTATGAATATTATTAACTAAATTTTAAACTTTATATAATCTTTATAATTTTAGAATCTATATTGTGAGTTTCTTATGCATAATGTAAGAACAAATTCATTTTTTCAGAGAAAAGAATTATTTTTCAAAAAAATGAAATTTTACTGCCTTTTAATAGAGAACCCTCTTTAAATCCAATATTTGAAACATTTATATCTTCAATTTGAAAAAATAAACTTCTTCTTTAGAATCAGTACATAATAATTTAGTTTCAATAAATTTTTGGTGTTTTTCTGATAACTTTCATATTTGAGTGAATAGTGAAAAATAATATATTTTAACTGAAAACAACTTTTTTAGTCAAAATAATTTACAGTGTTAAATTATTAATTTTAATGTTTTTGAAGTATAAATAGATTATATTTTTACCATTTAATCCGATGCTGGTCAATGTAAGTAATTTCACTTTGAAATTGGACATAAACAAATGTCAATCTTTTGATAGTTATTATTTCATAAAAATACGCTTTTTTGGTTTTGAAAATAGGAATTAATTTTCAATTAATTAATGAATCTTATATATTTTAAAATTGGTAAAATAGAATTCATTTTTGAATTAGGAATATCTAAATTATCTTAGGGTAAAGTTTTTCTATTTTTATGAAAACATTCAATTTTTGATGAATAGTGAAAAACACTGAGTTATTGTTTAAAACCGACTTTTTATTTAAATAATTATATATTCTATGTAACACCCCAAGCTTCTACGGTACGTTTCCCTTCGAATAATGCGATAGCGTGTGTTGTACGCAACCTCGAGTTCTAACACACACCACAACTAATTAAACTAGCCGTTGTGAATAGTAATACATAATTTTTGAAATCATATATATTCTATATTTCAAAATGGACTTCATTTTTGGATTCGGAATATCAAAATTAGCCTAGGGTGAAATTTTGGTACATTTCGGATAACTTTCATATTTTGATGAATAGTGAAAATTTCTAAATTTTAATTAAAAACAACTTTTTTAATCAAAATAATTAATAGTGATAAATTATGAATTTGACTGGTTTTAAAGTATATTTAGAATATATTTTTACCATTCAATTTAATGTTTATCATTGGACATAATTTTACAATTAAACCGAACATAAACAAGTGTCATTCTTTTGATAGTTATTATCTCTTAAAAACACGCTTTTTGTTTTGACAGCGGGAATTAATTTTAAATTAATTTCTGCCACTTCTGTGTTTTGAATTTAGGAAAATGGATTCCATATTTGGAATCAGGATGTTCAAATTGTGTAAATAGGTAACTTTTATTTTTAGACATTTTGAATAGTTACTGTGGTAAATATTTTATTTACCATGGTTAAAGGGTAAATCCGGTAAATAAGGGTTAAATAAATAATATTATAATAATAAAAAATTACCCTAAAACGTGTCCTAACCTTATTGGTGGACACATACCCGACCATGGGCATCCTTTGGTCAATTTGGGGACCCCTTGGAGCCACTTGTATGTGGTAGGGACACTTTATATTAATAAAGTTAAAATAAAAATAAAAATGGCATAAGCTTACATCTTTTAGAAGAACAATTTTTACATAGGGTTATACATGTTGGATTTTCGATTATAAATATTCATTAGAAAGCTAAAACTATTTCCTACATAATGATATTTTATTTATAATTTTTAGACATTATATAATTTATTTTATTTATGACACAATGATGATGCAGTAATTACTAAAATAGTGAAAAATAAAAATAATTGATCTTATAAATACCCAAATAATTATAATATGAAACTTTTAATGAATTAAACTAATTTTCTATGATAATATGATATATTAGGATTGATTTAATTGACTTTGTTCGAAGTAATCAATCTGTTAGGAGTTTCACAAAAATCAACTATTGAATAGTGTCAAAATTGACATAAAAGAGTTCTTAAAACAAATATTATATTATTAATTGATATTAAATTCCTAAAAATCTAAGGTTCGGCCAAGAGACTTATATTATGATAGGTTCCTCATTAATGGACCACTTGGGGGTCGCTTGGATGTATATAGTAAGTTTATTAACCATATTATATAAAAATACAAAGAGACATTGTAAAAGTGAAACTAATTAACTTAGAGTTAATACTTAAAGATAAGGTTAATATAAGTACCCAAACCTGTCTAAATTCTATTGGATGAGTTGTTTTCGACCTATCCCCACCTCATCCTTTGAAGAGTCAACTTTGGAGCCTTTGTAAACCGAATATGAATTTATTATAAATTAATATTTCTAACTTTTCCAAAGGTGCCCCTCACCCCTCTTATAAAAGGGCACTCCTCCTTCTCATTTCTTCACACCTTCAAAGCCTTTTGGTTCGGCCAAACTCTGCCCAAATACTCTCCCAACATCCCTCAATACAACCTAGAGGCCTTAGTTTGATCAGAAAGCCAACCTAAGGAGCCCTTTTGATCAAATCAAAAGGAAGAACCCGTAGAAGAGGTAATGATTTCACCACCCTTTTCTAAGTTCATTTCTTCTTCCACTTCTTCTTCCTTTGTTCTTACCATTCTGAAATAATAACTCCAGTATCTCACATATACTGTGATGTTATTATAAATATGGTACAATCATATTCAGTATTCTATCCACCCTTTGAATAACATGTCACCATACGTGCGTACGTACGGCTTACCGTCTCCACGTCGTGGTGTAATTGTTATTCAATATAATATTATTTGGATGGGTATAATAATGATGTGTAACTCATGTAAATAATAAATATAACATGTTAATGATTCTGTATATATGATATACCATCCATTTATATATTATTTTAATATCAAAAGAATGATATTGTCGCTCGTGCGTACGTACGGACTACCGTCTCCACGAACGCGATGAGATTCATTCTCCATCGTAACCATTAAAGCGTAATTATCATTTTATGATTTAAAAATGATGTTTAAGGACTTGATATCATTCTGGATATGAATAATATACAACCTATCCTTTACAAACATGTCTTACGTAACAAAACATATGAAAGAAAACAAGTAAGTTAACACCCGAAACAACGATAATACTAAGATATTATTATCAAATCAATATTAAAAGATCATATATGATATCATATTAATGTATATGATTCTTGTATAATTTAATAACAATTATTTCACCATTATACAGGAGGTTAACCTACCACAACCAAGGAAAAGTACAAGGTAAGGGTTATTTCACAATCTCTTCATTATCCGAGGTTGTATTATACGTAATAATCTACTGGGATCTCTTTATCATCCACATCCATGTTTCTTCGAAATGTATTTCAAAACATTTTTACTATTTACAAGAATATGGGTTAAAGTCATTTATACCCTTGTTTGACTTTTTATAAGAGGTTTATAAAGGAATCTTTCCGTCGTTTTCAAAACAAGGTCCTTTTTAACCTTTTCGACAGAATTGAGGTAAGAATGTTTTTTTTAACTTATACGGCGGGTGCGGTTATTTTCCGCCGTTATAAAATCGTCGAAGCTTCCCATACAAGCTTATAAGAATATTTTCAAAGAAAATGTTTTATTTTATATGGATCTTAAATGATTTCAAAATAAAAGCAGATATTTCTTTTAAAAGAATTTTGATTTCATTTATGGATTTTAAGATTATTTGAAGTTGATTTATTATGATACAAAACTTCTATATTGTATTGAAGGTTTTGTGATATGTTTGACTGTGGATGTGCTATTTTTATACCATTCATAGTTTATTGTGAAAGTATTGACATTTCGTATGCTAGTTTTAATACGAATGTTTATGTTATGTTTAAACCTTTTCATATGGGAATGCATTGGACTTAATAAGTGACGGGTGGAGCCCGCTATAGCTCCTCGATGCATCGGTAGGTCTCATGAGACAAACTAGTGTCTTGGCACAAGGCCTTGACAAAATCTTATTTGTAGCCTTGGCACGAGGCCTTGGCTATGTGGTTATGATAGTCTGGCATTATGCATTCCAACATTATGAAAGTGGTTATTGATTTTTGCATGTGATTATTCGATTAGTAGAATATCCATGTGAATAAGTAAATGGCATTATTTCATTTTACTTTTGCCATAGCATGTTGAAGTTCAATTTTAAAAGGCTTTTGTTTTAGTAATGCATTGCCTTAAATGTTTATTCTTATTTATGAAAGTTTCCGCTATATTGTTATCCTTACTGGGCATTTGAGCTCACCCCTTTTCTATGTTTTATTTTTCCCCAGGATGTGAAGAAGTAAATTATGAATGACCTGCAGGGATATTATGAGGGGATAGTAGTGTGGATTATGGAGACATTATGTTGTTGTAGTAGTTTTTCATTTTATGATGTAATGTAAAACTTATGAATATATCTAGTGTTTCCAAGGCTACTAAACCAATCGGTCTTTCGAGATTTGATCTTTCTTGTGATCATGCCAATGTTATGTAATAATGCACCGACTCTAGGCAACTAGGGTCGGGGCGTTACAGTTGGTATCAGAGGAAGTTTAGTACAAACCTTGGAAGCTAGATTTAGATAAACTCTGATTAGAGCACGTAGACCTAAGATGAACTTTGAGGATTAGTATAGAAGAACTTCCTAGAATTTTGGTATTGTAGAGACTTTGTGAGTTTTGCGAGCAATACATTCCTGTCTGGATACGAGCAGGTAGAGGCGGCTCTGGCACAGATGTACCTAGGGGTAAAACCCGAAAACACCGCTTTGAGCTAGACTCGAACGGGAACTGGTGCACGACAACGGGCCTTGCTGCACTCTTGGTTACGACACTCCCGGGGGATATGCTTAGGATAACTCTCACTTTCTTTACAAATCATTATGAAGGGTTTATGAGTATATACTTCCTCAAAGAAAACATATTTATGATTATGGATTATATCCATAGATAGTTCAATTTATGTTAAGTGTTTTATAAGTATGGGATTATGTATTTTGATTCATAAACTGATCTAGTTTATGCCATTGTTTAGAAATGGCGCCTAGTGGAAGAAATGGAAACCGTATCAATGCACGCACTCCATGTAGGGATTTCCCTCCTGCTCAAGATAATTATAGTGGGGCTGGTGATGCAACTGGTGCTGATCAGCTAATCACCGTACTGGGACAACTTACTCAGGTTATGAATAATAACCTTACCCGTATGGAGCACCCTGATCCGCAGCGTGGAGGATCAATGTTAGATCGATTCATGAGACAACAACCACCAACGTTCAATGGAAGTACAAATCCCTTAGTAGCTGAGCAATGGATATTTTCCCTAGAGAAAATATTTCAGGCTTTGGGGAGTAGTGAAAGGGAAAAAGTTACCATGGCAGTTTACCGCCTCACTGGAGATGCTGATCAATGGTGGTCATTGATTCAAAACATGAAGGAAGATGATGAAGTATCAAACATGGAATGGAGGGAGTTCAAAGATCTGTTTTTAGAAAAATACTTTCCTCGCGACCATCGAGTAGATATTGAAAGGCAATTTCTGAGTCTGAGACAAAAGGAGGATGAGAATGTCACAAAGTATGAGGCTAACTTTACAAGGTTAGCGAGGTATGCTGGAGATTATATTCGCAACCCAAGAAGTAAGATTGATCGTTTCTTTGATGGGTTAAAACCATTTCTCCGTCGAGCATTAGTCTCACAATCCTTTTCATCGTACGAAGACATTGTCTCATGTGCTATCAAGACCGAAAAGGAATTCTCTAAGTCTTATGACTTTAAAGCAAAGCAAGAGAAGAAGAGACCTGCTGATCAATCTGGGAATGGAAATAAGGGGAAGAAGGGAAAGGTTGAATATCCATCTTGTGGTAAGTGCGGGAAGAAACACCCCGGTGCTTGCCTGAAGGGAATGGGAGTCTGTTACAAGTGTGGTGAAAAAGGCCACCAAGCTCATGATTGCAAGGGGAAGAAGGAAGCTACCAACGTTCAGTGCTACAATTGCAGGGAGATGGGGCATTATGCAAATGCATGTCCTAAGCGTCAGGAGAACTTACCTCAGAAAAGGCCAAGGGATCAAGGCCAGGCTTATGCTATCACTACTGCTGAGGTAGAAGCTCCGAAAGACGTGGTGGCAGGTAATTTAATGGTTTCCTCAAGTTTAGCAAATGCATTATTTGATTCTGGATCATCGCATTGTTTCATATCTTCCCAGTTTGCTAAGAAAATTAGATATTTCCAATTTGATTTAATAAGGGAGTTGTCAGTTAAAACTCCTAAGGGAAGTATCGTTGCAACAATGTTTTGTGAATCAGTCCCCATTAGAGCACATAAATTTTCTTTATCTGCTGATTTCATCGTCATACCTATGATTGAGTTTGATATAATCCTCGGTATGGACTGGATTTCGGACTATGATGCGAAGATTTATTGTAAGAAGAATGAGGTTACGATTCTTGATGATAATGATAAGGAGCACCTTATTTTTAGAGCAGAATCGTCACCACCTAATTCTTATTTAGATCCACCCCCTGTAGCTCAACTTAATTCAATTATTGGGGAGGAAGAGAATGAAGTAACTATCGGTGAGGAAAGGAATGTTCAAATAGAGGGTGTACCTGTTGTGAAAGAATTTGTAGATGTATTTCCGGAAGATTTACCTGGACATCCTCCAGAACGAGAAGTTGAGTTTTCCATTGATTTGATTCCTGGATCAAGGCCTATATCGAAGACCCCTTATAGAATGGCCACTGTAGAGTTAGTCGAACTAAAGAAACAACTAGAGGAATTGAGTAATAAGGGATTTATTCGCCCTAGTGTTTCTCCATGGGGAGCCCCTGTTCTTTTTGTTAAAAAGAAAGATGGATCTATGAGGTTATGTATCGACTACAGGGAGATCAATGCTATAACGATAAAGAACAAGTATCCCCTACCTCGTATTGATGATTTATTTGACCAACTGCATGGAGCTCAATACTTTTCAAAGATTGACCTTCGATCTGGATACCATCAGTTGTGTGTGAAGAAGGAAGACATTCCGAAGACAGCATTTCGAACCAGGTACGGGCATTACGAGTTTACTGTAATGCCGTTTGGATTGACTAATGCACCCTCTGTATTCATGGATCTGATGAATAGAGTTTTCAAGGAGTATCTCGATGAATTTGTGGTGGTATTTATTGATGATATCTTGGTATACTCCAAAACCTACAAAGATCATGAAAATCACTTGCGCATTATCTTGAAGACTCTGAGGAGGCATGGATTATATGGAAAGTTTAGCAAGTGTGAATTCTGGCTTCAGGAGATTTCTTTTCTTGGCCATATTGTCTCTAAAGATGGAATCTCTGTTGATCCTTCTAAGACCAAGGCAATCCAAGAATGGCCAGCACCTACGAATATAACTGAGGTACGTAGTTTTATTGGTTTGGCAGGTTATTATCGACGTTTCGTCCAGAATTTTGCCCGATTGGCTAACCCATTAACGAAGCTCACACGTAAAGGGGTTAAATTTGTTTGGACAAAAGAGTGTGAAGAATGTTTCGAAGAACTGAAGAGAAGATTAGTCAATGCTCCTATATTGACTCTACCATCGGGGAATGATGGGTTCGTTATTTATAGTGATGCATCGAAGAAAGGACTTGGCTGTGTCCTTATGCAGAATGATAGAGTTATTGCCTATGCATCACGACAGTTGAAAATTCATGAACAAAACTATCCTACTCATGATCTTGAGTTAGCAGCTGTGATCTTTGCTTTGAAGATATGGAGGCACTACCTCTATGGTGAAAAATGTGAGATTTATACTGATCACAAGAGTTTGAAGTATATTTTCTCACAAAAAGAACTCAACATGAGGCAAAGGAGATGGCTTGAATTACTCAAGGATTATGATTGTACGATACACTACCACCCGGGGAAGGCAAACAAGGTGGCAGATGCTTTGAGCAGAAAAGACCATGGAGTTCTGAACATGATGAGAATTGAAAGGGATCCAATTTTCATGGATCTAGTGAAGATGGACATGGGAATAACCAGGGAAGGTGAAACATCAATGCTTTTTCAAATGGTTGCCAAACCATCTTTACTAGAAAGGATTAAGAGTTCTCAGACCGATGATGAAGAATTTCAGAAGAAGATTAAAGCTGTGAATGATGGGAGATTGAGAGACTTTGCGTATGAAGGTGGAATTTTGAAATTCGGGAAGAGACTTTGTGTTCCCAATATACCTGATCTAAAAAGGGAATTGCTGGATGATGCTCATAGTTCCAATTTCTCTATACACCCTGGGAGCACCAAAATGTATAGAGATTTGAAGGAACATTTTTGGTGGGACAACATGAAGAGGGAGATTGCTGATTTTGTGTCAAGATGTATGGTTTGTCAACAAGTGAAAGCTGGAAGGCAACAACCTGGAGGAGTCATGCAACCTCTTCCCATACCGGAGTGGAAATGGGACAATATTACGATGGACTTTGTCATGGGGCTACCAAAGACTCCTAGAAGGAACGATGCAATATGGGTTATTGTTGATCGTCTTACCAAGTCAGCACATTTTCTGGCTATAAGAGAAGATCTACCCCTGGAACGTCTAGCAAGACTATACATTAATGAAGTTGTGAGACTTCATGGAGTTCCCCTATCGATTGTTTCTGATCGTGATCCCCGTTTTACTTCAAGATTTTGGAAAAGTCTTCAGAAATACCTGGATACTGAACTTCATTTGAGCACTGCTTACCACCCTCAGACAGACGGACAATCAGAACGGACTATTCAGACCTTAGAAGACATGTTGAGATCTTGCTCACTTGATTTTCAGGGTATGTGGGATCAATATTTACCTCTGGTAGAATTTTCCTATAACAATAGCTTCCATTCGAGTATACAAATGGCACCATATGAAGCGTTATACGGAAAGAGATGTCGTACACCAACCTGTTGGGATGACGTTGGTGAAAGAAAACTTGTAGGCCCAGAACTGGTGGAGGAAACGGTGGAAAAGGTGAAGGTAATCCAAAATCACATCAAAGCAGCTCAAAGTAGGCAGAAGAGCTATGCCGATAATCGAAGGAAGGATTTGGAATTTCAAGTCGGTGATCATGTTTTCCTAAAGGTATCTCCGTGGAAGGGAGTCATACGTTTTGGTAAGAAAGGTAAATTGAGTCCCAGGTACATCGGACCTTTCGAAATTCTAGAACGAATTGGGGCTGTAGCTTACCGATTGGCAATGCCGCCAAGTCTCTCCAAAGTTCACGATGTGTTCCACGTATCTCTGTTAAGAAAATACATGCCTGACCCAACGCATGTACTCACCTATGAGGAATTAGAACTGGAACCCGATCTGTCTTATTGCGAAGAGCCCGTCAGGATTCTTGATACAAGAGAACAAGTACTGAGAAACCGGACGACGCGTCTGGTAAAAGTTTTGTGGAGAAATCATAAAATGGAAGAGGCAACGTGGGAACCCGAGGAACTTATGATGAAGAACCACCCGAGTCTTTTTATGCAGTAATACCCTAGAAATTGCGAGGACGCAATTATTTGAAGGAGGGGAGAATGTAACACCCCAAGCTTCTACGGTACGTTTCCCTTCGAATAATGCGATAGCGTGTGTTGTACGCAACCTCGAGTTCTAACACACACCACAACTAATTAAACTAGCCGTTGTGAATAGTAATACCTAATTTTTGAAATCATATATATTCTATATTTCAAAATGGACTTCATTTTTGGATTCGGAATATCAAAATTAGCCTAGGGTGAAATTTTGGTACATTTCGGATAACTTTCATATTTTGATGAATAGTGAAAATTTCTAAATTTTAATTAAAAACAACTTTTTTAATCAAAATAATTAATAGTGATAAATTATGAATTTGAGTGGTTTTAAAGTATATTTAGAATATATTTTTACCATTCAATTTAATGTTTATCATTGGACATAATTTTACAATTAAACCGAACATAAACAAGTGTCAATCTTTTGATAGTTATTATCTCTTAAAAACACGCTTTTTGTTTTGACAGCGGGAATTAATTTTAAATTAATTTCTGCCACTTCTGTGTTTTGAATTTAGGAAAATGGATTCCATATTTGGAATCAGGATGTTCAAATTGTGTAAATAGGTAACTTTTATTTTTAGACATTTTGAATAGTTACTGTGGTAAATATTTTATTTACCATGGTTAAAGGGTAAATCCGGTAAATAAGGGTTAAAAAAATAATATTATAATAATAAAGAATTACCCTAAAACGTGTCCTAACCTTATTGGTGGACACATACCCGACCATGGGCATCCTTTGGTAAATTTGGGGACCCCTTGGAGCCACTTGTATGTGGTAGGGACACTTTATATTAATAAAGTTAAAATAAAAATAAAAATGGCATAAGCTTACATCTTTTAGAAGAACAATTTTTACATAGAGTTATACATGTTGGATTTTCGATTATAAATATTCATTAGAAAGCTAAAAAGCTTTCCTACATAATGATATTTTATTTATAATTTTTAGACATTATATAATTTATTTTATTTATGACACAATGATGATGCAGTAATTACTAAAATAGTGAAAAATAAAAATAATTGATCTTATAAATACCCAAATAATTATAATATGAAACTTTTAATGAATTAAACTAATTTTCTATGATAATATGATATATTAGGATTGATTTAATTGACTTTTTTCGAAGTAATCAATCTGTTAGGAGTTTCACAAAAATCAACTATTGAATAGTGTCAAAATTGACATAAAAGAGTTCTTAAAACAAATATTATATTATTAATTGATATTAAATTCCTAAAAATCTAAGGTTCGGCCAAGAGACTTATATTATGATAGGTTCCTCATTAATGGACCACTTGGGGGTCGCTTGGATGTATATAGTAAGTTTATTAACCATATTATATAAAAATACAAAGAGACATTGTAAAAGTGAAACTAATTAACTTAGAGTTAATACTTAAAGATAAGGTTAATATAAGTACCCAAACCTGTCTAAATTCTATTGGATGAGTTGTTTTCGACCTATCCCCACCTCATCCTTTGAAGAGTCAACTTTGGAGCCTTTGTAAACCGAATATGAATTTATTATAAATTAATATTTCTAACTTTTCCAAAGGTGCCCCTCACCCCTCTTATAAAAGGGCACTCCTCCTTCTCATTTCTTCACACCTTCAAAGCCTTTTGGTTCGGCCAAACTCTGCCCAAATACTCTCCCAACATCCCTCAATACAACCTAGAGGCCTTAGTTTGATCAGAAAGCCAACCTAAGGAGCCCTTTTGATCAAATAAAAAGGAAGAACCCGTAGAAGAGGTAATGATTTCACCACCCTTTTCTAAGTTCATTTCTTCTTCCACTTCTTCTTCCTTTGTTCTTACCATTCTGAAATAATAACTCCAGTATCTCACATATACTGTGATGTTATTATAAATATGGTACAATCATATTCAGTATTCTATCCACCCTTTGAATAACATGTCACCATACGTGCGTACGTACGGCTTACCGTCTCCACGTCGTGGTGTAATTGTTATTCAATATAATATTATTTGGATGGGTATAATAATGATGTGTAACTCATGTAAATAATAAATATAACATGTTAATGATTCTGTATATATGATATACCATCCATTTATATATTATTTTAATATCAAAAGAATGATATTGTCGCTCGTGCGTACGTACGGACTACCGTCTCCACGAACGCGATGAGATTCATTCTCCATCGTAACCATTAAAGCGTAATTATCATTTTATGATTTAAAAATGATGTTTAAGGACTTGATATCATTCTGGATATGAATAATATACAACCTATCCTTTACAAACATGTCTTACGTAACAAAACATATGAAAGAAAACAAGTAAGTTAACACCCGAAACAACGATAATACTAAGATATTATTATCAAATCAATATTAAAAGATCATATATGATATCATATTAATGTATATGATTCTTGTATAATTTAATAACAATTATTTCACCATTATACAGGAGGTTAACCTACCACAACCAAGGAAAAGTACAAGGTTAGGGTTATTTCACAATCTCTTCATTATCCGAGGTTGTATTATACGTAATAATCTACTGGGATCTCTTTATCATCCACATCCATGTTTCTTTGAAATGTATTTCAAAACATTTTTACTATTTACAAGAATATGGGTTAAAGTCATTTATACCCTTGTTTGACTTTTTATAAGAGGTTTATAAAGGAATCTTTCCATCGTTTTCAAAACAAGGTCCTTTTTAACCTTTTCGACAGAATTGAGGTAAGAATGTTTTTTTTAACTTATACGGCGGGTGCGGTTATTTTCCGCCGTTATAAAATCGTCGAAGCTTCCCATACAAGCTTATAAGAATATTTTCAAAGAAAATGTTTTATTTTATATGGATCTTAAATGATTTCAAAATAAAAGCAGATATTTCTTTTAAAAGAATTTTGATTTCATTTATGGATTTTAAGATTATTTGAAGTTGATTTATTATGATACAAAACTTCTATATTGTATTGAAGGTTTTGTGATATGTTTGACTGTGGATGTGCTATTTTTATACCATTCATAGTTTATTGTGAAAGTATTGACATTTCGTATGCTAGTTTTAATACGAATGTTTATGTTATGTTTAAACCTTTTCATATGGGAATGCATTGGACTTAATAAGTGACGGGTGGAGCCCGCTATAGCTCCTCGATGCATCGGTAGGTCTCATGAGACAAACTAGTGTCTTGGCACAAGGCCTTGACAAAATCTTATTTGTAGCCTTGGCACGAGGCCTTGGCTATGTGGTTATGATAGTCTGGCATTATGCATTCCAACATTATGAAAGTGGTTATTGATTTTTGCATGTGATTATTCGATTAGTAGAATATCCATGTGAATAAGTAAATGGCATTATTTCATTTTACTTTTGCCATAGCATGTTGAAGTTCAATTTTAAAAGGCTTTTGTTTTAGTAATGCATTGCCTTAAATGTTTATTCTTATTTATGAAAGTTTCCGCTATATTGTTATCCTTACTGGGCATTTGAGCTCACCCCTTTTCTATGTTTTATTTTTCCCCAGGATGTGAAGAAGTAAATTATGAATGACCTGCAGGGATATTATGAGGGGATAGTAGTGTGGATTATGGAGACATTATGTTGTTGTAGTAGTTTTTCATTTTATGATGTAATGTAAAACTTATGAATATATCTAGTGTTTCCAAGGCTACTAAACCAATCGGTCTTTCGAGATTTGATCTTTCTTGTGATCATGCCAATGTTATGTAATAATGCACCGACTCTAGGCAACTAGGGTCGGGGCGTTACATTCTATTTATATTTATTTTTGGTCAAAATAGATACATAATACCTATATAAGTTCAATGTAATTCATTGAAGTAATTTTATAATGAGTTTAGATATATAAAATTTTATAGAACTTTTTACCGTCTTTTACCCACCTCCTATGAGCATTTCCAAATTTTTATAAAACGCAATTTTACCGCTTCTGTGAGTTGAATTTCAAAAATCCGAGAGACACAGTTCATATTAGTAAGTAAAATGTGGTTCAATAAGAAGAAAATAATTTTTGGTGAATAGTAAATTTTTTACTTTTATTTACCACGGTTAAATGTAAATAGGGAAATTAAGGGTAAAAATGATATTATTATTAATCTAACTCATGTCATAATTCTATTGGATAAGTATAATTAGACAGAAAAACCTCAGAAATAAAATATGAACCTCTTTGGTCCACTCGAAATAGATTAGAACATTTATTATTATTTTATTTAAAGAAGAGTTAAAAGAGTTAAATTCAAATTTTAATAATGAAACCATTTTTCATATAGGGTTACAAACAATATAAATTCGACAATAAACATTCATTAGAAAGATAAGAATATTTCTTACATAATGGTATTTTAGTTATAATTTTTCGATATTAAATAATTAAATTTATTTAAGACACAATGATGACGCACTAATTACCATATTAATGAAAGACTAAAATTAGTGATATTATAAATATCCAAATAAATCTAATTTGAGACTTTTAATGAATTAAACTAATTTTATAGGTTAATACGACATTTTATGGTTGATTAAATATTTTTAGTTTTATGTAATTAAGTTTTTAGGAATTAAATAAATAAATTATTAAATAATTTAAAAATTGAAATAAATTAGTTTTTTAAAACAAATATAATATTATTGGTTGATATAATAATCATAAAAATCTAAGGTTCGGTTAAAAGACATATATAATGATTGGTGTATCATTAAGGAGCCACTTGGGGTTTTCTTGGATGTTTATAGTAAGTTTATAAACCTTATAATATAAAAATACAAAGAGACATGGTAAATATCAATCTATTTAACTAAGAGTTAAATATAAAATATAATGTTAATATAGTGACCCAAACCTGTATAAAACCTATTAGTTGAGAGGTATTCGACCCACACCCACCTTATCCTTTAAATAATTCATTTTTGAGCCATTAGGAATCGAAAATTATTTTATTATAAAATAATATTTCAATCTTTTCCTAAGGTGCCCCTCACCCCTTTTATAAAAGGGCACTTCCCCTTCTCTCACATTCACACCTTCAAAGACATTTGGCTCGGCCAACCCCTGCCCAAATATCCTCCCAACTTTCCTCACTTTATCCTAGAGGCCTTAATTTAGTTGTAAATCAAACCTAAGGAGCCCTTTTGATCAAATCAAAAGGAAGAACCCAAAGAAGTGGTAAATATTCTATCACCTCTTTCAAGTTCTTTTCTTCTTCCACTTACTCTTTATTTGTTGTTTACATTCTAAAATAATAAATACCTTATCTTCCATATATTTTTATGTTATTATAAAAATGGTACAACCATATTCATTATTCTATCCATCCGATAAATGACAAAGTCACCATACGTGCGTATATACGGATTACCGTCTCCCCGTTGTGGTGAACTTTGTTTTTCAAACACTTCATCATTTGGATGGGTATAATAATGAGTATAAATGATGTAAATAATAAATATAAGATGATAATTATTATTTATATATGATATAACATCCAATTATATATGATTTTAATATCAAAAAAATGATATTGTCGCTTGTGCGTACGTACAGATTACCGTCTCCACAAACGCGATGAGATTCAATTCCACGTTCACCATTCAATGATGATTAAAAAAAATATATCATTTATAAGTATGTAATATATGAAATAATAATGCTACAGGATATATATATATATATATATATATATATAGGTACTTACATATATCTTTTTCACTTAGTTCTGTTCAATACATTATGAAAACGAAAACAGCGTTTATGCGTACATACGGTTTACCGTCTCCATAAACGGTGCTTTTCACTTCATATATATGTCTATTTTAAATATTTATATTTTAAATATATATGATATATAAATCATGTTTTATATTATAGAATTATTTAAATCGTGATCTAAGTGATACAATTAAGTGTAACAAGTTAAACACGTACGATAAAGAAAGCGATTATTAACCGAAATGTTAATTTAACATGGAAATTATTATTAAATGGGTAGTATATAGTCATAAATGAATCATGTATGATATAATAAATATTAATATGTTTCTTTTATAATTTAATAACATAATATGGTCTTCACACAGGAGGTTAAAGTTACCCTCGACTAAAGGGAAGCACATGGTAATGGTTAATTTTACAATCTCTTTATTATCTGAGATGGTTTTTACGTAAGTGTCTACTGGGACATATTTATTATCCATGTCCATGTTTCATAAAAAAGATTTCAAATGGATTATTTTTAAGGGAAATTTTTACTAAAACATCATTTTAAATGTTTTAAAGATTTATTCTTCTAAACCATTTTCATTAATGTCCATGTTTTCAAAATGGTTTTAAGGATTTATTTATATGGACATGAATGTTTTAAAATGTCAATTACTTACAAAAGTTTCAAAGTGGTATGGGACACTTTGATTCAAAAATATATTTTAAATGACTTCCTTTATAAATTATGTGACTTTTAAATGATTTCATGATAAAGGGATATTTCTCTGAAATATTTTTACTAATAATTTTCAACTATGTCAACATCTTTTACGGGATATTATTCTTGATCGAGGTTGATTTATTATGATACAAAACTTCCATATTGTATTGAAGGTTTTGTGATATGACTAATTGTGGATGTGTTATTTTTATACCATTTATGGTTTGTGTATAAAGTATTGACATTTCATATGATAATTTTAATAAAAATGTTTCTGTTATGTATAAACCTTTTCATATGAGGAAGGCATTGGACTTTGTAAGTGATGGGTGGATCCCTCTATAGCTTCTTGATGAATCAGTAGGTCTCGTGAGACAAACTAGTGTCTTGGCATAAGGCCTTGACAAAATCTTATTTGTAGTTTTGGCACAAGGCCTTGACTATGTGATTATGAAGTTTGGCATTAAGCATTCCATCATTATGAAAGTGGTTATTGATATTGCATGTGATTATTCGACTAGTAGAATATCCATGTGATTAAGTAAATGGAATTATTCTATTTTATCTTTTCCATATTATTATGATGTTTAAGTTAAAAAGTCTTTTGTTTTAGTATTATACATTGCCTTAAATGTTTATGCTTATTTATAAAAGATTCTTCTATATTGTTATCCATACTGAGCATTTGAGCTAACCCCTTTCTATGTTTTATTTTTTCCAGGATTCCAAGAAGTGTATTATGATTGATATACATGGTTAATATAAGGTAATAATGGTGTTCATAAAGGATTATTTATGTTCTATTATATGTTATAAAGTGTAATGTAACATTCACGTATGTAATCTATTTTCCAAGACTGCTAAACCGATCGGTCCTTTGAGACATGATTCCTTGTAATCATTCCAATGTATTAAAATAATGCACTAACTCTGGATAACTGGGGTTGGCGAATTACAGTTGGTATCAGAGAAAGTTTAGCAATAACATTGGAAACTAGATTTAGATAAACCCTGATTAGAGCACACTACACTAAGATAGACTTTGATGATTAGTATAGAAGAACGTCCTTGAATTTGGGAAATGTAGAGAATTTTTGAGTTTTCCAAACAAATACATACCTGTCTAGATACGAGCAGGTAGTGGTGGCTCTGGCAGATATACCCTGGGGTAAAACCCAAAAACACCGCTTTGAGCTAAGCTCGAATGGGAACTGGTGCACGACAACATGCCATGCTGCACTCTTGGTTACGACACTCGCGGGGGATGTGCTTACGATAATTCTCATTTTCTTTACAAATCATTATGAAGGATTTATGAGTATACACCTGCTCAAAGAAAATATTTTTATTATTACAGATTATATCCATAAACTGTTCAATTTATATTAGGTATTTTACAATTTTGGAATTATTCATTGTGATTATTAAACTAAACTAGTGTATTACATTGTATAGAAATGACGCCAAGTAGAAGCAATGCGAACTCCATCAATATATATGATCCAAATATTAAGAAGGATCACATCATTCATGGTATTAAGACAACATTTAGAAGGGAGATTGTCTCCCATGTATTCTCCATATATGAAGAAAAAATATCATGTGTTAATAAGATAAGTAAATAATTTTCTGAGTCCTATGGCTTTGAAGGGAAGTAAGATAAGAAAAGGATGGTAGAGAGAAATATGGATAAAGGGAAGAGGGAAAAGAAGGATTTTTTCATATGTGACAAATGTGGAAATAATCACCTTGGTAAATGTTTGAAGGGAATGAGAGTTTGTTATTAGTGTGAAGAAAAAGGACACCAATTATGTGATTGTAAGGGTATGAAAAAGGTTTCAAATGTAAAATGCTTCATCTACAAGGTGTTGGGACACTACGCGAATCAATGTCCCAGTCATCAGAGTATACTGCAAATAATGCTATTGGATAATAATCAAGTTATGATACTACCTCAGATGAAGAGGAATGACTAGTGTTCTTATGTTGTTATTATAGAATTATTTCATTTGAGTGTTGTATCAACAATATATTGGTTATATGAATTATGGATATAAATAAGGATTGTACTGTAGTACTATTTTATTGAGGATTAGATATTTTATTGTTATAAGAAAAGTGACTTAATAGTAAGATAAACTTTTTTGAAAAATACATGGTTGAAGGAATGGTAATATGAAATATGGTCCAGATAATGAGGTATTGATTTTTGGAATAAGAGATGGTTGATTTGGATAAATTATATTGGATATTCTTGACTTCATTGGAACTAATTAATAGTTTGTTTATTTCATCATTGTTGTAATATTAAAAATTTGGGATATAAGGAATATATCCAGTATTACATAAATGATAAGGTAGCATGAATGTAATCAATATGGTTTTATGGTAATTCAGGGGATAATCATTTTTTAAAATAATACATGATGAAGGTGTTCACATGTTATTATGTGGAAAAAGGATCTTCATTGTGTTTAACTTCCTTATAAATTTTGGACTGTGGGTTTGGATAGAAGTATTTTGGGTAATTCTAAAGGTTTTAATGGATTAAGTTTGAAATTAGATAATATTGTTAAGGTTATTTTTGGATTGTTAAAAAAAGGACAACACGCAGACTGTGGGACAAACCATCTCGTTGGACAAAGCTCTGGGAATCGAACCCACAACCATAGTGCGATTGAGATTTATCGCCTACCACTAGACCAAGTGAAGTCCCTGGATTGTATAATGTAGTTTCTTTTTTAAAGGTTCTAATAGATGAATTATAAATTCATTATTTTTGGAACCCTATACGATTATGATAAATAGAATATATTTTTTGAAATATTTTGGAGTGAAAGAAGAGTTTGTGGTAGGAATTAGTTGTAGAATGAAACTATAATTTTCAAGTATATATATATATATAATTTTTTTCCTCTTATTATATGGTTAAATTAATTCTTAAACTTTAAGAAATGGATCTTAAAACCAAAAATGCGTTATCCTAATACCTTATGTTTTGTTGAACAAATGGTATTTTAAAATATCATAGATTGATGGATTTGAAGCCCTCAATTATACATTTGTTTGTGATTGATGACCACAATCACTCCCTATAAATATTTATGTTTTTCCTCCAATTATGTGTCTCTAATTTACACCAATATTCTCCTAATCGAGATCATAATTTGGTGGTGACCCTTTCACTTCCCTTTTCATGTTATTAATACTAAATTTTATTAACCCAATTTCCGATGTGGCTTTTCCCAAAATGGTATTTTCTATTTTTAACCTTTTTTTGAAGAACAATTTCAAATTGTGTGGGCACAATTTAATTAAGGAGGGAAGAATGTAACACCCCAAGATATCAGAGTATGTTATTTCTTCAAAGTAATTCAATAACTTGCACTACATGCAACATCAAGTTCAATCCCACCACAACTTACCAAACTAGCCATTCAAAAGCGGTTATGAATAGTATTAACTGAATTTTGAACTTTATATAATCTTAATAATTTTATAATCCATATTGTGAGTTTCTTTGGCATAATGTAAGAAAAAATTCATTTTTTTAGATAAAAGAATTATTTTTCCAAAAAATTTAATTTTACCGCCTTTTAATGGAGAACCCTCATATAATCAAATATTTGAAAATTTTATATATTCAATTTGAAAAAATAAACTTTTTCTGTAAAATGGGGACATAAGAATTTAGTTTCAATAAATAATTGGTGTTTTTCTAGATAACTTTCATATTTGAGTGAATAGTGAAAAATAATATATTTTAACTGAAAACAACTTTTTAATCAAAATAATTTGTAGTGTTAAATTATAAATTTTAATTGTTTTGAAGTATATATAGTCTATATTTTTACCATTTTATCAAATAATGGTCATTTTAAGTAATTTCACAATGAAATTGTACATAAACAAGTGTCAATCTTTTGATAAGTATTATTTCTAAAAAATACGCCTTTTGGTTTTGACAATGGGAATTAGTTTTAAATTAATTAATTAAACTTCTATGTTTTGAAATTGGTAAAATATATTTCATTTTTGAATTCAGAATATCAAAATTAGCTTATGGTGAATTTTTGTTATTTTTCTGAAAACTTTCAATTTTTGATGAATAATGAAAAATATTGAGTTATTATTTAAAACTGACTTCTTATTTAAATAATTATATGTTTTATTTAAATATATTTTAGGTCAAAATATATAAATAATACCTATATAATTTCAATGTAGTTCATTGGACTCATTTTATAATGAGTTTAGATATATAAAATTTTATTGAACTTTTTACCATCTTTTACCCACCTCCTAGGAGAATTTCCAAATTTGTATAAAACATAATTTTACCACTTCTGTGAGTTGAATTCCAAAAATCCCAGAGACATAGTTGATATTACAAAGTAAAATTTGTTTCAATAAGATGAAAATAATTTTTGGTGAATAATAACTTTTTTACTTTTATTTAACACAGTTAAAAGTAAATAGGGTTATTAAGGATAAAAATGATATTATTATTACCCTAACAATGTCCTAATTTTATTGGATAAGTATAATTTGACCTAAAATAACCTTAGTAATAAAATAAAAACCACTTTGGTTCACATGTATTAGATTAGGACATTTATTATTATTTTATTTAAAGAAGAGTTAAAAAAAGTTAAATTCAATGTTTAATAACTAAACCATTTTTAATATAGGGTTACACACAATATAAATTCAACTATAAATATTAATTAGAAATTTAAAAATATTTCCTACATAATTATATTTTATTTATGATTTTTATATATTAAATAATAAAATTTATTTATGACACAATGAGGATCTCGTAATTACCATATTAATGAAAGATTAAAATAATTGATATTATAAATAACCAAATAAATATAATTTGAGACTTTTATTGAATTAAAATAATTTTATAGGTTAATATGACATTTTAGGGTTGATTAAATTTATTTATTTTTAAGTAATTATGTTTTTAGGACTTTAAAAAAAATTAATTATTAAATAATGTCAAAATTGACATAAATGAGTTTTTAAAACAAATACAGTATTATTTGTTGATATATTAATCCTAGAAATCTATGGTTCAGCCAAAAGACTTATATAATGATATTTGTATCATTAATGAACCACATTGGGTTCTCTTGGAAGTGTATTAACCATATGATATAAAAATAAAAAGTGACATGGTAAATATCAATCTATTTAACTAAGAGTTAAATATAAAAGTTAAGGTTAATATAGTGACCCAAACCTATCTAAAAACTATTGGTTGACGGGTTTAAAACCATACCAACCTTAGACATTAAATAATTCATTTTTGAGCCATTAAAAAGTGAAAAATATTTTATTATAAAATATTATTTCAATATTTTCCTAAGGTTCTCCTCACTCTCTTATAAAGGGGAAATTCTCCTTCACTCAAATTAACACCTTAAAAGCCATTTGGATCGGCCTACCCCTACCCAAATATACTCCCAACTATCCTCCCTTTATCCTAGAGGGCTTACTTTAGTCATAAATCCAACCTAAGGATCTGTTTTGATCAAATCAAAAGGAAGAACCTGAAGAATAGGTAAATATTTCATCACCTCTTTCAAGTTCTTTTCTTCTTCCACTTTTTATTTCTTTGTTGTTTCCATTATAAAAAAATAAATCCAGTATTTTATATATATTTTGATGTTTTTATAAAAATACTACAACCATATTCATTATTCTATCCATCCGATAAATGACAATGTCACCATACGTGTGTATGTACGGATTACCGTCTCCATGTCGTGGTGTAGTTTGCTGTTCAAACACTTCATAATTTGGATGGGTATAAAAATGAGTAAAAATGATGTAAATAATAAATATAATATGATAATTATTCTATATATATGATATAACATCCAATTATATAATATTTTAATATCAAAATAAGGATATTGTCAGTCGTGCTTACGTACGGATTACAGTCTCCACGAACACGATGAGATTCATTTCCACGTTCACCATTCAATGATGATTATAAAATATATATCTTTAATATTTATGTAATATATGAAATAATAATGATATTGGATATATATATATATATATTGGTACATACATATATCTTATTCACTTAGTTTAGTTCAATCTGTTATGAAAACGGAAACAGTGTTTATGTGTACGTACGACCTACTGTCTCCATAAACTGTGCATTCAATTTCAGATATATGTCTATTTTACATATTTATATTCTAAATATATATTATATATAATTCATTTTTTATATTATAGAAGTATTTAAATCATTATCTGAGTGATACAATCAAGAGTAACGAGTTAAAACACGTACGATAAAGAAAGCGATTATTACCCGAAATATTAATTTAACATGGAAATTATTATTAAATGGGTAGTATAAAGTGATAAATTAATCATGTATGACATAATAAATATTAATATGGTTCCGGTATAATTTAATAACATACTACGGTCATTATATAGGAGTTTAAACATACCCTCGACTAAAGGAAAGTACAATGTAAGGGTTAATTTCACAATCTCTTTATTATCCGAGGTTTTTACGTAAGTATATACTGGGAAATATTTATTTTCCATGTAAATGTTTCATAAAAGACTTTTCAAAGGTATTAATTTTAAGGTACTTTTTTACTAAAACATTATTTTAAATGTTTTAAGGATTTATTCTTCTAATCCTTTCTCATTAATGTTCATGTTTTCAAAATGGTTTTAAGGATTTATTTATATGGACATGAATGTTTTAAAATGTCAATTCCTTTAAAATGTTTCAAAGTGCTATGGGAAAATTTGATTCAAAAATATATTTTAAATGACTTCCATTATAAATTATTTTACTTTTAAATGATTTCATGAAAAATGGATATTTCTCTCAAAGATTTTTACTGATCATTTTCAACTATGTCAACATCCTTTACAGGATATTATTCTTGATCAAGGTTGATTTATTATGATAAAAATATTCCAGATTGTATTGAAGGTTTTGTGATATGTTTGATTGTGGATGTGTTATTTTTATACCATTCATGGTTTATATATAAAGTACTGAAATTTCGTAAGGTAGTTTTAATAAGAATGTTTATGTTATGTTTAAACCTTTTCATATGAGGAATGCATTGGGCTTAGTAAGTGACGGGTGGAGCCCGCTATAGCTCCTTGATGCATCGATAGGTCTTATTAGACAAACTAGTGTCTTTGGATAAGGTATTGATAAAATATTATTTGTTTTCTTGGCACAAAGCCTTGACTAAGTGGTATGAATTCTGACATTATGAATTCCAACATTATAAAAGTTTCTATTGATATTGTATGTGATTATTCGACTAGTAGAATATCCATGTGAATAAGTAAATTGAATTATTTGGTTTTAACGTTTCCATATTATTCTGATGTTTAAGTTTAAACGGATTTTTTTAGTCTTATACATTTCCTTAAATGTTTATGCTTATTTATGAAAGATTCTGCTATATTGTTATCCTTACATAGCATCTAAGCTCACCCCTTTCTATGTTTTATTTTTCCCAGGATTCCAAGAAGTGTATTGTGATTGATATGTAGGGCTAAGATAAGAGAATAATGGCATTCATAAAGGATTATTTATGTTGTGTTGTATGTTACAAAGTGTAATGTAACATTCATGTGTGTAATCTATTTTCCAAGACTGCTAAACCGATTGGTCCTTTAGGACTTGATTCCTTGTAATCAGTCCAATGTATTAAAATAATTCCCTGACTCTAGGTAACTGGGGTCGGGGCATTACAGTTGGTATCAGAGGAAGTTTAGAAATAACCATGGAAACAAGATTTAGATAAACACTGATTAGAGCACATTACCCTAAGATACACTTTGAGGATTAGTATAGAAGAACTTCCTATAATTTTGGTAATGTAGAGATTTTGTGAGTTTCCCAAGAAAATACATCCCTGTCTGGATACAAGCAGATGAGGCAGATCTGGCATAGATGTACCTAGGGGAAAACCCCGAAAACACCTCTTTGAGCGAGACTCGAACGGGAACCGGTGCATGACAATGGGCCTTGCTGCACTCTTGGTTATGACACTCCGGGGGTATATGTTTAGGATAATTCTCATTTTCATTACAAATCATTATGAAGGATTTATGCGTATATACCTCATCAATAAAAATATTTTTATGATTATAGATTATATGTAGAGACCTGAATCTTGATGTAAATGGAAACTACATTACTCTTGTGGAATACTTAATACATAACAAAAACAAACACAGAAGGACCGTAATAGTGTAGTGTCTTTGGAAACTCGGAAAAATAATCTTCTAATCACGATGAAAGATCTTCAACATCTCCCATAAAGATCATCCCCTTTTGTTTTCTTACCTAAAAAATTTCTTTATATCCTGGGGAAAAGAAAAATTATAAAGGGTGAGCTCAAATGATCAGTAAAGATAAACATAGAGAACATAAAACAATCCATAATCATTTTAATGAAAAAACATGAACATAAAATCTAAACATCAAAATCTTGAGCAAAGACATAAATATAGGAAGTACATAAGGAATATATCATAATGGAACATCAATCATGATAAAATATCATGGGAATAAAACATGTAATTGTGGAAAGATATTAATCACATGATATGATTTCCATAGTAGCCAAAGCATTACTGCCAAGACCATCTTAGTGGACAAAGACCCTTTCTGAATCGAGTTCACTCCTCGTTCCAGTCCTGTATCACTGAACCATGCTAACTTACCATTCCAGCCATGTCTATCTCAGGAGATAAAAATCTTTACCCAATGCATTGGAGGGAGATATAGGTCCCACCCATCTCATAATGAAATCATTGTTACTTGTGCCATAAAATAAACTTAAAACATTCATCATAACCCAAAGAATAAAATGGGTTTCATAAACATCATCCCATCATCACATAATCCATATAAAACAAATGGATATTTCATAATAAGAAAATTGAAACTATGTAAATCATAGAGACATTATACTTGAAACATACACATATGAAATAATTTCATCTTATATGGAAAATGGTTTTGATAAAAGACTTGAAATGAATTTTTGAGGAAAATTTCCTTTCTTCTTCAAAATAATTTTCTTTTCACAAAATTCCATGAAATTTTAAACAAAAAGTATTTTCTTGAAAATAGTAATAAAATCTTGTAGAGTAAGCTTCATGAAAATGAGGGGTTATGAAACCGTAAAAATCCATTGACGCCGTATAAGTTAAAAATAACATTCTTCTCGTACTTTTGTCAAAAAAGTCAAAAAGTTCCCTGTGTGGTCAACAAAAGTAAGATTATTTTCATAACATGTGGTAAAATTAAAAAATGGGTAAATAGGATTTTAAAAATACATGAATTTTTTTTAGAAAACATGGGCATGGATGATAACAATAACCCCAGTAAATACTTACGAATAAAAAATCTCGGATAAGAATGAGATTGGAATAATTATCCCTTACCTTCTGTCTGATATGCTTCGTATGTATCCGAAACTCCTGTATAATGATTTAAATAAGGTCATTGACTTATTACAGAATCATATTCATCATTGTGATATCATATATACTTTACTTATGACTTTATATTACTCGTTATTTTGTAAATTTGATGTAAAAGCAGCAATTTGGGTAAAATCGTTTCATTTATTGTACGTGTTTCGACTTTTTGTTCTTGATATTATTAATTATACCCTGATTTACTTAATTCCAGAATGTAAAACATGATTTATATATAATATATATTCAGTGTATACATATATATATATGATAGATCGATAAATGGAATAAAATACACCGTTCATGGAGACGGTAGGCCGTACGTACGCATGAATGTTGTTTTCATTTACTTATTGAATTGAATGGAATTAAGTAGATGAAATACATATACATATACATAAATCCAGTATCATTATTATGTCATATATTTCATTATTATTAATTATATATACTTTATAATCATTCATGAATGGTTATCATGGAGAATGAATCTCATTGCGTCGTGGAGACGGTAGTCCGTACGTACGCAAAAGCGATGATATCATTCTCATGATCGTGGAAATGTATTGAAGTGTATGTATAATATTTCAGAATCAATATAACTTTAGAATAATAATATATAGTTATTTATTTACACCATTATACCCATCAATGTAAGGTGGTGGTCGAAAACATATTACACCACGGCGTGGAGACGGTATTCCGTACATACGCACGCACGGTGATTTCGTTTTCTGTAGGATGGATAGAAGGTGAAACAGGGTTGTTTCATATTTATAATAACATATATGTATATAATTAATACTGATTTTATTACTTTATAATGGGAAAACTAAAGAAGAACAAGTAGAAGAAGCAAGAAACTTGAGAGAATCGGAAGAAGATATTACCTCTTCTTCGACGCACCTCCTTTAAGCTTCCTCTTAAGGAAGTAGAGTTGGTCTTTTGAGAAGACCAGAACCTCCAGAATGTTTCTAGGGAAGTGGAAAAGAAAATGGATAGGGTTTGGCCGAGCTTCACGGCTCAAAAGGGTGTGAAGAGAAGAGTGAAGGGGTGCCCTTTTTATAAGGGAGGAGAGGAGAACCTTTGGAAAAACTAAAAATATTATTTTATAATAAAGTCATATTCAGTTTATAATAGATCCAAATTGATTTATTTCGAAGCTAAAGTGGGTATGGGTCGAAATACGCTCAACCAATAGGTTTTAGACAAGTTTAGGTTTCTACTTTAAACTTATATTTTAGATTTAACTCTAAATTAAATAATTTAACTTTTAGTGTGTCTTCTTGTTTTCTTACACTATATGGTTAATAAACATACTATAACCATCCAAATGAACCCCAAGTGGTACATTATTAATATATATAACCTTATCTAAGTCATTTGGCAAAACCTTAGATTTTTAGAAATATAATAACAAATAATAATATAATATTTGTTTTAAAAACTATTTTATGTCAATTTTGACACTATTTGGTAATTGATTTTTGTGAAAATCATAACAGCATGATTAGTAAGAACAAAGTTAATTAAATAAATAATAACATGTCATATTAACCTATAATATTAGTTTAATTAAAAAAAGTTTCAAATTACATTTATTTGGGTATTTATAATATCAATTATTTTAATATTTCATTATTTAGGTAATTACTACATCACCATTGTGTCATCAATAACGTACATTATATAATGTCTAAAAATTATAAATAAAATATCATTAGGTATGAAATCTATTTTGCTTTCTAATTAATATTTATAGTCGAATTTATCTTATTTATAACCCTATATTAAAAATGTTTTAGTTATTAAATTTTGATTTAAACTATTTTAACTCTTCATTAAATAAAATAATATTAAATGTCCTAATCTAATCCATGTGGACCTAAATGGTCATATTTTATTCCTAAAGTTGTTTTTGGTCGAATTAAACTTATCCAATAGAATTATAACATGTGTTAGGGTAATAATAATATCATTTTTACCCTTAATTACCCAATTTAATTTTAATAGTGGTAAATAGAAATAAAAAGTTACTATTCACCAAAAAATATTTTTATCTTATTGAACCACATTTTACTCCTTGATATTAACCGTGTCTCTCGGATTTTCGAAATTCCACTCACAGAAGTGGTAAAATTATGTCTTATGTAAATTTTCAAATTCTCCTAGGAGGTGGTTAAAAGATGGTGAAAAGTTCAATAAAATTTTTATATATCTAAAATTATTATAAAATGACTTCAATGAATTACATTGAACTTATATAGGTATTATGTATCAATTTTTTCCTAAAATAAATTTAAATAAAATAAATAATTATTTAAATAAAAAGTCAGTTTTTAAATAGTAACCCAGTGTTTGCACTATTCATCAAAAATTGAAAGTTTTCAAAAAAATACAAAAAATTCACCCTAGGATAATTTCGATATTCAAAATCCAAAAATGAAGTCCATTTTGAAAGATAAAATTTAAAAAATTTCAAAAAGTGGGTATTACTATTCATAACGGCTAATTTATATAACATATCGTTGTTTAGTGAAACTCGATATTGCGTACAACACACGCTATCGTGGAAGGTCACGATTGCAAGTAATGCAAGCCAAGTCAGGGATGCATGTAGTGCAAGCTCTTTTTGGTGTAGTGTACAACACAAGAGATCAATGAAGTTAAAAAAAATATTTTTCATAAAATCTCAGGGTGTTACATTCTACCCCCCTTAAAATGATTTTCGCCCTCGAAATTCGTCGGGGTTATAAATGGTTTACTACTAGAAAGTTCCTTTAATAGAAACCCACATAGTAAAAAGTAATAATAAAGCTTAATTTTAAAAACCAATGTATGAAACGTAACGGTTACCCAAATTAACTTATCCCTGGGTTTCCACATAGGAGAACATAGGTGAAAATATGGATATGGAAGAGAAATATAACCGTCATGTTCTGATGGAGAGTGGTAGAGGACATGGAAATGAAAATTCCAACAATCACAAAGCCATAAATTTGTGATGATATAAGGTACCATCAGATTCATCAGATATGAGAGTACTAGAACAACATTTTTGGTTTCCAAGACCATTTCCCTAACATTGATGAACTTTTACATAAGGAGAAATACATACTTGATTTTAGTGTAATATCACTGTTGATCATTCCATGAACAATTTCCACTTCATCTCTATTTAATGAAATGAAGCTGAATTTTTAATTCATGAAGTGTTAGCAGATCATGCGATAGAATGAATAGTCATCCCATCCGTTTCTATCACAAAAAGGTTAGCATAAGTTATTAAATATACATAAGTCCATCTATGGTGAGATTAATCATATATGATTCCAACAATGGACTTATAATTTATCTATCATACCACATAATAAAATAAAACTAGTTTCTACTAACCAGAGACTTCCTGTAGGCCAGTGGTATGCGATAAAGGCATATCACACTTCAGTTGTGGGTTCGATTCCCACACCCTAGTCCGACGCGACAGGCTGTCGCCCGTTCTGCAAGTTGTCCTTTTTCTAAAACTACATTATTATAACATTTCATAAATAATATCGAAACAATTTCTAGCCTTTAAATTTTCTATCTGATTTCCAACTTAATCCATTCCAGCCTTTAATCTTATCGAAAATACTTCTGTCCAATCTTATAGTATAAAGAAAACAATTACTGGAAATTTTATAAACCATGCATGTGAATACCATCTTTTATCCCCCATATAAGATATATCTTGTTGGTCACATTCCAAACATTTGAATTCCTTAATCATGTATTCTCTTGAAAAATGAATACCCATTGAACCTTAGTGAAAACATGAATGCTTTCAAAAGTTAACTCTTTACACATACTAAAATCCCAAAAATTTTATATACTCAAACCATGATATCACATTGTCCTTATATCATCCATGAGATCATCAATACTATAAAACATATCATTATCTCCTAATCCCATCATTATGCGCATATCATCTATTTTCCAAAAATATATGAATTAACCTTTCATGTTTACCGATACCATTCAACATATACTTTCAAATACTTTAGGAAAAACAATAGTGTAACAATCCTTAGATGTGTATTTATTCTATAGTACCATTAAATTACCTATACAACATAACTCTTGTTAAACACACAATCATTCAACTACCTTCTTAAACCACTGATTGAGCTTCGTCATTTCATTCATCTCATATATCATTTGTAGTCTCTTCATCATCATCAACATAAATACTACCCATACGACCATGCTGATTCTATTCCTGATATTTTCCCTCAGGTCAATGTTTTTCATAATCCCCATACATTCCACATTTAAAACATTTAACCATTTTCGATGTCCTAGAAATACCATTATGCTTGTCCATGGTGTTAACTGAACCTTTTCCTTTACAATTACTAGCTTTGTGTCCTTCTTTTCCCCACCCAAAGCTTTTTCCATTTCCTTTGAAACATTCTCCTTGATGCCTCTTCCCACATGATTTACATGAGAGAAATTTAACTTTCTTTCCTCTATGATCATCATGAAACTCCATCTTTCTCTTATTAGCTGAGTTGGGAAACTTACCAAAGTTGTGATTATTGATCATATTATGAGATTGCTGATTAGACATAATGATGATGTTTTGACTTCCAAATCCCATTTCATTTTGTTTCTCATGAATAATATCATTCCATTGTCCATCATATCCTCCATTATTGTGAATCTTCTTGTTTCCATCCATTTTCTAAAATCCGAAAAGAATAGTGTGAGAGGCAAAAATAATGCTAGGAAAACAACATAATAAAGGAGGAGTACCTTCAATATATAACATCTTAGGATTAATTATAAGATCTTTACCATAATTCTATGACTATAACCTATACGTATACTTATCCTTAGAGACATCCCTAGACATACCTTAGAAATATCTATAGGGATCTCACTAAAGTTATCACATCCTAGATTCCAAAGGTTAACTAAGCCTTCGCTCTGATACCAACTGTAGAGACCCGAATAATGACGTACATGGACATTACATTACTTTTTCGGAATACTTAATACATAACAAAAACAAACACACAAGGACCGTAATAGTTTAGTGACTTTGGAAACTCGGAAAAATAATCTTCTAATCACGATGAAAGATCTTCAACATCTCCCATAAAGATCCTCCCCTTTTGTTTTCTTACCTAAAAACTTTATTTATATCCCGGGGAAAAGAAAACATATAAATGGCGAGATCAAATTCTATTTAAGGGTAAACATAGAGAACATAAAACAATCCATAATCATTTGAGTGAAAAAACATGAACATAAAATCTAAACATCAAAATCTTGTGCAAAGACATAAATCATGGAAGTACATAAGGCATATATCATAATGGGACATCAATCATGATAAAATATCATGTGAATAAAACATGTAATTGTGGAAAACCATTAATCACATGATATGATTTCCATATTAGCCAAGGCATTGCTTCTAAGACCATCTCAGTGGACAAAGTCCCTTTCTGAATCGAGTTCACTCCTCGTTCCAGTCCTCTATCACTGAACCAAATTAACTTACCATTCCAGCCATGTATATCTCATGAGATATAAATATTTAACCAATGCATTGGAGGGAGATATAGGTCCCACCCATCTCATAATGAAATCATTCTTTCTTGTTCCAGAAAATAAACTTAAAACATTCATCATAACCCAAAGAATAAAATGGGTTTCATAAACATCATCCCATCATCACATAATCTATATAAAACAAATGGATATTTCATCATAAGAAAAGTGAAACCATGTAAATCATAGAGACATTATACTTGAAACATACACATATTAAATAATGACATCTTAGATGGAAAATGGTTTTGATAAAAACATTTGAAATGAATTTTTGAGGAAAATATTCTTTCTTCTTCAAAACCATTTTCTTTTCATAAAATTCCATGAAATTTTAAAAGAAATGTATTTTTTTTTAAAATATTAATAAAATATTGTAGATAAATCTTCATGAAAATGAGGTGTTATGAAACTATAAAAATCCGTTCACACCGTATAAGTTAAAAATAACATTCTTCTCATACTTTTGTCGGAAATGTCAAAAAGTTCCCCGTGTGGTAAAAAAAATAAGATTCCATTCATAAAATGTGGTAAAAGTAAAAAATGGGTAAAGAGGAATTTAAAAATACATGAAAACATTTTCAGAAAACATGGTAATTCATGATAACAATAACCCCAATAAATACTTACGAATAAACAATCTCAGATAATAATGAGATTGGAATAATTATACATTTCCTTATGTCCGATATGTTTTGAATGTATCCGAACCTCCTGTATAATGATTTAAATAATTTAACTGATTTATTACAGAATCATATTCATTGTTATGATATCATATAGAGTTTACTTATGACTTTATATTACCCGTTCTTTTTTTAATTCGATGTAAAAGCAACGATTTGGGTAAAATCGTTTAATTTATTGTACGTGTTTTGACTTATTGTTCTTGATATTATTAATTATATCATGATTTACTTAATTAAAGAATGTAAAACATGATTTATATATAATATATATTCATCATATACATATATATATATATGATAGATTGATAAATGGAATGAAATACACCGTTCATAGAGACGGCACGCCGTACGTACGCATGAACATCATTTTCGTTTACTTATTGAATTGAATGGAATTAAGTAGATGACATATATATATATATATATATATATAGAAAAATCCAGTATCATTATTATGTCATATATTTCATTATTATTCATTATATATACTTTATAATCATTCATGAATGGTTATCATGGAGAATGAATCTTATCGCGTCGTAGAGATGGTAGTCCGTACGTACGCAAGAGCGATGATATCATTCTCATGATCATGGAAATCTATTTAAGTGTATGTATAATATTTCAGAATCAATATAACTTTACAATAATCATATATAGTTATTTATTTACACCATTATACCCATCCAAGTAAGGTGGTGGTCGAAAACATATTACACCACGGCGTGGAGCCGGTATTCCGTACGTACGCACGTGCGGTGATTTCATTTTCCGTAGGATGGATAGAAGGTGAAATATAGTTGTTTAATATTTAAAATAACATATCAGTATATAATTAATACTTATATTATTACTTTTTAATGAGACAACTAAAGAAGAATAAGTGGAAAAAGAAAGAAACTTGAGAGAATCGGAAGAAGAGATTACCTCTTCTTCAACGCACCTCCTTTAAGCTTCCTCTTAAGGAAGTAGAGTTGGTCTTTGGAGAATACCAGAATCTCCAGAATGTTTCTAGGGAAGTGGATAAGAGAAATTGGAAGGGGTTGGACGAGCTTAAAGGCTCAAAAGGGTGTGAAGAGAAGATGGAAGGGGTTCCCTTTTTATAAGGGATGAGAGGGGCACCTTTGGAAAAACTTAAAAATATTATTTTATAATAAAGTCATATTCGGTTTATAATAGCTCCAAATTGATTTATATCAAAGATAACGTGAGTATGGGTCAAAAGACCTTCAAAAAATAGGGTTTAGATAAGTTTAGGTTACTATTCTAACATTATCGTTTTGATTTAACTCTAAATTAAATAATTTAACTTTTACCTTGTCTTCTTGTTTTCTTACACTATATGGTTAATAAACTTACTATAACCAGCCAAACGAATCACAAGTGGTTAATTATCAATATATATAACCTTATCTATGTCATTTGTCCGAACCTTAGATTTTTAAGAATATAATAACAATTAATAATATAATAATTGTTTTAAAAACTATTTTATGTCAATTTTGACACTATTTGGTAATTGATTTTGTGAAATTATAACAGCATGATTAGTTCAAACAAAGTTAATTAAATCAATAATAACATGTCATATTAACATATAAAATCAGTGGAATTCATAAAAAGTTTCAAATTACATTTATTTGGGTATTTATAATATCAATTATTTTAATATTTCATTATTTAGGTAATTACTCCATCACCATTGAGTCATAAATAACTTAAATTATTTAATGTCTAAAAATTATAAATAAAATACAATTTGGTAGAAAATATTTTTATCTTTCTAATGAATATTTATTGTCTAATTTTTCTTATTTATAACCCTATACTAAAAAAGTTTTAGTTATTAAACTTTGATTCTAACTATTTTAACTCTTCTTCAAATAAAATAATACTAAATGTCCTAATCTAATACAAGTGACCTAAATGGTAATATTTTATTCCTAAGGTTGTTTTTGGTCGAATTAAATTTATCCAATAGAATTATAACATGTGTTAGGGTAATAATAATATCATTTTTACCCTTAATTACACTATTTAATTATAACCATGGTAAATAAAAGAAAAAAGTTACTATTCAACAAAAATTATTTTTATCTTGTTGAACCAAATTTTACTCCTTGATATTAACCATGTCTCTTGGATTTTTTAAATTCCACTCAAATAGGTGGTAAAATTATGTTTTATGTAAATTTTCAAATTCTCCTAGGAGGTGGGTAAAAGACGGTGAAAAGTTGAATAAAATTTTTATATATCTAAAATTATTAGAAAATGACTCCAATGAATTACATTGAACTTATATAGGTATTATGTATCAATTTTTACATAAAATAAATTTAAATAAAATAAATAATTATTTAAATAAAAAGTAGTTTTTTAAATAGTAACCTAGTGTTTTCACTATTCATCAAAAATTAGAAGTTTTCAGAAAAATACCAAAAAATCACAGTAGGCTAATTTTTATATTCCGAATCCAAAAATGAAGTCCATTTAGAAAGATAAAATTTATAAAATTTTAAAAAGTGGGTATGACTATTCATAACGGCAAATTTATATAACATATCATTGTTTAGTGAAACTCGATATTGCGTAAAACACACGCTATCATGGAAGGTCGCGATTGCGTGTAATGAAAGTAAAGTCAGGGATACATGTAGTGAAATCTCCTTTTGGTGTAGAATACAAAACAAGACATAAATGAATTTAAAAAAAATATTTTTCATAAAATCTCGGGGTGTTACATTATATCCACAAACTGTTCAATTTATGTTAGGTATTTTAAAAGTTTGAAATTATTCATTGAGATTCATAAACAAACCTTGTGTATGCCATTATATAGAAATGGCTCCCAGTAGAATGAATGAGAACTCCAGCAATACGTATGATCTAAAGAGTAAGAAGGATCGTATCATTCTTGGTATTAAGCCGACATTTAGAAGGTAAATAGTCTCCCATATATTCTAAACATATGAAGAAATAATGTCATGTGTTAATAAGATAAGTATAGAATTATTCTGAATCCTATGGATTTTAAGGGAAGTTAGAGATGAAAGGAATGGTAGAGAGAAATATGGATAAAGGGAAGCGAGGAAAGAAGGATTTTCCCATATGTGATAAATGTGGAAATAATCACCTTGGTAATGCTTGAAGGGAATGGGAGTTTATTATAAGTGTGGATAAAAAGGACACCCAGTACGTGATTTTAAGGGTAAGAAAAAGGTTTCAAATGAAAAATGTTTCATCTACAAGGCGTTGGGACACTACGCGAATCAATGTCCCAGTCATCAGAGTATACCGCAAATGACGCTATTGAATAATAATCAAGTTATGATACTACCTCCGATGAAGAGGAATGACTAGGGTTCTTATATTGTTATTATAGAATTGTTTCATTTGAGTGTTGTATCAACAATATACTAGTTATATGAATTATGGATATAAATAAGGATTGTACTGTATTACTATTTTATTGAGGATTTGAGACTTTATGGTTCTAAGAAAAGTTACTTAATAGTAAGCTACACTTTTTGGAAAATTACATGGTTGAAGGAATGGTAATCGTTAATATGGTCCTGATAATGAGGTAGTGATTTGGAAATAAGAGATGGTTGATCCGGATAAATTATATTGGATATTATTAACTTCCTTGAAACTGATTAATAGTTTGTAACCCTATACAATTATGATAAATAGAATATTTTTTTAAATCTTTTGGAGTGAAAGATGAGTTTGTAGTAGAAATTAGTTGAAGAATGAAACTCTACTTGTCAAGTATATATATTTAAATAATGTTTTTCTTCTATTATATAGGTAAATTAATTCTTAAACTGTAGGTAATGGATATTAAAACCAAAAATGTGTTATTCTAATACCTTATGTTTTGTTGAACCAATGGTATTTTAAATCATCATAGATTAATGTATTTGAGGCCCTCAATTTTACACTCTATTTGTGACTTATGACTCAAATCACTCCATATAAATATTTACGTTTTTCCTCCAATTATGTGTCTCTAATTTCAACCAATATTCTCCTAATCGAGATAAAAATTTGGTGGTGACCATTTCACTTCCCTTTTCCTCTTATTTATACTATATTTTATTAACCCAATTTCCGATGTGGGTTTTCCCACAAAGGTATTTTCTATTTTCAACCTTTTATTTTTGAAGAACAATTTCAAATTGAGAGGATGCAATTTATTGAAGGAGGGAATAATGTAACACCCAGAGATTTCATAGTACGTTATTTCTTCAAAGTAAATCAATAACTTGCACTACACACAACACCGAGTTCAAGCGCACCACGACTTACCAAGCTAGTCGTTCAAAAGCTGTTAAAAAATATTATTAACTGAATTTTGAACTTTATATAATACTTATAATTTTTGTATCCATATTGTGAGTTTATTAGACATAATGTAAGAACACATTCGTTTTTTCAGATAAAAGAACTATTTTTCAAAAACAAAATGCAATTTTACCGCCTTTTAATGGAGAACCCTCTTTAAATAAAATATTTGAAACTTTTATATATTCAATTTGAAAAAATAAACATCTTATTTAGAATAGAGACAGAATAATTTAGTTTCAATAACGTTTTGGTGTTTTTCTGATAACATTCATATTTGGGTGAATAGTGAAAAATACTATATTTTAACGGAAAACAAATTTTTTAATCAAAATAATTTATTGTGTAAAATTATATATTTTAATAGTTTTTAACTATAAATAGATTATATTTTTACCATTTATGTAACACCCCGAGCTTCCACGATACGCTTCTCATTCAATAATGCAATAGCTTGCGTTGTACGCAACTTCGAGTTCTAAAACATCGCGACTAATCAAAGTAGCCATCATGAATAGTAATAACCACTTTTTAAAATTATAGAAATTTTATATTTCAAAATGGACTTCATTTTTGGATTCGGAATATCGAAATTATCCAATGTTGAATTTTTTGTAATTTTCTGAGAACTTACAATTTTTTTATGAATAGTGAAAATTACTTAAAAACAACTTTTTAATCAAAATAATTTATAGTGATAAATTATTGTATTTAGTGGTTTTAAAATATAATTAGAATATATTTTTACCATTTTATCCAATGGTGGTCATTAGAATTAATTTAACATTGAAATTGGACATAAACAATTGCCAATCTTTTGATATAAATTGTTTCTTAAAAACACGCTATTTGTTGTGATAGCGGGAATTAATTATAAAATAAATTAATTCAACTTATATTTTTGGAATTTTTTAAAATAGACATCATTTTTGAAATCAGAATATCAATTATAGCTTAGGGTGAAATTTTGGCATTGTTCTGAAAAACATCAATTTTTTGATGAATAGTGAAACCACTAAGTGGTAGTTAAATAATTGATTTTTCGTTTAAATGAAATAGTACCACTTCTGTGATTTGATTTTCAAAAATCCGACATACATGGTTGTAATTAAGAAGTAAAATGTGGTTCAATGAGATTAAAATAATTTTTTGTGAATAGTAACTTTTAAGTTTTTAATCGCGATTAGAGGTAATTAGTGTAGTTTAAGGAAAAAATAATGTTTTAATAATATGAGATGAGTTTGAAACTTTTCCTAATCCTATTGGATGAGTCATGGACGACCAAGACAACCCATGGGTCAACTTGGGGACCCCATGGAGCCACTTTGGTTGGAAAATGACATTAATATATATTTATTCAATGTTAAAGTAAAAAAATGACACAAACATGAAATGTTTTACTAAAACAAGTTTTACATGGGGTTATAAAAGTCACATTTTTTACTATAAATAGTCATTGGAAAGATAAAAAGATTTCCTACATTATAGTAGTTTTTTTAAAAAAAAAATTAGAAATTAAATAAATTAAATTATTTACGACATCATTATGATGTAGCGATGACCTCATTATTTAACGATTTTAATAAAATGAAAAGATAATGTACAATCCAAGGCTTACACTTGTCCAAAGACTATTGGATGGGTATATTTCGAACCCTTATCACCTTAGACACGAATTATATAAGTGTGGGACCTTTAGAATCCGAAAAGCATTGTATAATAATGTAAAACTTCCTTACTTTCCAAGAGTGCCCCTCCTCTCCTCTTATAAAAGGCCCCCACCTCTACCACCTCATTCACACTTCCAAGCCATTTGGATCGGCCAACCTCTGCCCAAATACTCTCCCAACATTCCCCTCTTACTCCTAGAAGCCTCACTTTGGGAAGAACTTTTCCCAAGGATTCCTTTGTCTCAAATCAAAAAGAGTTACCCGATTTTGAGGTAATATCTTCTCTAATGTTGTTTTGTTTTATTTTTCTTCTCCAACCCCCTAAACTATTTTTATTCATTTCTTTTGTAACAAAAACAGTATCAGAAATATACTAGGATGTTTTTATAAGATGGATTAGAGCTACACTTACACACAACTACATCTAATGGTTAAAGAACATACAGTTTCTGTGGATGGCGAATTTCTGCCTCACAAAATGATGATTGTTCAACACTCATATAACACCTTCAAAGGTGGCCATTAAGATGTCAATATATTTATATATGATATATAATATGTTTATGTTTTACTTATGCTTCTGTATTTCTCATTTATGGCATACTTTATGATTTCCATTATGGGTAAAACGCGATAATTTCATTTTAGGAAGTGCGGACTACCGCCCCCTCAAAGTGATTTGAATCGTTAATTCCATATGTGGGATGTATAAAGGATGGAGTAAATGGTATTATACACTATATTATACTGGAACTATATTATACATTTATACCATTATGATTTCATTCCATTAAATATGAAATAGAAATGAAAGTAGAGTTCATGCGTACGTACGACTTACCGTCTCCATGAACGGTGCATTTCATTTCTTACCTCTAAATGTTAAATAATATTATAAATGAATGTATATACTGGATATATATGATATATATGACATCTAAATCATGAATATAATTCTGGATATAATGGATATTTCACCACATGAACAACTTGTAATTATAATAAGTTTATTGTTGACTCAAGTACCAAAGATCGACAAAACGACCGTTATTAACCTAAATAATTACATAATGTTCATATCATTGTAATAAGTGATATAAAAAGGATAATGAAATTGAAAATGGTTCTTAATAAGGTATATATTAACTCTAGTTTATTATTCAGGAGGTTAAAGAACGGTTGAGTCAAGTCAGACATGAGGTAAGGGAACTTCTTAACCCAATTTCTATTCTTTGGGTTAATCTCCAACTTTCAAATTATGTCATGATATTATTATGTCCTATTTTGTATAATTAATTTCTATATGTGTACCTATAGTGAATACACATAATTTATCTCTTTTATTTTTAAAATGATCTTTTAAGGACTTCGTCTCAATCTCCTTTCATTGAGGCATATTTGGTTTGATACACAACTTTCTTTTATACGGTGTATAAACCCCTTTGACTTTTACATTTATTCAAAAAGAATATTTTTTTATACGAAGCGTTTTACTAAATGAAAAAAATGGAATGTTTTTCTTTCCGTACATATGCGGCGACAATGACTTCTCCGCCGCCGTGACCATTATTTGAGTTTCAGCTTCCTCTACAAGCCATCGCTTTTTTTAATGAAAAACAAATACAAAGTTTTAACTTTCTTTTATTTTGGTATTGAAAATGGTTTTCAAAGCGTTTTTATTATATCAATGTGTTGTATTGATATCTTGTTATTGAAATGTGGAAATTTTATGTTTCCTTTATGCATGTTTTATGTGATACGATTATGTTATGGTTTATGATATGTTTAAACCTATTCATACGAGGAATGTATTGGACTTAATAAGTGACAGGTGGAGCACGCTATAGCTCCTCGATGCATCGGTAGGTCTCATGAGAAAAATAGACGTGGAATTGGCCGAGGCCCTTTCCCAATTTGATTTATGGTTTGGGCCGAGGCCTTAATCATTTTAGACGTCTTGGCCGAGGCCTTGAAAAAATGTTTCAAAATGTTTGGCATTATACATTCCCTCATTATGAAAGTGGTTATTGATATTGCATGTGATTATTCGACCAGTAGAATATCCATGTGAATAAGTAAATGGCATTATCTCGTTTTACTTTTGCCATATTATGTTGAAGTTCAAGTTTAAAAGGCTTTTGTTTTAGTCATACATTGCCTTAAATGTTTATGTTTATTTATGAAAGCTTACGCAATATTGTTATCGTTACTGAGCATCTGAGCTCACCCCTTTCAATGTTTTAATATTTTCGAGGATGTGCAGAAGTATTTTATGAATGACCTGCAAGGATAGTCAGAAGAGGATATGAGTGTGGACTATGGAGACTTTGTTATTGTAGTTTTTCACTTTATGATGTAATGTAACGTTTACAAATGTATCTAGTGTTTCCAAGGCTACTAAACTAATAGGTATTTCGAGACTTGATCTTTTGTGATCATGCCAATGTTACGAACTAATGCAACGACTCTGTGTAGCTGGGGTCGGGGAGTTACAGTTGGTATCAGAGGCAGTTTAGTACTAACCTTGGAAGCTAGATTTAGATAAACTCTGATTAGAGCACATAGCCCGAAGATAGACTTTGAGGATTATTATAGAAGAACTTCCTAGAATTTTGGTATTGTAGAGATGTTGTGAGTTTTCCGAGAAATACATCCCTGTCTAGATACGAGAAGGTAGAGGCGGCTCTGGCACAGATGTACCTAGGGGTAAAACCCGAAAACACCGCTTTGAGCTAGACTCTAACGGGAACTGGTGCACGACAATGGGCCTTGCTGCACTCTTGGTTACGACACTCCCAGGGGATATGCTTTGGATAATTCTCATTTTCTTTATAAACCACTATGAAGGGTTATGAGTATATACTTCCTCAAAGAAAACATTTTTATGGATTATATCCATAAATAGTTCAATTTATGTTAAGTATCTTACAAGTATGGAATTGTGTATTTTGATTCATAAACTAATATAGTTTATGCCATTGTTTAGAAATGGAGCCTAGTGGAAGGAATGGAAACTGTATCAATGCACGCACTCCGTGTAGGGATTGCCCTCCTGCTCAAGCTAATTATTGTGGATCTGGAGATACAACTGGTGCTGATCAACTTATTACCCTACTGGGACAACTCACTCAAGTTATGAATAATAACCTTACTCGTATGGATCACCCTGATCCACAACGTGGAGGATCAATGTTAGACCGCTTAATGAGGCAATAACCACCAACATTTAATGGGGGTACAAATCCATTAGTAGCTGAGCAATGGATAAACTCCTTAGAGAAAATATTCCATGCCTTGGAGAGTAGCGAAAGGGAGAAGGTTGTCATGGCAGTTTACTGCCTCACTGGAGATGCCGATCAGTGGTGGTCGTTGATTCAAAACACAAAGGAAGATGATGACGTATCAAATATGGAATTGAGGGAGTTCAAAGAGATTTTCCTAGAAAAATACTTTCCTCGTGACCATAGAGAAGATATGGAAAGACAATTTCTGATTCTGAAACAAAAGGAGGATGAAAATGTCGCAATGTATGAGGACAACTTTACAAGGATAGCGAGGTATGCTGCAGATTATATACGTAACCCAAAAGGTAAGATTTATTGTTTCTTTGATGGGTTAAAACCATTTCTCCGTCGAGCTTTAGTATCACAATCTTTCTCAACATACGAAGATATTGTGTCATGTGCTATCAAGATAGAAAAGGAATTCTCTAAGTCTTATGACAACAAAGTAAAGAAAGAGAAGAAGAGAACGGTGGAACAAGAGACAGATAAAGGGGAAAAGGGAAAGAAGGATTTTACATTATGTGATAATTTTGGGAAGAATCACCCTGGTACTTGCCTAAAAGGAATGGGAGTTTGTTACAAATGTGGAGAAAAAGGTCACCAGGCGCGTGATTGCAAGGGAAGAAAGAGGATATCAATGTTGAATGCTACAATTGTAGAGAAATGGGTCATTTTGCAAATAAATGTCCTGAGCGTCAGGGAAACTTACCTCAGAAAAGGCCAAGGGATCAAGGCCAATCTTATGATGTGACTACAGTTGAAGCGGAATAATTAATGTATGGGTGCTTTTGGACTCATGGATTATATTATGGTTATTAAAATAATGTGATAAATAAGGATGTACTGCAGTACTTGTTGATTTCAGTAAGGTTTTAATATGATAAAGGTAATCATATTTTTAGTATGTGACAAAAGAGAAACTTTAATTTGTTTGGGGAATCTGATGTTACAATTGATTTTGGAATTAAGAGACCTTTTAGAGAAAGTCTGGACAGAGGTATTTTGGATAACTATAAAGGTTGGAGTGGATTAATTTGATCTTTGGATAGTATTTTTTAAGGTTAAAAAATTTATGAAGATTATTTTTGGAATAGTATAGTACTATAGTTTTAGGAAAAGGACAGCCTGCAGGGTGGGGCGTAACCCGTCGCGTCGGACAAAGCTGCAGGAATCGAACCCACAACCATAGTGCGACATGCCTTTATTTCCTACCACTGGCCTATAGGAAGTCCCTGGTTATTACAAAATAATTTTACTAATCTAAATGGTATGTGTTAACATTTGGAACCTTATACAATTAGGATAAGTATAATATTTTTGGGTTCTATTATCTTTTTGAGTGAAAGGTGAGTTGAAGGTTGAAACTCTAATTGTCAAGCATAAATATATATATACCTATATCTTATTCAATGAATAAATTAATTATTAAACTTTAGTAAAGGGATATTAAAACAAAAAAATGTGTTATCCTAATACCTTATGTCTCATTGAACTGATGATATTTTAAATCAACATAGATTGAAGGCTTTGAGGCCCTCAATTTGACAGTTGATTGTGATTGATGACCTCAATCACTCCCTACAAATATTTAAAATTTTCCTCCAATTATATGTCTCTAATTGCCACCAATGTTCTCCTAATCGAAATCATAATTGGGTGGTGACTTTTTCATTTCCCTTTCCCTCTTATTAAGGCTAAATTTTATTAATCTTATTTCCGATGTGGGTTTTCCACAAAGGTATTTTCTATTTTCAACCATTTATTTTCCAAGAAAAATTTCAAATTGCGAGGACACAATTTATTGAAGGAGGGGAGAATGTAACACCCCGAGCTTCCACGATACGCTTCTCATTCAATAATGCAATAGCTTGCATTGTACACAACTTCGAGTTCTAAAACACCGTGACTAATCAAAGTAGCCGTTATGAATAGTAATAAGCACTTTTTAAAATTATAGAAATTTTATATTTCAAAATGGACTTCATTTTTGGATTCGAAATATAGAAATTATCCAAAGTTGAATTTTTTTGTAATTTTCTGAGAACTTCCAATTTTTATATGAATAGTGAAAATTACTTAAAAACAACTTTTTACTAAAAATAATTGATAGTGATAAATTATAGTATTTAGTGGTTTTTAAGTATAATTAGAATATATTTTTACAATTTTATCCAATGGTGGTTATTAAAATTAATTTAACATTGAAATTGGACATAAACAATTGCAAATCTTTTGATATAAATTGTTTCTTAAAAACACGCTATTTGTTGTGAAAACGGGAATTAATTATAAAATAAATTAATGCAACTTATTTTTTTGGAACTTTTTAAAATAGATATCATTTTTGAAATCGGAATATCAATTATAGCTTAGGGTGAAATTTTGGCATTGTTCTGAAAAACTTCAATTTTTGATGAATAGTGAAACCACTAAGTGGCAGTTAAATAACTGATTTTTCGTTTAAATGAAATAGTACCACTTCTGTGATTTGATTTTCAAAAATCCGACATACATGGTTGTAATTAAGAAGTAAAATGTGGTTCAATGAGATTAAAATAATTTTTTGGTAAATAGTAACTTTTAAGTTCTTAATCGCGATTAGAGGTAATTAGTGTAGTTAAAGGAAAAAATATTGTTTTAATAATATGAGATGAGCTTGACACTTGTCCTACTCCTATTGGATGAGTCATGGCCGACCAAGACAACCCATGGGTCATCTTGGGGACCCCATGGAGCCACTTTGGTTGGAAAATGACATTAATATATATTTATTTAATGTTAAAGTAAAAAAAATGACACAAACATGAAATGTTTTAATAAAAAAAAATTCACATGGGGTTATACAAGTCATATTTTTGACTATAAATAGTCATTGGAAGGATAAAAAGATTTCCTACATCATAGTATTTTTTTTAATAATTTTTAGAAATTAAATAAATTAAATTATTTACGACATCATTATGATGCAGCGATGGCCTCATTATTTAACGATTTTAATAAAATGAAAAGATAATGTACAATCCATGGCTTACACTTGTACAAAGACTATTTTATTGGTAGATTTCGAACCCTTATCACCTTATACACGAATTATATTAGTGTGGGACCTTTAGAATCCGAAAATCATTGTATAATAATGTAGAATTTCCTTACTTTCCAAGAGTGCCCCTCCTCTCCTCTTATAAAAGGCCCCCACCTCTACCACCTCATTCACACTTTCAAGCCATTTATCTTGGCCAAACTCTGCCCAAATACTCTCCAAACTTCCTCCTCTTACTCCTAGAAGCCTCACTTTGGGAAGAACTCTTCCCAAGGAAGCCTTTGGCTCAAATCAAAAATAGTAACCCGATTTTGAGGTAATGTCTTCTCTAATGTTGTTTTGTTTTATTTTTCTTCCCCAACCCCATAAACTCTTTTTATTCATTTCTTTTGTAACAACACCAGTATAATAAATATACTGGGATGTTTTTATAAGAAGGATTCGAGCTACACTTACACACACCTACATCTAATGGTTAAAGAACATACGGTTTCTGTGGATGGCGAATTTCTGCCCCACAAAATAATGATTGTTCAACACTCATATAACACCTTCAAAGGTGGACATTAAGATGTCAATATATTTATATATGATATATAATATGTTTTTGTTTTAATTATGCTTCTGTATTTCTAATTTATGGCATACTTTATGATTTCCATTATGGGTAAAACGCGATAATTTCATTTTAGGAAATGCGGACTACCGCCCCCTCAAAGTGATTTGAATCGTTAATGCCATATGTGGGATGTATAAAGGATGGAGTAAATGGTATTATATACTAAATTATACTGGAATTATATTATACATTTATATAATTATGATTTCATTCCATTAAATATGAAATAGAAATGAAAGTAGCGTTCATGCGTACGTACGGCTTACCGTCTCCATGAACGGTGCATTTCATTTCTTACCTCTAAATGTTACGTAATATTATAAATGAATGTATATACTGGATATATATGATATATATGACATCTAAATCATGAATATAATTCTGGATATAATGGATATTTCACCACATGAACAACTTGTAATTATAAGAAGTTTATTGTTGACTCAAGTACCAAAGATCGACAAAACGATCGTTATTAACATAAATAATTACATAATGTTCATATCATTGTAATAAGTGATATAAAAAGTATAATGAAATTGAAAATGGTTCTTAATAAGGTATATATTAACTCTAGTTTATTATTCAGGAGGTTAAAGAACGGTTGAGTCAATTCAGACACGAGGTAAGGGAACTTCTTAACCCAATTTCTATTCTTTTTGTTAATCTCCTACGTTCAAATTATGTCATGATATTATTATGTACTATTTTGTATATTTACTTTCTATATGTGTACCTATAGTGAATACACATAATAGATCTCTTTTATTTTAAAAATGATCTTTTAAGGACTTCGTCTCAATCTCCTTTCATTGAGGCATATTTGGTTTGATACACAACTTTCTTTTATACGGTGTATAAACCCCTTTGACTTTTACGTTTATTCAAAGGGAATATTTTTTTTATACGAATTGTTTTACTAAACGACAAAAAGGGAATGTTTTTCTTTCCGTACATATGCGGCGACAACGAATTCTCCACCGCCGTGACCATTATTTGAGTTTCGGCTTCCTCTACAAGCCATCACTTTTTTTAATGAAAAATAAATACAAAGTTTTAACTTTCTTTTATTTTGGTATTGAAAATGGTTTTGAAAGTGTTTTTATTATATAAATGTGTTGTATTGATATCTTGTGATTGAAATGTGGAAATGTTATGTTTCCTTTATGCATGTTTTATGTGATACGATTATGTTATGGTTTATGATATATTTAAACCTATTCATATGAGGAATGTATTGGACTTAATAAGTGACGGGTGCAGCCCGCTATAGCTTCTCGATGCATCGGTAGGTCTCATGAGACAAATAGACGTGGAATTGGCCGAGGCCCTTTCCCAATTTGATTTATGGTTTTGGCCGAGGCCTTAATCATTTTATACGTCTTGGCCGAGGCCTTGACAAAATGTTTCAGAATGTCTGGCATTATACATTCCTTCATTATGAAAGTGGTTATTGATATTTCATGTGATTATTCGACGAGTAGAATATCCATGTGAATAAGTAAATGGCATTATCTCATTTTACTTTTTCCATATTATTTTGAAGTTCAAGTTTAAAAGGCTTTTTTTAGTCATACATTGCCTTAAATGTTTATGTTTATTTATGAAAGCTTCCGCAATATTGTTATCCTTACTGAGCATCTGAGCTCACCCCTTTCAATGTTTTAATATTTTCCTGGATGTGAAGAAGTATTTTATGAATGACCTGCAGGGATAGTCAGAAGAGGATATGAGTGTGGACTATGGAGACTTTGTTATTGTAGTTTTTCACTTTATGATGTAATGTAACGTTTACAAATGTATCTAGTGTTTCCAAGGCTACTAAACTAATTGGTCTTTCGAGACTTGATATTTTGTGATCATGGAAATGTTACGAAGTAATGCACCGACTCTGGGTAGCTGGGGTCGGGGCATTACAATTTAATCCAATGCTGGTCATTATAAGTAATTTCACTTTAAAATTAGTCATAAACAAGGGTCCATCTTTTGATAGTTGTTATTTCTTAAAAATACGCTTTTTGATTTTGACAACGAGAATTAATTTTAAATTAATAAATGAAACTTATATGTTTTGAAATTGGAAAAATATAATCCATTTTTATATTTGGAATATCAAAATTATCATAGGTTAAAATTTTGTTATTTTTCTGAAAATATTCAATTTTTGATTAATAGTGAAAAACACTGAGTTATTGTTTAAAACTGACTTTTTATTTAAATAATTATATATTTTATTTTATTTTATTTTAGGTGAAAATAGATACATATTATATATATAATTTCAATTTAATTAATTAGAGTCATTTTATAATGAGTTTATATATATAAAATTTTATCGAACTTTTTACCGTCTTTTACCCACATCCTAGGAGCACTTCCAAATTTGTATAAAACATAATTTTACATCTTCTGTGAGTTGAGTTTAAAAAATCCAATAGACACAGTTGATATTAGTAAGTAAAAGGTGGTTCAATAAGATGAAAATAATTTTTGGTGAATAATAACTTTTTTACTTTTATTTACCACGGTTAAAATTAAATAGGGTAATTAAGATTAAAAATGATATTATTATTACCCTGACACATTTCCTAATTATATTGGATAATTATATTTTGTCAAAATAAACCCTTATGAATAAAATATGAACCTCTTTGGTCCACCTGGATTAGCTTAGGACATTTATTATTATTTTATTTAAAGAAGATTTAAAAAAAGTTAAATTCAAAGTCTAATAACTAAACCATTTTTAACATAGGGATACACATAATATAAATTGAACTATAAATATTAATTAGAAAGCTAAAAATATTTCCTACATAATGGTATTTTATTTATAATTTTTAGATGTTAAATAATTAAATTTATTTATGACACAATGATGATCTAGTAATTAATATATTAATGAAAGATTAAAATAATTGATATTATAAATAACCAAATAAATAAAATTTGAAACTTTTAATGAATTAAAATAATTTTATAGGTTAATATGACATTTCAATGTTGATTAAATTTATTTATTATGAAGTAATAAAGTTTTTAGGACTTTAACAAGAATCAATTATCAAATAATGTCAAAATTGACAAAAATGAGTTTTTAAAACAAATACAATATTATTGGTTGAAATAATAATCCTAAAAATATATGGTTCGGAAATAAGACTTATATAATTATATGTATATCATTAACGAACTATATGGGGCTCTCTTGGAAGTTTATAGAAAGTTTATTAACCATATAATATAAAAATACAAAGAGACATGGTAAATATCATTCTATTTAACTAATAGTTAAATTCAAAAGATAAGGTTAATATAGTGACACAAACCTATCTAAAACCTATTGTTTGAGAGGTTTTAGACACATAACCACCTTATACTTTAAATAATTTATTTTGGATCCATTAGAAATAGAAAACTAAATTATTATAAAAATAATATTTTAATCTTTTCCTAAGATGCCCCTCACCCCACTTATAAAAGGGAACTTCCCCTTCTCTCAAATTAAAACCTTTAAAGACATTTGTCTTGCCCTACCCCTGCCAAAATATACTCCCAAATTTCCTACCTTTATCATAGACGAATTACTTTATTCAGAAAGCCAACCTAAGGATCCCTTTTGATCAAATTAAAAGAAAGAACCCGAAGAAGAGGTAAATATTTCATCACCTCTTTCAAGTTCTTTTCTTCTTCCACTTCCTCTTTCATTGTTTTTTACATTATAAAATAATAACTCCAGTATCTTATATATAATTTGATGTTATTATAAAAATGGTACAACCATATTCATTATTCTATCCATCTGATAAATGACAAAGTCACCATATGGGCGTGCGTACGAATTACCATTTCCACATCGTGGTGTAGTTTGTTATTCAAACACTTAATAATTTGTATGGGTATAATAAAGAGTATAAATGATATAAATAATAAATATAATAACATATTTATTCTATATATATGATATACCATCCAATTATATATGATTTTAATATCAAAAGAATAATATTGTCGCTTGGGCGTACGTACGGATTACCGTCTCCACGAACACGATGAGATTCATTTCCATGTTCACCATTCAATGACGATTATAAAATATATATCATTAATATGTATTTAATATATTAAAAAATGATACTAGGTATATATATATATAGTTACTTACATATATCTTATTCACTTAGTTCGGTTCAATATGTAATGAAAACGGAAACAACGTTTATCCGTACGTACGACCTACCGTCTCCATAAACGGTGCTTTCAATTTCATATATATGTCTATTGTAAATATTTATATTCTAAATATATATGATATATAAATAATTTTTAATATTCTGGAAGTATATGAATCATGATCTAAGTGATACAATCAAGAGTAACTAGTTAAAACACATACGATAAAGAAAGCGATTATTACCCGAAATGTTAATTTAACATGGAAATTATTATTAAATGGGTAGTATAAAGTCATAAATGAATCATGTATGGTATAATAAATATTAATATGGTTCTGGTATAATTATATAACATACTATGGTATTTATATAGGAGGTTAAATGTACCCTTGACTAAAGGAAAGTACAAGGTAAGAGTTAATTTCACAATCTCTTTATTATCTGAGGTTTTTACGTAAGTATCTACTGGCACATATTTATTATCCATGTCCATGTTTCATAAAATAGTTTTCAAAGGGATTATTTTTAAGGAAATTTTTTACTAAAACATCATTTTAAATGTTTTAAAGATTTATTCTTCTAAACCTTTCTCATTAATGTCCATGTTTTCAAAATGGTTTTAAGGATTTAATTATATGCACATGAATATTTTAAAAAGTCAATTCCATTAAAAATTTCAAAGTGGTATGGGACACTTTGATTCAAAAATATCTTTTAAATGAATTCCTTTATAAATTATGTGACTTTTAAATGATTTCATGAAAAATGGATATTTCTCTCAATGATTTTTACTGATCATTTTCAACCATGTCAATATTCTTTACAAGATATTATTCTTGATCGAGGTTTATTTATTATGATAAAAATCTTCATATTGTATTGAAGGTTTTGTGATATGTTTTATTGTGGATGTGTTATTCCTATACCATTCATGGTTTATGTATAAATTATTGACATTTCGTAAGCTAGTTTTAATACGAATGTCGATGTTATGTTTAAACCTTTTCATATGAGGAATGCATTGGACTTAGTAAGTGACGGGTGGAGACCACTATAGCTCCTCGATGCATCAGTAGGTCTCAGGAGACAACCTAGTGTCTTGTAATAAATACATGACAAAATCTTATTTGTATTATCGGCACAAGGCCATGACTATGTAGTTATGAAGTCTGACATTATGCATTTTGTCATTATAATAGTGGCTATTGATATTGCATGTGAATATTCGACTAGTAAAATATCAATGTGAATAAGTAAATGACATTATTTGATTTTACCTTTTCCATATTATTCTGAAGTTTTAGTTTAAAAGGATTTTTTTAGTCTTATACATTGACTTAAATGTTTATGTTTATTTATGAAAGATTCCTCTATATTGTTATCCTTACTGAGCATCTGTGCTCACCCCTTTCTATGTTTTATTTTTCCCAGGATTCCAAGAAGTGTATTTTGATTGATATGCAAGGTTAAGCTAAGGGAATAATGGCATTCATAAATGATTATTTATGTTATTTGTATGTTATAAATTGTAATTTAACATTCATGTATGTAATATATTTTCCAAGACTGATAAACCAATCGGTCCTTCAGGACTTTATTTCTTGTAATCAGGACAATGTATTAAAATAATGCACTAACTCTATGTAACTGGGGTCAGGGCATTATAGTTGGTATTAGAGGAAGTTTATAAATAACCTTGGAAGCTAGATTTAGATAAACTCTGATTAGAGCACATTACCCTAAGATAGACTTTGAGGATTAGTATATAAGAACTTCCTAGAATTTTGGTAATGTAGAGATTTTGTGAGTTTTCCAAGAAAATACATCCCTGTCTGGATACGAGCAGATGAGGCTGCTCTAGCACAGATGTACCAAGGGAAAAACCCGAAAACAAAGATTTAAGCTAGAATCGAACGGAAACTGGTGTACGAAAATGGGCCTTACTGAACTCTTGGTTATGACACTCCTTGGAGATATGCTTAGGATAATTATCATTTTCTTTACAAATCATTATGAAGGATTTATGAGTATATAACCCGTCAATGAAAATATTTTTATTATTACAGATTATATCCATAAACTATTCAATTCACGTTAGTTATTTTACATGTTTGTAATTATTCATTGCGATTCATAAACTGACATATTGTATGCCATTGTATAGAAATGGCACCCAGTAGAAGGAATGAGAACTCCAACAATACGTATGATCCAAAGAGTAAGAATGATCATATTATTCATGGTATTAAGCCAACATTTAGAAGGGAAATAGTCTCCCATGTATTCTCAACATATGAAGAAATTATGTCATGTGTTAATAATATAAGTAAAGAATTCTCTATGTCCTATGACTTTGAAGGGATGTAAGAGAAGAAAAGGATAGTAGAGAGAAATATGGATAAATGGAAGAGGGGAAAGAAGGATTTTCCCATAGGTGATAAATGTGGAAATAATAACATAGGTAAATTCTTGAAGGGAATGAGAGTTTGTTATAAGTGTGGAGAAAAAGGACAAAAAGTACATGATTTTAAGGGTAAGAAAAAGGTTTTAAATGTCAAATGCATCATCTGCAAGGCGTTGGGACACTACACAAATCAATGTCCCAGTCATCAAAGTATACCGAAAATGATGCTATTGGATAATAATCAAGTTATGATACTACCTTATATGAAGAGGAATGACTTGTTTTATTATGTTGTTATTATAGAATTATTTCATTTGAGTTTTGTATCAACAATAAATTGGTTGTATGAATTATGGAGATAAATTAGGATTGTACTGCATTACTATTTTATTGAGGATTTGAGATTATATGGTTCTAAGAAAAGTGACTTAATAGTAAGCTACACTTTTTGGAAAAATAAATGGTTGGAAGAATGGTAATCCTTAATATGGTCCTCATAATGAGGTAGTGATTTTGGAATAAGAGATTGTTGATTTGGATAAATTATATTGGATATTCTTGGCTTCTTTAGAACTGATTAATAGTTTGTTTATTTCATCATTATTGGAACATTCAAAATTTTTGGATATATGGAATATATGTAGTATTATATAAAGGATAAGGGAGCATGAATGTAATCAATAGGGGTTTATGGTAATTCACAGTGTTACCATGTTTTAAAATAATACATTATGAAGGTGTTCGCATGCTATTACGTGGAAAAAAGAATCTTCATTGTGTTTAACTTCCTTATAAATTTTGGACTGTGAGTTTGGATAGAAATATTTTGGATAAGTCTAAATGTTGTAATGGACTACGTTTAAAATTGGATACTAATGTGAAGGTTATTTTTGGATTGTTATAAAAATGACAACACGCGGACTGTGTGACAACCCATCGCATTAGACAAAGCTGCGAGAATCAATCCCAAAACCATAGTGCGATTGGGATTTATCACCTACCACTGGACTACATGAAGTCCCTGGAATGTATAATGTGGTTAATTTTTTAATGGTTTTTATAGGTGAATTATAAATTCATTATTTTTGAACCCTATACGATTATGATAAAGAGAATATATATATTTTGGAATCTTTTGGAGTGAAATATGAGTTTGTGGTAGGAATTAGATGAAGAATGAAACTATACTTGTCAAGTATATATATATATATATATATATATATAATTTTTTCCTCTTATCCTATGGGTAAATTAAATCTTAAACTTTAGGGAATGGATATTAAAACCAAAAATGTTTTATCCTAACACCTTTTGTTTTGTTGAACTGATGGTATTTTAAATCATCATAGATTGATGGATTTGAGGCCCTAAATTTTACACTAGTTTGTGATTGCTGACCTTAATCACTCCCTATAAATATTTAAGTTTTTCCTCCAATAATGTGTATCCAATTTCCACCAATTTTCTCCTAATCGATATCATAATTTGGCGGTGACCCTTTCACTTCCCTTTTCCTCTTACTAAAACTAAATTTTATTAACCCAGTTTTTGATGTGGGTTTTCCAAAAAGGTATTATCTATTTACAACCTTTTTATTTTCTAAGAACAATTTTAAATTGTGAGGATTCAATTTATGGAGGGATGGAAGAATGTAACACCCCAAGATTTCATAGTACGTTATTTCTTCAAAGTAATTCAATAACTTTCACGACACGTAACACCGAGTTCAAGCGCACCACGACTTACCAAACTAGCCATTCAAAAGAGGTTTTGAATAGTATTAAATGAATTTTGAATTTTATATAATCATTATAATTTTATAATCCATATTTTTAGTTTCTTAGACATAATGTAAAACAAATTCATTTTTTCAGATAAAGAAGTATTTTTCAAAAAAAAAATGCAATTTTACCGCCTTTTAATGGAGAACCCTCTTTAAATCCAATATTTGAAACTTTAATATATTCAATTTTACAAAATATACTTCTTCTTTAGAATCATGATATAAGAATTTAGTTTCAATAAAGTTTTGGTGTTTTTTTTATAACATTCATATTTGGGTGAATAGTGAAAAATACTATATTCTAACTGAAAACAAATTTTTTAATCAAAATATTTTATAGTGTTAAATTATAAATTTTAATTGTTTGGAAGTATAAATATATTATATTTTTACCATTTAATCCAATTCTGGTCATTGTACGTAATTTCACATTGAAATTGGACAAAAACAAGTGTCAATATTTTGATAGTTATTATTTCTTAAAAATACGCTTTTTGGTTTTGACAACGGGACTTAATTTTAAATTAATTAATGTAGATTCTATGTTTTGAAATTGGTAAAATAGAATTCATTTTTGAATTCAGAATATCAAAATTATCTTAGGGTGAATTTTTGTTATTTTTCTGAAAACTTTCAATTTTTGATGAACAGTGAAAAACATTAAGTTATTGTTTAAAACCGACTTTTTATTCAAATAATTATTTATTTTATTTAAATTTATTTTAGGTAAAAATAGATAAAAAATACCTATATATGTTAAATATAATTCATTGGAGTCATTTTATAATGATATTAGATATATAAAATGTTATCGAACTTTTTATCGTCTTTTACCCACCTCCTAGGAGAATTTCCAAATTTGTATAAAACTTAATTTTACCGGTTCTGTGAGTTTAATTTCATAAATCCGAGAGAAATTTGATATTAGTAAGTAAAATGTTTTTCAATTAGATGGAAATAATTTTTGTAGAATAGTAAATTTTTATTTTTATTTACCACGGTTAAAAGTAAATAGGGTAATTAAGAGTAAAAAGGATATTATTATTAGCCTAACACATGTTCTAATTCTATTGGATATGTATAATTCGACCAAAAAAACCTTAGTAATAAAATATGAACCTATTTAGTCCACTTGGATTGGATTAGGACATTTATTATTATTTTATTTAATGAAGAGTTGAAAGAGTTAAATTCAATGTTTAATAAATAAACCATTTTTAATATAGGGTTACAGACAATATAAATTCTACTATAAATATTCATTAGAAATATAATAATATTTCATACATAATGATATTTTATTTATAATTTTTAGACATTTAATAATTAAATTTATTTACGACACAATGATGATGCAGTAATTACCATATTAATGAAAGATTAAAATAATTGATATTATAAATATCAAAATAAATCTAATTTGAGACTTTTAAGGAATTAAACTAATTTTATCGGTTAATATGACATGTTAGGGTCGATTAAATGTATTTAGTTCGAATTAATTAAGTTGTTAGGACTTTAATAAAAACAAATTATTAAATAATGTCAAAATTGACATAAATGAGTTTTTAAAACCAATACAATATTATTGGTTGATATAATAATCCTAAAAATATAAGTTTCATCCAAAAGACTTATATAATTATAGGTGTATCATTAATTAATCACTTGGGGTTCTATTGGTAGTTTATAGTATGTTTATTAACCATATGATATAAAAATACAAAGACACATGGTAAATATCAATCTATTTAACTAAGAGTTAAATCTAAAAGATAAGGTTAATATAGTGACCCAAACCAGTATAAAATCTATTGGTTGAGAAATTTTAGACCCATACCCACCTTAGCCTTTATATAATTCATTTTAGATCCATTATAAACCGAATAGGATCTTATTATAGAATAATATTTCAATCTTTTCCAAAGGTGCCCTTCACCCCTCTAATAAATGGGCACTTCCCTTCTTTTAAATTCACACCTTCAAAGCCATTTGGCTCGAACAACCCTACCCAAATATCCTCCCAACTATCATCAATTTATCCTAGATTCATTAATTTGGTTACAAAGCCAACCTAAGGATCCATTTTGATCAAATCAAATGGAATAAACCGAATAAGAGATAAATATTTCATCACCTTTTTCATGTTCTTTTCATCTTCCACTTCCTCTTTATTTGTTGTTTCCATTCGAAAACAATAACTCCAGTATCTTATATATACTATGATGTTATTATAAAAATGGTACAACCATATCCATTATTCTATCTGTCCTATAAATGACAAAGTCACCGTATGTGCGTACGTACGGATTACCGTCTCCACGTCGTGGTTTAGTTTGTTATTAAAACACTTAATCATTTGGATGGGTATAATAATGAGTATAAATGATTTAAATAATAAATATAATATGATAATGATTCTGTTTATAAGATATTCCATCCAATTATATATTATTTTAATATCAAAATAATGATATTTTCGCCCGTGCATACGTACAGATTATCGTCTCCACGAATGCGATGAGATTCATTTCCACGTTCACCATTCAATGATGATTATAAAATATATATCATTAATAAGTTTGTAATATATGAAATAATAATTATAATGGATATATATATATACGTGTATGTATATATATATATGTATGTATGTATGTATGTATATATATATAGGTACTTACATATATCTTATTCACTTAGTTCCGTTCAATATGATATGAAAATGTAAACAACATTTATGTGTACGTATGACGTACCGTCTCTATAAATGGTGTTTTCCATTTCATATATATGTATATTGTACATATTTATATTCTAAATATATATGATATATAAATCTTTTTTTATATTATGAAATTATTTAAATCATGATCTAAGTGATACAATCAAGAATAACATGTTAAAACATGTACGATAAAGAAATCGATTATTACCCAAAATGTTAATTTAACATGGAAATTATTATTAAATGGGTAGTATAAAGTGATAAATTAATCATGTATGATATCATAAATATTAATATGGTTCTATTATGATTTAATAACATACTATGGTCTTTATACTGGAGGTTAAACTTACCCTCGACTAAAGGAACGTAAAAGGTAAGGGTTAATTTCACAATCTCTTTATTATCCGAGGTTGTTTTTACGTAAGTATCTACTGGGAAATATTCAATATACATGTCCATGTTTCATAAAATAGATTTAAAAGGGATTATTTTTAAGGGACATTTTTACTAAAACATCATTTTAAATGTTTTAAAGATTTATTCTCTTAAACCTTTCTCATTAATGTCCTTGTTTTCAAAATGGGTTTAAAGAATTATTTATATGGACATGAATGTTTTAAAATGTAAATTACTTTCAAAAGTTTCAAAGTGGCATGGGAAACATTAATTCAAAAATATATTTTAAATGAATTCCTTTATAAATTATGTGACTTTTAAATGATTTCATTAAAAAACATATTTCTCTCAAAGAATTTTATTGATCATTTTCAACTATATCAACATCCTTTACAGGATATTATTCTTCATTGACGTTGATTAATTATGATACAAATATTCCATATTGTATTGAAGGCTTTGTGATATGTTTGATTATGGATGTTTTATTTTTATACAATTAATGGTTTATGTATAAAGTAGTGACATTTCGTATGCTAGTTTTAATATGAATGTTTATGTCATGTTTAAACCTTTTTATATGAGGAATGCATTGGACATAGTAAGTGATGGGTGGAGCCTGCTATTGCTCCTCGATGCATCGGTAGGTCTCATAAGAGAAACTAGTGTCTTGGCACAAGGCCTTGAAAAAATCTTATTTTTAGTCTTGGCACAAGGCCTTGACTATGTGGTTATGAAGTTTGGAATTACGCATTCCATCATTATGAAAGTGACTATTGATATTGCATGTGATTATTCGACTATTAGAATATCCATGTGAATAAGTAAATGGAATTCTTTGATTTTATCATTTCCATATTATTTTGAAGTTTATGTTTAAGAGGCTTTTATTTTAGTCTTATAAATTTCCTTAAATGTTTATGCTTATTTATGAAAGATTCCGCTATACTTTTATCCTTACTAAGAATTTGAGGTCACCCCTTTCTATGTTTTATTTTTTTCCAGGATTCCAAGAAGTGTATTGTGATTGATATCCAGGGTTAAGCTAAGGGAATAATGGCATCCATAAAGGATTATTTATGTTGTGTTTTTTGTTATAAAGTGTAATGTAGCATTCATGTATGTATTATATTTTCTACGATTTCTAAACCGATCGGTGCTTCGGGACATGATTCCTTTTAATCATGCCAGTGTATTAAAATAATGCACCGACTCTGGGTAACTGGGGTCGGGGCGCTGCATGAAAACTCAATAAATGATCTCTTCTTCATAACCTGGGGAAGGAAAAAAATGAAACGAGTGAGCTCAAATGATTAGTAAGGGTTAAATATAGTGGAATCATGAATCAATAAAAATTTAATCACAATCAATTATAAATAATCAATATGTCATGGTGAATATTTCAAAAACACAAGCCAACAATAAATTTAGAATAAAAACACATCTATAGATTTTTCCTAGTGAAAACCTCATGGAAAGTAAAATCTGGATAAAGAATAAATAGAATGCTTATTATTTGGATGTCATGTAACGGAATATGAACCATTATACCATCAAGAAGGTTTAAGTATGTGGGTAGAAACCCGTCTGTTTTTTGGAAACAAACTCGAAGGGTTTTTCGTAAAATGATTTATCTCATGAGACATGTCGATGCATCAAGGGGATATAGCAGGCTCTGCCCGTCAGTGCCAGTGCAAATCATTATTTATACATAGATTTAATATATTAAAAACAATCCTTTTTGATATCTGTATTGAATAAGGAATATAGATTCATCAATATATCCCCAGTTAAAGTAACATTCAAAATTAGGACCATATGTGAAATGGTATACAACTTAAGGAAATAATCATATCAATGACACAAGAAAATAAATATTTAACTGAATTATAATTTCAAATGAAAAATGATATCAAAGGGGTATTATATACACCTCATAAGAAATATTTGGATCAAAATACCAAGTATGTCTCAATGGAAATGAAATTGAGACAATGTCCCTTACCACATTGGAATTCGGGAGATCCTCCAGCCAGGTTATGTCATGTGCAACCCCTTTATTGGTGAGACCATCAACAACCATATTTTCCTCATGGTAAGTACGAGTTGAAATGAAATTGATACGATGAAGAGAACAAAGACAATTCATCCAGTGCGTAGTAAGCAGCCAAGCTAGATGAATCACTCCATTCGAAAAGGCATGCACCACAGTCATAGAATCACTTTCAACCCACAAATTGTTCCAACATAGGTGCATGGAAAAGGAAATGGCATGAATCAAACTGATCATTTTTGCTTCCATAGAGGTTGTAGTACCACATCCTCCACAAAACCACCGAATGATCTGACCAAGATGATTTCTGAAGATGGTACCACACCCTGCAGGACTTGGATTTCATTTGGAGTATCAGTCCACATTGATTTTAATATACCCTGGGAGTGGTGGTCTCTAGAAAACCTCAAACGTGTGTCTCGACTGGCTGAAAGTGGAAACAACCTGAAGACATCACAGAATCATAACAAAACATCTTAAATTTGTTATTTTGTCATTTCTTTCCCTCCACAAGCATTGCACAAACATTTGGATAATAAACATGTTATATAACAAAACAATTAGAAATTAAAAAAATAGACGAGTAATAAATAATAATTAATAAATAAGTCCTTAAAATAAATTTTAGCACTCAATTATTATATATAAATTACCAATTTTGACCTTGTTAGTGTTGCATAGGCACTATATTGACATTGACAATGTTTTTTATACATATCATGAAAAAATATACTTTTCATGTTCTAAATTAATTCTATACAATATTCTACTTATTATATAATTATTTAGTAATTACATATTTTAAATAAATTTTTATATCAAAATAATTTAATGATGATGTCATGAAAAACTCAGTATTTTATAAAAAACTGTATTTTTTACTATTCAACAAAAATTAAACTATTTCATAAAAATCTCAAAAAACATCCAACAAATTTGTAGATGTGTAGAATCTATAAAGTAACTCCATTTTAAGAAAATAATTTTCTAAATATGATAAATTTAATTTTTAATTAAAATCATCATTTACTCAAAAAATACCAATTTTAATATTATAACTGATTTTATGGCACTTCAAAAAATTAACTAAGGTCTCATAAAATTATTTTATAATCGTAGGAAAAAAATATTGATTCATGAATACATTTTATGAATTAGAATCATCTTTTAAATTATTTTAATAATTATAAAATTGTAATTCATTATTTATTCCTAATAATAAATACCAACTCTTAATTATTTATTTTTAAAATATTCACTCTCATTTATAAGGTACATAAATTCATTTTGTACTTACATGGTTGAGGTTACTATACATAATGGAACATTACTATTCATAAGAGTCAAGTTACTATTCATAAGTGTACATTACTATTCAATGTACTATTCATAAGGGAATATTACTATTCATAAGGGTCGAGTTACTATTCAAAAGGGTGCATTAATATTTATAAGGGTCAAGTTACTAATCATAAGGGTAACACTAATATTCCTAAGGGTGAGTTACTATTTATCAAAAAATAAGTTGATCATATCAGACTCTAAATATCTTACTGAACGCAATCGTGTTTGCCCATTTTTCGAAATTCAAAACACAGAAGTGGAAAAATTATGTTTAATGTTGACGTTATAACTATATTATAACGGCATAGTGTTGTTTTTCAGTGACTCAGTGATGTATTCATATAAGCTATCTAATTTATTAAAATTATTTAAGAATAAACATACCATAAAATATTGGGGTGTTATATTCTTCCCACCTTAAGAAATTTCATCCCCAAAATTTTTCATGTATTTTTCTATCTAAATTTTTTTTTTGGTTTTATTCTATAATTTCTCTCAAAGTATATATTAGGGTTATGTTACATAAACTATTATTTCTAAATCTTTTTCTCAAGGATTCTACTAAACTTCCTCTGATACCAACTGTAATGCCCCGACCCCTATAGCCCGGAGCTGGTGCACTACTTTATTACATTGGCATGATTACAAGGAGTCGAATCTCAAAGGACTAATTAGTTTAGTAGTCTTAGAGAAACTAGATACATACATGAAACCCATTTTAGATTTGGAAAGGAAACAAAATATAATACATAACAAAAGCTAATAAACTGCATCCTTGAAAACTCAATAAACGAGCTCTTCTTTATAACCTAGGGAAGGAAAACAAATGAAGGGGGTGAGATAAAATGCACAGTAATGGTTGAATATATCAGGAGAATGAATCAATATAAATTAAATCATAACCAATTAGAAATAATCAGTATGGCATGGTGAATATTTGAAAAACACATGCCAACAATAAACTAAGAATGAAAATAGATCCATAGATTTTTTCATAGTGAAAACCTCATTGAAAGTAATAACTGAATAATGAATAAATTGAATTCTTATTAGTTTGAATTCATGTTTAATCACATGAACCATTATACCATTGAGACGGTTTAATTCTATTGGTAGAAACCTGTCTGATTTTTTTGGAAACAAACTCAAAGGTTTTGTCGCCAACTGATTTGTCACATGAGACCTATCGATGAATCAAGGGGATATAGCGGGACCCTCCCATCACTTCCAGTCCAAATCATTCTTTATACATAGATTTAATACATGAAAAATATTCCTTTTAGATATCTTTATTGAATAGAGGATACAAATTCATCAATATATCCCCAATTAAAATATCATTCAAAATGAGCACCGTATGTGAAATGATATACAGCTTAAGGAAATAATCGTATCCATGAAAAAATAAAATGGATATTTAGTAAAATTATAATTTCAAATGAAAAATTATCTCAATGGGGAATTATATACACCACAGAAGAAAGATTAGGTGCACAATAAAAAGTAATTCTGAATGAAATGGAAATTGAGACAAAGTCCCTTACCACATTGTAATCAATCGAATCATATGACCAAAAATAATAATCACCAAATGAATAAAATAATACCATGAGTATAAAGAGATGAATTATATTATATATCAAATTTAAATACACATACACCACATACAAGAAATAATTTGTGAACAATGTAAATCACACAAAATTAAAAGTGAGATGAGAAACCCTTTACCTTATGCCCGAATGTGTTCTTTGACTGATATTAATGACATTAATAATCAAATTTATCTTTATTAATTAATAATTATAGAACCTATTATACATTTAATTGATTTATTTTAACCTTATTAGGTTCATTCATGGCCTTTTTATGGGTTTAAGAGATTCAATTTTATTGTTTTGGAAGAATTTCCCTCCTTGGTTTTCGTGACTGGTTTCCATGTATTCAGGAATAGAAGTTTGTTTGAAATGTCGTTAAACATAAAGAATTTCTAATATACATTATTAGTAACCTTACAAATATATAAATTATCTTATAATGATTTTTTTTATATACCATGAGGATGACTAATTACATAAAAGTTAATGATAAATGCTTGGATTAACTTAGCGGTTTTGTGCATAATGAACCTATTCTATATTATTATTTTATATTAAGAGTGTGTAAGGATTATGTTAGTACCAATATGATTATGAATAATATTATTTTTAGGTATTGTCTTTTGTTTTTAAGTATTTTTGAGAAGAAAGTAAATCATTTCACTTTGTACAAGTGGTTGATGGAACATAGGGAAGTTACAATACTTCACATGGTTACTATGACGATGCTTTGCTGATTTGTATTTCACAAATATCATAAGCTTGGAGAACTTGTGATGCAGGCCTTATGAAGGATATGGTAGTAAATACGTGTTTTTGAAAAAATAAATAAATAAGTGTGCAAGTATATGTGGCGCGCAAGTTGGTAACACACGTATAAGTGGTGCCCAAGTAAATGTTGCGCGCAAGTCATATTTCAAGATCAACACATCAAAATATGACAAAAGAAATAAAGTGGCACACAAGTTAAATATTGGAGCACAATTCAAAAAGTGGTGTGCAAGTATAAGCGGCGCGCTATTGTATATTGTGCACAAGTCATATTTTAACATCATCACATAAAAATATGAAAAAGGAAATAATGTGGTGTGTAAGTGATGGATTGGTGTGATGTGATGAAGTAGCACACAAGTGATGGAGTGGGACACATTGATAGAGGAGCGCACAAGTGATGGAGTGGTGTGCAAGCTGAGTTGCATGCCTCGCACGCAGGTTCACCAAAATGCCTATAACTAGATGACTACCCTCTCTATTTTTCAATGCTAAACACTTAAGAGAAAATTTGAGCTCCGATCGTGCAAGTGGTAGAAAGTGGTGTGAAACTTGAAGTATCGCGCAAGTTTTTTGTTATGCAAAAAATTGGCGCGTAATTAAAACTGGAAAGCAAGTTATATGTTTTGCGCATGTAGGGAGTTGTGGGAAAGATTTTTTTTGTGTATAAGCCCAAAGTAGTGCCCAAATTGTTAGTTGGGCACAATAGTGGTGTGCAAGTAGTTTTTGACGTGCAAGTAGGAAGGCGTGAAATCGGGGTGGCGTGCAAGCAGTGTGTAACATCCCGGTTCCAGAAGCCACCGAGAGGTGCCCCGTACCCGGTTGGTCACATGGCCTCAAGCGTATTTTCCCAAATGCCAGAGGCTTCCGACTAGTAGAGAGGGCCATGGGTGTGATATTGGGGAAACTATGCCCTCATTGGAAGAGTACACAGTGGAAGAAAACAACATATACAATATCAGAAGCAGTAAATATCCTACAACAGTAACTATGGTAAACTAAAATAATAAACAACTGGAGGAGACACACACACACAGACACACACACACACACACACATATATATGAAATGATGATGGATACACATGTCTATGGAAGAATCCAAACAAGTCACAATACCAAAAATACAATAGTGCAATCCAAAGTGCCAAAGAAAGGTAATCTGATAAACTCCTTAGCATCGCAATCCATAGCTTAGTCCCATGCTCTCCAGCTCCACAGTAAGTCAAGTACCTGAAGTAGAAGGGCACTTGACCTTATCTATACCTGCAATAATATAATCTATTTGGGCCCCAAAGCATGACCCAAACAGGGTGTGGGACTAAATCCCAGTAGGCAAACACCTGGAGATCTCTTCCCAACAATCAGTGAGTATATGGTAGGTAAAAGTACAACAGATAGTAAATAGTAAACAGGAAATTACTCAGCAGTAAATAGTCCACGGATTAAACAAGCAACAATGAAGCAAACAGCCAACCACAACAGGTAACCCTCTGGGAAGTACTCACAGCCATCCCCTCTAGTTCTACCTAACAAGTACCATCAACCCACTAGGAAGTACACTCAGCCTAACCCCTCTGGTTTTTTCATAAAAAAATTATAAGACTATCTAAGGAAGCTCACTCAGTCAATTCCCATTATAGTTTAAGGTAGTCAGGGACTCTTTGAGGAAGATCACACGGTCAATTACCCTTATAGCCCCATGGTTAAGAGACTCTCTAAAGAATCTCACTCAGTCAAATTCCTCTTATAGCCTCAGGTCAATCATAGACTCTCTGAGGAAGATCACACATTCAATCCCTCTTATAGCCTATGGTAATCAGGTGATTCAAACAAAAAAATAGATAGTCTCTAAGGAAGCCCACACGGTCTATCCCCATATAATTTAAAGAAGACAAGGACTCTCTGAGGAATCTCTCACAGTCTATCCCCTTATAGACCAAAGTAATCCTAGGCTCTATGAGGATGATCACTTGGTCAATCCCCGTATATCCTAAACTCATATAATCTCTGAGGAAGATCACTCGGTCTATCCCCTTATAGTATACTTCTATCCAAAGACTCTCTGAGGAAGCTCACTCGGTCTCTCCTCTTTTAGTCTATAGCACCAGGTTCTCATGGCCCTGGGTATGTCAATGAATAATAATGTTATATGGGTAATGTAAACCTACAGAACTACTTGGCTAACCAGTCTCCAGCATCTCAATCATGTCAGAAAACAACACTCCATCCTATGATCACAAGGCATAGAAAACAGGTAAACGGCCAATATGCTAAACAGGACCAAACTGTCATAGATAGAACAAAGAAAGAGAAGAACATCCAAGGTATAAAAATCAACCCAAAACATGTACAATTTACCTCTACATAGGCATACAAGCATGGTAGGAAAACAACATGGGTAATATAGTAAACACCCAATACCCCGTTCAAGGGTATCGGTGGAATTTGCACATAACAATAAAATAATTCGAACAGAAAGGCACGAACCACCTACCTCGGGGTTAGGCGATCAATATACATGAACCAGGAGACTTGAATCTCTTTATAACGTCATAGATCTACGAAAACGCACAAAATATTTAACCCATGATAACTTGCAATAGAGGAGGAATTGGAAAATGATGCTCTAAAAGAAGGAAGAGCTTATCACTGTGGTTACAACACATCAATGACGGTCTCTTCGGAGAACAGACGGAGGCTCGAGGGAACAGAGAAGATCTATTGCCATACAGTTTCTCTCGGTCGAACGAGACCTAGAAGAAGACACCTCTAGTGATTTGACGAGAGCCCGATGAGTTTAATGAAAAAAATAATCTACATGGCGTGTACTTTTAGAGTACATGGCATGTACTCTCCTTTTCCATACTCCTCTTTATGCAGCCTCCACATCACCCCACATGACCATGTGTGATGCCATGACACTTCCAGCACAAGACCTCATGCGTAAACAAAGTACACGATCTGTACTCATAAAGTACACAGTGTGTACATAAAAAATTTCAAGAAAGTACTCTTTTCTCAAAAAATCTAGAAAAAGGGAAAACATACCTGAAAAGAAGGTCTGGGTTATTACAAACTTTCCTCCTTATAGAAATTTGTCCTTGAAGTTCCCTAGAGAGTCATAGAAGAAGAAATCTCGAACAACTCTGGCCACTATGATCGTACATCTGCCTCCCTCTCCCAAGTCTCATCGTGTACATGCCCGTGCTGCCATAACACCCATACCAGGGGAACAGACCGGCCACAGAGAACCTTCATACTACGATCGACAATTTGGATAGGATTCTCCTCAAACGATGCACCAACATTGAGCTCAACCTCCACAGATTGAAAGACATGAGACGAGTTTGAAAAGTAACATTGGAGCTAAGAAACATGGAAGACGTCGTGCATATCCTGGTACCTCTGAGGTAACTGTAACCGATAGGCAACTCTTCCACTCTCTCCAACACCTAAAATGGACCGACGTACCGTGGTGAAATATTACCCTATCTATGAATCCTCTTGTGTCCCAACCTCGGTGCGACACGTACGAAAACATGATCCCCAACCTTGAACTCTAGAGGTTGTCTTCGCTGATCAGCATAAGACTTCTGTCAAAACTTTGTCATAGCCATCCTCTTTCGAATCATCTCTATCTGCTCGGAGGTCTCCTAAACAAGAAGAGGTCTCAGAAAAGCTACATCACCTACCTACATCCAGCATAAAGGTGATCAGCATGGCCTACCGTACAAATACCCGTAAGGTGACATCTGAATAGTCGCATGAAAACTGTTTTTGTAGGCAAACTCTACAAGAGGTATATGTTTCTCCCAACAACCTCAAAAATCCAGGATGCATGCTCAGAGCATATCCTCAGGAAACTGAATGATACACTCGGAATGGACATCTATCTAGGGATAGTAAGATATACTCAAAAGTACCTGTGTACCCAAATCCTTCTGAATCCCCTGCCAGAACCGAGAAGTAAAAGGTGCATCCCTATCTGAAACGATGGAGTGTGGAACACCATACAGGCATACAATCTCACATATGTACAATCATCTCAGCTCGTCTACATTGAAGGTCTCCTTGATTGGCAAGAAGTGAGCGACCTTTGTAAGTATATCAATGGCGACCCACATAGTATCATTCCCATGAGGTGATCTCGACAACCCTATCACGAAGTCCATCGCGACGTCGTTCCACTTCCACTCAGGAATGGGTAACTACTGCAGAAGCCCAACTAGCCGTTGATGCTCCACCTTCACCTGATAACAAGTGGAACACCTCATGACGAAACCAACAACATCCCTCTTCATACCTGGCCAACAATAATGACGGTGTAGATCACGGTACATCTTGGTGATGCCGAGATGAACTGCCCAAACGGAGGAATGAAAATCCCGCATCAGCTCCTCGCGTATGTTTGCCGGCACCCATACGCATCCCTAAAATTCAAGATCTCATCCTCGCCTACTGTCTATCCAGGAAGAGGGTCCTCTCCTAACAAACTCTCCCACAGTACTAGGCCTTGTGAGTCTGATATCTGCCTCATCCGTACTCGATCGAGAAGAGTAGAGGTAACAACTACAGAAGATAGAAAATTATGCCCCTATCTGTCGTGCAACTCCAAATACTTCTCAGAGAACAGATCTATTAGCTTCCACTCACTGATGGCCTTTCGAACTGCCTGTATCTGAGTCCTCCTGCCCAACACATCCGCCACTGCGTTGCCTTTCCCCGACGTATAGGTTAGATCAATGTCAAAAGACTGAAGGTACTCAACCCATCTTCGCTGTCTCAAATTCAGATCACGCTGACTGAAGATGTAATTGAGACTCTTGTGGTTGGTGAAAAGAACAAAGTGCTCTCCTAGAAGATAATGTCTTCAGAAGCGTAGGTCATGAATAACAGCTTCCAACTCCAGATCGTGCGTCAAGTAATTCCTCTCATGTAGTCTCAGCTGCCGAGAACCGTACTCAATGACTCCATCTACCTACATCAGCACAGATCCCATCCCGATATATAAAGCATCATAGTAAATAGTATATCTCATGACCGGCTCTGGAAATAATAGTATTGGTGCTAAAGTTAACCTCCCTTTAATCTCCTGAAAGGCTGACTCACAAGAATTTTACCATAAGAACTTCTCCCATTTCTTAGTTAGACCTGTCAGTGTTGCTACTAGGCGTGAAATGTCCTGTATGAAATGTCTGTAGTATCCATCCAGCCCTAGAAAACACCACACCTCAAAGAAATTCATTGGATTCTCCTAGGAAGCTACATCTCTTACTTTCTATGGGTCTACTGACACTCCTGTCTCTGAAATAACATGACCCTAGAAGTGAATCTGGTCCACCCAAAAGTGGAATTTTGAGAGCTTAGCATATAACTGATGCTCCATCAGTGTACTCAAAATGATCTCAAGATGGGTAGCATGGTCGTGTCGAGTGTGAAAGTACACCAAGATATCATCCATGATAACTACCACAACGGAATCAAAGTATGGACGGAACACTCGGTTTATCTGTGCCATGAAAACTGCAGGTGCGTTTGGAGACCGAATGGCATAACCAAGTACTCGTAGAGACCATACCTACTCCTGAAGGCTATAAGTGGTATATTTGATGTCCTAACATGCCACCGATGATAACCATCAAATCAATATTTGAGAACACATGGGATCCTCGAAGCTGATCAAAGAGATCATTGATCCTTGGCAAGGGATATTAGTTCTTGACCGTCAACTGGTTCATCTTCCGATAATCCACACAAAGCCTGAGGGTACCATCAGAATTATTCACAAAAAGGACAGGAAAACCCCTAAGAGAAGTACTGGGTTGAATGAAACCCTTTTCCTACAACTCCTCCAACTGCTTCTTAAGCTCTTGCAACTCAGGTGTAGCCATCCTATAAGGAGTAACAGACACCGGTGCCGCTCCTGCCGAAAGCTCAATCGAGACGCCTACCTAACACTCTAGAGGAAAACCTGAAAATTCATCTGGAAATACATATTTGAAATGATCCACCACTGGGGAAAAGTCTAACTATGATGTATCCTGGTCATCCAGATAAAGACTAGTAATCTCGGCTATAACTCCTCCCAACCCATGATGCTTTGTACCTTCTCTTCTCACCTGGACATCCCATTCACCCCTATGAAGGAAGGATCCACCCTCTGGTGATATGAAACTCACCCTACGGTGATAACATTCGACAAATGTCTAGAAGGGAGCTAGCCAGTCCATTATGAGAATGACATCATAGCCTATAATCTCTAGGACATAGAGATCACAAAGGAAGTGACACCCAATAACCTCAAGAGGTAACTCCTTGCACTAACATACACTATTTTTCATAGATCCCAATGGTGTGTCTAGTGTAAATATGTCGGCAGAAGAAAAGATGCAGAGACTAAGAATCTTTACAACAGTTATAGATATAAATCTATGGGAAGCCCCTGTATCGAAAGAGCTGAAGATAAAACTGAGGCTACTAAGATCGTACCACGAACTGTAGAAGGTCTAGGATCCTGCTCTTGCTGGGTCTACTCCACTGCAAAATTCTAGCCTGTAACGTGGACCTGTGACCCTAACTAATCACTCTGATATGATCCACCCTAATGTCGCTGAAAACCGAGCGATTGGCGACCACAACCATGACCTCCAACTCGGCCTCAACAGCCGAAAGAACTCCAGTTCCCAAACTGGTGAGAAACTGGTGGTGATGATCCCAAACACGGAGTCATAGAAGAACCTCTGTCTCTAGCTGCTGGAGGGAAGAATTGACAGAAATGATGGAGATGACCCATCCTTCCACAATATTAGCACTCCATCGAGTCTCTTGGGAAATGTGGCCTCATATGCCTACTCATACCACACTGGTAGCACACTACATGGCTACCAGAAGGTGCATCCCGCCTACTCTGATCACCTCGAGAAAGCTCCCTGCGGTGCTTCTTGCTATTAGTAGGAGAAATAATAACTTTGGATGTCGAACCGCCCTGGATCACTACTCCAGAATCCCTCAGTTTGCGCCCTGTGATCAGTGCCAGGTTGACGATAGAGGATATCGAAGTCAACCTGAAGATGTTCACCTGGGAATGGATCTCCTACCTGAGACCGTCATCAAAATTCCTAGCTAAGAACAAATCATCACCTGCTGGGATAGGCGTGAAACGCTACAGCTTCATGAAACGAGAGGAATAATCCATCACAGAAAGAGTACCCTACTCTAAGCTCATGAATTCTTGGGCTCGGTCGGCCCTCAAGGTCTCCAGGTAGAAGTAATCGTAGAAGATATGCTGAAACTCCTCCCAAGCCACATTTTGGTGGCGTCCCGCCTGAGAGATGTCATCCCACACCTCTTGGGGGAGTCTTAAAGCATGTAGGTTGCAAGCTTCACCCTCATCTCTGGTGGTACCTCGAGATTGTCGAAGATCATCAGCATGGCTTCTAGCCATGATTCTACAGCCTGTGGTCCTCCATCCCCAGAGAAAGTGGGAGGATGTTGCTGCTGGAAAACCAGCGCTAACTCTACCATCGATAGGGCATTGGGATGTGCTCCCTGGAAGGTCTGCATCATCCTCAGAAAACCCTCCCTAAACTGTGCATTGGTGCCTGCAACTGGTATAACTACTGGTGCCAAGGCTGGCACAACAGGAGGATCATCAGGTGGTCCCTGATCAGCCATATCGGGCATCTGGTCACTGCCCTGCAACTGGCGGTCAACCGGAGGACGTCTCGGTGGCATGACTCTGCAAGGTCAAATGCACACCTTAGATTCAAGATTATCAAAAACTGAAAACAGGAAGGACAAGAAGGGAATAGAAGAAAGAAACCACTCACATTTTAGAAAACATGACTACACGACATGTACTTTTCCTACACGGTGTGTTTACTTAAGTCATTCACATGGGCATTTACTCCTACCTAAACTAGTCATTTAACACACCAAACACACAACATGTTGTTAAAAAACATGGCATATGCTTGAATCCTATTTCCCTACCCTAGTCCTTCTATACGGTCAAGCCTGTAACGACCCAAAATTTTGAATAAATCTTGTTTCCTAATTTTGTGTTTTATTTTATATTTATACTCAACAAAAATGTTTCATTTGATAACATGAGTATAATTAAAATGATACCGTTGGGTTTTGACTATTATATGACCATTGGTCTATATGACTTCTGTAAACTAAATGTTTCAATTATTGTCTCTAAATATAAGTAATCTTGGTTAATTAATATAGAAAGAAGATTTGATGGCTTCACCCAGTAGTCTTGGACCGATCGTAGCCCATCTAACAGAACATGGGAAGGAGGTAGCACCACTGGGCTTTGCTCTGGACCAAAACCAAGCTGAACTTAATCGTGTGAAGCTAGAACGGGATCACCTTCGTGAGAAGTTCAAACTGATAGAAATTACTACTCGTGCGATGTTGCCCGAGCCTCCCTCAGATTCTCTCACCTTAGCACACCTAACACTTAGGTCATATGCTGGTGTGATAAGGGGCTATGTAAAGTGACCGTAACTTCCTTGTGTATTCATTTGTTTTAAATAAAAATTGGTATTTCTTCTTATGATGAAGTTTATGACTTTTCAAATGTCCGGATAAATATAGTATGCATATTTTTGGTGAATTTTAGAGAAAGGATATTTTAAAAAAAATGTTTGTGTAAACCTTAAATAATTAAAAATGTGCAATGATTTTCAAAAAATGGTCTTCTACAATTATGTTCAATACGAAATTTAGAGTCTAATAAGATGAACTTAATTTTTGATGAATAGTAAATTATGAATAGTAATTTTATGTTTTGGATTAGTAATGTGACCAAATGGATTAGTAATCTCACTTAAAGAAAGTATTAATATAATCTAGGCACCTTGATTAAGTAATGTGATTCAATAAAATGGTTAAATAACCGTTTCATAAATTATTATTCAAGTATTAGTTTTTTCAGGTGAATAATGTTTTTATTTAAAAATTAAATTAAAATTATTTAGAAAATTATTTTTATAAAATGGATTTCATTTTTGAACTCAGAGCATCGATATTATGTTAAGGTAAATTTTGGGGATTTTTCTGAAAAAAATGAATTTTTCGGTGAATAGTGTATTTATTTAAAAAATAAATTAAAAATATTTAGAAAATTATTTTTATAAAATGTAGTTCATTTTTGAAATCAGAGCAATGATATTTGGTTAAGGTGAAATTTTGGGATTTTTCTGAGAAAGATGAATTTTCAGTGAATAGTAAAAATACAGTTTTAGGGTTTCGGTATGTTTAATGACATCCTAACTGTGTCATGATGATTTCATGAGATATTTTATGGGTTGGCCGACCAAAGGTGATGAATTATTGTATTGGGGGCCCCATGTGGCCTAACTTCATGGGAAATATCTTGGGAGAGCACATGGTTTTGAGAAACCCACTTATGAGGTGTCCCTTGGCCATTAATGCCTTGTCCCTTCACTTTCCCTATAAATACCAAGCCATTATCACATACTTTGGACTCAAAAATCATTATCAACGAAGTTATGGTCTCCTTACCTCCCAAGTAGTCCTCCCAAGGTGCCCCCAAGCCCTTCAAGGTCCAAACCTTTGAGTTTTAAGAGTTACGTTTTAAGGTAAGGGATCTGACCTCTCTCTTTCTTTTCAAGTAATCTCTTTTATGTCATTTCTGTTATGCTCCATGTTCATATGTTGGAGGATGTTCTTTTATCTTCATTATACTGTCCTTTTTATGTTCATGTGATGAGAGACCCCCTATTACTCTCATCATTTCGTTTTATGAAAGTTTATGTGGCGCCGTTAGGTTGCCGAATTTTTAAAGGATTCTTTCACCTTTCTCAATTTTCAAAGTTCTACATTCATGTCAAGTCTTTCAAGTTCCTTTTTACTATGTTGGGGTATGATATCTATATATATCATACTGAACAATTATGTTCATATTATTAGATACCCAATTTGATCTCATCAATTCATTTTTGTTGAAGTTTATGTGACGCTGTTAGGCTGCCAAATTTTTAAGGGATTCTTTAACCCTTCTCAGACTTTTCAATGTTATACTTTCAAGTCAAGTCTTTCAAGTTACTTTTAATTATGTTGGGGTATTACCTCTATATCTATCATACTGAAATCTTATTTTCACATGATGAGAGACCCTATTTGATCTTTTCAAATCATTTTTGTTGAAGTTTAAGTAACACCGTTAGGCTGCTGAACTTTCATAAGAGAAATATAATTTTTGTCTTCCTTCCATGTTTTTCATTTCAAATGGCATGTCCTTCAAATTTAATTACCATGTTCCTATATCCTTCTCATTCTGTCCCTCTACTGTTTTATGGGTCATTTATGAATGTTTGACCCATGTCCCCTCTCTTTTCAATGTTTTCTAAAACCCAGAAACATAGTCGTTATGCTGCAGAATTTTCGTCTCAAAATGCCTCTCTCTTTTCTCAAAATTATTTTATGTTATAATGTGAATACTCAAAGCTCTTATTTATACAGGGGTATTCACATATATATCAATGTTTTCTATTTTAAATTCGGGTATTTACATACATGAGACCCGCTCTCCCCTTCCGTGGGTTTAAAGTGACGTAAAGATCATGTCTTTAACGCAGTTTTTAAAACATTATGATTATGAAATGAAACACATTTATTTTATTCTATATGGGTTATTTATTAAATGTTTGATGATGATATATGTGGCTCACATGATAATAAAGGAAAATTTAAGGGTACGCCCTGATAGTGCTCCAATGCATTGGGTAATGATGTAACCACTAGAGATTACAATTTTCACGATATCTTGGTGAATAACCTTCGTAATTTTCAAATGACACCTTGGGGATGGACCTTGGTGATATGTTCATGATTGTGTATGTTAAATGATGCAGCCACATCTTAAAGTTATGAAAAATGTTATTTTTATTATGATATTCCACATGATTTCTTTCTCATGCCTTAAAGTTCTTTTTCATGACATTGTTGAAGTATCTCATGTTCACAAGTAAAATGTTCCTCTTGTTTCCCTTAATGGGCCTTCTGCTCACCCTTTCTTTTGATGTATGTCCCTAGTTTATGAGATGTAGTAATGAACCTAGGATGAACATAAGGAGAAGCATTTCAAGTGTTTAAGAAGAATTTTTTTTTGTTTCATGTATTAAGTTCCTGGTTTCTAAGACATTAAACCTTAAAGATCCTCAGTTTTGTATAATGTAATGAAAGTTTATGTGATAAAAAGGCGGGATGCTATAGTTGGTATCAAAGGATGGTTTAGTTATTTGTGGAAATTAGGATATGAAAACTTTAGTAAGAACCCTATATAAAAGTTTAAATATAGGAAATCTTCCTGGTATTTTGGTGAGTATTGAGTAAGGGGTTGCCAAAAAATACATCCCTGTCTGGATACGAGCAGGTAGAGGTGGCTCTAGCATAGATGTACATAGGGGTAAAACCCGAAAACACCGCTTTGAGCTAGACTCGAATGGGAACAGGTACATTACAATGGGCCTTACTCCACTCTTGGTTATGACACTCTCGGGGGATATGCTTTGGAAAATTCATAAGGTTAGTATGAACCATTTTTAAAGGAACAAAGATAAAATAAAATAAAGATTCACATAAGAATATTTGGTCATGGATAACCTAGATGGGAACCTAGGGGATCACAAGTTAGGGTATACTATTCCTCTACAAGTTATCCTTATATGATTTAAGTTCCTTTTCAAGATTATTGGCTATGTATTCAAGGCCCTAATTATACTTTCTTTTCTTAGTTAATGGCGGGAAATGGAAGAATAGGTCCCAAAAACCAATGTGATGATTGCCATATTGATGTGACAGAGATGACAAAAGATCAGGTTGAACATATTGTGATTATGCCAAACCAGCTATCAAAAATCAAAATTAATAATTGGTACCTAGTTGAATGCCCAAATTCATCAAGGAAAAAGAGGACAAAGTCTCAAGGATGTTCATATGATAAAGTTGATAAGGGAAAGAGGACCCAATTTCCTTTGTGCAAAAACTATGGAAAGGGGCACCAAGGAGAGTGTCACAAAGAAACCGGGAGATGTTTTAAGTGTGGGATGATAGGGCATAAAGTATCCAATTGCTTTAAAAAAATGGATAATGTGATGAATGGAGAGAAGGTTCGATCTAATGTGCCTTAAACATTTCGATGTCGTAAATGTGGAGAAGCTAGACATTATCCAAGGAAATTCTTTCTTGGAATGGGTGAGAAGCATGATGAGCATCAACAATATTCGAGGACAGGGGAACAATTCAAGTCCTATGCTGAGATGGATCATGATGACTGAAGTACATGTCACTTCTTTTCAATAATTGTCTATGTCATGATGTATTTTAGTTCGTGCTCTATGAGAATATATTTTATGTTTTCTAAGATCAACGAGTCACTACCTAAGATGATTTTATATCATTAAGGAAAACATCTATTGTTATGTACCACATGTTGATGTAGTAAATATGTTATTCTAAAAAAATGGTGATTAGGGGACTAAAAGATGATTATTATTTTGGAAGACGTTAACTATTTTCGGAACCCTATTTGAGCAAGGTAAATAGATTACTACAGTATTTTCATTGAGGAGTTAAGGTTGACTTATATTTTTAATAATCGATGAATTTAAGATGGGCTTATAGTAATTTAGGTTACTTATGGAAATGATTAACCTATCTTGGGGTAAATATGTTTAGATTAGTTACTTTTGTTATAAGATGTTAGGACTAGTTGATGTTGTTTGGAGATGTATGATAATGTTTACCTTTAGAGACTATGTTATCAAATCCTTCTTGTATTTGGGTTTCAATCTTAGTTTGGTTTATTTTGATGAATTTTAAGGACCGTTATTTATGGAATGGTCTATGCTGAACTTTGGGTAGTTCCGTGGAACTTTGAAGATTTAAAGTAGTTTCCATTCCTATGGGATTCTTTCTTTTTGAAGAGTTGTTTTACCTTAACCTTTCTATTTTGGGGATAATGTTTAAATATAGAAGAAATAGATAGTTAATATTTGGTGGATTATGTGATTCTCTATAGGATGATTCTGGTGCTTTGATGAGGCCAAGTAGTTTTGAATTCTCATCGTTTGGAGAAAAGATTAGTTTTGGTAGAAACTTTTTAAAGGATGAAACTCTACATGAAGGTAGGTATATTTCCATATATTTTTGTTCTATGTAGTAAATGAATTCCTCAAAATTATGAAAAGAAATGTAAAAAAAATGTTGTTGGTTTATGTTTCCTACTGGGTAATCAAATACCATTTACACACATAATAAGTTTGTGATTTTCTTATTGTTAACTTTCTCCTAATCATGTTCTCTATTACTCTCCCTCAGAACTTGACCCTTTGTTTTTTATTCCATATCCATGTTTTCCTACATGGAATCCTAGTGTGGGTTAACTCGGGTGACCTTTGTACTCCCCTTTCTTTCTTTTAAAGTAACAGTTTTACTGACTCCTTTTCCGATGTGGGACTTTCAATGAAATTTCAAATCCTAATTTTAAAAAAATTGCGAGGACGCAATTTCTTAATGGGGGAAGATTGTAACGACCTGAAATTTTGAATAAATCTTGTTTCCTAATTTTGTGTTTTATTTTATTTTTATACTCAACAAAAATGTTTCATTTGATAACATGAGTATAATTAAAATGATACAGTTGGGTTTTGACTATTATATGACCATTGGTCAATATGACCGCTGTAAAATAAACGTATCGATTATTGTCTCTAAATATAAGTAATCTTGGTTAATTAATATAGAAAGAAGATTCGATGGCCTCACCCAGTAGTCTTGGACCGATCAAAGCCCATCAAACAGAACATGGGAAGGAGGTAGCACCACCGGGCTTTTCTCTGGACCAAAACCAAGCTGAACTTCATCATGTGAAGCTAGAACGGGATTGCCTTCGTGAGAAGTTTAAACTGATAGAAATTACTACTCGTACGATGTTGCCCGAGCCTCCCTCGGATTCTCTCACCTTAGCACACCTTACACTTAGGTCATATGCTGGTGTGATAAGGGGCTATGTAAGGAGACTGTAACTACCTTGTGTAATAATTTGTTTTAAATAGAAATTGTGATTTCTTCTTATGATGATGTTTATGACTTTTCAAATGCCCGGATAAATATAGTATGCATATTTTTGTTGAATTTTAGAGAAAGGATATTTTAAAAAAATATTTATGTAAACCTTAAATAATTAAAAATGTGTAATGATTTTCGAAAAATTGTCTTCTATAATTATGTTCAGTACGAAATTTAGAGTCTAATAAGATCAACTTAATTTTTGATGAATAGTAAATTATGAATAGTGATTTTATGCTTTGGATTAGTAATGTGACCAAATGGATTAGTAATCTCATTTAAAGAAAGTATTAATATAATCTAGGCACCTTGATTAAGTAATGTGATTCAATAAAATGGTTAAATAACGGTTTCATAAATTATTATTCAAGTATTAGTTTTTTCAGGTGAATAGTGTTTTTAATTAAAAATTAAATTAAAAATATTTAGAAAATTATTTTTATAAAATGGATTTCATTTTTGAACTCATAGCATCGATATTATGTTAAGGTAAATTTTGGGGATTTTTCTGAAAAAAATTAATTTTTCGGTGAATAGTGTATTTATTTAAAAAATAAATTAAAACTATTTAGAAAATTATTTTTATAAAATGGAGTTCATTTTTGAAATCAGAGCATTGATATTTGGTTAAGGTGAAATATTGGGATTTTTCTGAGAAAGTTCAATTTTCAGTGAATAGTAAAAATACAGTTTTAGGGTTTCGGTATGTTTAAGGACATCATAACTGTGTCATGATGATGTCATGAGATATTTTATGGGTTGGATGACCAAAGGTGATGAATTATTGTATATGGGGCCCCATGTGTCCTAACTTCAAGGGAAATATCTTTGGAGAGCACATGGTTTTGAGAAACCCACTTATGAGGTGTCCCTTGGCCATTAATGCCTTGTCCCCTCACTTTCCCTACAAATACCAAGACATTATCTCATCCTTTGGACTCCAAAATCATTCTCAACGATGTTCGGGTCTCCTTACCTCCCATGGAGTCCTACCAAGGTGCCCCCAAGCCCTCAAGGTCCAAACCTTTGAGTTTTAAGAGTTACGTTTTAAGGTAAAGGATCTGACCTCTCTCTTTCTTTTCAAGTAATCTCTTTTATGTCATTTCTATTATGATCCATGTTCTTATGTTGGAGGATGTTCTTTTATCTTTATTACACTGTCATTTTTATGTTCATATTATGAGAGACCCCCTCTTACTCTCATCATTTCGTTTTATGAATGCTTATGTGCCGCCGTTAGGCTGCCGAATTTCTAAGGGATTCTTTCACCTTTCTCATTTTTCAAAGTTCTACTTTCATGTCAAGTATTTAAAGTTCCTTTTTACTATGTTAGGCTATGATCTCTATATCTATCATACTGAAATTTTGTGTTCATATGATTAGAGACCCTATTTGATCTCGTCAATTCATTTTTGTTGAAGTTTAAGTGACGCCGTTAGGCTGCCGAATTTTTAAGGGATTCTTTCACCCTTCTCATTCTTTTCGAAGTTCTACTTTCATATCAAGTCTTTCAAGTTCCTTTTAATTGTGTTGGGGTGTGATCTCTATATCTATCATACTGAACTCTTATGTTCACATGATGAGAGACCCTATTTGATCTTTTCAAATCATTTTTGTTAAAGTTTAAGTAACGTCGTTAGGCTGCCGAACTTTCATAAGAGAAATCTAATTTTTGTCTTCCTTCCATGTTTTTCATTTCAAATGGAATGTCCTTAAAATTTCATTACCATGTTCATATATCCTTATTATTCTGTCCCTATACTGTTTTATGGGTCATTTATGAATTTTTGACCCATGTCCCCTCTCTTTTCAATGTTTTCTAAAACCCCGAAACATAGCCGTTATGCTGCAGAATTTTCGTCTCAAAATGCCTATCTCTTTTCTCAAAAATTATTTTATGTTATAAAGTGAATACTCAAAGCTCTTATTTCTACAAGGGTATTCACATATATATCAAAATTTTCTATTTTAAATTCTTCTATTTACATACATGAGACCCGCTCTCCCCTTCCGTGGGTTTAAAGTGACGTAAAGATCATGTCTTTAAATCAGTTTTTAAAACGTTATGATTATGAAATGAAACCCATTTATTTTATGCTATATGGGTTATTTATGAAATGTTTGATGATGATATATGTGGCTCACATGATAATAAATCCAAATTTAAGGGTTTACCCTGATATCACTCCAATGCATTGGGTAATGATGTAACCAATAGAGATTACAATTTTCACGATATCTTGGTGAATAACCTTAGTAATTTTCAAATGACACCTTAGGGATGGACCTTGGTGATATGTTCATGATTGTCTATGTTAAATGATGTAGCCGCTTCTTAATGTTATGAAAAATGTTATTTTTATTATGATATGCGACATGATTTCTTTCTCATGCCTTAAAGTTCTTTTTCATGACATTGTTGAAGTATCTCAAGTTCACATGTAAAATGTTCCTCTTGTTTCCGTTACGGGGCCTTCTGCTCACCCTTTCTTTTGATGTATGTCCCCAGGTTATGAGATGTAGTAATGAACCTAGGATGAACATAAGGATAAGCCTTTCAAGTGTTTAAGAAGAATGTTTTTTTGTTTCATGTATTAAGTTCCTTGTTTCCAAGACACTAAACCTTAAAGATCCTCAGTTTTGTATAATGTAATGAATGTTTATGTGATATAAAGGTGGGATTCGATAAAGCCACATGGATCTCATAAGACAAAACTACATGACGTGTTCCAGGGGGACACGACATGTACTGGACAAGCTTCACCAGTCCTGTGTTGTTAGTGACACGGTCAGACACACGGCTTGAACCACATGGCATGTTCTTAATAGACATGGTGTGTCTGAGAAAGGATAACACTAACCCGTGTTGTTCGGGACACGGCCGGGTACCTGAGTCAGACTACATGGCGTGTTCAAGGTAGACACGTCATGCATAAGAAGAGATTCCACCGATCGTGTTGTTAACTACACGGAAAAACTTCTAGGATTACCCTACACGGCGTGCACAATCAGTACACAGTGTGTTTCTACAATATTTTCCCTATCCAGTTTCTCTTCCCACATGACCTGTGACCTGGCTAGAGAATAAACGATGTGTATATAAATTACAAGTCATGTACTTGAGAAAAACCATTTCTTCCCGAACAGAAGAACACATGGAATGTAGTAAAAACTACACGGTGTGTATTCTGGGTTTTTCAGGACAGTAAGCCTTATAAACTACTCTAGATCCCATAAAAACACTGAAACGAACACTGGAAGTGCCAAATTCCGATCTGTGATGGCCCATACTCCCCACGAATCAAATTTTGGCATCTTTAACAAGTTAAAAACAAGGAAAACAACAATGATATAACAAATTACAGTCCATGAGGGTCTATAACACCTCAAGAACCAAATTTTGGCGCCCATATAAGCAAATCACTTATACAGACAAATTCCCTATTAAACAGCAGGGATTCTATCAAAGCGTCTATCACAACAGCATAAAATCGCTAATGCATCCTGGATAAAATGTCAATAATGCATGGAATGTGATTTATAACAGGTTCCTATATGATGCATGAGATGGAATACCCTCATCTCATCGGGTTGTGACAGAAATAGAACTGCAATAACAACTACGACAGCAGCACAAATCATGTGAATCACCCAACGGTGAAATCAAATTAACTATAAAATTTGCAAACTAGTAAAATTGAAAAAACGAGGTAGTATGGTTTTTCCATGTACACGGGTTAGCTACCCTCGGACACAACTTATTAGCAAGTACATATTCCATCCTATCCCTGGCTATAGGCTCCAAATAGTAAGTTAAGAGAAAAGAAATACCTTTGATATTACTTTGTAACATGACGGTTCTGGAAGCCACCCAGAGGCGCCCCATACCCAGTTGGTCACATGGCCTAAAGCGCATTTCCCCGAATGCCAGAGGCTGCCGACTAGTAACTAGTGCCTTGGGTATTATAGTGGAGAAACTGTTCCCTCACTGGCGGAGTAAACAGTGGAAGAAAACAACACATACAATAGCAGAAGCAGTAAATATCCAACAATAGTAACAATGGAAGACTAAAATAATAAAAAACTGGAGCACACACACATATATATGAAATGATGCATGATACGTATGTCTAGGGAAGCAGCTAAACAAGTCATAATGCTGGAAATGTAATAGTGCTAACCAAAGTGAAAAAGAAAGGTAATCATATAAACTTCTCAGCATCGCTAGCCATAACTTGGTCCCATGCTCTCCTTCTCCACAGTAAGTCAAGTACCTGAAGTAGAAGGGCGCTTGCCCTTATCTATACCTGCAACAATATAATCTGTTTGGGACCAAAATCATGACCCAAATAGGGTTTGAGACTATATCCCAGTAGGCAACCACAAAAATATTTGTGCCTAGAATTCAGTGAGTATATGGCAGGTAAAAGTACAGTAAACAGTAAACAACAATAATGAAAGTAATCAGTAGTAAAAAATCCATAGATTAATCAAGAAAAAGTGAAGCAAATATCCAACCACAACAAGTAACCCTCTAGGAAGTACTCACAGCCATCCCCTCTGGTCCTACCTAACAAGTACCAACAACCCTCTGGGAAGTACACTCAGCCTAACCCCTTTGGTTTGGTCATACCAAAATTATAACACTCTCTGAGGAACCTCACTCAGTCAATTCCCCTCATAGTCTAAGGTAGTCAGGGACTCTTTGAGGAAGATCACACAGTCAATTCCCCTTATAGCCCCAAGTTATAGAGACTCTCTGAGGAAGCTCACTCATTAAAATTCCTCTTATATCCTCAGGTCATTCATAGACTCTCTGAGGAAGCTCACAGAGTCAATCCCTCCTTTATCCTATGGTAATCAGGTGATTCAAACAAACAAAATATAGACTCTCTGGGGAAGCCCACATGGTCTATCCTCGTATAGTTTAAAGCAGCCAAGGAATCTCTGAGGAAGCTCTCACAGTCTATCCCCTTATAGCCCAAAGTAATCCTAGGCTCTCTGAGGATTCTCAGTCGGTCAATCCCTATCTAGCCTAAAGCTCAAAGACTCTCTAAGGAAGCTCACTCAATCTATCCCCTTATATTGTACTACTGTCTAACGATTCTTTGAGGAAGCTCACACGGTCTATCCTCTTTTAGTCTATTGCACCAGGTTCTCACGGCCCCAGGTAGTTCAATGCATAATAATGCTATATAGAAAAATTAAAACTACCAAATTCTTGGATAACCAGTCTATAGCATCTCAATCATGTTAGAAAACAACACTCCATCCTGCAATCAAAAGGCATGGAAAACAGGTAGACGACCAATAGGCTAAACAGGACCAAATGGTCGTAAATAGAACAAAGCATGAGCAGAACATCCAAGGTATAAAAATCAACCCAAAACAGGTCCAATTTCCCTCTACACAGTCATACAAGCATGGTAAGAAAAAAAAGGGGGTAATATGGTAAACACATAATTCCCCATTCAAGGTTATTAGTGTAATTTCCACATAACACTCAAAGACTTCAAACAGAAAGGCACAAACCACCTACCTCGGGGTTAGAATATAAATATACTTGAACCACGAGTCTTGAATCTACTTATAAATTCATAGATCTAAGAAAACGCACAAAATTTTAAACCTATTATAACTTGAAAAAGAGGAGGAATTGGAAAAAGATGCTCTAGAAGAAATAAGTTCTTACTATTGTGGTTCTAACGCAATCGATGTCGGTCGATTCGGAGAATAGACGGAAGCTCGGGGGCTCGAAGAAGATCTACGACCGTACAGTTTCTCCCAGTCGAATGAGACCTAGAAGAAGACACCTATGGTGATTAGTCGTGAGTCCGGTGTATTTAATGAAAAAACGAAAGTACATGGCATGCACTTTTGGAGTACATGGTGTGTACTCAACTTTTCTGTACTCCACTTTAAGAATCCTCCACATCACCCCACACGACCATGTGTGTGGCCCTGACATGGCCCTCACATGGCCTCGCGCGACAATGAAGTACAGTGCGTGTACTCATAAAGTACACGACGTGTACTTCAAAAATTTCCCAAAAGTATTCTTTTCTCAAAAAATCCAAAAAAGTAAAAAATACCTGAAAAGAAGGTCCGAGTTATTAAAAAATGAGGCACGCAAGTAGAGAGATGTGCATGCAGGGAGGATCACAAGTAGAGTAGCACCCAAGTAAGAAGGCGCGCAAGTAGGGAGTGGTGCGCAAGATGTTTGTAGCAAGAGGTTCTTACCATCTTCTGGGTTGGAAAGTGAAGAATTGTTTTGAAATATTTTATTTTTAGAAGTTCATTAAGAATCACAGAAACATTACATCACCCTATTTGTGCTAAGAGGGATCACATTCACTATTGGATTTTTTTTCAATGTGCTACACGAGTGAAAGGGAATATCCTACTCATTGTATTCCACATCAAAGGATTTTTTTTCTAGTGTATTGTGTGGTACTGGATTGTTTTTGCACCATAACAAGGACGTAGCTACTCTTTTTGAGTAGAGATCCTTGTAAATCTTGTTTTTCTGTGGTTGTGTGTGTTCGGTAGGGAAGAAACTCTTTAATAGGAGGTGAATATTTTTTCAAAAAGAAAGAAACATAAAAACAAAAATTGAGATCATTGATTCACCCATCCCCCTCTCAGTAATACTTGGATCCTGACTGGGAAATTCAATTGGTATTGGAGGGAAGGTTACCTTCATTTTTTCTTTGTTGGTATTTTGAAGAGAAGTTGTGATGGAAAATATAAATTTCATGAATAGTAATGGGATTCTGTTATTTGATGGAAAAAATTATAATATTTGGAAAGATAGAATGATGACTTATCTTATGTCTCTTGGGTATGAAGTTTTTTAAACTACAACTAATGGATTTACTCCTATTGATGAAAAGGATCCTCTTACACCTGCCAATAAGAAGAATCTTTAGAATGATGGAAGAGCTAAAAATGCATTATTCTCATCTCTTTCTGAGGGTGAATCTTTAAGAGTGAAAGGAGTTGCTATAGATAAAGGCATCTCAAATAAGTTGAAGAACATCTATGAAGGAAATAAAAAAGTGAATAAGGGAAAACTAAAAATATAGAGGCTGTAATATGAAGACTTGAAAATGGTAGAATTTGAATCTGTTGGGGGCTTTTTTACCAGGGTAAATGATATTTTCAGTACAATCAGATGGCTTGGTGAAAAGTTGAAGGATTATACAGTTATTCAAAAGATCTTGAGAATTCTACCCAACAAGTTTGATGGTAAAGTGTCTTCATTAGAAGACAGAGACCCAAAAACATTATCTCTGGATGATTTTCATAGCACTATAATTACTTATGAAATAAAAAGGGAGAAGACTATGATGAGAAATACAAAATCTGATAGAGAAATTTCATTCAAGGATATAAATAAAGAGAAGTCAAAGAAGACTCTTATTAAAGATGATACTAGTAAATATGATTTTGAAGATGATGTATGTAAAACTATTGATGAAATTTTATCCTTGTTTCCTAAGAATGTGAAAATAGGTATATAAGAATACAAGGTTAAACTTACATTTATTTTTTTTGAGTGTGGAGTCATTGGTCACTTTGAAGCTAACCATCCACAAAATAATAAAGAAGAAGACAATGATGATGATGACATAAGGCCAAAAAGGTCATGTAAGAAACAAGCTACAATGATAAATATTTTTCAAAGGTGTTGGATAAAAAGTTCTTCAAATAAAAAATAAGAATATTTTTATTTAAAGATGAAGATGAAGAAGATAACAAAGCTGGATCCTAGAAATCATTTGCTAAGAAATATAGAGAGAATACCTTTATTGTAGTAGTGAATAATGAAGATTATGGGAGAAAAAGTTTTGAATAAGAAGAAACTCAAATTGAATATCATCTGAAAGAAGAGTTGAAATAATGTTTGAGGAAGATCAAAAGGATTGATAAAGAAAACAAGAAGTGGACAAATGAAAATTCCACATTAAACAATCATGAAGGTTTTCCTGATGAGAAAATAAAGATAGAAAGGTGATTGATGATCTTAAGAATTATTTTAAGAATGCAAATAATTTTAATGATCATATTGAAGTAAAGCTAAAGGCAAAAGAAGAATAGTTGGAACTTTTGCAACAGAAAATTTCTATAGATAAAGAAATGAATATCAGTTTCTAACAATCTATCTAAGAAGTTGGTGAAAGTTATTAGAAGAATTAACCAAATAAGGATCCACCAAAGTTACCTTCAAAGTTTGAGAGGAAAGACAGAACTGGTTCTGATATGAACAAAGCTAGGAATTCTATATTTGTGGCCAAATTTAACAATGCCGAAAAATCAGAAGTACATAAGAATATTGAGACTACAAATATTTATACTATTTCTGGTATTAACAACTCTTTACAGAAATATGAGCTGAAGAATAAAGTTATGATTGAAAACAAGAAGGTTGTTGAGAAGCATGTTCACAACTCCTATCTGTATATATGTTTTAAAGGGAAATATTAATTATATGGTTAATAATGGTATTTTGGTTGATTCAGATACACAATAAACATGTGTTGGTTCAATAAAAACATTACTAGTATTCCATACTCTATGGAAGAAAGGGTTTGAGGGGGAGTCAATCCTCTCAAAAATGGAAGTGTGAGAAGGAAGTTCAGAAGAAATCTGAGAAGGCTGGTGTGAAAGTTGAAAATAGGTTCCAACGATTGTAAACTATTTGTGAATGATGTGAACAACCTGGAAATCTTGCAAAGGGATGTCTTTTTTTTACAGCACATCAAAAGGTTCTTAACAAATCTCAAAAGCTGGAGGTGAAGAATTAAAAGGAAGAACAAAATGATGTTGTTATTGAAACTGCCTTTAAAGCTACAAAAGGAGAACATCAATGGATTATTTAAAGTGGGTGTTCTTCTCATATGACAGGAGACATAATGTTGCTGAAGAATGTGAAATACTTAAAATAAGGAATAGTTATATTTGGAAATGATGAATATTTTAGGATCAAAGGTGTTGGATCAGCCATCATCGGGAATGAAAAAATGAAATCCAAGAAAAAATTATTTGTTTATGGGATGAAACAAAATCTGCTGAGTGTTTGACAACTCTGTGATGAGGGAAAAAATTTATCTTCAGAAAATATGGGTTTTTTGTGGAAAATTAAAATGATGGAAAGGTAGTTACAAGAGGCTAACATACAAAAGGGAACTTGTTCCAAGTTGGTTAAGAATATAACTTTTGTTACATAGGGATAGTGGATTAAAATATATTATGGAATGAAAGGCATTGACCTATGTGTTAGAAAAACATGTCCAAGTTATCAACGTGATATAGTGTCTGAGATATGCCTGATTTATCAAGAATAATAGATTTGTGTTGCACTATTTTTGAGAAAGGGAAGATTAAAAACACTATGCATAAGAGAGTTTAAATTTTTTCAAAACAGCCCTTGGACTTATACATTTTGATATATGTGTACCAATGAGAAAGAAATATACAAATGGAGATAAGTACTTTATTACTTTCATTGCTTAATTTACTCGCATTACTTGTGTTATGTATGTGAGACGTAAGTCAGGTGCTCTAAAAATGTTTAAGAGATTTAGGAGGAAACTAGAGAAGTAATGTGAGTATTCGGTGAAGAAGTTGAGAACTGATAATGGTGGAGAGTATAAGAATGAAGAGTTTGAATGTTACCTCTAGAAACATGGAATTCGTAATGAGTTCATTTCACCATACACATCTAAACAAAATGGGGTGGCTGAAAGGAAGAATAGAAGTCTAGTTGAAATGGGGTGAACTATGCTACATGAACATGGTCTCTCTCATTATTATTGGAGGCAATCCATGAGTACTACAGTGTATATTCAGAACTATTGTTTCTATAGACCACATTAATATATGACTCCATATGAAATGTTTTATGAAAAAACTCCTTGTTTGAAACACTTAAGAGTTTTTTTGGAGACCATGAATCATAAAGAAAAAGGGTGGAAACCTTGTAAAGTTTGAAAAAAGAGGAGATTCTGGAATTTTTCTTGGTTATGCTCTAGAAGGAAGAGGATACGTATGTTTCAACAAAGAAATAGGAAGAATCGTCGATTTTGATGATGTGAATGTTTTTGAAAATGTTGAGAAAGAAAATTAGACTTTTTCCAATATAGAAGTTGAGAAGGATAAATAAAGACTTTTTAACGATTATGATAATGCTACCAATAGTGGTAATCCTACTCAAGAAGAAGAATCAGACTGAGCAATTTCAAGTGATGAGGATGAAATTCAAACAGCTCATCCTAGGCTGAGGAAGAAAGTGGAGGCTCAGAACATTATTGGTGATCAACATCAGAGGGTTTAAACAAGAAGAATACCAAATGATGTTACACATACTTCTTTGTCTTCAAAAGTGGAGCAAAATTATATAAATAGAGATTTTGAGAATATATAATGGATTAAGGCTATGAATGAAGAGATTGATCAAATAGAAAAGAATGATACTTGGGAACTCGTACCCAAGCCATATGAAAAAAATTTATTGTAAAAAATGGGTTTTTCAGAACAAGATGAATGAAGAAATAGAAGTGATAAGGAACAAAGCAAGATTAGTGTGAAAAGGTTACTCAAAAATTGACTGTATTGATTTTGATGAGACTTTTTCTACAGTTTCTAGATTGGAAACAATCATAATATTTCTTTCTATCGCTGCACAATTAGGTTACAAAATTTTTCAAATGGATGTGAATTCCACATTTTATAATGTAAATTTTGATGAAGAAGTTTACATTGAACAACCTTGTGGCTTTGTTGTTGGGAAAGATGAGAGTTATGTGTGTAAGCTGAAGAAAGCCATGTATGGGCGAAAATAAGTTCCTAGGGTGTGGTATTCTTAACTGGATACTTTCTTATGAAAGATGAGTTTCAATAAAGGAAGAGTTGACAACAATATTTACATAAAGGAATTCTAGGAGTCTTCTCTCATTGTAATTTTTTATATTGATTCCATTATCTTTGCTATAAATGATGAAAGATCTTGCGAAATATTTTCGGAATAGATGAAGAAGTTATTTTATATTTTCATGCTGGGAAAAATGAAATACTTTATTAGGTTAAAAATCTTACAGAATTAGAACCACATTTTTCTTTATTAAGATAAGTATGCAAAGGAACTTCTGAAGAAGTTTTGCATGGAAAATTTGAAACTAGTTTCCACACTAATTTTAGTGGGAACCATGTTTTCTAATGGTGGATAAGGCAAGGAAGTTGATCAGAAAGTGTTTCAAAAGTTGATTGGAAGTTTATTATATTTTAATACCTCAAGAACCGACATTGTCTATGCTATTACCTTATACATAGGGTTTTAAAGTTCTCCTAAAGAATCACATCTAATTACAGGAAATATGATTCTCAGATATATCAAAGGCACAAAATATTTTGGAATCAGGTATGATGGTGTAGAAAATATTGATTTGTTTGAGTATTCAGATGTTGATTGGGAAAGAAATGTTGATGATATAAGATCAACATCTGGCAGAGTTCTCTTTATAGGTAAAAGTTGTGTTAGTTGTCATACAAAGAAATAGAATTTAGTGACTCTTATAATGGATGAAGATGAGTATGTTTCTTCCACTCAAGATTCTACGAAACTTATGTGGATGAAAACTTAGTTGGAAGATCTACTTTTTGAAGTGAAACTACCCTTACTCTTGGGATGTGATAATCAAAGTGCAATTAATCTTACAAGGAACCTGGTACAACATTATCATTCAAAATACATTGACATAAAGTACCACTTCATCAAAGAGTAGGTGCAGAAAAATGAATTGAAGCCGAAGTACGTTCTGACATTGGAACAAGTTGATGACTTATTCCCAAAACCTTTATCGAAGGAACCATTTTCAAAATTGAGGTTGAATAAGGCTGTCAACCTCCATCTCATCAAGGTTGAAGTATGTGTGTTTGTCTCATCTCTCATCTTACCTTTGGATTGTTTTGTAAAGGGGGAGAATTTTTTCATAAATCTATCCTTATGGTTTCATGCATAAATGGGGAGTTGTGGGTAAGCTGTGAATTCAGCATGAAAGTGTGTGGACTATTCTGATATTTTTTTGGAGTGGTTTTAGGAAACAAATAATTTTTTTCTACTAGGAGTTGAAACTAAGGATGAAGGTTCCGAAGAAAAATAAGATGAGTATTTTTTAGAGAAGGCTAGAGAAGAATGTTGTAGATGATTCATAATCACTACTTTTGGATAGCATAGTTTTGTTATCAATAATTCTTGTTTGCAAAAATGAGTTAGCTCATGTAGGCTAAAATTGTTGATGAGTAATCCATTGCTTGAGATTACAAAGATCATTGATTTGAGAATCTTGGTTGACAAAAAAAATCCAAAGGGGGATATTGTTAGGACCAATCTGATAATGAAGAATGTTTTTTTAGTTATTGTCTTTCGTTGTTAAGGAAATTTGAGAATAAAGGAAATCACTTCGCTTTGTATAAGTGGTTGATGGAAGATAGAGAAGTTACTATACTCACCATGGTAACTATGAAGATTATTTTATGATTTGTCTTTCAAAAATATCATAAGTTTTGAGAACATGTGATGCAAGCCTTATTAAGGATAGGGGAGTAAAGAAGTGTTTTTGGAAAAGGAAAGAAAGTGGCACACAAGTATATGTGGAGTGCAAGTGTGGTGAACAAGTATAAGTGGTGTGAAAGTATATATTGTGTGCTAGTCATATCTCAAGATCAACACATCAAAATATGACAATGGAAAGAAAGTGGTGTGCATGTTATAGATTGGCACGCAAGTCAAAAATTGGTGTGAAAGTATAAGAGGCGCGTAAGTGTATGTTGTACACAAGTCATATTTTAACATCATCACATAAAAATATAACAAAGGAAAGAATGTGGTATGTAAGTGGTTGAGTGGAACATAATTGATGAAGTGGCACACAAGTGATAGAGCGACGCGCATGTGATGGAGTGGCACACAAGATGAGTTTCATGACTCATGCAAGGGTCAAAAAATTCCTATAAATAGATGAATACCCTCTTCATTTTTCAATTTGCAACATTTAAGAGAAAATTTGTTCTCTGATCGTAAAAGTGGTATAAAGTGACGTGAAAGTTGAAGTGTCGTGCAAGATGTGTGTTTTGCACAAAAGCAGCACACACGTAAAAGTGGCACACAAGTTCTAAATTGTGCGCAAGAAGGGATCTGTGTGAATGAAGTTTTTTGTGTATAAACACGAAGTGGTGAACAAATTGTGAGTTGTGCACAATAGTGGTGCGTAAGTTGTTTTTTGGGTGCAAGTAGGAAGGTGTAAAAGCAAGGAGGCATGAAACCAGTGAGGCACACAAGTATAGAGACGCGCGAGTAGGGAGGTGCGCACGCAGAGTAGCACATAAGCAGGAAGACATGCAAGCTATTTACACCAAGAGGTTCTTACCAGCTTCTCGGTAGGAAAGTGAATAATTGTTTTGAAAGATTTGATTTGTGAAATTTCATTAAGAATAAAAAAACATTATATTACAATATTTGTTCTAAGAGGGATCACACACACTATTGGATTGTTTTCAAAGTGCCACACGAGTGAAAGGGCATATCCTACTCGTTGTATTCCACATCAAAGGATTTTTTTCTAGTGGATTGTGTGGTACAATATTGTTTTCATACCATACCAAGGATTTATCTACTCTTGTTGAGTATCGAACCTTGTAAATATTGTGTTTCTATGGTTGTGTGTGTTTAGAAGGGAAGAAACTCTTTAACAGGAGGCGAAAGTTGTTTCGAAAAGAAGGAAATATCAAAAGAAAATTGATATCATTGATTCACCCCCTCCACATCTCAGTGATACATGGATCCTGACTGGGAACTTCAGATTAGAGAACAATACATAAGGTAAAATACATATATTCTGATCTTTTTTAACCATTATAAAGGTTTCATGACCAGTCTTGAAGATAGTAATGAAAATTGAAAACTCATCTTCTTTAAATGTGATAATTAACACATCTTAGATGATGTTCTCATTTATATTATAACGGGAGGGAAAAGAAGAAATGATGATGGAATATTCCATTATCATAAAAATATTGTTTTACATGGAAGGTACTAAATTTTTCATGAATAATTGGATTATAGGTAGGGATAAGGTATAAGTGATAAATAATTTAAAAGGGAAGAAAAATACATCTTACCTCTTGAATATTTCTCTTTAGAAACCACCTTAAGGCTCTTGGAAGTGGTCTTTTTGTGAGAATAGATGCACAAGAATGTGTCATGTGATGAGGAGGATGGAATTTTGAAATGGTTGGATGGACAAGATGGCTTATGATTATGAAATTTGTGAAGGAAGGAACCTCCTTTTATAAGTGAGGTGAGGGGAAACTTAGGAATCATAACAATTATGAAAATATAATAAATACATTATGGGTTTTAAGACTCTAAAAAGGCCCAAAACTAAAGGGGTATTACCTTTTATAATTTATATCATATGTTTGGGACTTTTTAAAAAAAATTGTATTTTTAAATAATTTAATAAAATATTTTATTCATGAAAAACAAAATTTTCAAGAAAAAAACTATTCATAACTATGACTTTAAACACATCAAAAAAAGTTTAAAAATCAAATAAAATTTTATATTATATCATAGAAATATCATATTCATCCAAGGAATCTGTGAATTATCTTAAAAATGTAAAATTATTTTTATTTTATTATTTTTAATATCATTTAATTGATTTTATCATTAATTAAATTAATAATGCATCATCTTTGTGGAAGCTATTATGATATTTATTTGTTATCTAAAAATTAAAAATAAAATTCCATGATAACGATAATTTTATTATCTTTCCAAATAATATTCATGTTAAAATAAAACATCTAGATAATATTATATAACAATATTATTAAATTAAAAACTATAATGAGACAACATGATTTCATTTTGAAATAAAATATTATAAAGTTTTTAAAGTGAATCATGTGGGTTCAAAATGTCCCAAATTCGAATAAAAACCTGATAATAGTCTATAAATTATTATATAAAATGTTTTTTTTCCAAAATATGGGTCATGAAATAATTATTATAATTTTAATTAAAATCATTTTATATATTTTTCTTATGCTTGCACAAGCCCTGCATCAGCGTTGCATAATCATTAATGTTGATTATTTAATATATAAAAATAAAAATAAAATTATATCGTAAATATAAATTAAATAGGTACAAAATAATATTATGAATTTATTAATTATATATATTCACTCTTATTTATAACAAGAAATCTTCTTAAATTTGTTATTATTTCATTTCTTACTATGCCCATGTAACACCCCAAGCTTCTATGGTACGTTTCCCTTCGAATAATGCGATAGCGTGTGTGGTACGCAACCTCGAGTTCTAACACACACCACAACTAATTAAACTAGCCGTTGTGAATAGTAATACCTACTTTTTGAAATTATATATATTTTATATTTTAAAATGGACTTCATTTTTGGATTCGGAATATCGAATTTAGCCTAAGGTGAAATTTTGGTACTTTTCGGATAACTTTCATATTTTGATGAATAGTGAAAATTACTAAATTTTAATTAAAAACAACTTTTTTAATCAAAATAATTAATAGTGATAAATTATGAATTTTAGTAGATTTAAAGTATATTTAGAATATATTTTTACCATTTAATATAATGTTGGTCATTGGACATAATTTTACAATTAAACTGAACATAAACAAGTGTCAATCTTTTGATAGTTATTACCTCTTAAAAACACGCTTTTTGTTTTGACAGCGGGAATTAATTTTAAATTAATTTCTGCCACTTCTGTGTTTTGAATTTAGAAAAATGGATTACATATTTGGAATCAGGATGTTCAAATTTTGTAAATAGGTAACTTTTATTTTTAGACATTTTGAATAATTACTGCGGTAAATATTTTATTTACCATGGTTAAGGGTAAATACGGTAAATAAGGGTTAAAAAATAATATTATAATAATACTAAATTACCCTAAAACGTGTCTTAACCCTATTGGTTGATACATAGTCGACCATGGGCATCTTTGGGTCTATTTTGGGACCCCATGGATCCACTTGTAAGTGATAATGACACATTATATTAATAAAGTTAAAATAAAAATAAAAATGGCATAAGCTTACATCTTTTAGAAGAACAATTTTTACATAGGGTTATACATGTTGGATTTTCGATTATAAATATTCATTATAAAGATAAAAGGATTTCATACATAATGATATTTTATTTATAATTTTTAGACATTAAATAAGTTATTTTATTTATGACACAATGATGATGCAGTAATTACTAAAATAGTGAAAAATTAAAATAATTGATCTTATAAATAACCAAATAATTATAATATGAAACTTTTAATTAATTAAACTAATTTTATATGATACTATGATATATTAGGATTGATTTAATTTACTTTTTTCAAAGTAATCAATCTATTAGGAGTTTCACAAAAATCAACTATTGAATAGTGTCAAAATTGACATAAAAGAGTTCTTAAAACAAATATTATATTATTAATTGATATTAAATTCCTAAAAATCTAAGGTTCGGCCAAGAGACTTATATTATGATAGGTTCCTAATTAATGGACCACTTGGGGGTCGCTTGGATGTATATAGTAAGTTTATTAACGATATTATATAAAAATAAAAAGAGACATTGTAAAAGTGAAACTAATTAACTTAGAGTTAATACTTAAAGATAAGGTTAATATAAGTACCCAAACCTGTCTAAATTCTATTGGTTGAGTCGTTTGCGACCTATCCCCACCTCAAACTTTGAATAGTCAACTTTGGAGCCATTAGAAACCGAATATGAATTTATTATAAATTAATATTTCTAGCTTTTCCAAAGGTGCCCCTCACCCCTCTTATAAAAGGGCACTCCTCCTTCTCATTTCTTCACACCTCTCAAGCCACTTGGCTCGTCCAAACTCTGTCCAAATAAGCTCCCCACATCCCTCTCCTCCTCCTTGAAGCTTCCCCTCAGGCAGAAAGCATTTCAAGAAGTCCTTTGGTTCCAACCAAAGTGAGTTACCTAGATTAAAGGTAACGTTTTCTCTTAAAGTATTTTCATTTATTTTGCTTCTCCAACCCCCAAAATCTTTTTATTTCCTTTCTTTTGTAACAACACCAGTATCCTAAATATACTAGGATGTTGTTATAATAAGGATTCAAACTAAACATACACACAACTCCATCTAATGGATGATGAACATAATGTTTCTGTGGATGGCAAACTAACGCCTCACGAAACGATGATTGTTCAAATACATCTTACCACCTCTCATGGTGGCCATTATGATGGCACTGTAATTAAATATGATATTAATGATATATATTTTATATATAAGCTTCTGTAATTCCATTTTATTTCATACCATTATTTGTTTCATGTTGTATATACATACGATAATTTCATTTGAGGAAGTGCGGACTACCGCCCCCTTAAAATGATATGACTCGTTCATACCACACATGGAACGTATAAAGGATGGTGTTAATGAACTTAAGTAACATATATAAAATATTATATTATACTGGAATAGTAATATACCTATGTATCATTTTGATTAGATTCTTTTAAAATAAAAATTAAATGGAAGTAGCGTTCGTGCGCACGTACGGACTACCGTCTCCACGAACGCGATAAGATTCATTCTCCATCATATCCATTCAAGTCTTATTCTCATTTTGGGGTTAAAAATAATGTTAATATCATTCTGATTATGAATAAGATATAATCTATCCATTACAAACATGTCTTACGTAACCAAACATTTAAGAAGAACGAATCGATTATCACCCGAAACGACGATAATACTAAGATATTATTAATAATGCAATGTTAAAAGATCATATATGATATCATATTAATATATATGATTCTTGTATAATTTAATAACAACTATTTCACCATTATACAGGAGGTTAACCTACCCCAACCAAGGAAAAGTACAAGGTAAGGGTTTATTTCACAATCTCTTCATTATTCGAGGTTGTTTATACGTAATAATCTACTGGGATCTCTTTATCATCCACATCCATGTTTCTTAAAAATGTATTTCAAAACATTTTTACTATTTACAAGAATATGGGTTAAAGTCATTTATACCCTTGTTTGACTTTTTATAAGTGGTTTATAAAGGAATCTTTCCGTCGTTTTCAAAACAAGGTCCTTTTTAACCTTTTCGACAGAATTGAGGTAAGAATGTTTTTTTTAACTTATACGGCTAGTGCGGTTATTTTACGCCGTTATAAAATCTTCAAAGCTTTCCTTACAAGCTTATAAGAATATTTTCAAAGAAAATGTTTTATTTTATATGGATCTTAAATGATTTCAAAATAAAAGAAGATACTTCTTTAAAAAGAATTTTGATTTCATCTATGTCAACATCCTTTGATGGATTTTAAGATTATTTGAAGTTGATTTATTATGATACAAAACTTCTATGTTGTATTGAAGGTTTTGTGATATGTTTGACTGTGGATGTGCTATTTTTATACCATTCATAGTTTATGGTGAAATTATTGACATTTCGTATACTAGTTTTAATACGAATGTTTATGTTATGTTTAAACCTTTTCATATGGGAATGCATTGGACTTAATAAGTGACGGGTGGAGCCCGCTATAGCTCCTCGATGCATCGGTAGGTCTCATGAGACAAACTAGTGTCTTGGCACAAGGCCTTGAAAAAATCTTATTTGTAGTCTTGGCACGAGGCCTTGGCTATGTGGTTATGATAGTCTGGCATTATGCATTCCAACATTATGAAAGTGGTTATTTATTTTTGCATGTGATTATTCGATTAGTAGAATATCCATGTGAACAAGTAAATGGCATTATTTCATTTTACTTTTGCCATATTATGTTGTAGTTCAATTTTAAAAGGCTTTTGTTTTAGTAATTCATTGCCTTAAATGTTTGTGCTTATTTTGAATGATCCACTATATTGTTATCCTTACTGGGCATTTGAGCTCACCCCTTTTCTATGTTTTATTTTTCCCAGGTAGTGAAGAAGTAAATTATGAATGACTTGCAGGGATATTATGAGGGGTTAATAGTGTGGATATGAAGACTTTGTTGTTGTATTAGTTTTTCACTTTGAAATGTAATGTAAAACTTTATGATTATATCTAGTGTTTCCAAGGCTACTAAACCAATCGGTCTTTCGAGATTTGATCTTCTTGTGATCATACCAATGTTACGAAGTAATGCACCGACTCTGGGTAGCTGGGGTCGGGGCATTACAGTTGGTATCAGAGGAAGTTTAGTACAAACCTTGGAAGCTAGATTTAGATAAACTCTGAGTAGAGCACGTAGACCTAAGATGAACATTGAGGATTAGTATAGAAGAACTTCCTATAATTTTGGTATTGTAGAGATTTTGTGAGTTTTCCGAGCAATACATCCCTGTCTGGATACGAGCAGGTAGAGGCTGCTCTGGCACAGATGTACCTAGGGGTAAAACCCGAAAACACCGCTTTGAGCTAGACTCGAACGGGAACTGGTGCACGACAACGGGCCTTGCTGCACTCTTGGTTACGACACTCCCGGGGGATATGCTTAGGATAACTCTCATTTTCTTTACAAATCATTATGAAGGGTTTATGAGTATATACGTCCTCAAAGAAAACATTTTTATGATTATGGATTATATCCATAAATAGTTCAATTTATGTTAAGTGTTTTATAAGTATGGGATTATGTATTTTGATTCATAAACTGATCTAGTTTATGCCATTGTTTAGAAATGGCGCCTAGTGGAAGAAATGGAAACCGTATCAATGCACGCACTCCATGTAGGGATTTCCCTCCTGCTCAAGATAATTATAGTGGGGCTGGTGATGCAACTGGTGCTGATCAGCTAATCACCGTACTGGGACAACTTACTCAGGTTATGAATAATAACCTTACCCGTATGGAGCACCCTGATCCGCAGCGTGGAGGATCAATGTTAGATCGATTCATGAGACAACAACCACCAACGTTCAATGGGAGTACAAATCCCCTAGTAGCTGAGCAATGGATATTTTCCCTAGAGAAAATATTTCAGGCTTTGGGGAGTAGTGAAAGGGAAAAAGTTACCATGGCAGTTTACCGCCTCACTGGAGATGCTGATCAATGGTGGTCATTGATTCAAAACATGAAGGAAGATGATGAAGTAGTAAACATGGAATGGAGGGAGTTCAAAGATCTGTTTTTAGAAAAATACTTTCCTCGCGACCATCGAGCAGATATGGAAAGGCAATTTCTGAGTCTGAGACAAAAGGAGGATGAGAATGTCACAAAGTATGAGGCTAACTTTACAAGGTTAGCGAGGTATGCTGGAGATTATATTCGCAACCCAAGAAGTAAGATTGATCGTTTCTTTGATGGGTTAAAACCATTTCTCCGTCGAGCATTAGTCTCACAATCCTTTTCATCGTACGAAGACATTGTCTCATGTGCTATCAAGACCGAAAAGGAATTCTCTAAGTCTTATGACTTTAAAGCAAAGCAAGAGAAGAAGAGACCTGCTGATCAATCTGGGAATGGAAATAAGGGGAATAAGGGAAAGGTTGAATATCCATCTTGTGGTAAATGCGGGAAGAAACATCCTGGTACTTGCTTGAAGGGAATGGGAGTCTGTTACAAGTGTGGTGAAAAAGGCCACCAAGCTCATGATTGCAAGGGGAAGAAGGAAGCTACCAACGTTCAGTGCTACAATTGCAGGGAGATGGGGAATTATGCAAATGCATGTCCTAAGCGTCAGGAGAACTTACCTCAGAAAAGGCCAAGGGATCAAGGCCAGGCTTATGCTATCACTACTGCTGAGGTAGAAGCTCCGAAAGACGTGGTGGCATGTAATTTAATGGTTTCCTCAAGTTTAGCAAATGCATTATTTGATTCTGGATCATCGCATTGTTTCATATCTTCACAGTTTGCTATGAAAATTAGATATTTCCAATTTTATTTAATAAGGGAGTTGTCAGTCAAAACTCCTAAGGGAAGTATCGTTGCAACAAAGTTTTGTGAATCAGTCCCCATTAGAGCACATAAATTTTCTTTATCTGCTGATCTCATCGTCATACCTATGATCGAGTTTGATATAATCCTCGGTATGGACTGGCTTTCGGACTATGATGCGAAGATTTATTGTAAGAAGAAAGAGGTTACGATTCTTGATGATAATGATAAGGAACACCTTATTTTTAGAGCAGAATCGTCACCACCTAATTCTTATTTAGATCCACCCTCAATAGCTCAACTAAATTCAATTATTGGGGAGGAAGAGAATGAAATAACTGCGGGTGAGGAAAGGAATGTTCAAATAGAGGATGTACCTGTTGTGAAAGAATTTGTAGATGTATTTCCAGAAGATTTACCTGAACATCATCCAGAACGAGAAGTTGAGTTTTCTATTGATTTGATTCCTGGATCAAGGCCTATATCGAAGACCCCTTATAGAATGGCCACTGTAGAGTTAGTCGAACTAAAGAAACAACTAGAGGAATTGAGTAATAAGGGATTTATTCGCCCTAGTGTTTCTCCATGGGGAGCCCCTGTTCTTTTTGTTAAAAAGAAAGATGGATCTATGAGGTTATGTATCGACTACAGGGAGATCAATGCTATAACGATAAAGAACAAGTATCCCCTACCTCGTATTGATGATTTATTTGACCAACTGCATGGAGCTCAATACTTTTCAAAGATTGACCTTCGATCTGGATACCATCAGTTGTGTGTAAAGAAGGAAGACATTCCGAAGATAGCATTTCGAACCAGGTACGGGCATTACGAGTTTACTGTAATGCCGTTTGGATTGACTAATGCACCCTCTGTATTCATGGATCTAATGAATAGAGTTTTCAAGGAGTATCTCGATGAATTTGTGGTGGTATTTATTGATGATATCTTGGTATACTCCAAAACCTATAAAGATCATGAAAATCACTTGCGCATTATCTTGAAGACTCTAAGGAGGCATGAATTATATGGGAAGTTTAGCAAGTGTGAATTCTGGCTTCAGGAGATTTCTTTTCTTGGCCATATTGTCTCAAAAGATGGAATCTCTGTTGATCCTTCTAAGACCAAGGCAATCCAAGAATGGCCAGCACCTACGAGTATAACTGAGGTACGCAGTTTTATTGGCTTGGCAGGTTATTATCGACATTTCGTCCAGAATTTTGCCCGATTGGCTAACCCATTAACGAAGCTCACACGTAAAGGGGTTAAATTTGTTTGGACAAAAGAGTGTGAGGAATGTTTCGAAGAACTGAAGAGAAGATTAGTCAATGCTCCTATATTGACTCTACCATCGGGGAATGATGGGTTCGTTATTTATAGTGATGCATCAAAGAAAGGACTTGGTTGTGTCCTTATGCAGAATGATAGAGTTATTGCCTATGCATCACGACAGTTGAAAATTCATGAACAAAACTATCCTACTCATGATCTTGAGTTAGCAGCTGTGATCTTTGCTTTGAAGATATGGAGGCACTACCTCTATGGTGAAAAATGTGAGATTTATACTGATCACAAGAGTTTGAAGTATATTTTCTCACAAAAAGAACTCAACATGAGGCAAAGGAGATGGCTTGAATTACTCAAGGATTATGATTGTACGATACACTACCACGCAGGGAAAGCAAACAAGGTGGCAGATTCTTTGAGCAGAAAAGACCATGGAGTTTTGAACATGATGAGAATTGAAAGGGATCCAATTTTCATGGATCTAGTGAAGATGGACATGGGAATAACCAGGGAAGGTGAAACATAAATTCTTTTTCAAATGGTTGCCAAACCATCTTTACTAGAAAGGATTAAGAGTTCTCAGGCCGATGATGAAGAATTCCAAAAGAAGATTAAAGCTGTGAGTGATGGGAGATTAAGAGACTTTGTGTATGAAGATGGAATTTTGAAATTCGGGAAGAGACTTTGTGTTCCCGATTTACCTGATCTAAAAAGGGAATTGCTGGATGATGCTCATAGTTCCAATTTCTCTATACACCCTGGGAGCACCAAAATGTATAGAGATTTGAAGGAACATTTTTGGTGGGACAACATGAAGAGGGAGATTGCTGATTTTGTGTCAAAATGTATGGTTTGTCAACAAGTGAAAGCTGGAAGGCAACAGCCTGGAGGAGTCATGCAACCTCTTCCCATACCGGAGTGGAAATGGGACAATATTACGATGGACTTTGTCATGGGGCTACCAAAGAATCCTAGAAGAAATGATGCAATATGGGTTATTGTTGATCGTCTTACCAAGTCAGCACATTTTCTTGCTATAAGAGAAGATCTACCCCTGGAACGTCTAGCAAGACTATATATTAATGAAGTTGTGAGACTTCATGGAGTACCCTTACCAATTGTTTCTGATCGTGATCCCCGTTTTACTTCAAGATTCTGGAAAAGTCTTCAGAAATCCCTGGATACTGAACTTCATTTGAGCACTGCATACCACCCTCAGACAGACGGACAGTCAGAACGGACTATTCAAACCTTAGAAGATATGTTGAGATCTTGCTCACTTGACTTTCAGGGTATGTGGGATCAATATTTACCTCTGGTAGAATTTTCCTATAACAATAGCTTCCATTCAAGTATTCAGATGGCACCATATGAAGCATTATACGGAAAGAGATGTCGTACACCAACCTGTTGGGATGACGTTGGTGAAAGAAAACTTGTAGGCCCAGAACTGGTGGAGGAAACGGTGGAAAAGGTGAAGGTAATCCAAAATCACATCAAAGCAGCTCAAAGTAGGCAGAAGAGCTATGCCGATAATCGAAGGAAGGATTTGGAATTTCAAGTCGGTGATCATGTTTTTCTGAAGGTATCTCCGTGGAAGGGAGTCATACGTTTTGGTAAGAAAGGTAAATTGAGTCCCAGGTACATCGGACCTTTCGAAATTCTAGAACGAATTGGGGTTGTAGCTTACCGATTGGCAATGCCGCCAAGTCTCTCCAAAGTTCACGATGTGTTCCACGTATCTCTGTTGAGAAAATACATGCCTGACCCAACGCATGTACTCACCTATGAGGAATTAGAACTGGAACCTGATCTTTCCTATTGTGAAGAGCCCGTCAGGATTCTTGATACAAGAGAACAAGTACTGAGAAACCGGACGACGCGTCTGGTAAAAGTTTTGTGGAGAAATCATAAGATGGAAGAGGCAACGTGGGAACCCGAGGAACTTATGATGAAGAACCACCCGAGTCTTTTTATGCAGTATTACCCTAGAAATTGCGAGGACGCAATTATTTGAAGGAGGGGAGAATGTAACATCCCAAGCTTCTATGGTACGTTTCCCTTCGAATAATGCGATAGCGTGTGTGGTACGCAACCTCGAGTTCTAACACACACCACAACTAATTAAACTAGCCGTTGTGAATAGTAATACCAACTTTTTGAAATTATATATATTTTATATTTTAAAATGGACTTCATTTTTGGATTCGGAATATCGAATTTAGCCTAAGGTGAAATTTTGGTACTTTTCGGATAACTTTCATATTTTGATGAATAGTAAAAATTACTAAATTTTAATTAAAAACAACTTTTTTAATCAAAATAATTAATAGTGATAAATTATGAATTTTAGTAGTTTTAAAGTATATTTAGAATATATTTTTACCATTTAATATAATGTTGGTCATTGAACATAATTTTACAATTAAACTGAACATAAAGAAGTGTCAATCTTTTGATAGTTATTACCTCTTAAAAACACGCTTTTTGTTTTGACAGCGGGAATTAATTTTAAATTAATTTCTGCCACTTCTGTGTTTTGAATTTAGAAAAATGGATTCCATATTTGGAATCAGGATTTTCAAATTGTGTAAATAGGTAACTTTTATTTTTAGACATTTTGAATAATTACTGCGGTAAATATTTTATTTACCATGGTTAAGGGTAAATACGGTAAATAAGGGTTAAACAATAATATTATAATAATACTAAATTACCCTAAAACGTGTCTTAACCCTATTGGTTGATACATAGTCGACCATGGGCATCTTTGGGTCTATTTTGGGACCCCATGGATCCACTTGTAAGTGATAATGACACATTATATTAATAAAGTTAAAATAAAAATAAAAATGGCATAAGCTTACATCTTTTAGAAGAACAATTTTTACATAGGGTTATACATGTTGGATTTTCGATTATAAATATTCATTAGAAAGATAAAAGGATTTCCTACATAATGATATTTTATTTATAATTTTTAGACATTAAATAATTTATTTTATTTATGACACAATGATGATGCAGTAATTACTAAAATAGTGAAAAATTAAAATAATTGATCTTATAAATACCCAAATAATTATAATATGAAACTTTTAATGAATTAAACTAATTTTCTATGATAATATGATATATTAGGATTGATTTAATTGACTTTTTTCGAAGTAATCAATCTGTTAGGAGTTTCACAAAAATCAACTGTTGAATAGTGTCAAAATTGACATAAAAGAGTTCTTAAAACAAATATTATATTATTAATTGATATTAAATTCCTAAAAATCTAAGGTTCGGCCAAGAGACTTATATTATGATAGGTTCCTCATTAATGGACCACTTGGGGGTCGCTTGGATGTATATAGTAAGTTTATTAACCATATTATATAAAAATACAAAGAGACATTGTAAAAGTGAAACTAATTAACTTAGAGTTAATACTTAAATATAAGGTTAATATAAGTACCCAAACCTGTCTAAATTCTATTGGTTGAGTGGTTTTCGACATATCCCCACCTTAACCTTTTAATAGTCAACTTTGGAGCCATTAGAAACCGAATATGAATTTATTATAAATTAATATTTCTAGCTTTTCCAAAGGTGCCCCTCACCCCTCTTATAAAAGGGCACTCATCCTTCTCATTTCTTCACACCTCTCAAGCCACTTGGCTCGTCCAAACTCTGCCCAAATAAGCTCCCCACATCCCTCTCCTCCTCCTTGAAGCTTCCCCTTAGGCAGAAAGCATTTCAAGAAGTCCTTTGGTTCCAACCAAAGTGAGTTACCTAGATTAAAGGTAACGTTTTCTCTTAAAGTATTTTCATTTATTTTGCTTCTCCAACCCCCAAAATCTTTTTATTTCCTTTCTTTTGTAACAACACCAGTATCCTAAATATACTAGGATGTTGTTATAATAAGGATTCAAACTAAACATACACACAACTCCATCTAATGGATGATGAACATAATGTTTCTGTGGATGGCAAACTAACGCCTCACGAAACGATGATTGTTCAAATACATCTTACCACCTCTCATGGTGGCCATTATGATGGCACTGTAATTAAATATGATATTAATGATATATATTTTATATATAAGCTTCTGTAATTCCATTTTATTTCATACCATTATTCGTTTCATGTTGTATATACATACGATAATTTCATTTGAGGAAGTGCGGACTACCGCCCCCTTAAAATGATATGACTCGTTCATACCACACATGGAACGTATAAAGGATGGTGTTAATGAACTTAAGTAACATATATAAAATATTATAGTATACTGGAATAGTAATATACCTATGTATCATTTGGATTAGATTCTTTTAAAATAAAAATTAAATGGAAGTAGCGTTCGTGCGCACGTACGGACTACCGTCTCCACGAACGCGATAAGATTCATTCTCCATCATATCCATTCAAGTCTTATTCTCATTTTGGGGTTAAAAATAATGTTAATATCATTCTGATTATGAATAAGATATAATCTATCCATTACAAACATGTCTTACGTAACCAAACATTTAAGAAGAACGAATCGATTATCACCCGAAACGATGATAATACTAAGATATTATTAATAAAGCAATGTTAAAAGATCATATATGATATCATATTAATATATATGATTCTTGTAAAATTTAATAACAACTATTTCACCATTATACAGGAGGTTAACCTACCCCAACCAAGGAAAAGTACAAGGTAAGGGTTTATTTCACAATCTCTTCATTATTCGAGGTTGTTTATACGTAATAATCTACTGGGATCTCTTTATCATCCACATCCATGTTTCTTAAAAATGTATTTCAAAACATTTTTACTATTTACAAGAATATGGGTCAAAGTCATTTATACCCTTGTTTGACTTTTTATAAGTGGTTTATAAAGGAATCTTTCCGTCGTTTTCAAAACAAGGTCCTTTTTAACCTTTTCGACAGAATTGAGGTAAGAATGTTTTTTTTAACTTATACGGCTAGTGCGGTTATTTTACGCCGTTATAAAATCTTCAAAGCTTTCCTTACAAGCTTATAAGAATATTTTCAAAGAAAATGTTTTATTTCATATGGATCTTAAATGATTTCAAAATAAAAGAAGATACTTCTTTAAAAAGAATTTTGATTTCATCTATGTCAACATCCTTTGATGGATTTTAAGATTATTTGAAGTTGATTTATTATGATACAAAACTTCTATGTTGTATTGAAGGTTTTGTGATATGTTTGACTGTGGATGTGCTATTTTTATACCATTCATAGTTTATGGTGAAATTATTGACATTTCGTATACTAGTTTTAATACGAATGTTTATGTTATGTTTAAACCTTTTCATATGGGAATGCATTGGACTTAATAAGTGACGGGTGGAGCCCGCTATAGCTCCTCGATGCATCGGTAGGTCTCATGAGACAAACTAGTGTCTTGGAACAAGGCCTTGACAAAATCTTATTTGTAGTCTTGGCACGAGGCCTTGGCTATGTGGTTATGATAGTCTGGCATTATGCATTCCAACATTATGAAAGTGGTTATTTATTTTTGCATGTGATTATTCGATTAGTAGAATATCCATGTGAACAAGTAAATGGAATTATTTCATTTTACTTTTGCCATATTATGTTGAAGTTCAATTTTAAAAGGCTTTTGTTTTAGTAATTCATTGCCTTAAATGTTTATGCTTATTTTGAATGTTCCACTATATTGTTATCCTTACTGGGCATTTGAGCTCACCCCTTTTCTATGTTTTATTTTTCCCAGGTAGTGAAGAAGTAAATTATGAATGACTTGCAGGGATATTATGAGGGGTTAATAGTGTGGATATGAAGACTTTGTTGTTGTAGTAGTTTTTCACTTTGAAATGTAATGTAAAACTTTATGATTATATCTAGTGTTTCCAAGGCTACTAAACCAATCGGTCTTTCGAGATTTGATCTTCTTGTGATCATATCAATGTTATGTAATTAATGCACCGACTCTGGGTAGCTGGGGTCGGGGCGTTACAGCCCAAGCATTGCACAGACATTTGGATAAAACTAATGTTATGTAACACTAAAATTCCAAAATTTTAAAAAAAATAAAAGAAATAAATAATACATAATAATTAATAAATAATTCATGAAAATAATTTTTAACAGTAAATTATTTTATATAAATTACCAATTCTTACTTTATCAGCATTATGTAGGCACTGCGTCGACATTGACAATGATTTTTATACTTATCATTAAAATATACTTTTCATGTTCTAAATTTATTCTGTAAAATATTAAACTTTTAATATAATTATTTAGTTATTAAATAGCTTAAATAAATTTTTATATTAAAATAATTTCAAGATGATGTCACGAAAAACACACTATTTTATAAAAAATTGTATTTTTTACAATTCTATAAAAATTAAACTATTTCATAAAAATACCATAAAATCATCCAAACAATTTTTCGATGTATAAAATCCAAAAAATAACTCCATTTAAAGAAAATGATTTTCTAAATATGAGAAATTTAATTTTTAATTAAAATCATCATTTACTCAAAAAATACCAATTTTAATATTATAACTGATTTTATGACACTTTAAAAAATTAACTAGGGTCTCATAAAATTATTTTTTAAATCATATTAAAACAAAATATTGATTCATGAATACATATTATGAAAAAGAATCATCTTTTAAATTAATATAATAATTATAAAATTTTAATTCATTATTTATTGCTCATAAAATATACCAACATTTAATTCATTATTTTTAAAATATTCAATCTCATTTACAAGGTGCCTAAATTCTATTTTTAATTACATGGGAGAGTTTACTATTCACAAGAAAACACTACAATTCATAAGCGTCAAGTTATTATTAATAAGGGTAAATTACTATTCATAAGGGCATATTACTATTCATATGGGACAAGTTACTATTCATAAGGGTGCAGTATTATTCATAAGGGTCAGGATACTATTCACAAGGGTACAATACTATTCATAAAAATAATAATACTATTCATATGGGTAAGTTACTATTCACCAAAAAATATGTTGATCCAATGAAACTCTAAATATCTTACTGAACACAACCGTGTATTCCCATTTTTTGAAATTCAAAACACAAAAGTGGAAAATTTATGTTTAATGTCTATATTAAAACTATATTATAATAACATAGTGTTGTTTCACAATGACTAAGTGATGTGTGCATATAATCTATCTAATTTATTGAAATTATTTAGGAAGAAACAAACCCTAAAATATTGGGGTGTTATATTAAATGATTTAATTAATTAATCAAATAATTAAATAAATCCACTTAATGCACTACCAACGAGCGAGGGGTTTTAACTTCTTGCACCGGCTTAATTTAAGTCATGCTTAGGGTAAACACTACATTCTAGACTCAACTGTGGTCTCAGATTTCTAATCTAATCAACTATTTAATATTTATCCCATTTTCTTTAACTACACATGTGTGCGTGGTAAAAAAATACATTTAATATTTTTATAAAATTAATTCATTGCACACTAGGCCTATGAATCACATGTCATTTCAGCGCCTAGCTCTAGAAATATATATTAAAATATTTCAAAGTCTTAAAAGGGAAAAACAGGTATCTATATGTACCTATGTGAATATTTTGTTTTTTACACCCCTTGTTCAAAGTTTTAATACATTCCATAGATTAATGTATTTTATACATGTAACATCCCATCCCAAATCACCGAATCCAAGAAGGATGCTAGGTGACCTCACACCTCCCTATATGCAAGAGTACATCAACTAGAAATGAGTGTATAAGTCTAATATTGAGGAGACTAAACCCTCTGTATCATGTCATATCACAATAATAAATAAATAATCATAATAATATTTTCAAATAGAGGAATAAAAATTTCATATAAATAAATAGATCCCAATGTGGTAGGAATTTCTAGGAAGTCAGCAGTAGATAGATAAATAAATATTTTTTGGGTCCTTTGGGGTCCATCTCAACCTACTCATGATCCATGCTCTACTACTCAATCTTCCACCAGAGGGCCCTTTCCCTTAGCCAGATCACGTGTCATAAAATATTCAATTGCACTAAAATTCCTGAGTAGGTGTGAGTACAAAGACTCAGTAGGACACCACCAATGCATCCTTAACATGTGTTCACATGTATAATAGTGTATAATATACTAATAAATAAATACACACACAAGTAACATGTAAACATATCAACATTAGAGTCAGCCTCAAGTTTCTTAGTAGTCGTACAATCCTCATGACTCCACGTCCAAACACACTACATCATAATTCACTGAAGCTATATATTGGTTAGGTCACATAGACCATTATTCCCCACTATTTCCACATAGTTATTACCACTCATGATCATCATGATCTAAAATCATCACATACGAATCAGATCACTCACGGTCGTTATGCCCCTATGTTAGACTACACTATGATGTCATGCCCCATCATCCATATTGATCTCATCATCATGTCTCATGTAGTGTCTGAACATGCTCCCCCTCTAGGGATACTGATCCATGACTATACAACCAGTCACTTTGATAACATGCATAAAACAACAATATAGAATATACCAAGAAAATTAAAAGTCAACAATGTCATATACATAACGTATCATGAGTGTGATAAAATACAAACATACACACATGTGAGAAAATCAAAATGGTTTAAATCACATCAACACACATAATAATAATATGTCAATAAAGAAAGCCTCATGTCCATAGAAACACTCACATTCATCAAATAAGAATCATGGGTTTGTCCAGCATAAATCACAAATCATGCTTATATTATATACATAGACCCTAAAGGTAAAGAACTTCCTATAGAAAATTCATCATAGTCAAAAGTAGATTCGTTGAAGGTTTCATCACTTGAAAAATGATCTCATAATGACTAGAATATGATCACACACTAATGACCCCTAGAATCAAAACTTCTAATTTTATTCCGAGAAAAAATAAAATATCACATGTGATAATAATTTCTCTCTCCTGGATAATTTAAATTTTTTTATTTTAGGTCAATGCATGCACTCAAAAAATTACCCTCAAGAATAATTATAAACCAAATAATCCTTATTTAATAATTTAAAAAATTATCCTTCAATAAATTTCATAAATTATCCTTTTACAATCATCTTATGATAATTTCTTACAAATTATCCTCTGATAAATGGTGTGATTATCTTTTGAGAATTTTTCTATAAATTATCCTTTGATAAATTTTTTATAAATTATCCATTGATAATTTATTGAAATTACTTCTTGATTATTATTGGTAATTATCATTCGATAATATTCATAATCTTCCTTTGATAATTTCAATAATCTTTGTCACATGATAATTCCCTTATAATTATCCTCTCATAATTTGTATAATTATATTTTGATAATCTTGCACAATTATCCTTTGATAATTTATTATAATTATTCATTAATAATACTTTGCAATAATCATTGATACTTAAAACATGGAAAAATAATTATTAAATTAAATTTGAAAAACACGTATCACTGCCTATAGAAAAAACATTGGATTCAATTTCTACTCATCAAGATGATCCCGGTGGTACTGACAGTGCGCTAATACAATCAGAATTACTGAATATATTAAAGATATAAGTTTAATGATAATAATAAAATAAAAATAATAAAATTAGAGATAAAGATAAAAGTTTGGTGTAATAGTGGGGATAATTCCCTTGTACGTTTCTTTAGGTGTCTTCCTCAAATTCAACTTTCACCCTTTTTTTATTTTATTTTATTCATTTATTATTTCATCAATTTATTACATATTTTATTTTTATCTTCTCTTCTCTCTTAAATTCCATTCACCTCACCCCATATGACCACTTATGTATTTTTTTTATTTGACCAAATTTAAAATATTTATACCATTTAATAAAAATATACTTAAAATTCATCCAAATATATATATTTATATTCATTATATATATATATATATGTATACACAACTAAATATACACCCACACACAAATATATATACCAATATATATACAAATTATATATTGACACACTTGCATATACATATATACACCCGTGCACACACACATATGCACAATTAAAAAAAATTATTTATACATATATAAATGTCTAACCCATATATAAACACACATTTTAATTTATCACATATAAATATTATATTACCAAATTAATAGAAATTATAACAATAAAAATAATAATAATAATTATTAAATACCTCCCTCCATTTCCACAGTTAATATTTCAAACAAAACTTTCATTAAATTTCCCCGACAGTTAATAAATTAACATTAACCACATGTTTCTATTTCATTAGCACTAGTTGATAATATCACTATTAATACCTAACCTCAAAATAAATATTCACCCATGTGGAAACAACTCTCATCAATTAAGAAAAATTAATTACACAAGTAATTTCTACTATTTATTTGACACAAAATATAATAATATAAATATTATTACTCATACATGTGGTTTAACCAAACACCTAACATGTACAAAGGTTATATCACGGTTAGGGTAAAACCCATATTCTAGACCTAATGGTGTTTTCAGGTTTCTTATATGATACACCATAAGGGAGATAATTCATTTTTTTTGTAAAAAAATAGAATAAAAATATTACATAAATTACTCTCTTTTATGATGTAACCAAACACCCAACACACACATATATGAGACTCCCACATTGGACATAACGGTGGAATTATATTTCCCATATGAGACACCGCTCATGAGATATTTATTTATTTTAGAAAAACAGGGCTTGCGTTATAAAATATATTTAATATTTTTATTTCAATAGCACTGAGGCTCTACTGGTGCTGAAGTCCCATGATAACATAGCGCCTAGCTTTGAAAATATTTTATAGAATAATCCAAAGTGTCAAAGATGTTTTTAGCCTTATTTTAGTTTTTTGAATCATTAATTATGTCATTTTTAATGAAAATTTACATTTTCAGAAAAAAAAATTAATTATTAAGAATTAAAATTTTTATTATCATTATAAATTTAGGATATTACAATTCTCCCCCTATATCAACTTATCATCCTTGAGAAGTAACTCAAACAGTCTCATTCGAAAAACTCAGGCAATATATCTCGAATAACAGACCCCCACTCTCACATATTCAGAATAGGAGGAACATTAGGAACATTGATGGATCCTATCCAGACTATGGGATCATACATGGTTCTCCTAAGAGTCTACCCATAATCCAATGTATAAGCCTCATAGAACTAACCCTGATCTTCATTCCTACACATTATTCACAATCATAATATATATACTAACACAATACCAAGAATAGTTTAAAAAATTAATGCCAATAAAGATATATCGCAATGGTATGAAAACATAGATATATCACATAACCAGAAAAGCTATCACAATCATACAACACAAATCAGGACATTTAATTAAAGAACTACTTGACAACAAAACCACATGTATATATATATATATGCCATGTGAACCTGTGTTCCCAGTCATGATGCATGAATGCACCCAAAATTGATAAATTACATGTCATCATCATGTGGATCACCCAAGGTGAATTTAATCAAAGGATACATTAAAACAAAATTTCCCCCACTTTATGGAAACATGGAGGTCCTCTATACAGTGCTAGCCAAACACTATCATAGTTCTCATGCCTTTTTCCTAACCTCCCTATCTTCTATCCACCCTATCCTAAATCAAGACAAACAAAAAAATAAGTTAGTTAATTTTGGGGCCTTATACCATTTATAACATCCTGCCTTGAACCATTTGGTTCTATCCAGATACTATGTGAAATCATGAGCACCTCCTCTTTTGAAAGAGGTTGCCGACAGGAAGAGAGGAACTATGATTGACAGTGGGGAGACTATACCCTTCATATCGATTCATAAAAAGTAATAAATATTCAATAATAACAATAAATAATCAGTGTAATCCAGTGGAATAGTGAACTAAACATGTCATTTAAATAAAAATCTCTTAATGTGAAAGCCTAAATAGAATTTAAGAAACAGATACATAAAGAGATAAAAAATGAATAAACATTTTCGGGTCCTCCAGATTCTATCCAGACCCACTCATACTCTATGCTCCACCACTCAACCATCAACCATAGGGATCTTACCCTTTGTTGGATCCTAATTCATGAAATATACAAGAAAAATGAAATTCTCGAGTAGGGTGTGTGTACAAGGACTCATTAGGACACGACCAATGTGTCCATAACATGTGTGATCATGCATAAGATTGTATATCATAATAATAAATAAATTAACACACAAGAAACAATCAATATGGGAATTAACGCGCAAACCAATCCTCCGCAAGCCCTGGTGATACCTTATTTATCACCATGTTGGAAAATATCATAACAAACATGGTAGCATATCAACATTAGATCCAACTTCAAGCTACTCAATAGTTGTACATTCCCTATGCCTCTAGGTCAAACCACACTAGGTCATTATCCCCCGGTGTTATCTCTAGGTCAAGTCACATGAAACATCATGCCCCACTATTTCCACATAGTTCTGATCACTCATGATATTCATCCCCACAGTCATTACATGTAGGTCTCTAATCACTCAATATCATCATGTCCCTCGGTCAGGACACCCTAGTACCTCATGACCTGTCATCCATCTCAGTCTCATCTTGAAGTCACATGCATCGTATAAACATACTCCCCCTCTTGGGATACCAATACATGACATGCCCACTTATCACTTTGTTACCATGAATAACAGAACAACATAACATATACCAAGAAAACCATAAAGGAATAATGGCATCATACATAAAATATCCTGAGTCTGAGAAAATCAATACACACACACATGTGAGTAACTCAACATGGTTTAAAGAACATGAACACGCATAATAAAAATATTTCAATTAAGAAAGCCTCATGGAAACACACACTTCCACATGAATTATAAAACAAACATGTGTTATACCATCATAAATAACATATCATACAAATATTATATACATGGTCTTAAAAGGTAAGGAACTTCCTACATAAAATTCATTTATGTCAATAATAAGTTCATCGAAGGTTTCATCACCCAAACCACACATAATATGATCATGCGCCAAGGAATCCTATAATCAAAATGATCTATTTTATTATTGGAAGAAATAAAATATCACATGAAATAAATACTACACAATTTCTCTTCAATTGCGTGAAAAACAGAATTTAATAGTTCTAAAAATGCATTGATAATTATAGCTCTGATAAAGGTTGGGTCCCATTTATTAGAACTAAAATAATAACTGATAAAAGACCCCCTTTATCAGCTATAACTTCCTAGACCAAGGTGACACTAAATAGTACCCCAAGCCCAGTGGATCACATAGACTCAAGCACATCTCCCAAAATGCCAAAGGCTTCCTACTATCAGTGAGGGCCTATGTGTGTTAGTGGGGAGAGTATTCACTCCTTACCAGAGTGTAGCATAGTGGAATATCAGTAATAGATAGAAGTAGTAGAAGTAGTAAACCATATATCAAAATTAAATAGCAGAATACTGATAGTATAAACCAAGCCAGAAGTCATAACATACACAAATGATGATACATGTAACATGTTTCTAATAAAACATCCAAAACAGGTCTACAGTAGACATATACAATACATGTATAAAAAGTACATGAAATCTAATAGAATCTCCAAAGCATCACACACCTCAGCATGGTCCCATGCCCTCCCACTCCTAAGAAGCATATCAAGTACATATATTAGGTTTCTTTCCCTTCTCTACTATTACAACTATATAATATTTTGGGTCTAAAAACACGACCCAAGTAGTGTGTGAGACTAAATCCCAGTAGGAAACCACCTATGGTATATTCTAATCAATCAAGAAATATATATATCTAGTAGTTTTCAATAATAAAATCACTAAGGAAGAGATCAAAAATTAATTATCTCACATGCACTGGTTTCATTTAATATCCATTTCCTTCATTTATTCACTTAGAACATGAGTCTCTCCTTGATATCCCTAATTAGAAATTTGAGTATCAATCCAGTTTTAATCAAACAAAACCCTATGATCCCATCCCTTAAGAACATGTTATCACTCTAGGTGAGGTATAAAGTCCATGTCATATGAGCATGTCCTTAGTCGTCCTGTAAGGGAATCCCAAGTATCACTCATAACATGTAATCAATACCCCTTTGAGTCTGTCATTGTTAATCCATTTAGATTCAAAGTATCACTAGGAATATAAGTCAAGTCTCAATGATTCCATCCATGGAATCTCTCATTTGGATCCATGTATCATTCATGACAATATTACAATAACCATTGAGCATGTCCATGGAATTATAACGTGAATCCATGTATCACTTAGGGTACAAAGACCAATAGTCACATGAGTCTATCCATTCCATTCTCATTTGAATCCATGTATCACCCAAGGCTATTTATTGTTTAAATAATTCAATTTCATTTAAACATTTCATTAAACATGCCAAGGTCAAAACCAAATGTATTCAATATAACTCACCTCAAAATGGTGACTCAAGCAAGGACCTATCTCAAAGGTTTGGCCTTCCATTTGCTCACATGGTCATAATTCACATAAAAAATATCTCATGCATAGAAATGTAATGCATAGATTAAACATCATTTAACTGAAGTTGGTATAACATAATAATGAGCTTTCCATTCTTAATCAATCTATCGCATAGCATGGTCTCAACATAACTCACAAGGGATATAAATTCAAAGTCCATTCAAATACTCACATGGATATTTTTAATATACGAAGTCTAACAATCCTATAAAGATATTGCATGGATTAGTTATCATATAATTCACATGGGAAAATCAAAAAATAGAGAAATTCAATCTAATTTCATCAATTCAAGTCATGTCCTTTGTTTTACTCACATCGGTAAGGCAATTCAAGACAAGAAATCTTAGACAAGAAATGGAATACATGGGTCAATGGGAAAGTCAACCAGACCATATCCTCTTACGAATTCAATAAAGATTTAACAACATTTCCATTCCATTTTGGAAAAATCCATTTTTAACAACCCATGAAAGGGATAAAGGCACACCTCAAGGGTGTCCAAGGAATAAATCCAATAGGGCAGACAAAGTAACTCACCCATAGGGTGGTCCTTATTCATGTTTTACAACCAATAAAATTCACAAATGATCCTATTTAATTTAATAGGTAATAAAAAACAATTCTAATATTTAAATTCAATTTAGGTGACACTTGGAGATTGTGCATGTGGCACGCCGACACATATAAACAATATAACTTTTAACAAAAAGCACATGACCATCAACCTTAGGCTCGTGCTTTATAGTTTTTCGAGTATCAAGCTACGATTCATCTTGGTTTGGGTGAAATATGAAGAATAGATGAAGAATGAGAAATCATAGCATATAATCATAAATCTAAATAGCATAGTCGATATATAGAAGTATTAGGATTGTCTAAAAAGGAATTAAGGAATTATTGTTATAGATCTAAGGAGGCGAAACCAGTTCAAATCAGTGTCTGAATTGAGAGTTGATCTAAAATATAGGAATATAATATTTTGATATCTTCTCTCAGTTAAATTTTTTGTGAATATGGAATATGAACCTAATCTATGATTTAAAATATTTTTTAAATTTAATTAGAAATTTTAAAATTCCCAACACTGCAGGGCCTGTACGGTTTACCTGTATGGTCTGTCCAACTATGAAGAAACTATGCATGGATTCCTATAGGATTGGGGCATAGCCCATGATTACCCAACATGATTTATAAACCATAATAAAACCCTCTATCAAAGTTTTCTAAAAACTACAGACCTACCACATGGACGTGCAACTCCTCTTGCACGATTTTCCTAAATTTTTTGTCCTATAATCCCTCCAATATATATCCAAGCATGGTTTAGTCAAACCATGTGTCCTTCCCTGCATGTTTTTCACTAACCATGCATTGGGCTTAAAACACACACAAATTGGGTTACAATATCCAAAACATCCTCAAACACCTTGGAGTCCTCTATGACCCCAACATGCATAAACCTTAGGCCATATTTAAGCATTAAAACTAAGAAAAGGTGGAAAAAGAGATCTATACCTAAATAAGAACCAAGTTGTTACAAAATACACCCCCAAATCAATTCGTCCCCAAAATTCCTTATCTAGTTTGATCAAGAATGTCTGAGAAAAAATTTGGTGAATATTATCGTACATCAGCCTCCCTCTCCAAGGTCTCATCCTATACTCGACTGTGCTGCCATAGAACCTGAACAAAATGAACAAACTGACCTCAGAGAACCTTCGAGCTACAATCAATAATTCTTATAAGATTCTCCCCAAAGGAAACATCTACTTATTACTCAAACTCTTTGAGCTGAAAGGAACGAGATGGTTATGAATAGTAATATCAATGCTGAGAATCATGGAAGACGTCGTGCATAACCCATATACTCTAAGGTAATTGTAACCGATAGGCTACTGGCCTGAATCTCTCCAGAATCTCAAATGGCCCGAAATATCTTAGTGAAAGATTACCCTCTCTCTTGATCATCTTGTGTCCCAGCCTTGGTGAAACACATAAGAAAACCCAATCCCTGACCTCAAACTCTAGAGGTATTTTGTGGCGATCAGCGTAAGATTTATGACGAGGCTATGCAGTGTCCAACCACTTCCAAATCAACTGCACATGTCCTGTGATCTCCTAGATAAGATGAGGTCCTAGCATAATTTCCTCTCCTACCTCCATCCTACACATGGGTGATCGGAATGGATTACCATACAAATCATCATTTGGATCCATAAAAAGAGTATCCTGAAATATATATTAGTAGGAAAACTCTACCATGGGTATATGCCCCTTCCAAGTGACCCTAAAATCCATGATTCATGCTCGAAATATGTCCTCAAGTACCTAAATCATGCACTTGAAAGACCATCTATATGTGGGTGGTATGTTGTGCTCAGAAGCACCTACGTACCTAAATACCTCTGTAAAACTGTCCAAAATCGGGAAGTAAATCGGGAATCCCTCTCTGAAACAACAAAATGTGGGACCCTGTGGAGTCATTCTATCTCTCAGATATACAATCTTCCAAGTTCACCAACACTAAATATTTCCTTCATCAGAAGGAAACAGACGACCTTCATGATCCTGTCAAAAACATCCCATACACCATCATTACTTTAAGGAGATATGGGTAAACCTATCACGAAATTTATCGCGACATCATTAAATTTACACTCTAGAATAATTAGATATTGTAAAAGTCCGGATGATCACTTGTGATCCTCCTTCCCCTATTGACATGTGGAACATATCATAACCAAACAATCTACATCTCTTTTTATACATGGCCACCAATACTGATGATGTAAATACCAATACATCTTGGTGACACCAGGGTACACTACCCAATATGAATAATGAAAACCCCACAACATCTCCTCAAAATGGTTTTTCGAGACCTACACGTAACAATGAAAATTCAAAATCTAATCCTCATCCACAGTCAAACCCGAAGGAGGGTCCTCACCTTCCACACTCTCCCGTAGAACTAGGACTTCAGAGTCCAATAGTTTCCACATCCTCACTCTATATAGAAGTGTAGAGGTAAAAACTAATTAATAAAGGTATACCTACCCCATATTTTTGTGCATCTCTATGTTCATCTAAGAGAACAACTCTATAAGCTGTCACTCACCACTGGTCTATCGTACTACCTATATCTAAGTCCTCTTACTCAGTGCATCAGCCACTGAATTTCCTTTACCATGCATGTATGAAATCTCAAAGTCAAAATATTTATGGTAATAAAACCACCTTCACTATCTCAAGTTTGGAACACGATAGGTAAATATGTACTTGTGGCTCTTATGTTCTGTATACACCACAAAATGATCTTCCAATAAGTAATGCCTCTAACAGCGCAAAGTGTGAACAACCATGGCTAACTCAAGATCATGTGTCAGGTAGTTACTCTCATGTGGCTTCAACTGTTGAGACACAAACACCATGACTTGAACCCCCTACATAATAAATTCTCCTAGTCCAATAAAGGATGCATCATAGTACACATTGAAACTCCTATATAGCTCTAGAAAAATCAGTATCTCCTCTAAATTCAATATCCATTTCAACTCTTGAAAGGTTGTCTCATAGAAATATGTCCATACATACTTCACACACTTCTTAGTAAATCCCATCAATGGTGTTGGAAAGCATGAGAAGTTTTGTATGAAATACCTGTAGTGACCATCCAACTTTAATATACTCCACACCTAAAAGAGGTTCCTGGGTTGCTCCTAGGAAGCTACAACTCTCATCTTCTCTGGGTCCACTAATACTCCTATCTTTGAGATTATGTGACCCAAGAAGTGAATCTTATCCATCCATAAGTTTCACTTTGGTACCTTAGCTTATAACTTATGCTCCCTTGGTGTATTCAAAATGATCTCAAGATGGGTGGAATTTTCAAGTTGATTATGAGAATAAACCAAGATATCATCCATGCAAACCACAACAAAAAAATTAAGATAAGGATGAAACACTTAGTTCATTAGTTTCATGAAGACTGTTGGTGCATTCATAAGACCGAACAACATAACCAAATACTCTTATAGACCATACATTCTTATAAATGTTGTGTGAGGTATGTCTGATGGTCTAACACACACCTGATGGTAACCCGATCTCAAATAAATATTTGAGAAGACCTGATATCATCAGAGCCGGTTGAGGAGATCATCCATCCACGATAGAGGATAAAGTTTCTTAACTATCACACATTTCAACTTTCAGTAATCCACACATATATTGAGGTTATTATACTCCTTTTTTTTGAAAAAATGACTCGATAACCTAATGGATAAGAACCGGGTCAGATGAAACACTTTGCATCTATATCCTCTAGCTTCCTCTCGAGATCTTGAATCTTAGTAGTATCCATCTTATAAGATGAATGGATATTGGTGCAGCTCATTGAACTAGCTCGACAGAGAACTCTACCTCTCTCACAAGAGGTAATCTTAGGAATTCGTCTTAGTAGACGTCCCTGAAATGATCAACCACTGAAGGGAAATCTACCAAATGTGTTCCATGATCATCTAGATATAAACTCGCAATATGGGATATCATCCCACCTAGACCATGATGTTTCGATCTGTCCTGACTTGCCTAGACATCCCATTCCTCTTTTGAATAAACTTTTTGTCCTCTGGAAATATGAAAGTCACCTTCCAATGATATATGTAAACAAAATATCGATAAGATAAGATCCATTCCATCCCAATTACAACATCAACACATATCATCTTGAGTACATAAAGGTTCTATAGTAAGTGAAAACTACCAATATCGAGGAGGCACTCTCTGCACTTGTGCCTACCCTTTGTTCTTATCCTCAATGGAGTTTCATGTGTAATAACACCCTCATAAAACTGAATACTATGACCAAGGTTCTCCACAACAGGCCCAGATATAAAACTATGTAAATACCCTGTATAAAAAGTGAAGAAGATAAAGTAGAGGATACAATAATACTGCCTATGATAGTAGAAGTTATGTGATCCTACTTCTGATGGGTATGTTGCAATGCACCTGTCTTGCCTGTACCACAACCTTGAGAAACTATCTAGGTACCCTGAGCTGATCCACCATGTAGTTAGTGTAAAACTGAGGTCTCGCTACCATGGACAGGACCACCACCTTTTCCTAAAGGACATGTTGTACCCCATATCCATTATGGTGAGAAGATACTGACCCTATTCCTAAACATGTAGTCAGTGAAAACCCTCTCTCACGGGCTGATGGAATAAAAGTTCTGCAGAAGCATTATAGATATCCCATCATGCTGGAAGATTGACACTCAACTGGGCTCCTTTTATACTATGACATCATATGTTCTTGTCTACCACACTGGTATCAACTAAACTGACTACCTGAAGAGATGTTCTGACTACTAAAATCACAGTGTGGAAGCTCCAAATTATGCTTCCTAATAACAGTTGAAGCATCACTAGATCGAGATGAAAAACCTCCCAGTATGGCACCCCCATCTTCTTCTTTGGTTATACTATGTGATCAGCACCTGATTCATGATTCTAGAAACAATATCTGATCTGAATGAATTCACCTTAGACCAAATGTCATACTTGACACCATCCATGAAACTCATAGCTTTTGATAACTTGTCACCCATCAGAAAAGGTGTGAAGCGCTGGAGCTCAGTAAAATAGGTGGAGTATTCCATAATTGATAGTGTGCCCTACTCCGGTTGTAAGAACTTTCAAGATCTATTAGCCCTAAAATTCTTGGGATATAAATAATCATATAATTCTTTTTGAAAATCCCTCTAGGATATATCCCGATGATGATTAAAATGGGTGATAACATCCCACCGTCTCTTGGAAGAATCATGCAACATGTACGTAGTGAACTTTACCATCCTCTTCGGAAGCATCTCTAAGGACTTAAAGATAGATGGCATGGCCACTATCTATTAATCCCTAGAATGATGTCTTTCATACTTTAATAACATGGGCATATTCTACTACTAAAACTTATGGGTCAACTCTTCCATGGTTGGGGTAGGTTGTGGTGCTCCCTGAATTGTATGAATGAATCGCTAGAAGCCCTCACAGAACTGTGCCTCAACACCTATGTATAGTTCAACTCCTAGTTTTGTTGCTGGCATGACTAGAGGATCCATTGGTATACCATGGACCACCAACAAATAAGTGTGATTATCTCCACTCCCTAGTGTAAAATTGGAGGTTTTCATGGTGGCATAGTTCTACAATTCCAAACAGAAACCTCAGTTCATGATCGTCAATAAATTTGAAACTCAAAAGCATAGATATTTAAAAAAGACAAGTAAAAGACTTCCTATATAAGGAATCCACCCTCTTCCTACCCCATGGGCCAAGTTTGGGCATCAAACAAGTGAAAGACACTACCGAAATCCCACTACGAATGTCGGGCCTTTTTATGTTCTCTATCATAAGACACTCCAGTTTCACTTGTTTTCACATTTACGTCATTTAAAATTGAGTTCACATTCATATTCATTAAATTAATAACCCTTTAATCTTTATCACATTATTTTTCAAAAGGTAAATCAATGGTACACCAAATTACAATATGTGGGGGCCATAATCCCAAAGAATCAAATCTTGGAGTGCACCTATGGCACATCATAACAAATTTCACTTTTAAGGTTGAAACATGATCCAAAATATTCCAATCCAAGAGGGACCGTACACCCCAGGTACCAAATCATGGCATCCATCCCATCCATACCATAACATATCCCCATATACCTATCACAACAGTAAGAATATATATCTTGAAATCTATCACAACAACCTGAAATAAGTAATTCTCTCTAAATGTAATGAAAAAACTTCCTAGAATGTGGATTCTAACAAGTTCCTATATGATGCATGATATGGAATACCCTTATCTAATTGGGTTTCCAAAGAATAAAACTTGAAATAATACCAATAATAACATCACAATAAAAGTGTGTCAGCCAAAAGTGGAATAAAATAAACTATAATTGTAAAAATACAGAAAACAACTATTCCATATGAGTAAATTTGGCATTTTCTTATACGTGGGTTAGAAATGATCAATAACAACCCATTACAAAATTCATATTCCTTCCTATATATTTATATTATCAATAAATGATAAGAAAAACAAGAAAAAAGTGCACTGATACCACTTTGTAATGTCATGAACCTAGGTGCCACTAAACAGTGCCGCAAGCCTAGTGGGTCAGATGGCCCAAGAACATATCCCCAAATGCCAGAGGCTATTAAATAGCAGGGAGGGCCTAGGTGTGTTGGTGGGGATACTATTTGTAACACCCCGAGATTTTATGAGATATATTATTTTTAATTTATTTCATATCTTCTGTTGTATGCTACACCAAGATTATCTTGCGCTATACGCGACACCATATTAGCTTTTAGTATACGCAACACTATTCTTGGATTGTGTTACACACAATTTTAAGTTCGTGTGATAGTAGTTATTCTACGAAAACTTGAGTGTGTATATATATATATAAATATATATATATTCAATGTATAAATGAAATATGGTTGGATTATGTTATACGAAACAACAAAGGAGTCTTTCACTACATGTAACCCTGACTTGGCTTGCGTTACACGCAATCACGACCTTCCTCAATAGCGTGTGTAGTACGCAATACAAAGTTTCACTAAACAACGATATATTGTTATAATATTGTTATGGACTAGCTGCTATAAATAGTATTAACTAAATTTTTAATTTTATAACATTATTATTCATCTTACACATTTTCTCAAACATGACATGTGAACAAAATAAATTTTTTAGGTAAAATAATTATTTTTCAAAAAATGCAGTTTTGCTGCCTTTTGATGGCGCACCCACATTAAATCTAGTTTTTGACATGTTTATAAGTTCAATTTGACAAAATAAAATTATTCTTTGGAATCAGGATATAAAAATTTACTTTGGATAAATTTTTCATACTATTCTGATAAATTTCATATTTGAATGAATAGTAAAAACACGCTATATTTTAATTAAAAACAAATTTTTTCATCATAATAATATATATAGTTAAATTATAATATTTAATGATTTTAAATTATAAATAGAATATATTTTTACCATTTAATATAATTTATGTAATTAGAATTGATTTTACATTGAATTCATAGGTAAAATCATGTTAATCTTTTGCAATGTTTTAACTTTTAAAACCCATTTTCTTAACAACAGGATTAATTTTAAATTAATTAATGCAACTTCTGTGTTTTGAATTTTGAAAAATGGATTCCATATTTGAATTTAGTGGGTCCAAATTATGTTAATATGTTACTTTTATTTTTTTTTGATATTATGAATAGTAACTACGATAATTTTTATTTACTACAGTTAAAGGTAAATCTGGTAATTAAGTGTAAAAATAAGATTATAAAATTACTATAACACATTCCAAAATCCTATTGGATGAATTAAAGTCGACCCATATCACCTAAGGGTCGGAATAGATTCATTTCATGGACTTTTGACCATGAAATAATATAATTATTATTAAAACCAAAGGAAGTGACAACATGTCACTCTCTTATATCTTTTAAGTGTAATAATTTTATTTTAGTGATAAACATCATAAAAATTAGGATATAAATAATCCATAGAAATATAATAAAATTATATACAACATATGAATTTATCTATAATTTTTAGGGATTAAATAATTATCATTATTTATGACACAATAGTGTTGTTGAAATTATTTTATTGATTGAAATATCAAATAAATGATTTTAAAAGTATTAAAATAAATATTATATGAACTATTTAATGTGCTCCACTAATTTCTATATAACTATGAAATGTTATTAATCTGTTAAATCTTTTAGTTCGAACATATCTTCTGTATATATTTTATTTAAATTCAAACAAATGAATAGTGTCAAAATTGACACTATTGTTAATTTATAAAAATTATATATTATAAAATTGTTTAAAAATCAATAAAAATATTTAAAATTATAAAATAAAATTTAAATGGTCAAAAATGTAATAAATACTACAATTATGGACAATTCACAACATATAAGTAATTATTTAAAATTATTTTAAATTTAGAATATTATTACCACAAATAAAATTAAATAGATTATATAAGTATAAATCAAGTTGATAATGTTTAAAATAAATTCCCAACATGTCTAAATTTTATTGGTTGATGAGATTACAACCCTATATCATTTAAGATTCATATTTTAGTCATTTTTGAGGTTTTTATGTTGGGTTAGAATTTATTATAAATTAATATTTCTTATAATTCCAAAGGTTCCCCTGTCCTCCCTTATAAAAGGGCACCTCCTCCCTCTCCTCCTCACACCTTTTTGAGCCTTAAAGCTCAGCCAACCCCTTCTCATTTCCATTATCAACCTCCTTAGAAAGATATTATAGCTCCTGGTCTTCTTCAATGAACAATTTTAGTGCCCTAATAGGAGGTTTCAAAGAGGCGTGTCAAAGAAGAGGTAATATCCGATGCCGATTCTTTCAAATCTATTTCTTCTTATACTTTTCTTATTCAGTTGTTTCATTATGAATTAATAACATCAGTATCACTCATATACGTATATTTTATTATAAATATTAAAAAAACCCATTTCACCTTCTATCCATCCTAAGGAAAATGAAATCACCGCACGTGCGTACGTACGGAATACCGTCTCCACGCCGTGGTGTAATCTGTTTTTCTACCACCACCTTACTTGGATGGGTATAATGGTGTAAAGAATAACTACATATGATTATTATAACATCATTATTATTCTAATATATTATATCATTCACTAAAATTACATTCAATAAATATGGGAATGATATCATCGCTCGTGCGTACGTACGGATTACCGTCTCCACGACGCGATGAGATTCATTTTCCATGTTAACAATTCAAGAATGATAATAAAGTATATATAATAAGTAATCATGAAATACATGACATAATAATTCTACTGTATTTATGTATATATATATATGTATGCCATCTACATAATTCTATTCAATTCAATAAGGAAACGAAAACAGCGTTCATGCGTACGTACGGCCTACCGTCTCCATAAACGGTGTATTTCATTCCATTTATCAATCTATTATATATATGTATATTCTGAATATATATTATATATAAATCATGTTTTATATTCTAGAATTAATTAATCATGATCTAAGTAATCATATTAATAATTACAAGTCAAAACACGGACGATAAATGAAACGATTTTACCCAAAACACTGCTTTAACATGGAATTTACAAAAGAACGGGTAACATAAAGTCATAAGTGATCCATATATGATATCATAACAATGAATATGATTCTTTAATAAGTCAATAACATTATTTAAATCATTATACATGATTTTTGGATATGTACAAAGCATATCATACCTAAGGTAAGGGATAATTATTCCAATCTTGTTCTTATCTGAGATTGTTTATTCGTAAGTATTTACTGGGGTTATTGTTATCACCCATGTCCATGTTTTCTAAAAGTGTTTTCTGGTTTGTTTAGAGTTGTTTTTATCCTTTTTTTACTTTTACCTCATGTTATAAAAGGAATCTTTTTTAACCATACTAGGTACTTTTTTATTTTTCCGACAAAAGTACGAGGAGAATGTTTTTTAACATATACGGCATGAACATATTTTTATAGTTTCATAACGCCTAATTTTCTTAAAGATTCCTCTAAAAGATTTCATTATTATTTTAAAAAAAATCCTGTTATTTTAAAATTACATGGCATTTTGTGAAAAGAAAATGATTTTGAAAAGAAATGATATTTTCATCAAGAATTCATTTCAAGGGTTTTATCAAAACCAATTTCCATCTAAGATGACATTATTTCATATGTGTATGTTTCAAGTATAATGTATCTAATATTTACATGGTTTCACTTTTCTTATGATGAAATGATATCCATTTGTTTTATATGGATTATGTTATGATGGGATGATGTTTATGAAACCTATTTTATTCTTTAGGTTATGATGAATGTTTTATTTTTATGTTGTGGAACACGTAAGAATGATTTCATTATGAGATGGGTGGGACCTATATATCCCTACAATTCTTTGGGTAAAGATTTATATCTCATGAGATAGACATGGATGAAATGGGAAGTAAATCTAGTTCAGTAATACAGGGCTGGAATGGCATGTAAACCCAGTTCAGTAAAGTACTTTGTTCACTAAGATGGTCTTGGAAGCAATGCCTTGGCTACTATGGAAATCAAATCATGTGATTAATGTTTTTTCATAATTACAAGTCTTATTCCCATGATATTTTATCATGATTGATGTTCCATTATGATCTATGCCTTACGTACTTCCGTGATTTATGTCATTTCTCAAGATCTTGATGTTTAAGAATTATGTTAATGTTTTTAAATTCAAATATATATGGTTTGTTTTATTTTCTCTATGCTTACCCTTACTGAGCATTTGAGCTCACCCTTTTTATGTTTTATTTTCCCCCAGTATTAAAAGAACGGTTTCAGGTAAGGAAACAAAAAGGGGAAGATCGTTATGGGAGATTTTGAAGATCTTTCAACATGATTAGAAGTTTATATTCCAAGTTTCCAAAGACACTAAACTATTACCGTCCTTTGGTGCCTATTTTTGTTATGAATTAGATATTCTTCAAGAGTAATGTAATGTCTGTGTACGTCAAGATTTGGTCCTCTACACTATTCCCTCATTACTAGAGTGTAGCAGAGTGGAATATCAATAAAAGATACTAGTTGTAGAATAATTAAACCATATATCAGAATTAAACAGTGGAATACTAATAGTATAAACAAATCCATAAGTCATAACATACACAAATGATGATACATGTCATAGGATTCTAATAAAACATCCAAAATAAGTCCATAATAGAAATATATAGTACATGTCTCAAAATTACATAAAATCAAAAAAATATCAGAAGCATCGCAAGCCTCATCTTGGTCCCATGCTCTCATTCTCTTAAGCAGCAGATCAAGTACTCGTATTAGGGAACTTTCCCTTATCAGCTCCTGCAACCATATAATCTTTCTGGGTCCGAAAACATGACCCAAGTAGGGTTTGAGACTAAATCTTAATAAGCAAAAACCTAGGGTCTATTCCAATCAATCAGTGAATATATATAGCTGGAAGTGTGCAATAAAAAAATCGGTGAGGAAGTAAGTACTCAAAATTAAAAATCTCACATACTCTTGTTTCATTGAATATCCAATTCAATCATCTATTCATTTAGAACCTAAGTCTATCCTTGACATCCAAAATTTTTAATTCAAGTATCACTCCAGGTGTAATCAACCAACACCCTCTAAGCTCGTTCCTGGTGAATATCTCAGGAACCCAGTATCGCTCTAGGTGAGGTATAATGTCTATGTAATGCGAGTCTTCCATTGGAGGTCCTCTAAGAAAACACCAAGTATCACTCATAACATATAATCAATGCCCCTATGAGTCCATCCTTGGTTATCCATTTAGATTCCATGTATCACTCAACATATAAGTCATGTATAAATGAGTCCATCCATGGCATCTCCCTTTTGTAACAATGTATCGCTCATGATAATATTACATTAACCATTGAGTCCACCCATGGAATTCTAAGGCGAATCCTTGTATCAGTCAAGGTATAAAGACCAATAGTCACATAAGTCTGTCCATGCCATTCTAATTTTAATCCATGCATCTGAAAAGTAATTTATCATTTAACCAATTTAATTCAATTTATAGAATTAATTAAACATTCCAAGGTCCAAACCAAAGGCATTCAATATAACTCACCTCAAAAGGGAGACTAAAGAAAATACAAACCTCAAAGGCTTGAACTTCCATTTACTAATGTGGGAATAAATCACATAATAAGCATCACATTCATATCAACCTAATACATGGATTTAACATTATTTAACTCCCATGGGAATAACATAATAATGAGCTTACCATGCTTAATGAATATATCACATAGAATAGTCTCAACAAAACTCACTAGGGTTAACAATTCAAGTGTCATTCAAATACTCACATAGGAATTTTTAATATAACAAGCATGGAAATCCTATCAACCTGTCACATGGGATCATTATAAAATAATTAATATGGTAAAATAAAAAAATTATAGCAATTCAATCCAACTGCATCAATTCACATCGTGAACTATGTTTTACTCACATAGGCAAGGCAATTCAAGACATGCATTCTTAGACAAGAAATAAAATACATGTTTCAAGGTTCAAGTCAACCATCCCATACCTTTTTACTAATTAAATTAAAATTTAACAACATTTAAATTCTATTTATGACATATTCCATTTTTAACAACCCATGAATGGGATGAAGGAACATCTCAAGGGTGTTCATGGAATAAATCAAAAAAGGGATAATAAAAGTAACTCACCCATGGGGTTGTACTTATTCAAGGTTTACAACCCATAACATTTACAAATGATCCTATTTAATTGAATAATGAATACCTAACAATTTTATGATTTAAATTCAATTCAGTAGATGCCTGCAAATTGGGCATGCGATATGCTGAAACATATAAATGATCATAATTTTAACAAAAATATCATGACCACATACCTTAGGATAATGCTTGATAGCTCTTAACATTTCAATATTTGATTCATCTTAATTTGTAAGAAATCTAAAGAATAAACAAAGAATGAGAAATTAGGGCATATTAGCATAAATCCAAATAGTACAGTCAATAGCTAGAAGAATGAGGAATGTTTAAAATGGGATTAACGCCTTTACATTAAGGATCCAAGGAGACAAACCACTTTCAAATCAGAGTCCAAATAGAGATTATATTTGAAATCTAAGAATAGGAAAGGTTTAGTGCTTCCCTCAGTTCCCATTGTTATTCATATGCAAAATGAACCTAATTTAGGTTTTAAAATAATTTTTTAATTTAATTGAAAATTATAAAATTTCTAACACAGTAGGGCTCGTACGGTTTACCTGCATGGTTTATCAAACTGTGAAGAAACCGTGAACGACTTCCTATATGCTTGGTCCATAGCACTCGGTTACAATGCATAGTTTATATATCATGCACAAACCATACTAAAACCATATGTCAAATATTGCTAAAAACTATTGACCTGCCACACATCCATACAGACCCTATTGCACAATTTACCTAAATCGCGTGTCTTTTAAGCTCTCCATTGTTCAGCCTCACATGATTTAGTAAAACTATGTGGCCTTCCCCACACAATTTTCACTAACCTTTCACCACACTAAAAACACCCAAACCTTGGGTTCTAGGCTTCAGACCAACCCCAGACACCCTAAAGACCTCCATGACCCCAACATGCATCAACCTTAGTCCATATTAAAGCATTTAAACTATGTAAATATGGAAAAAATTGATTTTTACCTCAATGAAGAATCAACTTCGTACAATACTTCTATTTTAAATCTAATAAAGGTTCCCCTTTATCAGTGCTTTAAATAGTGATGATAAAGGTCTAACTAGCTGAAATGTACTGTTAATAAACTAGTACACCCATAAAAAACCTATAATTTTAAACAATGTCATATAAATTTAATGTGAAACCATGAATAAAAAAAAATACTCCCATGGTATATACAAAAAAACACTACTATATACATTTCAAATAATGTTTTATATAATTGCATTTACAATTATCCAAAAAACATTTAAAAACATTAATGTTTCATATTTTTGACGCCTTGGATCTCATATCAAGAATGTCCTCTAATGGTATTAGTTTTCGAGGACATAATCTCAACCTGATCAAAAGATTTTTCTTATATAAGAATACAAATATTATGTTTTTTATACTATAAAGAAATAAATTAAACATTAATATGAATGAATACATTAATAAAATGTTAATATTGAATAAAAAAGACATGTTTGGAGTTATACCGTCACATTGTGTGTTGGATTGAGGTGTGGTTGATTCTTAAACATCAAAAATGACTCATGGATCATTTTCCAAAAGTATCAAAATAGGTTGAATTCTTTTTCTTGGTTTTCAATATTTTACTTATTATTTTTACTAAAATAAATGTCAATTTTAAATTAAAAGAAAATTTGGAGTCATACTGGTAACATCGTGCATTTTATTGAGTTGTGGATGACTCCTACACATCACAAATGACTAATGGATCGTTTTCTTAAAGTATTAAAACAACATGAATGTGTTTTCTTGGATTTCAGTATGTCTGTTGAGTTTTTTACTAAAATTTCATTTTAAACAAATAACACACATTTTGATACATACCAGTCACATCGTGCATCATTTTGATGTGAGGATACTTCATACACATCAAAAATGACTTATGAATCACTTTATTAAAATATCAAGACAATCATAGTTTGTTTTCTACGTTTTCAGTGAGTGACATGTTTTGAACTCAAATGTCAATTTTAAAATGATAACGGACGCTTTTAGTCATACTAGTCACACCAAGATTCAGATTGAGGTTTGGTTGATTCATACATGTCAAAAATGAATCATTGATTTTTTTTCTTAAAATTTTAAAACAATCCAAATGAAGTTTCTCAGTTTTTAGTGTTTCACTTGTTCTTTTTACTAAAATTAATGACAATTTTAAATAAATAGACACACTTAGAGTCATACCAGTCAAATCGTTCATCTTATTGAGGTGAGGTTAACTCCTACACTTCACAAATAACTTGTGTATTATTTTCCTGAATTATTAAAACAATATGAATGCATTTTATTCTTTTTTAGTATGCTAGCTGCGTTTTCGTACTAAAATGCCATTTCAAACTAGATGCATGAAATCTGAGTCATACCGGTCTCATTGTGCATCAGTTTTATTTGAGAATTCTTAATACATGTCATAAATGACTTATTAATCACTTCCCTAAATTATCAAGACAATAGGAGGACATTTTCTTAGTTTTAAGAAAGTGACACATTTTGAACTAAAATTAATATTTTAAAATGATTAGGAAAACTTTTACCCATAACAATCACATTGTGCATTGGATTGAGGTGCGGTTGATTTTTACACATCAAAAATGACTCATGGATCGTTTTCCTAAAGTATATAAACAATATGAATGTGTTTTATTGGTTTTTAGTATACCAGTTTTTCTTTTTTAATTAAATTAAAGTCAATTTTAAATAAAAAAGACACACTCGGAGTTATATCGGTCACACCGTGCGTCGTATTGAGACTAGGTTGAATACTATACATCAAAATAGACTCATGGATCATTTTATAATGTATCAAAATAATCAAAATGTGTTTTCTTGGTTTTCAGTATGCCAGTTGTATTTTTTACTGAAATGTCATTTCAAACAGGAAACACACATTTTGAGTCATACCAATCACAACGTGCATTAGTTTAATGTGAGACAGCTTAATACATATTAAAAATGACTTAGGAATCACTCTCTTAAATTATCATGAAATTCATAGTGTGTTTTCTTTGTTTTTAGTGAGTGACACATTTTGAACTAAAATATCAATTATAAATTGATAATGGGTAGTTTTAGTAATAATGGTCACACTATGTGTCATATTATGGTGGGGTTGATTCCTAAACATCATAAATGACTCATTGATCTTTTTAATATAATATCAAAATAATATGAATGCATTTTCTTGGTTTTTAGCATGTCACTTGTTCTTTTTTACTTAAATTAATGTCAATTTTAAATAAAAAGACACAGTTGGAGTCATGTATTGTGGTGTAGTTGATTCTAACACATCAAAAATGAATTATAATTCATTTTACTAAAGTATTAAAACAATAATAATTCATTTTACCAGTTTTTAGTATGCTAGTTATTTTTACAAAAATGTCACTTCAAAATAGAAACATGAATTTTTAGTCATATCAGTCACATTGTGTATTAGTTTGATGGGAGACTACATCATAGACATTTATGAATCTATTACCTAAATTATCAAGACAATTGGATCATGTTTTCTATGTTTTTTGTGAGGGACATGTTTTGAACTAAAATGTCAATTTTAAACCAGTAACAGACACTTTTAATCATATCGGTCAAACCATGATTCAGATTGAGGTGAGGTGATTCCTACACATCAAAAATGACTCATGGATTGTTTTAATAATGCATCAAAACAATACAAATTCATTTTATTGGGTTCTAGTATGCCACGTGTTTTTTTTACTTAAAGTAAAGTCATTTAGAAAAAGACACACCTAGAGTCATAACTATCACACCATGCGTCATATTGAAGTTCAGTTCATTACTAAATGTCAAAAATAATTCATGGATCAGTTTAATAAATTATCATAAAAATCCAAAATATGTTTTTTCATTTTTCAGTATGTCACTTGTTAGGCCTTGTTTTTCTTTTCTTATCTTATGTTCTGGTTTGTTGGGAATCTCAGTCTTTATCTCGAGTTCCAGCTATGCTGGGGGATATATTTTGAAGTTTATCTTTGTTTGTTTTTTTCTAGTGGTTTATCCTTAGTTTATAGAGAGTTCTTAGAGAAAATTTGGGATTTTTTGGATTGGTAGTGTCTTGCACACGGTTGGCACACAATTTGGTAAACCATGTTGCAAAACCCATGTAACTATGTGCTCAGTTGAAATTTTGGGATAGAGGAATTTGGAATAGTTTGCACATGTTTTGGAAACCATGCATCCAAACCATTTACATTCCCAAATGTGTTGAATAAGGAGTGCATGGTTGGCAAATGGTTTGGTAAACCATGCATCCTAACATTAAGATCCATCTAGATCTTAAAACGTGGGAACCTCTAATTATACCATTATTAGATTTTAACCCAAAATCTTCCCATTTCTTCCTCCACCTAGTTCGTACAGCACTAGAGAGGCCTCTCTTTATTTCTCCAAACTTCCTTCTTCCTCCTTGGGTGTGGATCTCAGGATTTCTTCATGATTTTTGGAAAATATCTCAAGGTAATATCTTCTCTTTATCTTCATATTCCTCCTCCATCCATTTCTTCTTGTGTTTCTCTTCCTCTATGGTCATATCGAACTAGGGTTTGGTTTTACCGTTATTTTATGTTTGGGTTTTTTTTTATTTTAGGGTCCCTCTTCATAGATCTAGTGTTTTGGAACCCTCGTGGATTGATCTCAGGCATGTGTTGTTGATGGGATATGGATTCAAGGTTGGTTTCCCATGTACTGACCTTTATAATTTAAGAATAATGGATTTCAAGGTTTTTCATCTGCTTTTCATTATTAATATTATTATATGATCCTTGTATACGTTTTTTGGTGTAAAATATGGTGGTTTGTGCATTGTTTTGTGATAAATAATGTTGTTTTGTTATCAATGTGCACACCCAGTGTTTGGTAAAATTTCTCGTTAGATTTTGAATATGGTTTGAGATATTTAAAACATGATTTGGAAATGTATTATGGAATGTGAAATGACATTTCGGGTTCCTTGTATTGGTTCCCAAAGTGGATTTGGTTTTAAAAGAGTATTGTGTATTGGATTTCAATGTGGGTTTTCATGCGATGGAATTTAATGTCCCATTTGGGATTTTTATAAAAATGGTATTGCCTTGAATATGTGACATGAGTGTTTTAAGGGGATTTTTAAATGATTTTGAAATGTAAAATGGTGTTTATAAACTATTTATTAAAGCTAGATTTTCATCATTGATAAATTTTTGTTTCGTGAAAAATGATTAAAGGCCCATTTGGAAACCTTATGAAAATAGTAAAATGTATATTATGAATACCTCCTTTGGATGATTCTCATGACTTGTTCATATTTAAATGATTGGATTTCCTCATTGTGGAATCCTCATGATTCATTATTGGAGATCCTCAGTACAGACTCCCTATGTTCTTTTGGTCCTATGGCATGAGATCAGTCTTTGGGGTGACTCGGGGTGAGGCCTGTTGTTGGATTATTATTATTATATGCTTGTTATTGGATTCTCAATTGGAAGTAGTTTTCTCGCCCCCTTTATACATGATAAATGATACCTGACATAGTGAAATAATGTTCTGAGAATGACTATTACATTGGATAGTTTATTTACTAGCATGTGGCCCATAATATGTGGATATATTTGGGTTTTTTTCTATGGTAATTGCCTCTTGGTCTATCATGAGTTAGGGGGGTCGAGAGAGTTAGGGAGTTTTTGATTTCACAGTGTGTTGAATGCTACCAAGGATGGTATCATGTATTAGTTTGTTCTATATTATTCACGATCTCTTAGGTTCACCCATGTATATTTGCACATATCTTTTTATAGTGATGATTGAGATACTTGTTTACACTTTTATGTTTTTTTTCAATTTCCCTATTTATGTGACTCTGATAGTGATATCTTGTATAGTATTTTCATGTAATGTTATGCATTGGTTTCTATAGGTTTCTGAAAAATGTTTTCAAAGTAAAATTGTTTTATAGTCTCATGTGTCATTTTAAAATGAAAACATCACATTCCCCTTTAAATGTTAAGGTATATCCTTTAGAAATGAACGTATTATTGAAATGATGTAGGGAAATGGACCATTTTTTTTCAAGTAAAAATGTGGAAAATCATAGTTTTATAAATTTTATTTAAAAATTGAAGTTGAGGTTTATTTTATTTCAAACGAAGTGCATTGGGAATTGATTATCGAGCTAGCCTACTGAGTTTTAATACTCACGCCTATAGTTATTTTATATTTTTAGCCTTTGGTGTAGGTTTAAACTTGATTTTGATCACCTTCGGAGATGGTGGATCACTGTATTGGAGAGTGGCCCACAGGGTCACATGGAGATCGTGTTGTATTATGGTATGTTTGGTCTTGTTGTATAGTTGTTTTACCTTTCATTCTTATGTAAAATATGATCAATTTGGTATTTTTATATGTATTAATATATTTGGTTTCTTTTCGATATTTAATTTATTTATTTACTCTTGGAAAAAATTGGTCCCTTTGTGTACTTTTTTTATGCCCGACACTTGTTTCCAGCCAATGGGGATTGGGAACGACCTTCGAGCCATGCCAAGGATTAGCTCGAGTGACTAGTTCAGGGTTTACCTGGGTTCTTTCATGAAAAAATGGTGTCAGAGGTGGTAGGATCTTTATAGGAACATTATTTTTAGAGAACCCTTCATAACTTGGGTATGTCCAAGTAGATGGAGTAGGACTATCAGAACTTAATAGGAAGGTGCGAGAAGAGCGCCATGAACACTTTCTGATTCTGATCCTTGAGTTTCCATGGATGTTTAGTATTGTTGTTTTCATTGATCTTTAAGGACTGTTTGGTGATTGGGGTACAAAAATGGGAGTTGGTCTAATGGTCTTCATGATCTTATAGGGATTAGAAGGCCATGTGGAGCTAGGAGCATGGTACTAGAAGGGTCTTCGTGTTAGTGGTGTGTTTGATATATGTCCTCTAACCATATGTCAAATTCACCCATCAATGCTATTTCCCCTTATGAGTCTCTTTGGGTCTCCTTTGATTTTTTTTTAAAAACCCTTGTGTTGTAATTGTGAAAATATGGTTTTAATGGTAATGGTTGGATTTTGGAAAGTGATAAAGATGGTAATTTTATAAATAACCTCATAGATATACTTATAAAATTTAGTTTTTTTAAATGACCTCTTGGGTGTAAAATTTAAATTCCATAATGAAATTAGGATTTTATAATTAAAACATGGTGGTTTATAGAAAATATTGTTTAAAAGAGGATGTTTTCTTTGGAACTTATTTTAAATGTGAAAGAGTGGGTTTTAAATAAAATGGTTTTGGTGGAATGGGAATTGTTTAATTGACGGAAAATGTTTTGAGTAAAATGGAAGGGATTTTTTATGAAAATCTAGGGGATTTCATATTCAATAATTGTAAAATGGTTTGATTTTTCGAATCTGAAAAATGATTTTTGACTTGGTGGTTAGTGAGCCATTGGAAAGTTCATGATTTTTAAATCAGGTAGAATGATTTGTTTTGGAAAATGAGGATTTTTTAATTTATCCATGATGTTCTCATAGGTGATCTCATGCATGGTGGTATATTGAAATGTGGAAGGATACCTGATATGGCATGGTGTATGGGTACCCGGGGTGGCATGGGAACATGCTTTTGAGTGAGACTCTAAGGAATTCCAATTGAGAGTATTCAACCCACCAAGTTTGTTTTTAAAATTGAAAATATTTTCAAAAGGTATTATTAATTTTAATAGTGGCTAGTTTTCTTATGTTCAATGTTTGATGCCTATGAAGTGTTTTTTTTTGAGGATCTTTTTTTGAGTTGGCCTTGATGTAGTTATTTTCTTTCTATTGTATTGAGATTCCCCCCATAGATATTTGATGAGTGATCATAGTGAAGATATGGGTGATTCCTCATTATCAAGATTTCTAGTTGATAAACCTATGTGTTGGACTCCTCATGTGTTAGTCATGTTTTAATGATCATAAATCCTTTTACTGTTAATTAATCTCAATCTTCATTTCACATCTTTCTAATGATCTTCAATCTCAATAATAACTACACATCATGTTTTAACGATAACAAATCTTATGGATGTTAATTACTCTCTTTATTATTTACAAGTATTATGCATGATCACAAATCTCACATATATTATCAAGCCTTTATATTTATGATTCAAGTTCTCTTACTAACTAATGATTAAACTTAATCCATATTCTGCATATTACTGTCTAAGTCCAAATACAGATATTTGTCTAAGTATGGACACACCGTGAAGGACTCACCGTGACCCAGAAACCGTGACCCAGACACCGTGACCCAGAAACCGAGAACCAGACACTGTAAAGGACAAACCGTGACCCATACACTGTGAGTTACACACCATGACATGGACATACCATGAAGTTCATACCATGAACCTCATACCATGAAGACTATACCGTAAAGAAGACATCGTTTACTTAATCACTGTGACACCGTTTCTTAACTTTTTTTCAATATTATTTAAATAATGCTAACTGTCATATTTGATGTTTTTAATGCAACTAATGTTATTTAATGATAGTTGTTGGCATGTCAGGAAACCATATCTCGTACCTATGAAAAGGGAATCATTCCCACTGCCAGAACTCGTGGAATATAAGGAAGTTTGAGATGCAGTACACGTGTGGCGTGCAAGTGTGAATATACAATGAGAAGAACTTACATACACCCGAGAGCACTGTGCTGAACGAGAAGAACAATACTGGGCAATAAAGAGATTGTAGGACTTTCAAAGAACTCTTATGAATGCAATCCAACACCACTGAATAACACACAACTAATCAAGAGATCATATTCATTCCTGTAGAATACAAGGTGAACTACGACACTCTGTTTTTCAACAGAAAAACCAGATAAGGACTCAGAAGCATTCCTGCTGAATCCAACGAGTCCAGAGTTGCATTGATAATCACTAGATATTTCAAAACTCTTATCTGTTTTCTCTAAGTGATATATTTATTAACTTTCGAGCAGTGTGGTGTACTCCGTATTTCTTATACACACACTGTCTCCTGCACTGAACTGGAGGATATCAAAATCCTCCCTCCAAATCTCTTAACTCTTGTTTACCCACGTCAACTGTGGAATAGGTCCTTATGTGGCCTGGTCTTCGGTTTGTTTCCCACGAAGAACAGTGGTAGAGGTACCTGCGTGGCCTGGACAGTTTTGTAAACTATTGTTAACCCCGATCCTGGGTGTGGATCAAATTTATATAAATTTGAGAGGACTAAGTCTCGGCTTGAGACTAAACCTCTTGTTATATCTGTTGTGCATCTTTAGTTTAAGTTCAAAATATACTACATATATCTTATTTATTCTGCTACTATTAATTTGAAATAAAAAACTATTTTAAATCTTTTTTTATAGTTAAATTATAAAGTGTTTACACTTACTGTAAATCAGTAGGTTAGTTTCAGAAGTTAGTTTGATCTTGTGGTTAAATTAACTGAGCCCTAATCAATCTTTGAGAAGCTATGTGAACATTTACAATCTGTATAAATTCACTACAGTTTAACTTATTTTATAAATAGGGGGATTATAAATAGACAATATTTTAACATAAATTTTAATTGGAACTCAATTCACCCCCCTC